>CM054200.1:6262500-7512500 GCA_028830015.1 Eucalyptus grandis x Eucalyptus urophylla
GCATTCAATATAGATCTTTTAGAATGGAAAGATAAGAACTCAAGACCTATATTTCCGACAGTATGAAAAATTTCATGTGACTGCCACTAATTATTTGAACAATTAAAGTCATTAAATTTAGGTGTGGTTTAATATAGAAATATTTTAAGAAGGGGAATTTAAGAAAAGCTATCGACCACATCAAATCAGACTGGTGGGTAGTTGATAAAAGGCCAAATGATAATGAGACGTGAATGCCCGAATAATTTAGAACTATTTCGAGGCGAAACTTCCCTCAGCCTTTCCATCTTTTACACTCTTATGCTGTATCTCCTCGGCAAAGAACATTTTGAATGGCCCACCCGCACGCAATTCTGGATTCTTTGCCCAATCTTTAGCAAACACCCGTCACTGTTCAGCCGCCGACGAGGTTCCTTCGTCGTTATTACTCATAGGTTTTGCCGGGGTCGTACCTTTGATCTTGAATCATGAAGGATAACTTTCCATGTGCTTCATCCCCGACCGTCCTCCATTGGTTTCATTTGGAAATGATATCGTTTAGGATAACCAAATATCCTTTCTAAACGCTTTTTCAGGTATTGAATTAGAGTTTCGCTTTTCCCTAAAATGAAAAAAAAAAAAAATCCCTCGAACCGAAGGGACTCCCAACTTTAAAGATTTCATAAATTTGCCTAGGCTAGTCAATTCTTTTCATCACGCCATTTTCCCATTTTAACTTGTCGTTACACCCATGATTTCCAAAATGATTTGTCCAAGATATCAACTATTTCATCACTTTGAAGTATCATCTCACATATCGTCAAAAATAATAATAATACTATCTCACATTGATAACGGGGAAAATCTCAAATAAGGACCTAAAGTGAGTCTACTTTCTCAAATAAAGATCCGAAGTGACTGTTGTTCCAAATAAGGACCTGAAGTGACTAACAAGTCTCAGATAAGGACCTAAACCCGTCGGCCGGCCAAAATGCGGCCGACAAGCGTGTGACATTTCTGATGGCCGGAATATGGGCAATTTTGTCCCAAAAAATTATAGATAGAAATTAACAAACCTTAAAAACAAAACCCCCCACGTTCTTATTCTTCCGATCTTCATCTTTTACATTCTTTGTCCCCTCTCGTTTGGAGAACCCAAATTCTCTGTTAATGGAGCAAGATCCATATCTCCCTGAATTCCAAACTGAACTCGGTTGAGCGGGAGTGTGAATCAAAGTGTATGGCGAACCTAGGAAAAGACAACAAAGAATCGAGGCCCTCGTGTTACACACGAGTGTCTCAATAACGAAAATGTGGCTTTACTCAAGGGTTGTCTTCTTCGTTGGAAAGGAACGAAGACATAAAACAAAAGAAGAAGAAGATGTGAAGAAACGAAGGTAGGGTTTTCTTGTTGTGTTTCAATTTGTCTTCCATTAACAGAAAATTTCCGTGTTCTAAGCGAGAGAGGACAAAGAACGGAGAAGATGAAGAGCATGAGAAGAAAAACGTGGGAACATGAAGAATATTTCTTTTTAGGTCAAAAGAATGTGAAGAGTTTGGGGGTTAGGGTTTGTTAATTTCTATCTATATTTTTTTTTGGACAAAATTGCCCATATTTTGACCACCGAAAATATCACACTCTCGCCAGACAGTGAACATTTTGGCCGACCGGCAAGTTCAGGTCCTTATTTGAGACTTGTTAGCCACTTTAGATCCTTATTTGGTACAACAACCACTTCGGATCCTTATTTGAGAAAATGGACTCACTTTAGATCCTTATTTGAGATTTTCCCTTGATAACGTGATTCAAAATGCTCTTTATATTTACGCTATCTCTCTTTATTTATTAATTTAAGCTTTTGAGTTAGACTTTTTAATATGGTATTAGAGTCTGTGTTATCCATTATGCAAAAGTGCATCCATTCCCATTAATCAAAGAAAAGAAAAATCACGTGGCATCAAGAGTGACCTCATCGTACTTTCACAATGGAAAGCATCTCATCAACTGTGTCTTCTTTATCACAAAAGGGAAAAAAAGGGGGAATCATTGGGGTTTGCCCCAATGGCCACCATTCCTATATAGAAGGGAGAGTTGGAAGGGGGAGGTGAGGGTTCGAATCCCCACTTTCTCAGGGGATTGGGATGATTTAGTTTCAAGCGTAAGTTTCGACTCCCATGCGTTGCAATGAGAGGCAAAAGTCTGAGAGTGAGTGTTAGAATATGAGTAGAGTAGGACCGGCAAAAAAAAGGGGGCATCTATAGCATAAAAAGGTTTCGGAATATTGACTAGGATGATCTAGACATGCAATATCACATATCGAACCAAATCATCTTTCATAAACCATACTTAAAGTTAACGTAATTCTTTCGCAAAGTGGTTTCACAAACTCGTAATATATCATATTTCCTAACTCCATTTATCAAACAAAATATATTTCACAAGACATTTTTGACACTATTTCGGAATTCATTTGATAAACTAGTAACATTTCGAAACATCTTTCATTAAACGTTTCCCAAATCATTTTAAAACTAATTCCATAAATCAGTTCACAACATAATACATATTTATAAATTTTCACAACACCTTCCATAATATATTTCTCAAACCATTCTCAAATAATCGAATAGTAGTAAATGCCTAATGCAGATTTTTAAGCAATGAAAATGTTATTTCATAACTTATTCACTTAAACCAACAACGCGCGGCTAAATGAGTTAACGATCTCGTAATTCTAACAATTAAATAAGAATCGATGTCAAAACTCAATAAAATATTACCTCAACAACAAAATGGCTATACTAAGCTTAAATACTAACAAAGCCACTCGTATACACTAACAAAACAACTCAAACGTGTCCAAAAATCGCTCGTATGAAGTCATCATTCAAAACCATTCACAATGCCGAGCTTGAGCACGGAGATTGGTCGTGCCATAACTCTTTCTACAGAACTCTGTTTTCAAATAAATTTCTAGTCAAACAGAAGCCCTTTCAAAACACTAGAAGACCCACACTCGGCTAACTCAAAATTGTGCTGAAAACTGCCAAAATTCAGCTTGAAAGTCACTGGATGTGCACTGTTTATCACCCACAGCCAACTTCAAAATTTTCTTTTGGGCAAATCATATGTCCAAATTGAGTTATGTAAAATTCTATGACTCCACAATAGCCTAAACTGTTATTTATGTATATATACGTAATCCAACAACTCCTCAATTGAAACTTGCAGCTCAGAATTGACCTAATTTCGAATTTGTGCCCTAACTTTGAATATTATTTTGATTAACGAAAAAATGGTGGGATCACTTACCAGACGTGCGAATAGCAGTTAAATTGGCTTATCGAGGATTCCGTGGTGAGGAGGGGCGAAACCCTCTTCTTTCTTTTCCTTTCTTTTTCCCCCGTTTCCTCTCTTTCCTTTTGCGAGCGCTCGGTCTTCTTTCTCTGCGTTGCTTTTCCTTGTAATTGAGCCGAAGTTCACGTTTTTCTTTTTCTGTTGATCTTTCAATGTTTTTTTCCTTCTCCCTTTTGACCTGGTCAAAACCCGCATTTTACAATAATAATTAATATCTCTCTCTAACATTTCAGTTTAGTTTCTTTGTAGAAAATGGGAAGGTAACGGGGGCCGTCACTGTCCCAAATATGACCGAGCCGTCTCCACCTTCAATATTTCTCAGGAAACCGGCTAACTTGTGTATCCAGTTTCCGAGGAAAACATCCCTTGAGTTTCAAAGGAAAGTTAAAAGTTCCACTCGGTTAGATGTTCAAGGTGGCCAAGTTTTAAAAAAGGAAGACACATAGTTGGCCACAAGACGAAAAAAGGAAGACGAAGTTAGTAATCAAAACATGGAAATAATTACGGGATGCACTTTTTGGGACTTAGAAAATATCCCAATTTTTCAGATGATCTTGAAACATTTTTTAATTTGGATGTCGTAAGAACATTTTCAATGCCATTGAAAAGAATTTGGAAAGGAATTTCTAAGTTCGAGATTTGAAGAAATATGTATATATATATATACACGTCTATATATATATATATATATATATATATATATATATATATATATATATCGCTTCAAGGCAATTCAATGTTCTATAGTCTCTTATTTTCCCTGCTAAAACAATTTGCTTTTCATATTTCATATTTCTTTGGTTATGCACCTATGATGATCAATATCTCTCTGATGTCATAGAGCTTCGGTTGCCAATTCTGCACCAATGGGAATTTGTTGTACCATGGCATCGTTTGACATGTTAACGGACCTAGTACCTTAAAAAAATCTAAAATTGTAGATTTTATTGCCCCCCCCCCCCCCCAAATAAAAGCTACAAACTTTCACTTATGTCTCATATCTATCCTCCGTTGTCATTTGCATTTGTGATCTGGGGACAGCTTGAGAGAGTGGTTTGCGGCCGACAAGACTGGTGTAACTCGACGAAGAGAGCTTAGCTCAGGTTTTCAGAATTCCCGCTCTCGAGCGGGAGAGCGGTCTTGAGACGTTAGAAATGAGAATTTATGGGAAAAAACCGAGGGTGATGGCGAGGAATCGAGCGGTCTTCTGTGCGGGGAGAGGCTTGCGAAGACGTTCGATTCGCAAGGTTGCATGAAAGGAGGCGATTGGAGATGAACGAAGAGGAGGACATGATTCCAAGTCAGCTGCTTATCCGTCGGAAGCTGACGTGACAGTCTACACGCAACATATTCTCTTATTGAGAAAATATTGGGTGGGTCTTACCCTCCACGTAGGCGTATGGGTAAGACACTCAGCGATCGACACGTGGCTCCACGTAGGCGAGGGCGTCAGGCGTTCAAAATTCGCGCGGGCTGCGTGTGGGGCGCACCACTCTGACGCTCCCTCTGCTCTGCTCTCCTCTGCGACGCCTGCGCCCTGTCGAATTGTCCTCTCTCTCTCTCTCCCCGTTCTCCGTTCCGTTCCGTTGCGGGGGAGAACAAAAGTCGCATAGCTGCTTCTCTTCCCCCTCCTCTGCTCTCTCTCTCCATTCTCGCTGACGAGCTCTCTCTCTCCATTCTCGACTCCGACGCCCCTCAAGCCGGTTGCCTCCGTCACCCCCGACTCCGACGCCGACGACGCTGCCTCCGCCCCCGACGCCCTCTCGTGACTCCGACGCTCCTCAAGCCGGTTGCCTCCGACGCCTCCGACGCCGCCTCCGTCTCCGCCTCCGCCCTCGACGCCCTCTAGCGACTCCGACGCCCCTCAAGCCGGTTGCCTCCGTCGCCCCGACTCCAACGACGCCGCCTCCGCCTCCGCCCTCAGGCCCCTTCCCTTCCTCTCCCCCGTCGCCAACTCCGTCGAGTCTCGTAGTTCCGGGTGAGCGCCGCTTCCGATTCCTTTCTCCGCTCGCTCGATCGCGATCGACGGCCTGAAAGTGAATGTGCTCTTGATTCAGCTTTGGTATCTCGCCGTCGTGAAAGGTTAGTAGCGGATGTAGTCATGAACTCGAGCTTACGGATTAAAGTTGTCAAACTCCAATGTCCCATATCCCGAATCACCTAGCTAAAGATTATTTGCATCCTCAAGTGATCTGGCTTTGCAATTGAAGTGCTTCAGGGAAATAATCAGCATTAGCGTCTGGCGTAATATGTGGATATGGTAGGCTCTCTGATAGTGATGATTTGTCTTAATGGATTAAATAAAGTGATGGTATTTTCAAATGGCAATCTAGATAGTCATTTGTTGAGATCATTAAATTTAATGTGCAGAGCTTTTGTACTCAGAGAACTTGGATAGAGTGCAATGTAGTAATCTGTGGACAAACTAATACTTGGAAAAGTGCCAGCATTATAGCATATAAGTTATAGCTCGCTCACTGTGTGTGTATGTGTATGATGACCGACTTCCTATGGCTTAAATTAAGCCTTTGAAAGAACAAGCATTAGTAAATCGACCGATGTCCGTAAGCATCTGTATTGAGTCTGCAGTACCCCCAAAACTTCTTGTTTACATTGGTTTTTAACTTTAAATGATGGGATGCCTTTCTTGCTGCCAGTGGTTTATAAAGCCATGTATAGGGAGGGAGAGATGTTAATGTTGATGCCTATATCCCTGTGAGTCCTAGGAGCTCATCTCAATTCCTCATCTCGTCTCTCTCTCTCTCTCTCTCTGACTCCTGTTCTTGTTCTTGCTCTGTTTCGCAACTGTTCATTTCCTTCTTTGGTACTTTGCTTTTCTTCTTCCTTCTCTGTCACATGTAACGCAGATCCCGTTGACATTTGACCCCACCTTCGTCCATTTCGCTCTTCTCCGTTCTCTTCCAAAGTAATTCGCAGAGCATCTGGTTGTTCTTGGGTGTAAACTTCGTTTCTTGTTCTCTTCTTGCTCCTAGCTCCGCAAATTCAGTTGACCAGTCATTGCTTATCACAGTTAGATTTTGTTTGAGCAAGGACTAGATGGGCCGTCACAAATTTACTGATTCTTGGGTGGTATCCTCAGATTTAGTTGCCCCTCGGCAACAGAGTACTATCACTTCGATTGCACTCTGCATTCTTTATGTTTCTTCTGCGGATCTTGGTTTGCTAATTAGGTTCTGCTTTAGTCAAAACTCAGGTGGATGTGACGCTATATACTTTGGTGGGCGTCCATTTCAATGAAGATCTTTCGAGTTCTAACTTTTCCTTTTGTTGCCTGTTCTCTTTTAATTGTGAGTTTTTCTTTTTAAAAGTCAACAGTTATTCTGAAGAGAGAACATCGATGAATAAAAGTATTATCGACAGCTGAATTGGGGAATGCCTCTCATCTCAAGGAATTATGAAATCACATGAAGCGTGTCCAATTAGTTTGCTTTCCTCTATTATCTGTGGTTTCTTTTTGCTCCACTTCAGATGAAGTTTGTCTCGTTCCCTGAGTGTAGCTTAGACTACCAAGACTACACTCCCTGCACGGATCCTAAGGTACGAGCAGACCAAATAGTTTGTTGTGATCTGATCTACCAGAACGAATCTAAGATATGTGGTTTTCTTCTTTTGGGCACAGAGGTGGAGGAAGTATGGCATGCATCGTCTGACTTTCATGGAGCGCCATTGCCCGGCGGTTTTTGAGAGAAAGGAATGCTTGGTCCTGCCACGAGAAGGGTACAAGCCGCCGATCAGATGGCCAAAGAGCAGGGACGAATGTTGGTACAGGTAATTGTGTTTCTTCAATCATACTAGAAAACAGAAATTTATGAATTCATGACACAATAGTGAAAATGGATATGTGGATCGGGTCATAGGAACGTGCCATATGATTAGATCAAAAGAGATATCAAACCAGAACTGGCTGAGAAAGCAAGGAGAGAAGTTTCTTTTTCCTGGTGGCGGTACGATGTTATCCAAGGGTGTGAGTGCATATGTTGATTTGATGCAAGATCTGATCCCGGGTATGAAAGATGGCACAGTTCGAACACCCATTGACACGGGTTGTGGGGTGAGTTTGTACTTACTCATGAAGGGGAAAAGAATTGTGGTACTTTTTTTAATTAGCATTTCTGAGATGTGCAGATGCTTCTGTGGTTTAATAGATTTGGCACTTACAGTTCTAGTGGTAGTTTTAGCTGATGCCTACAATATCTTTAAATTGTTTTAGGTTGCAAGCTGGGGAGGCAATTTGTTGGATCATGGGATATTAACCGTTTCTCTTGACCCTCGAGATAATCATGAAGCTCAAGTCCAATTTGCCTTGGAACGGGGGATTCCGGCAATACTAGGCATCATCTCTACGTAATGGCTACCTTTCCCGTCAAAATCATTCGATATGGCCCACTGCTCAAGATGCCTTATTCTGTGGACTGAATTTGGTAACTCCTTTTCCTGATGCGTTGAATCTAAATACCAGGAAGAATTGGATGTTGGGTATGAGATCTCTCTTTTCTTACTTATGAAAGTGCATTGGTCACAGGTGGATTATACCTCCTAGAAATCAACGGGATACTGCGGCCTGGAGGTTTCTGGGTCCTCTCAGGACCACCAGTCAACTACCAAAACCGCTGGCGTGGATGGAACACCACCGTGCAGGAACAGAAGTCAGATTATGACAGACTGTAGAAGCTTCTCACCTCAATGTGCTTCAAGCTGTATAACAAGAAGGATGACATCGCCATGTGGCAGAAAACCTCAAACAGCAGTTGCTACAATCGCCTTGCAAAACCTGATGCCTACCCATCGAAATGCGATGACAGCCTTGAGCTGGACTCTGCTTGGTATACTCCGCTCCATCCTTGCGTGGTTGTTCCGGATCCAAAGCTCAAGAATATCAGTCTCAAATCCATCCCCAAATGGCCTGAGCGACTGCACGTTGCACCTGAGCGCATGTCAGAAATACAAGGAGGAAGTGCGAGTGCTTTCAAGCACGATGATAGTAAGTGGAAGGTGCGGGCAAAGCAGTGCAAGAAAGTACTACCTGCACTTGGGACTGATAAAATAAGAAATGTCATGGATATGAACACTGTCTATGGAGGTTTTGCAGCTACTCTGATTGATGATCCATTATGGGTTATGAACGTTGTCTTGTCCTATAGTGCCAATAGTCTTGCCATCAAGCATTTATGTGCGCGTTATAATTGTGTACTAATATATTTTTTTGAACATTCAAATCTAACATTCTTCATTTTGACTTAGGAGTGTACGTCAAAGCTTAAATTCTAAGCCCGATTATGAGTCAATGCGACATTTGTCCATCATTACGACATCATACTATCAAGTAATCAACGACTAAATTGGACATTTGTCCATCATTACGACATCATACTATCAAGTAATCAACAACTAAATTGCGGAGAATGATCGATAAATCCATGATGTCCTACTCCTTTGGCACTTGAGTTCACTACTAAATATAAGAATTAGATCTAAATATGATATGAATATGGAAAAAATGTCCGCTTATCTTTTCATGCCCTGCAGCTTCACTACTAATTCACATCTTGGTGCTACTCATCAGCATTGTTTAAGTAAACATCGGTATGAAAACTTTCTAATAAAAAATAAGTATTGGTGGACGTTGTCATATGAAACTCCATAATCATTGACAAATAAATATTCACGATACATTTTATAAAATTAATTTATTAAAATACGAAATATTATCATCAATTGACTAAATAAGTAAACACTTTCAACCATCAAATAGATTTTTAAGTCCTTCTTGTTCTTTGCAATCTCATTGAACATCTCAATGCACTTCTTGACAAGATTTTTCCTGATGACCTTCAGAATCTTGTTCTGTTGCAGCATCTCACGAGAAATGTTGAGGGACAAGTCATCAGAATCGACAACTCCTTTCACGAATCCAAGATACTCTGGAATGAGCTCCTTGCAGTTGTCCATAATGAAAACCCTCCTAACATAGAGCTTGATGTTGTTCATCTTCTTGCGAGTATCAAAGAGGTCGAACGGAGCACATTTTGGGACGAACAAAATAGCCTTGAATTCAAGCTGCCCCTCAATAGAGAAGTGCTTCACGGCAAGATGGTCTTCCCAATCATTGGTCAAGCTCTTGTAGAAGGAAGCATACTCCTCCTTGGTGATCTCCTCTGGCTTTCACAGCCAGATGGGTTTCAGTTTGTTGATGAGCTGCCACTCATGAGAAACGTCCTTAATCTTCTTCTTCTTGGACTTCTTTTCTTCCTTCTCCTCATTGACGTCCTCGACATCTCCTTCCTCTTCCTTCTCGGGCTCATCGTCCTCATCATCACTGATCTCTTTCTCGGTTGTCTTCTCAGTCCATAGATAGATGGGGTAGCTAATGAACTTGGAGTGCTTCTTCACAAGGTCCTTAATCCTTCTTTCTTCCAGGTACTCCAGCTGAGGAAAACAGAGACTTGACGCTGTTAGCATCATGTATCATCCAAAACCATAGTAAATCTTTTCCACCAATTCATAAAAGCAACCATAAATGAACTCACCTGGTCCCCCTTAAGGAAGAGGGTGATATTGGTCCCTCTGCCGAGTTGCTCCCCACTCACATTTCTCGTAACGGTGAAGGAACCACCGGCCTGGGACTCCCAGATGTACTGCTCATCACTGGGCTTAGTAGTCACAATGACTTTCTCAACCACCAAATAAGCAGAGTAGAAACCGACACCAAATTGACCGATCATGCTCTCATTAGCTCCCGCCTACAATGCCTCCATGAATTCTTTCGTCCTCGACCTCGCAATCGTACCCAGGTTGTTCACAAGATCTGTCCAATTCATCTCACAACTTAAATGAACTCAGCGTAACAGTTACCGTTATCGGATAGGAACATAGCCATAGCCAAAAGACGTGAGCAAGAAAATTGATCAATCTCTGTCAGCCAATTACATTACCTGCTTTAGTCATGCCAATGCCACTGTCAACGATCGAAAGGGTCTTGTTGGCCTTGTCCAGCACCAGCCTAATGAACAGCTTGAGCTGTGCATCGAGCTTGCTCTCGTCCGTGAGGCTCTCGTATCTAATCTTATCCAACGCCTAAAGCGCACACAAACCGATAACAAATCAGAATCAATATATCACCTTCAGCATCACAATATTGCATTTCGATCACGATTATTTCTCAACAATGCCTAAGGCAGAGCCATCCAATCAACTAAAAATGACACTCTTAAGTCTTCGCCAGGCATTGAACATGCACTTGGCAAACATAAATCTCTCTGATCTTCAAGCCTGCCAGCCATTACTAACACCTAACAAACAAAAGACATTGAACAAGGCAACACCCATCGTCCCAACCATTTCTGATGCAGGCTTCGCCTCTGCTGCAACATCCTTAAGTGAGAGCCCAGTTGCGGCTGCAGCTCCAGCGACCTTATATTGACAAAACGAAAGCAAAGAATCATATCAGTATTCTTCACTTTCACTACTCATAAACGTAGGCCAAGAAGTGTGGAGTCTCTCAACAACAATGAACCATAGATATTGCCAGATGCATGGAAACTTCAGAAGAATAATCTGAAAGGGACGTCCTTCTGACTTTCTTAATTAAAAATTCAAAAACTTTCTACAAATTGATTTGCCAAAAACAGGAGTTTCCTATGTTAACGATCTATTACAAGAAGAAAATATGAGAGTTTTTAAAGTTGACGTAGTCACTCGAATAGATAAAAGTGATGGTGGCAAAAATTAAGGATACAAGCGTCGACCATGAGAAGTGGGGAAGGAAAAGATTCTTGTTTAGTGCCAAAAGGGACATTTAAAGCACAACCTTTCAGAGAGAGAGAGAGACCACAAACCTTGTGAACTAGAGTCCCTGCCAATCCTCTCCTCCCGACTATGCCTCGAGGGGGAGGTAAAGCACAATCATCTCCAACAATCACCATCTGCAATAAGGCATAACCTTTTGACACCAGTCTCCAGCATATGTTAAAATCACAATCACATCTAGAAGTAATTACGGGGGAAGTACCTCAACCATGTAACCTTCAGATTTAGCCAGCTCAGCAGCCAATCCAAAGTTCAAGCGATCACCTGTATAATTCTAGGTTGATTATCCCGTTAGATTTAGCCAGAATGAAGTGATCACAGTATCCCGTTAGATACCATTCACAAAGACAATTTCTAACTCAACTTTATGCACATATTTTAGGTTGATTATAGAGAAGATTAAATCAACACAGCAAATGGACAGCATCACTGATAATTAAGAACCACACCTTAAATTGGTCCTATGAATTTTTTCATGTCAATCTGAAGACCTGACCAATATTGAAACCCCAGTTTCAGTGTCTGATAAAACATTTGCTTTGATACGGTACTACGCACCAATACCAATATGCCCTACCAAGTTTGAATATTTCACTATAGTGTCAAAACCATACAAAATGACACATGAAATCACCTGGGCACAATTGACTACATAGTATGCTTCAGAATACGAAAATATATCTCAAATACGGTAGAAAGTGTCTCTGACTGCATCCTTCAGCGCTCCATAATATCTGGATTGAAGCTAGCTGCTTTATAATCAGCAGCAACCTGTTTACACCACCAAGCACCTCAATTTTATGATATGAAATTAAAAAATCAGAGAAAGTAGGCAGTTGTTGCATAAGAATCCCTACCTCTTCCCTCACTTTCACAATATTAGTAGTCAACTATGAGAAGAATGTGAAATTGACTTAACAAGAGAACGTTGCAGGAAGAAATGTTGATTTTCCAATTTAGTACACCTATGCCTTTTTTTATAAGGGCCCTCGGAAGTGGAGATCCTCAAGTAACAGGACCGTAGTAATATTGCAACAGCAAGCACAGCTGCAGTTTTCGATTTTACCAGTGTGAACTAGTTGTTAAGGAGGACGACGGCAATCTTAACTCCTATTTCTACCAAAGAACAATTCATCTTCTTATCGTGGAATATGCCTTGAGTTTCGCTCAACTGCAGGTAAATAAAATCTGG
This sequence comes from Eucalyptus grandis x Eucalyptus urophylla, assembly GCA_028830015.1. Lineage (NCBI taxonomy): Eukaryota > Viridiplantae > Streptophyta > Magnoliopsida > Myrtales > Myrtaceae > Eucalyptus > Eucalyptus grandis x Eucalyptus urophylla. The sequence goes on from CM054200.1 coordinate 6,274,857, forward strand.
AATAGTGGGCTGAACAAGAAGATGAAGTATGTACAAGGATCAGTTTCTACTGATCCTCAACATGACAATACTTATTAAGCATGGCTGTAATTGAGTTCACTTGGGGTAATACCCGTAAGCAATTTTGTAACATCCAGTACAATAAGACAAAGTAAAACATCAATCAAGGCTTATTTACAAGTGACTTGGCAATGATGAGCTTCCTAGATGAAGGCTTGGTTTGAAGCACGGCGCTTTCATGATTCTGATCTGGAAGTACAGAGACCATGAGAAGACCGGATAACCTGAAATAGCAGAAAGCATTCTTTATTAAAATGTGTTTAACTAATTGAACACAACGCTTCATATTTGATGAGGAGATAGATTCACAACCTTATTCTGGTCAAGATCCCAGCATTTAACTTGTTTGTCATCACCAGCAGAGAACATATAAGTATGCTTACTACTCACTGCAAGGCCTGTAATTTGAATAAGGTATAGAGTTGGAACTGTCAGAATCTGAAAAGTAGCTAGCCAAAACAAGTTCAAACTGCTAATCATTTATTATGTCAAGCACTCACCCCTAATCTGTTCAATATGTCCTGTCAGCGTTAGCTTCAGCCTTCCGCTTGCTAGATCCCATATCTAGGAAAAGAATATCAATATAGAATGCTTAAATGCGCAGATTTCACAAAAAAGGGAAGTTGATGAAGAAAGCATATGGTCAACCAGAATGCATGCAAAGAAGAGAAAAAGAGTCAACTTAAGACCCCCTCTGGTTGGGGGCATTTAGAATTCATCTCTACAATGTCAACGCTCATCTATTTCAAAACTTTTAATAGCAATTTCCATCTCAAATTGTACTTTATACAATTAAATCACAGAGATCATGCAATTCGAAATAACATTAGAATTAAGGATACAACTTCAAAAAAGTTTTAGAACAAAATGCTGCCATAGAAAAGAGTGATCAACTTTCTGGCGACTCAATGATTCTAACAATCATCTCGTTCAACTAACCAAATCATCTCGTTCAACTAACCAAAAGAACTATACATAGAAATTCAAATTAGCAAATGGTAGCAACCAAAGAACTAGAAAGTGAGCATCTATGATCAGCAAATTTTACAAACAAAAGAAGACTAGGAATCATTAAAAAGCACAATTGTAAAAGCTTAATACCTTAATTGTTCGATCTGCAGAGCCAGTGTAGAATCATTGATTACTAGGATCAAATGCTATAGATCTCACCCATCCCAAATGCCCACTTATGACCTTGCACATACAAAAAGGAGAAAACAAAACACATAACAATCCAAGTAAGCGAGCAAATAACTGCAGATACGATAACATGGACAAGACACAGCTGTATGATAAATTCAAATGAATAATTATCACATGACACCATAACTATTACTGAAACAAAACAAGAACTTTCTTCTAGCTGCCAGAAAAATTAGGCCACAATTCTCACCCTGTAGTTCTTCCATGGAGGATGCCACACAGGACATGGCCACCTGCTTGGAATTCTTTCCATAATGGCTGAGGTAGACAAATTCCTAAAAACAGAGTGAGAGCATGAGGCCAAACTAGATTAAGTACCTTAGAGCAGAACTTAAGATGACTCAGTGATCCTTGAATGCATGAGTCGAATTATGAGAATCCATGAAACAACTTTTCAGAAACCATTAAGAAATGTTCTGATGTTACTTCAGTGGATTGTGCAAATAGATGCATGTCAACGTATTAAAAAAGTAACAGTAATATAAAAGTCCTATTTTGACCAAAAATATAGGATACATAGCCTATCATTGCCAATAGCATACATTACTCAAGAAACTCAGAAATGGGGATTCCGCCCTATAGCCATAAGAGATAATCCCATGAAAACAGGAGCGACTCTGGCATCCCCTAAATCGTAGCAAGAGCACGGTCCTCAATCAAGAACAAAAATACGAAAAGTTTAACAAATGCACTGCCTCTGGCCATGGTATGGACGCAACATGCGAAAGGCACTGGTGACAAGGCATGGAACCATAGTATCTCATCTTCTCAATGCGCTGTAGTTTCTCGTTACCTAGGAACCGAAAACAGAGCTGTCAGTTCCAACTGTAAAGCATTGACATTGCAAACAGGCTCTCCATCTTATCCACCTTAATGAGGTCCATTCAGATAAAGAGACGAACATAGAATTTCAACTGTAGTTTTAGATGCATCATATAGGGAGACAATGGAGCTTAATGAGTGAAACATTTTCATCCGTACTTATATCTATCTATGGAAAAAAACTGTAGTTACAGAAGCGTCACATGGATCAGGTTCTTCATTCATTTATGTATCTCCATAAAGTGAGAGATTGGAAAGGACATGCCATTAAAATATGAAATCACTTGGCATGCTAATGACAGCCTCATGGGCATCTAGGACATACAATGTACAAGTTTCATCATTTTTTAAATCGTCCTCATCATCAAGAATACTTCTGGCAGCATTTTTTGCAGCCCCTGATACAGAGGTGCTGTACCAGGGAAAAAAAGACAGAATTATCCCAAGGACTGATATAGAGGACAGCAGATTCAATAAGTAGAACACTGAGAGCTAGTATAATTCATCTACTATCTGCACACAAGACATAGATCTTCCATATACATGGCTTTATAAACCACTGGCAGCAAGAAAGGCATCCCATCATTTAAAGTTAAAAACCAATGTAAACAAGAAGTTTTGGGGGTACTGCAGACTCAATACAGATGCTTACGGACATTAGTCGATTTACTAATGCTTGTTCTTTCAAAGGCTTAATTTAAGCCATAGGAAGCCGGTCATCATACACATACACACACAGTGAGCGAGCTATAACTTATATGCTATAATGCTGGCACTTTTCCAGGTATTAGTTTGTCCACAGATTACTACATTGCACTCTATCCAAGTTCTCTGAGTACAAAAGCTCTGCACATTCAATTTAATGATCTCAACAAATGACTATCCAGATTGCCATTTGAAAATACCATCACTTTATTTAATCCATGCAGACAAATCATCACCATCAGAGAGCCTACCATATCCACATATTACGCCAGACGCTAATGCTGATTATTTCCCTAAAGCACTTCAATTGCAAAGCCAGATCACTTGAGGATGCAAATAATCTTTAGCTAGGTGATTCGGGATATGGGACATTGGAGTTTGACAACTTTAATCCGTAAGCTCGAGTTCATGACTACATCCGCTACTAAGCTTTCACGACGGCGAGATACCAAAGCTGAATCAAGAGCACATTCACTTTCAGGCCGTCGATCGGGAGCGAGCGAGCGGAGAAAGGAATCGGAAGCGGCGCTCACCCGGAACAGCGAGACTCGACGGAGTTGGCGACGGGGGAGAGGAAGGGAAGGGGCCTGAGGGCGGAGGCGGCATCGTCGGAGTCGGGACGATGGAGGCAACCGGCTTGAGGGGCATTGGAGTCAGGGGCGACAGAGTCGCGAGAGGGCGTCGGGGGCGGAGGCGGAGGTGGCGTCGGAGGCAACCGGCTTGAGGAGCGTCGGAGTCGCGAGAGGGCGTCGGGGGCGGAGGCGGCATCGTTGGCGTCGGAGTCGGGGGTGACGGAGGCAACCGGCTTGAGGGGCGTCAGAGTCGAGAATGGAGAGAGAGAGCAGAGGAGGGGGAAGAGAAGCGGCTGTGCGACTTTTGTTCTCCCCCGCAACGGAACGGAACGGAGAACGGGGAAAGAGAGAGAGGAGAAAGAGGACGATTCGACAGGGGTGTCGCAGAGGAGAGCAGAGCAGACAGAGCGTCAAAGTGGTGGGCCTCACACGCGGCCTGCGCGAATTTTGAACGCCCCACGCCCTCGCCTACGTGGAGCCACGTGTCAATCGCCGAGTGTCTTACCCATACGCACGAGTGTCTTACCCATACGCCTACGTGGAGGGTAAGACCCACCCAATATTTTCGCCGGGGCCACCGCCTGCTATTTTCTCCTCTATCCCACTGCCTGAGAAAATATTGCACCACATCATTTGTACACAAATCCACTCGGTGAACGACATGTGTCCTACGTGGGCTCACCTGTCGGAAACACCGGCTAAGTGGACAAATTTAAAAAAGAACAGCTTTTTCTTTTTGTTTTTATCACTATTTGGAGCAAAAGGGACCTCCTTCTCTCCCTCTCCAGCACCTCGGCAGCCGTCGATCACCGTCCACCCCAGGTCACCTAGGCCTGCGGGGCCACCAGATTCCAAGCTCCCCCTCTCCAAGCACTACTCCCCTTCCCTCTCCATCATTTTCGTCGCTGTCACCGCCTCCTCCGATGGCCTCAACGCCGCCCAGTCCATGATCAAGTCTGTCTTTGCCTCGTCCTCTGGCCACCGCCGTCTACTCCAAAGAACTGCCTCCAGATCCTCCCCCTGTCGCAGCACCAGATGAGTTCAACGATGTAATCGAAGCTTCTTCGTTTTGTGTTTTCCCTTTCCCTTCTTTTGCTGGGCTCGCTTCGTAACAATGTCATTTTCAGTTACTTTTCCCAGTTGTTCATCGTCACCTCTTGCGTTGCGTTGCGATGGAGTGCTTTTCTAGGAAATTAAGCCCTCGCGAGCAAGAGAATTTTCCCATCGTCTCCTTTGAAACAAACGGTCCCCCCTTTATTTTCCTTCGCCCACCACCCCAAAGAGCCGCCGAAGTCAAAAGAGCCGCGGAGAGAGAATATGATGGCCTGAGGCGTTTTCAAAAGAAAATTTCCTACAACTGAGCCCAAATTTGACACATGTCGCCCACGGAGTGGATTTGTGTAAAAATAATGTCACATCACTTGTGTACACAATATTTCCTCGGCCCGACTTAGCTGATGATATGTCGTATGATGACTTGGCAGCCTACGTAAATAAACATAAGCTCATTTTATTTAATTGAGCGAACTGTTGTGAAAGAAACTATTAAATAATTTATTGTTGCAGAAATAGGCAATCAACGATAAAATAGACAAAAGAAGAAAATAAAAGAAAGTCATTATAGATCAAATGATATAATTAGTATTACGTCGTTAGTGTTTCTCAACTCTTAATTACACTTAATAATTTATATAGTATTTAGTCCCATAATTTCTCACGAGATAATCTTTCAATCACATAAAAGAATTAACGAAAATCTTAAACTCATAAGATTTAATGGCGACTTCAAATGCTTTGTTCCGCATACAAAATTCCTTAGCGAGAGAACCTGGAAGTTCCCTCCGTACGCGCATCAACCGTTGGTCAAAGAGCTCCAATAACCAAACAACATATGTGAGCGCCCGCATCACGATCACATTCAAAGTCAACGCTCTCACACAAAAACACGTTAGGAATATTGATTTTGTGTGCATTTCCCATTTCTGCTTTGCTTGGCGACAACTCCCGCAAAATCAAGGAAACCTTCCTCCAGATTCGGACTGAGACACCGGAAAGAAGTCTTGGATTTCCATGACAGATGTCTTGCACGTCCACAAATGACAGATTATCTCGGGTCGAATTTCAGTTCGTGGGCTTACATTTGAAATGTAATTTCTATTGGTAATTTGTTTGTAAAACAAATTAAGAGATATCTTATCTCATATCAATAAAATACGAATACGCATGTGGACGAGAATCAATGATCATTATATTTTATTTATAAAAATTCGGATTTATAATTATAAAAACTCATCTAATTGAAATAGTACAACTGTTCACAAATGAGTTACAGTTATTATTTATTTATTATTAATTTAAATCCGAAGTTTTCATATGTTTTTTCAATGTAACATTTGAGAACGTAACTGTTCATTTTGCAACATTTTTCGAAGGGTTGCCACTATTAAAAAGACAAAGATAAATATATCAATTTTTGCGATAAATCATGATTAAGTCTTTTCAAGTTTCTTCTCAAAAACTAATTATTTCCCTTGAGAGATATTGTTGTATTCTATAAGAAATTTCCTACTGATCATTAGTAACTTTGTAAGGAAAATGATTTTTAAAAAAAAGTGATATCATGTCTCAAAGTCTGACTTTATTGTTCTTTTTGACTTTGATTGAAATTTCTCGACAATTTCAACATTTAGCTGGCTATCAGTAAACAAAATTAAATGATGCATCTAATCATAAACATGTATACGTGGAATGATAGGGGGGAAATGGATGAAAATCCTTAGCCAAGTCTCCCCGGGCTTTCCCCCAAAGAAAATGAGTAATAATAGTACTCACGTCTCTCAACTGTCACGTTCTCACTGATAAATGATTCTATATAAAAGGGGGGAAATGTCAAAAGTGCGTGTGGAAAGAATATCCAAGAAAATGCGCGTGTTGATTTGACTAAATCTAGATCCTCCCGTGCCAATATACTGTTCGTCGGACGATTATCATCTTGTTATGCGTACCATCTTAGTTCTTATTGATCTCAAGATGAGGCCTTTCGGTCACAATATTTGTCAACATTGAAAGGGGAGGTGAGGAGCTCAAATCCCAACATTCTCAGGGGAATTGGGGTATGGACGATTTAGTTTCAAATATGAATTTTGACTTTCACGTCTTACAATAAGGTAGAGTAAAAGTCTGAGAGTGAGAATTAGAATAGGAGTAAAGTAGAACCGACAAAAAAAAAAAATGACAATTCCGAGTGTGAGTCTTGCAACATTGCTTGCCCGAAAAAATTTTCAATTACTATATGATTTGATATTATTTCATAAGATTTGATAGTTTGCACAAAATTATGGAGTTCAATTAATAAACACTATTAGAATTGTAACATCATTTCTGAAAATATTGGCCCTTTCATTGCACCACAGCCCAAACAAACACATTGCCATCATCTGTTCTGTTATGATCACATTATCCAGTAGATTTATCTTTTACTTTAATTAAACGCGGAATAAGAATTGACATGTACAGAGTAAAGCTTCAGCTGGGCCCAATGGACCACGCTCACTATAAGATGTGCCACGTGTGCATCAGACGGCTGTGCTTTCCTCCACCCCGTACTGGAGAGAGGAAAGTTCTTTTACCTAATTAATCTGCGAATTATAAATACGGACATCATTCACAATCAAATTGAACAAAAAAAAATAAAATTAAAACAGAATGAGTGTGGGTGATATTTGTATTTATAATCTACCAATGACATGATGGAAGAAGGAATAAAGGGAAATGAAACGAGCAACGAAGGAAAAGTCCCTCGAACGAATGTGAAGGACGATGTCTAAAGTTTCGGAGACCAAGAGTGCGTTTTGTAACGTTTCTATTCAAAAATTATTTCAGGGAACAGAAATAGAAAAAAATTTTGAACAGAAGAATGCGTTTGGTAAACTTGTTCCGGGAATAAAAAATGAATAGAAACACGTTTGTAAATTTGTATTCTTTTTTTGTTTCTTTTTATTTTTATTTTTTTGTTTATTTTTTATTTTTTATTTTTTTCTTCTTTTGGTCGGTCGCCTGTCTCGGCCATAGCCGACGACTGGCCGACGAGGGCCGGCGGCCTCACCCAGCCACGGCGAGGCTTGCCTGCCCCCGGCAAGCCCGAGCTCGCCCAGCCTTGCCCCGTGCCGGCGAGCCTCGTTGGTGGCTGGGCGAGCTCGGGCTCGCCCAAATCCGGCGAGCCCGAGCTCGCCCAACCTTACCCCGCGCCGGCGAGGCTCGGCCTCGCTTTGGCTGGGCGAGCTCAGGCTTGCCGGATCTGGGCGAGCTCTAGCTCGCCCAGCCACCAGTGAGGCTCAGCCTCGCCGGGCCACCGCCAGGCCGGCGAGCCTCGCCGGTGGCTGGGCGAGCTCGGCCTCGCCTTGGCTGGGTGAGCCCAAAGAAAAAAGAAAAAGAAAAGAAGAAAAAAAAAAGAGAAGAAAAAGAGAGGAGAGAAAAATTTTGTTCTTAAAAATTATTCCAGAAACAAGAAACATGTTTTTCTTGTTTATTATTTCTGCTCTAAATGGGTTCCTGGGAACAAAAAAATAGATTTGGAACACAAACATAAACAAACGCGTTTCTGTTCTTTTTTTGTTCATTGGAAAAAAAAATAGAAAAATTGTTCATAAACAAAAAAAGAAATGTTAACAAACAGCCCCCAAGATGATGTCGGAGGACTTGATTGCAAACCGACTAAAAGGAACGAACGGAACAGTGGGCATCCCGTACCAGAAACGCGGTTCCCACTTTCGCGGAAGCCCGGGCATCACGTTAAGACGAAAAAAAAAATCCGTGTTTCGTCATTGTCAAAAAACGCGAAGATACAAAAAGCCAAAAAAAAATCGGCGCGCCTCGGAAGGCAAGTAAAGTTGCTCTTATCCCTCGCACTAACCGACATCAGCCCTCTAGATCGGCTCGGGATGTTATATAAATGTTCATATAAGGTTGTCTCCCAACATCACTTCTCCCGCAAATTCGAGAATTGCTTTTTTTCAGCGACTAAACCGACCACCAACAGCAACAGAGCATTTCCTCTTCTCTTGTCATTTGCATTGTGCGACCGCACCTCATTAAAGGATCACTAAAGCCAGCGTGTCTCTTCCCACCAATGGCCAGCATTCTCCGTGGCGACTATGTCCGCTACGAGGTCTCTCTCGACTTGTCTGACGCTATGCCCAAGTTTGCCAAGCCATGGCATCTAGCCTTCGTGACCATATATTGCTCCCGAGCCTTCACTACTTTCGCAAAGAAAACCAAGAAGTTGTCCCCACGAAAATCTCCTTCCCACACTTCAATTCCGATCCACGAGCTGGCTCAGAGCGCTGGCTCTGTTCATACCAGCTCCTTCAACATTCATCAGTCACAGCTCGCCAGGCTGGTCAAGGACAAGGACCTCTCCCACCTCCAGGAATTCGGCGGGGTCCAGAAAGTCACCTCAGCACTCGAAACTGATGTCTCGGCCGGAATAAGCGGCGACCCAGACGACATCTCTCGCCGGCAAAATGCATTTGGCATCAACTCATACAAGAAGCCGCCTGCCAAGGGCTTCTTCCACTTCGTGGTTGAGGCTTTCAAGGACCTCACAATCATGATTCTTCTTGTTTGCGCCGGGCTTTCGCTGGGGTTCGGGATCAAGGAGAATGGGGTCGAGGAAGGTTGGTATGATGGTGGCAGCATATTCGTTGCGGTGTTCCTGGTGATCGCCGTGTCTGCTGGGAGCAATTACCGCCAAAACCGGCAGTTTGAAAAATTGTCTCAGGTGAGCGATAATATTCTCATTGATGTGATAAGGAAGGGTCGGCGGCAGCAGGTATCCATATTTGATATCGTCGTTGGAGACGTTGTTCATCTGAAGATCGGTGATCAAGTTCCAGCAGATGGACTGTTCCTGGACGGGCATTCCTTGCAGGTATGGATGACAATTTGTACTGGTTTGACGCATTAGATTTGCATATCAACTCATGTTGGTTTCCTCCAGAAACATACGTAATATTATTATTACAATTTTCGAGCACAGTTTGAGTAATTATTCCAAAAAATTGCAGAAGTGTATCATTCTCGGCTTGACTGGGCAGTCTGTTATTTTCAAAATCTTGATTCTATGACAAATAGGATAAGTAATGGTTTTTATTCGTAATTCTAGCTATTGTAGAAAAACTCTTAAAAAAATCTACTGTTAAAACGTAATCCATTTGTTCTTGTTTCATATTTGTTCACGTTTCATTTTCTTTGCTTCAAGTGAAGATCAGAACGCTTCGTATTGTGTCATCCTAGCGTCCCTAAACCATGTGCGACATTTGTGTTGTCAATTTAGGTTGATGAATCGAGCATGACCGGGGAGAGTGATCACGTAGAAGTCAACCGCAAGGAGAATCCGTTCCTATTCTCGGGAACAAAGGTTGCTGATGGGTATGCTCAAATGCTGGTTACATCGGTCGGCATGAGCACGACGTGGGGCGAGATGATGAGCTCAATCAGCCGCGACAACAGAGAGCAGACCCCTTTACAGGCTCGGCTCAACAAACTCACCTCGTCGATTGGCAAAGTAGGCTTGGCGGTCGCTTTCCTGGTTCTCGTGGTTCTGCTGATTCGCTATTTCACAGGAAACACACAGGACGAGAACGGTAACCGGGAATTCATTGCAGGCCAAACCACAGGTAACGATATCATAAATTCTGTGGTGAGCATCATCGCAGCTGCAGTGACCATCGTGGTGGTCGCGATTCCCGAAGGCTTGCCGCTTGCAGTAACCCTCACTCTCGCTTATTCGATGAAGAGGATGATGGCGGATCAGGCAATGGTGAGGAAGCTTTCGGCCTGTGAAACGATGGGGTCTGCCACCACTATTTGCACCGACAAGACCGGCACTCTCACTATGAACCAGATGAAGGTGACGAAATTCTGGGTCGGCCAAGACTCTGTGGTGGAAAACACCTACTCCTCTGTTTCCAAGTTCATCCTGGATTTGATTAAGGATGGGGTTGCTTTGAACACCACGGGCAGTGTCCACAGGCCATCTTTGGGATCGGAGTACGAGTTCTCAGGTAGTCCCACTGAGAAAGCGATTCTTTCCTGGGCGGTTTCGCAATTGAGCATGGACATGGAGGAGACAAAGAAGAGCTGTGAAGTCATCCGAGTTGAAGCCTTCAACTCGCAGAAGAAGAGAAGCGGTGTCCTAATAAGGAAGAGCATGGACAACACATTCCATGTGCACTGGAAAGGAGCGGCAGAGATGGTCTTGGCAAAGTGCTCGAGCTTCTACGAGGGGTCAGGCATAGTGAAAGATTTGGATGAAGATGAAAGGGCGAGATTCGAGCAAATTATTCAGGGGATGGCAGCGAGCAGCCTCAGGTGCATCGCTTTCGCTAAAAAACAAGTGTCCGAGGAAGCGATCAAAGAAAGAGAAGATGGGAAGAAGATCCAAGAGGATGGCCTGACATTACTAGGACTTGTCGGTATTAAGGACCCGTGCCGTCCAGGCGTGAAGAAAGCTGTCCAAGCTTGTCAGGACGCGGGAGTGAACATCAAGATGATAACGGGAGACAACATCTTCACCGCTAAGGCCATCGCTACAGAGTGCGGGATTCTCAGGCCCGGGGACGATGCCTCCAACGAAGCCGTTGTGGAAGGAGCTGATTTTCACAATTACACGCCTGAGGAGAGGCTTCAGAGAGTTGAGAAAATCCGGGTCATGGCGAGATCCTCGCCTTTTGATAAGCTCCTGATGGTTCAATGCCTGAAGCAGAGAGGCCACGTGGTTGCTGTCACAGGGGATGGCACGAACGATGCACCAGCCCTCAAGGAAGCAGACATAGGGCTTTCGATGGGCATCCAAGGCACTGAGGTCGCCAAGGAGAGCTCGGACATTGTAATCCTCGATGACAACTTCGCCTCCGTGGCAACGGTGCTGCAGTGGGGTCGATGCGTCTACAATAACATCCAGAAGTTCATCCAATTCCAGCTCACGGTGAACGTCGCTGCTCTCGTGATCAACTTTGTGGCTGCCGTCTCTTCTGGCGATGTCCCCCTGACGGCTGTCCAGCTCTTGTGGGTGAACCTGATCATGGATACACTCGGCGCCCTCGCCCTGGCCACGGAGCGGCCCACTAGGGAGCTCATGGAGAAGCCCCCTGTGGGACGGACTAAGCCGCTCATAACCAATGTCATGTGGAGGAACATTGTTGCCCAGGCAACGTACCAAATGGCCGTCCTCCTCACTCTACAGTTCAAGGGCGAATCAATCTTTGGCGTGGATGAGGCGGTGAAGCGGACGCTCATATTCAACGCGTTTGTCCTGTGCCAGGTCTTCAACGAGTTCAACGCGAGGAAGCTTGAGAAGAGGAACGTGTTCGAGGGCATACACAAGAACAAGCTGTTCCTTGGGATCATTTTCGTGACGGTGGTCCTCCAGGTGGTGATGGTCGAGTTCCTAAAGCGGTTCGCCGACACGGAGCGGTTGAGCTGGGGACAATGGGGCGCATGTGTCTGGATTGCGGCCGCGTCTTGGCCTATTGGTTGGGTCGTCAAGTGCATCCCTGTCCCTGATACACCAATCTTCAGCTACTTGGGATTGAAAAGCAAGGAGCTCGTGAGGAAAATTGGGCACAGAGAACAATAGCAACACTGAGTTTAACTCGAATCCATTATTGATGCAGCGTGATTTTTTTTGTTTTTATTGGAGATATGCGAGGATCGATTTGTATCAGTCTTTATTCTTTCATTGGTTGTCTATCCATTGTATTATAAATAGGAGCATTCTCTCAGTTTCTTCCTTAGTTGTATATCCATTATATTATAAATAGGAGCATTCTCTCAATTTCTTCCCTCCTTTCTTTTTGTGAACGAACCTTATCGTGGAGTACCTTCGGCTTGTGCAATCTTTAGCCCCATCACTGTCCGAGGTAAGCATGCAACTTCTGATAAGAGGAAGAAGAAGGACGAATTCCAGGAGACGCGTGACCTTATTACATCCAAGAATGTGAAGAACAAAATCATGAGAAAAATGTGCAGCACAAGAGGGCTCAATCGGCACGAATCACGTAGATCGACTATGTCAAGGCAAGGAACAATTCCCTCTTCGGTCATATTTCTAACTAACTCGAATCAAGTCGGGCCTTTTTCTTATTTCGTCCTTCATTCGAGGACTTTTTGGAGGATGGATATTGCCATCGAGAGCTCTGGTAGCTTGGATAATACCTACATCAATGGTTCATCCTTCGACTTCATCCAGCCTAAAACGTGCCATATGCCACGAGGCATTCTAGTTCGTAATAGTCGCCTACTCCTCCTTTCTTGTCCTCTCTATTTCACGAACCCCTACATCTTCAAATTTTAAGACACACTTTAAACATACCGGACTTGTCAATACACAATGCTAAATCTTCAATAACTTTGCAACTACAAAAGGTGACGTTGGAATTCTCAGTCTTAAACTCAATAGCATGACGTCACTATTAGGCCCTCTAAATGACGGTGACTTTATGATCGCAGATTCTCAATCTTAGCTAATTGGCAACCGGAACATAAGACCAAGACACAACCTGTCAAATATTAGTATATGTTGCCAAAAATACCTTCAGAGCAATTCTCGATTATCGAAAACGAATGACTAGAAGAGTTTAAATTCGTTGAGATAGATTTTTTCTCTTATAATAGTTGACTTATAATTTCGTTGTTTATTCATTGGGATATTTTGACGCGTTTGGTTTAGTTTTCCCAAAAGACTTTTGGCCAAATACTGACTTTGGGGAAACTAAAAATTAGCGTTATACTTTTAGCATTTGGCTAATTGTTAAAATTAGATTTTTTTTTTTGCCAAAACAATCCTCATCAATTTGTTAGTTCTCTGATTTTGCCCCTTGTATAATTGTTCATCTTCTTTGTGCGATGGTGGCCGACGAAGCTAGATCTAGCTAGCAAGGGGCCAATGAAGGTTGTTTGACCTAGGTGACCTCTGCCAGAGGTCGCATGGCTTGAGTCTTGCAACCTTCGACAACATCGCTTGAGGTTGTGTGACTCACGCGAGGGCTGCTTAAGGTCACGTGACCTTAGTCGATGGCCGTTGGTGCCAAATCTAGCTTGCTGGCATCCATTGCCCTTCGCTGGCTTCGGCGAAGTGTTTATTTATTTATTTATTTTAATAAAAAAATATAAAAGCTATAGCTAAAGCTCATTGTAAAAGGTTTTTTTTTTTTTTTTTTGCCAAACATTCATTGAATTCAAAGTCCATTTGCAAAGAGTTTTTACCAAACATAATTTGCATTACGTCAAAGGGCTTTGGCTTTCAACATTTGCATTACAGTCAAAGCCCATTTGCAAAGTTGAATCAAACGTACTCTTAGTAGTGGAACAAATTTATCATATGCTAAAGACAATAGTTGGATTAATCAACTCTTCGAGTAAAAAGTAATTTTTGGGGGTCTCCTTTTTAGAATAGATAACATCATTGGTGAACTTTACGGGTGACATGTGTCATTGAAGTAAAATAGATATAAATGATTCATAATGCTTAAAATTTAAAAGTATTTACCTTATTAATTAAGAAATTAAGAAAATTTAATTCTGCTCATTATAGTGTGTTTTTTTTTTTTTTTTGGAAACTGGGGGTGGACACTGTGGGTGTGTTCACGCCAAAAAATAATTTATTAATGCTGAAGATATCCGTGGATGGAATAGAAATTATTATAAGTCGAGTTTGTATTTAAAGAAATACTCAGGAATTACCGAAATTGCTCAACATCTTTTTTTGTGATTGATCACTAGTGCATACGCAATTCAAAGCTTTTACCTTGAAACCGGATGAACGAGTCATCCACTTTTCAAGTAAGTATGCGTGGGCCACATAGATGGCTCTGTCTCTTTCAACAAAATAATAGAGTATTCTCCTTTTCACAGAGATCGCAAGGAAAGTTCCTACCAAGTTCCTGGAATTACCAAAACAACATAGCCATTGCCTCTTTCCATTATAGCCGTAATAGCTCCAACATGGCTGCTTTGACCATTACCATAACCACACGTGTCATGAGAATGGATATCTACACAGTAGTTCTTAGCGGGACATAACATTCGGGAAAAGCACCAAAAAAGTCATAAACTTATTGCATTGGTACCGATTCAGTTCTAAACTTTTCAATTAGACCAATTCAGTCCTAAACCTTTTAATATTGGTACCAATTTAGTCTATCCAACCAATTTTGGCTAGCCGGCGCTAATGTGGACGTCGACCGGTGGCCGAACGCTGACGTGGCAATTTTTATGATTTTTTTTTCGAATTTTTCATTATTTTTAACTATTTTATTATTATTTTTTCTTTATTCTGTTCTTTTCTGCTTTCTTCTTGGCGGTGGCTGGCGAGCTTCCAGTGAGGCTCGCTGGCCACTGGGCGAGGGCCGCGAAGCCCTCGCCTACCACCGGCGAGGGTTGCGGCCCTCGCCCATCCTCTCCCAGGGCTGCCGGCAAGGTGGCTTCGCCCAAATCTGGGGGAGGCCATGGCAGCCATCGCCACGGTGGAGGAGAGGGCCACCAACGAGGGTCGCGACCCTCGCTCGGCCTCGCCCTGGCCTTGCCGCAAGAGGAGGGAGAGGAGGAGGGACGGGGAGCGGGCGAGGGATGAGTTGTGGGACTGGCACCATCAGAAGAAGGAGAGGAGGGTGTTGGGGCGGCGGGCTAGGGTTTCGGAGGCGAAGATCGGGCAGAGGTGAGGGTGGCATTAGGCGCGGGAGGTGGGGGACCAGGGCCTCGAATTGGGATTTCGTGGAGGTGAGGGCGGTGGTGACGAGGTCAAGAAGCTTCGGGGTCGATAGCGGAGGAGGTGCCAGGGACCCAACGGCAAGGCCAGGTCGAGGTCGAGTGAGGGTCGCAACCCTCGCTGGTGGCTGGCAAGGGCTTCGCGGCCCTCGCTTCAACCCTGGCGATGGCTACCATGGCCTCACCAACCATGGGCGAGGCTGGCCTCGCCTAGATCCAGGTGAAGCCGCCTTGCCGGCGGCCTTGGGAGAGGCCGGGCAAGGGCCGCGACCCTTGTCGACAGCAGGTGGGGGCTTCGCGGCCCTTGCCCAGTGGTCGGCGAGCCTCACCGGAGGCTCGCTAGCCTCCGCCAAGAAGAAAGCAGAAAAGAAAAGAAAAATAAATAAATAAAAATTAACTTAAAATTAAAAAAAAAATTCAAAAAAATTCAAAAAAATCATAAAAATTGCCACGTCAGCACCATTGACTGGATGGACTAAATTGGTACAAATATTAAAATGTTTAGGACTGAATTGGTCCAATTGAAAAGTTTAGGACTGAATTAGTTACAATGCAATAAATTTAGGACTTTTTTGGTACTTTTCCCCATAACAATCACTTCGCTCACTCTATAAGAATAACATTCCCGCTCCATTGGCGCATTATAGACATGGACGTCGCCTGTGAACATGCTTCATAAGATATATACGTGAGCAGTATTTGTATTTATTATCTACGGGCTGATCAATTGAAGGAGAAATGGAAGACTGATCGATTGAAGGAGAAATGGCCTTCAATCGAAGAAAATACGACGGTAGACCATGTGTTCGAGATGGTGGACTAAAATGTCCAAACATAGGATTCCTTTTTCTTAGAGGAATGGCATTGACGACGTCAAGTTTGGACTATGTTGATGATGTCGTGGTAGCTTAATTGTGTATAATAAACAACATCTCGTTGGGTCTCCAACAGGTTCTCTCAAATTTTGAGTTCGAAATGGGAAACCTCCAAATAGTGTAGAAAGAACTGGACATGTTGATGCAATTCCCAAAATATTAACAACCACCGAACCGCACCAATTATTTATATTTTCAAATTTTAATTTTATTTCTAAAAATCTTTTAAGAAATCATTTAAACTTAAATATTCATGGAATGAAAGTGTCTCAATTCAATGCCTTTCTTAGTGCTGTTGTGCTACCAACATCACCCTTGATATAGCCAAGAGAGCAACAACGCTTTGTCTCGTCGCTCGCTACTTATAGTTAGACAGGCAACCTGCCTGTTAACCTCTCTTACTCGCACTTCTTCGAGTAATGCTTAAAACATGTGAACTCCCATGTTAATTCAAGTGCCCTAATCTGAAGAGACTTTGTAAGGGACGTAACATAGGCTGGTTTATGGGTTGAGAAACGAAAGGATCGTTAGGCTCAAAGATGTGTATAGGGGTCAAAGTTGGTGATCATCTTGACATTGCCGCCAGTTTTCTTCGCCACGGATTGTCTTCTTGATAGATTTCTTTATTGGCTCAAGAGTTTATCACCCGATGCCAATGATTATTCAATTGGAGATCTTTTCTCAACATTTTTTCTTCCAAAATCATTTTCTTTGATGATGGGCATCGATTAGGCACACCGTTTTTTTTATGCCCCCCAATTCATCAGTCATTTCTCTCTTCATTTCACGAGCATTGGCCTTGCTTTTACTAGGCACATTGCTTTTTCATGCTCCTTAGTTCTATTTTGATTTCAGTTCTTGCGCACAATGCGTGTGTCAAGTATACTTTAAATGACACTCGAACCTTCAAGAGTCTTCATCTATCTCTTGCCTTGCCCCAGTGTGGGGGATGATCACCAACTGGGTTTAAAGAAATGAAATTGCAGGGTCAAGCGGGCTATGCAAAGGTTATGAGTGTATAGGATAGCGAAAGAAATGCTCTTCATCATCCTAAGGCACTTAAATTACCACATGAATTCAATGTAATAGCATGACTTGAAGATTGATGCAAGTAAGAGCAAGAAAATTTCAATTCATTTCACTCTCCTTCAATGTCAACTTACCTCCATTTGCCCCGATGTGGGGTGGTTCTTGACAAGGGTAGTATGAAAGAAATTCTTCAAGTATTTTGGCTCAAAGAAGGGTTAAACAAGGGTTCACCGGTAGAGAAAGGAACTGCCCCTGGTCATTTTAGTTGTCATACTTCTTGCAAGAAAACTCTTCACCTTGAAACACAAAACATTTCCATACTCACCTCACAATGTATAGACAAGGGACTATGTATGGGATAAGGCTTGCCTTTCACGCCTCATTTAGCATCATTTAGCATGTTCAAGTAACTCAACATCCTTCACTGAATTATCCATTTTGATAAATTTCAAGTGGAATTGGTGAATTGCACACCATGTGAAAACATTCTGAAATGATAAAAAGGCCATGCTCTATCAAATCATAAAGTCAAAGTTGTTAAGTGCCTATGTCTTGCCCCTCTTGCAAGGGAGCTCATAGAGGTTCCTTAAATGTTCGCAGGGCTGCACCTGAAACATAAAGCAAATAATTAAAAGAAACAAATAGGGTAAATTAGATGCATGTTGGAAGATGATTTTATTTTGAAAATTTTTTCAAGGGAACATGAAGAAGCCCAGCCTTCAAAATTAGCTCATTGCCGTTTTCTTTTGGGTAGGATTTCATCACAGGGCTAGTTTGGTGTACTTCAACATGCCCTTAAAACACGAAAATCTCCATGTATTTTATTGGATGAAAAACAAATTACATCCTAGAATTGAAAATGCAAATATGCAAATATGGAAAGCAATAAAGACTCCTGCGTAGAGGAGTGTGCAAATAATTAAAATTTTCCTACTCTTGAGCTTTGTCAATGGCAAACACTAAGTTCTCTTCGAATAATTCAGTCATTCCTTCGAGTGCATCATCAGAGCTCTCAATCTTTGGAAGTGCAAGATCATCTATGCCACCCCATCCATCTGGGATGATATCCCGTGGGTCGAAGTAGGAGCTGGGAGGAGCCGAATACTTTACATAGTAATCGAATTTGCCACTTGGTTGCCCCAAGGTGTCCATCACTTTTGCTTCCTCATGCATCATCTGAAACATAGTTGGCTCAGCATCAAAACTGAAAATGGCATTCACAGCTTCTGGGTGGTTAGGAAGTGGGTTATTCTGGATGTTCGGCTGTGCATCGCGGAATGAGACCACCTTAGCATCCAAAAGATTTTGGATTTTATGTTGCAACGTATAGCAATTGTCAACAGAATGCCCTACCTCTCCCATATGATAAGCACATGTCTTGGACGGATCATAGTTGGGGAAACGCTCGGGATTAGATCGCTTAGGCTCCTTAGCGAGTAATCCTTTCTTCTGAAGGGTCGGCAATATCTTGGATAATGGCTTAGGAAGTGGCGTAAATTGACGCTTGGAAAAGTTTTTCTGCTAGCCAAAGAATGGTCGTGCTCCTCCCTGATGGGTGTTCGGGGTAGGGCGAGATGGTTGCACATAAGTTGCATTAACCTCCGCTACAAGTTCCTTATCCTTCTTGGTTGAGACTCTCCCATATGAGCTGGTTTGATCAGACGCCCATCCATCACGCAATGCTACTTCAATTCGCTCGCCAACAGGGATTAGCTGATTAAATGACTTGGCAGTCGATCCCAGCATTTGATTTCGATACTTAGGCAGGAATGTCTTCATGAACAAATCCATCAGCTCCTTTTCTGTTAGCTTTGGAGTTATTTGAGTGGCTACAGTCCTCCATCTCGTGACATATGCCTTGAAAGATTCTGTCCTCTTCTTCTCAGTGCGAAGTAAATCTTCTCGAGATGGAGTGATATCAATATTATACTTATATTGCTTGAAAAAAGCATCAGTCAAATCCTCCCAAGTCTCCAGCAGATTAATCTTCTTCATAATGTACCATTGAAGTGCCGGTCCTGTCAAGCTTGCTTGAAATTGTTGAATCATCAAAGGGATGTTATCAACATATTGGGTCATCCTGACCACAAAAGTCTGTAGATGGATCTTTGGGCAAGATGTGCCATAATACTTTTCAAAGTCTAGCATTTTGAAATTCTTTGGCATCTTGATTTTTGCATAATGGGACAGATCAGTTTGGTCTTGGCTAAATGAACCCTACAGCTGCTTAAGTTTCTCCTCGATTTTCGCCAAGCGTTTTTCTTGCTCAGTCTTCGGTACAGCCGGCTGTCTCACTTGTATCTCCTCATCAATAACAATTTGAGGTGTGTCAGTAATTTTCTCCCTGGAGACATCCTTAGAGCTTGATGGGCCACTTGTGGATATATTCTTGCTTTATCTCTTGGATCAGCTATGGGAATATGTTGTGGTAACACCACTTCATCTTGCGGAGCTGGTGGAGCAGTGTTTGCTTGGAGAGAATCGATCTGCTTAGAGAGCTGCTCAAGAACATTCAGGACTTGCTTCATCTCTAATTTGAGGGCAGCAACGCGAACTTGTTCAGCAACATGCGTTTGTTCGGTATTATCAGCCATTGTCGCTTTAGAATGGGTATGAATTGGCGATCTTGGGTGAGCCGTGTTGTCACCTATCAATGTAAAATAATACAGTAAGTATCATAACAAATGAAATTGGTCCATAACAACGGTCAATCGCTTATTTTATTATGTGAAATCAAATTCCAAAGACATCAACTTAAAACATTAAAATAACTCCCTAGGAAATTAAATTCCTAAAACATCAATCTAAGAAATTGAAATAACATCATAAAGCCATAATTAAACTCCTAAATCTAGCGACTCTTTTCTATATACAATTGGGACATCACAGTCTTTCGAAGCTTCTTGTTCTATCAAACCAACTCAGAATTACGAGCTTCTTTCCTTTTCACCGTTTCTTCAAGATTTTCAATTTATGCTTTACGAGTGGGCTTCATGGTCACTTCAGGTATCACGGGAAGTAGAGCTTGAGGGATCTCATGATGGTGGATATAATAATCCGAGGCATGAAAAATCCTCTCATTTCCTTTCAATCTTCTAGGTACCACTATCTTTTATGGATGACATTCCTTCTATGCATTTTCAAGACGCTTAATCTCATCGAGGTATTTGTGATCCTTGTGCACGAAGCGCGCTTGAAATAGATCCACTCGGAGAGGAGGTGGGATATCTTGGAGCACTCGATACTGGCGAGCCACTCTATAAGGATAGTAAGATGTTGCACTAGTAATTCCCATCAGTGGAATTGGATTATCTGTCTTGTGAGAGAAATGAGCCACGTTAACATGGAACCATTTAGCATACCATAGGAAGCCCTTGAGATATGGATCTTTAAGAAAAGTCATCCAATCGGAAAATGATTTTCTGGTATACTTTTTCTCTAAGATTGAAAATCTCTTTATTTGGTAACTAGAATTATCAATTTCACCTCGACGCATGAAATGACCAAACTCCTTCATATGAGAAAGAAACCAAATTTGTAAAAGTTCAGGAGAGGCATTCATGATTTTTTCTCCATTTTGTTTAAAACGGTTGAGGGATAAAAATGTCTCAGCTAAGATCATGTTTATAAAGTTCATGCCAGCACATGCTTGTCTGACCACCCATGCAATCGAAGGATCAATAGCATTTCTTCGATGAGGAAATATTATAAGTCCAAAGAATGCTAAGATCCTACCCTTTTGGCGCATTGAAGATTGATTTAAAAAATGATCAGCCAAAAAGGAGAAATGGCATGCATTGCAATTAGCTTTCAAAACTTTCTTAACCTCATCATTTTTAATTCTTAGAAATTGAGATAAAATTGATGTGGGTTCCATACCAAGAGGTGGCCTAACAAGTTCAGTCTCAAGGGGCATTCCTATGATAACGCTATACTCTTCCAGTGTTGGAGTTAGCTCATTCTTACCAAAAATAAATGTAGCCGTCTTGAGACACCAAAAGTGTGATATAGCTTGCAAAACACCACTATGGACTTCGATATCCAAAAGGGTGTGATATAGCTTGCAAAACACCACTATGGACTCCGATATCCAAAAGGGGGATGAGCCGTCCCAGTATCGACTCCACATAATCTTGACCTTCTTTACTTAATTTGTTCCACCACCCTCTAAGCTCAATCTTGGGAGTTGGAATGAATTGAACATCGGATCTCCTCATTGTATATAAAATAAGACCGATGACAAAACCTAATGTCATGGACCAACGAAATTGTAAGTAAGTAAATTGCAGTAATGAGAATTTAAACAACTTACTTTCACTGGTAATGGATGACAATCACATAGACACACGCATGAAATGTGAGGCTCGATTTCTATCTAGATGGCTTAACAAAATGGAGCTAAAAGGATGATTTGACCGTTGCAGTCTCACATTAACGTGTCAAGTCCTCCTAAGTCCGAAGACTTGGCGCGGACCCTCCCAAGTCCTACCAATTGCGACTTAAAATTAATCTATTTAAACATGTAATTATACTCAATTTGGAGCCGCCACTAATCAATTAGGGTTGATTAGAAACCCAAATAAAGTATGGGAGAATACTTTATTTTCGCAAACCGGAGATTCAATAAGTCCAGGGATATGGTTACGCTAGATTAGTCTAACGCTCTTTTGGTACCTTTTATTTATTTCAAAAATATTTTGTAGGCAATGTTGATTAATTTTAACCAAAGCTACTAACATGCAAATGGCGGTCATGCAGGTGCACAATTAGTAAAATAACATTCAATGAAAAATGCTAATAAAAATGCATGCCCTAAACATGATTTCTAAATGACAAGACACATAATATTTCTTTTTCTTTTTAAAAAAATGTTAATTATATGCAATCTTAATCTAAATTTAATATGCATGGATTTTACTTTAATGATATGTGAAATGCGATTCATATGGTATAACTAGAATTATCACTATATGTATGTATGCAATCTTATATACATAATCCTAAATATGGATGTGTTTCATGACATGGTAATTCTATACGTATGTTCTTTTTATGATTTTTTAATGATTTTTTTATTACACATATGCAACCTACACTAACAATGATGACATGAAATGTGATTGATTATGAACTAACCTATTAATTAACCAAATAAATGACTTTTGTGTTTTCTTCTCTCTTTTTATTTTTATTTTTAAATATGACTTAATAATTCTTATTTAAAAAATAACATAATGATGGAATACTAATCTTTGGCTTTTTTTTTATTAAAAAAAAAACCACATGATGGGAATATTCAAACATTAATCTATGACCCACTAACTAGAGTGCTACATGTGGTGTGATTTATATGACCTAAATAACATTTTTTATTCTCTTTTTTATTTTATTATTGGTTTTATTAAAGGAAAATCATCATAATTCTATATGAATCTTAAAAATGCAAAGCTTTAAATATGAAATGCATATGGACCTAAGT
Organism: Eucalyptus grandis x Eucalyptus urophylla; assembly: GCA_028830015.1. Taxonomy (NCBI): domain Eukaryota; kingdom Viridiplantae; phylum Streptophyta; class Magnoliopsida; order Myrtales; family Myrtaceae; genus Eucalyptus; species Eucalyptus grandis x Eucalyptus urophylla. The sequence continues at coordinate 6,297,368 of CM054200.1, forward strand.
ACTTAAATTCTAGATATGCATAATATGTGAGGAGCAAATAATGATAACACACCAAAATATAATCCATCAATGTATATCAATGACATATATTTTAACGCCAGTCAATAATGCAAAGCAAACCATAAATTTGTCATAAAAAGTTGAAATAATCAAAAATCTAACCCGCTGTCTCGCGGTTCAATATTTTTTATTCATGGCTTAATATGACAAATTTCCTAATCATATAATAAAAATAAATCAAAACATATCAAGTTAGAATAAAATAAAATAAAAAAAACTATGGAATCGAATTCTAAAAAAAACACATCCCAATATTTTGAATTAAACAATAATAACAAAATAATATAATATAATATAATATAAAATTAGTGAAAAGTAAGAGAGACAAACTACCTAGGAGTGGACAAAAGTGTTGAAAGAGGGCAGGCACGGGTGAAGGAGATGGCTGGCGTCAGAGCTCCGGTGAGATCAGGTGATGTCCGGCGACGGTGGTTTGGTGATGGGTCGTGGTAGCTGGAGTAGGGCGGTTGTCGGAACTCCGGCGAGGCTCGGGTAGCAACCGGACTTGCAGCGAAAACAAGGGAGACAGCAAGTGGCGGAGCTTGGGGCGTTACAGCGGCGGACACAGGCGGTGCGGGGGTCCGGCGAAAGGTAGCTTACGCGCAGGCTACTGGCGCGGGCGTCGGGGGTGGAGCGGCGAGGCATCCAGCAGTTGGGTCGGCGAGGAGGGCTCGCGGGCTGGTGCGTCGGAGGCGTCGGTTCGGCGTCCAGTAGGGTTCTGGTGGTGCTTAGCGATGGCAAGGGGGGAGCGTCGGGCACTAGGTTGAGCAGAGATGACGCGGCATCAAGGCAGAGCAGCACTGGAGGTCTGGGCGCTACAGAGGCAGGTGCAAGCGGTGCGAATCTGGTTCGAGCTGCTGCGGTCAGGAGGGGCACAGCTTCTGCAAGCGTCGGCGAGGGGCTGGGCAGATCATGAACAGAGCAGGGGTCGTCAAGGAAACTCGGAGAGGTGGCAGTAGCTGCGCAGGCTGCTGGTATGGGCATCGACGGTTGCAGGCATCGAAGGTGTCGTTGGCGTCGGATGGTCGCCGTGGATAGAGACGTGGGCAGGGGTGGCGTTCGAGCAACAACAGTCCGACTTGGGCGGAGACGGAGTAGGGGCGTTGGTGTCGGTGCTCTTGGGACGGCGACTAGCGGGACAGAATGACTGACGAAAAAGTGTCAATGGCGCGGGCGCTGGTGCTGGTCGATGAGGGGGTTCACCGAAGAAGAGAAACAATGTTTTTCTTTGCTTTTCCTCTCTCCTCTGCTTTCTCTCTCTGTTTGCACCTCCCTCTCGCTTTGTCTTCGTACACTTTCTGCTACACTTTTCAGTAGAAGAAAAAGTGCTCCATTTTGCTGACCTCGAAACCTACAATGAATTCTCTCTCTCCGCAGGTATCATCTCTCCCTTCACTTTTCTATTTTTTTTCCCCCCCCCCCCCCCCCCCCTCCCCCCCCCCCCCTCCATGCTCGGTTATGAAGCCTCGCATTTTATAGTGAAAGCGCTCGAAGTTGTTCTTGTGAGTGAGATATTCACTCAACAACTCCAACAATAAAAGGCTCCAAAATCAAATAAAAACTGAATTTTTTTTTTAATTTTGAAATGAAGATATATTTTCAACAAAAAAATTTCAAAACCAAAATTTAATTTTATTTATTATTTTCTAAAATATTAGGTGTCAACAATCATCCTTCACCATCCTTTGCCACACACTGCCCAACTAGAAAGGAGAAAATTTTGTGAATTTCTATTTATGAACATAAAATTTGTGTTGTTATCAAACGTGTATTTTCACTTAAAAACTCATTCGGAAAGTCAAAATAGAAAACCTGAATTTTCGACCAGAAATTGTGTCAAAAAAACAGAATAGTTATTATTCACTTTCTTAATTGTCCATTCGCGAGCAAAATTTAAATGATGCGTCTAATCCTATTCCTAAAAATGGGTCGGTGGAATTTGATTAACGCTATTTTTTTATTTTTTTATTGTAATCTATACGCTGATTGGTTGGGGGAAAATGACTGAAAACCCTTAGCTAAAATGTTCCCGGGCTCTCCCCCAAAGTCGTACCATTATGAAAGAGACTAATAGTATGCACACCTTTCGACCCTAGAGTCCTCATTGATGAACACAGATGTTTCTGTACGAAAGAAGGAAAATATCAGAAGTACGCGTGCACAGAAAAATCCAAGAAAATGCACGTGTTGATTAAACCAAATCTAGATTATCTCTCGTAGCGATATCCTATTCATTGACTGCCTTCATGGTCTCGTTATCTTAGTTCGAAGGATCATTTGACTTTTGGAGTATGGTCTTACCGTGGAGAGCCCTAATAACTTGGTTACTATATATATATATAATTCACCTTCGTGTGACTTGATCAACTGAGACGTGTCATTTGTCTTTTTTTTTTTTTGGTAATTCAGGGAACCCCGTCAGCCGTTCGTCACCTTACGGCGGTACATAACCGCCAAGTAAACCCTGGAGTGATGCTAGCGGAAGACCCACCACCCCGACATCACGCTTAAGACGCCGATGCTTCCACTGGGTTTTGATCCTTGCACCTTTCCCCCAAGGTTCAAGGTCTTATCCAACTTCGCCACCAAGGCCGGTGGTAACGTGTCATTTGTCTTTTGGTATTCAAATTCACTATAATCACGTATTACTCATTTACGTCCTCTCTATTTCAACCTGATCTCTTTCGCATTGCTCGTGCATAGTGCTAACCCTCACTCGCACCAAATGATCACGTACTAACCTCAAGATAAGGCCTTCCGGTCACAATATTTGCCTATGCATATCAAGTGACTTCCGAATGTGGGTCCAACAATATGGCTCGCCAAAACAATATTCGTCTAATTACTATCTAATTTAACATTACTTCATAAAATTTGTTAGTTTGTATGAAATTATGAAACTGGTATGTTAATAAACACTATTAGAATCTAACATCATTGATGAAGTAATAAATTTTTGCTGTTTCATTATACTAAAGCCTAAACAAACACATTACCATTGTCTATTTAGAGGTGACCACATTATCTCATACATGGTTGCTTTAACCAAACGCGCAATGAGAATTGACATCTATAGAGGAAGTTTTAGGTGGGCTTGATATATCGCCCTCACTTTAAGACGTGTACTTTTTTCTTTTTTTTTTGATCGGAAAGATATTTCATTGATTAATCCGGGATGCCGGATTACAACTAAACTGAAAGTCCAAACATAAAATAACATAAAGCTCCAGCGGGGGATGGGAAACCCAATTTCTTGGTAAAGAGTCGATGTTGTGAGACTTGGCAAGCCAATCTGCCCCGCGATTGGATTCTCGAGCTTCATACCGCAATGTGACGTTCGGCATTTGGGCCAGCAATTCTCTGCAGTCCAGGACAGTCGGACGAGAGGCCCATGTCACTTCTGTTTGGCCCAAGATGGATTCCACGGCGTAAGTGCAGTCGCTGGAGATACACACGGGGGAAGAGAAGATCAGATGAGTTCGTGTGGCAGGTGGGAGTTCTATCAGAGCAGTTCGTTGTCTTCTCAACCAAAGTAAAGCCTGTTGGACAGCTAGGGTTTCTCCCACTTGAGCCGATTGAGCTTGAAATTTCCGTGCAAAACCTCCGATACACACACCCGCTTCTCCTTTGCATATACCAGCAATAGATCCCTCTAATTTCTCAGCCAGCCAAGAGCAATCGACGTTGATCTTCAAATAGCCCGGAGCTGGAGGCTTCCAGGTACGCAGATCTGATCTCGTTGTTCTTGTCCGTGGGTTCCATTTCTCGTAGAGCTGTTGAGAGAGATGGGCTTCATTAACGATCTGTTCTTGCGTTTTTTTGCCTCCCGTTGAAGATCAAAGCGTTGCGGGCTTTCCAGATGAGCCAAAGGGTGGTCGCGAAAATCGATTTTTGACTTACTGTGATGCCAGATTTGAGGTATTCACTCACCCATCGGTCTGTTCTTGTTATATAGGTTGGAGAAACATCCATGTCAATATAATAATGCTGCCAAATCTTCCTTGTCCACGGGCAAAGTCCAAAGAGGTGTTCGGAGGACTCTGGAAATTGGTTACATAGTGGGCATGTCGGCTCAGGTATAATCTTTCTCCGGTATAGATTGGCTCTGGTAGGAAGGCCTTCGTTGCATAAACTCCACATGAAGTGTCTGATTCTGGGTGTCGTTTGTAGATGCCAAATTTTTGTCCATAGTTGTTGCGGTACCTGATATGAGAAGGATGCATGGCATTCTGTTTTGCTTGTGTTGGCTGCTCGTAATTTATGATACCCGCTTTTGGTTTTGTACTCCCCTGAATTATGTCTTGTCCAAATTAGATGGTCAGGTCTGGTAAATATGCTGAGTGTGGTTGCTTGAATTTCCTCTGAGATGTGGCTGTCAAAAAGCTCTGTGATAATCTGATGTTTCCATGTGCGCGTAGTTGGGTCAATGATCTCTGCCACTAACTTAGGATCATCTCGGTTCGCCGGTCCCCCAATACTTCCTGACATTAACCAACGGTCATCTCTCAAGTTGATGGATTTTCCATCTCCAACCTCCCATTTCAAATCAGGTTTTAGGGCATCAAGGCCTATTAAAAGGCTCTGCCAATCCCAAGATGGTTTGGCTCCTCTTGTAGGAGTCCATAGATTATCGTTAGGGAAGTAGAGGCCTTTAAATATTCTGCTCCACAAGGCCTCAAGGGCTTTCTCTAATCTCCAGGCTTGTTTTCCCAACATAGCTTTGTTTAATTCCACTAAATCTTTAAACCCCATTCCTCCTTATGCCTTCCTCTTCTTCAAAACTTCCCAACTCTTCCAGTGAATACCTTTTTGCTGTGCATTCTGTCTCCACCAGAAAGCTGAGATTTTCCTTTCGATTGCTCGACAAATAGATAGAGGTATTTTGAAGATATTCATGGCATATTGGGGTAATGCCTGAACAACCATTTTAATTAACACCTCTTTCCCTGCCTTCGATATTAATTGTTCTTTCCATCCCTCCAATTTTCTGTCCACCCGTGCAATGATCCAATCTAGCATTTGTTTTTTGGTTTGGCCCCAATCAGATTGTATCCCTAAATATTTCCCAGTTTTTTCTTGGATAGGAACCCTCAGTTCAGCTGCAATATTGTGTTTTAAATCCTGTGGACAACTAGCCCCAAGAAAACACCAGATTTGTTTAGGTTGATCGACTGACCAGATGCAAAACAGTAACAATTTAGAATATTGGCAAGATTCTGAGCTTCCCTAAGAGTATCATCCAAGAAGAAAATAGTGTCATCTGCAAAGAATAGGTGGGATAAGATAGGGCAGTGTAGATTTAATTTGATACCTTTTAAGGTCCCATCCATAATAGCCTTAGTCACCATATGGGAGAGAGCATTTGCCATAATAATGAATAAATAAGGTGAGAGAGGGTCCCCTTGTCGAATACCTCGAGATGGAGTGAAAGAATCCCCTGGTTGGCCATTAATTAACACACGGAAGTGAGCTGAAGATATACAAAATTTGACCATATTCACCCATTGCTCATTAAAGCCCATCTTCTTCATACAATCGCATAAAAAGTCCCACTCAACTCTATCATAAGCCTTCTGCATGTCTAGCTTCAGCACGGCTTGGAATTTTCGACGTCGCTTTCGAACTCGTAGTTGATGTAGGACTTCTTGAACAATAAAGATATTGTCATGTATTTGCCTACCCCCTACAAATGCGCTTTGTTCCGGGGATATAATAGATGGGAGCCAAGGTTCGAGTCTATTTGCCATGACCTTTGTAATGACTTTGTAACTAAAGCTGCACAAGCTTATGGGTCTGAATTCTGCTATGCTTTCAAGATTGGCAACCTTGGGAATACCTTGGGAATAAGTGTGATAAAGGTCTCATTAAGGGTTGTATCGAATCTGCCTTCTTTGAAAAAGGAATCCACTAGATGAAATATGTCTTCTTGAATAGTAGCCCACTGACTCTGATAGAATAGACCACTTAATCTATCTGGTCCAAGGGCTTTGGCTGCCCCCATTTGGAAAACCGCTTGCTCCACCTCCTCCATAGTAACATGTGCTGTTAACTGCTCATTCATTTTCTCATAAACATCAATTGGACAATGCTCTAGAACTGGTTGATAATGCCGAGGACCCACAGTTCTATACAACTCTTGGTAATAAGTGGTTATGTGTTGTTTAATGACATGAGGCTCTCGACTCCACCTATTCTCTTCAATCTTCAACATCTTGATTTGATTTCTTTGTCTCCTTTGAATTGTTGTAGCATGGAAAAATTTTGAGTTCCGATCGCCCCACTTTAACCAGTTAATTCTAGATCGAATGCCCCAATACATTTCTTCTTGGCGCCACAAAGAGTTGATTTTCTCTGTGATAGTATTATATTCCTCTGCCCTGGCTGTCTGATTTGCCCTGTTTGTGATCTGAATGAGCTGATGGCTTAGCTGGTCAATTTGTTTAGAAGCATTTTTGAAAGATGCGTTGCTCCATTTTCGCAAATCTTCGGTTACCCTTTTTGTTTTCTGTACCAGATCTCCTTGCTGCCAATTCTCTTACTTCCAAGCGTTGTCTACTATAGTTACACATTCTGGATGATCTAACCAGAAAGCCTCGAACCTGAATAGTCTCTGTCTTTTCTGTTCCCCTACATTTAAACATAATAAGAGGGGACTATGATCAGATCCTATTGCTGGAAATGCAAAGGCTTCGGCACTGGGAAATAGGAGCCTCCATTCGAGGTTGCAAAAAACTCGATCAAGCCTTTTTTTGACTAAATCTTCCCCATCTCTCTTGTTTGTCCACGTGAATGCGCACCCCTTACTTTCAATATCTATCAGAGAACATGAGTCAACAAAGTCCCGAAATGCCGTCATTCAAAATCTTTCCGTTAATCTTCGGCCCATCTTCTCCCAATGATATAGCACCTCATTAAAGTCACCAATACAAAGCCAAGGTGCTGTTGTTGATCCATGTCTAGTATAAAGTAGGTTCCAAAGAGATACTCTCTTTTGGAAGTCAGTTGATGCATGTAAGAAGGAGATCTGCATTTTAGAACCATTTCCAGTCACTTTTACATGAAAGATCAATGAACTCTTGGCAGCTGTGCTCAATAGTAAGTTGTGCCAAGTCATCCCAAAGTAATACCAAGCCTCCCGTTGTGCCGATAGGATTAACAACAAACATAGAAGAGAATTTTAGACTTCTTTTGATATGTTCCACCCTCTGGTACTGATTTTTGGTTTCCATAAGGAAAACCAAGTTAGGTCCCTCACAAGCCACAGGGCTCGTAGGTGCTGGACTGTCAAGGGAGAACCTAAACCTTGACAGTTCCAGCTTAGCACCTTCATGGCTTTCTTGGTGGCTTATTAGGGCTAGCCACCAAAGCCCCTACTATTTCGCCTTCCCATAGTTGAACTGGTGTTTCCAGAAATTTTTCCATGTCCACAAGGGTTGTCATACTGCCCTTTCTCTCATACGGGGTGAATCGTTTTATCTTTTTTGATATCTGTTTTTTTTTTCCCGATTTGGCTGCTCCTGTAATCCCCATCTTTGCATCATGCATTAGATGCTCCATCGGTTGTTCCAAGTGCTGCTGGATGCATTTGCCTTTTTTCTGTGCTACAAGTTCTGTAGAGAGTGATAATTCTGGTGTTGTTTGTATTGTAGGATGATAAAGAACAATGGCTTGGCTGCCATCTGTTGATGATTTGCTATTCAAGTCACTAGTGGAGGGAATAACCGGTGTCTTAGGGATCACTTCCTCTTCAGATAAGGTGAGATCTATCTCCCCATAAAATGTAGTCCAACAAGGGCTGCATGTCTTCACCTCTGCTTTCAACCAAGATCAATAACATCCCGATTTGTCTTGAGGAAGACCAGATTCTTCGTAGGGAAATGTCGGGCAATAGTTTGCATAATGGCCAATGTAACCACAGGAGTAACAATAGTGTGGTAGTCTTTCACATTTAAAGTCAATCCACCACTTTCTATCACCCACATGAATTATTGTTCCAGTTTTCAGGGGATTAAACAGATTCAGCCTTACTCTTGCTTTGCCAATTCTTCTAGAGTTGTTATTCCGAGCATCAATTCTAACTTCCTCTACTTCTCCCATTTTTCCAGCAATCATTCGTATACAATCCTCCGTTATAGCAGCTCTTGGAGGCCCCATCAGATGCACCCAAAAGGAACAATGTTTGAACTCATAGCAGTGCTCGGGAATGGTTGGGTCACCTTCCTGTAGGACTAACATATGGCTTGAGAAAGACCAAGGGCTTGTATGCAGAATTCTTTTCTGTTCTTCCTCCGAGTTAAAGATAAAGACAAAGAAACCCGGTTCAATCACCTCACACCTAACCTCTTCTACCTTCCAAGCCCTTTTCGTTGTCTCCCAGAATGCTGGGAAATTGACATTGGGTTTCGAGAATAATTTTCCATATAAAAGATACTCACCAGTCTGTTTATGAACCTCAGGGATGCATCCATTCAGTTCCATGATATCATCAGCAGCCCATAAATCACCAATCCGTTTACAAAGAGCCAACAATCGGAGATGATTTTCCTGGTCACCCTCCATGGCTGAATGAAGTGTAACCCCAAAGTTACAAAGATGTAGTGCGGGGGATATTGGGCGAGAAAGGTAGGTTCGGATGGGATGTAGTGAATGATTTGGAAATGAAGGGAGCTCTGCAGTTTATTGATTACACTAGCAAAAAAACTGGGAAAGACAGATTAGGGTTTCAGCTGATTTGCGTATGTGGGATCAGAACAGGGGAAAGGAGGAACTAATCGGGAGGGGAAGCTTTGGCCACAGCCATTTCTCACGAGGAGAGATCACCAGAAAGGGATTGAAGGAGAAATCACCATAAAGGGATTGAAGGAGGCTCACCTTCAGCGAGAGGGGAGATTGCCATCGGGCAGAGAGGTGCTCGCCTTCAGCAAGAGAAATGAATGAAACTTCTATAAGACAAGTACTTTGTACAGTGGTGAGAGGAAAAGTTCCTCTAGCTAAATCTTTAATCAGCGCATTTTAAATACAACCATCATTGGCAATCAAATTGAAAAAAAGAAAAAAGAATGAGAGTAGTATTTATATTTGTAATTTACCAATCACATGATTGAACGAGGAATAAAGGAAAATATATAAAGATACCGCGTATTCAAAATTGGTGGGGGCTAAAAGGGTCAACATGCCTCAGAAGAAACACCGCAGCATTGCGCTTCTCTTGTATCTCCATATCGTTTTGACTTTTCATTGACTCCACGTCACCAGCTTAACAAATACACAAGAAGTCCATTCGGAGAAACCCGTGAGCAGCTGGCCCACCATCCCGTCGTCCCTCAATTTCTCTGTAAATCTGACGGCGACTCGAGATATAATAACACGAAAAAAAGCATGAAGTCAATTCGCCAATTCGCGTACCGCCGTCATCGTCAAGAAACGCGAAGATACAAAAGCCAAAAAAAAAAAATCGACGCGCCGCGTAAGGAAAGAAAAGTTGCTTAATCCCTTGCGCAAATGACGCCAACCTCTAGTCCTAGTCCTATAATCTTTTTTGGTTGGTAAACAATTAAATAATTCAGTGGACACAGTTTTCGAGGAAAAAAATTCTTAGCTAAATATTTCCAATCTGTTCCCAAAAGTTGAAGCATCACGGAAAGAGAGTAATAATCTTGCACATCCCTCAACTTGAATGTTCTCATTGATCAATAAATTGCCGAAAATTAAATTCATTGAGACACAATCTGCAAATGTTAAAATGAATTACAAAAAATACTCTCAAAGGGATTCTTGTTCATAAAAAAGGAATAACTAAAACAAATAAATTCACTGAGATGACTAAGATTTTTCTCTTACTCAGAATTTCAATTTTTATTTATTTGCATATTAGCTATTATGATAAGACAATAGTTGTATTAATTGACTATTCGAGTACAAAGTAATCTGTGGGTCTCCTTTTCAAAACAAATAGTATCATTACTTAATTTACTTGTGACACGCTTCATGTGAGTAATATAAAGATAGAATGATTCACATTGGTAAAATTATAAAGTAATTGTCCTCATGTTCATGTCAAAAATGTATCATTGTTAGGGGATTTTCCAAGTAATAACTAATGTAGCATAACAAGTCCGATATTAATCGGTGCAATTAATTGAGAACTTGAAGAGAAATTGTGATGAACAATTTCTCAAAATGAGTAAACTCTTTAGGCATCACAATTGAAGCTTCCTAAAGATCACTTGTATGGTTTCTTAAGCATCACACTTAAGAAAAAAAAATTATCATACAATCTCTTTTGTAGGACAACATAAAAAGATGCTTCAATCGTAGTTCAAGTAGCAAAAAATGAAAGTAAAAACAAAACCACACAATATAAAGATATATGTGGAAATCCAAATTAGACAAAAATCATGGGGAGATAGAGGACTTTCATTATCTTCAACAATAAATACAAGAGTAAAATCCAAACACTCGAAAAAGCCTTTTGGTAAACAACAAGATCTAAAGATCTAGTAAAAAAGAGTGCCAGACATTTAGAGTGTCAAAACTTGGCACAAAGGGATACTTAAGTGTTAAAAGTTAGGAAAGTGACACTTACCTTTCAAAATCGGAGCAAAATGGATCACTTAAGTGCCAATTCGACCAAAATGCTGACGTGGCGGTTTTCTGACGAGGTAAATGCAAAACGATGTCGTTTTAACTCTAACATGGTAAATAATTAATATAAAAATTAATTAAATTAAATTTAAAACTAAATTTATTTAAAACATTTAAAATTAAAAAAAATTAAAAAAAAAAGGAGAGAGAAGGCACACGGCTGAGGATTGAGCCCTCGCCACCGCTGCCTACCTGTCATCGCCGAGAAGGGTCGGTGATGGTGGGGGCAACATTGGCCGGGATCGTCGGGCCTTGGCTAGGGGTTGGCGACCCCGGCTGACCGGTGATGAGGGCCCGCGAGCCCTCGCCAGATCTGGAGGAGGGCCGTGACCCTCGCTCCAAATATGGGTGAGGGCTCATATGCCCTCACCACCTCCTCACTATCCGGGGTTGCTAGGCCCTGGGCCAGGGCTCACCGACCTCGGCTGACGCTCTCCCCACTGTCGCAGGCCCTTCCCGGGGACGACGGGAAGGCAACGGCGGCGAGGGTTTAGCTCTCAACCATGTCCCTCCTCCCTTCCCCCCCTTCTATTTTAATTAATTAATTAAATTTTAAATTAAATTAAATTTATATTTTAAAATTCGAATCCATGCCAAAACAACGTCGTTTTGTGTTTCTTTGCTGAGTCTGCTTTCTAACGAGCCACATAGGTGAGAAAAACAATAAAGAAATCGTCACATAAGATTTTCGGTAGGGTTTGTTGGAGATGGCACTTAAGTGTCGCATTTTTTTTTTTTAAAGTAACACTTAAGTATCACTTTCCTAACTTTCTGCATTTAAGTGTCCATTCGTGTCAAGTTTCGACACTTGGAGTGTACTTTTCCCTAGTAAAAAAATAGAAAGAACACAGAATGGAGATAATGTGGAAACTAGGGTTAGAGAAGTGTTGTTAAACACATCACTTTTATAGTCTCCCTTAAAAAAAACCTTAAAACAAATGTGCATTGTTCAAAATGCCCTTAGCACTAATTTGAAAGTCAAAACTTAACAATCTCCCGGCAAGAAATTGTCATCTCCAATTACTCAATAATTTTATAGAGGAAAAAAATTACAACGATATATATAGACTCCCTAAGAGTTCTTCTTTGAAATAGGAAACCTCCAAACAAGAAGCACGATTGAAACTTTCTTATAATGTTTAATGAAGCCATAAAAATAAGCTATTGGGTATGGATTTGATTTAATTCCTTGGGGGGCAAAAAGGCATATTGTACGAATTTTTTTAAAAGTGGAATAAGTATTTAAAGGTAAAACTTGCAAATTATCAATCTTGCTCAAGTAGGGGAATGAATATTCCACAGGTCTCCGTGATTCCTCTTCGACAATGGAGATTCCTCCCTACCGTCTGAGTAGCGTTCTCCTACCTTCAGGGTAGGTCTCGTATCTGCAGCAATGACAGACCACCATCTATCCTTTAATCACCCTTTTCTTCACCCTAGTTCCTCCGATTTAGAGTTCAATGTCGGTGGAAAACCCTAACCCCCATCCCTCTTTTCTTTCGATCAAATTGAAACCCCTCATCTTGTCTACGAGAGAAACCCAAAGACCCAGCATCTCCCCTTCATTCTGATTGTGATTTCATCACCCCATCCCATAGCGAGTGCCATTACCACTCGTCAAACCCACTACCACCATCCCTCTGGTGCCGATAACTTTCTTCCTCCACTCAAAGACCCAGAGCTCCCTTCAACCATATTTGGCTTCTTTTCCCCATATCAGTTGGTCCCAAAATACTCAGGCCAGCTTGCTTTTGCTTTTCGTTATTGTTCCTGAAGATAGAAAGATGGCAAATCAGTATGAAGAAGAGAGGAGGTTGGCGGCCATTTGTAAGAGTTTGGGCAAACTATGGTTTGAAGAAAATGTGGTGGATATTACAGGTGAAATTTCTGAAGAGAACCTGCTAGAATGCCGTAAAACATTGTTTGGGAAGTTTTTCTCTAAGCCTAATGTGAACTTTACTGCTGTTGTCAATATGATGAAAAGAGCTTGGCGAACTGAAAATTTTACCTGTGCTTTGATAGAGCCTGGTTATTTCTCATTTTCTTTCCAGTCGGAAGCTAAAAAACAGAGTGTTAGACTCTAGGCCGTAATCATTTTCAAGCAATCTATTAGTTCTAAAGTAATGTGACCTCGATACCCCTGACATTTGCTATGAATTCAACCACTGTGATTTCTGGGTGAACTTTTTTGGCCTATCTTTTGGGAGAGTTACACATGGAGTTGTCAGGGAAATTGCATCCAAAATTGGAGACATAATAGAGGTGAAATTAGAAGTAAAAAGAAATAGTAATTACAATATTGGTAAGGCTAGAGTTAAGCTAAATTTGGAAAATCCTCTCAAAACTGGTGTTCTAGTAAATCTGGACGCAAAAGTTTGTGGGTAGAGTTTAAGTACGAGAGACTTCCGCATTATTGTTATTCATGTGGTAGAATTGGGCATTATGCTACATTCTGTAAAGAAATACCATATGAGGAGTCAGGGCTAGCAGAGAACTTATCAAGTCGATTTGGACATTGGTTAAGAGTGGAAGTGCGGGAACTTAGTCCATACGGGAAAATCTTCTATGAAAAACAAGAGATGCAACAAGAAGGAGAGGAGAGTGTGCCCGAAACCCCCATCCCTTTGGTTCCTGAAATAGAACGGCAACTACAAGATCAACTTATGCAGAAAAACCCACCTCTTTGCGAGCAAAGCAATGCAGAAAATTCACGTCCAAATGAGCATAACCATTCTCTTCTTCTCAAGCACAAGTACTCATTGAAGAGGAGGGCCCCCAGAAGAAAGGAAGCTGCTGCTTAGATGAAGAATTTGTTATGGTGCTTTATGAGGAATAGATGAAGGAAGCAGAAGCAGAAATGGATGCAAACTCAACAGGTGAGAAAGGACTGATAAGGCATAAATCTAAAAGTGCCAAGCTTTCCTCCTCAAAAAAAGGAAAAAGATTTTTCCCTTATGGTGCTCAAACATCAAAGACAACAGTCGTTGACAACACTTAGCTAGTGGAGACCCCCATTCGTGTGGTAGAAAAGTTAGCTCAATGGGCTTTGGTGGCTAGCCTTAATAAGCCACCGGCTTATGCATGAAGATTTTGAGCTGGAATTGTCAGGGGCTGGGAAATCCCTTGACAATTCAAGCTTTGAGAGTCCTAGTGACTCAGGAAAGGTCCAATATTATCTTTATTATGGAAACTAAAAATCAGGAGCAAAAGGTGCTAAGATTACGGCGGAGACTTAAATTTCAGAACAGTTTTTTAGTGAATCTAGAAGGTATAGCAGGGGGTTTAGCCATTTTCTGGGATGACCAGGTACTTTTATCCATAGATTCTTTCTCGGATACTGTTATCTTCACTCAATGCCAACTAAAAGAAAAAAACCAGCATATGCACATTACATTTATACATGCTCCCAATGAATTTAAGGAGAGAATCATGTTATGGGAGACTATCCACAGAGAAATTGTACACTACCATCTACCCTAGCTATGTATGGGAGACTTCAATGAAATTCTATATCACTAGGAGAAAGTGGGTAAAAAAAGAGCATAAAATTATTGGCTTACGGCTTTCAGAGACTTCGTGCATTAATGTTCCTTAATGGATTTAGAATGTAAGGGATGTGCCTTTACCTGGACAAACAACAGAGAAGGAGAAAATCTAGTCAATAAGCGTATTTGATAGAGTGCTATACAGTTCGGAATGGTCAATTACCTATCCCACAACGGAATGTACAGCCTTACCGGCCATAGGTTTTGACCACACCCCTATTATACTTTCACTTAGCCCACCGAAGCAAAGGAAGGGGAAGAGATTCAAATACGAAGCCTTCTGGTCAGAGAATGAGGAATGTGCGAAAATAGTCAGGGACACCTTGGCTAAATCCGACTCTCAGCAGCTAAATGTGATGGAGAAACTGCAGATCATAACACAAAAGTTGTTAAAGTGGAGTAAAAACATATTCTCTAATGCTAAAAAGAGGATCGCTTGGCCGAAAAGTGAACTACAAAGTCTAATGAATAGTACGAGAGTCTCTCAAGAGTGTGAGGCATCAAAGAAGTTGACTCAAGAAATAGATCAATTATGGTGACAAGAGGAGATGTACTGGGGAATGTGGTCCAGAATTAATTGGTTAAAATGGGGCGATAAAAACACAAAATTCTTTCACGCCACATCAATTCAGAGAAGAACCAGAAATCAAAGTTCTTTGCTGAAAAATGCAGAAGATATCTGGGTGCGAGAGGACCAACATTTGAAAGAGATGATGGAGACATATTTTAAAAAGCTATATGAGTCTGTGGGGCCTCGAGATTTTCAGCTCATTCTACAACAAATTCCAACTTCGGTAGATAAGAGAATGAAACAACGGTTGGTAGAATATGTTACTTTGGAGGAGATCACGACAGCTATGCAACAATTAGGAGCCAATAAAGCTCCTAGACCAGATGGATTTCACGGACTTTTCTTTAGAAAGCATTGGCCAGACATATGTTAGGATATATTTAGGGAAACACAGAATTTTTTCACTACTGGCTACCTTAATCCTGACATGAACAGAACACTAATAACCCTTATTCCCAAAATTCCAAATCCAGAAAAGCTTGAACAGTTTTGCCCCATCAGCCTATGCAACTTTATTTATAAAATCATTTCCAAAGTGATGACCAACAGACTTAAACCTCTACTACCAAACCTTATTGTTGAAGAACAAAGTGCTTTTGTGGGAGGAAGGCAAATACAAGATAACATCTTGATTGTACAAGAGGTTCTTCACAGATTACGAACTCGGGAGAGAAAAATGAAGTTCCAAGTTGTTTTAAAGCTAGATATGCAGAAGGCGTATAATCTGATTGAATGGGATTTCCTTAGAGCATGCTTAACTAAAATGGGATTATGTGATCAGTGGGTACAATGGGTGATGCAGTGTGTTGCAATGGTTACATTTAGTGTCAATATTAATGAGGAGTCTTTGCCTTTTTTCAAGTCAACACAAGGGATTCAACAGGATGACCCACTATCCCCATATCTTTTTTAGTGGCCAAGGTTCTATCTACCTTGATGAAAAAAGCAGTAGATGATGGCACACTTAGAGGAATTAAGATGAACAATAGCTGCCCTACTCTATCACATTTGCTATTTGCGGATGACTCTATTTTCTTCCTTAATGGCACAATCTTAGAATGTCAAAATCTGGCGGCTATCCTACATCAATATTGCTTTGCTTCTGGTCAGGCCATTAATCTCAATAAATCTAGCATATACTTTAGCAAATACTGTCCCACTACATTGAGGAGGAACATGGCCTCAGAATTGAGAGTTCCAGAAATTGAGAAAATAGGGAAGTACTTAGGAATTCTCTCAGATTGGGGAACCTCGAAGAAAGATTTGTTCGCCTGGATTCTAGCAAGAGTTAACTTGAAGTTGGAAAGTTGGAAGGAGAATTTGTTATCAAAAGTGGGGAAGGAGATTTTAATTAAATCGGTGGTACATGCTATCCCTCAATATGCCATGTCCATCTTCAAAATCCATGTTTCTATTTGTAAAGCAATTGAGATGAGGGTTGCTAACTTTTGGCAGAAAAATAGTCGTAAAAATGCTAGGATACATTGGAAAAAATGGGAAACTCTGAAACTTAGAAAAGATGAGGGGGGCCTAGGTTTTAAAGATCTAATAGCATTCAATACAGCTATGCTAGGGAAACAAGCTTAGCGTATTTCACAAAATCCTCAGTCCCTCTTGAGCCAAGTAATGAAGGGTTTGTATTATCCACAATGCAAGTTTTGGAAAGTATAATCCGGGGAAGAGATTCTATATCTTCACACATTATGTACTATGTTGGGAATGGAAAAGCAATCTCAATTAGAGAGGCCAAATGGTTGAAGAGTGGTCCCATTGGTAGCCCAACAACAAGACATGAACCAGTTCAAGTGGCTGATTTAATTGACCAAGGGACTAGAAAATGGAATGAAGTAAGGGTAAAGTCGTTGTTTGATGATAGAAGAGTGAATGAAATATTTGCAACCCCTATTGGTTTGCCTGCTGCAAAAGATAAGTTGGTCTGGATGAATACTAAGTTAGGGACCAATACCGTGAAAAGTGGCTACTTCACAACCAGAGAGAATTAAGCAAGCACACATACCACAACAGCAACCTCATCTCATCAAACAAAACCAGCTCTTTGGAAATACATCTGGCATTCTAAAACCCTACCCAAAATCAAAATATGCATGTCACAATGCTCTACCTACAATGGAGAATTTGCGCAAGAGGAAGATAGTACCTGATCCATTATCCCCCTTTTGCAAAAAGGAAGCTGAAACCACTTAACACATTTTACTGCTTTGCCCATGGACAACTCAGATATGGAAAACCGTACCCCTGCAAATAAAAATATCAAGATTTGGGTTAACATGGCTTGATGAATGGTTGTATATGATTAAAACAGACCCAACAAAAGCCATCAAATTTGACCAGATTGTTGCTACTCTCTAGAGCATTTAGAAGGACCGGAATCAGCACATCTTCGGCCATCACCCCTACACCCGCAGCAAACTTTATTCAAGGGCAGCTGCTTTACACGAAAATTTCAGTACTTGGAACATCATACCAGAAAATGAAAAGGGGAGAGAAATTCTACCTAACAAATGGCAACCTCCACCTCCCGATTCGCTGAAAATCAACATAGACGAATCTTTTACCCATAACAACGAAGTGGAATCAGACTTTGAAGAAGGCAGGGGATTGGGCGAAAACAGAGTAGCTATCGCTTGTGTCTGCCGGGACTCCAGGGGCTGTCTCGTTGATGGCTTCGCAAAACTTATGGAGGCTTCCTTGGCGACACAGGCGGAAGCCCTTGCCCTTCTGGAAACCCTAGAACTCTTCTCCAACCGCACACATCTCTCTCTACAAGTACACTCTGATTGCCTCCAACTTGTGCAAGGGATGAAGTTTGACAGATCTAAGCTGGAACGTCAAGCCACTTGTGGACCGGGCCCACAACAAAATGAAGGAGTTCCAGGGCCTTTCCTTAGCCCATTGCAGTAGGGATGCTAACCAGCCAGCTGATTGGCTTGCAAAAGCTTGTTATTGTAATTATCTTCCCTATAATTGGTTGTCTAATCCCCCGCCTGCTCTATTTGATTTATTATGCACCGATGTTTTTGATGTATTCCCCTAAACTTGGCTAAGTAAATCAATAGCAATCGTATTTCCGATAATAATTTTAAAAAAAATCTCACTCGGCATTTTTTTTTTTTTTGCAATCGATTGGTAGTGTACATGAAATGTAGAGCTCTTACCTTGAAACTGGATAAACGAGTCATCTAGATTTTATGTAAAATTGTGTGGCCTAGATTGTTCTCTCTCTTTCATCAAAATAATAGAGCCATCCCCTAAATATATCCCCACTTGCAAGTAGGGGTGTAAATAGTTTGGTTCGGTTTGATTTTTCGAAAAAACCGAATTGAACTGAACCGATAAGGAAGTTTATTGAATCGAACAGAAATTTGATCCGAACCGAATCAAAATTCCGGTTTAGTTCAGTTCAGTTTTTTGGTTTTTACTTTTATTTTTCATTTTGTTTTGTTTTTTTCCCTACATGCATTCCTTTTGATAAATTTTTTGTCTTTTAAAAAATCAAATTTTAAATTATTTTTATTCTTTTCTTCTTCTTCTTCATTGGCCGGTCTCGACCACGGTGGTAGCTGGCGATCGGCTAGAGGCGAGCTAGAGCTTTGCCTAATCAGGCGAGGCCGAGCTCGCTTGACTCAGGCGAGCTAGATAGGGTTTGAGCTCACTGGCGTCGAGCAAGCTCAATCTTGCCTAATTAGGCGAGGCTCCAGCTCGCCTCTAGCCTATTGCCATCGTGGCCAGTGATAGGCCAATGAAGAAGAATAAGAAAAAGAAAGGAAAAAAATCAAAAAAGATTTTTTTTTAAAATGAAAAAATAAATTAAATTTTATCGGTTTGGTTCAATTAAGCAAATTGATAAAAACTGAACTAGTTAAAAAGTTTCGATTTTTAATGAAAACTGAACCGAATGAGAACCAAATTGAAAAAAACCAAACTTTTCGATTCAGTTCGGTTTTTGACACCCCTACTTGCAAATAACACCTTGTGAATAGGATAATCGAATGTGCTTTCTAAATGCATATTCGATATGCGGACGTAAATATTGAAAAACAACAGAAAGTTTTTATTTTCATCTTCCATTTTCATCAAAACGAGAGAGTAAGAATTTGCCCACGAACCAAAGGGCCCTAATTTGTCTTTAGTTTCCATCGGAATTTCTCACACACTACTTTTTAAGATTCCATCTCCTTCGGAGGGAATCACTTTTGCCTAGCCAATCTGTCCATTCCACGCCTCTTTCCATTTCACTTTGTCTTTCGCAGAGCCCAAGGAAAGTTCCCGGCAAGTACGTGGGGATTCCCGGAACCATTGCCCCAATACTTCGAAGTAAGAATCGATACCTGCAGAGTAAGTTTCAGCAGTGGAGAAAAAATTTGGTGACAGTTTCTAATTTATTATGAGAATAATAATTTGTTTTAAGTCACAAAAAAGTAAATAATAAATAATTATTAATTTTTATGGGATCCATTCTTTCCATAAACAAATGGGAGCAATGTTTATATTCATCATCTACCCATTAATTGATTGAAGGAGATTGTTTTTGGGACGGTGGGACTTAAAGGCCCGGGTATCGGATTCCTCTTTAGCAAAAGAATGATAACGATGATATATGGCATGGGATGCTCCCGATGGCGTCGGAGAAATAATTGCAGAGCGTCTACGAGAAACTACGCGGCGTCGGGGGTTCGTTTCGGGGAAACCCGTCAGCAGATAACACCTTTCTCCATCGTCCCTCGATTTCGAAGACCATAAAGCAGACAGGAGCTGTAGGTCCCCGCGTCAGGTAAAAGAAAAACGCATACCTTACAACATCGCACAAATGACGACGCCCTCTTTTTCAGCTCCCGGGTGTGTATAAAAAAGCATACCTTACAATGAAATCCATGATCTTTGTATCCATCACCACTCCACACGAATTCAAACGCTGCACTTTTCGCGGCCGACGCAATGCCAAACTTACAGAGTTTTTTTTTTTTCCTCGTCTTTGCCATTGCATTGTGCTGCCACACTGTCTCGTAATAGGACCACGAGCTGCTAACGCTAGCAGTAGTAATACTCGAACCAAACCACGTAAATATCCGATATCATATTATTCATCATTTATTTCTCTAATATTTCACATTGACTTATTTATAAGATCATGTCGTTTCCGCGTTAATATTACATTATTATCTAGACTCATCAAAATGGGTCATAAATTTATTTCTTAATCCATATAACTATGTTTGGCCGTCTTGATTTTTCTAATCATAATAGAATTTGGTCAACTAAACAATAATTTGTGGATCTCTTTTTTTTTTTTAAACAAATAGCATCATTGATGAAATTACTTTTGACATGTTTTGTGCGATCGATATAAAGAATTTACTTCCTGACCAAAAAAAAAAAAAACAGAATTTACTTTATTATTTAAGAAAAAAAGACAACGTAATTCCACTCGTTGTAGTGTGTTTTTGAGCACCATGCGTACGTTCACATCGACCAAGATGAGAAAAGATACCGTTAGACGGGGTGAAATTTCTTTGGCTGAAAATATTTGTTAGCTGAATCTGTATTTGAAGAAAATACTCGCTATTTACCAATGTTGCTCAACATTTTATTATATTATATTATATTTTATTGCAATTGATGGCCGGTGCATTCAATATAGATCTTTTAGAATGGAAAGATATGAACTCAAGACCCATATTTCTGACATTATGAAAAATTTCATGTGACTGTCACTAATTATTTGAACAATTAAAGTCATTAAATTTAGGTGTGGTTTAGTATTGAAATATTTTAAGAAGGGGAATTTAAGAAAAGCTATCGACCACATCAAATCAGACTGGTGGGTAGTTGATAAAAGGCCAAATGATAATGAGACGTGAATGAACGATTAATTTAGAACTATTTCTGACGCGAAACTTCCCACAGCCTTTCCATCTTTTACACTCTTATGCTGTATCTCCTTGGCAAAGAACATTTTGAAGGGCCCACCCGCACGCAATTCTGGATTCTTTGCCCAATCTTTAGCAAACACCCGTCACTGTTCAGCCGCCGACGAGGTTCCTTCGTCGTTATTACTCATAGGTTTTGCCGGGGTCGTACCTTTGATCTTGAATCATGAAGGGTAACTTTCCATGTGCTTCATCCCCGACCGTCCTCCATCGGTTTCATTTGGAAATGATATCGTTTAGGATAACCAAATATCATTCCTAAACGCTTTTTCAGGTATTGAATTAGAGTTTCGCTTTTCCCTAAAATGACCAAAAAAAAAAAAAAGCCCCTCGAACCGAAGGGACTCCCAATTTAAAGATTTCATAGATTTCCCTAGGCTAGTCATTCTTTTCTTCACGCCATTTTTCCATTTTAACTCATCTTTATACCCATGATTCCCAAAATGATTCGTCCAAGATATCAACTATTTCATCACTTTGAAGTATCATCTCACATATCGACAAAAAAAAAAAAAATACTATCTCTCATCACTTGATAACGCGATTCAAAATGTTCTTTATATTCACGTTGTCTCCATCCATTTATTAATTTAAGTTTTTGAGTTAGGCTTTTTAATATAGTATCAGAGTCTATGTTGTCCGTTACGTGAAAGTGCGTCGATCCCCATTAATAAAAGAAAAAAAAATGACGTGGCATCAAGAGCGACCTCAGCGCACTTTCACAATGGAAAGCATCTCATCAACTGTGTATTCTTTATCACAAAGGGAAAAAGGGGGTGCCTATAGCAGAAAAAGGTTTCGGAATATTGACTAGGATGATCTAGACGTGCGGTATCACATATCGAACCAAATCATCTTTCATAAACCATACTTAAAGTTAACGTAATTCTTTCGCAAAGCGGTTTCACAAACCCATAATATATCATATTTCCTAACTCCATTTATTAGACAAAATATATTTCACAAGACATTTTTGACACTATTTTGGAATTCATTTGATAAACTAGTAACAATTCGAAACATCTTTTATTAAACGTTTCCCAAATCATTTTAAAACTAATTCCATAAATCAGTTCACAATGTAATACATATTTATAAAATTTCACAACACCTTCCATAACATATTTCTCAAACCATTCTCAAATAATCGAATAGTAGTAAATGCCTAATGCAGATTTTTAAGCAATGAAAATGTTATTTCATAACTTATTCACTTAAACCAACAACGCACGACTAAACGAGTTAACAATCTTGTAATTCTAACAATTAAATAATTGGCTTATCGAGGATTCCGTGGTGAGGAGGGGCGAAACCCTCCTTTCTTTTCCTTTCTTTTTCCCCCGTTTCCTCTCTTTCCTTTTGCGAGCTCTCGGTATTCTTTCTCTGCATTGCTTTTCCTTGTAATTGAGCCGAAGTCCACGTTTTTTCTTTTTCTGTTGACTTTTCAACGTTTTTCTCCCTTCTCCCTTTTGACCTGGTCAAAACCCATATTTTACAATAATAACTAACATCTCTCTCTAACATTTCAGTTTAGTTTCTTTGTAGAAATTGGGAAGGTAACGGGTCCGTCACTGTCCCAAATATGACCGAGCCGTCTCCACCTTCGATATTTCTCAGGAAACCGGCTAACTTGTGTATCCAATTTCCGGGGAAAACATCCCTTAAGTTTTAAAGGAAAGTTAAAAGTTCCCACGTGGTGAGATGTTCAAGGTGGCCGAGTTTTAAAAGAAAGAAGACAAATAGTTGGCCACAAGAAAAAGTAACAGAAAAACAACAGAAAAAGAGGAAGACGAAATTAGTAATCAAAACTTGGATATAATTACGGGATGCATTTTTTGGGATTTAGAAAATATCCCGATTTTTCAGATGATCTCGGGACATTTTTTTTAATTTGGATGTCGTAAGAACATTTTCAATGCCATCAAAAAGAATTTGTGAAGGAATTTCTAAATTTGAGATTCGATATATATATATATATATAATTCGCTTTTCATTATTTTTTTGGTTATGGACCTATGATAATCATTGTCTCTCTGATATCGCAAAGCTTCGATTGCCAAATGGGAATTTGTGGTAACATGGTTTCTTTGTCATGTTAGCATGCCTAATGCCTTAAAAAATCTTGAATTATAGATTTTATTGCAATTATGTCCTGAATTCTTCCCCCCACCCCCGCTCCAAAAAATAAAAGCCACAAACTTTCACTTATGTCTCATATCTGTCTGCCGTTATCATTTCCAATTCAGCAATAAATCCACATCAGCTGGATTTTAGCACTGTTTCATGCTTACTGTTCATCTTCTTCAATATTCACATTAACAGTCAACTTTGGGCCTGCTTTGATGAAAAGATAATTTGTTATTTTTTCATGGGTGTCCTTTGCATATGTGATCTGGGAACGGCTTGAGGGAGTGATTTGCGGCCAACAAGACCCATGTAACTCGACGAAGAGAGCCTCGCTCGGGTTTTCAGAATTCCCGCTCTCGAGCGGGAGAGCGGTCTTGAGACGTTAGGAAGGAGAATTTATGGGAAAAAGCCGAGGGTGATGGCGAGCAATCGAGCGGTCTTCTGTGCAGGGAGAGGCTTGCGAAGACGTTCAATTCGCAAGGTTGCATGAATTTCTAGGAACTTGGCCAAGAACTCGCGCCCGAAGAAAGAGGAAGAGAAGGGAGGATAATGGAACGGAGACGGACACAGGGAAGGTGTTCCTTTTTTTGTTTTTTTGGGTCATGGAAGGTGTTCTTAAGAGGGAGTAAATTTGCGGGAGGCGATTGGAGATGAATGAAGAGGAGGAGAGGATTCCAAGTCAGCTGCTTATCCGTCGGAAGCTGACGTGACAGTCTACATGTAACATATTCTCTTTTATCTAAAACGCTTTGACCGGTCAAAAAGAGAAAAGGAGAAGTGCTGAGGTCTTGTGAAGGAAAGAGCCCCGCATCAAAGGGGAGAAAAGAAGAAGAAGAAAGAATGGGACGGGAGAGGATGAGAGAGCGCTTACCCGTCACAGGTAAGTTGAGTTGGTACATATATTTATTTGTTAATGTAATTTCATCATTCTATTTTTCTGTTCTAAGGAACAGATTTGGAATATAAATTTATTTGGTAATATAATTTCATTATTCTATCAATGAAAATATTTTAATCCAAAAATAGAAAAGTAAAACGTTTTTAATTTTCAACCTACCCTTGCCATTAGCCGCTTGCCTATCTACCTACACCTCGCTGGCCGTCGGCCGCTGTTTGCTATCCTCCACCATCCGTCGCCACCCACCTCCCACTTAGAAGGGAGAAATTTTTTGAATTCCCGTTTAGGGAATAAAAAGTTTATAATGGTTATTAGACGCGTATTTTTACTTGAAAACTCATTCGGAGAATAAAAAAAAAAAAATCTATATCTAACTAGAACTTATATCTAGAAACAGAGTAGTTATCATTCACGTATTTAATTATCCCTTTGAGAACAAAATTTAAATGATGCTTCTAATCCTATTTCTAAAAACGTGTCTGTGGAATTTGATCTTTACGTTAACTTTCTTTTTGATCATAATCTATACCCTACTTGATAGGGGGAAAATGAATGCAAACCCTTAGCTAAAGTATCCAGGGCTCTCCCCTAAAGTCGTACCATTATGAAAGAGACTAATAGTAAGTGTAGACAGAAAAATCCAAGAAAATGCACCTGTTGATTTAACTTAATCTACGTTCTCTCTCGTGACCATATCCTATTCATTAACTGCCCTTATCATCTCGTTATCCTAGTTCGATAGATCATTTGACTTGTGGAGAATGGGTCTTGCCATCGAGAGCTCCAATAGCTTGATTACTGCCTCTATATACATGGTTATGCTCGTGTGACTTGATTAATCGAGACATGTCATCTGCCGCTTGGTACTCAAATCGCTATAATTGCGTATTACTCCTTTACGTCCTCTCTATTTCATCCCTGCCTCTTTGGCATTGCTTGTGCATAATGCTAGCCCTTGCTCGCACCAAATGATCACTTAATAACCTTGAGATAAGGCTTCCCGGTCACGATATTTGCCTATGCTTATCAAGTATCTATTCTGAGTGTGGGTCCCGCAGCATTGCTTGCCTGAAAAAGTTTCGTCTGATTACTATCTAATTTGATATTAATTCATAAAATTTAATAGTTTGTATGAAATTATGAAACTGTTAATTAATAAATACTATTAGAATTGCAACATTATTTGTGAAAATAATTGGTCATTTCATCGTACCAAAGCCCAAACAAACATATTACCATCGTTTGTTTCGTTATGACCACATCATGTCATAGCTTAATCCTATCCTTTAACCAAATGTACAATAAGAATTAAAATCTATGGAGCAAATTTCAGCCAGGCCCAATATACTGCGCTCACTTTCAGATGCATGCATCACACGGCCGTGCTTTCCTCCACCCCGAATTGGAGAGAGGAAAGTTCTCCTACCTAAATCTTCAATTGGCGCATTATAAGTACGGACATCATCCACAATCAAATTGAACAAAAAAAAAAAAAAAGAATGAGTGCGGGTGATATTTATATTTATAATCTACATGTGGAACAAGGAATAAAGGAAAATGAAATGAGTAACAAAGGAAAGTTCCTCGAACGAATGAGAGAACGATGTCTGAAGTTTCGGAGAACAAGATGATGTCGGAAGACTTAATTGCAAACCGACTAAAAGGAACGAACACAGCAATTGGCGTATCCCGTACCAGCGTATCTTTTGACCCCGGTCGACTCCCCCTCACCAGACGCGCTCTCCACTTTCGCGGAAACGCGTCAGCATCGGCCACGTTCCACGCCACCCAATTTCGCTGTAAATCTGACGGCGGCTTGCAGGAGAAAATTCGTGTTTCGTTTCGAACAAAAAAAGTCGCTTAATCCCTCGCACTAATGACGTCAGCCTCTCCCTTCGTCTCCGGATGTTGTATAAAGATGTGCGATCCACGGTTATTGCCTCCCAACATCACTCCACAAAAATTCCAAAATTGCTACTTTTGAGCGGCTAAACCAAACACCAACAACATCAGAGCTTTTCCTCTCCTCCTGTCATTTGCATTGTGCGACCATACATCGTTGGAAAATCAGTAGAGCCAGTGTGTCTCTTCCCCGCGATGACGAGCATCCTCCGTGGTGACTACGTCCGCTTTGAGCTCTCTCTCCACTTGCCCGCCGCTATGCGCCTGTTTCCCAAGCGATGGCATCTGGCCTTCGTGACCATATATTGCTCCCGAGCCATCACTACCTTCGCAAAGAAAAACAAGAAGTTGTCCCCACGAAAATCTCCTTCCTACACTTCGATTCCGATCCACGATCACCCCAGCTCCTTCAACATTGATCAGTCACAGCTCACCAAGCTGGTCAAGGACAAGGACCTCTGCCACCTCCAGGAATTCGGTGGGGTCCAGAAAGTCGCCTCAGCACTCAAAACTGATGTCTCAATTGGAATAAGCGGGGACCCAGACGACGTCTCTCGCCGGCAGCATGCGTTTGGCATCAACTCATACAAGAAGCCGCCTGCCAAGGGCTTCTTCCACTTCGTGTTCGAGGCTTTCAAGGACCTCACAATAACAATTCTTCTTGTTTGCGCTGGGCTTTCGCTCGGGTTCGGGATCAAGGAGAACGGGGTTAAGGAAGGCTGGTATGATGGTGGCAGCATATTCGTTGCGGTGTTCCTCGTGATCGCCGTGTCCGCTGGGAGCAATTACCGCCAAAACCGGCAGTTTGAAAAATTATCTCGGGTGAGCGGTAATATTCTCATTGATGTGATAAGGAAGGGTCGTCGGCAGCAGGTTTCCATATTCAACATTGTCGTTGGAGACATCGTTTGTTTGAAGATTGGCGATCAAGTTCCGGCAGATGGGCTGTTCCTGGATGGGCATTCCTTGCAGGTATGGATGACAATTTGTACGGGTTTGACGCATTAGATTTGCATAGTATCTCATGTTGGTTTCCTCCAGAAACATACGTAGTATTAATATTACCAAGTTCTAGCACAGTTTGAGTAATTAGTCCAAAAAATTGTAGAAGTGCATCATATTCTGCTTGATACTGGGCAGTCTGTCATTTTCATGATCTTGATTCTATGACAAAACGGATAAGTAATGGTTTTTATTCGTAGTTCTAGTTATAGTAGAACAAACTCTGTTAAAAAATTCTAATGTTATAACGTAATCCATTTGTTCTTGTTTCCGATTTGTTCATGTTTCATTTTCTTTGCTTCAAGTTAAGACCAGAGCTTTGTATCGTGTCATAGCGTCCCTAAACCATGTTCGACGTTTGTGTTGTCAATTTAGGTTGATGAATCGAGCATGACTGGGGAGAGTGATCATGTAGAAGTGAACTGCAAGGACAATCCATTCCTGTTCTCAGGAACAAAGGTTGCTGATGGGTATGCACAGATGCTGGTTACATCCGTTGGCATGAACACGACATGGGGCGAGATGATGAGCTCAATCAGCCGCGACAACAGTGAGCAGACCCCTTTACAGGCTCGGCTCAACAAGCTTACCTCGTCGATTGGCAAAGTAGGCTTGGCAGTTGCTTTCCTGGTGCTCTTGGTCCTGCTGATTCGCTATTTCACGGGAAACACACAGGATGCATACGGGAACAAGGAATTCATCGCAGGCCAAACCACAGGTAATAACATCATAAACTCCGTTGTGGGCATCATCGCAGCTGCAGTGACAATAGTGGTGGTCGCGATTCCTGAAGGCTTGCCGCTTGCGGTAACCCTCACTCTTGCTTATTCAATGAAGAGGATGATGGCAGATCAGGCGATGGTGAGAAAGCTTTCGGCCTGCGAAACGATGGGGTCAGCCACCACTATTTGCACTGACAAGACCGGTACCCTCACAATGAACCAGATGAAGGTGACAAAATTCTGGGTCGGCCAAGACTCTGTGGCAGAAAATACTTACTCCTCTGTCTCCAGGTTTGTTCTGGATTTGATTCAGGATGGGGTTGCTTTGAACACCACAGGTAGTGTCTATAGGCCGTCTTATGAATCGGAGTACGAGTTCTCAGGCAGTCCCACCGAGAAAGCAATTCTTTCCTGGGCGGTTTTACAATTGACCATGGACATGGAGGAGACAAAGAAGAGTTGTGAAGTCATCCAAGTCGAAGCCTTCAACTCCCTGAAGAAGAGAAGCGGTGTCCTAATAAGGAAAAGTTTGGATGATACATTCCATGTGCACTGGAAAGGAGCGGCAGAGATGGTCTTGGCAAAGTGCTCGAGCTTCTATGACGGGTCGGGGATAGTGAAAGATTTGGATGAAGATGAAAGGGTGAGATTCGAGAAGATTATTCAGGGGATGGCAGCAAGCAGCCTCAGATGCATCGCTTTCGCTCATAAACAAGTCTCCGAGGAAGCTATCCTAGAAAGAGAAGACGGGAAGAAGATCCAAGAGGATGGCCTGACATTACTAGGACTTGTTGGTATTAAGGACCCATGCCGTTCTGGCGTGAAGAGTGCGGTCCAAGCTTGTCAGGACGCGGGAGTGAACATCAAGATGATAACGGGAGACAACATCTTCACCGCCAAGGCCATCGCCACAGAGTGCGGGATTCTCAGGCCCGAGGACGATGCCTCCAACGAAGCCATTGTGGAAGGAGCTGACTTTCGCAATTACACGCCTGAGGAGAGGCTTCGGAGAGTTGAGAAAATCCGGGTCATGGCAAGATCCTCGCCTTTGGATAAGCTCCTGATGGTTCAATGCCTGAAGCAAAAAGGCCACGTGGTTGCTGTCACAGGGGATGGCACGAACGATGCAGCAGCCCTCAAGGAAGCCGACATCGGGCTTTCAATGGGCATCCAAGGCACCGAGGTCGCCAAAGAGAGCTCTGACATCGTAATCCTCGATGACAACTTCACCTCTGTGGCGACGGTGCTGCGATGGGGTCGATGCGTCTACAATAACATCCAGAAGTTCATCCAATTCCAGCTCACGGTGAACGTTGCCGCCCTTGTGATCAACTTTGTGGCCGCTGTCTCTTCCGGCGATGTCCCCCTGACGGCTGTCCAGCTTTTGTGGGTGAACCTGATCATGGATACACTCGGCGCCCTTGCGCTGGCCACGGAGCGGCCCACTAGGGAGCTCATGGAGAAGCCCCCAGTGGGACGGATTGAGCCGCTCATAACCAATGTCATGTGGAGGAACATTGTGGCCCAAGCAACATACCAAATGGCCGTCCTCCTCACTCTACAGTTCAAGGGCGAATCGATCTTCGGCGTGGATGAGGCAGTGAAGCGGACGTTGATATTCAACGCGTTCGTCCTGTGCCAGGTCTTCAACGAGTTCAACGCGCGGAAGCTTGAGAAAAGGAACGTGTTTGAGGGCATACACAAGAACAAACTGTTCCTTGGGATCATTTTGGTGACGGTAGTCCTCCAGGTGGTGATGGTTGAGTTCCTAAAGCGGTTCGCCGACACAGAGAGGTTGAGATGGGGACAATGGGGCGCATGTGTAGGGATTGCAGCTGCGTCTTGGCCTATCGGTTGGGTCGTTAAGTGCATCCCCGTCCCTGATATGCCAATCTTCAGCTACTTGAGATTGAAAAGCAAGAAGCTCGTGAGAAAAATCGTGCACACAGAACAGTAGCAACACTAACTCGATTTTTTTTGTTGTACAAGTATGTTGTATTCATTATTGATGCTGCGTGTTTTTTTTTTTTTTTTGGTTTTCCCTAGAAAAATAAGGAATTTGTAATCCATCGATCGATCTTTCGGTCGCATGGATATGTACGCCCAGCCTTGTAAAAGAAATAATTTCTAATTTATTGCATAATTCATTTTTCCAGAGGTAAGCACGCAACTTCTGATATGAGGAAGAAGGACGAAGTCCATAAGACGAGTGACCCTATTTAGAGTCAAGAATGTGAAGAACAAAATTGTGAGAAAAATGCTAAGCACAAAGGGACTGAATTGGCATGAATCACATACTATTGACAATGTCAAGGCAAGGAAAAAAATCATAACCTACCTTGTCCATATTTCTAATTAACTTTGAATCAAGCTAAACATAACGACAATGATGTAACGACATTAATCATTAGCCAATGACGTCATAATACACCATAACCTACCAATTGTTGACTTGACCATGATAATATCCTATTTGTTAACCAGACACTTCTCATTATGTGTACCCTCTTAGTTCGTCGATTGTTCGAGGACTTTTTGGAGGATGGATATTGCCATCGACAGCTCTAATAGCTTGGATAAATCCAACATGAATGGTTCATCCTTCAACTTCATCCAGCCTAAAAGATGCAGTATGCTACTAGGCATTTAAGGTTGTTACAACGGCCTACTCCTCCTTTCATGTCCTCTATATTTTGAGAACACACATATCTTCAAAATTCAATATACTCTCAGCACACTGGACTTACTAATATACAACAAGTCTTCGACAAACTTGCAACTAATAAGAGATGACAATGGAAGTCTCAAAGGGAGCGGCTAGCTGAAATACCATCCACAAAATCAGAGGGTCCCGCTTTGACTTCTATCCTTTCTTTTTCATCTTTGCAATTTGTGGCTGACGTCTCGGCCAGCATAAGCGGCAACCCAGACGAAGTCTCCCGCAGGCAAAATGCGTTCGCCATTCTGCGATCCCCTCCTCCCCCCGGGAAAAATATCACGTTAACATTTTAGTTGGATTTTCTCATAGTTGACACTTAACTAATCCATTTTGTAATCATGCCAGTTCAGTTTTTCTGACCAAAATTGGCAGACCGGCACTAACGTCGGTTGGCGACAATTTTTTCAATAATATTTTATTTTTTAAAATTTTTAAATTTTTAAATTTTAAATTTTAAATTTTTTTTTTTTTGCTCCTCCCTCCTCCCTCCTCCTTCCTCCTTCCTCCTCCCTCTTTCTTCCTTTGGCTTGGGTGACTAGCTAGAAGGCTGGCCAGTCATTGGCCTGAGGTGGTCGGGTGAGCTCACCTCGCTGTCGCTAGGCAAGGGCAAGCTCACCCAACTACAAGCGCGGCGAGCCCCTGCCGAATCTGGCGAGGGCTTGCCTCACCAAACCCAGCGACGGTAGGGCCCCTCGCTAGATCTGGCAGGGGCTCGCCTCACCAAACCCAGTGACGGTAGGGCCCCTCGCTAGATCTGGCAGGGCTCGCCTCACCAAACCCAACGATGGCAAGGCCTCGCTTGCCGGATCTGGCGAGGGATCGCATTGCTGTTGTTGGGCAAGTTGCTTGCTCGGCCGCCTCAGTCCGGCAACAGCTAGCCCTCTGGCCGATTGTTGGAGCCAAAGGAAGAAGGAGGGAGGAGGAGGGAGGAGAAAAAAAAAAGATAATAAAATTCAAAAAAATAAAATATTATTAAAAAAAATTTGCCGGCACTGGCCACCAGCTACGGCAGTGCCGGCCGGCCAATTTTGGCAAAAAGGATTGAATTGTCGTGATTGTAAAAAAGTTAGAACTCAATTGGCCAAAAAAAATAAATTTATAATTGAATTGGCACAATTGTTATAGTTTAGGATTTTTTTGGTAATTTTCCCCCTTTTTCTACATCCATCATCCGTGGGTTTTTATTCCCGGCTTCTGTAGGGTTTTATTACCGTTGATTTATTCTCGACTTCCATAAGGTTTTATTCACATCAGCCATAGGTTTAGAAAAGATATACTTGGATAGAGTGAAATTTCTTCGGTTAAAATTATTATAAGTGAAATTTGTATTTAAAGACAGAACTCGCGAATTATCGATGTCGCTCGGCATTTTTTTGCACTCGATGGCTAGTGCACATGCAATGCGGAGCTTTTACCTCGGAAACTAGATAAACGAATCATCTAGATTTCATCGAAAATCGCGTGGCCTGGATGGTTCCGTCTCTTTCATCAAAATAATGGAACCGTCCCCTAAGTATATTCCCACTCACTATTAACACATTGTGAATATGATAATTCAATGTGCTTTTTAAACGCATATTCAATATGCGCACGTTCAAATATTCAAAAATACAAGCAAAGTTCTATTTTCGTTTTTCGTTTTCACTGAAACGAGAGATGAAGAAATTGCCCACGAACCAAGGGCCCTTAATTTCTCTTTAGCTTCCATCTAAATCAATTGATGTTTGAAGGGGCATCGCTCGCTCCTTTTTAAAGATTTCATCTCTTTCGGAGGGAAACGATTTCGCGAGGAAAGTTCCAGGCAAGTTCTGGGATTCTCGGAACCATTGCCCCAATTCTTTCCAGTGAGAATCGATACCTGCTGCGTAGGTTTCATCAGCAGGATATGACAAGAGATCGCTCGCTTTAAAACGCGCATACTCCTTCTTAGATTGGAGGGAGAGAGAGGAAAGTGCCTTCCTTCGGCTGAAGCTTGAATTGGCGGGTTACAAGGACATCACCTATGGGCACACTTCACAAGAAATGAATGTGAGCGATGTTTATAAAGTCTTAAGGAATATGATTCCCTTCTTTTGCGGAAGAATGATAACTGCGGAGCGTCTTCAAGAAACAACGCGGCGTTGGGGTTCGTTTCGGGGGAAAGCCATCAGCAGAAAAGCAAACAGAGCTGGCCGCGTGAGGCAAAGAAAAAGAAAAGCATATCTTACACCTTTGCACAAATGCCATCACCCTCTTGTGCTTTTCCCGCTTGTATATAACGTACAAGCCGTTCATGGTCCTTGTATCCATCACCGCTCCACACAAATTCGAACGTTGCACTTTTCGTGGTTAACGCAACACCAAACTTCAGAGTTGTTTTCCTTTCGTCTTGCCATTTGCATTGTGCCACCCTGTCTCGTAACTGGATCGCAAGCCTGTGTGTCTCTTCCAAGCGATGACGAGCATTCTCAGTAATGACTACTGCGTCCGCTACGAGGCCTGTCTCGACTTATCTACTTAAACAGGCAACCTGCTTGTTAACCTTTTCTACCAGCCGATGTGAGACTAAGCTCTCTATAGCCGTCACACACTCTCTCCCCCCTCTATCTCTCTCGCTTCCCCTCGCCTGCAAGATATCCAAGCAAATTACTATTTTTGCCCTGCTGGAAAATGATGGTAGTAAATAAAACCTAATAAAGACAAGCCACTCCAAGAGTCCCACATCAAACAAGCACACAGAGCGCAAGAGAGACCGTGAATAAAACCCAAGCCAGATTTAATCATGCTTTCTTCTACCTTTTAGCTAAGAACAAGCGTGCTACTTGTAAAGTGTGGTCGATGTTCACACAAATGCTGAAATAGTTTGATTTTTTTTGCACGTGCGAACATGCATAAATGAATTGATTGGTCCAGTCCTATCCAGTTCTAGGCTCCTTCG
The DNA here is from genome assembly GCA_028830015.1 of Eucalyptus grandis x Eucalyptus urophylla. Classification (NCBI taxonomy): domain Eukaryota; kingdom Viridiplantae; phylum Streptophyta; class Magnoliopsida; order Myrtales; family Myrtaceae; genus Eucalyptus; species Eucalyptus grandis x Eucalyptus urophylla. Next base: position 6,330,423 of record CM054200.1, read on the forward strand.
GTCTAGACCGAAGGAACCGGTGGGGGGAGACCGGACCGCTCGGGAATTGATCACCCCTACCAAATAAGAAGCACAATGTAACTTTCTTACAACATTGACCAAATTCGGATCATGACATCGAAAAGAAAATTTGGATCATGACATCGAAAAGAAGTCAGGATTTTCATGACATATATTTAGGCATTCAAAAATAACAATTTATTGGGATTGAATTTCTATTCACGGGCTTGGGCTTAAACTCAAGACATAATTTCAATGTTTAAGGCATGCATGATAATCATTATATTTCTAGTTAGATCTATTTTTCTGTCTTAGGAAATATATTTGGAATATAAATCTATTTGGTAATGCAATTTCATTATTCTATTTATGAAATGCGATCGAATTTCCATTCACGGGCTTAAACTCAAGACATAATTTCAATGTTTAAGGCACGCATGATAACCATTATATTTCCAGTTAGATCTATTTTTCTATCTTAGGAAATATATTTGGAATATAAATCCATTTGGTAATACAATTTCATTATTCTATTTATGAAATGCGATCGAATTTCCATTCACAGGCTTAAATTCAAGACAAAATTTCAATGTTTAAGGCATGTATGATAACCATTCTATTTTTAGTTAGATCTATATTTCTGTTTTAGGAAGTAGGTTTGGAACAACATAAATTCATTTGGTAATGTAATTTCATTATTCTGTTTATGAAAAAAAAAATTAGTCCAAACATAGAAAAGTAAAATGTTTTTTCTTCTCAACTCGCTTTCGTTAATTGGTAGGGGGAAAATGAATGAAAACCCTTAGCTAAAATATTCCCGGGCTCTCCCCCAAAGCGTACCATCATGAAAGAGTCTATGCACATCTCTCTGCCCACGTTTTTGTATGAAAGGGGGAAAATATCAAAATTACGCCTGGACAGAAAAATCCAAGAAATGGACGTGTTGTTTAACTAAATCTTTGATTCTCTCTCGTGGCGATATCCTATTCGTTAGCTGGCCTTAATCGTCTCATTGTCTTAGTTCGAGAGATCATTTGACTTTTGGAGGATAGGTCCAGAGCTTGGTTACTATATATATATACGGTTCACCCTCGTGCGACTAAATCAACTCAGATGCGTCATCGGTTACTTGGTATTCAAATTCGCTATAACCACGTATTACTCCTTTACGTCTGCTCTATTTTACCCCGATCTCTTATGCGTTGCTTGCGCATAGTTCTAACCCTCGCTCACCCCAAATGATCTCATATAACCTCCGGATAAGGCCGGTCATGATATTTGCCTTTGCTCGTCAAGTAACTATTCCAAGTGTGGGTCCAGCAGTATGGCTCGCCGAAATAATTTCCGTCTAATTAGTTTGTACAAAAATTATGAAACTGATTTATCAATAAACGCTATTAGAATCGTAACATCATTTGTGAAACTGTGGAAAGTTTTTGCTATTTCATTGTATCAAAGCCCAAACAAATACATTACCATTGTCTGTTCCATCTGTCACCACATTATCTCGTGCATGGCTACTTTAGCCAAACGCGCAATGAGAAATAATATCTATGGAGCAACTTTCAGGTGGGCCTGATATATTGCCGTCACTTTAAGACGTGCACATTGTCGCAACCAAATTTTCGGGGGTGAATCACCTATGGTTTGGCTAATTGATTGTTAAGCCTAAACTTAACTCGAGCTCTCCCAAATCCATACCAATTCGCGACTTAGGTTCAAGTTTTTTAACATGCATATAGGTTTTATCTAGGAGTCGCCATTAATCAGTTTATGGTAGGTCGATTAGACACCTAAGTAAAATAATGGGAGAATTATTTTACTCCTACGAACCAATGATTATGAGTTTGGGGACTTGGTTACGCTAGATTTCTCTAATGCCCTTTCGGTACATTTCTCTTTTATTTTGAAAAATGTTCGGCGAGTAACTTGAATTGATTTTAATTCCCTAGCATGTGAGGTGACCATGCAGGTGCGCAAACCACCAATTTAATACCCAGATAAATCAGTGAATAAATTACAAGACTTACCTCATGGCAACAAAAACATCTACAGTGTTAGATCAGAATTCACATCAGCAATCCTAGATATGATTTCTAATTAACACGCCATCAAGCAATTTTTTGTTTTCACTTTATTTAATGAGAATCATGCGATGCATGCTAATAATCTGATATGACATGGCAACATGACCTAAACTATATGACATGGCAACACCACCTAAACTATATGACATTAGTAAAGTAAATCCTAAAGATATGCAAGACCTAATTCTATTTACGGGCAGTTTCTACTTAAATGGGCTTAAAGAACTAAATGACGTGTATTTGATATTTCAAATCCTAAAAATGCAAACTATCTTAGAGAATGACATGAATATACTCTACGACAATTTTTTATGAAATTCGAAATTAAGATGCAAAAATTACCTAGTTAGATTAAAATTCTATCCAATTTAAACTAATGATTAAGTCAGAGTAAATCCTTCTTTAAACTAAGATATCATCTTAACCTAGTGATCTTTAACTTAAGATGCAATCTATCTAAAATGATCTATCTAAATAAAATTAAACATGCAATCAACCTAATATGCAATGACGTGCCAAGAATGCCCTAATTCTACATGATACGAATGATTTTTTTTGGATTTTTTATTATTTAAAAATTCGAAATGAGATTGCAATCCTAAACATGCAAGATAACCCTAAAACTAGGAATATACAAAAACAAACCTAATCATAATTCAAACTTTTTTTTATTTCTTTTCTTTTACGAAGTTAAAATTGACTCAAACACCTACAACAGCAAATCAAGTAAGATAAGATTGATATCTAAAAATTGGCAAACCATATCTCGCGCATGAGATCGGGTTGACCAATTTTAAAATTAAATCGCGAATCGAATCTCGAGCGTGAGATCAGACTGTCGATTTTTGTAAGGGATTGCGAGTCGGATTTCGGACGCGAAAATCGGACTATCAATCCCTAATTTGAGGGACTATTTCATGTTGGAATATCAATCATATACTTAAAGGAACAATTTCACTAAAACATAATATTAAAAAAAAATAAAAGATAAAAGAAAAGAAAAACTACCTAATCTGATTTTTCTTTTTCTTTTTTTGGTTTTCTTTTCCTTTGTCCCTTTTCGAGCACGGCTTGCTCGCAGGTCTCCAAGGGTGACAGGTCGTCAGTCCAGCAAGGGAGCTCCGGCAAGGGTGAACTGACGGCGGGCGAGCGGCGAGGAGGTGAATCGGTGATGGCTTCGCGGACAAGGACACTGCACCCTTGGAGACCATGAGACATTGAGATTGAGAAGAACATTCACATCCAAAGTGAAATGTTCAAAGAATTGAGTTGAGACATCCAGATCCAGAGATCCAGACTGAGATGTCAAGATTTTTGAACTCGAAATACCTAGATCCAAACTAAGGTATAACAAGAAGGATTGAAAAACATTGACATCCAAAGTGAAATGTTCAACGGAAAGAATTAAGACATCCAGATCCAGACTAAGATGTCAAGATTTTGGAACTTGAAATACCTAGATCCATACTAGGTATAACGAGAAGGATTGAAAAACAATTCACATCCAAAGTGAAATGTTTAAATGAAAATAATCAAGACATCCGGGTCCAGACTGAGATGTCATGATTTTTTTGAATCTCGAAATACTTAGATCCAAACTAAAGTATAGCAAGAAAAGAACATTCACATCCAGAGTGAAATGTTCAATGAAAAGAATCAAGACATCCGGGTCCAGACAGAGATGTCATGATTTTTGAAAGCTCGAAATACCTAGATCCAGACTAAGATATAATGAGGAAAATCGAAGAACATTCACATTCAGAGTGAAATGTTCAATGAAAAGAATCAAGACATCCAGGTCTAGACAAAGATGTCATGATTTTTGAAAACTTGAAATACTTAGATCCAGACTAAGATATAACGAGGAAGATTGAAGAACATTCACATCTAGAGTGAAATGTTCAATGAAAAGAATGGAGACATCCAGATCCAAACTAAGATGTCTAATTTTTGGAAAATGGTAAAGAAACTTACTTGGAATATCTTACCTTCAAGGAGGGTAGAGTGATCCAAAGTAGTTGGTGTTACATATCCAGGACTCGTACTTTTCTACGGTCGCCTAGCATTGCAACATTGATTATCTGACTAGGACTCGAACCTTTCTTCGATCACCTGAATCTGAGGAAAACTTCTAGGGGACAACTCCGTTGAGTTGAGTGTCGATGCATTTGAGAGAGAAATACCTGTACAATGACAAGTATTTAAGGTATGGATGGAGATATACTTACCTGGTATCATCCCTGTTTCTGGGAGAAATGTCTTCTGCAAAACATGGTCATAGGAGAAGCAATATGCATTTGTGATCACAAACATGCATTAATTCAAGAGATGTTCATACGTGATGATTTCCATCAATCTGGCATTTTTATTCCAATCTGAACACATGAATGTCATGAATATGTCAAATGAGGGATCTTTCAGTCTAAAAGGACTTTTCACTCATTCTCATTAAAATGGTCATTTCATCCTGACCTTTGATGCAGGATTTTTGACAATCACTCTATCTCACTGTCATCATGCCAAACAAGGGTCTTGAGCAATCTCGCAAGTGGTACGACCTTATCAATCTGAGAGGTCTTTAACAGGGACCGTAATGTGAGCTTGGTCAACGGCTTAACAAAGGGGACCCTTTGAGTCGAGGCTATTGAAAAAGGAGTGATATTTCACAATCATCTTGGGGTTTACAAATCAAGAAACGTGAGAAATGAAGCAGAAATTATCTTACTCGCACTTCTTCAAGCGATGCTTTCTAACATATGCACTTTTACGTTAATTCAAGTGCCCTAATCTGAAGAGACTTTGTGAGGGACGTAATGTAGGCTAAGTTCATGGGTTGAGAAACAAAAAGATGATTAGGCTCAAAAAGTATTTATGGGGTCAAAGTTGGTGATCATCTTGACATTTCCACCAATTTTCCTTCTCTTCGTCGAAGATTTTCTTCACTTCACAACTCCACTAATTGCAACATCTCAACATTTGAGTTTTTTTTTTTTTTTGGTACCACCTTGTTGGGGATACGACTCACTTCATCAAGTGTTTGATTTTTTCTTTAGGCATTGGCCTTGCTTTTACCAAGCACACTGCTTTTTCATGCCCCATTTTTTTTTTTTTTTGCACTTTTTTTTTTACAGTCTCCATTTTTATCAGCATTGTAAATCATGCTACTTGAGTGGTTTGATTTTTCCTTGCCCCAGTGTGGGGGATGATCACCAACTGGATTTAATGTGAAATGAATTCATAGGCTCAAGGGGGCTATGCAATGGATAAAATGTGTAGGATAGAGAAAGAAATGTTCTTCGTCATCCTAAGGCACTTTAAATTATCGTACAAGTCATACTGTAAAAGCAATACTCGAAGATTGATGCAAGTACGAGTAAGAAAATTCCTATCATTCATTTCAAATCTTGTCCCAGTATGGGACGATTCTTGACAGGGATAATTTAAAAAGCTCTCCATGTGTGTGGGCTCAAAAGGCTGAACAATGGATATACCTGGAGTGTTTTGGGTAGCAGAAGAAACTGCCTCTCATCACCTTGGTTGACGTACCCTTTACGAGATCACCATTTTCCTCGTGGGCATGGAATTTTTCACACAACTCACTGGGGGTCAGTGTATGGAATAGGGTTTGCCTTTCATCATTCCAAAGTATCCCATTTCACACATTCAATCTATTTCACACAATTCATCAAGGAAGAAAAATGCAAGATGTGCAACAAATTTGAACAATTCAATTCACTGAGGCAATTTACTCATCATAGAAATGCTTGTAGCTCAAAACATTACATGACAAATTCTATCATAAATAATACTTATTGACAACATCAGAATTAATTGGAGTAGAAAACTCATGACTACCCATTTATCCTAGGACGGCACCTCCTAAAAGTACATTCTTTACCACATATAGGCTGTAATTTGAAGCAAATTTGCCCCCAAGATCTTCCACCGAAGAATGATGGCTCTCTTTTACTTGCCCCAAATCTTTTTTCATTGCAAGTGCGCTCTAAACTTGTTGATCACAAGTCAAGAATATGATCATTGAAACTTGATACGCTATTCTCAGATGTCCCTTGTCATAACAAGTTATGGAATTATGCATTGAGACAAGAAGCAAATGAGTTAGATAAACAAACAGGTTTAATCTGCTACAAGTTTTGGGAAAAATGTTTTTTTATTAGCAGTGAAATGCTTTTGTTTTTGAAAAAAAAAAATTGGAAAGAAGCATGAAAGAGTCCAGCCCTCAGGATTTCTCCGGGGATAATAGTTTCTTTCATGGTTGGATATCGTCATTGGACTGGTTTGGAGTACCCCGTCATGCCCTCAAAATAAAACTTGTAATTTCATTGATATTCATCAATCAATTACATTTATTGAAAGGAAAATGTGAATTCAAGTCCTAAAAAGAAAGTGAAAAAGAAGAAATTGAAAACAATCTTTAGATAGCAATAATAACTCCTAAAAAGCGATAAAATTCCTAGAAAGTGATAAAAATTCCCGTGCAGGGGAATGTGCAAAAGTAATAAGTTACTCTTGTGGGCCAGGGCCCATTTCTTCCAAAGTTCCTTCATCAATGGCATTCACCTTATCCTCATGCTCAGGTAGAGGATTCTCTTTGACATTCGGTTGAGCGATACTGAAGGCAAATGCCTTGGTGTCCAGTAAGTTTTGGACCTTATGTTTCAAAGTCAAGCATTCATCAGTCGAATGTCCTACTTCCCCCATATGATACTCGCATTTCTTGGAGGGATCATAGTTGGAAAAATTTTCAGCATTGGGTCGCTTCGGCTCATAAGACAGCAACCCCTTCTTTTGAAGAACCTTTAAGACCTAGGACAGAGGGCCAGGAAGAGGAGTGAATTGCCTCTTAACAAATTGCCAAGGGGCAGACGGTCGGCCTTCCCCTTGTTGATTCTTAGGGACATGAACAACTGGAGGCTTGCTAGATTGTGCATATGTGACATTGACTTCTGTGCTTGGTTCTTTGTCTTTCTTCATGGTGAACCTTTTGCCTTGATTGGTTGGTTCATTGAACCATCCATCTCTTAGCCCAACTTCAATCTGTTTACCCACCGGGATAAGTTGGTTGAAGTTCTCAACATACGTGCTAGCCATCCGGTTGCGAAACTCAAACGGGAGAGTCTTGACGAACAACTTCATCAGCTCCTTGTCAGCATGTCACGCCCCGGACCTCGAGAACGTGCCCATCCCTATCTGGTCGATAATAATTTGCGACTTCCCAGGACGAGTCGCCGACCCTTTCTATTTTATTGCACATGCGGAAACGAAAAGAAATCCCCTGACAGTAATCATCTTGGGATAGAAAAGCAGGATAATAGATTCAAAAACAAACATGCTTTTATATATACACTGAGTCACGTACACAGGTCTATGGCCAAAAGACTACAAAAGACTGGCCTTCCAAAAAGAAGCGGTCCTAACTGACCTACGCTTCCGATTACCTCCTCTCAGCTCCAGGTCCTCCACTCGACGACCCTGAAAATGTTGTCCCACAACGGGGTGAGATATCATCTCAGCGAGTCTAAGCTCTAAACCCCAATTAGGAGGGAAATACGCCAGAAGCGTCCTAAGCACGCAATCACACAATCAAGGAGACTTACCTCGTCTTAGACCCACCCTGCAGGTCAGTACAATTTATCTCAAAGACAACATGAGAGCATGAGCAACAAATAAGCTCCAATAATTGAAATGCCACACTCAATTAATCATGCGTTCCTAGATTTGATCTCGGCATATAGCACGGCCTACTCTCAGTTCGGCGGTCTTCTGGCATTGCCAGGCATCGTCTCACCCCATTGAGCACGGCACGTCTCTTTATCAGACGGCTTTCCCGAAGGAGCATAGGGTCCAGAATCAACTGCGACCGGCTTCCCGTTGTCCAGGGGGTATCCCAAATAGGGATAACGTCCAGCTCAACAGCCCGGGACGATTTCTCATAACCATCACACAATCACTCAAATATGGCCCAGGATACCGTGCATTGCACTCAAATCCTTCAATTAAAATGGTGAGCCTGGCATTTTTCTTTGTATTAGAAATTCACATGAAATTACTCGTGTGTAGGTACACAGTCAACTTGATCCAGAAAAATTGATATTCACTCTTTTTGAAAATCCCACTATTTCATATAGTACTAAAAACCATTTTCGGTGTCAAAACCCGACACCTGGGATTTTCTGAATAAATATTGGAAATTCACAATTTTTGGAATTAAATACCAAAAATCCAATTAGCACTCAATTTGCATAATGTAACACTCAATTGCAAAAATTAACCACACCATTGCAATCGGCACGAAATTCCGGTCACCGGCTATCCCGGTTTAATTTCCGGAAAAATAATTAATAATTAAATAATTACTGAAATTAATTAAATAAATCAATTTCAATTCTAAAAATACTAACCTAGGCCAGAATCATTAAATTAAATACCAATACGGACTCGGAAAATTCCCGAACCCTTCTAGATAAATAGTACAATTTATTTAGGCTTAAGGTAAATCATGCTAACCACCTAACATGCTCAATTAAATAATTCAATTTCTAATTTAATCTAACTAACCACCTAATTCCTAATAAAATAAATCTAACACCCCTTAAACGTTATTAACCTACTAAGCAGAGTTTATAGTATAAACTCACCGGTGTATCGCGAAAACCGGTTCACCGCGATGACGACGCGACGGCGGCCGAAATCTCAATTTTCGGCAGCGTCGACGAACTTGGGCCGGGCCTAAACTTAGCCCTACAAATCTCAGCCCAAATCTGAGATTTGCTTTTGAAATTGGACTGGGCTTGAGCTTGAATCACTTGGGCTTTGCTGGGTTGAACAAAATGGGCTGATTTCTTATGGGCCTGACTTCGTTTGGGCTTCAAATGGAAATGTGAAACTCGCTGGCTTGCGGCAGAATTCACGTGGGCTTGGACTTCAAGACACGATGGGCTGCGGCTTCACGCGTTGCTTGATTCTACGTGGCCCAATGGAAATTGAAGCAACTTCGGTCTTCACCTCGGTCGTTGGTGTTGAGTCGCGGACGAAGGAAGCAGCAAGAGCTGCTGCAGGGGAAGACCACGCGGACGTGAGAGGTGGCAGCTGAGACGTTGCTGGCGCGAGCGAGCTGACCGTTGCTCGATGAAGACACACGGCAGTAGGGTCAACAAAGCAGGAGCTCAGCTGACTTCGGTGGGCTTTGGAGATGGTAGCGCGGCAAGACCGAAACTGTTTCGGTGGATGGGTAAAGGACGTGTGGCAACGGGATGGGCTGTAGGTCGCAGCTTGTTCGGTGGCTTGGCAGTCAACACTCGCTGAGGTAATCGCCGAGTTGACCGAGAGCTGGCGTCGAAGAACTCGGGCGAAGCAGGAATTACTCGGTGGAACTGGGCTGGCGTGAGGATGGGTTAACAAGATGGAAAGTGGAGAAGTATGGTTGACTGAGGGAGACAAAAAGAACTGGAGCAGGGACGTTGATGAGGCTGAGGGATTTTGGGTGGGGCTTCGTTCGCGGAGAATGAATGAAGATGACGATGTAGGGAAAACATGAAAATGAAAGTGAAGTAGCACATGGACGAGAAGAGATCGACGCTGTGGTGAGTGTGCGGCTGTGAGCGTCCGAAGGAGAGGGTGAATCGTGAGGTAGAAGCCAGCCAAAAAGGGAAGATTAGTCAACAACCTTAGCCACTCCATTAATTGAATGTTCCCTATTACTTTCCAATCAATTATCCACCAAAATAACTCAATTTAAGTGCAAAATTCCATCTCTAATTATTGATCCGAATTTCACTAATTTTTAGGATAAATTTCTTCACTCAATTTCCCAAATTGACGTCCAATCTTGATGAAGAAAGATCCCGAACGATTTTCTATAAATTCCTGACACTCGCAGGCTTGGCTTAGAAGTCTCAATTTCCATCAATTTAGCCCATCTGAATTTCCGCTGATTTTCCGCAACGTCCGTATCGATTTTCCGCAAAAATCCTGGAATCTCTAAAAATTCTTCGGAGAATGAGTCGACGTTCCTCAAATAGCTCGTGACACCATATAACTTTCAATTTTTGAAATCGGGTTCAAATTCACGGTTATTTTCAATCCGGCACGCTTTTAGCGTGACCTAGTCTATCGGGTAGCTTTTAGAAATTTTTAGTGCAATTGACCCGTGATCGATTTATCTCGAGTCACAATGTACATCTTCGACACATTGACGATTTTCAATTGTTGTGAAAATCTCAAGGTTTCAAATACGGACACAGGGTACCCAAAACGATAGAAAATCAATTTAGTGTCGATTGATGAGAATTTTGCAATCAGGTGGAATCACCCACATTTTGATCACTCATCTCAATCGAAACGACCTATCTCTGATCTCTGATCGATTTTTAAGTGTGCCGTAATGACCCTTGCAAATTAGCACTGTCGAGCAGTCGATTCCTGGTCGAATTCTCAAGTCTTTTGCGTTAAAATCGCTTAATAATTTTCCTAGATAGTCTAGTTATCTCATGAGTGATCGGCTCAGAGAATAACACTATAGACGTGTCGACGAAAGGCCCGATTTATTCAATTGGAATCAGATTTGAAAAATCAGGATGTCACACAGCAAGCTCCAGAGTGACTTGAGCGGCCAGATTTCTCCACCTCACAGCATACTCCTTGAACGACTCATTCTTCTTCTTCTCCATTCGCTCAAGATCCTCTCGGGAAGGTGCAATGTCCATGTTGAACTTATATTGCTTAAGGAATGCATCAGTCACTTCATTCTAGGTGTCAAGGAGGTTTACATTCTTCATTATATACCAGTTCAGTGCAGGCCCAGTCAAACTCGCATGGAATGATTGAATCATGAGGGGCTCATTCTTGACATATTGGGCCATGTGTACGTGGTACATCTACAAATGAGCTTTTGGGTAGGAAGTACCATCGTATTTCTCGAGCTCCGGCATTTTGAACTTCTTCAGCACCTTGACCTTCTCATACACAGACAAGTCGAACGGGAGTGAGCTTTGTGATCCTTGCAATTGCTTCACTTTCTCTTCTAGCTTTGCAACACGCTCATCTTGATTTGTCTTAAGGACATTATTTGGCTTTGTCTTTTCAGCGGTGATTAATGGTGGATCATCTTCCAGATCAGGCATGTGATCATCATTCATTGCTATCTCGGGAAGAGCAGGTGGAGGAGTTGGATTTGCCTGGAGGGACTGGAGTTGATCCGTCACAAGCTGTATAGAGGCGAGCACTTGTTGGAGTTGAGTCTCCACAGCGGACATACGATCACACATTTTAGCTTGATCAGCCATTCTAGCTCTTAATCGAGTGATGATGGGAGACCGTGAAGGATCCGTTATCACCTAATTTGAAATAAATGAAAATATGTAAGCATGATGTGTAAATAGAGAACCAATCTATGACAATAATCTAATCAATTTTTCATTTTTTTTTCATGAAAAGTTCGTACAAGAAGGGAATTTGACACCCTAACAAAATCAAATTTCATAGTCATGAATCGAAGACAAATTCTCCATTTTTTTTTTAAATGATTCATTACATGTCAATTTCCTCATTTCATTTCTAATCAACAAATGAATTAAATCAATGATTGACCTAAATTGTCATGGACCGACTAAAAGTATGACAAAATAAGTAAATTGCATAGTATAGGGATAAAAGACTTACTTCACCAAAGAAACGGCAATCACATAGACATGCACATGAGATGTGAGGCTCGATTTCTACTCTAGACAAGCTTAACAAAGTGCCATAAGAATGATCGGACTAGCCACGAGCATGCGAACTAAGTCGGGTCCTCATCACTTTGGCTTGGTCAAAGAGCCGACCTAGGTCGCGGGCATGCGGACCGAGGTGGGTACTCTTGACACCATGAAAGAAACTTCGGGATTGAGATGGGCGACTCGTACTGCGAGCATGCGGTCGGAGTGGTATCCATCTCAATACCATCCTAAATGATCCTATGCGGCCCAGGTCTGGCGGCAGGTCGTGTGTGCAAAGTGTAGTGATAAATGCAAAGCATGCACAACAGTTTAAATCAAACAACACTTTGTGCATGAAAATAAACCATACATTCCTACACCTCCCTGCAAAATAAAGGTTAGCAAACACTTCCCCTTATACCTCCCATCCTACAAAAACATTTAACACCTTAAATGTTAGGGACGTACCTGGAATCCTTACTGCCAAACAAAAACATTTTTCAAAAAGAAATTGGCCTAAGTCCACTAAGAGTTTCAACTAATCCCCAGCGGAGTCACCAAGCTGTCGCAAACAAATTTTCGAGGGTGAATCACCTATGGTTTGGCTAATGGATTGTTAAGCCTAGACTTAACTCGGGCTCTCCCAAGCCCATACCTATTCGTGACTTAGGTTCAAGTTTTTTAACATGCAAATAGGTTTTATCTAGGAGTCGCCACTAATCAGTTCATGGTAGGTCGATTAGACACCTAAGTAAAATAATGGGAGAATTATTTTACTCCTACGAACCAAAGATTATGAGTTCGGGGACTTGGTTACGCTAAATTTCTCTAATGCCCTTTCGGTACATTTCTCTTTTATTTTGAAAAATGTTCGGCGAGTAACTTGAATTGATTTTAATTCCCTAGCATGTGAGGTGACCATGCAGGTGCGCAAACCACCAATTTAATACCCAGATAAATCAGTGAATAAATTACAAGACTTACCTCATGGCAACAAAAACATCTGCAGTGTTAGATCATAATTCACATCAGCAATCCTAGATATGATTTCTAATTAACACGCCATCAAGCAATTTTTTGTTTTCACTTTATTTAATGAGAATCATGCGATGCATGCTAATAATCTAATATGACATGGCAACATGACCTAAACTATATGACATGGCAACACCACCTAAACTATATGACATTAGTAAAGTAAATCCTAAAGATATGCAAGACCTAATTCTATTTACGGGCAGTTTCTACTTAAATGGGCTTAAAGAACTAAATGACGTGTATTTGATATTTCAATTCCTAAAAATGCAAACTATCTTAGAGAATGACATGAATCTACTCTACAACAATTTTTTATGAAATTCGAAATTAAGATGCAAAAATTACCTAGCTAGATTAAAATTCTATCCAATTTAAACTAAGGATTAAGTCAGAGTAAATCCTACTTTAAACTAAGATATCATCTTAACCTATCGATCTTTAACTTAAGATGCAATCTATCTAAAATGATCTATCTAAATAAAATTAAACATGCAATCAACCTAATATGTAATGACGTGCCAAGGATGCCCTAATTCTACATGATACGAATGATTTTTTTTGGATTTTTTATTATTTAAAAATTCGAAATGAGATTGCAATCCTAAACATGCAAGATAACCCTAAAACTAGGAATATTCTAAAACAAACCTAATCATAATTCAAACTTTTTTTGATTTCTTTTCTTTTACAAAGTTAAAATTGACTCAAACACTTACGACAGCAAATCAAGTAAGATAAGATTGATATCTAAAAATTGGCGAACCATATCTCGCGCATGAGATCGGGTTGACCAATTTTAAAATTAAATCGCGAATCGAATCTCGGGCGTGAGATCGAACTGTCGATTTTTGTAATGGATTGCGAGTCGGATTTCGGACGCAAAAATCAGACTATCAATCCCTAATTTGAGGGACTATTTCATGTTGGAATATCAATCATATACTTAAAGGAACAATTTCACTAAAACAGAATATTAAAAAAATAAAAGAAAAAAGAAAAGAAAAACTACCTAATCTGATTTTTCGTTTTTTTTGTTTTCTTTTCCTTTGTCCCTTTTCGAGCACGGCTTGCTCGCGGGTCTCCAAGGGCGACAGGTTGTCAGTCCAGCAAGGGAGCTCCGGCAAGGGTGAACCGACGACGGGCGAGCGGCGAGGAGGTGAATCGGTGATGGCTTCGCGGACAGGGACATTGCAAGGGCGTTGGGTCGGACAGCAGTCCGACATGGGTTCGGCTGCTGGGCGACGGGCGGTGCTCAGGCTTGGCTGCAGGGGCGGCAGAGAACGGCAGAAGAAATCTTGACAGCAAGGGGCAGAGCTTCAGGTCGTCACGGGTTTGGCACGGCTGGGCGAAACTTCGAACAGTGCATGGAGAGGTGAAGCAGCGAGATCGCAGGGTGAAATCGCGACAGACCTCAGTTTTGGGCAGCGTCGGCGCGTTGAAGCGAAGCTCAGTGGCGTGGATGCAAACAGGCAGCAGAACACAGAGGAAAATCTAGTGAAGAAGGAGAACAGTAGGGTTTTTTCTCTCTCTGCAGCAACACACTTTTCCCCTGTCTTCGTACACTCTCACATCCCTTTTTCTATCTTTTCTGCTGACCTTTTGACCTTCTGCAGAACTTTTGCAGAAGGAAAAAGCCAAACCCTTTTTTTAACAAAAGCCTCCCCCACTCGGCAAAACCAAAGAAACGGAGGCTCTTATGCTTGATTTTCGTTTTTTTTTTTTCAATCCAGAAAAGACCCCCCTAAACCTCTCGCACGCACGGCCTTTTATAGGGAAAGGAATTGGATTTTCAAATTCTTCTTCAAATCAACCTTCGCAAATCTTTTTCACAAAATTCATCCCATATTGATAAGGATTCGAGATTAAGATGAAATTTTTTCTAAATCCAAATCTTTTAAAGGCAAATCGCAATATTTGTTACCCATCCGCCCTATCTAAAAATTCATATCCCGATTAAAATTTCAAAATTAATTTTCCCACGAGATAATTTTTTATCATTAAAAATATGGGCTTGGGCCGACTTTCTCATTTCATGGACGTAGTCCAATTAATTTGAAACCATCCGCCACTGGTCCAATAAAATGCAAACAAAAGATGCAAATTAAAAATAAATGCACCTAAATCTATAAGTTATGCAATTAATAAAATTAACCCATAATTTTCTATGCAACAAATAAATGACCTAATCGCCAAAATTGAGGTGTTAACACACATTGTACGGTTGCGCTTTCCTCTACCCAGATTGGAGAAAGGAAAAGTTCCTCTAGCTAAATCTTCAATCGGCGCATAATAAATACCAACATCTTCCAGGATCAAATTGAAAGAATAAAACAAATGAATGCAAATATATTTATATTTATAATCTACCAATCACATGATTGAATGAGGAATAAGGGGAAATGTATAAAGACACCCCATCTATCACGTTCCGATCCTCGGGCACGCACACATGCTTCTACTTGGTCGATTTTAGAATGCGATATCCCAGGACTATATATCGCCGCCCCTTTTATTCATCAAGCACATGCGGAAGCAGTTATAAATCCTCAGACAATAAAATAATGGGATAGAAAAGCATAGCCATATTTTTCATATTGAAATTCACAACCATACTTTTATACAGAGCCATTTATAGTATATTTACAATACTATTCACAGCATACTTGTCTTACACATATCTACACTAAGATAGGGTTTACAAAAGGGATGTGATCTCAATTCACATCCAGGTTGTACTCAAGATCCCTTTTTGGATCATCTTCTGCTTCAAAAATCTTTCTCCTCCTCAGGTTTCACATCAGTGCTCTCCTTCTTAGGTTCTTCCTCCTTGGCTCCCTCTCAGGTCCTAAAATTCAATAACCAATGAGACCACGTCTCAACGAGTTCTACCCCCTAAGATCCGATTAGTAAGCCAATACACTATTCGCTGCCTAAACACCCACAGATCAAAGGACTTACCTTGGCCTCAGATTTCACCTGCAAACTAAGGTTAAACATAGATATTCAAACAATTCACGACATTCGATCAAGCATTGATCAATCGACTTAGTCGATTACATGTCATTCGAACCACCTCTAGGTCATTCCCACTCATACCATAATTCCCTAACGGTATACTCCTTCACCAAATCACATGTGTTTCTCGAGCGTCGTTTTCGCCAATGACATATCGATCACCGACACAATGCGTTCTTTAAAGCGTCGTTTTCACTAGTGATATCCTCAATCACCGAACCACGTGTCCTTTCTAGGGCGTCGTTTTCGCCAAGGTGACATCGGCAATAGACAACATCGTGAGTTCTTTAAGGCGTCGTTTTCACCAGTAATAATATTCTTAGTTAACTCTCACCATTCTCTCTACTATATAGCCCATCAATGTAACTGGCGCTATATACCCATACTCGGCCATCTACCAATCAAATATTCAATTACAAACAATTTAGAACAAATCCTCAAATTTCACAATTTAAATCAATTCCATATAAATTGAAGCTCAGTTAAATAAACGGAAGCACCACGACAATTAGCATAAAATTTCGGTCACTGGCCATCCCGATTGAATTTCTGGAAAAATAAATAATTAAATAATAAATTCAAAAAATAAATAAATAAATAATAAAAATCCAATTTAGGCCCATAATGCCTGATTGGAGCCCGAAACGGGTCAGGAAAAATCCCGAGATGCATTCAATAAATAACCGAACCTTTATACTTGCTAATAACTAGGTCTAACCACCTAACATGCATAATTAAGTCACTAATTTAATTGTTCTAACCTAATCTAACCACCTAATTGCACTTAATTAAATCTAACCAACTCTAAGCATAATTAGCAAACTAAGAAAGCATTAGTGAGTAAAACTCACTTGGTAAAAGCGGAGACTGAATCACTGTGACGGCGACGCAACGGTGGCCGAAATCAGGCTTTCGACAATACCTGCGAGTTTGAACTAGGCCTTAGACTCAGGCCCAACAAATCTCAGCCCAACTGAGATTTGTTCTTACACTTGGTTGGGCTCGATCTTGGGCTTAAAGACTTCAACTAGGCCGAAAACAGACTGGGCCCAAAGCTGAAACTAAAACTTGCTGGGCTTCATTGGATTGGGCTTCAAGAGGGCTTAAACAAATTGTTGGCCTAGGCTGTCATAGTTGAAATTTAGTGGATCACGTGGGCCTGTCTTTGCTGGGCTGAACTCTGGCCTAACTTGGGGCCCAAAAGAAATTCACTAGGCTAGAATTGGGCCAAGATGCCGCATGGAGCTGGGCTGAAATTTACATGGACTTCAAGTGGCTAATTTGAAATTCACAAGGGCTTGGAGACTGTTGGACTTGCAGACTAGGCCGAAGACACGTGAAGCCGCGTGGAGGTGCGAACGACGAAGAAGCTTTGCCTAGGTCTTCAGTTGCTTCGGCTTCAAAGGAAATCAAGCTGGGGAAATCTTGTTTGCTGGTGAAGGTGAACGTGGCAGCAAGCGGCTTCAATCGTGGCTAGCATTGCACTCGGTGGTCAACCAAGGATTTCGGTGGTTCGTTTGTTGACCAAAGCAGGCCGAGAAAATGGCAGGTGGTAGCGAAGGAGAGGAGAGACCAACGTAGGTGGGGCGCTAGCTGTTCCTGCTTTTGCTGGATCCTTCATTATTGTTGCGTGCGAGATGCAAGCGGTAGTGGAGCAGCAGCGTGAGGAGCAAAGAGAGAGACACGCTGAGTGTGGTAGCTTCGGTGGTTGCTAGCAGGGAAAGACATGCAGCACAGAGTCCACGAACAGTGCTGTGGTTGACCAGATGTGCTGGCGTGGCTTCTTCGTCGCTGGCTTCGTGCGAGGGAATGGAGCGATGGACAAGCAGAACCGAGGAGGGCAATCTTCAAGAGGAATGGCTGCAAGGATTTTCAGTGGCTGCTCGGTCTTCTTCAGCTGCTACTGGAGGTGTCGCAAGAAGAAATAGGGAGAGAAAGGATGGAGGTGGATAGTGGGTAAGAGAATGCAAGGAGATAGAGATGAGGAGTGAGGTGGGGCCTTGGCTTGATATTATGCAAAAATATCCTCAATGAATCACTCTTGGCCAAGTAAAAACACTTGGCCTTCACTAAACCATCCAAATGACCCTTATAACCTCTCAAGTAGTCCAATATTGCTAGGGTGAGGGGATGTTACGAATTTCTTGGCCAAGGC
The DNA here is from genome assembly GCA_028830015.1 of Eucalyptus grandis x Eucalyptus urophylla. NCBI lineage: Eukaryota > Viridiplantae > Streptophyta > Magnoliopsida > Myrtales > Myrtaceae > Eucalyptus > Eucalyptus grandis x Eucalyptus urophylla. The sequence continues at coordinate 6,348,434 of CM054200.1, forward strand.
TTCAATTGCTCTTCAATTCTCTCTTGATTCATTCTCAATTGGCCACCATAATTTCAATTGATATATCAATTATCAAATTGATAATTTTCCTCACCCAATTACCCATATTGCATCTCAATTTTGCGATCAAAACCATATTTAGCCTTATCTACACAAAAATAACCCAGCGAAGACTTTTTTCCAAAAAGTTTCAATTGTCAGAAAAATCTTTTAAGACTGAGTCAACACCCCTATAACTTATTGTGACATGATAGGAACTTCAATTTCTAAAATCGGACTTGAATTCTCAGTTAATTTCAACTTAGCGCGTTTTTAGCGTAACCTACACTACCGGGTAACTTTCAGATATTTTTAAGTGCAAATGATCCGTGGTCGATTTTCTTCGAACCACTATGAACCCACTCGACTCATTGGCAACTCTCGATTGTCGTGAAAATCTCGATGATTCAATTACGGACACAGGGTACCAAAACAATAAGAAAATCAGTCTAGTGTCAGCCGACGAGAATTTTCTAATTTAGTGGTATCATCCACGATTAGCCACACATCTCTGTCGATCCAGTCTATCTCTGATTTCAAATCAATTTTTAACAGTGCCGTAATGACCTTCAAAGATGGATACGGTCGAGAAGCCAATTCCTGATCGAGTTCTCAAGTTTATTGCCTTAAAATTCCTTAATAATTTCCTCAGATAGTGTAGTTATCTCGAGTGTGATCGGCTTTGAGAATAACCCTATAGGCGCGTCAATGAAATGCCCGATTTATTCAGTAGAAGACAAGGTTGAAAAATTTGGATGTCACACCATCTTTCAAAATCAGTGGGGCCTAAAAGGACGAACATGCTCTTTCTGGTTCAATTTTAAGGAAATGGCTTTGCATTTCTCCAAGTATCTTTGAACAAAGAGACATTTGGTGAAAGTAATAGTGTTTGGATACTCATCTTGGTATACATTTTGTAAAGCAACTTTGAAGTGAAAAAAAAAGGAAATACAAAAAGAAGAGAAAAACATAAGAGAGGGTGAGCAAGGGTAGCTAGGCGAGCTTCACCAAAGTCGACCACAGGTAACCATCGATAGTGACCAAGGGTCACCTTCGAGGTCTTGCAAACCTAGGCAAGGCAGTCCTAGGGATTGCGCAACCTTAACAAGGTGAAGAGACTTTACTAGCGATCAATCTCATTATTCTAGGATTTGCAATTTAGAGATTTGCAATGTCAGAGCTTCACCGATGACCAATCCCGTAGACCATTTGAGCCCTTTGATTGTCCACAACCCAGGTGATGGTCGCCTAGGATGCATGACGCTAAGGAAGAACAATGCCGAGGTCACATGACTGCATTTGAAGGGCCAGATTTGAGTCGCTCAACCTCGACCTCGACCCACAGCGACTGCAGTAAAGACAATAGCTCCAGCAAGCGGCTAGCCGACACACGCAACCCTCAATCTCAAGCTTGACGATGGTGACCTTGACCTAGACCTCACTTGAATGATGAATCAGCAAGCCTAAGGAAGAAGACGATGAATACTATTTTTTGAGGGCAAAAGTGAACAACATAATTACTGATGAGGGCAATGTTGGAAAGAAAAATAATAATCAAACCTTCACAATAGCATTCCAAAATTACTGAAAAATTAAAGTAGATCCCTACTTACTTTAGACTTTCAGCTTTCTCAATACTAACATTCGGTTAATAGAGTCCCGTGAATACTTATCAAAGACCTTATATTTTCTTCGATGGGCTTTGAATGGAAAAGTTGAATTGGGGTCATAGCCTTCCTTTCCTCTGACGAATGGGAGTAACGCCACACCTAGAAAGAAAGAGCGCAGCATTGGGCCTCTCGTATCTCCACATCTTTTTGACTTTTTGTTGACTCCTGTCCCCTGTCCCTCAATTTCTCCCTAACTCTGACGGTGACTCCCAAAATATAATAACACAAAAAAAAAAAAAAAACAAGAAGTCAATTCATGTATCGTCGTCATGTCAAGAAATGCAAACAAAAAAAAGCCAAATAAAAAAGAAAAAAAAAACGACGCTTCACTTAAGAAAAGAAAAGTTGCTTAGGGCATGTTTAATAACTATTCTGCTTCGGAGAATAATTTTTATTAGAAATGATTTTTTTCAATCCTGCTCCTAGGAACAATTTTTTAGTAAAAGAACGCATTTGATAACTGTCTAAAATTTCTACTCCCGAGATAAAAATGCATTTGGTAAAAATTTTAAATTTTTAATACTTTATTATAATTTTCTTCTTCTTCTTTTCTCTTTTGCCTTTTTCTTTTTTCTCTTCTTCCTCCTTCTTCTTTGCCGCCGGTTGCCGGCCATTGCCTTGACTAGTGACCTACTGGGCGAGTCCGACCAACTCGCCAGAGCCTCGACAGGCCAAGGTGAGGTCCAGCTAGCTTGCCGGAGGCTCGCCTGGCCTTGCCTTGGCCTCGCCAAATTTGGGCGAGGCCAAGCCTTGAGCCGGTTGGCGAGGCTCGGCCTCATCGGTGGCTGGGCTAGCTTGGCCTCGCCCAGCCTAGCCAAGGCAAGGCCAAGCCTCTCCCAGCCACTGCGAGGCTCAGGCCGATGAGCCTTGTCGTGGCTTGGCATGGCTAGGGGTCGGCAACACTCCGGTGGGCAACGCTCCAGCCAGGTCGTCAGCCCGAGCCTCACCGGCCATAGTTGAGGCCGGCAACCGGCCAAAGGGAAGAAGAAGAAAGAGGAAAAAAAAAGAAATAGAAGAAAAGAAAAAAAAAATAGGAATTGATTTTAGGAATTGTTTCCAAGTACAAGAAGTAAGTTTTTTCTAATTCTTAATTCTATTCTAAATCTACTCTCGAAAATAAAAAAATAAATTTTTGTTCCTTGGAACAAAAAATTTACCAAACGCATTTCTATTCTTTTTTTGTTCTGAGGAATGAAGGAATAAAATCAAACACTATTTGGAGTAAAAACAAATAGGCCCTTAATGCGTGACGTCTGTCTCTAGTCCTATGAAGATATGCGATGCAGGGCATCCCCTACCTGCATATCTTTTGACATTTAGGGTCCATTCATTTCGCTGAACAACACAACGCCTAATGACAGGGCGATCATGATTCTCCTCTTGGCAAGATCTCCATCTAAAAGGTAGTGGCTTGGTCCAAAAGGATATCCTAACCAATATACATACCCATAAACCCCTCATTGGGTTCAATGTCATGTTGAACATCAAACAAGCATAATACCATAAATCATATCCCATAAACCAAAAAAATAACTTTTCACAATATAACTCATCCGTCATTTCTCAAATCATTCATAAATCCTTTCATAAATCAACTCACAAAACAGTTTTACACAACTTCACAATAACCAATATAGCACGCTTTCTAAATATTCATAAATAACCAAAGAGTAGTATAAGCTCGATCCAGCTTTTTATGCAACAATAATGCCATTTCATAATTCATACTATATATAATCCATAGTATTTTTGAATATGAGTTCCAAAAATCAAAAGAAGAGATAGTCCCACTTACTTGAAAATGCCTATGACCAAATAAAAAGATCACTCGAATTGCCGAACTCACAATCTTATCAAATAAGTAAAAAACAACGTTGAAATCGAGTATAATGCTACCCCAACTACAATTCAACTATACTAAGCTTAAATGCTAACAAAATGTTTCTAGCGTGCCCACAAATTGTTTGTCCAAAGCAACTATTCAAGAGTGTGAAATTTGGTCATGCCGTAACTTTTTTCACTGAACCCCATTTCAAACATGATTAAAGTCAATGGAAAGCATTTTCAATGCATGACAAGAACTCCAACTTGGCTGAACCAAAATCAAGGTGAAAACCATCGAAATTCAGCTCAAAAGCCACTGGTCGTGCATTGTTCATCACTTGTGGCCAACTTCATAATTTTGTTTTAGGCTAATCGTAAATCCAAATCAAGTTCTATAAATTTTATGACTCCACAACACTCTAAATTATCATTTTTTTTATGTATATACATAGCTCAATGACTTTTTAATGAACTTCAGAGTTCAAAATCCATAAAACCCCGAATTTATGCCCTAACCCAAAATATTACTTTCATTTGACAAACGAAAGGCGTGAACACTTACCGGGAGTTGCCATACGTAATTGAATTGGCTTGGCAACGCGTTTCATGACGCAAAACCCTCTCCTTTTTATTTTCCTTTGTTCCTCTCCTCTCTTCTTTTTTCCTTTCCTTTCTTTTTCTCTGCGTGCGTCTTGGCCTTCTGTATAAACTGAAGAGTCCACTTTCTTCTTCTTCTTCTTCTTCTTCTTCTTTTGGGTCCCGCCACTATCTTTTGACTTAGTCAAAAGGATCTAAATATTACATTATTAATCGGCTATTCAAGTAAAAAGTAATTTGTGGATCTCCTTTTCAATACATATAATATCATTAGTAAACTTCTTAGTGACACGCTTCATGTGAGTAATATAGAGCTAGAATGATTCACAATATGAAATCTATAAAGTAATTATTGTTTTAATTTAGAAATAGAAACAATTCGATTCCACTGATTGTAATGTTTTTAGCATTGTGCTTGTGTTAATATCAAAAATGCCTCATATTAGGAGATTTTCCAAGTCATAGCTGATGTAGGACAACAAGTCCGATATTAGTAAGCGCAATCAATTGAGAAGGAAAGAATATTAATACAATGCCAAAGCAAGGAATTGCCATTTTCAATTACACGTTAACTCTATAACTCTATAGGGAAGAAAGAATTACAACGATATATATATAAATTCCCTAAGAGTTCTTCTTCAAAATAGGAAACCTCCAAACAAGACATTGAAACTTTCTTATGACGTTTAATGAAGCCACAAAAATAGGCTATAAGGTATAAATTTGATTTGATTCCTCGAGGGGCAAAAGGTCCTACATTGTACGAAAGTTAATTTGATATTGAAAAAAGACATATTAGGGAATGTTCTATTTCGGTACATTTTGGTAAATCAATTTTAGATAAATATACATTAGCAATCATTAAATCTATCCATTTTATTATTTCAGATGTCAAAAAATATCTTCAATATTTGTTGTTGGACGATACTGGATTTTTGTTATTTCAAACTTTTTTAGTAGTTATTGGAATGATTATACATATGATAGCTCATCGAATTGTGAGTTTAAATTTCTAGGTTAATATATTGTAATTAAACTTTTTAGATATCTTTTTTTCAGGAGATGTTTGGGTTTCACATTTTAACCATTTACTATAGTATTTTACTTTGATTTTTTTTTTTTTTTGTATGCTTTTTACTACATCCATCAAACGTGGGGTTTTATTCCCAGCTTCTGTAGGGTTTTATTTCCGTCAATCGTAGGGATTTATTCCCGGCTCCGTAAGGTTTTATTCCCATCAGTCATAGGGTTACGGAAGATATACTTGGATGGAGTGAAATTTCTTTGGCTTAAAATCATTATAAGTGGAATTTGTATTTAAAGGCAAAACTCGCAAATCATCAATGTCGCTTAGCATCTTTTGCCCTCGATAGCTAGTGCACATGCAATGCGGAGCTTTTACCTTGGAAACTGGATAAACGAGTCATCTAGATTTCATGTAAAATTGCATGACCAGGATGGTTTCGTCTCTTTCATCAAAATAATGGAGCCGTCACCTAAGTATATCCCAACTCACTATTAATACCTTGTGAATAGGATAATTATATGTGCTTTTTAAACACATATTCAATGTGCACACCTTCAAATATTGAAAAATAAAAGCAAAGTTCTATTTTCGTTTTTCGTTTTCACTAAAACGAGAGATTAAGAAATTGTCCACGAACCAAGGGCCCTTACTTTCTCTTTAGCTTCCATCTAAATCACTTGATACTTGACGGGGCATCGCTCTTTCCTTTTTTAAGATTTCATCTCTTTTGGAGGGAAAAGATTTCGCGAGGAAAGTTCCTGGCAAGTTCTGGGATTCTCGGAACCTTTGCCCCAATACTTTCCAGTGAGAATCGCCACCTGAAAAGCAGGTTTCATCCGCAGGATATAACAAGAGATCGCTCGCTTATAAAACGCCCACAGAGGAAAGTACCTTCCTTCGTGTTAAAGTCTAAGGAATATGATTCTCTTCTTTTGCGAAAGAAATGAGAACTGCGGAGCTTCTTAAAGAAACAACGCGGCGTTGGGGTTCGTTTCTGGGAAACCCACCAAAAGCAAAAAGAGCTGGCCGCGTGACGCAAAGTAAAAAGAAAAGCATATCTTACACTTTCGGACAAATGCCGTCGCCCTCTTTTTTCTGTTCCCATTTTTATATAAAGTACATGCAATCCATGGTCATTGTATCCATCATCACTCCACACAAATTCGAACGTTGCACTTTCCCGGGCTAACGCAACACCAAACTTTAGAGTTTCTAGCTTTCGTCTTGCCATTTGCATTGTGCCACCCTGTCTCGTAATAGGATCACAAGCCTGTGTGTCTCTCCCGAGCAATGACGAGCATTCTCAGCGGCGACTACTGCGTCCACCGCAAGGTCTGTCTCGACTTGCCTACAGTGCGCAAGTTTGCCAAGCAATGGCGTTTGGCATTTGCCACCATCTATTCCTCCCGAGCCATCACTACCTCTGCAAAGAAAACCAAGAAATTCCCTAGAAAATCTCCTTCCTACACTTTGCTTTCGATCCACGATGAGGATCAGAGCACTCGCTGCTATCAACCCACCTCCTTCGAGATTGATCAGTCACAGCTCACCAAGCTGGTCAAGGAAAAGGACCTCCACCACCTCCAGGAATTCGGCGGGGTCAAGAAAGTTGCCACAACACTCGAAACTGATGTCTCGGTTGGGATAAGCGGCGACCCAGTTGATCTTTCTCGCAGGCAAAATGCGTTTGGCGTCAACTCATACAAGAAGCCGCCTGCCAAGGGCTTCTTCCACTTCATGTTCGAGGCTTTCAAGGACCTCACAATCATGATCCTTCTTGTCTGTGCTGGGCTTTCGCTCGGGTTTGGGATCAAGAAGAATGGTATCAAGGAAGGCTGGTACGACGGTGGCAGTATATTCGTTGCGGTGGTCCTTGTGATCACGGTGTCAGCCATGAGCAATTACCGGCAGAACAGGCAATTTGAAAAATTGTCTCAGGTGAGCGGTAATATTCTCATTGATGTGATAAGGAAGGGTCGGCGGCAGCAGGTTTCCATATTCGAGATCGTCGTCGGAGACGTCATTTGTTTGAAGATTGGCGATCAAGTTCCAGCGGACGGGCTGTTCCTCCAGGGGCACTCCCTACAGGTATGGACGGCAATTTTTACTGGCTTGACCGCGTTAGATTTGCATATTTATTCATGTTGGTTTCCTCCAGAAATATTTAGTTAAGTAATTAGTCCAAAGAAATGTAGAAATGTATGATATTCTCTTTGATACGGGGCAATTTGTGTTGGAGGTTTGTTTGTTAAAACAAGCTAAGTGCGTTTTCCTAGTCCCACATAGGAAAAGTGGGAGGAAGTGGGCCAATTTATAAGTGAGTGGTTTCCTTGTGTACCTCAAGGAATGATTGGGTGGGGTCGATTGGGTGGGGCTAGACCCCACCATATCTGTGTGCGGGTTCGCAATTTAATTAGCACTAATCCCTTTGTTATTTTTTTTTTACATTATTAATTTTTAATCAATTCAAATGTTGCCTTTTGTTTTGAGAATTTTCGGAAATAAATATAAAAATGAAAATTCGAAATTTTATTTATTTAAAAAAAAATAAAATTATTAGTCCGAATTTTGTTTATGTCTTTTCAAGACAATCTTTGGAAAAATTACTTATTCGGTTTACAACTTTTCTCGAAGGGTTGCAATTATTCGGTCTTCAACTTCTTCCGAAGGGTCGCATTTGTTTATCCGAACAATTTTCTAAAGGACGTGTTTGTTCATATTTTTTGGAAATTTTTCACGAAGAGTTGCATGTGTTTTAAGACTGTTTTATATATATACTTGTCGTTTTTGAAAAAAAAAAAAAACAGAGTAATCATTTTCCAAACCTTCGTTCAGAAAACTGTGTTTTTGAGAATTTTCGGAAATAAATATAAAAATAAAAATTCGAAATTTTATTTATTAAAAAAAAAATTATTAGTCCGAATTTTGTTTGTCTTTTCAAGACAACCTTTGGAAAAATTACTTATTCTATTTGCAATTTTTCCTTAAGGGTTGCAATTGTTCGGTTTTTAACTTCTTCCAAAGGGTTGCATTTGTTTATCCGAACAATTTTCTAAAGGACGTGTTTGTTCATATTTTTTGGAAATTTTTCACGAAGAGTTGCATGTGTTTTACGACTGTTATATATATACTTGTTGTTTTCAGAAAAAACAGAGTAATTATTTTCCGAACCTTCGTTCAGAAAACTGCAGTTAATTTTTCGATTGTTTCCTAGAGAGACCCTGGAGAAATACTAGAATTGTTATCTAGTATTCTCATTTGAGACTTTGTTGTATCATTGAAGATTTTTTCCGGTGACCATTAGCAACTTCGTGGGGCAAATAAATCCTTAAAGAAAGTGATATCATGCCTCAAAGTCCGACTTGAATACTCTGAATATCTGTCTTCATTATTCTACCCAATTCGAAGCCATATTTTCCCAACAATTTGTCATTTTTATAATCTTAGTTCTATGATAAAAAGGAAAAGTAATGGTTTTAAGTCGTAGTTGTAGTCATAGTAGAACAAACTTAGTGAAAGAATTTTACCGCAAAAAGTATAGTTAAAATAGAATCAATTTGTTCTTGTGTTACTATTTACTCAAATTTCAGTTTCTTGACGGGAATGCGTCGTATCGTGTTATCCTAGCGTCACTAAATCAAGAGCAACTTTTGTATTGTTAATTTAGGTTGACGAATCAAGCATGACCGGAGAGAGTGATCACGTAGAAGTGAACAGCAATCATAATCCATTCCTGTTCTCAGGAACAAAGGTTGCTGATGGGTATGCTCAGATGCTCATTACATCAGTTGGTATGAACACGACATGGGGCGAGATGATGAGCTCAATCAGCCGTGACAATAGTGAGCAAACCCCTTTACAAGCTCGGCTCAACAAGCTAACCTCATCGATTGGCAAAGTAGGCTTGGCGGTTGCATTCCTGGTTCTCATAGTCCTACTGATTCGCTATTTCACGGGAAACACACAGGATGAGAACAGTAGCCAGGAATTCATTGCCGGCCAAACGACAGGTGACGATATCATAAACTCCCTGGTGGGCATCATTGCAGCTGCTGTGACAATCGTGGTGGTTGCAATTCCTGAAGGCTTGCCACTCGCGGTAACGCTCACTCTCGCTTATTCGATGAAGAGGATGATGGCAGATCAGGCGATGGTAAGGAAGCTGTCAGCCTGCGAGACGATGGGGTCAGCCACCACTATTTGCACTGACAAGACCGGCACTCTGACAATGAACCAGATGAAGGTGACGAAATTCTGGGTTGGTAAAAACTCCGTGGCAGAAAACGCATACTCCTCTGCCTCCAAGTATGTCCTGGATTTTATTCAGGAGGGGGTCGCTTTGAACACCACGGGTTGCGTCTATAAGCTGTCTTTGGGATCAGAGTACGAGTTCTCCGGCAGTCCCACTGAGAAAGCGATTCTTTCCTGGGCAGTTTCACAATTAAGCATGGACATGGAGGAAATAAAGAAAAGATGTGAAGTCATCCAAGTCGAAGCCTTCAACTCGTTGAAGAAGAGAAGTGGTGTCCTAATAAAGAAGAGCGTGGATGACTCATTGCATGTGCACTGGAAAGGAGCGGCAGAAATGGTCTTGGCAATGTGCTCGAGCTTCTACGATGGGTCCGGGATAGAGAAAGATTTGGACAAAGATGAAAGGATGAAATTCGAGCAGATTATCCAGGGCATGGCGGCGAGCAGCCTCAGGTGCATTGCTTTCGCTCATAAACAAGTCTCCGAGGAAGTGACCAAAGAAAAAGAAGACGGGAAGAAGATCCAAGAGGATGGCCTGACATTGCTAGGACTTGTTGGTATTAAGGACCCATGCCGTCCTGGTGTGAGGAGCGCGGTCCAAGCTTGTCAAGACGCAGGAGTGAACATCAAGATGATAACAGGAGACAACATCTTCACTGCCAAGGCTATTGCCACTGAGTGTGGGATTCTTAGACCCGGGGACGACGCCTCCAATGGAGCCATCATGGAAGGAGCTGAGTTCCGCAACTACACACCTGTGGAGAGGCTTCAAAGAGTCGAGAAAATCCGGGTCATGGCAAGATCCTCACCTTTCGATAAGCTCCTCATGGTTCAATGCCTGAAGCAGAAAGGCCATGTGGTTGCTGTCACTGGGGACGGCACGAATGATGCACCGGCCCTCAAGGAAGCTGACATCGGGCTCTCGATGGGCATCCAAGGCACTGAGGTCGCCAAAGAGAGCTCAGACATTGTCATCCTTGACGACAACTTCGCCTCTGTGGTGACAGTGCTGCATTGGGGTCGATGCGTCTACACTAACATCCAGAAGTTCATCCAGTTCCAGCTCACGGTGAATGTCGCGGCCCTCGTGATCAACTTTGTGGCTGCGGTCTCCTCTGGCCATGTCCCCCTAACGGCGGTCCAGCTCTTATGGGTGAACTTGATCATGGACACACTCGGTGCCCTCGCCCTGGCCACCGAGCGGCCTACCAGGGAGCTCATGGAGAAACCCCCCGTGGGCCGGACCAAGCCACTCATAACCAACGTCATGTGGAGGAATGTTATAGCACAAGCAACGTACCAAACGGCCATCCTCCTCACTTTGCAATTCAAGGGCGGATCGATCTTTGGGGTCGACGAGGTAGCGAAGCGGACACTGATATTCAACGCCTTCGTCCTGTGCCAGGTTTTCAATGAGTTCAACGCGAGGAAGCTTGAGAAGAAGAATGTGTTCGAGGGCATTCACAGGAACAAGCTGTTCCTCGGGATCATCTTCATGACAGTGGTCCTTCAGGTGGTGATGGTCGAGTTCTTAAAGCGGTTCGCTGACACGGAGCGATTGAGCTGGGGCCAGTGGGGTGCGTGTGTCGGAATTGCGGCTGCATCTTGGCCTATTAGTTGGGTCGTCAAGTGCATCCCGGTAACACCAATCTTCAGCTACTTGGGATCCAAAAGCAAGAAGCTTGTGAGGAAAATCGTGCACAGAAACTAGTAGAAACGCTAATTGGCCCTAACTCAAAGTTTTTCATTGTACAAGAGGTATATTGAATTCGTCCTTGATGCTGTGTGATTTTTTTTCTTTGCCCATTAAATGAGGAATGCGTAATCAATGATGTAATATATTCAATTGAAAGAAAGCGTTCTTTGAGAAATAAGGAATGAGTAATCAATCGCTCTTTCGGCACGGGTCAAAAGACCGAGCTTGGCTTATCTGGGCTTAGTATGTTGGCGCAGTCTTCTAAAAGGAACTGACTCGAATCAAATTAAAGCGCTTCAAAACAAAGCCTAATACTATTCTTTTATATTTCAGATTTTGTGCATTAACAAAAATTTTTTTTTTTTCATGTTATGCTAGGAAATAAGAGAAATGCCTTGAACTAAAGCGAATCATGTCGTGGAGTACTGTCGGCTTGTTGCGTCTCTGGCCCCATCAGTGTCCGACAGAGATTGCAACTTCAAATATGAGCGTGAAGAGTGAGGAATTCCGTGAGACGAGCGAATCGGTATGAATTACAGACTTAGGCGATGTCAATTCGAGGGGGACCTTATTCTCAGAGTTTGGAATGTAGACATGACAAATTATGGGCGAGCCAAATCGTGCATATATAGGCGCCTTGGCCCTCAACACCGACTCCGAGCGACCGACTGATGGGCTCATGCTAAAACACCCCGCGGCTTGGAACCTATCCACTTACAGTCGAGATCATGCGGAGAAATCTAGTAGCCCAGGCACCATGCCAGGTACTAGTCCTTTTGATAGTGCAGTTCGAGGATGAACAACATCTCTTGTATCAAGTTATGCAACCTATTTAATTTAAGGAAGCTTGAAGAGATCAATGTTTTGAAGGGAATGATCACTTAGCGAGAGAAGCCTAGAAATTCTTATGGAAAGGAATTTGCTAGTTGATTATGTGACTAAGAAACTGAATGTATGCATGTGTTGTGACTTGGGCAAATAACCAAGAGTTCACTTTAGTATGATTGCCAAAGAAATCAAGATATTGTAAGTTTGATTCACTTGGATGTTCGCAAGCAATTGAGGTCCCTATTGAAGAACAATGCTTGATTTTTGCTAACAATCATGGATAACTACTTGAGAAAAACATGATTTGTGCTAGACACAAGTTTGATACTATTGTTAGGATTAGGCCATTAAGAGCTTTGATCGAAAAGATCATTGGTGAGATAATCAATCGTATGCAAATTGATGCTAATACGGAGTCCCACTTGAAACTATTGTTGATACCTAAATTTTACCATTTTATTTAATCGCATAAAAAATTAAGAATTAATTTTTCAATCCTAGCCAAAATTTTATTTCCATTGAATTGCATGACAATTAGGAGCATTTGCATTAGTAGTAATAGAGCCATTTCATTAAAAGAAAAAAGAGAGAGAGAGAAAAATAGAAAATTAATTGAAAGAACTATTATTTAAAAAAAAAAAAAAACCAACGGGACTAGGCTGGGGCCAAGCCGACTGGCCTTCTTTCCTTTTCCCTTTCTTTTTTCTTCTCTTCCCCTCACTCTTTGCTTGGCCCTCTTCCTTTCTATGCCCAGCACACACGCCTCTTCTTCTTCTTCACCCCTTTACGCTGCTCACGCCTTCTGCAAAAAGGGAAGACCGACGGAGGTACAAAGATAAGGGAGCAGCAAGTCCCAGCGTGATCTAGGGCCGGGGATCAGGCCGGCCATGGCAGGCTGGCGATGGCAGAGGCCATGCGCACCTGTCACTGGTCAAGCTTAAAAGGGAGAGCGAGCAAGAGAGAAAAGGGGGTAAGAGAGAGATATCCGAAAGGGAGTTCGAGCGAGAGCAGCCGAGAGAGCGAGAGGCCTGAAATTGAGCCCCGGCTGAGCGTTGTCCAGCCGTCCTCAACGCAAACCGGCGCAACGGAGCTTGCGGTTCCCCCCTTTTTTCCACGTACTCCGACGTTGCCAGAGAGGAGATGGACAGAGAGCTTGAGAGGGGCTGGAGGTCGAGAGATCGTGAGAGCAGCCGAGGGAGAGAACTTGAGAGCGAGGAGTCCTCCGGCAGTCCGGCCACCCCCGACCCCCGTCCGACGACTCCCGACGGCGCTCTCAAACCCGCGGCTCCCATTCCCCGCGCCAAATCTTCGGTAGGTCACGTCTTTTTTTTCCTTTTTTTTTCGCAGGACAAGCCGTTTTTCTGAGGATCCGGGCTCAGAGGGGTGCGAGGCAACCGAACGTGGTCCGTCTATCGAGCTCGCCCTCCATTCGCCCATCACCGAACCAGGTAGGGATCCTCGGCCGACCCCTTGTTTGTGCCTTGCTTTGCCCCTTTTTGGGCTCACCAGACCGGGCTTCTTCGTTGTCCGGTTCTCGCGAGCACCGGCCCCGTTCGTCCGTGCGCCGCTACTTTGGGTCACCACATGTTGATTATTGTGAGTCCCAGCGCAAGTTGGTAGGTTTTACCCCCCACCCCCCATTTAGCCAGTGCGCCTGAAACGTTCGACAAAAAACCTGAACCAAATCCGTTCGGTTGAATTGGACTTTTGAACTGTTGAAAGGAGCCCGTGAACATGAGTGATGCGGTGTAGCCTCTCTTGTGATTAACAAGTGCGTTTCGGTCATATTTCGTTTCTACCGAATTTTTTTTTGGGTTGCTTTGCTTCGTGCTTTGGTAAATCCCTGCGCTTGTCCTTGGTGTTTGGGGTGTGGCAGCGAACGGGAGCCTCCAATGATTAGCGATGGAAACAAGTGGTTGCTTGGTGGCTGAAAGTCGCTTGCTGTGAAGATGCGGGGATATGGTCATGTCGTTGACGATGAGAAGAATTTTTTCACGTTATGGTTTGGGGAGAGTCTCAGCTGTGGATGTGTAGGGGCTCTCCTCTTAGCTTTTACCGAGCAAGAGCAGCTAGATGACTAGAGGAAACCGTTGGTGGTGGCCCCGTAGCTTGATTGTTGAGTACGTATGGTTACCGTCTCAATGGTTTGGTTTGTAGAGCTTTTCTTTTTTAAAGAATAATAAATAAATAAATAAAAGGGACAAAAAGGGTGGAGGTCAGAATGAATGAGGAGGGAGAGTAGAGATTCTGGTTTGAACTCTAGCGACGGGATTAGTGAGTGTTGGACTCAAGTTGAAGCTTGGCAAATATGGGCTGGTTTTGGTATTTAGCTGAGCTTGAGCTTGGCATAATTCTTCCAGAAGGCGGGCTCAGATCATTTTGAAACGGAGCTCGTTGAAAGCCTTATTCGTATGGATTGCCCAAACCCACGAAGTGTCAGACGGTAGTCCGTCTTCTAACCAGGCCTTAGGGCCCAGCTCGAGTCCCTATTCTCGAAATAAAAAATTATTTTTATTAAAAAAATTCAAAAAAATATTATTATTATTATTATTATTATTATTATTATTATTATTATTCCAAATTCCAAAAATGCATAAAAATATTTTAAAAAATCGATTTTTTTTTTTAAAAAAAAAAGGTTTGGAATATCCAAAGATTCATAAAAATTTAGGATATTAGTAAAATATTTTCTGGTGTTTTTGCGTTGACATAAATTGCAAAATCTTGTCGTTTTCACGTATTATATTCCACAATATGAGATAAAGAAAAGACATGAAGTCATCCAAGTCGAAACCTCCAGCTCAAAGAAGCAGTGTCCTAATAATATTTTCTCGGCTGGATAAAATGGATGGCACGTTTCATGTGCACTGGAATAGAGAGGTAGAGATGGTCTTGGCAACATGCTCGAGCTTCTATGACAGGTCTGTGATAGAGAAAGTTTTGGGCAAAGATGGAAGGATGAAATTCAAACAGATTATCCAGGGCATGGCAGCGAGTCACCTCAGGTGCATCGCTTCGCTCATAAACAAGTCTCCGAGGAACCAGCCAAAAAAATATAAGACAAGGGGTGCATCGTTTTTGCTCATAAACAAGTCTCCAAGGAAGCGACCATAGAAAAAGAAGATAGGAAGAAGTTCCAAGAGGATAGCCTAACATTACTAGGACTCATTGGTATTGAGGAACTGTGCCGTCCTGATGTGAAGAGCACGGTCCAAGATTGTCGGGACGCGGGAGTGAACATGAAGATGATAACAGGAGACAACATGTTCACTGCTAACGCCGTCACTGTAGAGTGCGGGATTCTCAGGCAGGGACGATGCCTCCAAAAGAGCCATCGTGGAAGGGGCTGATTTCTGCGACTACATGATTAAGGAGAGGCTTCGGAAAGTAGACAACATCCAGATCATGGTGAGATCCTCGTCTTTTGATAAGCTCCTCATGGTTCAATGCCTGAAGCAGAAAGACCATGTGGTCGCCGTCATAGGGGACAACACGAATGATGCACCGGCCCTCAAGTAATCCCACGTCGGGGTCTCGATGGACATCCAAGGCACTGTGGTTGCCAAAGAGAGCTCAGACATTGTCATCCTCGGCAACAAATTCACGTCTGTGGTGACGGTGCTGCCTTCAGGTCGATGCATCTATGATAACATCTAGAAGTTCATCCAGTTCAAGCTCACAGTCAACCTCGCGGCCCTTTTGAGCAATTTTATGGCCGGAATCTCCTTCGGTGATGTCCCTTTTATAGCCATCCAGCTCTTATGGGTGAACCTGACTGTGGACACGCTTGGCGCTTTCGCCCCGTCCACAGAGCAGCCTACCAGGGAGCTTAATAAGCTCCCAGTGGGCTGGACCAAGCCGCTTATAACAAACGTCATGTGGAGGAATCTGGTGGGGCAAGCAATTTACCAAGTGGCCATCCTCCTCACCCTACAGTTGAAGGGTGAATCGATCTTCGGCATGGACGAGGCGGTGTAGCGTACGTTGATATTTAACGCGTTAGTCCTATGCCAGGTCTTCAACGAGTTCAACGCAAGGAAGCTCTAGAAGAAGAATGTGTTCGAGGGCATTTATAAGAACGAGTTGTGACATCCTAATTTTCAGGTTCTGATTTTGATTGAATAAGTTGGCGTCTACAGTGTTTTTCTCTGAAATGACCACTTATGAGATAACTAACATATCAGGTGAAGTCATTAAGGAATTTTAATGCGATAAACTTGAGAATTCGACTAAAAATCGATCGCTCGATCGTGCTAGTCTGCAATGATCATTACGGCATTATCAAAATCGATCAAAGACCGAAGATAAGTCGATTCGACTGAGATGTGTTATCAAAATGTGGGTGATTTCACCTGATTGCAAAATGCTCGTCGATTGGCACTAAATCGATTTTCTATCATTTAGGGTACCCTGTGTTCGTATTTGAAATCTCGAGATTTTCACAATTACTGAGAGTTGTCAATATGTTGAAGAGGTACGTGTGGCTAAAAGAAAATCGATCACGGGTCAATTGCACCAAAAATTCCTAAAAGCTATTCAATATGCTCGGTCACACTAAAATCACGTCTAATTGAAATTCACGCTAAAATTCTCGTCGATCAGTACTAAGCTGATTTTCTTTCACTGTGAAGTTTGGCGTTTGTGTTCGAGCACCTCAGTTTTGAGTCACGGCTAAAATTCCTTTGATTTTGCATGTCCTTGCGTTGTTGATGTTCTGGCGTGGTGAGGGTTCTGGGCGTGCTCTCTCTTCTCACGTGATGCTGAAAAAGAACAGAAGAGACGGAGGGTGGCTTGATAAGGGATGGGCTTGGTGTAGCTTTAGCGGAAGAGTGGGCTTACTTGGGATTTTTTTCTTGTTTTTTTCAATTGACTTAGAAAAGGGTAAAATCGTAGTGGGCATTGAGGCCAGCCTGGTTTTAGCCCAATCCAGACCGATTGAGTTTGGTTCGGTTTAGTAAGGCCGTGTCTCTCAACCCGGCATGATTTTTTTTCATAATATTATATATTAAAAATGTATTAAAAAATTTCAATTTTTTTTAAATCGAAAAATAATAAAAATTCCAAAAATTCAACAACTTTCAAAGAACATTAAGAAATTCAAAAAACTTCAGAAAATAGTGAAAATTCGAGTTTTAAAAAAAAATTAAAAATTAGAAAATTAAGGAAAATTAAAAAATTCTCAAAAAATTATAAAATTCAGAAAAGTCTAAACATTTCAGTAGTAATTAGAAAAACACCAAAAAAAAATCAAAAATATTATAAAAACCAAAATGTTTTGGAAAATTCGAAAATTCAATT
This sequence comes from Eucalyptus grandis x Eucalyptus urophylla, assembly GCA_028830015.1. Lineage (NCBI taxonomy): Eukaryota > Viridiplantae > Streptophyta > Magnoliopsida > Myrtales > Myrtaceae > Eucalyptus > Eucalyptus grandis x Eucalyptus urophylla. The sequence goes on from CM054200.1 coordinate 6,365,664, forward strand.
TTTCCGAAATGTCCAAAAAATTCTAAAAAAATTAAAAAAATCTTCATAAAGGTTAAAATTAATCTCTTGGGTTATTTTCTCCTAAAAAATGGAAGTCTTTCGATTTAGAATCCTACTCAAGGTCGACCAAGCCACTAGGGGCTCTACCTTAAGGTTTTAGTTGTCCTTAAAGACGAATACCCTTGATTGCGCAATATTGGTACGTTGATTTTGGCTCCCTTTTAGTCTAGTTGGGATTAGCATTTATCTTTTCCTTAGAGTTAAATTTGCTATCTCGCGAAATGTATTTAATGCTTCCCTTAGTTGTTAATCGTTGCATTAATGATTGTACACCCATGGATCACCTCATATGTTAGTGGATTGGTATAAAATTAATCTAGATTACCTGACAAAAATGTCCTCTTTTTAAAATGAACAAGATTTAGCACTAATTGATTAATTAGTGTAATCAAATCCCCGAACCTAGATTCTCTAATTGCGTAGGAAGTGAGGTATACTTCCATACCTCACTTGGTATTTAGCCGACCCCATGGGCTAGTGGCAACTCATTCTTTTAAAAAATTTCATACCTTCAATTTGAACACCCAACATCATGCGAGGTATAGACTTGGGAGAGCCCACGCCTGATTATGAGCTATAGGCCCGATCTTTAGGCAATACCACTAAACCTATTCCCGCCCCTCGAGGGGTAGGTCACAACACATGTATATGAAGTACATGCAATCCATGGTCATTGTATATGTTCTGGGAAGTGAGTAATCGAACAATAAAATAAATAGAATTATAAAATAAATCAAATATCATATTTATGTAATTTGGTCATAATGACTTACATCCACAGAATGAGTAGCAACGAATTCTATTATATATCAAGCAATACAATGGAGGTTATACACTTGAGTCACTCAAACATTTTCGGTGTTTTCAAATCCCAATTACATCCAATAACGTACGCAATATTTAGTCACGCAATTCTTTGCAAAATAATCTCTTAATCTTGCAAAAGTATTAAACAAATCTTAACATAAGATTTAACGACTACAAATATTAATCTTTCTTGGATGTAATTCACGAACAATAATCCACGTCAAGTACTCACTTGGAAATGGCACTTTGATATTTCAAATTAGCCAAATTACCAAAGTTTTCTTTTTAGGCTAAAAGTCGAGACATATTTTCAACAATTTCCACATTGGCTCAACATTAAAGCCAGTTACAAAATTTGAACTTCAGTCTAATCTCCCATAATCCCTTATGAGCTCAACTAGGGGTGTGCATAGTCCGGGTGGGTAGTTCCCGACCTAGAACTGAGAACCGCCCACTAAGAACCGATTCCAAAAAATTGGAACCTGGAACCACCTACTAGTTGCATGAATCCACCCGGGAACCAGACCACTGATCCGGTCCGATTCCTGGGTGAATCCATAGAACCAGTCCAACCTCTGCACCTTCCCCTTTTTACCCTCCCCGCATCTACTTATTATGGCTCTCCTAACCATGGTAGCTTTATTCTCCTCAAGTACTAGCGCCGCAGCGGTGGTGGTTGCGACCCTCACACCGCTTCTGTCCCAACCACCACCACCACCTTTGCCACCGCTTCTGTTGTCTCCCGTTTCTCCCTCAAGACTAACAATGAGGACGACAATGGGGACAATAAGCCATTCTTAGACTTGGAGTTCACCCTTGTCCCTGAAAATGAGGGCGATGGGGGGAGGCTTGAGAAGGGGGAGGAGAAAGAGGGGAGGTAGAAGCGGAACGAGCTCAACAACGAAGAGGATGATAGTGATAGTGAATGCGAAGGTGGCGACAACGTGGAGAGAGAGTTCAAGTTTGAGGAGGGAAAAGAGAATCAACTCACTGTTTCGCTGAGTTTGAAGTAGGACTTGAAAGAAGATGAGTAGATCCGAAGGTGAATTGGAGAGGAAGATGGAGCTCAAGGAGATTTTGAATTAAAGATAAATGAGATGGAGTTTAAGAGTAGTGAATTGAGACAAGATGGTGATTGGAACCCTAAATTTTAGATTTTCTAATTTAGATTTTTTTAATATTAAAAATTAATATATTATTATAATATAATCGGTTCAGTCCGGGTGGGCAGGTGGGTAGATTTACCTATGGAACCGGGAACCAAACCGGTACCCACCGGTTCCTATAAATTGGAACTGGCAACCGGACCAGTTCCCTTAAGAACCACCGGTTCCAGGCAGTTCCGGTCTGGTTTCAGGCGGTCTGACAAGTCCTGGTTCTTTTACACACCCCTAAGCTCAATCACTATAAACATATTTCGATTCTAAGCATCACTTAAACTTCACTATAACTATAGACCTCATTAAAACACCAATTTTACATCCACTTTTAGTTACTACACAATGATTTTTCAACACAACCTTCTCAACTATAGATGTAAAACCACTTTTGCATCCATATATGTTAACAGATCGACATAGATCTCATTAAACTCAACAACTATAACAACATCGACTCTATAGGCTTAATCTCATTATAAGTATTATCTCCATCGATTATCACACTAGTACTTTCTACTTCAAGTGTTTCTAGTTATAGCTCCGCCTTAAACAAAACACTGTTCAGATTCATATAGACACTGCCACAAACACTCATATTTAGAAATATTGAAGATTCACAACACAGCATTGGCTCTCATCCTGCTTGCATATCTTTTGACTATTCGCGGACTCCCCATCCCTTGCCCGTCAAATTAAGTCAATTGTGAGCTTTCCAAGAAACACGTTTACCCCTGCGTGCCTCAAATTCGCTGTAACCCTAGTATGCACTCACAAAATATCTTGCATTGGTCCACAATCAGCCATCGTTTTGCATTGGATCTCTCCTATGCGTGAGTCTTTCAGGTTGTCCTTTCTTGGAAACCCATTAGCAACTTCCGTGTCCTACAATCACACGGTGGCCTATGAAGCACGAACACATTCTGGAACCTTTCGTGTCTTGTCGGACACGTGATGGGGTGTTTGACATGCTCCCAACATGCTTCGACACATTTGGACATGCGGTCCACACATATTGGAAAATCTAATATGTGGTCAACTCTTCTCGACACACTCCAACTTACATGTCTGAAATTGCAAGAGACTGGGTTTTTGGAGCGGGTCTACAAGCGTGAAGGGAGAGTGAATCGTTGTAGAAGGCGATGGAGGGTTGGAGACAAGGCTCTGACTAAAAAGGAGGGAGGGCCAGCGGCAAGGCAACGAGCGATTGTGACAAGGCGACCAAGAGAGAGTACACATTGAGAGGAAGAGGATCGTGCAATGAGGAGGAGGGAACGGCCATCATTTTCCGGGGGATTCCAAGGTTGCTCTTTTTGCTTTAGGAATAAGAGTACAAAAAAGATTAAGAATGGGGATGCCGTGCAAAGAGGAGGAGCCTAGAATGAGGAGACGGCTAGGGTTTAGGTTTCCAAGAAATGACAGAAAAATAAAATAAAAAATGGGGGTGCTATGGAGGAGGAGGAGGCAGCTAGGTTTGGGTTTCCAAAGAAGGGCAAAAAAAAAAAAAATGGGGTGCCGTGCAAGAAGAAGGAACCTAGGAGGAAAAGTAGGTGGCTAGGGTTTGGGTTTTCAAGGAAGAGTAGAAAAAAAAATGATGGTGCCGTGAAGAGCAGAAAATAATTTTAAATGGGGATGCTTGTCCAATTTGGCAGGATTTGTCTTCTTTTCTTTTCTTTTTTGGAGGGGGGAGGACGGAGGGTGAAGGGTAATTTCAAGAAAGGAGATGAACAATGTTGAATAATAATAAATGCCGATCATCATAAAAGATCGTAAATTTATTTAAATTAGTTGACCCTATTCTTTATTTTTGAAATAATTATATGTATATATAAAAATATTTATTTATTATATAACGTGTCTTAACATGTTAGAATTATTTATTATTATTACTTTATAAATGATGTGTCAACATTTCTTGTCGTGTGTCCATATTAATGCTACATAGTCTGTGGCCCGACTCACTGCTTAACCCATGCGATAGTGGGTATTTTCTCAGACATCATTCCACACACTCCAAGATTGCTTTTTTGGTTGCTTTCACAACACAGTCAGAGTTTCTGTCTGTCGGCCCTATCTGTGCGTCTCTTCCCATCGCTGAGGAGTGGTGACTCCTTCCGCTCCTAGGCCACCTCGAATCGCCCGAGCAATGGCCTCCGCGAGGCGAAGAAGATATCCTTCCCCGACTTCGATTTCGATCCACGATCAACCCAGCTCCTTCGGGATTAATCAGTCAGAGCTCACAAGTCTGGTCAACGAGAAGGACCTCGGCGACCTCCAGAGAAAATACGGCAGAAGGGGAATCGCCCGCGCCCTTAATACTGATGCCTTGAGAGGAATCAGCGGCGAACCGGATGACGTCAGTCGCAGGCAAAACGCATTCGGTGTCAACAAATTCAAGCGGCCCGCCAAGGGCTTCTTCCACTTTTTGCTCGAGGCTTTCAAGGACCTCACGCACCTGATTCTTCTTGTTTGCGCTGGGCTTTTGCCCGGGCTTGCAATCAAGGAGCGCGGGCTCAGGGAAGGCTGGTACAGCGGCGGGAGCTCGTTCCTCTCAGTTTTCCTCGTGATTGTGGTGTCCGCCGTGTGCAAATACCAGCAGAACCGGCAGTTTGATAAATTGTATGGAGCTACCGGTAATATTCTCTTTGATGTGGTCAGAAAGGGCCGGCGGCAGCAAGTGTCCAGATCCAATATCGTCGTCGGAGATGTCGTTTGTCTGTGGCCCGGCAATCAAGTCCCGGCAGACGGTCTGTACATCGTTGGGCGCCGCTTGTGGGTATGGACGAGAACTTGTACTGTTTCGATCGCATTAGTTTCGCGTATTAACTCATGTTAGTTTCCTCCAGAAATATTTAGTATTAGTATTACAAGTTCGAGCCCAGTTTGATTAATTAGTTTAGTAATTCGTTTAAAGAAATGTAAAAACGTACGATATTCTGTTTGATACTGTCACACTGTCATTTTCATAATTTTAATTCTATGACAGAGGAAAGTAAGGGTTTTAATTCGTAATTACAGCCGTAGGAGAACAAACTTTGTCAAAAAAATTTACTGGAAAAAGTATACTTAAACATAATCCATTTCTTCTCGGGTTAATTTTTATTCAGGTTTCATTTTCTTTGTTTCAACTTGAGACTCCGCATTCTAGTGTCCCTAAATCATGTGCAACGTTTGTATTATCAATTTAGGTTGACGAATCAAGCATGACCGGAGAGAGTGATTGCGTAGAAGAGAAGAACGATCAGAATCCATTCCTGTTCTCCGGAACAAAGGTCGTTGGTGGGGATGCTCGGATGCTGGTCACAACGGTTGGGATGAATACAAAGGGCGGTCAGATGATGAGTTCAGTCAACCACGACAGCAGCGACCAGACCCCTTTACAGGCTCGGCTCAACAAGCTCACCTCGTCGATCAGCAAAGTCAGCTTGGTGATCAATTTTCTGGTTCTCGTGGTCCTGCAAATTCACTACTTCATGGGAAAAAAACAGGACGCGAACAGGAAACAGGAATTCGTTCCAGGGCAAACGATGGATGACAACATCATGAACTCTGTGGGGGCAAAAATTGCAGCCACAGTGACAATTATATCTGTCATGATTCCCGAAGGATTGCCAATCGCGGTAACACTCACTCTTGCTTATTCAATGAAGAGAATGATAAGGGATAAGGTGATGGTGAGGAAGCTTTGGGCCTGCCAGACAATGGGGTCGGCCACCACTATTTGCATCGACAAGACCGGCACTCTCACGATGAACCAGATGAAAGTGAAGGAATTCTGGGTCGGCCGAATGTCCGTGGCAGAAAGCGGGTGCTTCCCTGTCTCCAAGTTTGTCCTGGATTTGATTCGGGACGGAGTTGCTTTGAACACCAAGGGCAGCGTCTATGAGCCATCTTCAGAACCGGTGTACAAGTTCTCTGGTAGTCCCATCGAGAAAGCGATTCTTTCCTGGGCAGTTTCACAATTAAGCGTGGACATGGAGGAGAAAAAGAAGAGATGTGAAGTCATCCGAGTTGAAGCCTTCAACTCGCAGAAGAAGACAAGCGGTGTCCTAATAAAGAAGAGCATGGATGACACATATCATGTTCACTTGAAAGGAGCCGCAAAGATGATCTTGGTGATGTGCTCAAGCTTCTACAACTGGTTGGGGGTGAAGGAAAATTTGGACGAAGGTAAAAGGATGAGATTCAAGGAAATTATCCACGAGATGAGGGTGAGCGGCCTCACGTGCATCGCTTTTGCTCATAAACAAGTCTACGCAGAAGCGGCCAAAGAAATAGAAGACCGGAAAACGATCCAAGAAGACAGCCTAACATTACTAGGACTCGTTGGTATCAAGGAACTGTGCCGTCCTGGTGTGGAGACCGCGGTCCAAGCTTTTCAAGACGCGGGAGTGAACATCAAGATGATAACAGGAGACGGCTTCGTCCCTGCTAAGGCCATCGCCACAGAGTGCGGGATTATCAGGCCCGAGAAACGTCCCTCCAAAAGTGTCATCTTGAAAGGGAATGATTTCCGCAAGTGCATGACTATGAGGCCTGGGATGCTAGACAAAATCGAGGTCATGACGAGATCCTCGTCTCTCAATAAGCTCCTCATGGTTCAATCCCTGAAGAAGAAAGGCCATGTGGTCGCCTTCGTAGGGGACGGCATAAACGATGCACAGGCCCTCAAGGAAGCCCACATCGGGGTCTCGATGGGCATCCAAGGCATTGAGGTTGCCGAAGAGAGCTCGGACATTGTCATCCACAGCGACAACTTCGCCTCTGTGGCGGAGGTGCTGCGTTGGGGTCGATGCATCTATGATAACATCCAGAAGTTCATCCAGTTCAAGCTCACAGCAAACGTCGCGGCCCTTTTGATCAACTTTGTGGCCGCAATCTCCTCCCGTGACGTCCCTTTGACAGCCATCCAGCTCTTATGGGTGAACCTGATTGTGGACACGCTTGGCGCCTTCGCCCTGTCCACAGACCTGTCCACAGAGCAGACCAGGGAGGTCATGAAAAAGCCCCCCGTGGGCTGGACCGAGCCACTCATAACAAACGTCATGTGGAGGAATTTGGTGGGACAAGCAATTTACCAAGTGGCTGTCCTCCTCACTCTACAATTCAAGGGTGAATCGATCTTCGGCGTGGACGAGGCGGTGAAGCAGACGCTGATATTTAACATGTTTGTCCTGTGCCAGGTCTTCAACGAGTTCAATGCAAGGAAACTTGCAAAGAAGAACATATTTGAGGGCATTCACAAGAACAAGCTGTTCCTAGGGATCATCTTCATGACGGTGGTCCTCCAGGTGGTGATGGTCGAGTTCCTGAAGCAGTTCGTGGTCACGAAGAGGTTGAGCTGGGGACAATGGGGTGCATGTGTCGGGATCGCAGCCGCGTCTTGGCCTATTGCTTGGGTTGTCAAGTGCATTCCGGTCACGCGTACGCCAATCTTATAACTAGTTAAGAAAATTATGCACAGAGAGCAGTATATTAGGCTCAGGAACGGCAATTGTTTTTAACTCAATTCTTCATAATGTACTGGTGTATTGAATTTCTCTTGACGCAGCGTGAATTTTTTTTTTTTTTTGGGGTCCTTTGACCTAGAAAAATGAAAAGAATGTGCAATGAATCAATGTAATTTTTCCAATTCAAAGAAAGCATTCATTCATAAAATAAGAAATGAGACGAGAGACCTTAATATAGCCAAGAACATGAAGAATAAAATTGTGGGAAAAATGCAGGAGCACAAATAGAATGAATTAGTACAAATTTAGTTCTTCGCTACATCCCTCGAAGTCGTTGTAACCATAGTTAATCCGTTACACAACTGACTTCACCCTCTACTTCAGCTCAAGCTATATGAAGATATTGTCTCTATTGGAAAAAAAAGTCAGCAAAAAAATCAACTAACCTTTTGATGCACAGCAAAAGCGATTACCCAAGAATACATATAAAATTACAAGCGATTACCCAAGAATACATAAACAAATCTATAACTTCACAATGATCCGAATACAATCACAAGAAAAATATTCTTGTTTTATAGTGTTAATGTTAATTGTCTTCTCAAAGCAGAAATTGAGAGTAGAATCATTCTCTTTTTTGAACCTTCTTTTCTATCTCATATATATATATATATATATATATATATAGTTATGCAAAAGTTATTTTATAACTTCCCTTGAAAGAGAACCTCTCACAACTTTCTACCCATCGTTGCCCCTCAGACACACCCCATGTCGACACCTAAATTTTGCATTATTTTGTTTTTATTTCCATTTAAAAAAAGAAAAAAAGAAAAAGAGAGAGAGAATCCAAATAGGGCCGGGCTAGATCTGGGCCTGTCCGGCCCCCTTTCCTTTCCCTTTTTTCTTTTTCCCCGCAGCCAGCCCACTTTTCTTTCCCATGGGGCCCACCTCTTCCTCATTTTTCTTTCTTCTTTCTTTCCCCACGGGCCGGCCCACCTCTTTTCTTCCACAGCCCAGCCCGTTCGCTCCCCCTTCTTTCCCCTCCGCAGCTCGCCTTGGCCGCTGCCTTCGCGGCAAACAGGGGAGAAGGGACGTTGGTACAGCGTACAGACGACAGCAGCGTGGAAGGCGTCGCGCGCGACGCTGGTGAAAGGGAATGTCGTGCGGTACGGTCTGAGCTGGCACGGTCCTGGCGAGAGGCGAAGAGAGACAGGGGCGTTTAAAAAGAGAGGAGCGTTCTGTTTTCCAGGGGGTTCGCTTTTGGCCGAGAGAGGGGGGAGAGATCGGAGAGCTCGGGAGAGTTTTGAACGAGTGAGAGAGAGAGAGAACCAGAGAGTGAGGGAGCTCGAGAGGGTGGTCGACCGTTGCCAGAGTCCGTTCGTCAGCCGCCGTCCGCCGCAGTGCTCCCTCCCGAAATCAGGTAGGTCTTGTGCTTAGCTTTTTGATTTGTGTCGAGTTGCGTTGCTTTCCCGAGGGTCTCGCTTCGAGAACACCGCGGGACGGCCAGCCATTGCTCGATCCATTTCGAGTTCACCCTCCCGTCGCCACTGCCGAAGCCGAGTGGGGATCTCCTCATTTTAAACGCCCGTCCCCGTGAACCCCTGCTACTCCGCCCTATTTTGCTAGGATAGGACGCTGAGTTTTGTTCCTCCTGTTAGTCGCACGCGTGCTGGGCTTCTGCGGGCTAATGTGGTTGATTTCGAATGCCCCTTTGATGATTTTTTAAAGTATGGCGCCGAGTCCGAGTGCAGGAAGGGTTGATATCGTTCCTCCGGTCCATGCCCACCACATGTTCGACGATATTTCTAAGCCAGCCCAGGCGGTTGCATTACCGATTCCCATATGTTCCTGAACGCGTATAAGTGGGCTTTGCATGTTATGAACCTTTTGTTGCTTGCTAGTTGTCGTTTGCATCATCGAGCCGAGTCTGGGCATACATTCGCTGCGTTTTATTTGGCTCCCGTTGGTTTCCTGGGTGTGGTGGCTGTAAGTGGTGCGCGGCACGGGGTGGCCGGCGATGATGTGACGAGGTGATGGTGGCGGCAAGCGACGATCTCAGCCGCTGCTTTGTTTACGGTGCTCGGCGTGAGAGAATAGGTTGGGCGTTCGGCGATGGAGGCATTGGGAGGAGGGCCTAGTTTCGGGCATGGGAGTAAACCATCGAAGAAGGATAAGAAGAGGGGCAGAAGAGGACGAAATAGGGAAAAGACAAAAAAAAATAATTAAAATATTAATATTAATATAAAAACGAAAAAGAAAACAAAAAAAAAATGTTTTAAGAAATAGATTTTGTCTATTTTAAACTAAATGGGTTGTCGGATAGGGTCAACGGGCCGGATCGGATTACCAGCCTGAATCCGCTTTCCCGAATATAATAATATTAAATATTAAATATTAAATATATATTAAAAAATTTAAAAATTCAAAAAATTTCAGAAAAAAAATGAAAAAATAAAAATTCAAAAACTTTCCGAAAATTCAAAAGCTTTCAGAAAACATTAAAAAAATTTAAAAACTTTCCGAAAATTCAAAAACTTTCAGAAAATATTTAAAAATTCAAAAAAATTAAAAATAAGGAAACAACTCGAATCAAATTAAAGCGCTTCAAACCAAAGCCCACAACTTTCAGATTTTGTGCATTATTATACTCTGCAATAACATTTTGTTTTTATGCTATCCTTAGGAAATAAGAGAATTGGCTTGAATTATAGGCAAATCACGTCAAGCAGTGCTGTCGGCTTGTTGCATCTTCGACCTCGTCAGTGTCCGACTAAGCATGCGTCTTCATAACGTGTATTGGTATGAATTACGGACATGGACTATGTTAAGGCAAGGAAGAAATTCATTATGTATATCGGTCATAATTTCTAATTAACTCAAATTAGGTCGGACCGTATTCTCAAAGTTTGGAACATAGACATAAAGAATTATGGATGGGCCAAATGGTGCATATATTAGGTGCCATGCCCTTAACATCAAGCAACCAACTACAAAAGCATCTTAGGGCTGGGAGCTAATATGTTACATTGACCTCTGCCGGGTCTTTTTGCCTAGAATTAAGGTGTGTAAATATTTAATTAGATGGGCAAATGAGACCTAAAAAGAGGCTTGGAACGACTTGAACTCAAAACTTTTTACTCTGATATCATGATAAATTTTGTAGAACCACTATTAACTTCTTTAGAAATTTAAACTGTTAGATGAATGAGCGATTTAAAATTTATATATTCTATCATAATCCACTCACAACCAACACTATATGAAAAAATAAAATAAAAAATCTGGTAGCTCAGGAGTTGTACCAGGTAATAGTCTTTTTGATGGTGCGGTTCAAGGATGAACAACATCTTAATGGGAATGAACAAGTCAAGAACACATCCATCTTCCACATTCTCATCCTTTGTCAAGATTTACGGCCTATCTTTTCAAGGAAGCTCGAAGATATCAATGTCTTGAAGGGGACGGTCACACACAACAAATGGCTTTGGGCTGTTTCTGGAGGAATAGTCCTCGCTCAGGTGGCGATGATGGAACTCTCGGCGAGGTTTCTAGGTACAAAGAGATTGGATTGGAAGCAATGGGGGGTGTGCATTGCAGTGGCAGCCGTTTCATGACCTCTTTGTTGGTTGTTTAAGTGGTCTTTTCCTGCGATGACGGTATTGTACTGATTAGCTTTGGAGTCAAGTGCAACAAAGAGCACCTGGTGTTTTCTTCAGGTTAGAGATGCGTTCTTAAAAATGCAAATGCCCAACTGCAGTGCCCTCTGTTTTTTACCCTCCCTTTGGGTCTCGTGCAGATACTGCTGCGATCAGATTAGGGATGAGCATCGGTCTAGAATCAACCTTAGACTGACTCTGGACTGGCCCAACCCTGTCGGTCCTAGTCTGATTCCCAAGGAAATTGGGTCAGTCTTTGGTCCTGGAATTCCTGAATCAGCACCGTGCGGGTCGATCATCGGTCCTGAGAGTTCTGAGTCGGTCCAACGCGGACCAACCCTAACTATATATAATCTTAAAATAAACAGCATCAACAATATTAAACAGTTCTTTAGCGAGGAATTCAAATAATATTACATTATTCTTTAATAACTTAGGTTTTTAATGTTTTTTATGGCGTCACTAGTCATAATTTCCGAAGGATGAAAATATTTTTGTGAAAAGTTCTCACGGCGTTCAAAAAGGCACCTTATGGCATCCTCATTTAGTATTCGTTTTATTCTTTTTTATTTGTTCCCTTACTTTTCAATTTTCCAAAATCGAAAGAAACAATTTCTCCGCTCACCACTCAACACTCACCTTGCTTGCTTTGGGTCACTCATACCGCTCGCCGCTTGATGCTCGCTTGGCTTGTTGCTCCCCGCTTGATATTCGATCCTCATTTTGTTCAATGCTCACCCCACTTGATCCTCATCGTTTGCATTTCTTAACTGACCTTACTCATCATCAAACCCATTGGGTCGGTATAATCCCCGGTTACCCTTTCAAGAAATACAAAAAATGAAATAAAAAATTATTAGTTGGTCTTGGGTTGACTTCGAAATCGAACTAAATCCGGGTCAGTCCGGTCCTCAATCGCTTTTTTAAGAAGTACAAAAAATAAAATAAAAAATTATCAGTTGGTCCTAGGTTGACCCTGAAACCGGACCGACCCCATTGGGTCGGTTCAGTCCTCAGTCCCAACCTCAATAGGGTCGATTCTCGATCCCCAAAATTGAGAACCAGTACTATGCGGGTTGGTCATAGAATTAGGGGATGGACCGGCCTAACTCGAACCATGCTCACCCCTAGATCAAATCTCAAACAATTGAAAATTTCTTTGACTTGAATTGAATTCCGTATAGAATTGTGGGAAAAAAAGTTGAGGTAACGAAATGTTGTTAATAGCTACTCAATTGGAGCTCTTTTCAAATCATAGGATCAATATTGCAACTTGGTTTCACTATAGCCATAGCAAATTCTTAGGAAAAAAGTGTCCGAAAAACCTTCATATATTATATTGGTATCAATTTAGTTCCTAAACCCTTTTTAATGATGTTAATTTAGTCCTAAATATTTTGACCTAAAGCCAATTTAATCCTTTCGATTAATTTTTGCCGAAAATTGCCAGGGTAGACTCCGGATGACCTATATGGCACAACCAGCACCAAAGTTGACATTTTTTAAATAATATTTAAATAATTTTTGAGTTTTTTTCTCTCTTTTTTTTCTCCTCTAGTGGTCAGCAAGGACTAGCCTCACCTGAGCTAAGGGCAAGGGCAAACGTCCACAAGCCCACCCTCGCCAAATCCATACAGAGAATTTGAGTACTTTGACGTTAGGCTCATCGGACTTGGGCCGCTTGAGGGCGTTCTTGACAACGGGAGGTGGAGGTGGAACAGGGGATGGAGCTGTATCTTTTTTGCGAGAAGAAGAGGAGGGAAACTGAAGAATGCCTCATGCTCCTCCTCCTTGCTGTTCTTTTTTTTCTGGAATTTGGGCTTCTCGTGGGTTCGAAGTAGGGGGCGGTAACCCTTGGAACGAATGTCCCCCCATTTCTCTGCTCTCTCTGTAGGGTCTTGAGCGTGTTGCGATTCTCTCTCGTCTGAAGATTGGGCTGAGCAAGGGCGACCTCCCCAGGCATCGCTTGAGTGAGGGCGACCTCACCGGGCATCCAGGCGACACCTGGTCTCGTCAGAACTGGTGAGGTTCACCAACCCTTGGAGGGCATGACTGTGTTGCCCAATAGAGGAAAGAGGAGGAAAAAAAGGAAGAAAAAAATTCAAAAATTCAAAAATTATTAAATATTATTTATAAATGTCCACGTTGGCAGTAACCCTATCACATAGTTCGATCGACATCCACGTTAATAATGTTTAGTCAAAATAAGTCATAATAATTGACTTGACTCTTTATTAAAATGTTTAGAACTAAATTTACATAATTAAAATATTATAAAATTTTAGCGTCAATGATTGATAGTAGCAATCTACCAATCATAATTAAGGGTTAATATCATGAAAAAAAACTTCAAATTAATATACTTATGACATATTGACTTCAGGCAATCAAATGTTTTGAAGAATCGAGGGTGACAACTTCCACGAACTCTCCCGATCATGGAACGGAGAGAAACGGAGCATGAATAGGACCAGAGTCTGAAAGCACTCTCCCCGAACGAGATGAAATCACGCAAAAGAAGCGGAAAACCATGGCGAAGGAGATGCCCGACAGACCTTCCAGAAAGTTCCACCACAATCTGCCTTTTCTCCTATCCGCGGTCTTGCGGGGAAAAGGGATTGGCTTTCTTGCGGCGGTCCCTGCGTGTCCTCTTCAGCCCCACCCGTCCGCTCCCTCATATCTTGGAACCTCCTCTCCCCTGCCCCCGACCCCATAACGCGTCAGCTCCCACTCGTGACATATTGACACGCGTCACTGGTTCGCAGCCTGGTCACAGCTAGCGCGCACACATCTTCGCGTCGCCATCGCCCTCGGGCGTCCGCCAGAGCGTCATCAGGGAGAAAAAGAGCACGACCATCTCTTCATTATTCTATTATTATTACTTTTAACTCTGTTTATTCTTTTAATTTAATTTAAATCATATTTGAATCGAAATGATGTGGTTCTCACCTTACCTTTTATGTTTTAATCACATCAGGGTCATGTCAAAAATTCAAGTGAATTATAAATTTCAGAATTTTTAATACTCTTATTATGATTTTTTTTTTCATTTGATGGGTTTGGAGTACATTGATTTGACCCAACCTAAATTGTGACATGGCAATATATTTGTTTGTTAACCATCTTAACCTTCTTGTTATGTTCACCATCCTTGTTCGATGATGATGTGTGGACTTTTGAATGATCCATTTTGCTATGGACAATTTTGAGAGCTCGGATGCTACCTAAATGTACATAATTCATCCTCTAACTTTATCCATCCTAAAATAGGTCATCTGCCATTAGGCATTCGAGTTCACTATATCGCCTCCTCCTCCTTTGACATGCTCTCTATTTAATCCTGGTCCTCGGTTCTGTTCGTGGACAGTACTACCTGTTGCTTGCCGCAAGTTAGCACATGCAAACCTCTTGAGATAAGGCCCACTCTAATCACATTATTGTCAATAAAGTCATCCAAAAATCCAAAACTTATTTTACGGTAGTTAATTCAATCCCAAATTGATCAAAAATCGTTGACGTTAGTACAACACTGTTAAAATCATAACATCATTAGTCATGGATAACATAATTATTTCGTCTATACTAGAACCAGTACACTGTAGTTAAATAATTATATCCTCTACTGGACGTTCTATCTCTATTCCTTTGATGTCACACAGTGATTTCGTACAAGACATTAGCTATTTCATGGCACGAAAACCCAAACAAACAATTTTGCCATTGTTCCATTATAGCCGCACGAGTTCCTGCTTTAACCGATACTTTAATTAAACGTGCGGTAAGAATTTATATCAACACAGCCGGTTTCAATGCGATCAAACAAATATTTCTCTCACTCTTAACTCGTAACATTATAGGGATGTGCTTTCCTCCATCCTAAATTTGATAGAAAAAAGTATTTGTTAATTTAAGAATTAATACCACGAAAAATCTCAAACTGGTGCATGCATGATAAATTTATCATCCATTAACTTTCGTTAAATTTTACCATTAAATTGCTAAGCTAGAGGACACGCGGTAGTTGATGTGACAAGTCCACATGAAAATCTAAAGGGTTAATACCATGAAAACCCTTGAACTAATATATTTGTAACAAGTTTATCCTAAAATATTTTTTGGATCACCAAAATCCCCAAATTAGTACATGCATGATGCATTTACCCTCCATTAGTTTCCGTCAAATTTTATCATAAAATTTTTAAATTAGATGACACATGACAATAACTCAGTTGAGGTGGCAAGTCCACGTGAAAATTCATAACATTCACTCTCTATTTTTTCGATTAGCCCTAACTTGAAACAATTAGGGTTCATTCTCTCTCTCCCTTAGAGCACAAAAAACCCTAGATCATCTTCCTCTTCATCGAATCCTTCATTGTTGTCTTTGGCTAAGGTTGTAGAAATTGCGAACACCATTTAGCATAAAAATTTTAGTGACACCTTTAGTAAGGATCTTTCTTGTTCTTTACCCCCAAAATGTTGCCTA
This sequence comes from Eucalyptus grandis x Eucalyptus urophylla, assembly GCA_028830015.1. Classification (NCBI taxonomy): domain Eukaryota; kingdom Viridiplantae; phylum Streptophyta; class Magnoliopsida; order Myrtales; family Myrtaceae; genus Eucalyptus; species Eucalyptus grandis x Eucalyptus urophylla. The sequence continues at coordinate 6,381,283 of CM054200.1, forward strand.
TGATGAATGGTCACATTGATTTTACTTTAATAGCATAGTCTTTTTACTCATGGTAAAATTTTGTAGTGAATTAGAAAGAAAAAAAAATCTACGTGTACGGAGGCAATATTACAGAAATCTGGAAGATGAACTTGATTGCACATCACAACTCAGCCTGATTGCTTCATTCATCAACTTAGATTTATCAAGAAAATTTGATACATCAAATGCTCAACACCCTACTTTGAATGGGGTTCAGGTGCGTACCCCACATGAAAAAACCATTGTTTTTGCTTACCTCAAAGAGGGAGTGTTGATAGAAAGTTAAGTAAAAATCGCAAGGGCTTAATCCATTATTAATGTTCTTACACTAGATTTGGTCAGGCCATATAATGGCACTTGAACAAGTCATTTTATCAACCATTGGGGTTTACCTCAGTGACCACCCTTCCAACATGGAAGGGGGAAGGTGGGGGGTTCGAATCCCTACTTTCTTAGGGGGTTGGGGTGGGGACAAATTAATTTCAGGAGTGATAGCCAAAGATGACAATAAAGGAGTCGATGAACAAGAAGACAATCTAGGGTTTTTTGTGCTTTGAGAGAGAGAGAGAGAGAGAGAGAGAGAGAGAGAGAGAGAGAGAGAGAAGCCTATTTGTTTTTAAATTAGAGTTAATTGAAGAAATAAAGAAAGAGTATTATGGATTTCCACGTGAACTTGCCACGTTAGGGTAAATTTATCACGAATATGCAAGTTTGAGATTTTTGGTGACTTAAAAATTAATTTTAGATAAATTTATCATCAATATATTAATTTGAGTCTTTTGAGGTATTAACTCTTAAATTAATATCTCAAGTTTGAACTGTGTATGAGACTCGACCCGATTGGAGGATATATATCAACCCTAATTGTAGTGATAATTAGGCTTAGATTTTCTTGGGCAGTTATATTCTTCAAGTGGCAATGGTCAGCTCATGCATATCCAAGAAGACCGAGAATTGAACTCTATATAGTTTTACATCCAATGGAGTTGTTTATTTATTAACACTTTGGGCTTGAGTCTAATTTAGATGTGGAAAATACTCAAGTAAGTGAGTAATCGTAATTTCGATTATTCAATTATTATGAATTATTTGCTATCAACTCTCATCGTGGAATAGCTACCAACACTCAGATCAAACCATATTTATCGTTTATTTTTATGATGATTTTGTGTTGATGTAATTATAAGATCCCGTTAGTTTCTATTAGGGATAAGCATGGTTTTAGGGTAGAGCTTAGAATTGAAGAACTAGACCAATGGAAATCTATCCAGTTTTAGATTCCAAGGTATGCATAATAGGTTTCAAGCTTTCAAAAATTGAAGAACTTATTTCGACGAGTAAATTCCATGTTCTACGTAAGTAAAACTTGGAATTTAGAACCTATTTTTGTGTGTGTGTGTGTGTGTGTTTTTTTTTTTTTTGGCTATGATTTCTTGTAATTCTGCGGTATTTCATGAATCTAATGATGAGTATATAATTTAAAACTATTGGTCTAAATTTTCATTTTATAATTAAGACTTTTACTTTGTTAATATTTTTATATTCTTAGTGTGCCTAAATGTGAGTTGTGGTTAATGTATTGTCATAATAAGTGATAATTATTAAAATTAATGATTCATTACAATCGTTCAATTAATAATATAGATGGAACTGAGAACCAATTTTAGAACTTATGAATTCACATTCTAAAAAATGAGAAATCATTTCAACGAGTAAGTTTTAGATGGAATCTATATAAAATTTGGAATCGGTTAATTCCTAATTTCTGCATTAGTTTTACGAACCGTATTTTCAACTAAACCTTTGATTGGTGCATTGTAATGCCGACATCCCCCCCGTGAATAAATTTAAAAATGAATAATCAATCTACCGATTAGACAGATGGATAGAGGGGAAAAACGACCCAACCGTGTCATTTCGGAACGGGCGGGGCTATCAAGTATAAACACGACTTGGGGTCTCTGAGTGATGAGTCTGATGACGTCACATTCCGTACACGACATCCGCAGCAACCACCCCCCCTATTTTCTCACGAGTCTATCACGTCTGCATGTCTTTTCACCCTCTTTGTTCAGCTGGAAACCCGATTGCAGCTTCGCATGCAGATAAAGAGACAATCCAAGCAGCGGAAGCATCGTAAGCATTATGTATATAAACCCATGCAATCGATCGGCGTCGCCTCGAACACCATCCCACAAAATTCGAAGAATCGCTTCTTTTCCGTTGCTAATCACGACACAATCTTCCCAGTTTTTTCTTTTTCTTTTTCTTTTTTCGTCTTGCCATTTGCACTGCTGCGGTGCGGGCCTATCTCGGTCATCGGAGGATCCCAAGCCTGTGCATCTCTCCCCGGCGATGACGAGCATTCTCCGTGGTGGCAGCTCCATCCCCCATTATGAGGTCTCTCTCCCGTTGCTCACTATGCACAAGTTTGCCCAGCGATGGCGTTTGGCCTTCGCAGCCATCTATTGCTCCCGAGCCCTCCTCGATACCTCCGCAAAGAAAACCGACAAGTTCCTAAGAGAATCTCCTTGCTGCACTTCGATTTTGATCCCCGATGAGGCTCCGAGTGCTCGCTCTGATCAACCCAGCTCCTCCGAGATTGATCAGTCACAGCTCGAAGTGCTCGCTTCTTCCTGCACTTTGATTTCAATCCCGGATGAGGCTTGGACTGCTCACTCAGATCAACCCAGCTCTTTCCAGATTGATCAGTCACAGCTCACCAGGCTGGTCAATGACAAGAACCTCAACTGCCTCAGAGAATTCGGCGGCATCAACAGAGTCGCCTCGGCCCTTGAAACTGATGTCTCTGATGGAATTAGCGGTGAACAGGATGACATCACTCGCAGGCAAAACACATTTGGCGTCAACAAATTCAAGCGGCCCGCCAAGGGCTTCTTCCACTTTTTGCTCGAGGCTTTTAAGGACCTCACGCACCTGATTCTTCTTGTTTGCGCTGGGCTTTCGCCCGGGCTTGCGATCAAGGAGAAGGGGGTCAAGGAAGGCTGGTACAACGGCGGGAGCCCATTCTTCGCAGTTTTCCTTGTGATCATGGTGTCTGCTGTGAGCAAATACCACCAGAACCGGCAGTTCCATAAATTGTATTGGGCTAGCGGTAATATTCTCATCCATGTGATGAGAAAGGGTCGGCAGCAGCAAGTGTCCAGATCCAAGATTGTCGTCGGAGATGTCATTTGTCTGAAGATCGGCGATCAAGTCCCGGCAGACGGTTTGTTCATAGACGGCCATTCCTTGCAGGTACGGATGAGACTGTACCAGTTTGATCGCATTAGATTCGTGTAATAACTTATGTTAATTTCCTCCAGAAATATATAGTATTAGTATTACCAAGTTCGAGCCCAGGCTGGTTGACTAATTAGTTAAGTAATTAGTCCAACGAAATGTAAAAGTGTACGACATTCTGTTTGATTCGTAATTCTATGACAAAATCATAATTCTATGACAAAAAGGAAAAGTGAGGGTTTTAATTCGTAATTCTAGTCGTAGGAGAACAAACTTTGTTAAAAAATTTACTGGAAAAAGTATATTTAAACATGATCCAACTCTTCTCGTGTCAATATTTATTCAGGTTTCATTTTCTTTGTTTCAACTTGAGACTGGAATGCATCCACTCGTCTCATCCTAGCGTCACTAAATCATGTGCGACATTTGTATTGTCAATTTAGGTTGACGAATCAATCATGACCGGGGAGAGTGATCCCATAGAAGTGAACAGCATTGAGAATCCATTCCTGTTCTCCAGAACAAAGGTCGCTCATGGGGATGCTCAGATGCTGGTCACATCGGTCGGGATGAACACAATGTGGGGCGAGATGATGAGTTCAATCAACCGCAGCAGCAGCGAGCAGACCCCTTTACAGGCTCAGCTCAACATGCTCACCTCGTCGATTAGCAAAGTTGGCTTGGCAGTCAATTTTCTGGTTCTTGTGGTCCTGCTAATTCTCTACTTCACGGGAAAAAATCAGGACGCGAACAGGAAACAGGAATTCGTTCCAGGCCAAACGATGGGTGACAATATCATAAACTCCGTGGGGGGCATCATAGCAACCACAGTGACAATCGTGGGGGTCGCAATTCCTGAAGGCTTGCCGCTTGCGGTAACTCTCACTCTTGCTTATTCGATGAAGAGGATGATGGCGGATCAGGTGATGGTGAGGAAGCTTTGGGCCTTTGAGAAGATGGCGTTGGCCACCACTATTTGCACTGACAAGACCGGCACTCTGACGAACCAAATGGAGGTGACGAAATTCTGTGTCGGCCAAGACTCCGTGGCAGAAAACGCGTACCACTCTGCCACCAAGTATGTCCTGGATCTTATTCAGGATGGGGTCGCTTTGAACACCGCAGGCAGCGTCTACAAGCCATCTTCAGGACCGAAGTACAATTTCTCCGGTAGTCCCATCGAGAAAGCGATTCTTTCCTGGGCAGTTTCGCAGTTGAGCATGGACATGGAGGAGACAAAGAAGAGATGTGAAGTTATCCAAGTCGAAGCCTTCAATTCGCAGAACAAAAGAAGCGGTGTCCTAATAAAGAAGAGCGCGGACGACAAATTCCATGTGCACTGGAAAGGAGCGGCAGAGATGGTCTTGGCGATGTGCTCGTGCTTCTACGATGGGTCGGGGATAGAGAGAGATCTGGACGAAGATAAAAGGGCAAGATGCGAGCAAATTATTCAGGGGATGGCAGAAAGCAGCCTCACTTGCATCGCTTTTGCTCATAAACAAGTCCCCGAGGAAGCGACCAAAGAAAGAGAAGATGGGAAGAAGATCCAAGAGGACGGCCTGACATTACTAGGACTTGTTGGTATTAACAACCTGTGTCGTCCCGACGTGAAGAGCGCGGTCCAAGCTTGTCAGGAGGCGGGAGTAAACATTAAGATGATAACAGGAGACAACATCATCACTGCTAAGGCCATTGCCGTGGAGTCCGGGATTCTCAAGCCCGGGGACGACAACGAGACTATCATGGAAGGAGATAAGTTCAGAAACTACACGCCTCAGGAGAGGCTTTTGAGAGTCGACAAAATCCGGGTCATAGCCAGAACTTTGCCTTCTGATAAGCTCCTCATGGTTGAATGCCTGAAGCAGAAAGGCCATGTGGTCGCCATCACGGGGGATGGCACGAACGATGCACTGGCCCTCAAGGGAGCCGACATCGGGATCTCAATGGGCATCCAAGAAACTGAGTTCACCGAAGAGAGCTCGGACATCATCATCCTCAATGGCAACTTCGCCTCCGTGGCGAAGTTGTTGCAGTGGGGTCGATGCGTCTACGATAACATCCAGAAGTTCATCCAGTTCCAGCTCACAGTAAATGTCGCCGGCCTTTTAATCAACTTCGTGGCCGTGGTCTCCTCCGGTGACGTCCCTTTGACGGCCATCCAGCTCATATGGGTGAACCTGATCATGGACATACTTGGCGCCTTTGCCCTGTCCACAGAGCGGCCCACCAAGGAGCTCATGGCAAAGCCCCCCGTGGGCCTAACGGAGCCGCTCATCACCAACGTCATGTGGGGGAATCTGGTGGGACAAGCAATTTACCAAGTGGCCATCCTCCTCACTCTACAATTCAAGGGCAAATCGATTTTCGGCGTGGATAAGGCAATGAAGCGGACGTTGATGTTCAACACGTTCGTGCTGTGCCAAGTCTTCAATGAGTTCAACGCGAGGAAGCTCAAGAAGAAGAACGTGTTCGGGGGCATACACAAGAACAAGCTGTTCCTTGGGATCATCTTTGTGACGATGGTCCTCCAAGTGGTGATGATCGAGTTCCTAAAGTGGTTCGCCGGCACGGAGCGGTTGAGCTGGGGACAATGGGGCACATGTCTCGGGATCGCAGCCGTGTCTTGGCCAATCGGCTGGGTCGTCAAGTGCATCCCGATCCCTGATACGCCAATCTTTAGCTACTTGGGATCAAAAAGCAAGAAGCTCGTGTGGAAAATCGTGCACAGACAATACTTTATTGGGTTTAGGAACCATAGTCGGATTTAACTTGATTCTTCACATTGTACAGGTCTATTAAATTTCTTTTGATACGGTGTGATTTTTTTTTCTTTTACCTAGAAAAATAAGGAATGTGCAATCGATGTATGTGATTTTTCCAATTCAAAGAGTTTTGAAAGAGCAATACTAGCATGGTGTTCCCTAAAGCATTAATGGGTAAGAGAGGAGACTCTAATTGGCATCATAGGACATAAAAACAACAAAAAGAAATTTCGTCCCCACTTTTTATGTCATAGTGGGCGACCATTTCTCCGTAAATTTTTTTCGAATAATGATATAATAGTCCTAAACTTTGAATTCACTTGTAACGTGGTTCGTGAATTTTTAATTTGTTTAATATAGTCCATGAAATTTATCACAATGTACAATGTGCTCCCTAAAATTTTAATTTGTTCAATGTAATCCGTAAATTTTTAATATATGTTCAATTTGGTTCGTAAAATATATGAAAATATTCAATGTTGAAAATGGTATGATGTATATCCAAAATGAGAAAAAAACATTATAATAAGTTGAAAAGGGTATTATTGCTACTTCGTGTAGAGCATGTAAACTTTTAGTAAAATAGGATTTGCAAAAAAAAAAGAAAAAGACACTCGCGTTCTCATTCATCAGTGCGTGTTTCTCTATGAGAGGGGAAACAATTAAAAAATATGGGTGGAAGGCAACATCCGAGAAAGTAGGCAGACAAGGCTTAAACAAAAAGCAAGATTAGGACAGCTGAATCAATCATGCAATTCCTTTATGAAAAATTAATAAATTAAAAATTATCGTTCGGTGCAACAAGATCCTCAATCTTTGATGCGTATCTGATTGAGATGACTTTTCTTAGAAAGAGTACCTCTTGTTTTGTTTTTTCTTTACTCAAATGGTTTAGGAGTGTGTCTTCTTTCGGATGATTTGGGATCCCCTAACTTTTTCCAAATGGTATTAATGCGAATTCATGTTCTCATAGCACGTGATAATCCATACTTGACAATGTCTTCATGTGATTTATAGCAATTTATATCATTAGTCGATATCCTCACAGCAAACTATAAGGAACAAATCGTTTGTTTCACTTAACCTAAATCAGTACAAGGCAATATCCTATTTGTTTATCAACATACAAGGTGCAAATTCTGATGCACCAATAGTAATTTTCAGTTTTTTGTATTTTTTTTTTCTTTTTTCGTAGAGAGCAATACATGCGCCATGAAGGAGTTTAAACCTTCCAAGAAACAACACTCTCCAGCGCACAGCATTGGGTCTCATCCTCCCTGCATATCTTTCGACTATTCGTTGACTCCCCGTCCCAAGCCCGTCAAATAAATGGCCAGAACAAGAACAAAAAGGGGAAGGGGGGAGCGCGGAATTGAAGCATACCTGCGAAGCTCCCTACTCGCGCGGGCGTCGGAGCAGTGACAGATAGGAGAACCGACACGCCATTGGAGGAAGATGAAGATGAAGAGGAGGAGGATGAAGATGGAGGAGAAGAGGAGCGATGGAGATTGTGGATTAAGTTAAAAATGAGTTTTTTCCTCTTTTTTTTTTAAGGTTTTAGAACATGAAAATGGACAGATCAAATCAATTGAATCGTGTCGCCATTATATAAAGCGAAGTGGAAAACATTTTTACCTGAGAAGGAAGAGAGAGAGAGAGAGAGAGAAATGAGGAGGGATTGCCACGTAGGCGCTGCTCGTGTCTTGTAGCTTTCGTCAAATTAGGTAGTGCCACGTCACCCGCTTTTGTTAGGGTACCCAATATTTTCTCACGTATTATTAGCCGTAATTCTGTACACGCTGTTCCGACTGCGTCCCTCGGTTTCGCTGTAACCCTAGGATGAACTCACAAAATACAATCATGCGAAAAATAAGAACTCAGGTCATGTATCTCGCGATCATCGAACAAAAACGAAGAAACTCGAAGAGAAAATTCAATCGAGAAGGAGAACGAGTGCACAAGAATTCCTATTACACTTAGAAGGCCATGCCATTACCTTCCACAATTTCGGAGTTTAATTAAGTGTGCAGATATCGGAGTTTGCGGATGTGGCGCATTTGCATTGGTCCACAATCAGCCGTCGTTTGCATTGGGTCTCTCCTCTACATGAGTCTTTCGGGTCGTCATTTCTCGGAAATTCGTTGGCAGCTTCTGTGTCCCGCAATTACGTTGTAACCCGGCTCGCCGCTTTATAAAATCGCCCTCCGCTTCCCTTGAGCATGTGTATAAACCCCATGTAGTCGATAGGGCTATTCTCTCAAGTGAAGCGGACAGGCAATTTTGAAATTGTCAAGTGTGTGGAGAAGTCAAGTATGTAGAATGCCACTGAGATATTTTCCCGATCTTTGTGATCCCTCACAAAATGAGGATATCTACTGGTTGGCATTCATGTAATCTTGCAAGAAATTTGACAATTGAAATGTGGATACCAAACGTTGTGCTGTCTCTGACAGATTAATCGTGTCATCCGGAGATGGACACAGTAAAGAGATGAGATCGTTCATGCAAGAAAAGAGCTTCAGGATTATGGACATATTAGGGAGGGCAAAGGTGCTCATTATTGAAGCTGAAAAATATTTATCATTTGAAATGCTTAGCCATTGGTATAGTAACCATAGTTAACACGGCAGATTTCCGTGATTATGTGGAACGCTTGCCGTGCTCGTAATGCCCATTTTTTCTTCAAAGATCACGGGCTTCAGAAGCACTGGTTTCAACCGGTCAAAGGTGCTATTCATGAAGAACTTATGGTGGAGCAGGATCTCGCTCGACGAGGAGGGCGCGAAAATGATGGACACGGCTGTGGTGCTCCCATAGATTCCGTTTTCAGACTGTTGTTGCATATCAATGATTTGAACATCCACGAAGTAGGGATTGCTTAGATTACACGTATTTAGGGCATATCCCTCTCGTTACGAGTAGCCTCTTGTTTTGGCTTTTCGGGGCTCGAGGATGGGGAGGGTTCGCACGGAGAGCAGACGTGCATTGGCCGTATATCTTGTCTTACTCGATAGAAAAGTGAGGGACGTGGCTATCTTGAAAATCTTGCTGTAACTAAAGGAAGTGTATCACGGTCAGCTTCATCCTCAATCTTCACTGATTCATCTTTGCTAATACTCATTGACTGATAATTCGGGTAATCTTGTGACGTAGTGCCTTACCATGGCCATCATAATATGAAAGTTGTGAATAGTACATCACTGTCAATTACTCATGTTGGGACTGGTCCATTTGGCAATGAGATTGGTCAGTTTCACCTAATAAAGTTCTAGTTGTTCCACAGATTAAGAAAAATTATTGTCTGTTTCTCAATTGACAAGAGATTAACTTTGCTCTTTAGATTTTCTTTACCCAAAAAAAAAAAAAAAACTTTACTCTTTTGATTTTGATGCCTTTGGTTTTTCTATACAAGACTCCAGGACACAATGGGTATTACTAGCAGGAACTAATCATTAAGGATTATATACCAACCAAGATCCGTGCTCCATGGCATTCTTTTCCCAGAGAAACAAGGTTGCTGATGAACTTCATGGCATTGCCAATTAGGCCATCCAAATAGTCGTATTTTATAGCTTTTGTGGTATAATGATTTGATTTCAGTAAATAAATCCACTAGCACTTTATGTACAAATTGTCGTATTAGTAAAAGTTCAAGATAGCCATTTTCTTTATTTGATTTTCTATGTTCCCATCCATTGGAGAAAATACATTGTGATCTATGGGGACCAAGTCAATTCCATCTATGCAAAAATTTCAATATTATGTGGCATTTGTTGATGATTTCTCCCGATATATTGGTTGTATCCATAGAAATGAAAGTAAGATTTCTTTGAGATTTTCTTGCCTTTTCAGAAATTAGTTGAAAATCTTCTTGATAGGAAAGTTAAATTTTTTCAATATGATGGAGGAGGAGGCGATGACCAATAAATTTGTCACGCATCTTCTTGATAGGAAACATCGACACATTGTTGAATACAAGCTTGCTACGTTATTTGAGGCATCTATGCCACTCAGTTATTGGGTGGAAGCCTTTACAACAACAAATTATTTGATAAATCGGCTTCCTTCAACTGCAAGTGTTTGGCTCTCATTGTTATCCATATTTACGCAATTACACAATGAACAAATTTGACAAATGCTCTTTGCCATGCGTGTTTTTGGGATACGATGAAAAGCACAAAGGATATCATTGTCTTCACCAATCTGTTAGTTGCATTTATATATCTCGACATGTTTTTTATGAACATCATTTTCCTTCGCATCTCCTTCTCGGGTTATTGCTATGATTGAGGGGGAGCTATTGCAATGGAAGTCAACTTTAAGTTTATCACAAACAAAAGCTTCTAGTGATCATTGGATTGTGCCCCAACTTAGTCTAGAAGTTGGTCAAAATGTTTGTTCACCAAAGATCTTGACTCCGCAAGCGAACGTGCACGTCTATTTATTGAGATAGAACTAGAGTCAAATGTTTCATCTGCTATTCTCTCTAATTATGTGCCACAACCAATGGAGAGTAAATCTTTAGTTCAATCTCAATTTGAAGGTTCTACATCCCTAGTGCATCATATGGTTACATGTTCAAAGGCTATGATCTCGAAGCCAAAGCCTCGGTATGCCAATGTAGCAATATTATCTATCCCTCCCGAACCACAAACTGTCCATTTAATCTTAAAACACCCTTGTTGGATAGCTGCTATGCTTGAGGAGTTGGATGATCTTGCAATCAACAAAACATGAGAGCTTGTTCCCCATCATCCCTTGATGAATGTGGTTGGATGTAAATGGGTGCACAAGGCAAAACTACATGCAAATGGTTCACTTGACCGATTGAAAGCCGACTTGATGCAAAAGCCTTTCATCAAGAGGAGGGCATTGACTTCCAATAAACTTTTAATCTATTAGTCAAAAAAGCCACAATCCGTATTGTCCTATCTGTTGCTATTGTTCAAAATGGGGAAATTGGCCAATTACATGTAACTGCGCCTTCCTACACGGCAATCTTGAGGTTTCTATCTGCATGGAACGACAACTAGGTTTTCATGATTCATTTTGTTGTGACCATGTCTGCTTACACTAGCATGCACTATGTGGCCTCAAACAAGTTTCCAGGACATGGTTTGACAAGTTCAGCACTTTTCTTTATGTGTATGGATTCTTCTGCAGCACTATTAAATCATTACTATTTGTTTATCGTCATCGTGGTCATATTATTATTTTATTGCCCTACATGGATGATATAGTCCTCATTGGTGATTCTCCAAAATTACTAAACCCTCTAGTCCTCATCATGGTCAATTCTTTTCCATGAAAGACTTTGGCACTCTTCATTTTTTTATTGGGCATTGAAGTCAATTGCTCCACAAATGGACTCTTTCTCTCACAGAAGCATGCCTTGAATCTTTTGAGTCGTGCATCAATAGCACAATTTAAGCTGATTGCTACTCCAATAGCTACCAAGCAACCACCACTCAAGCTTTGTGATAAGCCTTATGCTCACCCATCCCATTTTCGAAACATTGTAGGCGCTCTTTGGTACCTTACTCTCATTTGTCTGAACCTCTTGCTTGTAGTCAACATAATTTGCCAACATATATGGCCCCAACTATGGCTCATTATCAAATGGTCAAAGCGGACACTAATATTCAATGCGTTCATGTTGTGCTAGGTCTTCAATGAGTTCAACGCGAGGAAGCTTGAGAAGAAGAACGCGTTCGGGGACATACACAAGAACATACCGTTCCTTGGGATCATTTTCGTGACGGTTGTCCTTCAGGTGGTGATGGTTGAGTTCCTGAAGTGGTTTGCCAGCATGGAGCGGTTGAGAGGGGAAAAATGGGGCACTTGTGTCGGGATCACGGCCACATCTTGGCCTATCGGTTATGTCATTAAGTGCATCCCGGTCCCTGATACACCAATCTTCAACTACTTGGAATCAAAAAGCAAGAAGCTCATAAGGAAAATTGTGCACGGAGAATACTTTATTGGGTTTAGGAACTGTAATCAGGCTTAGCTCGATTCTTCTCATCGCATAGGTATATTAACTTTCTTTTTTTGGGTTAATATGTAAGTATTATAGAGCAAATGAAGTGCAACAGCTTATGGGTATCCCCCAGCATTACACAAAAGATCTAATGATTCAAAAATATGGAGGTAGGAAGTCTCCACATAGTAACCAATACAACATTTGACTGGGAAGGTCTAATTTTTTTGGTAAAGCGAAGCTTTACCTCTTACGTTTTTGCGGACCTTGGCTAAAATAATACGGATGTCAATTGATTTGTTTTGAAACCGTCTATGATTGCACTCCATCCAAATGCAATATATGATTGCTGGGAAAGACACTTTGAGGAGTTTCACCGCCAAATCAAAAGAAAGTTGATATACCTTAATATAATATAAGGTATATTATCTTTCTCTTGATATAGTGTGATTTTTTTTTCTTTTACCTAGAAAAATAAGGAATGTGCAAACGATGGATGTAATTTTCCCAATTGAAAGAGAGCGCTCATTGAAACAGCAATACTAGCATCGTGTTCTCTATAGCATTAATGGATAAGAGAGAAAGACTCTAATTGGCATTATAGGACATAACAACAACAAAATGTTTTGGTCCACACTTTTTATGTCATCATGGATGACCATTTCTCCTCAAAATTTTTGGGATAATGACATAAATGGTTTATGAACTTTGGCCTCACGTGTAATGTGATTGATGGACTTTTAATTTATTCAATATCATTCCTGAAATCTATCACAATGTGCAATGCGCTCTTTAAAATTTTAATTTATTCAATGTGATTTCTAAATATTTAATACATTTTCAATTAGTCTTTAAATTATATGGAAATGTTTCAATGTTGAAAAGGGAATGATGTATATGCAAAATGAGGAATAAAAACATTATAATAAGTAAAATAGGGTATTATTGCTACTTCGAGAAGAACCAGTAAACTTTTAGTAAAATAGGATTTGCAAAAAGAAATAATTAAATTAACTAAAGTCAAAACGACTCTCGCGTTCTCATTCATCAATGCGTGGTTCTTTATGAGAGGGGAAACAATTCAAAAATGTGGGTGGAAGGAAACATCCTAGAAAATGGGCAGACATGGCTTAAACACGGAGCAAGATTAGGACGATTAGGACAGATGAATTAACCATGTAATTCCTTTATGCAAAATAAATAATTTAAAAATTATTGTTAGGTGCAACAAGATCCTCAATCTTTGATCTTTATATGATTTAGATGGCTTTTCTAGAAAGAGTATTTCTTCTTTTTTCTTTACTCAGATGGTTATGGAGTGTGGCTTCTTCCAGATGATTTGGTCTAATCCCCTTAACCCTTTGTGAATGATGTTAATGCGAATCCATGTTCTCACGACACATACATATTTGACATAATGTTCTCGCGAATTATTGCAATTTACATCATTAGTCAATATAATCAGCGAGGCAATATCCTGTTTGTTTATCACCGGACAAGGTGCAAATTCTGATTGCACCAACAGTAATTTTCAGTTTTTTGTATTTCTTTTTCTCTTTTTTCATGGAGAGCAACACATACCCCACGTAGGAGTTGAACCTTCCAAGAAACAACACAGCATTGGGTCTCATCCTCCCTGCATATCTTTTGACCATTCGTCGACTCCCCAATCCCCATCCCAAGCCCGTCAAGTCAGGTTAAAGTCAATCGCGGGCTTTCCTGGAAACGCGTTTACCCCTGCGTGCCTCGATTTCGCTGTAACCCGAGTATGCACTCACAAATTATCTTGCATTGGTCCACAGTCAGCCGTCGTTTTGCATTGAATCTCTCCTCTGCGTGAGTCTTTCGGGTCGTCCTTTCTCGGAAACCCGTTGGCAGCTTCCGTGTCCCGCAATCGCGCGGTAGCCCGGCTCTCCGCTTAACCCATGCGATCGGCGGGTATTTCTCAGACATCATTCCACAAACTCCAAGATTGCCTTTTTCGTTGCTATCTCAACAGAATCGGAGTTTCTCTCTTTTGTCTTGCCATTTGCATTGTGCGGCCCTATCTGTGCATTTCTTCCCATCGCTGAGGAGTCGTGACTCCTTCCGCTCCTAGGCCACCTCGAATTGCCCGAGCAATGGCCTCCGCGAGGCGAAGAAGAAATCCTTCCCGCACTTCGATTTCGATCCACGATCAACCCAGGTCTTTCGGGATTAATCAGTCAGAGCTCACAAGTCTGGTCAATGAGAAGGACCTCGGCGACCTCCGAGAAAAACACCGCGGCGTACCGGGAATCGCCGAAGCCCTTAATACTAATTTCTTTCGTGGAATCAGCGGCGAACCGGATGACGTCACTCGCAGGCAAAACGCATTCGGTGTCAACACATTCAAGCGGCCCGCCAAGGGCTTCTTCCACTTTTTGCTAGAGGCTTTCAAGGACCTCACGCACCTGATTCTTCTTGTTTGCGCTGGGCTTTCGCCCGGGCTTGCGATCAAGGAGAGCGGGCTCAGGGAAGGCTGGTACAGCGGCGGGACCTCATTCTTCTCAGTTTTCCTCGTGATTGTGGTGTCCGCCGTGTGCAAATACCAGCAGAATCGGCAGTTTGATAAATTGTATGGGGCTACCGGTAATATTCTCTTCGATGTGAAAAGAAAGGGCCAGCGGCAGCAAGTGTCCAGATCCAATATCGTCGTCGGAGATGTCGTTTGTCTGTGTCCCGGCAATCAAGTCCCGGCAGACGGTCTGTTCTTTGGGTACCGCTTGTTGGTATGGACGAGAACTTGTACTGTTTCGATCGCATTAGTTTCGTGTATTAACTCATCTTAGTTTCCTCCAGAAATATATAGTATTAGTATTACCAAGTTCGAGCCCAGGTTGATGAATTAGTTAAGTAATTAGTTCAAAGAAATGTAAAAGCGTACGATATTCTGTTTGATACCGCACACTGTCATTTTCATAATTTTAATTCTATGACAGAGAGGAAAGTAAGGGTTTTAATTCGTAATTCCAGTCGTAGGAGAACAAACTTTGTTAAAAAAGTTTACTGGAAAAAGTATACTTAAACATAATCCATTTCTTCTCCGATTAATATTTATTCAGGTTTCATTTTCTTTGTTTCAACTTGAGACTCCGCATCCTAGCGTCACTAAATCATGTACAACGTTTGTGTTATCAATTTAGGTCGACGAATCGAGCATGACCGGGGAGAGTGATTGCGTAGAAGAGAAGAGACATCAGAATCCATTCCTGTTCTCTGGAACAAAGGTCGTTGATGGGGAAGCTCTGATGCTGGTCACAGCGGTTGGGATGAACACAAAGGAGGGCAAGATGATGAGTTCAATCAACCGCAGCAGCAGCGAGGAGACCCCTTTACAGGCTTGGCTCAACAAGCTCACCTCGTCGATTAGCAAAGTCAGCTTGGTGGTCAATTTTCTGGTTCTTGTGGTCCTGCAAATTCTCTACTTCACGGGAAAAAAACAGGGCGCGAACAGGAAACAGGAATTCGATCCAAGCCAAACGATGGGCGACAACATCATGAACTCTGTGGGGGGGAAAATTGCAGCCACAGTGACAATCGTATCGCTCATGATTCCCGAAGGATTGCCAATCGCGGTAACACTCATTCTTGCTTGTTCAATGAAGAGCATGAGGGATTGGGCGATGGTGAGGAAGCTTTGGGCCTGTGAGACAATGGGGTCAGCCACCACTATTTGCATCGACAAGACTGGCACTCTCACGACGAACCAGATGAAAGTGACGAAATTCTGGGTCGGCCTAGGCTTGGCGGCAGAAAACGGGTGCTCCTCTGCCTCCAAGTTTGTCCTGGATTTGATTCGGGACGGAGTTGCTTTGAACACAAATGGCGGCGTCTACAATCCAGAGCTATATTCAGAATCGTTGTACGGGTTATCCCGTTGTCCCACCGAGAAAGCGATTCTTTCCTGGGCAGTTTCACAATTAAGCATGGACATGCAGGAGATAAAGGAAAGCTGTCGAGTCATCGCACGCGAAGTCCTCGACAAGCAGAAGAGAAGCGGTGTCCTAATAAAGAAGACCATGGATGACAGAGTCCAAGTGCACTGGAAAGGAGGGGCGGAGATGATCTTGGCGATGTGCTCGAGCTTCTACGATGGGTCGGGGATAGAGAAAGATTTGGACGAAGATGAAAGGAAGAAATTCAAGCAGATAATCCAGGGGATGGGGGCGAGCGGCCTGAGCTGCATCGCTTTTGCTCATAAACAATCCTGCGTCGAATCCTACGCAGAAGCGATCAGAAAAGGAAATTACATTAACGAGATCCAAAAGGACAGGCTGACATTACTAGGACTCGTTGGTATTATTGAACTGTGCCGTCCTGGTGTGGATCGCGCGGTCCAAGCTTTTCAGGACTCCAGAGTGAACATCACGATGATTACAGGAGACAACAGCTTCGCTGCTAAGGCCATCGCCAAAGAGTGCGGGATTCTCAGGCCCGAGGATGATGCCTCCGATGAAGCCTTCGTGACAGGGGCTGATTTCCGCAACTACTCGATTGAGAAGAGGCTTGAAGAAGTTGAGAAAATCCGGGTCATGGCGAGATCCTCCTCTTCTGATAAGCTCCTCATGGTTCAATCCTTGAAGAAGAAAGGCCATGTGGTCGCCTTCATAGGGGACGGCACGAACGACGCACTGGTCCTCAAGGAAGCCCACATCGGGGTCTTGATGGGCATCCAAGGCATTGAATTTGCCAAAGAGAGCTTGGACATTGTCATCCACAGCGACAACTTCTTCTCCGTGGCGGAGGTGCTGCGTTGGGGTCGATGCATCTATGATAACATCCAGAAGTTCATCCAGTTCAAGCTCACAGTAAACGTCGCGGCCCTTTTGATCAACTTTGTGGCCGCAATCTCCTCCCGTGACGTCCCTTTGACAGCCATCCAGCTCTTATGGGTGAACCTGATTGTGGACACGCTTGGCGCCTTCGCCCTGTCCACAGACCTGTCCACAGAGCAGACCAGGGAGGTCATGAAAAAGCCCCCCGTGGGCTGGACCGAGCCACTCATAACAAACGTCATGTGGAGGAATCTGCTGGGACAAGCAATTTACCAAGTGGCTGTTCTCCTCACTCTACAATTCAAGGGCGAATCGATCTTCTGCGTGGACGAGGTGGTGAAGCGGACTTTGATATTTAACGTGTTCTTCCTGTGCCAGGTCTTCAACGAGTTCAATGCGAGGAAGCTTGCGAAGAACATATTTGAGGGCATTCACAAGAACAAGCTGTTCCTAGGGATCATCTTCATGACGGTGGCCCTCCAGGTGGTGATGGTCGAGTTCCTGAAGCAGTTCGCGGTCACGAAGAGGTTGAGCTGGGGACAATGGGGTGCATGTGTCGGGATCGCGGCCGCGTCTTGGCCTATTGCTTGGGTCGTCAAGTGCATTCCGGTCCCTCATACACCAATCTCACAGCTAATTGAGAAAATTATACAGAGAACAGTAATTAGGTTCAGGAACGCCAATTGTTTTTAACTCAATACTTCTTAATGTACTGGCGTATTGAATTTCTCTTGATACAGCGTGAATTTTTTTTCTCTTTTTTGGGTCCTTTGACCTAGAAAAATGAAAAAAATGTGCAATGAATCAATGTAATTTTTCCAATTCGAAAAAAGGATTTATTCAGAAAATAAGAGATGAGACGAGAGACCTTATATAGCCAAGAACATGAATAACAAAATTGTGAGAAAAATGCGGAAGCACAAATAGAATGAATTGGTACGAATTTAGTTCTTCGCTACATCCCTCGATGTCGCTGTAACCATACTTAATCCGTTACACAAATGACCTCACCCTCTACTTCAGCTCAAGCTATATGAAGATACTATCTCTATTGGAAAAAAGTAAGTAAAAAAATCGACTAACCTTTTTATGCATGGAAAAAGCAATTACCCAGGAATATACATAAAATTACAAGCGTGCAATAAACGAATCTATAACTTCACAATGGTCCGAATATAATCACAAGAAAAATATTCTCGTTTTATAGCGTTAATGTCAATTGTCTTCTAAAGCCTTTTGAGAGTAGAATCATTCTCTTTTCTAAACCTTCTTTTCTATCTCATATATATAGTTATGCAAAAGTTATTTTATAACTTCCCTTGAAAGATAACCTATCACACCTTTTTAAAAGGTGCCTCTTAGACACACATTGCTGCCCTTCGGACACACCTACCTAATTTTGCATTTGTACTTAAGACTTAATCGCGTAGAAAATTAGGGATGAATGTTTAGTCCCTAGTAAAAATAATTTGCATCGCATGTAGACATTGGGAACAATAGCATCACTAGCACTCATCGTTGAATTTTTTGAGTTTTTTTCTATAAAACTATTAGTAAAGTTATTATTATTTTGTTCTTTTCCCATTTAAAAAGAGAGAGAGAGAGAGAGAGAGAGAGAGAGAGAGAATGCAAATAGGGCGGGGCAGATCTGGGCCTGCCCGGCCCCCTTTCCTTTCCTTTTTTTCTTTTTCCCCGCAGCCAGCCCACTTATCTTTTCTTTCCTATGCGGCCCACCTCTTTTTCATTTTTTCTTTCTTCTTTCTTTCCCAACGGGCCGGCCCACCTATTTTCTTCCTCAGCCCAGCCCGTTCGCTCCCTCTTCTTTCCCCTCTCCAGCTCGCCTTGGCCGCTGCCTTCGCGGCAAACAGGGGAGAAGGGACGTTGGTACAGCGTCCAGAGGACAGCAGCGTGGCCGTGGAGGGCGTCGCGCGCGACGCTGGTGAAAGGGAATGTCGTGCGGTACGGTCTGAGCTGGCACGGTCCTGGCGAGAGGCGAAGAGAGAGGGGCGTTTGAAAAGAGAGAGGAGCGTTCTGTTTTCCGGGGGTTTCGCTTTTGGCCGAGAGAGGGGGGAGAGATCGGAGAGCTCGGGAGAGTTTTGAACGAGTGAGAGAGAGAGAGAGAACCAGAGAGTGAGGGAGCTCGAGAGGGTGGTCGACCGTCGCCAGAGTCCGTTCGTCAGCCACCGTCCGCCGCAGCGCTCCCCGACGAACCAGGTAGGTCTTGTGCTTAGCTTTTTGATTTGTGTCGAGTTGCGTTGCTTTCCCGAGGGTCTCGCTTCGAGAACACAGCGGGACGGCCAGCCATTGCTCGATCCATTTCGAGTTCACCCTCCCGTCGCCGCTGCCGAAGCCGAGTAGGGATCTCCTCACTTTAAACGCCCGTCCCCGTGAACCCCTGCTACTCCGCCCTATTTTGCTAGGATAGGACGCTGAGTTTCATTCCCCCTGTTAGTCACACGCGAGCTGGGCTTCTGCGGGCTAATTTGGTTGATTTCGAATGCCCCTTTGATGATTTTTTTAAGTTTGGCGCTGAGTCCGAGTGCAAGAAGGGTTGATATCGTTCCTCCGGTCCATGCCTACCACATGTTCGACGATATTTCTAAGCCAGCCCAGGCGGTTGCATTACCGATTCCCGTATGTTCCTGAACGCGTATAAGTGGGCTTTGCATGTTATGAACCTTTTGTTGCTTGCTAGTTGTCGTTTGCATCATCCGCCCAAGTCTGGGCATACATTCGCTGCGTTTTATTTGTCTCCCGTTGGTTTCCTGGGTGTGGTGGCTGTAAGTGGTGCGCGGCTCGGGGTGGCCGACGATGATGTCACGAGGTGATGGTGGCGGCAAGCGACGATCTCAGCCGCTGCTTTGTTTATGGTGCTCGGCGTGAGAGAATAGGTTGGGCGTTCGGCGATGGAGGCATTGGGAGGAGGGGCTACTTTCGGGCGTGGGAGTAAACCATCGAAGAAGGAGAAGAAGTGGGGCAGAAGAGGATGAAATAGGGAAAAGACCAAAAAAAATTAATTACAATATTAATATTAATATAAAACGAAAAAGAAAACAAAAAAAATGTTTTAAGAAATAGATTTTGTCTATTTAGGTTAAATTCGGATTGTCGGATAGGGTCAACGGGCCGGATCGGGTTTACGGGCCTGAACCCGTTTTTCCGAATATAATAATATTAAATATTAAATATATATTAAAAGTTTTTCAAAATTAAAAAAATTTCAGAAAAAAAAATTCAAAAACTTTCCGAAAATTTAAAAGCTTTCAGAAAACATTAAAAAAACTTCCCGAAAATTCAAAAACTTTCATAAAATATTAAAAAATTTAAAAAAAAATTAAAAATAAGGAAACGACTCGAATCAAATTAAAGCGATTCAAACCAAAGCCCACAACTTTCAGATTTTGTGCATTGTTATATTGTGCACTAACATTTTGTTTTTATGCTATCCTTAGGAAATAAGAGAATTGGCTTGAATTATAGGCAAATCACGTCGAGCAGTGATGTCGGCTTGTTGCATCTTCGACCTCGTCAATGTTCCACTAAGCATGCGTCTTCACAACGTGTATTGGTATGAATTACGGACATGGACTATGTCAAGGCAAGGAAGAAATTCATTACGTATACCGATCACAATTTCTAATTAACTCAAATTAAGTCGGGCTGTATTCTGAAAATTTGGAACATAGACATAAAGAATTATGGATGGGCCAAATGGTGCATATATTAGGTGCCATGCCCTTAACATCAAGCAACCAACTGCAAAAGCATCTTAGGGCTGGGAGCTAATATGTTACATTGACCATTACCGGGTCTTTTTGCCTAGAACTAAGGGCGTGGAAATATTTAATTAGATGAGCAAATGGGACCTAAAAAGAGACCTGGAATAACTTAAACTCAAGACTTTTTACTCTGATACCATATTAAATATTGTAGAACTACTGTTAATTCTTTATAAATTTAAACTGTTAGATGAATGAATGATTTAAAATTTATTTATTTTATCATAATCCACTCACAACCGGCACTATATAGGAAAAAATCTGGTAGCTCAGGCATTGTACCGGGTAATAGTCTTTTTGATGGTGCGGTTCAAGGATGAACAACATCTTAAAGGGAATGAACAAGTCAAGAACACATCCATCTTCCACATTCTCATCCTTTGTCAAGATTTACGATCTATCTATTCAAGGAAGCTCGAAGAGATCAATGTCTTGAAGGGGACGGTCACACACAACAAATGGCTTTGGGCTGTTTCTGGAGGAATAGTCGTCGCTCAGGTGGCGATGATGGAACTCTCGGCGAGGTTTCTAGGTACAGAGAGATTGGATTGGAAGCAATGAGGGGTGTGCATTGCAGTGGCAGCCGTTTCATGACCTCTTTGTTGCTTGTTTAAGTGGTCTTTTCCTGTGATGACGGTATTGTACTGATTAGCTTTGGAGTCAAGTGCAACAAAGAGCACCTGGTGTTTTCTTCTGGTTATAGATGCGTTCTTAAAAATGCAAATGCCCAACTGCAGTGCCCTCTGTTTTTTACCCTCCCTTTGAGTGCAGATACTGCTGCGTTTAGATCTCAAACAGTTGAAAATTTCATTGAATTCCGTATAGAATTGTGGGAAAAAAAGTTAGAGGTAACGAAATGTTGTTAATAGCTACTCAATTAGAGCTCTTTTCAAATCATAGGATCAATATCGCAACTTGGTTTCATTATAGCCAGAACAAATTCCTAGGGAAAAATGTCCGAAAAATCCTCACCTATTATATTAGTATCAATTTAGTCTTAAATATTTTTAATGATGTCAATTGAGTCCCAAATATTTTGACCTAGAGCCAATTTAATCATTTCGACTAATTTTTACCGGAAATTGCCATTGTAGACTCCGAATGGCCTATATGGCACAACCGACACTAAAGTTGACATTTTTAAATAATATTTCAATAATTCTCGAGTTTTTTTCTCTTTTTTTCCTCCTCTTTCCTCTCGTGGTCGGCAAGGACTGGCCTCACCTGAGCTAAGGGCGAGGGCAAACGTCCACAAGCCCACCCTCGCCAGATCCGTACAGAGAATTTGAGTACTTTGACGTTAGGTTCATCGGACTTGGGCTGCTTGAGGGCGCTGTTGACAGCGGGAGGTGGAGGTGGAACAGGGGATGGGGCTGTATCTTTTTTTGCAGAAGAAGAAGAGGGAAACTGAAGAATGCCTCGTGCTCCTCCTTCTTGCTGTTCTTTTTCTCGAATTTGGGCTTCTCGTGGGTTCGAAGCAGGTGGCGGTAACCCTTGGAACGGATGTCCCCTCATTTCTCTGCTCTCTCTGCAGGAGTCTTGGGCGTGTTGCGATTCTCTCTCGTCTGAAGATTGGGGGGCGACCTCGCCCGGCGTCGCTTGAGTGAAGACGACCTCACCGGGCATCCAAGCGACACCTTGTCTCATCAGAACTAGTGAGAACCGTGAGGTTCACCAACCCTTGGAGGGCATGGCTGTGTTGCCCACTAAAGGAAAGAGGAGGAAAAAAAGGAAAAAATTTTTTTTTTAAAAATTTAATATTATTTATAAATGTCCACGTCGGCACTAACCCAATCACATAGTCTGGTCGGCATCTACGTCAATAATATTCAGCCAAAATAAGTCGTAATGACTAAATTGACTCTTTATTAAAAAGTTTAGAACTAAATTTACATAATTAAAATACTATAAAGTTTTAGCATCAACGACTGATAACAGTAACCTACCAAATATAATTAAAGGTTAATATCATAAAAAAAAATTTAAATTGATATACTTATGACGTATTAACTTCAGGCAGCCAGATGTTTCGAAGAATACTTCCAACACTCCCGATCATGGAACGGAGAGAAACAGAGCATGAATAGGACCAGAGTCTGAAAGCAGTCTCCCCGACCGAGATGGAAATCACGCAAAAGAAGCGGAAAACCATGGCGAAGGAGATGCCCGACAGACCATCCAGAAAGTTCCTCCACAATCTGGCTTTTCTCCCATCCGCGATCTTACGGGGAAAAGGGATTGGCTTTCTGGCGGTGGTCCCTGCGTGTCCTCTTCAACCCCACCCGTCCCCTCCCTCATATCTTGGAACCTCCTCTCCCCTGTCCCCCATAACGCGTCAGCTCCCACTCGTGACATATTGACATGCGTCACTGGTTCACAGCCTGGTCACAGCCTAGCACGCACACATCTTCGCGTCGCCATCGCCCTCAGGCGTCCGCCAGAGCGTCGTCAGGGAGAAAAAGAGCACGACCCTCTCTTCATTATATTATTATTATTATTATTTTTAACTCTGTTTATTCTTTTGATTTAATTTAAATCATATTTGAATCAAAATGACATCGTTCTAACCTTACAATTCATTTTTTAGTCACGTTAAGAGTAAATATTCAAATGAACTATAAGTTTTAGGATTTTCAATGTGTTTATTATAATTTTTTTTGTTTGATGGGTTTGGAGTGCAGCTTTTTGCATAAGAGTTTATCTATGCACTAACTCATTGTAGTGGCGATGTACGTTTTCACCATGCATGATAACCCATATTTGACCTCAAATTCACGTACATGACAATCTATATCATTGGCCAATATTCTCTCGATGTGCAATAACCTATCAATTATTGATTCGACCCCACCTGAATTGTCACATGGCAATATATTTGTTTGTTAACCATCTTAACCCTCTCATTATGTTCACCATCATCATCCGATGATGATGTGTGGACTTTTGGATGATCCATTTTGCTATGGACGGCTTTGGGAGCTCGAATGCTACCTAAATGTACATAATTCATCCTCCAACTTCATCCATCCTACAATAGGTCATCTGCCATTAGGCATTCGAGTTCGCAATATTTGCCTCCTCGTTTGACATGCTCTCTATTTAATCCTGGTCCTCGGTTCTGCTCGTGCGCAATACTAACCGTTGCTCATCGCAAGTTATCACATGCAAACCTCTTGAGATAAGGCGCCCTCTATCACACCATTGTCAATAAAATCATACAAAAAGTCTGAAACTTATTTTACGGTAGTTAATTCAGTCCCAAATTGATCGGAAATTGTTGACATTAGTATAACACTGTTAAAATCATAATGTCATTAGTCAAGGATAACATAATTATTTCGTCTATATTAGAACCAGTACACTGTAGTTAAATAATTATATCCTCTACTGGACATTAGTATAACACTGTTAAATAATTATATTGGCTATTTCATTGCACGAAAATCCAAAAAAACAATTTTGCCATTGTTCCGTTATAGCCGCAAGAGCTCCTGCTTTAACCGATACTTTAATTAAACGAGCGGTAAGAATTGATATCAACACAGCCGGTTTCAATGCGATGAAACAAATATTTCGCTCACTCTTAACTTGTAACATTATAGGGATGTGCTTTCCTCCATCCTAGATTGGACAGAAAAGAGTATTTGTTAATTTAATAATTAATACCACAAAAAATCTAAAATCAGTGCATGCGTGACAAATTTACCCTTCGTTAATTTCCGTCAAATTTACCATTAAATTACTGAGTTAGAGAACATGTGGTAATTGATATGAGAGAACATGTGGTAATTGATATGACAAGTCCACATGAAAATCCAAATGGTTAATATCATGAAATTCCTCAAAATAGTATACTTGTAACAAATTTACCCTATAGTATTTTTTGGATCGCCAAAAATCTCAATTTGGTTCATGCATGAAGTAATTACCCTTCATTAGTTTTCGTCAAATTTTACCATAAAATTGTTAAATTAGATGATACATAACAATAATTCAGTTGATGTGGCAGGTCCATGTGAAAATTCATAACATTCACTCTCTATTTTTTCGATTAGCCCTAACTTGAAACAATTAGGGCTCATCCTCTTTCTCTCCCTCATAGCACAAAAAACCCTAGATCATGTTCCTCTTCATCGAATCCTTCATTGTTGGCTTTGGCTAAGGTTGTAGAAATTGCAAACACCATTTAGCAAAAATTCTTTAGTGGCACCTTTAGTAAGGATCTTTGTTGTTCTTTACCTTAAGATGTTGCCTATGATGAATGGTCACACTGATTTTACTTTAATAACATTGTCTTTTTATTCATAGTAAAAATTTGTAGTGAATTAGAAAGAAAAAAATCCAGGTGTATAGAGGCAATGTTAGAAAAATCTGGAAAATGAACTTTATTGCACACCACAACTCAACCCAATTACTTTGTTCATCGACCTAGATTTATCAAGCAAAGTTGACACATCAAATGCTCAACGCCCTATTTTGAATGGGGTTCAGGATTCTAACAATTAGTGCGTACCCCACATGAAAAAACACTGTTTTTGCTTACCTTGAGGAAGGAGTGTTAATAGAAAGTCAGTAAAAATCGCAAGGGCTCAATCCATCATTATAGTAAAAATCGCAAGGGCTTAATCCATCATTATAGTAAAAATCGCAAGGGCTTAATCCATCATTTTGATCGGGCCATATAATGGCACTTGATCGAGTCATTTTATCAAGAGTACAATTAGAGTTACTAAAACTATTAGTAAAGAGTTCTTACTAAAGGGTTCACAATTTCCACGACCTTAGCCAAAGATGACAATAAAGGAGTTGATGAATAGGAAGACGATCTAGGGGTTTTATTCGATTAATAGCGAATTATTTGCTATCAACTCTCGTCGTGGAACAGCTACTGACACTCAAATTGAACCATATTTCTTGTTTGTTTTTTCTAATAATTTCACGTCAATTTAATTATAAGATCCTGTCAATTTCTATTAGAGATGAACATGGTTTTAGGGTAGAGCATGGAATTGAAGAACTAGACCGATGGAAATCTATCAAGTTCTAGGTTCCAAAATATGCATAATAGGTTTCAAGTTTCGAAAATTGAGGAACTTGTTTCGATAGGTAAATTTTATGTTCTAGGTAAGTGGAAAACTTGTTTTTGTGTTTTTCTTGGTCTATAATTCCGTGCAATCATGTGGGGGATATCCAATTATTAGTATATAATAGAACCACTAATCTAAACTTCCATTTTATGACTAAAATTTTTACTTTGTTAATGTTTTTTATATTCTTTATGTATCTAAATATAAATTATGGTCAGTATATTATAGTAATAAGTGATAGTCATCAAAGTTGATGATTCACTATAATCGTTTAATTAATAATATAGATAGAACTAAGAACCAACTTTAGAATCTATGAATCCACATTCCAAAATATGAGAAATCATTCTAACGAGTAAGTTTTATATGGAACCTATATGAAATTTGGCATTGCTTAATCATTAATTTTTGCGTTAGTTTTACTAATGGTATTTTCAACTAAACCTTTGATTGATGCATTGTAAATACCGACATCACCCCGGTGAATAGACTTAAAAATGAATAATCAATCTACCGATTAGACAGATGGATAGACGGGGAAAAAGACCCAACCGTGTCATTTCGGAACGGGCGGGGCTATCAAGTATAAACACAACTTGGGGTCTCTGAGTGATGACGTCACATTCCGTACACGTCCGCAGCAACCACCGCCCACCAACGAGTCTATCAGAGAAAATATCTATCACGTCTGCATGTCTTTTCAGCCTTTTTGTTCAGCTGGAAACCCGATTGCAGCTTCGCATGCAGATAAAGATAAAGATAAAGGTACGATCCAAGCAGCGTAAGCATTATTATATAAACCCATGCAATCGATGGGCGTCTCCTCGAACACCATCCCACAAAATTCGAAGAATCGCTGCTTTTCCGTTGCTAATCACGACACAATCTTCCCAGTTTGCGGGCCTATCTCGGTCATCGGAGGATCCCAAGCCTGTGCATCTCTCCCCGGCGATGACGAGCATTCTCCGTGGTGGCAGCTTCATCCCCCATTATGAGGTCTCTCTCCCCTTGCCCACCATGCACAAGTTTACCGAGCGATGGCGTTTGGCCGTCGCAGCCATCTATTGCTCCCGAGCCCTCCTCGATACCTCCGCAAAGAAAACCGACAAGTTCCCAAGAGAATCCCCTTCCTGCACTTCGATTTCGATCCCCGATGAGGCTCCGAGAGCTCGCTCTGATCAACCCAGCTCCGCCGAGATTGATCAGTCACAGCTCGAAGTGCTCGCTTCTTCCTGCACTTTGATTTCAATCCCCGATGAGGCTCGGACTGCTCACTCTGATCAACCCAGCTCTTTCCAGATTGATCAGTCACAGCTCACCAGGCTGGTCAATGACAAGAACCTCAACTGCCTCAGAGAATTCGGCGGCATCAACAGAGTCGCCTCCGCCCTTGAAACTGATGTCTCTGATGGAATTAGCGGTGAACAGGATGACATCACTCGCAGGCAAAACACATTTGGCGTCAACAAATTCAAGCGGCCCACCGAGGGCTTCTTCCACTTTTTGCTCCAGGCTTTTAAGGACCTCACGCACCTGATTCTTGTTGTTTGCGCTGGGCTTTCGCCCGGGCTTGCGATCAAGGAGAAGGGGGTCAAGGAAGGCTGGTACAACGGCGGGAGCCCATTCTTCGCAGTTTTCCTTGTGATCATGGTGTCCGCTGTGAGCAAATACCACCAGAACCGGCAGTTCCATAAATTGCATGGGGCTAGCGGTAATATTCTCATCCATGTGATAAGAAAGGGTCGGCAGCAGCAAGTGTCCAGATCCAAGATAGTCGTCGGAGATGTCATTTGTCTGAAGATCGGCAATCAAGTCCCGGCAGACGGTCTGTTCATAGGCGGCCATTCCTTGCAGGTACGGATGAGATTGTACCAGTTTGATCGCATTAGATTCACGTAATAACTTATGCTAATTTCCTCCAGAAATATATAGTATTAGTATTACCAAGTTCGAGCCCAGGCTGGTTGATTAATTAGTTAAGTAATTAGTCCAACGAAATGTAAAAGTGCACGATATTCTGTTTGATACTGCACAGTGTATCATAATCACAATCACAATCATAATTCTATGACAAAAAGGAAAAGTGAGGGTTTTAATTCGTAATTCTAGTCGTAGGAGAACAAACTTTGTTAAAAAATTTACTGGAAAAAGTATATTTGAACATGATCCAACTCTTCTCGTGTCAATATTTATTCAGGTTTCATTTTCTTTGTTTCAACTTGAGACTGGAATGCATCCACTCGTCTGATCCTAGCGTCACTAAATCATGTGCGACGTTTGTATTGTCAATTTAGGTTGACGAATCAATCATGACCGGGAAGAGTGATCCCATAGAAGTGGACAGCATTCAGAATCCATTCTTGTTCTCTCTAACAAAGGTCGCTCATGGGGATGCTCGGATGCTGGTCACATCGGTCGGGATGAACACAATGTGGGGTGAGATGATGAGTTCAATCAACCGCAGCAGCAGCGAGCAGACCCCTTTACAGGCTCAGCTCAACAAGCTCACTTCGTCGATTAGCAAAGTCGGCTTGGCAGTCAATTTTCTGGTTCTTGTGGACCTGTTAATTCGCAAGTTCACGGGAACAAAACAGGATGAGAACAGGAAACGGGAATTCGTTCCAGGCCAAAAAATGGGTGACAATATCATAAACTCCGTGGGGAACATCATAGAAACCACAGTGACAATCGTGGGGGTCGCAATTCCTGAAGGCTTGCCGCTTGCGGTAACTCTCACTCTTGCTTATTCGATGAGGAGGATGATAGCAGATCAGGTTCTGGTGAGGAAGCCTTTAGCCTGCGAGATGATGGGGTCGGCCACCACCATTTGCACCAACGAGACTGGCACCCTGACAATAAAACAGATGAAGGTGACGAAATTCTGGGTCGGCCAAGACTCCGTGGCAGAAAACGCATACTACTCTGCCTCCAAGTATGTCCTAGATCTTATTCAGGATGGGGTTGCTTTGAACACCACAGGCAGTGTCTACAAGCCATCTTCAGGATCAAAGTACAATTTCTCCGGTAGTCCCACCGAGAAAGCGATTCTTTCCTGGTCGGTTTCGGAGTTGAGCATGGACATGGAGGAGATAAAGAAGAACTGTGAAGTCATCCAAGTCGAAGCCTTCAACTCGCAGAAGAAGAAAAGCGGTGTCCTAATAAGGAAGAGCACAGACGACACAGTCCATGTGCACTGGAAAGGAGCGGCAGAGATAGTCCTGGCGATGTGCTCGAGCTTTTACAACGGGTCAGGGATAAAGAAAGATTTGGACAAAGATGAAAGGAAGAAATTCGAGCAGATCATACAGGGGATGGCAGCGAGCAGCCTCAGGTGCATCGCTTTTGCTCATAAACAAGTCTCCGAGGAAGCGACCAAAGAAAGAGAAGATGGAAGAAGATCCAAGAGGACAGCCTGACATTGCTAGGACTTATTGGTATTAAGGACCCGTGTCGTCCCGATGAGAAGAGTACAGTCCAAGCTTGTCAGGACGCGGGAGTGAACATCAAGATGATGACAGGAGACAACATCTTCACTGCCAAGGCCATTGCCATGGAGTGCGGGATTCTCAAGCCTGAGGATGACAACGAGGCTATCATTGAAGGAGCTGAGTTCCGCAGCTACACACCTGAGGAGAGGCTCTCGAGCGTTGAGAAAATCCAAGTCATGGCGAGATCTTCACCTTTTGACAAGTTCCTCATGGTTCAATGCCTGAAGCAGAAAGGCCATGTGGTCGCCGTCATTGGGGATGGCACGAGCGATGCACTGGCCCTCAGTGAAGCCAACATTGGGATCTCGATGGGCATCCAAGGCATTGAGTTCACTAAAGAGAGCTCGGACATCGTCATCCTCAACGACACCTTCGCCTCTGTGGAGACGTTGTTGCGGTGGGGTCGATGCGTCTATGATAACATCCAGAAGTTCATCCAGTTCCAGCTCACAGTGAATGTTGCCGCCCTTTTGATCAACTTCGTGGCTGTGGTCTCCTCCGGTGACGTCCCTTTGACTGCCATCCAGCTCATATGGGCGAACCTGATCATGGACATACTTGACGCCTTTGCCTATCCACAGAGCGGCCCACCAGGGAGCTCATGGAAAAGCCCCCCGTGACAGAGCCGCTCATAACAAACGTCATGTGGAGGAATCTGGGGGGACAAGCAATTTACCAAGTGGCCATTATCCTCGCTATACAATTCAAGGGCGAACCAATTTTCGACGTGGACAAGGCAGTGAAGCGGACGCTGATATTCAACGCGTTCGTGCTGTGCCAGGTCTTCAATATGTTCAACGCGAGGAAGCTTGAGAAGAAGAATGTGTTCGGCGACATACACAAGAACATTATGTTTATCGAGATCATCTTCGTGACGGTGGTCCTCCAAGTGGTGATGGTCGAGTTCCTGAAGTGGTTCACCGGCACGGAGCGGTTGAGCTGGGAACAATGGGGCGAATGTGTTGGGATCGCGGCCGCGTCTTGGCCTATTGGTTGGGTCGTCAAGTGCATCCCGGTCCTCGATACACCAATCTTCCACTACTTGGGATCGAAAAGCAAGAAGCTTGTGAGGAAAATTGTGCGCAGAGAATACTTTATTGGGTTTAGGAACTGTAATCGGGTTTAACTCGATACTTCTCATGTGTAGGTATATTAAATTTGATACGGTGTATTTTTTTTTCTTCTACCTAAAAAAATAAGGAATGTGCAATCGGTCGATGTAAATTTTCCAGTTCAAAGAGAGGACTCATTGAAACAGCAATACCAGCATCGTGTTCCCTGTAGCATTAATGGGTAAGAGAGAAGACTAAGGGCCTGTTTGTTTGCAACTTGTTTCTGTTTCAGGAACAAAAATTTCTGTTTTTTTGTTCTTGGGAACAAAAAAGGAACAGAAATGCGTTTGTTTGCGTTTTTGTTCCAAAATTATTTTTTTGTTCCCAGAAACACATTTGGAACAGAAACAAGAAAAAAGAAGAAGTTGTTTCTTGTTTCTGAAACAAAATTTAGAAACACTTCTCTCTTTTTTCTTTTTCTTTTCTTCTTTTTTTTTTCTTTCTTTTTTCTTTGGCCGGTCGAGCTCGCCCAGCGGCCAGGGGGAGCGGTTGCAAGTGAACGGCGGCAGGCTCCAACTCAGGGCAGTGGCGGAGTCGGGGTTAGGTCACGGGTCACGGAGCTGGGTCGCGGGTCGCTAGGCGGCGGCGGTGGCTGCGGTGTGGGGCTCGGCCGTGGGGTCTCGAGCGGCGGACGTTGAGGAGTGGAGCGGCGAGGACGGCCAGTCGAGCCGTGGGCCGGTGCGGGGTCGATGATCGAGAGGATCTCG
Organism: Eucalyptus grandis x Eucalyptus urophylla; assembly: GCA_028830015.1. Taxonomy (NCBI): domain Eukaryota; kingdom Viridiplantae; phylum Streptophyta; class Magnoliopsida; order Myrtales; family Myrtaceae; genus Eucalyptus; species Eucalyptus grandis x Eucalyptus urophylla. The sequence goes on from CM054200.1 coordinate 6,412,258, forward strand.
AAGTCGTGGGTCACGGCGCTGTGAGATCTGATGTGGCGGTGGCGAACGGAGGCTCGAGACCTGCAGATGCGTCGATCGGGCGTGAGGCAGAGGGGCGGTCTTTGGGGCTCCGACGTCGCTGGGTCATCGGCGGAGGCTTCGGGTGCAGGTCTGGTGTCGTGAGGGGAGAACACGGAGTGGCAGGCGACGGATCTGGGGACGTAGAGGTCGGCGACGCCGTCGGGCGCGGGTCCGGCGTCGTGGCGTGCAGGGGGCACGGTGGCTGCTTCGACAAACAGCCGGTACGGTGGCGGCGAGGAGGCGTCAAGCGCGGTCGCCAATGTGGTGGAGGGAGACGACGGTGTGGCTCTGGGTCACCGTCGGCTCGGCTGCCGGCGCGGGTGCGCTGGCACGGTTGTGCGAGGAGACGCCAGGGAGGAAGAACGACCATCCAAAAGAAGAAAAAAGAAAAAAGAAAAAAGAAAAAAAAATAAGAAAGAAAATTAAAAAATTAAAAGAAATAAAAAATTATACAAATTTACCAAACGTATTTTTGTTCATTTTTTATTTCTAGAACAAGTTTACCAAACTCATTTTTTTGTTCAAAAATTGTTCCCTAGAACAGAAACACTTTTTTCTATTTCTGTTTCCTGGAAGAATTTTTAAACAGAAATATCACCAAACGCGCCCTAAATGGCATCATGGAACATAACAACAACAAAAATTTCTGGTCCACACTTTTTATGTCATCATGGACAATCATTTCCCAACAATTTTTTTTGGATAATGACATAAATGGTCCCTAAACTTTGACCTCACGTGTAATATAATCCATAAAATTTTAATTTGTTCAATATAATCCCTAAAATTTATCCGAATGTGTAATGCGCTCTCTAAAATTTTAATACATGTTCAATTTGGTCTCTAAATTATATGAAATGTTTCAATGTTGAAAAGGGAATTGTGTATATGCAAAATGAGGAAAAAAAATTATAACAAGTTGAATAGGGTATTATTGCTCCTTCGAGAAGAGCAAGTACACTTTTAGTAAAATAGGATTTGGTAAAAGAAATAATTAAATTAATTAGAGTAAAGTCAAAAAGACACTCTCGCTTTCTCATTTATCAATGCGTGTTATGTGGGTGGAAGGAAACATCCAAGAAAGTGTGGGCAGACATGGCTTAAACACGGAGCAAGATTAGGACAGATGAATCAACCATGCAGCTCCTTTATGCAAAATAAATAAATTAAAAATTATTGTTAGGTGCAACAAGATCGTCAATCTTTGATCCTTATATGATTTGGATGGCTTTTCTAGAAAGAGTATTTCTTCTTTTGACATCATGTTCTCGTGAATTATAGTAATTTATATCATTAGTCGATATCCTCACAACGAATTGTAAGGTACGAGATGCAAATTCTAATTGCACCAATACTAATTTTGAGTTTTTTTGTATTTTTTTTTCATAGAGAGCAATGCATGCTCCATGTAGGAGTTGAAACCTTCCAAGAAACAACACTCTCCAGCGCACAGCATTGGGTCTCATCCGCCCTGCATATCTTTGTACTATTCGTTGACTCCCCGTCCCAACACCGTCAAATGAAGTCAATCGCGGGCGAAGCTTCGTTTCGTGGAAACATGTTTTCTCACTGCGTAGGGGTGTGCATGGTCCGGGCGGGCGGTTCCCAACCTAGAACCGGGAACCACCCGCTAAGGACCGGTTCCAAAAAATTGGAACCAGGATCCACCTGTTTGTTGCATGGATCCACCCGGGAACCGGACCACCGGTCCGATCCGGTTTCCGGGTAGATCCAAGGAACCGATCTTAATGCGAAACAATTTTGGTTTTCAACATAGAACGGTCAGGTCTATGAGTTGAGAAGGAGGGGAAGAGGTCTATGGTTGGGTTTTCAACATAGAACGGTTGCGGAACAATTTTCCGCGGTTGTGGCGAGTGGCGGCCGACGCGAGGGGGCGAACAATAGCGGCGGAGGAGTAGCGGCGGCGACGTCGACACTCAAGGAGGAATCGAAATGGTGATAGGATTATGAGGAACTAAGGAAGAGACAAAGAGAGAGAACCGAAGACAAAGGGAGTAAGGAAATGAGATCTAATCTAGGGTTTTTTTTAGTAATTTTTTTTTTAATATTAAAAAGGTTCCGGTCCGGTCCGGGTGGGCGGATCCATAAAAAAACTGATAACTCAAGAGTCATGTATCTCGCGATCATTGAACAAAAACAAAGAAACTTGAAGAGAAAATTCAACCGAGAAGGAGAACGAGTGCACAAGAATTCCTATTACACTTAAAAGGCAAGGCCATGCCATTACCTTCCACAATTTCGGGAGTTTAACTAATTGTGCAGATATCAAGTTTGCGGACGTGGCGCATTTGCATTGGTCCACAATCAGCCGTCGTTTGCATTGGGTCTCTCCTCTACATGAGTCTTTCGGGTCTTCCTGTCTCGGAAACCCGTTGGCAGCTTCCGTGTCCTGCAATTACGCTGTAACCCTGCTCGCCGCTTTAGAACATCGCCCTCTGGTTCCCTTGAGCATGTATATGAACCCCATGTAATCGATAGGGCTATTGTCTCAAGTGAAGCGGACAGGTAATTTTGAAATTGCCAAGTGTGTGGAGTAGTCAAAGTATGTAGAATTCCACTGAGATATTTTCCCGATCTTTGTGATCCCTCACAAAATGAGGATATCTACTGGTTGGCATTCATGTGATCTTGCAAGAAATTTGACAATTGAAATGTGGATATCAAACGTTGTGCTGTTTCTGGCAGATTATCGTGTCATCCGGAGATGGACACAGTAAAGAGATGAGATCGTTCATGCAAGAAATGAACTTCAGGATTACGGACATAGTAACGAGGGCAAAGGTGCTAATTATTGAAGTTGACAAATATTTATCATTGTGAATGCTTGACCCATGGTATAGTTAACAGTTAACACGACAGATTTCCGTGATTCTGTGGAACGCTTGCCGTGCTCGTAATGCCCGTGGTTTCTTCAAAGATCGCGGGCTTAAGAAGCACTGGTTTCGACCGGTCAAAAGGTGCTTTCCATGGAGAACTTATGGTGGAGCAGGATGTCGCTCGACGAGGAGCCATCTAAATGTCATGTAAACTTGCGTGGCCCAAACAGATGGTTCCGTCTCTTTCATCAAAATTACGAAGCTGTCGCCTAAGCATATCACCGCTCGCTATTAACACCTTGTGGATAGGATAATTAAATGTGTTTTTTAAATACATTTTCAATATGCGCACGTTCAGATATTAAAAAATAAAAACAAAATTTTATTTCCATTTTTCGTTTTCACTAAAAGGAGAGATTTAAGAAATTGCCCACGAACCAAAGGGCCCTTAATCAAATAATTTTTTTACGCGGCGCTCGTTCGTTCCTTTTTTAAGATTCCATCTCTTTTGGAGGAGAAAGTACTTTTGCCTAGCCAATCTGTCCTCTAACGCCTCTCTAGTCTCTGCATTTCATTTTGCCTTTCACAGATTTCGCGAGGAAAGTTCCTGGCAAGTACCTGGAATTCGCGGAACCATGTGTCTACAGGTTCGGCTAAACAGGACTCCCATTGCCCTATACTTTGCAGTAAGAATCGATACCTGCAGAGCAGGTTGCAGGATATTAGGTAGGATAAGTGCTCTAAAAGTCTTAAAACTTACCATAAGCGTACAATTGAGTATTAAAATTTTCAAAAAATACAATTAAGTCTTTAAAATTATTAAATTAATCCGATCGAGTCCTTTCGTTGATTGCACTTTTTTAAAGGTATAGGACTTGAATGGACATTCTTAACAAGTTTTAAGACTTTGTTGTACCTTTTTGAAAGTTTTACTTGTTTTTTTATAACAAATTTTAGGCACCTATCACATATAACAAATGCTCCGCTTGCTCTAAAACATGTGCATACCGTAGGGCCATGCGTTACTCCATCTTGATTCGGCCCATTATAAGCATAGACATCGCCTATAAACGCACTTCGCGAGAAATAAATGCTGTCCATGTTTATAATCATCATCTACCAATCAAGTGATTGAAGGAAAAGATGGGAGAAAATACGACACTACCACCGCGTGTTCGTGGCGGTGGGGATTAAAATTCTAGAGAATAGGATTCCTTTTCTTTTTCGAAAGACTGATAAAGATGATGATGTCGAGTATTAGATGCCGATGTCGGAGCAACTTTTCAGGGAAACCCGTCGGCAGCTACCACCTCCCTCGTCCCTCGAAGACCAAAAAGCAAACGAGCTCGCCGCGTGCATATAAGTACATGAAATCCATGGTCATTGTATCCATCATCATTCCACGAAATTCGAACGTTACCCTTTTCGCGGCTAACGCAACACCAAACTTCAGAGTTTTTTTCTCGTCTTTGCCATTTGCATTGTGCTGCCACCCTATCTCGTAATAGGATCGCGAGCCTGTGTCTCTTCCTAGCGATGACGAGCATTCTCAGGGGCGACTGCAACGCCCGCTACGAGGTCTCGATCGACTTGCGCGCTATGCGCAAGTTCACCAAGCAATGGCGTTTGGCATTCGCGACCATCTATTCCTCCCGAGCCATCAATACCTCTGCAAAGATAACCAAGAAATTCCCTAGAAAATCTCCTTCCTACACTTCAATTTCGATCTGCGATGAGGCTCAGAGTGCTTGTTCCGATCGACCCTGCTCCTTCAAGATTGATCAGTCACGGCTCACCAAGCTGGTCAAGGAAAAGGACCTACGCCACCTCCAGGAATTCGGTGGGGTCAAGAAAGTCACCTCAACACTCGAAACTGATGTCTCGGCTGGTATAAGTGGTGACCCCGACGACGTCTCTCGCAGGCAAAATGCGTTTGGCGTCAACTCGTACAAGAAGCCGCCTGCCAAGGGCTTCTTCCACTTCGTGTTCGAGGCTTTCAAGGACCTCACAATCATGATTCTTCTTGTCTGCGCTGGGCTTTCACTCGGGTTCGGGATCAAGGAGAACGGGGTCAAGGAAGGCTGGTACGATGGTGGGAGCATATTCGTCGCGGTGTTCCTTGTGATCATGGTGTCAGCTGTGAGCAATTACCGGCAGAACCGGCAATTTGAAAGATTGTCTAAGGTGAGCAGTAATATTCTCATTGATGTGATAAGGAAGGGTCGGCGGCAGCAGGTTGCTGTACTCGAGGTCGTCGTCGGAGACGTCATTTGTTTGAAGATTGGTGATCAAGTTCCGGCAGACGGGCTGTTCCTCGAGGGGCACTCCCTGCAGGTACGGACGGCAAGTTTTACTGGTTTGACCGCATTAGATACAGGGCAGTTCGTCATTTTCATAATCTTAGTTCTATGATAAAAAGGAAAAGTAATGGTTTTAAGTCATAGTTCTAGTTATAGTAGAACAAACTTAGTGAAAGAATTTTACTGCAAAAAGTATAGTTAAAATAAAATCAATTTCTTCTTGCGTTACTATTTAGTCAGATTTCAATTTCTTGATGGGAACGCATCCTATTGTGTCATCCTAGCGCCACTAAATCAAGAACAACTTTTGTAATTTTAATTTAGGTTGACGAATCGAGCATGACCGGGGAGAGCAATCACGTGGAAGTGAACAGCAATCAGAATCCATTCCTGTTCTCAGGAACAAAGGTAGCTGATGGCTATGCTCAGATGCTCGTTACATCGGTTGGTGTGAACACAGCATGGGGCGAGATGATGAGCTCCATCAGCCGTGACAACAACGAGCAAACGCCTTTACAGGCTCGGCTCAACAAGCTCACTTCGTTGATTGGCAAAGTAGGCTTGGTGGTCGCATTCTTGGTTCTCATGGTCTTGCTGATTCGCTATTTCACGGGAAACACAGCGAATGAGAACGGGAACCAGGAATTCGTTGCAGGCCAAACAACAGGTGACGATATCATAAACTCCGTGGTGGGCATCATTGCAGCTGCTGTGACAATCGTGGTGGTCGCGATTCCTGAAGGCTTGCCACTCGCGGTAACCCTCACACTTGCTTATTCAATGAAGAGGATGATGGTGGATCAGGCGATGGTGAGGAAGCTGTCGGCCTGCGAGACAATGGGGTCTGCCACCACTATTTGCACTGACAAGACCGGCACTCTGACAATGAACCAGATGAAGGTGACGAAATTCTGGGTCGGCAAAGACTCCGTGGCAGAAAATGCATACTCCTCTGCCTCCAAGTGTGTCCTGAATTTTATTCAGGACGGGGTCGCTTTGAACACCACGGGCAGCATCTATAAGCCATCTTTGGGATCAGAGTACGAGTTCTCCGGCAGTCCCACTGAGAAAGCGATTCTTTCCTGGGCGGTTTCACAATTAAGCATGGACATGGAGGAGATAAAGAAGAGCTGTGAAGTCATCCAAGTTGAAGCCTTCAACTCGCAGAAGAAGAGAAGCGGTGTCCTAATGAAGAAGAGCACAGACAACACGGTCCACGTACACTGGAAAGGAGCGGCAGAGATGGTCTTGGCGATGTGCTCAAGCTTCTACGACGGGTCGGGGATAAAGAAAGATTTGGACAAAGATGAAAGGAAGAAATTCGAGCAGATCATACAGGGGATGGCAGCGAGCAGCCTCAGGTGCATCGCTTTTGCTCATAAACAAGTCTCCGAGGAAGCGACCAAAGAAAGAGAAGATGGGAAGAAGATCCAAGAGGACAGCCTGACATTGCTAGGACTTGTTGGTATTAAGGACCCATGCCGTCCTGGTGTAAGGAGCGCGGTCCAAGCTTGTCAGGATGCGGGAGTGAACATCAAGATGATAACAGGAGACAACATCTTCACCGCTAAGGCCATTGCCGCTGAGTGCGGGATTCTCAGGCCTGGGGACGACACCTTCAATGGAGCCATCGTGGAAGGAGCTGAGTTCCAAAACTACACATCTGAGGAGAGGCTTCAAAGAGTCGAGAAAATCCGGGTCATGGCAAGATCCTCGCCTTTCGATAAGCTCCTCATGGTTCAATGCCTGAAGCAAAAAGGCCATGTGGTCGCTGTCACTGGGGACGGCACGAATGATGCACCTGCCCTCAAGGAAGCTGACATCGGGCTCTCGATGGGCATCCAAGGCACTGAGGTCGCCAAAGAGAGCTCGGACATTGTCATCCTCGACGATAACTTCGCCTCTGTGGCAACGGTGCTGTGTTGGGGTCGATGCGTCTACACTAACATCCAGAAGTTCATCCAGTTTCAACTCACGGTGAATGTCGCAGCGCTCATCATCAACTTTGTGGCTGCGGTCTCCTCCGGCAACATCCCCCTAACAGCAGTCCAGCTCTTATGGGTGAACCTAATCATGGACACGCTCGGTGCCCTCGCCCTGGCCACTGAGCGGCCTACCAGGGAGCTCATGGAGAAGCCCCCCGTGGGCCGGACGGAGCCACTCATAAGTAAAGTCATGTGGAGGAACCTTGTAGCACAAGCTACGTACCAAATGGCCGTCCTCCTCACTCTACAATTCAAGGGCGAGTTGATCTTTGGGGTCAATGAGGCGGTGAAGCGGACACTAATATTCAACGCGTTCGTACTGTGCCAAGTCTTCAATGAGTTCAACGCGAGGAAGCTCGAGAAGAAGAACGTGTTTGAGGGCATACACAAGAATAAGCTGTTCCTCGGGATCATCTTTATGACGGTGGTCCTCCAAGTGGTAATGGTCGAGTTCCTGAAGCGGTTTGCTGACACAGAGCGGTTGAGCTGGGGCCAGTGGGGCGCGTGTATTGGGATCGCCGCCGTGTCTTGGCCTATTGGTTGGGTCGTCAAGTGCATCCCAGTCCCTGATACACCAATCTTTAGCTACTTGGGATCCAAAAGTAAGAAGCTCGTGAGGAAAATCGTGCACAGAGAACAGTAGGAACACTAATTGGCCCTAACTCAATGCTTTTCATAATACTGGTATGTTGACTTTGTCCTTGATGCTGTGTGATTTTTTTCTTTGCCCAAATGAGGAATGTGTAATCAATGATGTAATCAATCTATCTTTCGGCACCGGTCAAAAGATCGAGCTTGGCTTCTCTGGGCTCAGTAAGTTGGCCCAGTTTTCTAAAAGGAATTGACTCGAATCAAATTAAAGCGCTTCAAACCAAAGCCTAAAACTTTCAGATTTTGTGCATTATTGTACTGTGTAATAATATTTTGTTTTTATGCCATCCTAGGAAATAAGAGAATTGGCTTGAATTATAAGAACATCCGTCGGCTTGTTGCATCCTCGACCCCGTCAATGTCCGACCAAGCATGCAACTTCATAACGTGTATTGGTATGAATTACGGACATGGACTATGTCCAGACAAGGAAGAAACTCGTTACGTGTATCGGTCACAATTTTTATTCAACTCACATTTAGTCAGGCCTTATTCTCAGAATTTAGAACGTACACATACAGAATTATGGATGAGCCAAATCGTGCATATATTAGGCACCATGCCCTGCCCTTAACATTGAGCAACCGACTGCAAAAGCATCCTAGGGCTTGGAACTGATACTTAGATTGACCACTATCAGGTCTTTTTGCTTAGAACTAATGCATGAAGAATTTGGGAGGCAAATGGGATTTGGAAAAACTTGAACTTAGGATCTTCTACTCTGATATTATGTTAAGTATTGTGGGACCATTGCTAATGGTTTTTAAAGTTCAGGCTATTAGATAAAAGCATAATTTAAAATTTATATATTCTATCATATCCACTCACAATCATCACTATGTGGAGAAATCTGGTAGCTCAAGCATTGTACCAGGTAATAGTCTCTTTTTGGTCTCGTGCAGATTCTGCTACGTTCATATATCAAACAATTGAAAATATGACTTGAATTGAACTCCATATAGTATTGCCGGAAAACAGTTGAGGTAATGAATGCCATGATAGCTACTCAATTAGAGCTCTTTTCAAATCATAGGATCAATATTGCAACTTGGTTTCACTGTAGCTAGAGCAAATTCTTAGGGAAAAGTGTTAGAAAAATCATAAATATATTACATTATTACTAATTTTGTCCTAAACCTTCAAATAGTGCCAATTTATTGTCAAACCTTTTAAAGTAGAGCCAATTCAATCCTTCCAACTAATTTTGACCATATATTGCTGACATGAACCCTGACTAGCCTATGTGGCATGGCTGACGCTGACATGGGCATTTTTCAATGATATTTTGATAATTTTCTAATTTTTTTCCTTTCTTTTTTTCCCGTCTTTTTTTTTTCCTCTTGTTTTCCTCCTTTTTCCTCTTGTGGCCGGCGAGGCCACTCTCGCCATATATGGACAGAGAATTTGAGTAGCTAGAGGGTTAGGCTGATCAAACTCGGGGTGCTTAATGTTGAGGAAAATTCATTTATTAGTTTTGAAGATTGACAAAGCTTCCCTTAATTGTTTTTTGATTTTGATGGTAAAGTTTTCCGAGTGGAAATTCTAATGTGTATCGTCAGATGTTACTTGTCAGACTTGAGGACGTAGTAAAGATCCTATCCTCTATATTCAATCGCGACGAAATAAGGATAGTGATCGAACCTTGTGCTAACGGCTAGAAGATTGGTGTGGATTTCCTACCAAATATACCTTGATTGTCTGAAAGGAATTTATCTAAATCAATCTCATTGCATATGGAATGCTCAATCTACCAACGAAACAATTATATTGAAGATGGAAAGTTCAACATAGGAAAGACTCAACTTATGGAAACCCAATCTACTGTATCGACGGCAAATCTTACGAGAACTTCTCTCTCGGCAATCTAGAAGCGATCAAATCTTCCTAAAGTTTTAAGTCCAACAATTTGATTGGATAAATGATCCTTAAAGAAGGTCCAACGGTCGGTTTGGACATTGAGGAGTATAAAAGGGAGTTGTACTACTAAAGGACATAAGAGGGAATATATAAGTTATGAATTCTAAAGTTCACAAAAGTATCATCCCAAATACTTTCGTTTACTTGAGCTGAATATCGTAATTTGTTAGAGGTCGTAAGTGTGAGATTAGCAGATCTTTCGCACAAGCTTGAGTAGCACTTACTCAATCCTTGTAACATCTTATTGATTCTTACTAGTAGAATCTAGCAAATAGGCTGTTAGTGCGGGAGAGTGAACGTAGGATTGTCAAAACCGAATTACTATAATTTTGTTATGTGCAATTTTCTCTATTCCTAAACTCCTGTTTATATTTTTGTGAAAGTTTATTGCACATTGGTAAGATCCAAATTTCGCATAACTAGTCGTCAAACGTTGCCCTATTGCAATATCATTTTAACTTGTGTAAATTTCGCACTATCACCTATTCACTCCTCTCTAGGTGATTAATCTAGCCCTAACACTTGAGACTTGAAAGTAGGAGGTGGAGGTGGAACAAGGGATAAGGCTGTGTCTTTTTTGCAAGAAGAAGAAGAGGGAATCTGAAGAATGCCTCGTGCTCCTCTTTCTTGCTATTCTTTTTCTCGAGTTTGGAATCCTTGTGGGTTCGAAGAACGTGGTGGTAACCCTACGAACATATCTTCCACCATTTTCCTGCTCTCTCTGCGGGAGTCTTGAGCGTGTCGTGATTCTCTGTCCTCTGAATCAGCATTCATTTGACAAAAGATTGAGCTGAGTGAGGGCCGCCTCACTAGGTGTCGCTAGAGTGAGGCCAACCCTTGCCCAAGCAGCATCCGGTCTTGCTAAATCTGTCGAGGGCCACTCTCACTTAGGCGAGGCTAGCCGTTGCCGAACATTGCCGTGTTGGCCACCGAAGGAAAGAGGAGGAAAAAAATAAAGAAAAAAAAATCAATATTATGTAAAAATGTCCATATCAACTACGGTTGTACCTTTCATGTCAACAATATGAGTTAAAATTAACCAGAATGACTAAATTGGTTCTATATAAAAAAGTTTAGAACTAAATCAATATAAGTAAAATATTTAAAACTAAATTGACACAATTACAATATGTTTAGGGTTTTTCTGACACTTTCCTTTAAATTTTTATGGTAAAAAGTTTTAGTTTCAGTGATCCGCAATAGCAACCTAACAAGCATAATTAAGGGTCAATATCATGAAATGTGACATATTGACCTGTGTTGTACCGAAGAATCAAGCGTGATAGAACATAGAGAAACAGAGCATGAAATAGGACTAGAGTCCGAGAGCACTTTCCCCGAAGGAGATTGAATCATGCAAAAGAAGTGGAAAACCATGACGAAGAAGACGAGGGACTGACCATCCAGAAAGTTTCATCCCCAATCTGGCTTTTTCTCTCCTTCGCGATCTTACCGGGAAAAAAGATTTCCTTATTCCTATGGTCTCTACGTGTGCCCTTCGACCCGCCCGTCCGCTCCCTCGTATCTTGGAACCTCCCCTCCTCTACCCCCAAAACGCGTGAGTTTTCCCGAAACTTTCCGGACCGGAATTGCTGGCTCACAGCCTGGCCACAGCTAGCACGCACGCATCTTCGTGTCGCCATCGCCCTTGGGCGTCCGCCTGAGTCAGACAGAAAAAGAGCATGACCATCTCTCCATTCTGTTTTTTATTTTTTATTTAATTTAGTTTATTCTTTTATTCTAATTTAAATCATATTTGGATCAAAATGACATTGTTCTAGTCTTATCATTCATGTTTTAGTCATGTTAGAGGCACGTAAAAAATTTGAGTGCATTAATTTAATAAATTTTAGGACTTAATTATACTTTTTATAAGTTTTAGGATTTTCAGTGCACTTATCTTTTTTCTTTTTTTTTTTCTTTTTTCGCTTGATGGGTTTGAAGCGTGACCTTTTACAGAAGACTTAATCTGTCCCCTAACTCATTGTAGCGGTTTTAATGTCAATCTGTGTCCTTACAATGCGTGGTTGCTTTGTCCATCGACCTAGATTTATCAGGAAAAGTTGACACATCAAATACTCAGTACACTCCTTTGAATGGGGTTCGGAATTCTAATAATTACTGTGGACCACATGTGAAACGACACTATTTTTGCTTACCTTGAGGAGGGAGTATCGATAGAAGGTCGAATAAAAATTGCAATGCTTGATTTATCGTTAATGTTTTTACATGAGATTTGATCAGGCCATATAATGGCACTTGATCTAGCCATTATATCAGGAGTACTAATATATTTACTAAAAGTATTATTAAAGAGTTCTTGCTAAATGTGTTTGCAATTTCCACGACCTTAAACAAAGATGACAAGAAAAAGGAGAGAGAGAGAGAGAGAGAGAGAGAGAGAGAGAGAGAGAGAGAGAGAGAGAGAGAGAGAGAGCCCTATTTGTTTTTAAATTAAGGCTAATTGAAGAAATAAATAAAGAGTGTTATGAATTTTCACGTGAACTTGCCACATTATGGTAAATTGAGAGAGAGAGAGAGAGAGAGAGAGAGAGACCTATTGAAATAAAGAAAGAGTGTTACGAATTTTCACATGAACTTGCCATATTATGGTAAATTTGTCATGAATATAAAAATTTGGCATTTCGGTGACTTAAAAATTAATTTGAGGTAAATTTGTTATTAGTATACCACTTTGGAGTTTTTCATTGTATTTAACCTTAAATTAATGTCTCAAGTTTGAGCATTGTATGAGACCCGACCTGATTGGAGGATATATATTGATCCTAGTTGCAATAATAATTAGGCGTAGATTTTCTTGGTTTGGTTATTATGTGATATATAATATTTCTTCAATCAGCAATGGTCAACTCATGCATGTCCAAGAAGACCAACAATTGAACTCTATAGAGTTTTACATTCAATGGAGTTGTTTTTATTTTATTAACACTATGGGCTTTAGTCTAATTTAGGCATAGGAAATACTCGAGCAAGTTAGCGACCATAATTCTTGTTCTCCAATTATTATTAAATTATTTGTTGCCAACTCTCATCATAGAGCAAATCTCCAGTGTCCTCTATTGTTTCTCCTTTATTATTTTTGATTTCGCGTCGATTTAATTTTAAGATCCCATCAAATTCTATTATAGGTGAGCATGGTTCCAAAGTAAAATTTGAATCAAAGAACTAGACAGGTGGAAACATGTTTGGTTCCAAATTCCAAGATATGCAGGGTAAGTTTTAGGTTCCAAAAATTAGGAAAGTTGTTTCAATGGGTAAATTCCAAGTTTTAAGTAAGTGGAACTTGAAACTTAGAACCTGAAACTTGTTTTTATGTTTTTCTTGGTCTATGTTTTAGCACAATCCCGTGGTACTCCATGGCATCTGATCTAAGCTTCCTTTTTATAATAAGGCTTTTACTTTATTCGTGTATCTAAATATAAATTGTGATCAGTTGATTGTAATAATAAATGGCAATTATTAAAGGTGACAATAATTAATAATATATGTGGAACTTAAGTGAACCCTAAAATCTATCCTGAACTTGTGATAGAGTAGGTTTCAGATTTTAAGATATGCATAGTAGATTCCAGATTCCAAAAAAAAATCTAAGGAGTTAATTGCAGGTTTCAGATAGAATTTATAAAAGCCTAAAATCTTGTGCAAAATCTTAAACTTTTCATCTCTAATTTTTTCATTAATTTTATGAACGGTATCTTCAGCTAAACCATTCATTGGTGCATTGTGTATGCCGACATCATCCCCCATGAATAAATTTAAAAACGAATTATCAATCTACCAATTAGAAATAGATGGAGGGGAAACAAGACGCAACCGTGTCATTTCTGGACGGGCGGGACGAAAAATATAACAAACACAGCGTGGAATCTCTGAGTGATGCGTCACATTCCGTGCGCGACGGCCGCAGGAACCTGACGGATCTTTTGGCACGGGTCAAAGGATCGAGCTTGGCTTGTGAAAGGAATTGACTCAAATTACCAAAGCTCTCTTTTTAAGCTAAAAGTCGAGACATTTCAACAATTTCTACATTGGCTCAATATTAGAGCCCAGTTACAATTGCTTTATTAAATCCAAACTTTAGTCTAATCTCCCATACCCCCGTATGAGCTCAACCACCATAGACATATTTCGATTCAAAACATTGCTTAAACTTCACTATAACCATGGATCTCATTAAAACACCAATTTTACATCCACTTTTAATTACTGCACAATGATTTTTCAACACAACCTTCTCAACTATAGATGTAAAACCACTTTTGCATCCATATATGTTAACAGATCGACGACTCTATAGGCTTAACCTCATTATAAGTATTATCTCTGTCGATTATCACACTAGTACTTTCTACTTCAAGTGCTTCTAGTTGAAGCTCCACCTTCTATTCAGATTCATATAAACACCATCACAAACACTCATCTTTAAAAGTATTGAAGATTTGTCAAATGTACCTTTTTCTGCTGATAATAATTGACACATTCTAATTCACAGCACTGCATTGGGTCTCATCCTCCTTGCATATCTTTTGATTATTCGCGGACTCCCCATCCCAAGCCCGTCAAATTAAGTCAATCGCGGGCTTTCCTGGAAACGTGTTTACATTTCGCTGTGACCCGAGTATGCACTCACAAAATATCTTGCATTGGTCCACAATCACCCGTCGTTTTGCATTGGGTCTCTCCTCTGCGTTAGTCTTTCGGGTCGTCCTTTCTCGGAAACGCGTCGGCAGCTTCCGTCCCCGGCAATAGCCCGGCTCGCCGCTTAACCCATGCGATCGGTGGGTATTTTCTCAGACATCATTCCACAAACTCCAAGGTTGCTTTTTTCGTTGCTATCACAACACAATCAGAGTTCCTCTCTTTTGTCTTGCCATTTGCATTGTGCGGCCCTATCTGTGCATCTCTTCCCATCGCTGAGGAGTCGTGACTCCTTCCGCTCCTAGGCCACCTCGAATCGCCCGAGCAATGGCCTGCGCGAGGCGAAGAAAATATCCTGCCCACACTTCGATTTCGTTCCCAGATCAACCCAGCTCATTCCAGATTGATCAGTCAGAGCTCACAAGGCTGGTCAATGAGAAGGATTTCGGCTGCCTCCGAGGAAAACACGGCGGCCCAGGGGGAATCGCCGAAGCCCTTAAAACTGATCTCCTCGAAGGAATTAGCGGCGAACCGGATGACGTCACTCGCAGGCAAAAAGCATTCGGTGTCAACACATTCAAGCGGCCCGCCAAGGGCTTCTTCCACTTTTTGCTCGAGGCTTTCAAGGACCTCACGCACCTGATTCTTCTTGTTTGCGCTGGGCTTTCGCCCGGGCTTGCGATCAAGGAGAGCGGGCTCAGGGAAGGCTGGTACAGCGGCGGGAGCTCTTTCTTCTCAGTTTTCCTCGTGATTGTGGTGTCCGCCGTGTGCAAATACCAGCAGAACCGGCAGTTTGATAAATTGGATGGGGCTAGCGGTAATATTCCCTTCGATTTGATAAGAAAGGGCCAGCAGCAGCAAGTGTCCAGATCCAACATCGTCGTCGGAGATGTCGTTCTTCTCAAGACCGACGATCAAGTCCCGGCAGACGGTCTGTACATTTATGGGCAGCACTTGCTGGTATGGACGAGAACTTGTACTGTTTCGATCGCATTAGTTTTCGCGTATTAACTCATGTTAGTTTCCTCCAGAAATATATAGTATTCGTATTACCAAGTTCGAGCCCAGGTTGATTAATTAGTTAAGTAGTTAGTTCAAAGAAATGTAAAAGCGTACGATATTCTGTTTGATACTGCACACTGTCATTCTCATAATTTTAATTCTATGACAAAGAGGAAAGTAAGGGTTTTATTTCGTAATTCTAATCGGAGGAGAACAAACTGTGTTAAAAAATTTTACTGGAAAAATTATACTTAAAACATAATCCATTTCTTCTCGGGTTAATATTATTCAGGTTTCATTTTCTTTGTTTCAACTTGAGACTCCGCATCCTAGCGTCACTGAATCATGTGCAACGTTTGTATTATCGATTTAGGTTGACGAATTGAGCATGACCGGGGAGAGTGATTGCTTAAAAAAGGACGATCAGAATCCAATCCTGTTCTTTGGAACAAAGGTCGTTGATGGGCGTGCTCGGATGGTGGTCACAGGGGTTGGGATGAATACAAAGTGGGCCAAGATGATGAGTTCAATCAACTGCAGCAGCAGCGAGCAGACTCCTTTACAGGCTCGGCTCAACGAGCTCACCTCGTCGATTAGCAAAGTCGGCTTGCTAATCAATTTTCTGGTTCTTGTGGTCCTGCTAATTCTCTACTTCACGGGAAAAAATCAGGACGCGAACAGGAAACAGGAATTCGTTCCAGGCCAAACGATGGGTGACAATATCATGAACTCTGTGGGGGGAAAAATTGCAGCCACAGTGACAATCATATCGGTCATGATTCCCGAAGGATCGCCAATCGCAGTAACACTCATTCTTGCTTATTCGATGAAGAGCTTGATGGGGGATGGAGCGATGGTGAGGAAGCTTTGGGCCTGCGAGACAATGGGGTCAGCCACCACCATTTGCATCGACAAGACTGGCACTCTCACGGAGAATCAGATGATAGTGACGAAATTCTGGGTCGGCCAAGACACCGTGGCAGAAAACTGGTGTTCCTCTGCCTCCAAGTTTGTTGTGGATTTGATTTGGGACGGAGTTGCTTCGAACGCCGAGGGCAGCGTCTACAATGCAAAGCCATCTTCAGAATCGGTGTGCAGGTTCTCCGGTAGTCCCACCGAGAAAGCGATTCTTTCCTGGGCATTTTCACAAGTAAGCATGGACATGGGGAAGATAAAGAAAAGATGTAAACTCATCCAAGGCGAAGTCTTTGACTCGCGGAAGAAGACAAGCGGTGTCCTAATAATGAACATCATGGATGGCACAGTCCACGTGCACTGGAAAGGAGTGGCGCAGACGATCTTGGCAATGTGCTCGAGCTTCTACAACCGGTCGGGGATGGAGAAAGATTTGAACAAAGATGAAAGGAAGAAATTCGAGCAGATAATCCAGGGGATGGAGGCGAGCGGCCTGAGGTGCATTGCTTTCGCTCATAAAAAAGTCTGCGCAGAAGCTATTGAAGAAAGAAATTACCGGAACAAGATCCAAGAGGACAGCCTGACATTACTAGGACTCGTTGGTATTAAGGAACTGTGCCGACCTGGTGTGAATTGCGCGGTCAAAGCTTTTCAGAACGCTGGAGTGAACATCAAGATGATTACGGCAGACAACGAGTTCACTGCTAAGGCCATCGCCAAAGAGTGCGGGATTCTCAGGCCCGAGGATGATGCCTCCAATGGAGCCATCGTGACAGGGACTGGTTTCCGCAAAATCCCGAGGGAGAAGAGGCCTGAAGAAGTTGAGAAAATCCGCGTCATGGCAAGATCCTCCTCTTCTGATAAGCTCTTCATGGTTCAATGCCTGAAGCAGAAAGGCCATGTGGTCGCCGTCATAGGGGACGGCATGGACAACATACCGGCCCTCAAGGAAGCCCATATCGGGGTCTCAATGGGCATCCGAGGCATTGAGGTTGCCAAAGAGAGCTCGGACATTGTCATCAACAGCGACAACTTCTTCTCTGTGGCGGAGGTGCTGCGTTGGGGTCGATGCATCTATGATAACATCCAGAAGTTCATCCAGTTCAAGCTCACAGTGAACATCGCAGCCCTTTTGATCAACTTTGTGGCCGCAACCTCCTCCGGTGACGTCCCTTTGACAGCCATCCAGCTCTTATGGGTAAACCTGATTGTGGACACGCTTGGCGCCTTCGCGCTGTCCACAGACCTGCCCACAGACCTTCCCACGTACCAGTCCACAGAGCAGACCAAGGAGGTCATGAATAAGCCCCCGGTGGGCTGGACCGAGCCGCTCATAACAAACATCATGTGGAGGAATCTGGTGGGACAAGCAATTTACCAAGTGGCCGTCCTCCTCACTCTACAAGTCAAGGGCGAATCGATCTTTAGAGTGGACGAGGTGGTGAACCGGACGATGATATTTAACGCGTTCGTCCTATGCCAGGTCTTCAACGAGTTCAACGCGAGGAAGCTCGCGAGGATGAACATATTCAAGGGCATTCACAAGAACAAGCTGTTCCTAGGGATCATCTTCATGACGGTGGCCCTCCAGGTGGGGATGGTCGAGTTCCTGAAGCGGTTCATGGTCACGAAGCGATTGAGCTGGGGACAATGGGGTGCATGTTTCGGGATCGTGGCCGCATCTTGGCCTATTGCTTGGGTCATCAAGTGCATTCCGGTCCCTCATACACCAATCTCACAGCTAATTGAGAAAATTATACAGAGAAACAGTAATTAGGTTCAGGAACGCCAATTGTTTTTAACTCAATTCTTCTTAATGTACTGGTGTATTGAATTTCTCTTGACGCAGCGTGATTTTTTTTTTGGGGGTCCTTTGACCTAGAAAAAAAATGCGCAATGAATCGATGTAATTTTTCCAATTCAAAAAAAGCATTCATTCAGAAAATAAGAAATGAGACGAGAGACCTTAATATAGCCAAGAACGTGAAGAACAAAATCGTGAGAAAAATGCGGAAGCACAAATAGAATGATTCGGTACGATTTAGTTCTTCACTATGTCCCTCAATGTTGCTGTAACCATAGTTAATTTGTTACACAAATGACCTCACCCTCTACTTTAGCTCAAGCTACGCGAAGATATATTGTCTCTATTGGAAAAAAGTCGGCAAAAGAATCGACTAACCTTTTAATGCACAACAAAAGTGATTACCAATCTACATAAAATTACTAGTGCGCAATAAATGAATCTATAACTTCATGATGGTTTGAATACAATCACAAGAAAAGTATTGTATTTCTACAGCGTTAATGATAATTGTCTTCTCAAAGTAAAAACGGAAGCCTTATGAGAGTAGAACCATTCTTTTTTATGAACCTTCTTTTCTATCTCCCACATACACATATATGTACATATATATCTACAGTTATGCAGAAGTTATTTTATAACTTTCCTTGAAAGATAACCTCTCACACATTTTTAAAAGGTGCCTCTTAGACACGCATCACATTAGAGCAAATGGTGCCTCTCAAACACATCCCATCATAGGCGATGTTGACACCTAAATTTTACATTTTTAACTAGAACTTAATCGCATAAAAAATTAGGGGTGAATGTTTAATCCCTAGCAAAAATAATTTGCATCGCATGTAGACATTGGGAACAGTAGCATCATTAGTACTAATCATTGAATTTTTTGAGTTTTTTCTATAAAACTATTATTAAAGTTATAATTATTTTGTTCTTTTCCCATTTAAAAGAGAGAGAGAGAGAGAGAATGCAAATAAGGCCAGGCCAAATCTGGACCTCCCGGCCCCCTTTCCTTCCTTTTCTTCTTTTTCCCCAAAGCCCAGCCCACTTATATTTTCTTTCTCATGCGGCCCACCTCTTTTTCATCTTAATTTCTTCTTTCTTTCCCCATGGGCCGGCCCACTTCTTTTCTTCCTCAGCCCAGCCTGTTCGCTCCCTCTTCTTTCCCCTCTCTAGCTTGCCTTGGCCGCTGCCTTCATGGCAAACAAGGAGAAGGGACGTTGGTACAACGTACAGAGGACAGCAGCGTGGAGTGGAGAGCGTCACATGCGACGCTAGTGAAAAGGAATGTCGTGCGGTACGGTTTGAGCTGGCACGGTCCTAGCGAGAGGCGAAGAGAGACAGGGGCATTTGAAAAGAGAGAGGAGCGTTTTGTTTTCCGGGGGGTTCATTTTTGGCCAAGAGAGGGGGGAGAGATTGAAGAGCTCGGGAGAGTTTTGAGCGAGTGAGAGAGAGAGAACCAAAGAGTGAGGGATCTTGAGAGGGTGGTTGATTGTTGTCAGAGTCCGTTCATCAACCACCGTCCGCCGCAACGCTCCCCCCCCCCCCCCCAACCCGAACCAGTAGGTCTTGTGCGTAGCTTTTTGATTTGTGTCGAGTTGCATTGCTTTCCTGAGGGTCTTGCTTCGAGAACACCGCGGGACGGCCAGCCATTGCTCGGTCCATTTTGAGTTCACCCTTCCGTCACCGTTGCTGAAGCCGAGTAGGGATCTCCTCATTTTAAACGCCGGTCCCAATGAACCCCCGCTACTTCGCCCTATTTTGCTAGGATAGGACGTTGAGTTTTGTTCCTCCTGTTAGTCACACATGTGGTGGGCTTCTATAGTCCCCGGCGGTGAGCCACCAGTCGATTTTCTCGTATCAACGAGAGCTACAACCTTACGCTATCAGAAACGAACTTTGATTTATAGAAAATCATAAACGAGGGTGAATAGTACGCGGTGTCGGGATTTTCCGTCCCCGATCGACCGACGGCAACGTTTCATGAAAAAATTCAATCAAAAGCAATTCATAAATATATACAGTAATCGGGAAAACGATGTGTTGTGAAAGAACATTCCTCTATGTTGTGGCATCGGAGATTATGACATATCTCCATAGAAAGAATTAAGCGATTGATAAATGATGAAATACTTAGTACTTTAGATTTTACTGATTGTGATACTTGTGTGGACTGTATAAAGGGAAAGCAAACCAACAAGACGAAGAAAGGTGCCAAGAGGAGTATAGAAATATTAAAAATCATACATACGGATATTTGTAATCCGGATATGGACTCGTGTGGTCAAAAATACTTCATCTCTTTCATAAATGATTACTCATGTTACATGTATCTCTACTTGATTCATAATAAGTACGAAGCATTAGATGCCTTTAAGATATTTAAGGTAGAAGTAGAGAAATAATGGGGCAAATAAATTAAGATCGTGAGATCAGATAGAGGTGGAGAATTCTATGGTAGATACACTGAAGATGGACAAGCACCTAGTCCATTTGCAAAGTTTCTTCAAGAGCATAGGATAATTGCCCAATATATTATGCCTGGTTCTCCGGATCAAAATGATGTCGCGGAAAGAAGAAACCGAACTTTATTGGGCATGGTGTGGAATATACTTAGCGGTTCCAAACTTCATAAGTCTTTGTGGACTGAAGTACTTAAGACGGCAATGTACATATTAAACCGAGTTCCGACCAAAGCTGTTCCAAAGACACTTTTTGAGTTATTTAAAGGTTGGAAACTGAGTTTGCAACATGTATGTGTTTAGGGATGCCGGTCTGAAGCGAGAGTTTACAATCCATAAGAAAAGAAGTTGGACCCAAGGACCATAAGTGGGTATTTCATTAGATATGCCGAAAGGTCCAAGGGATACGGGTTTTATTGTCCATCTTACACCACTAAGATTATGGAATCAAGAAACGCAAAATTTCTTGAAAATAACTTGATTAGTAGGAGTGATTGATCGAAGAACTTTGTTCCTAAGAAAGCATTCAGACACTCAACATTCCACCTCAAGTTTAAGGTTGGTTATTGCTCACAATACCCTTTCAGTTCAGCTGGTTATTAAACAACCAATTGTTGAAGTTCCACAACCTGTTGATATTGATCTAGCAGATCCAATTGTTCGGGAATTACCAGAAACTGTTGAACAACTAGTTGCACAACACGCTCCTCAAGAGAATGTTGATGCAACATTGAGAAAATCTGCTATAATAAGGAAATCGGCAATTTCTAGTGATTATATTATGTATTTACAAGAGTCTAACTGCAATATTGGAGTTGAAAATAATCCTGAAACGTTTTCCCAAGCCATGGATAGCGATAAATCCAATTTGTGATACAATGCCATGAAGGAAGAGATGAGTTCTATGGCATCTAACGAAATTTGAGATTTGGTTGAGTTACCTGATGGTGCGAAGGCCATTGGTTGTAAATGGGTCTTCAAAACTAAGAAAGATTCATTAGGTAACATTGAAAGATATAAAGCTAGACTCGTTGCCAAATGATTCACTCAAAAGGAATGAATTGATTACACTAAAACTTTTTCTCCTATATCTAAGAAAGATTATCTTCGTATTGTTTTGGCATTGGTTGCCCATTTTGATATGGAATTACATCATATGGATGTGAAAACAGCGTTCCTCGATGGAGAACTAGAGGAGGAGGTTTACATGAAACAACCTGAAGGATTCCCCTCTAGTAAAGGTGAGCATTTGGTGTGCAAGCTTAAGAAATATATATATAGCTTGAAACAAGCATCCCGCCAATAGTATTTAAGGTTCCATGATGTCATCTCTTCATTTGGTTTTGTAGAGAATATCATAGATCAATGTATATACCAGAAGGAAAGTGGGAGTAAAATTTGTTTCCTTGTACTATATGTGGATGATATTCTACTTGCAACCAATGATAAGGAGTTGCTACATGAGGTGAAATAATTTCTCTCTAATAGTTTTGACATGAAAAATATGAGTGAGACATCTTATGTCATTGGCATTAAAATCCATAAAGATAGACCTCAAGGAATTTTATAACTATCTCAAGAAACTTATATTGATAAGGTCCTAGAGAGATATCAGATGAAAGATTGTTCACCAAGTGTAGCACCCATTGTGAAGGGTGACTGGTTCAATTTAACCAATGTCCGAAGAACAATCTAGAAATGGAACAAATATACAATATTCCATATGCTTCTGTTGTCGAAAGCTTAATATATATGCTTACGTTTGTACTTGATCTGACATCACTTTTGCTGTGGGAATGTTAGGAAAATATCAGAGTAATCCAAGTATATACCACTGGAGAGCTGCAAAGAAAGCGATGAGATACCTTCAAGGTACCAAAGAGTATATGCTTATGTATAGACAGACTGACAACCTAGAAGTAGTAGGTTATTTGGATGCGAATTTCGCGGGCTAGGTTGATTCATGAAAATCAACATCTAGATACATTTTTATGTTAGCTAACGGAGTCGTGTCATGGAGAAGTGCAAAACAGACTTTGATTGCTACTTACACTATGGAGGCTTTGTTCGTTTCTTGTTTTGAGGTTACCTCGCATGGTGTATGGTTGAAGAGTTTCATTACTGGGCTTAAAATTGTTGATTCTATTTCTAGGCCATTAAGAATATATTGTGACAATCCAGCTACGGTTTTTATGGCTAAAAATGCCAAAAATGGTAGTCGAAGTAAGCATATTGATATTAAGTATTTAGCCATAAGGGAACGTGTTAAGGAAAATAAAGTAGTTATAGAACACGTTGGCACTGAGTTGATGATAGTTGATCATTTAATTAAAGGCATGCCACCAATGAAGTATAAGGATCATGTGACTAGTATGAGAGTAGGTCCCATAATGTAATTTGTCGTCATATGGACGATTTTTATTGTATGAAACTCTTATTCTGTTGTAATGTTAATTCTCAATTTTGGTGTACACATTTTGTTGTTTATGATAATAACATTTATCCTTGGTTCTGGAATAAACATATGGGCTATTCATTAAGATATGTTATCACATATAGGCTGACATTAAAGAAATAAGATGCATTGCGATACATAGAAGATATTACTCACTCTTAGAAGACATGTCGTCATGATCCATGTGTTTTGTTTCTTTTCTTTAAGTATAAAGGTTTCGTGGAATTAGTTGGATAATCCGTATAATGAAAATGATGGGATCAAGTGGGAAAATGTTATTTATTTTTGTGATCCCACATTTCCGAACCCACATTTTCTCTTTAAAGTAGCAGTTATTCAACATGCAGTTTTTCCACATTTTGTACATTTTCGTGACAACCACCCATTTGGTAACCGTATTGATGGAAGACGGTATATAAAGGAATGATCGTTCATTCTAACTGGGCAATTACAATATCTAACACAAACCCTCTATTTTGGAATACACCATGAGTATATTGAGGGAATTGTGTTAGTAGTGCGTGCTTAATATTTCTTTGAATTTTCAGGGTTTTCCCATGAACGTGAATATAAACAATGGCTGGAGGTTATTACCAAAAAAAAAAAAAACAATGGCTGGAGGTTTTTCTATAATCGATCCTAGCTTCTGCATTATGAATTTTTATGTCTTACACTGCGGGCTAATGTGGTTGATTTCAAATGCCCCTTTGATGATTTTCTTAAGTTTGGCGTTGAGTCCGAGCGCAAGAAGGGTTGATATCGTTCCTCCGATCCATGCCCACCACATGTTCGACGATATTTCTAAGCCAGCCCAAGCGATTGCATTACCGATTCCCATATGTTCTTGAACGCGTATAAGTAGGCTTTCCATGTTATGAACCTTCTGTTGCTTGCTAGTTGTCGTTTGCATCATCAAGCCAAGTTTGGGCATACATTCGCTGCGTTTTATTTATCTTCCATTGGTTTCCTGGGTGAGGTGGCTGTAAGTGGTGCATGGCTCGGGGTGGCCGGTGATGATGTCACGAGGTGATGGTGGTGGCAATCAATGATCTCAACCACTGCTTTGTTTATGATGCTCGGCGTGAGAGAATAGGTTGGGTGTTCGGCGATGGAGGCATTGGGAGGAGGGGCTAGTTTCGGGCGGGGGAGTAAACCATCGAAGAAGGAGAAGAAGAGGGGCAGAAGAGGACGAAATAGGGAAAAGACAAAAAAAAATTAATTAAAATATTAATATTAATATAAAAACGAAAAAGAAAACAAAAAAAATGTTTTAAGAAATAGATTTTGTCTATTTTAGATTAAATTCAGATTGTCAAATAGGGTTGGCTGGATCAGTTTACCGACCTGAACCTGTTTTCCCGAATATAATAATATTAAATATTAAATATATATTTAAAATTTCAAAATTCAAAAAATTTCAGAAAAAATAAAAAAAATTCAAAATTCAAAAACCTTTCGAAAATTCAAAAAATTTTAAAAACAAGAAAAAGTCAAAAATTTTCAGAAAATTCAAAAATTTGGAAAATGTTTAAAAATTTCAATAGTAATTAGAAAAATAATTAAAAATAAAAAAATTCAAAAAGATTTGGAAAATTCGAAAATTATTTTTTTTCAAAAAATCAGAAAAAATTCTAAAAAAAATATTAAAAATCCTCAAAAATGTTAAAATTAATCTTTTGTGTTATTTTCTCATAAAAAAAATTAGAATTACATTCAAGGATAATCAAGCCTTTAAAGCTCTATCTTAAGGTTTCAATTGTCTTTAGAGAGAAATGCCCTTAATTACGCAGTATTGATACATTAATTCTGGCTTCCCTTTTATCTACTTAGGATTAGCATTTATCTCTTTCCTTAGTGTTAATTCTTTGCTATCCCATGAAATGTATTTAATGTTTTCCTTGATTGCTACGTTAATAATTGTACACTCGCATGATCATCTCACATGTTAGTAGATAGAAATAAAATCGATCTAGACTACTTGACAAAAATATCTTTTTTAAAATGAACAAGATTAGGTACCGAAAAAACACTAATTAATTAATTAGTGTAATCAAATCCCCGAACCTAAATTATGTGTTTGTGTAGAAAGTGGGGTACACTCTCATGCCTCCCTCGGTTTCTAACCGACTCCAATAGGTTACTGGCAACTCATTCCTTAGAAAAATTTTCGTACCCTCAATTTGAACATCAAATGTTGCGCGGGCTATGAGCTTGGGAGAGCCCGTACCTGATCATGGGCTGTACACCCATCCTTTAGGCAATAGCCCTAAATTTATTCCCTCCCCCGAGGTAGGTCGCGACACCTCACAATCATGATTCTCCTTGTCTGTGTCGGGCTTTCGCTTGGCTTCAGGATCAAGGAGAATGAGGTTAAGGAAAGCTGGTACAACGATCGAAGCATGTTCATCACGGTGTTCCTCATAATCGTGGTGTCAGCCGGGTGTCATTACCGGCAGAATCAGCAATTTGAAAAATTGTCTCGGGTGAGCGGTAATATTCTCACCGATGTGATAAGGAAAGGTCGGTGACAGCAGGTTTCCATATTCGAGATTGTCGTTGGAGATGTCCTTTGTTTGAAGACTGACAATCAAGTGTCGACAGATAGGCTGTTCCTCAAGGGGCACTCCCTGCAGGTATGGACGGCAATTTTTACTGGCTGGACCGCACTAGATTTTCATATTAACTCACGTTAGTTTCCTCCAAAAATATAATGTAATTAGTTCAAAGAAATGTAGAAGTGTATGATATTCTCTTTGATACAAGGCAGTATGTCATTTTCATAATCCTAGTTCTATGATAAAAAGGAAAAGTAATGGTTTTAAGTCGTAGTTCTAGTCATAGTAGAACAAATCTTAGCAAAAGAATTTTACTGCAAAAAGTATAGTTAAAATAGAATCAATTTGTTCTTGTGTTACCATTTACTCAGATTTCAGTTTCTTGGCAGGAACGCATCATATCGTGTCATCCTAGTATCACCAAATCAAGAGAAACTTTTGTATTGTTAATTTAGGTTAACGAATTATGCATGACCGGGGAGAGTGATCACGTAGAAGTGAAAAAGCAATCATAATCCATTCTTGTTCTCTAGAACAAAGGTTGCTTATGGGTATGCTCAGATGCTTGTTACATCGGTCAATATGAACACAACATGAGGCAAGATGATGAGCTCCATCAGCCATGACAACAGCGAGCAAAACCCTTTACAGGCTTAGCTCAACAAGCTCATCTCGTTGATTGGCAAAGTAGGCTTGGCGGTCGCATTCCCAATTCTTGTGGTCCTACTGATTCGCTATTTCACGAGAAACACATAGGACGAAGACGGGAGCCAGGAATTCATTACCGGCCAAAGAACAGGTGACGATATCATAAATTCCATGGTGGGCATCATTCAGTTGCTGTGACAATCGTGGTGGTCATGATTCCTGAAGGCTTGCCACTCGCTTATTTGATGAAGAGGATGATGGTGGATCAGGGGATGGTGAGGAAGCTGTCAGCCTGTGAGACAATGGGGTCGGCCACCACTATTTGCACTGACAAGATTGGCACTCTGACAATGAACCAAATGAAGGTGACGAAATTCTGGGTTAGCAAAGACTCTAGAAGAAAACGCCTACTCCTCTACCTCCAAGTATGTCCTGGATTTTATTCAGGATAGGGTCGCTTTGAACACCACGGGTTGCGTCTATAAGCCATCTTCAGGTTCGAAGTACGAATTCTTAGGCAATCCCACCGAGAAAGCGATTCTTTCCTGGGTGGTTTCACAATTAAGCATGGACATGGAGGAGATAAAGAAGAGATGTGCAATCATCCAAGTCAAAGTCTTCAACTCAAGGAAGAAGAGAAGTGGTACCCTAATAAAGAAGAGCATGGATGACACATTCCATGTGCACTGGAAAGGAGCGGCAGAGATGGTCTTGGCGATGTGCTCGAGCTTCTACGACGGGTCCGGGATAGAGAAAGATTTGGACAAACATGAAAGGATAAAATTCGAGTAAATTATCCAAGGCATGGCTGCGAGCAGCCTTAGGTGCATCGCTTTCACCCATAAACAAGTCTCCAAGGAAGCGACCAAAGAAAGAGAAGAGAGGAAGAAGATCCAAGAGGACGGCCTGACATTAATAGGACTTGTAGGTATTAAGGACCCATGCCGTCTTGTTGTGAGGAGCGCTGTCCAAGCTTGTCAAGATGCGGGGGTGAACATCAAGATGACAGCAGGAGACAACATGTTCACTGCTAAGGCCATTGCCACTGAGTGTGGGATTCTCAGGCCCGAGGACGATGCCTTCAATGGAGCCATCATGGAAGGAGTGGAGTTCCACAGCTACACACCTGAGAGGCTTCGGAGAGTCGAGAAAATCTGGGTTATGACGAGATCCTCACCTTTCAATAAGCTTCTCATGTGACAGAAATTGAGGTGGAGTTGAGAGGAAAAATAATTTACGCATTCTCAGTATATCTCTTGTACATGTATGATCCTCCACTTATAATCTTAGTGAGAGGAAGTAAGATGGGAAAGGAAATATACACTGATTACATAATGATTCCATGTCTTATTTTACCAAGCTAATCACCAATAAACAAAATCAATCATTGATGCTCAGATTGATACTCGGAATCGGTATCTTCATATTTCCAATACTCCCCCTCAAACTGGTGGCCTGTATATGTCAAGGACACCTAGCTTGCTCAAAAGGTATGTATGTTGTCTTTGGCATAATGGCTTGGTAAAGATATCTACAAGCTGCTCTACAGTTCCAATTCCTCTTGCTGTGATGATCCCTTCTCGAATCTCGTCTCGAGTGAAATGACAATCAACTTCTATATATTTAGTCCTCTCATGAAAAACTGGATTTGCCGCTAACTTGAGTGTAGCATCATTGTCACAAAATAGTTCACTGGGTCCCTCGATTCGTACTCCAAGGTCGAAGAGTAATCCACGTATCCACACTATCTCACAAACAGTCTTTGCCATGGCTCGATATTCTGATTCGGCTGACGACAGTGACACAGTCGACTACTTCTTTGTCTTCCATGAGATGAGTGACTTCCCTAGTTTAATACAAAAACCAGTAACTGATCTCCTCATCATTGGACAAGTGGCATAATCGGTATCACAAAAGACTGTTATCTTCATATCACAATCACGAGATAAGAAATTACCAAGTCCCGGACATTTCTTCAGGTACTTCACAACCTTTAATGTGGCATTCATATGAGATTGCTTTGGCTTGTGCATGAACTGACTGAGTATCTTACTGCATAACAAATATCAGGTCTTGTCATGGTGAGGTAGATTAGTTTTCCAACAAGATGCTGATATCCCGATGGATCCTCCAACAATGGATCAACTGTGGATGAAGGCAAACTCATATCGTATTCATGCGTCGTTAGCTTCACATTTTGTTCAATCGGTATGGCAGCCAGTTTGCATCCTGATAATCCTGCTTCTGAAACTATCTCCAAAATGAACTTTCGTTGACTAAGGTTGATTCCCTTATCAAAGCGAGCTATTTCAATACCTAGGAAATATTCGAGGGGTCTCAAATCCTTGATATGAAAGCAGAATGCAAATATTTTTTGAACCTTGTAATGGCCAACTCATTGTTTCCCATGATAAGAATGTCGTCAACATATATCAACAAATAAATTGATGAAGTACCTTCAGTCCAAGTAAACAAGGCATAGTCGTGCTTGGAGTGCTGGAATCCTGCGCCGATTAGTGCAGTAGTGAATTTGGTATACCACTGTCTAGAAGCTTGTTTAAGTCTATACATGGATTTGTGTAAACGACACACATGAGACTCCCCATGTCTGCGTAAACCCGGTGGAAGTTCCATGTAAATCTCTTCATCTACGTCCCCATGTAGGAAGGCATTATGAACATCCATCTAATGTAGTTGTCAATTACGAAGGGCTACAATAGATAAAAAGGAACGAATAGTAACTTTTTTAGCTACAGGGGACAAGGTTTCATGGTAATCAAAACCTTCCTGTTGCGTGAAACCCTTCGCAACTAACCGAGCCTTGTATCTCTCGATGGAACCATCTGCCTTGAACTTTATCTTGTAAACCCATTTGTATCAAATGGGTCTTCGATGTGGAGGTAAAGGAACAATGTCCCACGTGTGGTTTTCAATTAGTGCTTTAAGCTCAGCTTCCATTGCATCCTACCATTTAGGGTCGCATGCCGCCTCATGATAGGAAGACGGCTCCTGTTCTTTAGAAATCCGACTAATGCAGCATATATGTTCCGGTGACAGCTGACTAAAAGAAACGTACAAAGAGACCAAATATTGTGTACCTGGAGAATTTAGCATAGGGCATATGTAATCCTTTGTCCAGGTGGGTGATCGTGTATGTCGACCAAAATGTCGAGGCTCCCCCACTCTTCCTTCCTCAGTAATGATAGGTAAGGAGTCTTATGAAGAACACTGTAACTCTTGTTGTGAAGAAGTGACTGGAGAATCGGATGGCTGATTTTCCTCATCTGAAAGAACAGATAATTCAGCTCCATGATGAACTGGATTTGTTGTTATTGGTGCAGGTTGTTCTAGTGCAATGGTTACATATGGAGGTTCCATACATAAATCTTCTTCTGATAAAAAGGGGCGATTATTGGGAGCTGAGATAGAGGATGAGGG
Organism: Eucalyptus grandis x Eucalyptus urophylla; assembly: GCA_028830015.1. Lineage (NCBI taxonomy): Eukaryota > Viridiplantae > Streptophyta > Magnoliopsida > Myrtales > Myrtaceae > Eucalyptus > Eucalyptus grandis x Eucalyptus urophylla. Next base: position 6,441,949 of record CM054200.1, read on the forward strand.
GGTACTTTCCCGAAATGGAAATATGTCTTCATGAAAAACCACATCCCTGCTCACAAAGAAGTGCCCTGTAGAGATCTTCATGACTCTATAACCTTTTTGCAAGGAGGGATATCTCATAAAAATACATGGAATAGCACGAAGGTCCATTTTATCCCGAGGCCCTACTGTTGTGGCATAACACAAGCATCCAAATACTCTGAGATGATCAATTCTTACTTCCTTTTCATAAAGCAATTGAAAATGTGTTCGCCTATTGAGAATCTGTGTCGACATTTGATTAATCAAATAGGCTGCCGTAACAACGCAGTCTCCCCAAAAATCTTCAGGAATCGAAGCCTGGTATTTAAGAGCACAAGCAACCTCTAAGAGGTGCCGATGTTTACGCTCAACTATCCCATTCTGCTGAGGAGTATATGTGCAAGAGCTTTCATGGATTATTCCCTTAGATGATAGAAAAGATTCACACTCTCTAGTATAGAATTCACGTCCATTGTCTGTACGAGTTTTTTGAGCAATTTTTTTGAATTGATTTTCAATAAGAGTGAGAAACTTTGATAGAGTTGGGAAAGTTTGGCTCTTTGACTGCATGAGGAAAACCCAAGTCGCACGACTATAATCATCAACAATGGTAAGAAAGAATCGTGACCCATCACGATGTGGTGTGTGATAGGGTCCCCAAATATCAATGTGTAGTAAAGAGAAGGCAATGCTGGCTCGAGATGTGCTAGTGTGAAATTGTGTCCGAGATTGTTTAGCTAGGGGACAAATGGGACATTTCGGATTAGGGAAACGTGCACTATGACCCAAGCGTTGATGGAAAATAAGATTTTTATTATTGATAATAGCATTACAAGAAGTGCTTTTATCAAAAACTTCATAAGAACTAATCCAAAAGTAAAGTCCTTGTGCGACACTACCCAAGCCCATCGGTTTGCTAGTCGAAAGGTCCTGAAAAAAACAATTGTCGAAGTTGAAAATGACACCACAAGAATTGTCTTCACAAGCTTTTGAGACGGATATCAAGTTGAACTCAAACTCTAGAATATGGAGGACATTTTTTAGGACAATATCAAAGCTAAGGTGAACAGTTCCAACCTTAGTGACATGAATAACATTGCCATTCGAAAGTCACACAGTATATAAATATGGACTTTTCTGAGCATGGGAAAATAATTTCTCATTGCATATTATATGTTCACTTGCACTCGAATCTATAATCCATGCATTAGTTAGTATTGAGTTTGTTTTACCAAGGATAGTACCTAAAAAGCCTGCACTCTTGTCACTTGTAGTTAAACGATCCAAAGCCCTCATGATGTTCTGGTATTGATCTTAGGTAATTGGTTGATGTGCCCCATCAGTCCTCAATGCCAACGCATGATAAGCAGAAAACTCATTTTCCTTTTTTTCTTTATCACCCGGCTTGCCATGCAATTTCCAGCAAGTTTCAATTGTATGATACAGACGTCTACAATATTCACAAAATTTTCCTTTATTTTTGGAAATTTGCCCACCTGGTCTATGCGATGACATGGCATGACGTGGTCTGTTTGATCCCATATAGATGGGTGCTGACGTGGCCAAGTGAGAGCCGTTAGATTCAGTCAAGCCAAAAGAGGGATATTAATCGTTGGATGTCTTTTGATGTCCACCGTCGGATGGCTTCTTTTGATCTTAGCCATCCATCCGTGGGTTCTTAGGGTTCCCGAGATTTATCTTCCTCGCAGTTGCAAGGTGTCCGGCGCTCCCGAAGCTTCCGCTCCCTCCATGGCCACCGAGTGTCGAATCCAGCAAACTGGAGCCACCTGCGAGCACAGCAGCAAGGCGACTCCATCAGCTGTCCGTGCATGCTCGACCGTCACCAACCGTTGACTTTCTTCCTAAACGGCCAGTTGGTAGATTCGGCCGAGCGGCAGTGTTGGCTCCATCGTCAAGATCTGTAACCTAAAGGTAGCGTACGTCTCATTCAAGCTCAGTAAGAACCCCGTCACCTTCTCCCTTTCCTTTATGGCCTTGTACTAACGAAGTGTGATTTCAGGCCCCTCTAGTCGTTCCTCGGCCACCTCGAGCTCGTTCCAAAGAGTCGAGAGCCAATTGAAGCGAGCGGTAACCGTGAGGATCCCTTGCTTCAAATCAGAGAGAGCATGTGTTATGCTGAATAACTTCACCCGATCTAGCCGTCCGTACATCTCACGAATGCTTTCCTAGTAGGTTCTCGAGTCCTCTGTTGGAGGGAGTCTTGCTACAACATCCGGCACAAGGCAGTTTCCGATCCAAGTACATACCAATTGATTACACCGTCGCCAATGCCGTTGAAGCCGTTCATCTTATGGGTAAGGCACGGATCCGTCAAGAAAACCCTCTTTGTCTTTGGTGATGAGGGCTCGATGGAAATCGCGCGCCCAAGTGCTGTAGTTATCGGGGCTGATGAGTTGTAGCTGGATGAGTTTCAGATCTGGCCCATCTTCCGGTGAAGTGAAGAGAGGGTCGCCGACTTCGAGTTGGTTGTCGTTGCCGATGGGAAACAGGTACAGTGCATAGCCGAATCCAAAAAACGAGTACGGGTTTGGTCCTTGACCGGATATGGACCCGAACCCTTGACCCTGCGTAGCTCCATTTCCTTGGTTCAGATCCCTTCGATCTGGTTCTTGACTCAGGTCACCTTCATTTTTTTTAGGGCTTGGATCTCCTCTGGGTTGTGGTCCAAAGACATGGGAGCTTTCTCCCGCATACGGGCCATGTTGAGCCCACCCTTGTCCTAAACCAACACCCTATTAGCCTTGAACAGGGTACCACGGAAACGCAGGCCATTGCGTCAGACCAGAAGCAAAAGGAAAAAAAGGACCAGAAGCCAAAGGAAAAACAGGACCAGAAACAGAAGGAAAAAAAATGGTGTTTTGAGGATCCTCAGGTTTTTTGATGACTGCATCCTCCAGTTCATTTGGATTGATCTGAACCAATGAAGCTGAAGTTTGATCTTGAGACATTTCCTCCAAAGGTGAATCTTGAGTATTCCCTTTTCTTGCCATGGTACAGAAGATTGAATTCCAACTCGGCTTTTTGGTTTGTTTTGCAGATTGAAAAACCGCAACAACAATAACTCAAGAAAGAAAGAGGGCAATTCTGAGATCGCGGAAGCTAGGTCTGGGACCGAGGCTCTGATACCATGACAGAAACTGAGGTGGAGTTGAGAGGAAAAATAATTTACATATTCTCAGTATATCTCTTGTACATGTATAATCCTCCACTTATAATCTTAGTGAGAGGAAGTAAGATGGGAAAGGAAATATACATTGATTACATAATGATTCTATGTCCTGTTTTACCAAGCTAATCACCAATAAACCGAATCAATCACTAATGCTCGGATTGATACTCGGAATTGGTATCTTCATATTTCCAACATCATGGTTCAATGCCCGAAGCAAAAAGGCCATGTGGTCGCTGTCATTGGGGACGACACAAATGATGCACCAGCCCTCAAGGAAGCTCACATCGGGCTCTCGATGGGCATCCAAGGCACTGAGGTCGCCAAGGAGAGCTCAGACATAATCATCCTTGACGTCAACTTCGCCTCTGTGGTGATGGTGCTGCGTTGGGGTCGATGCATCTACATTAACATCCAGAATTTCATCCAATTCCAATTAACGGTGAACGTCGCAGCCCTCGTGATCAACTCCGTGGCTGCGTCTCCTCTGGCGATGTCCTTCTAATGGCAGTCCAACTCTTATGGGTGAACCTCATCATGGACATGCTCAGCGCCCTTGCCCTAGCCACTAAGCGTCCTGCCAGCAAGCTCATGGAGAAGCCCCTTGTGGGCCGAACTGAGCCACTCATAACCAACATCATGTGGAAGAACGTCGTAGCACAAGTAACATACCAAATGGCCATCCTCCTCACTCTACAATTCAAGGGCGAATCGATCTTTGGGGCCGACAAGATGGTGAAGCGGACGCTGATATTCAACATGTTCATCCTATGCTAGGTCTTTAATGAGTTCAACACGAGGAAGCTCGAGAAGAAGGTGTTCGAGGCCCTACATAAGAACAAGCTGTTCCTTGGGATCATCTTCATGAAGGTGGTCCTCCAAGTGATGATGGTTGAGTTCCTGAAGTGGTTTACCTACACAGAGCAGTTGAGCTAGGGCTAGTGGGGCGCATGTATCGGGACCACGGCCGCATCTTGGCCTATCGGTTGGGTTGTCAAGTGCATCCTAGTCCCTGATACACCAATCTTTGGCTTCTTGGGATTCAAAAGCAATAAGTGTTGGAAATTTTCTATAATATGGGCTTACATTAATTAATTAATTTTTTATTTTAAATAATCGGGTTAATGGATATTCCAATATTAGTTAAACCCAAGAGTGATCTTATTGAATTGGGTATTGGCATCTATTGATAACGGGCTTAGTTGAGCAACAAAGTGTAGGCAATTGTGTTTAACTGAAGCCCGTAATGGGAAAGGCCCAGTTGACACGTTATTGATTACGATTTGCTAGATCCCCTCTCTAACCTATAAAAAGGTAGGTTATACCTATCAGTTGCTTTAATCCCATTGAAAGCTGCTATATCGAAATAGGTCATAGAGAGGAAAATATGGCATTCCGATAGATCTCTGATTATCAGACTGATCTATTTTTTTTCAAGTGAAGCAATGGCTCAAATAGGTAAGTTTTAATTTCACCGTGCTTATTGATCTTAGTATTTTACAATCATATATGAATCCGATTCTTCTTGATTGATTAGTTGTTTATGTGAATAATTTTCTACATGTGGTATCAGAGCCTATCATATATGACTGTAGAACCTAAAAAAACAAAAAAAATATGAAAAAATTCGAAATTTTCCTCTTTAAGCCTATGGGCATTATTTTTTCGTGTGGATTTTTTGCTCGATTGATCTTGAAACCATAGGGCTTTTGTTCTACATGTCGAGATCTTTTCAACCATATATAATTTGTATATCTCATGTAGAAAATTATTAACATAAACAACTAATCAATCAAGAAGAATTAGATCCATATATGATTGTAAAACATCGAGATCAATAAGCACGGCGAAACTAAAACGTACATGTTTGAGCTATTGCTTCACTTTAAAAAAAAAATAGATCAGTCTGATAATCGAAGATCTATTGGAATGACATATCTTCCTCTCTATGATTTATTTCGATATAGTAGCTTTCAATGGAATTAAAGCAGCTGATAGGTATAACCTACATTTTTATAGGCTAGAGAGGGGACCTAGCAAATCGTAATCAATAACGTGTCAACTGGGTCATTCCCATTACGGGCTTCAGTTAAATACAATTACCTACACTTTCCTGCTCAATTAGGCTCGTTATCAATAGATGACAATACCCAATTCAATAAGATCACTCTTGGGTTTAACTAATATTGGAATATCCATTAACCCGATTATTTAAAATAGAAAATTAATTAATTAATGTAAGCCCATATTATAGAAAATTTTCAACATTCTCCCACTTGGGCCATATTAATTAACTTATTTTATTTTAAAAAAAGATTTTATATTGAAAAATACACTATCGGGTTAATAACTGAAAATATTGTTTTATGTGGCCACAATTTTAAAAAATAATATTCCAATAACGGCATCTCAAAACCAATCCAATCCTATATAACCTTATTATAGGACTATGGAGATCAATGGGCAAAAGAACGCTTCAAGTATCATAACTTTGGCCAAATGGACACTTAAGTGCCATAACTTACGAAAGGTACACTTAAGTGCCACATTAAAAAAAAAACGGATCACTTGAGTGACACTCCGGCCAAAGTCCGGCCAAAGTCCGGCCAAAACGCCAACGTGGCGTTTTTCCGACAAATTGCGCCCAAAACGACGTCATTTTGGACACTAACGTGGCCAAAACGGCATCGATTTGGGCTGATGTGGTAAAAAAAATTAAAAAAATTAATTAAATTAAATTTAAATTTAAATTTAGATAAAATATTTTAAAATAATAATTTTAAAATTAAATTTAGTTAAAATATTTTTAAAAATAATAATTTTAAAATTTTAAAAACTTTAAAAAAAAAATTAAAAAAAAAAAGGAACGGGGGAGGCGGCTGAGAGCCCTCCGCCGCCGCCCCGCCGCCGCCGAGAAAGGCCAGCGACCGCGGGGGGAGGGTCGGCCGGGGTCGCCGGGCCCTGGCCAGGGGCCGGCGACCCCGGCCGACCGGTGGCGAGGGCTCGCAAGCCCTCGCCCAGATCCAACCCTCACGAGCCCTCGCCGGATCTGGGTGAGGGCCGCGAGCTCCAGCGGCGAGGGCTCGTGAGCCCTCGCCGCCGGTCGGCCGGGGTCGCCGGCCCCTGGCCAGGGGCCGGCAACCCCGGCCGACCCTCCCCCTGCCGTCGCCGGCCCTTCCCGGCGGCGGCGGGGCAGTGGCGGCGACGGCTGAGGGCCCTCAACCGCCTCCCCCCGTTGCCTTTTTTTTTTTAATTTTTTTAATTTTTTAAAAAACTTTTTAAACTTTTTTTAAAAAATTTTAATTATTTTTTTAATATTTTGACTAAATTTAATTTTAAATTTATTATTTTTTAATATTTTAACTAAATTTAATTTTAAATTTAATTTAATTTATTATTTATTTTTTTTCCACGTCAATCCAAAACGACGCCGTTTTGGCCACGTCAGCTTGCAAAACGGCGTCGTTCTGGGCGTGCTTCGCCGGAAAAACGCCACGTTGGCGTTTTGGCCGGATTTTGGCCGGAGTGACACTCAAGTGATCCATTTTACTCCGATTTTGGCACTTAAGTGTACCTTTCATAAGTTATGACACTTAAGTGTCCCTTTGGCTAAAGTTGTGGCACTTGAGGGGTCCGCACGTCCGAGATCAATGTGTTAAGAAAATATCACAACACATGACCTTCCACAATCACATATAACAAGCATTATATTTTCATGGATCATGGGCTTAATAGTGTAATAAGAAATAGTGCTAACATGTGATCAAAATATACATTACTTCTTATCGCTCATCAATGCAATTTCTCAATGACATGAAATTACATTAACGTAATTTCTAAACAATATGAAATTGCGTGACTATGTCACAATCCAACATGAGATCTCATAATCAATAACATCTATTCATCTTTAAACTAAAATTTGTTTAAAGATACTGTTTTATACTTCTATTTCTCAGTTAACAGGAGAAATGATAACAATAAAATCAATAATAAAGATCATTGAAAATAAATGCTTTAATAGACATCATAAAAGCATTATCAATTTGTATATAACTATAATATTCAGAAATACAAATTATATAACTCCCATTAATAAAAGAATCTAAAGAATCTAAAATACACATATTCTTTACATGTTCTTTAAACTAAATGGGTCGTAAGCCTTTTGTTAGAAGATCATCCAACATAGACTTAGTTCTAATATTCTCAATCACAATATCTTCCTTTTTGACCAAGTCATTAATAATATAATATTTGATCAAGTTAATATTTCAACTGTGGCATTATTGTTATTTATAGCAAAGATAAATGTTTGTCACACATAATGCAATAAAATCAATTATGGTTGTTGACACATAAATTTTAGCTATTTTATTTACTTGTTCGTCGTATAAAGCATTTCATAACATTTACATTGTTTAACTTATCTTTTTTTTTTAATAAAAGGAGGATGAGAAATAATCTATAAAATAAAATATTTTGTTATGGAGGGAAATTTTGAAAGACTTCAAAGATTGGATAAGGGAGCCTTATCAAAAGACAATCTTCAATGGTGGAGCGAATTATCTTGGAAAATCATGACAAAGGATTTTAGATTTTGGAGCCATTTTCTTGTTGAGCACATCTCCCTTTTTTAAGGATGATCTTTAGCGATTGGGTCAATATATGCAAATCTTCATGGGCAGAACAAACCGGGTGTTTTGCTCTATAAATAGGGGGCTTGGCTTCGTTGAAGGAGAAAAAAACAAAAGTAAAAAGTGGAAAAAAGAGACTGGTGAGTGAGACGTGTGAGGGTTCGGGGAAAAAGCAGAAGAAAGGAGAGAGAGAGGAGACGTACGAAGTGACATGAGGGAGCAGAGGAGAGAAAAAAAAGAAAGGGGGGAAACCGCGACTGTTCATCTTCCTCGGAAGACCCCTCCGACCGCGCCAGCCATGCCCGCGCCGTCCGCTGCGCCAGCACCGCTCCCACCGTCGCTCCGCCGATCCTGTCTTCGAACGCCGTCACCGCTGAAGCCTGCCGCCTTCGCCATCGACGCTCGCAGCACCGGCGCTCGCCTCCGCCTGCACCGCTCCCCGCCGTGACCCGCTCGCCTCCACCCGCTCATCTGCTGCGAGCACCCGACGATCGTGACCCAACACCCAGCCGACGCCCCTGCAGTGCTCCGCTCACCTGTCCGTGACTCCACGAGCACCGCTGCCGCTTCACCAGGCCCCGAGTCGTCGCGCCTCACCCGCGATCTGCAGCGCTCACCACCGCGCGTCCCTGTCCACGACGACCACCCGACGTCGCACCAGCAAACCACGCAGCAGGCCGCCCGTCGCCCTCCTCCTGCCGGCGATCCCTACATCGACGACCCGCAATTGCCCGAGTGCCGCGCGCCATCGCCGGCTGTTCTCCACATCCACGACCCAACACCCGAAGCCAGCAGCCCGCGTCCGATGACCGTGTTCCCGCCTTCGCTGGCGCTGTGCCTCTGCCCAGCCTCACCGTCACCGCCCGCCAGCCGCGCCAGACGCCACACCTCCACTAGTCCCCTCGCCGGAGCTCCGACACCAGTCAGCCACCACCGGCGTCGCCCATTGTCCTCTTTTCTAACCCATTAGGTAGTTTTTTTATTTATTTTTAATTTCCCTTTATTATATGTTGTTTTATTTACCTTTTTTTAAAGTCTTAATATTATTGTATAGGAAGGTGATTTTCATTTTATAAATATTGTAGGCATTATATATAGGGATTTGCTTAAAATTATTATAATTATTAATTTGATCATTAAGATGTCGGATTATTTTTTTAATTATATTAATTTTTAAGCATTTTTATAGTATTTTGAGTATTAAATCATTAAAAATTATTAATTTGATACGTAAGATTTCGAATCAAATTTTTAATTATTTTGAACATTTTTATATGTTATGCTGTTTAGGGTTGAAATAATTGTTAATTTAATCCATGAGACGATGGATTATTTTTTCAGTTATTTTAATTTTTATTTGATGAATACCTTGATTGTTTAGATATAATTACTTGTCTTGAAAAAACACTAAAAAACATAAAAATAAAAATAAATAAAAAAAATCAAATCTTGCCTTAGAGTATGTTGGTTTAGTAAGTTAAGATTGCATTTTTAGGATTGCACTTTTGGATAATTTTTTTGAATAGATTAGGATTGGATTTAATTTTTTTAGAGAGGCTTAGATAATCTTTGCATGTTTGAATAACCTCATTTTTCTAAAAAATAGTTTTCTAAGATAGGATAGGGTTTAAGTCAAATTAACCCCTAAAATAAATTAGAAAACTATTCATTTTAGATAGGTTAATTAGGGTTTTTATTAATTCCAAATTTCAAATAAAAAACACAAAAATATTAGGTGCATGTCAATTAGTTTGCGTGTTAGGTTCATTTAATTAGAAATAATTTGTTAGTAAAGTTAGGTCATGTAGTTAAATGCATGTTTTATGATAAGGTTCCAATTAAAGGAAAAATCCAAAAAATAATAATAATAATTACTTGATTTAGTGTGTGGAATTTACTTTGTGCAATTTATTTTATTCAATGTTTAATAATGATTGAGCATATGTGTGATCACTCAATTGCATGATAGTAATATAGGTTAAAATAAATCCAAATTGCCTGCAAAAACATTTTTTGAAAATTAAAAAGAAATGGTACCGAAAGGATATTAGATAAATCTAGTGTAACCAAGTCCCCATACCCATAGTCTCTGGTTCGTAAGAGTAAAATAATCCTCCCATTATTTTACTTAAGTGTCTAATCGACTTACCATAAACCGATTAGTGGTGACTCATAGTTAATAATCTTTTGCATGTTAAATATTTGAACTTTAAGTCGCGAATTAGTATGAGCTTGGAAGAGCCCGAGCTAAGTTTAAAGACTTAGTAGTCCACTAACCTAGTTTTAGGTGGTGCACCTGAAATTTAGGTCGTGACAATGGTCAATAAGCAATTCAACAAAAATAATTAGTACATTATAAACTCCCATTTAGACAGAGTGTACAATGCACTATTACTTTCCACGGCATGAAGTTTATAAAGTAACAATAAGGAGAACTACATATAATTGTCAAGAATCTATCCTATTTGAGCAGATAAATCATTTAAATTATACATCTCCATAATATCAATATAGATGAGAATTACATATAATTTTTCAAAATAAGAAGCTCATGAGGAAAATCGTGCACAGAGAACAGTAGGAACACTAGCCCTAACTTAATGCTTTTCGTTATGCTGGTATATTGAATTCGTCCTTGATGTAGTGTGATTTTTTTCCTTTACCCAAAAAATGGGGAATATTTAATCTATCGATGTAATATATTCAATTGAAAGAAAGCATTCTCAAGGAATGAGTAATCAATCGATCTTTTGGCACAGGTCAAAAGATTGAGCTCGGCTTGTTTGAGCTCAATATGTCGACCCAATCTTCTAAAAAGAATTGACTCGAGTCAAATTACAGCGCTTCAAACCAAAGCCCAATACTATTCTTTTAATATTTCATTCTTTTAATATTCAAATTTTGTTTTTATCTTACGCTAGGAAATGAGAGAATTGGCTTGAATTATAAGCAAATCATGTCGTGGAGTGCTGTCGGCTTGTTGCATCTCTGTCCCCATCGATGTCCAGCTAAGCATGCAACTTCAAATATGAGCTAGAAGAATGATGAATTCTATGAGACGAGTGAATTGGTATGAATTAGGGATAGGTGATATCAGGGAACAAATTCATGACGCATACAATTATAGCTAATACAAATGATTAATTTGTATTAAATATATGATAAGGGCTCGAAGTACTCTAGATAATGACTTAAAGTGAACCTTATCTCAAATAGAAGCTTAAAGTACCCCAATTTTATTAATTAAAGATCTGAAGTTGACCTTATTTCAAATAAGAACCTAAAGTGACCATGTTAGTTTCAAAGAATGACTTGACATCAGCCAAGGGCATTTCTATCCTTTACATTTTCTTTCATTTTTCCCTTTTCTATTTTTTTTTATAAAAAAAAGGCTAAAAAAATAGGAAAAAAACCCAAGCAGGAGGGCTAGAGGCAACCTTCCCTTGCCTATGGCCCTTGCCCCAATGCTAATGGGGCATTAGCCATGGTTAAAATGGTTGCAAGCGCCTCAATGAGGCCCTGGTCAGAATTGGCAGAAGGCGTAGCCCAAACTTCTCTCCCTTAGGTATTGGTGAGGAATCAACCCTTGCCTTTGATCAACAAGGTCACTAGTCGTCGCTAAGGCATCAGTGACCCCACTGGCCATGGTCGAAACCCCACTGGGGATAGGGCGACGGCCATAGGTGATGTGGAAGGGCTAGCCTATCCCTCCCGGCTAGGTTTTCTTTTTTTTTTTTTAGTCCTTTTTTTCTTTTTTATGGAAGAAAACAAAGAAAGGAAAATAAATAATATTAAAAAAAAAGGCAACAAAAATGAGAAAATGTAAAGGATGGAACTGAGACCAATATGGCCACTTCATGCCTTATTTGAAATAATGTTTACTTCATACTCTTATTTAAGAAAATGTGGGCATTTAATGCCCTTATTTGAGATAATTTCACTTTAAACCCTCATTTGAGAAATTGAGAGCACTTTGAGCTTTTATTTAGAATTTTTCCTTTAATCAATTTCCAATTTTGATTTTCTTTTTTTCGAGTTATCTTATAGAAAGTCAAGGACAAAAGTCAACTTTAGTGATCTGATAGTGCCAAGTGGAAGGGCCATCGCTCAATAGAAAAAAGTTAATATAGGAATAATAAGCTGATCTTCATCAAAATTGAACTTGACTTTCGTTTTTGTTTTCCTTTCCAAAGTAACTCTCATCAATTAGCATCATGCGGAGCAAATAACTATTGAAAGTATCTAAGTAGTAAGTCCACCCCAAAATGAGTCTTACTTTGACTTTCTTAGAGCCTCCATTAAATCAATGCGATTTAGGAGAAATCAAGAAAGTATAATTTCTAATTAATGCAAACTAGGTGGGGTCTTATTCTTAGAATTTGGAATGTGGACATGAAAAATTAAGGGCGAGCTGAGTTTAATACTATTGTTAGGATCAAGCAATTGAAAGTTTCGATTGAAAAGGAAATTGGTAAGATGATCAACACGTGCAGACTGACAATAGTATGGAGTCCTACTCAAAGCTGTTGAATGAATTCTACATGAATGAAGGTATAGTGAGACACCACACTTGTACGAGTGAATCACAATAGGTTGCAAATTTGATGAGCAAAACATTATTAGAGACGACCCATAAAATACTCTCTAATGCTAACATATGCACTTAGGATGGCAGGCAACTCGATGAATAGAGCTTCATCAACTGCAATTGGATGTTGGACTTCCGAGTGGTTAGGTAACTTTGCTTATTATTATATTATTGGAATATTTGGTTGTCTATATTATGTTTGAGTGAGTGATAGTAAGCTTGGTAAAAGGGCAAAAATGTGCATGTTCCTAGACTATGTATAATATGATTAGATTTACTGGTTATGGTGCTTGAAATTAAATTCACCTAATATAAGCACAAAAATTACACTTGATAAGTCTCCAATACTTCTAGATATGAGCATTTGTGGTAGTGTTTATACGAACAATGTGTAGCTTAAGATGGAGTTGTAACCAGAAACTCCTAAAAAAAGTGGGTACTAACACGATAATTGACATAGATAATATTTGTAACTAGGTGGAGCCCAGAAAGGCAACGGTTCTTATAACTGTTGAATTTGATAAGGTGTGTGTTCGATCTTCTAATAGATATGGATGCACTAGTAGTTTTGCATTATCTATGATTGAGGAGGTTGCGTAGAAAAATTCAAAAATCGTTGTGGAGCATGTCGCGACCAAAATTTTCGGGGTATGTACCACCTAGGGTTTGGCTAATGGATTGTTAAGCCTAGACTTAACTCGGGCTCTCCCAAGCCCATACCAATTCGCGACTTAGGTTCGAATTCTTAACATACAAATGATTTTCAATCAGGAGTCGCCACTAATCTATTTTCTGGTGGGTCGATTAGAAACCCAAGTAAAGTAACGGAAGATTTACTTTACTCCTACGAACCAGAGATTGTGAGTTCGAGAACTTGATTATGCTAGATTTCTCTAACGTCCTTTTAGTGCCTTTTTCTTTTATTTTCAAAAATGTTTTGGCAGGCAGCTTAAATTGATTTTAAATTTATTTCCCTAACATGTGAGGCGATCATGCAAGTGCGCAAACCACCAATTTAACACCCAAGTAAAGCAGTAAATAAATTGTAGGACTTACCTTATAGTAACGGAAGCATCTGTATTGTTAGATCAGAATTCACATCCACAACCTTAGATATTATTTCTAATTAACACGCAATTTCTTTTTTTCATTTTCATTTAATTAATGAGAATCAAATCCATATGCAATGCAATGCTTCTAATCTAATATGAAATGATATGACATAGTAGTATAGCCTAAACTATATGACATGGGTAAAAGAATGCAATAATTAAATGTGCAATCTAAATTAATCTAATGACTTAATTCTAATGACGAGCAATTTCCAATTAAATAGACCTAGCAATAATTACCAAATCTAATTCTATATGACATGCAATGACATTTTTTATTTTATTTTATTTAAAAAAGAATGCAATCTATCCTAGGAATTGAAACTAATTTATCCTATGTCATTTTTTGCATTTTTAATGTGAAATTCGAAATTAGAAAAATATGAAAATTATCTAGCTAAATTAAGATTTTATCCAACTTATATTAAGGATTAGGTCAGACTAAACCCTAATTTAAACCAGGATATTATCTTAACCTAGCAATCTCTAACCTAAGATGCAATCTATCTAAAAATATTAATTTAAACGCCTTAATTCTACATGACATATGCATGATAATTTTTTGTTTTTTTTATTAATTTCGAAATTAAAAAATTGCCACATGCAACTTAAATAAAAGAAAAAACTAACACCCTAAACGAATGCTTTTTTTTTTTTTTCGTTTTTTCAAAAATTTGAAATAAATAAATTACCTATTCTAAACATGCAGGATAACCCTAAAACGATGAATGTTCTAAAACAAACCTAATCTAACTCAGATTTTTTTTCGGATTTTTCCTTTCTTTTACGGGAGATATCAAAATAAGACATCAAGAACAACACGACAACAAATCAGGCAAGATATCATCCATGTCCATTTTGGAAATAAATTGACGAATCGTATTTCGCGCATAAGATCGGATTGACCAATTTTCAAATAAAATCACGAATTGTATCTCAAGCGTGAGATCGGATTGGCAATTGCGAGTCGTATTTCAAGCATGAAATCGGACTGTCAATCATACGAACATTGCGAAATTAGGAAAATTTCCTAATTCATGAGGGATTAAGAGATCTTTCGGATATGGCAATATCAATCAAACATTCAAAGAAAGATTGCGATATTACAAATTAGGCAACGAGATATATGAAAATCAAATTGATCGAGAGTCTTACCTAATTCACGATGTCACGTGGGTGACCTCCAAATTCGGATGGACGATGGGTCACGGAAATCACGGTGAGGAAGGCCGGCGATCAGTAGCATGCACGGTTGCTCGGTAATCGTCGGGGGTGTTCCACAAGACCGAGTATTTGGAATTCTGTTTGAGAACTTCAGCTTCTTTTCACTTTGCTATCAAACTTCACCTTTTGCAAGTTCACATCGTGCGCCCACTATTCTTTCACTCGCAATTTGGTGTCTTTTGTTTGACCAAGTCTCAAGCTCCACTCAATCTCTTGAAGACCTCGTCATATCCTCCCTTGGCCGTCCAAAACGTGCGTTGCCGACGATATCTCAATTGCAGGTTTGTAGATAGCCAGGGATGTGCAGACTACGATTGTGAGAGTTACGTAACCTGCAAGGGAAACAAAGAAACAAAACTTGCCAAATCTAAATTGCGAGTCGACTGGTGGAACACGTTGAGGCACAGCAAGCTGCCGTTGCCGATCGTCGAGCGAGGACTGGACCACCACAAGGAACCGAGAGCAACGGTGCAGTAAGTTGTTTGCATTACTGGACCTCACGATGACTAAGCGGGCTACCGAGAAGTTGTTGTATTTTCACCAAAAATCTGCACGCATATGGTAAAACATTGTATAAACATGACCGACTATCGTGAAAGCTCATTGGGCTGGCTGCAAAAGAAAACATCAAACTTGCGAGATAACTTGTAATCGTCAAGAGCAAAATTGATATTGCAAGGGAACTGAGAAAGTTTCACTCTTTGGGCGCCAGGTTGAGCAAAAGTGTTATAGACGCAAGGCTCAGCAACCCATAAGGTGTCAGGGACTGGTCGTCGCTAGATGGACCGCTCCGTGGTGATTGAACTGGCGGATCTAGAGTGGGGCCAGGAACCGGGGAAGCTCGCCAAGTTGCAGCGATGGTGATGAGCTCTTGGAATGCCGATGAGGATTCCCTGGACTTGATCGCGGGCCCGGCATGAAGAAAGGCTCGGTTGCCTTTCTTTCTCTTGACTTGAATCCGTAGCCTCCTTTTGGCTTTTCCTTCGTATTGTGGCCGGGAAAAGCTTCAATTAGTTGAACTTGACAGTGAGTGGGTGTCTGACTAGGTCGGCAAACCACACTCACGAGAACGGCCACCAATGTCACTGCTGCATCACCGTCTTCAGTTATGACGGGCTCTTGCCATCTTTCGGGCTCTCGCCATCTTTCTCCCCTGGCTACCCCTCACGTATACCGCTCTCCTCTTTGTGTGGCCGGGTGTTTGCACATATGTGGCCCTCCCCCGAAACCCTACGCAAACAACTTATTTATAGGGCGAGGATTAGGGTTTTAATTTTTCCAAATTCATATCCACAAAGATTCTTTTCGAAACACAATATTTGTTTTTCTTCCAAACGTAATATTTGCTTTTGAATTGAAATCTCACAAAGATAAATCCGTAAAATCTCTCCGAGGATACGGGCTTGGACCGATTTGCTTTCTTCGTGGGCTTAGCTCGACTCATCAAATTAAAGTTTCTGAACCATCAATTTGAAGCCATCCATTACCGGCCCAATGTAAATGCAAAAAAATAAAATAAATGCACCTAAAACTATATGCTATGCGGTTAACTATTTTTTCAGGGATAAAATTAACCCTTAATTTTTTAATACGATAAATGACTAAATGGGTCGCCAAAATTTAGGTGTCAACAGAGCAGTTAAAAATGCATATACAACTAGTGTTCTAATGAGGTCCACGATTCCAACGAAGTTCAAGCAATGCTAAGAATCAGAAGATGTCTATGGCAGTTTGAGCTCGTGAAAGGTTGTGGGAGATTAGCAATGAAGTTCAGATTCCAATGAAGTGATGGTAACTTGGCTCAAAGGGGTTTTCTATTTTGGATCCAACTCTTGTCAATATTTAAGAATTTTTTTTTTTTGTGAAGAGTATTGAAGAGGAGCTTGTGTTTATGAATTACATCTCGAGTGTTTGAAGTCATGAAAAATATTGTGGTAATTCTTTATGTAAATCCTTTGTGAGGTGGAGAGATAATTTCATGAGAAATTGTAACTTGTGATGGCTAAATGTTGCATGAATTATTTGGTATAATTAAGAGCTGCGAAATACTAAGTATATTTGATTGACTCAGTGTGATCTATAGTATACTTTGTACAGCCCTTCCATGGACATAGGTCACATCGATCAAATTTCGTAAATCTGATGTTCTATTTATTTCCTTGTGCCGTTTATTCTATTGATCGATCACTTTCTTTTTGCAACATTATATGGGTAAGGGATGAAGAAAATTTTTCTCCTTAAGAGTTCTTATTTTTCGCATTATCAAATGTTGTGAGTTCATACTAGGGTTACGACGAAACTGGGGGAGGTAGTGGAAAACGTGTTTCCACGAAAGCCCGCGATTGAGTTCATTCGACGGGCTTGGGACGGGGGAGTCAACGAAAGGTCAAAAGATATGCAGAGATGGGAGACCCAATGCTGCCTTGTCATGGAAGGTTTGCAACTCGAAAATGGAGTATATAATGCTCTCTATGTAAAAGATACATAATATTTTAATTGGTGCGGCAGAAATTGCACTTCGCAAGTTTGTCGACAAAGAGAATATTGCCATGTGGATTTAGGTCAAGTCAAATCAACGATTGGTACTTACCATTCATCGCGAGAACATTGGCTAATGATATAAATTGCTTTGTAACATAGGAACGCAATATCATATATGAGTTATTGCGCGTAATAAAAACAAGGTATTGACATTAATACCACTGGAAAGGGCTAAGGGATGGACCGAATCATGCGTAAAAAGCCACACTCCAAACCCATCTGAGTAAAGATAAAACGGAAGAAAAAATATTCCTCCTAGAAGGTCGTCTCGATCAGATGAGGATCGAAGATTGAGGGTCCTGTTGCATCTAAGAATAATTTTTAATTTATTTATTTTGCATAAACGAGTGTTTAAACTATGTCTACCTACATTTTTCTTGAATGTTTCCTTCCACCTCCATTTTTTAATCGTTTCCGTCTCATGCAGAAGCATCTGTATTGACCAATGGGAGAACGCGAGAGTCGAGAGACGCATGCAACACGCCATTGCTCTCTTTCGTAGTAAATGCTTTTATCAAGGAAGACTTTTTGCTCGAAAACTTTGTCGTCGTCTCTCCAACTCGACCGGCGGGACTAATTATAAAGGCTGAATGCATCACCAGCTCTTGAATTCTCTTGATCACGACGACTCGTTCAATTTTTTTAATAGATAATAATATGTTTGTTGATGTAGACTCTCATGTCAGCTTCTGAAGGACGAGCAGCCGACACGGAATCTCAAAAAGAAGTCAAACTGAGATATGTGTCTGTGAGAGAGAGAGGGAGAGAGATATAGAGAGGGACGTGCTTCCACATTTTTCTCATGGTTTTTGGCTATATTGTTCAGTTCACTCGTCTAAATCCTTATCTTCTCAATGCATGCATTTTTTTTAAATTGGAAATATTACATTAACTGGTTGCACATTCCTTATTTTTCTAGGCAAAAGAAAAAAAAAAAACAAAATGCATCAAGCGAAATTCGATATGCCAGTACAATAAGAAGAATTGAGTTAAAGCCAAATAGCATTCCTAAACCTAATTAACTGTTCTCTGTGCATAATTTTCCTCACGAGCTTCTTGCTATTCAATCCCAAGTAGCTGTAAGATTGGTGTATCAGGGACCCGAATGCATTTAACGACCCAACCGATAGGCCAAGACACAGCCGCGATCCCTACACATGCACCCCATTGTCCCCAGCTCAACCGTGCCATGACAGCGAACCGCTTCAGGAACTCGACCATCACCACCTGGAGGACCAATGTCACAAAGATGATCCCGAGGAACAGCTTGTTCTTGTGAATGCCCTCGAACACGTTCTGCTTCTCGATGTTCCTCGCATTGAACTCATTGAAGACTTGGCACAAGATGAACGCATTAAATATTAGCGTTCGCTTCACCGCCTCATCCACACCAAAGATCGATTCGCCCTTGAATTGTAGAGTGAGGAGGATGGCCACTTGGTAAATTGCTTGTCCCACCAGATTCCTCCACATGACGTTTGTTATGAGCGGCTCGGTGCGGCCCACAGGGGGCTTTTTCATGAGCTCCCCAGAAGGCAGCTCTGTGGACAAGGCGAAGGCGCCAAGCGTGTCCACGATTAGGTTCACCCATAAGAGCTGGAAGGCCGTCAAAGGGATGTCACCGGAGGAGACTGCGGCCACAAAGTTGATCAAAATGGCTGCGATGTTCACCGTGAGCTGGAACTGGATGAACTTCTGGATATTATCATAGACACATCGACCCCAGAGCAACACCTTCACCACGGAGGCAAAGTTGTCGATGATGATATCCGAGCTCTCTTTGGCGACCTCGGTGCCTTGGATGCCCATCGAGACCCCGATGTTGGCTTCCTTGAGGGCCAGTGCATCGTTCATGCCGTCCCCCGTGACTACAACCACATGGCCATTCTGCTTCAGGCATTGAACCATGTGGAGCTTATCGAAAGGCGAGGATCTCGCCAAGACCCAGATTTTCTCAGCTCTCTCCATGGAATCGTGGAACTCAGCTCCTTCCACAATGGTCTCGTTAGAGGCATCGTCTCTGGGAGTGAGAATACCGCACTCCAAGGCGATGGCCTGGGCGGTGAAGATGTTGTCTCCCGTTATCATCATGATTTTCACTCCTGCCTCCTGACAATCTTGGACTGCTCTCTTCACATCGGGACCACACGTGTCCTTAATACCAACAAGTCCTAGTAATGTCAGGCCGTCCTCTTGGATCTTGTCCCCGTCTTCTCTTTCTAGGATAGCTTCCTCGGAGATTTGTTTATGAGCGAAAGCAATGCACCTGAGGCTGCTCGCCGCCATCCCCCGGATAATCTGCTCGAATCTCACCCTTTCATTTTCATCCAAATCTTTCACTTCCCCCGACCCGTCGTAGAAGCTTGAGCACTTGGCCAAGACCATCTCTGCCGCTCCTTGCCAGTGCACATGGAATTTGCCGTCCAAGCTCTTCTTTATTAGGACACCGCTTCTCTTCTTCTGTGAGTTGAAGGCTTCGACTTGGATGACTTCACAGCACTTCTTTGTCTCGTCCGTGTCCATGCTCAATTGAGCATCCGCCCAGGAAATAATCGCTTTTTCAGTGGGACTATTGGAGAACTCGTACTCCGATCCCAAAAGCAGCCTATAGACGATGCTCGTGGTGTTCAAAGCAACTCCGTCCCGAATCAAATCCAGGACAAACTTGGAGACGGAGGAGCACATGTTTTCCGCCACAGAATCTTGGCCGACCCAGAATTCCGTCACTTCCATCTCGTTCATCGTGAGAGTGCCGGTCTTGTCAGTGCAAATAATGGTGGCTGACCCCATTGTCTCGCACGCTGAAAGTTTCCTTGCCATCACCTGATCCACCATCATCCTCTTCATCGAATGAGCGAGAGTGATTGTTACCGCAAGTGGCAAGCCTTCAGGAATCAAGACCACCACGATTGTCACTGCGGCTGCAATGTTGCCAACCACGGAGTTCATGATATGGTCACCCATCGTTTGGCCTGGAACGGATTCCCGTTTCCCATGCTCGTCATGTTTGTTTCCCTTGAAGTAGCAAATCAGCAGGACCACAAGAACCAGAGAATTGACCGCCAAACCGACTTTGGTAATTGATGAGGTGAGCTTGTTGAGCCGAGCCTGTAAAGGGGTCTGTTCGCTGCTGTCCCGGTTGATTGGCCTCATCATCTGGCCCCCCTTTGTGTTCATCCCGACCGATGTAACCAGCATCCGAGCAGACCCATAACCGACCTTTGTTCCAGAGAACAGGAAGGGATTTTGATTGCTCTTCTCTTCTATGCAACCACTCTCCCCGGTCATGCTTGATTCGTCGACCTAAATTGACACCAGAATGAGATGATAGGATGCAGTCAGAAAATGAAACCTCAGTAAATATTAACACCAGAGGAAATGGATTATGTTTAAATATACCTTTTCCAGTAAATGTTTTTAACAAAGTCGGTTCTCCTACGACTAGAACTACGAATTAAAACCACTACTTTTCCTTTTTCTCGTGGAATTAAGATTACAAAAATGACGAACTGTGCAGTATCAAACAAAAGACCGTACACATGTACATTACTTTAGACTAATTACTCAATTAATTAATCAACTTGGGCTCGAACTTGATAACACTAATACTATATATTTTTTAAGGAAACTAACAAGAGTTAATAAGCGAATCTTATGCAAACAAAACCAGTACAAATTCTTGTCCGTACCTGCAAGGAGTGCCCGCCCAGTAACAACCCATCTGCTGGGATTTGATCATTGTTCTTCAAACAAACGACGTCTCCGACAACAATGTCGGATATGGAAACCTCGCACGGCCCTCCCTTCCTTATCACATCGATGAGAATATCACCGCTCGCCCCATACGATTTATCGAACTGCCAGATCTGCCGGTAATTCCTCACGGCCGACACCACGATCATGAGGAAAACTGTGAAGAATGGGCTCCCGCCATTGTACCAGCCTTCCTTGAGCCCGTTCTCCTTGATCGCAAACCCAGGCGAAAGCCCAGCGCAAACAAGAAGAATCATGAGCGTGAGGTCCTTGAAAGCCTCGAACACAAAGTGGAAGAAGCCCTTGGTGGGTGGCTTGAATGTGTTGACGCCAAATGCGTTTTGCCTGCGAGTAACATCTTCCGGTTCGCCGCTAATTCCGCTAGAGACATCAGTTTTGAGGGCTGACGCGACTTTGCTGACACCGCCGAATTCACTGAGTCGGATGAGGTTCTTGTCCTTGACCAGCTTCGTAAGCTGCGACTGATCAATATGGAAGGAGCTGGGTTGATCGGAGGCAGCGCTCGAAGCCTGATCAGGGATTGAATTCGAAGTGTAGGAAGAAGCAAGCACTTGGAGCTGCGACTGTTCAGTCTGGAAGGAGCTGGGTTGATCAGAGCGAGCGCTCGGAGCCTGAACGGGGATTGAAATCGAAGTGTAGGAAGGGTCAAGTGGTCGAAGTTGTGACTGATCAATCTGGAAGGAGCTGAGTTGATCGGAGCGAGGGCTCAGAGCCTGATCGGGGATTAAAATCGAAGTGTAGGAAGGAGCAAGAGGTCGGAGCTGTGACTGTCCAGTCTGGAAGGAGCTGGGTTGATTGGAGCGAGCGCTCGGAGCCTGATCGGGGATTGAAATCGAAGAGTAGGAAGGAGATTTACTAGGGAACTTGGTGGTTATCTTTGCGGAGGTAGTGATGGCTCGGGAGCAATAGATGCTGGCAAAGGCCAAATGCCATAGCTTGGCGAACTTACGCATAGCGGGCGGGTCGAGAGAGACCTCGTAGCGGTTGCAGCTGCCGCTGCCGCTGAGAATGCTCGTCATCGCTCGGAAGAGACGCACAGGCTTGTGATCCTATTACGAGATAAGGTCGCAGAACGCAAATGGCAACACAAAAGGAAGAACAACAGGGATTGCATGTACGTGCATTAACAATACCATGGATTGCGTATACCTTAAATACATGCGGGAGCTGAACAGTGAACAACAGGTTGGTGATGTCATTCGTGAGGGAGTCAGTCAGATTTTTGCCTCACGCGGCGACCTCTGTTTTTCTTTTTCTGAGTTTTACGGAAACGACTGGGGGAAAGTGGGGGCCCAGTTGTCGCTATCGATGTTGCCATTTGGAAAAATGGGGCTCGATCCATGAGCTGGAATCATTGTCTAATGTGGCGCACGAATTCCGTTTGTCTTGGTTAAACCATCAATCAGGCGAGGACACGTGTGCGTGCCCGCCTCTTATCCGTCCCCGTCCCCCAATTACTTGGTCATTTCCGTGTTGTTTCTTACCCGGCGCGCGACCATTACCCCTCCCTCACTTAAACCCGGCGGGCCCCGTAAAAGTCAATATGACTTCGAGCTTTAAATGTGCTTTTTAGGCGCATTCCTGATATTTGCATGTTCACGTATGGAAAATCAAAGCAGAATTTCGTTCTCGTCTTCGTTCTCACCAAACAAAGCATTATTGACCGCGGCCCTACGGGCCCTCAATTCTTATTTTGTTTCCATCTGAATCAATTAATTTCTGACTTGGCATGACTCGCTCCTCTTTGAAGGTTCCATCTCTTTTTGGAGGAAAATGCTTCCCCTTAGGCTGCCGTGGAGCTACGAGGAAAGTCCGTAGCAAAGTACCTGGAATTCCCCGAACAGCTATCCTATAATGTCAGCCACTTCTTCGTACCAAAACCCAAACGAACAACGCTACAATCATTAGGAATAAGTATGGTTCCAGGATAGAACATAAAACCTGAGAACTAGACTAATGGGAATTTGTGCGGTTCCATGTTTCAAAGTATTTAGGGTAGATATTAAGTTCCAAAATTTGGATAATCTATTTCCACTAGTAAGTTTTAGATTCTAAGTTGATAAAACCTAAAACTTAGAACCTAAAATAAATTTGTGTTTTTCTTGGTCTACCTTTGTGACATCCATTTTTTCGGATTTTAATTTGACTGAATAAATAAGATCCCGTCTCATCGCTCGTCAATTTATTGACGGGTCCGAAATTTCAAGAAAGAAATTATCGGAGGAAAATCGAAGACCAAAAGAAAATAGAAAGGGAAAGAGAAAAGAAAAGAAAAGAAAAAAATATGACCATGTGGTGTTATATTATTTTATTTCTTTTCTCTCTCTCTCTTCTTTTCTCTCTCCATCCCTCTTTTCTCTCATGCGAATCCCCTCCCCACCGCCAATACCCCTTGCCAATTTCAAATTGGTTTCTTCTTCTCTCTTTCTTTTTTCACCTTTGACTAGTCAAAAGGTTATCTCTCTCTCTCCTCTCTCCTCTCTCCTCTCTCTTCCTCCTCACGACAGAACCGGTTCCCTTCTTCTTCTTCTTTTCTTCTCGTGCAAACCAGGAGCTCGAAGACAGCAGCTCGTCGTCGCGCCGGAGCACCGCCGCCGGGCCGCCGTCCGCACCACCCGCGCACGCCGTGCGCTCCGCCACCGCCCCTTCGCGTTTGCCGTCCCCGCCGTGCGCGATTCAGCTGCTGCCCGTCCTCTGTCCAGCTCCGTTCGGCCACGATCCGGCCACCTCCGGCCACCGTGGGCCACCGCTCGGCCTCGCCAAGCCACCACCCGCTCTCCCGACCTCTTGCCGCCCCCAACCCTCTCTCTTTCTTGCTGTTTTGTGGCCGAACCAGCAAACCCACGGAGTGGGTATCCAGCTGTTCGTGGGCCATTTTGGGCCGTTTCCCGGCCCCGAACCCGAGCCGTGCTTTGGAGACAATCGTTCCTCGCGTCGCCGCCGTCGGATTGATCCGATTTGTGCGCGATTTGGTGAGTAATCTCACTAATCTTGGATTAGTTGGCTAATTATGCTTAAGGTTGGTTTAGTTTTAATTAATTATGTTTAGATTGTTAGATTAGAAGTAATTAGCAATTATTAGTCAATTATGATGCGATTTAAATAAGTTGATTGTGCAATTAACAAGTAGACGTGGTCTACTATTTATTGGGAGTGTCTCGGGAATTTTCGGACCCCTAATTGAGCTTCAATTTAAGGATTCGGGCCTAAGTGAGATTTTTGGCATTTAAATATTAATTTTCGGAATTAAATTAAATAATTATTTATTTTCCGAAAATTCAAGGGAGATGGTCTGGAACCGGAATATTATGAGGATGACTGTGGTGAAGTCCGTTTATTTAATCGGGCTTTAATTTGAGCTAAATGGGATTTTTAATATTAATTATTCAATATTCGAAATTAATTAATTATTTATTTATTTTCCGAAAATTCAACTGAGATGGTCTGGAACCGGAAAATTATGCTGATGACCGTGGTGAAGTCCGTTTATGTAATCGGGCTTTATTTTGAGTTAAATTGAATTTTTAATAATAATTATTTAATTTTCGAAATTAATAAATAAATTATTTATTTTTCGGAAATTAAGATTTTGATGGCCGACGACCGAAATCTCGTGCCGGTCGTCGTGGCGCAGTCTGTTTATTTATTTGAGCTCCACGTTGTCTGGAATTGAATAAATTGTAATATTTTAGGGATTTACCCTAAATTGATTGAAATTAATTGAGATGGAATTGTTGATTTGTAAATGGCCAAGTATGTTAGTCAACGGTTATAATGCTTTGTTGAGTTGATTTAATTATTTGATTGAGAAATCGTTGGGTATTGGTTATCACCTGAAAGGAAATACGTGGGCTCGGTGAATCGGAATATCACCTGGAGAATGCACGTGTACTCAGTGGTTGATTATGTCATTTTGGCGAAGAAGTTGTCTTAGAGAATGCTCGTAAGTTGTTGATAGCTGATCATGCCTGTGTGGCGATAAGTGATCATGCCTGTGTGGCGATAGTTGATCATGCCTGTGTGGCGTAGATTGTGCCTTCGTGGCCGTATTTCTGTGCATTGAATCTTGCAAGTGGTCGAGTGGGACCGTAAAGCCATTGAATCTTGCAAGCGGTCGAGTGGGACCGTAAAGCCATTGAATCTTGCAAGGGGTCGAGTGGGACCGTAAAGCCATTGAATCTTGCAAGGGGTCGAGTGGGACCGTAAAGCCATTGAATCTTGCAAGCGGTCGAGTGGGACCGTAAAGCCATTGAATCTTGCAAGGGGTCGAGTGGGACCGTAAAGCCATTGAATCTTGCAAGTGGTCGAGTGGGACCGTAAAGCCATTGAATCTTGCAAGTGGTCGAGTGGGACCGTAAAGCCATTGAATCTTGAAAGTGGTCGAGTGGGACCGTAAAGCAATTGAATCTTGCAAGGGGTCGAGTGGGACCGTAAAGCCATTGAATCTTGCAAGTAGTCGAGTGGGACCGTAAAGCCATTGAATCTTGAAAGTGGTCGAGTGGGACCGTAAAGCCATTGAATCTTGAAAGTGGTCGAGTGGGACCGTAAAGCCATTGAATCTTGCAAGCGGTCGAGTGGGACCGTAAAGCCATTGAATTTCGAAAGTGGTCGAGTGGGACCGTAAAGCCATTAAATATTGAATGTTGTCGAGTGGTGGACTGTGTCTTCCACCTTTGCTTAAGATGTGATCTGAGGACCGTAGTTCGTAATTGATGATTGAGATGGAATAATCGAATTGACCTAGAAGGGTCTGTCTGACATGTAATCGACGAGGTCGATTGATCATTGCTTTGATTTGATATTGTTGAATTGATTGACTGAATGGATGGAAATGACCGTGAGTGGTCTTGTTGGCTTGTAATCGACTAGGTCGATTTGATCGATGCTTCGATCGGTGATATGATTGTTTGAGTGTCTATCATGAATTGTACTGACTTGCAGGTGGGAACTGATGCTAAGGTACGTCTTCTGACCTATGCGTGTTTAGGCAGCCTTTAGTATAATGGTTTACTAATCGGGCTTAGTGGGGTAGAACTCGCTGAGACATAGTCTCATCCCAGTTTGGGGAAAAACATTTCAGGACCCGATAAGGAGCTGAGGAGGAGAAATTTGGGAAGGAGATCTTGGAGGTGAAACTTGAAGGGAAGGATTTTGAAAGAAGAAGATAATACCGAGATGGGCCTTGAGTATGGCATGGATGGATTGAGATCCTACCTTCTTTTGAGATCTCTTTTTTATGTGAATAGTTATGAAGTGGTTTGTGTTTTGTATAAAAGTTTGGTTATAAATTTCAATATGAAAAATATGGCCTTGCTTTTCTATCCCATTGTTTTATTGTCTGGGGATTTTAATTGCTTCCGCATGTGCTTAATAACTGAAAGGGTCGGCGATACTAGTCCTGGGATATCGCATTATAAAATCGACCAAATAGAAGGATGTGCATGTGCCTGAGGATCGGGGCGTGACAACCTTTTCACGTGATCCTACAGTATTTCATAGCATTCGATAATGAGTATATAATCTAGAATCATTACTTTGAGCTTTTATTTTAGGACTGAGATTTTTATTTTATTAATATTTCACTTTTTTATGCGTCTAAATATAATTATGATCAGTGAATTGTAGCAGTACATGGTGGTTATTAAAAGTGATAATTCATTTCAATTATTCAATTAATAGTATGGGTAAAACTTAGGTAGATCCTCCTGAAACCAATCCTAGAACCTATGACAAGACAAATTTTAGGTTCCAAAATATGTAAGGTAGGTTTCAAGTTTCACAAAAAAAAGAATTTGTTTCAATGAGTAGGTTCCAAGTTTCAGGTAAAACATATATGGAACTTGAAACTGCTCATTTCTAACCATCATTTGTTCATTATGGCCGCAATAGCACCTTCATATAGGGACCAAATCCTGCTAAAATTAGGAGTGAGTGATTCTAGGTTCCGTACAGATTTCACTTGGAATTTGGAACCTACCCGTTAGAATAGATTCCTTATTTTTTGAACCTGAAACTTACCTTACATATTTAGAACTTGGAATCTACCATGTCACGGGTTCTAGGATCGATTCCAAGGTCAACCCATATTCCACATATATATTATTAATTGAATGATTGTAATGAATTAAAATCTTTAATGACCACCACTTGCTGTTATAATTCACTAACCATAAAAACACGTGGATATTTTAAACATTAATAAAGTAAAAGTCTCAATCATAAAATAGAAGCTCAGACCAATGATTTTAGATTATACACTCATTATCGAATGATGTGGAATATCGTAAGATCGCACGAAAACATAAACAAACAAAAACATCAAAACTTGTTTAGGTTCTAGGTTACAAGTTCCAAGTTCCAAGTTCCAAGTTCCTCCAACTAAGAACCTGAAACCTTCCTATCGAAACAAGTTTCTTATTTTTTGGAACATGGAACTTACCTTGCATATCCTAGAACCTAAAACATATAGGTTCCCACCAGTTCGATTCTTAGGTTCTAGGTTGTACCTTGGAATCATGCTCACCCCTAGTTAATATGATGGCACCATTATTTATTTACCATCAATATCGGTGCCACAATGACCCCAAATTCCCTTATGCATGGATTTGGCAACCCAAGTCCTGGAAATCAGAGATATTGAAGGCCATAACTAATGGATATAGGAAAGCAAATCCACAGGGCATTATTGTTTTATTACGGAATGAAAACATCGTGAAATGTTGAATTTGGAAATCTTTTTTATAGGTCTATTTAACGGCATAAATATGTTTTCACTTTTAATACTTCCAGCCAAATCCCAAAAAAAATGCATGTAAATATACACGCAGGGTGAAAATATCTTCACTTCTTAAACGATCCAAAGATGCATGGACTCTTACTTCAGAAACGGATTAAATTTTTCATCATGCACAGTGATGAATTCGCTCGAAATCATAGATATGGAAAGCTAGCTTTTGTTTTGGGGCGAAAAGAAATCGGTTCACTAACCCTCATTCAATTTTTAGCTGCTAGTTTGTTTCTCTTTCTAATTGAAACATACGAGTTTTTAATTGAAAGAAATTTAAATATCATCATCGTTATGCCTTGCTAATGTGTCATATGTTTGCGTTGGTACCATACCAGCTTACATGTATGAAAATTTAAATGGTGTCTTTTTATCCATTCAATTATTATTATTATTATTATTATTATTATTATTATTATTATTATTATTATTATTATTGGATATCCTTGGAAAAGCTGGTATGTGCGCCATTTGAAAATTGTCTCGGGTGAGCAGTAATATTCTCACCGATGTGATCAGGAAGGTTGGAGGCAGCAGGATTACACATTCAAGATCGTCGTCGGAGACGTCGTTTGTTTGAAGATTGGCGATCAAGTTCCGGCAGACCGGCTGTTCCTGAAGGGGCACTCCCTGCAGATATGGACGGCAATTTTTGCTGGTTTGACCATTAGATATGCATATTAACTCATGCTGGTTTCCTCCGGACAGACTGACGTCATTTGCGCAAGGGATTAAAGCGACTATTCTTGCCTTACGCTGGGGGCCGGTATTTTGCTTTTGCATCTTCGCGTTTCTTGATCACTTTCGGGGAAGCCCGTTGAGCAGCTGTCACGTCCCAAAGTCCCTCGCCCTCCAATGTCGCTGTAAATCTAAAAAGTGCGGTATCTGCATGTTTTTTGACTTTTTGTTCACTGCACGTCCACGTCCAAAGGCTGTTACATTGCGCTCAAAACACGGGTTTTCCATTTTCGCGGAAAACCCCTCCCCCCGGGTTTGAGGTTTACCCAAATATAATAATACAAGCTGTTCCCTCGAAAGTTTCGCCAAAATTGATCTCGTGGTGAAATATCCTTCATCAAAAGTTATTCTTCAATTTTTATTGAAGGAAATAGGTTCTGTAATGACTCCGGATAGGAAATATCACAAGTGAACAAGAAAATCACAAACTTTACTTCAAACGAAACCATACAGACAAACTGTGCTGAAATTTAATCGACGACGAAGCTTGGAAATACAGTCACTTCAACATAGCAAAGCGTAAACAAACTATGTTGAAAGTTAATCGACGACAAAACTTGGGAATGCCAAGATGCTATGCCCGAATTTAATCAACAACACGATACCCAAGATAAAGATGCATGCTGAAATTTGATGGACAAAGCCAGTGTGAAAACTAAAAGTATAGTGTAGTAAAGTAAAAATAACTAAAAGATAGTAAACTTATTTGTTTGTGCACAGGAAATCTCCAAAGAATTAAATATGGTTATTTAAAACCTACAATCAATGGTTATAAACGGAGGTTACAAACAAAAGTTTCAAACAAAGATTACAAACAAAGCTTACAAGTAATTATTGAAAAAGAAATAACTTCCTAGTGATTACAAGAAGTTACAACAATCCTAAAATAGCGGCAAAATAACTAACCAGCGATTATCCTCTTGTCAATTGCTTGTTGTCGATATCGATGACTTCGTCGATCAACTTCAAGGTTCTCATCAATAACTTCACGTTGCATGTCATCGTTCACTTCACTAATGAGCTATTGATTCTCTTTAAGTTACCGATAATTATATTCATAAATGACCAAACTCTGCTCTAATCAACTGAGTCTATCATATGTCGATAATAACCAAAAGTTGGATACTTATTGGTGCAAAAAAAATGCTCCCTTTAAAAGAATTGAATAATTCACCAATCATTTGATTCTTTTAAATTAGATAATTAAGAGTCATCACATGTCCCCTAGTCATTAGCAAATTTATTTTTTCTTGCCAAATTTTTTCTTGATCAGATTCATCATATGACTCATATTTTTCCCTAAAAGGCACATTTTCTATAAAGTCTTCACATGGTTATCAATCTCTATCCTTTTGTAATTACTCATACTTAGGCACTTTTATTGCCTATTGAAATAAATCAGCAAAATCTTTAGCCTTCAAATTTTTTCCTCTATTGAATTTTCGATCTAATAAAAGCCAAATTTGTGAATCTTTCTCTAAAAGAGAAATAAGGCATCTATTCCTAGCCCACTTGATTGAGCAACCTGATCTATCAATTCATTATTATGCTACTTAGTACAAGCCAAATCTGCAATAGATTTATCAACGACAGATCTATAGAATTAGGTATAAAACTATGTTTCCATTTATTCCAAAGTATGAACAGAATTGGCCGCCAAAGTAATATACCAAGTAAAAAGCGGTCTTTGATAGTAAAAGAGGGAACAATCTTAACTTCCAGCAATCTACTTGAGATGCATCTCCACATTACGCAGCAAATTGACTAACATGTTCAACTATTGATTGATCGTCTTCACTAGAGAATAGGTGGGAAATGAGCATCTTGAAGCCTCTAGGATAAGGGATTACGTCCATCCAGTCTGGGTACGGTTTTATGTATGCAGGACTGACGTTCCCAACATTGTAACCTAGGTGTTGCATCGCTTGATCCATTAACATCTAACATGCTAATAGTACTGATCAGGGACTATTTGACCAAACTACCCTCTAGGTAACCGCGGTAGTCTAACCTGATTGTTGATTGCTATATTAGGCCATTGGGAACATACCTTGGGTTAGGCAGAACCAAAGCTTCACCAAAAGGCCTTTGACCATCCTCCCCTCATAGATGGAGAAGGTGGTCTACCTTAATTGTTAGCAGCATTGAGCCTATGTGGGGCAGGTGTTATGTTGAGTTGAGGCACTACAGCAACTAGCCTCATATTGTTAATAAGATTAATAAAAATGTCTACCTAGCCTAAATATAATTTTTAAATACCTATGCAATTCCAACCAATTATTTTTTGTAGTTTTTTTTTCTTATTTATGAAAACTAGATTATATGCAAATTTAACCTATGCTTAGCGTGCATGAATTATTGAACTAATGACATGTAACATAACCTAATTTTAATGACGGATGAAAATTATGAACTAATCTACATGACATGCAATCTAGTTTATATGATATATGCATGTTATTTTTGTGATTTTCTTTTGAGGCTAAAATAGGAAACTTCCTAAAATATGATATTATATAATTGAAATTAGGAAATAATTTATATTAAATCATACTCAAAATTAGGCAATTTCTTAAATAGCCGTGCAGTTCCTAAGTATGCAATTCTAAACTAAGAAATGCCTATCCTTATATTCAATGCATGTTTTTTTTATATTTCCTCAAAACAGGAAAGCTTACTAAACATAATTCAAATATCGAATCCAACTCAAGAAAGGAAGCAGATATTATATCGATGACCTAATCTTAATTCTTAAAGATCAAATTCCTAAATATTCACTCCAAACCAACGTTAGAATCATATAATTCAAATTATGCAATTAATATATTTGAATTGAGTTTAGTTTAGGAGATTACCTAATTCAGCTTTAATTGCAACGAGATTAGCCATGATGTTCCTGGGGATCATCTTCGTGACGGTGGTCCTCCAGGTGGTGATGGTCAAGTTCCTGAAGCAGATCGCCATCACAGAGCGGTTGAGCTGGGGACAATGGGGCGCATGTGTCAGGATCATGGCCACGTCTTGGCCTATCGATTGGGTCATCAAGTGCATTCCGATCCCTGATACCAACTTACAGCCACTATCGAAAAGCAAGAAGCTCAAGAGGAATATTGTGCACAAAGCACACATTTTTAGGTTTAGAATGGTTTAACTCAATTCTTCTTATTGTGCTGGTATATTGATTTTCTCTTGATGAACAGGATTTTTTTTTTTCCTTTAACCTACGAAAATAAGGAATGTGCAAACCCACCAGTAGGCAGCACAGTTGGTTGAGCTCTACTACCTTACCGCCTGAGGGAACGAGTTCGAATCTCTGCGTTGTCAACACGTTTGGTGGTGGGGTCCTGTGCTAGCTTCCCCCTAGGTATTGACGCTTGATCCGGGGTGCACCACGTACATAGATTGCGTCGAGGCAAGGAACAAATTCATGATGCGTATTAGTCAAATTTCTAATTAATTCAAATTAAGCTGCCCTTATTTTCGGGATTCATAATGCGAATGTAACAACATCATTATCGAATAGTGAAAGAGGTTTAATCTCTCACCCACACACATATTTCAGTTTAACTTCAAAATGTCTTCCTAAATAAAGCATTTATTAGGAAAGAGGGTAATAGAGTATTGCTTTCTCTCAACTCTTGCGTTCTCATTCGCCAATACGATGTTTCTTCATGAGAGGGGGATTCCAAAATAAGGGTGGAAGGAAACATCCAAGAAACGCGGAGCAAGATCAGGACAGATGATGAGTCAACCGTGCGATTCCTTCATGCAAAACAAATTAATTAAAAATCATTGTTAGGTAGGTGCAGCAAGATCCTCAATCTTTGACCCTTATCTGATTCAGGTAACTCTTCTAGAAAGAGAATTTCTTCCTCTGACTTTTTCTTTACCCAGGTCCCAGATGGGCTTTTGGAGCGTGGCTTCTTCCGGATGATTTGGTCTATCCCTAATTTTTTCGAATGGTGTTACTATGAATCTTGTGATCTTCATGATAATCTATATTTTACATCATGTTCTTGTAATTTATAGCAGTTTATATCATTAGCCGATATCCTCAAAGTATAAATCTGTTGATTTCACTGAACCTAAATCAGCATAAGGCAATTATCCTATTTTGTTTATCACCATACAAGGTGCGAATTCTGATGCACCAATAGTAATTTCTTTGTCTTTTTTTTTTCTTTTTCATAGAGAGCATTTCATTCTCCGTATAGGAGTTGAAACCTTCCAAGAAACAACACGGTGTTGGGTCTCATCCTCCCTGCATATCTTTCGACAATTCGTTGACTCCCCGTCCCAAGCCCCGTCAAATGAACTCGATCGCGGGTGGAGCTTCGTTTCGGGGAAACAAGTTTTCCGCTACGTCCCTCGATTTCGCTGTAACCCTAGTTAATCCGTTACTCAAATGACGCCACCATCTTGTTCAGCTCAAGCTGTATGAAGATATCATCTCAAACATCATTCCACAAAATTCAACTCATCATCGGAGGAGGAGGATCACAAGCCTTTCTGGCCCTTCCCAGCGACGATGGGCATTCTCAGTGGCGGGGACGACGACGAAGATGACGACGTCTGGCGCAAGGGCTCTCTGGACTTGCCCGCTATGTCCAAGTTTGCCGAGAAATGGCGTTTGGCCTTCGTGACCAGCCGTTGCTCCCGAGCCTTCACTACCTCCACAGAGAAAACTAACAAGCTCCCAACAGAATTTCCTTCCTACACTTCAATTTTGATCCCCGATCAGGCTCCGAGTGCTCGCTCCGACCAACCCAGCTCCTTCAAGATGGATCAGTCACAGCTCACCAAGCTGGTCAAGGACAAGGACCTCGGTCACCTCAGACACTTTGGGGGTGTCAACAAAGTCACCTCGGCCCTTGAATCTGATGTCAATGCTGGAATTAGCGGCGAACCGGATGACGTCTCTCACAGGCAAAGGGTATTTGGCATTAACACATACAAGCAGCCCGCCAAGGGCTTCTTCCACTTCGTGCTCGAGGCTTTCATGGACCTCAAAATCACGATTCTTCTTGTTTGCGCCACGCTTTGGCTCGGGTCAGGGATCAAGGAGAATGGGGTCAAGGAAGGCTGGTGTGACGCAGGGAGCACATTCGTGATGGTGCTCCTCATGACCGCGGTGTCAGCCGTGAGCCATCACTGGCAAAACCGACAATTTGATGAATTGTCTCCAGTGAGTGGTAATATTATCATCGATGTGATAAGGAAGGATCGGCGGCAGCAGGTTTCCATATTTGAGATCGTCGTCGGGGACGTTGTGTGTTTGAAGATAGGCGATCGAGTCCCGGCAGACGGGCTGTTCATCGAGGGGCACTCCTTGCAGGTATGGACGACTATTTGAACTGGTTTGACCGCATCAGATTATCATATTAACAAATAGAAAGTCAATTCAAAAGTTTGAGTTTTTATAATGAACTATTTAATAATGGTATCAGAACTATTTAATAATAGTACCAAACACCAATGTGCATTGGTGTTTGATGTATATATCAAAGAATGAATCTCATGACAAATGTGGATTCGGGGCAACCTTATTGGTTCAGTTTAGAGAAAGAAACCAAGATGAAGCTGGGCATCTAAGATTCAAGTTGAGACCTATTGATTTAGAAACATATATATTAAAGAAGAGTAGACTTAATACTGAACTCATACATGATGGAAGATTGTTGGTACACACGTGTGAATTATGTTTTAATAATCCACTCGGAGAGTATGGAACACTTAATATATTATAGTTAATCATAACTCATTCGTTTAAGTATTTGAGTAAAGGGTGAGTCGAACTAGATATATTGATAGGCTTGAACTCGGACTCTCTCATAATGATCTCTCTATCAAGCTCATGTTGTGTAATACAATAACGGTTTCCCTCTATTTACGGGCTTAAACTTTTAGGTAAATTTTTTTGACATGGTTAGAGCCAAGTTCTGCCCCTTCAGGTGTGCACTGTTCTCATTAGTCGAATTTCACTTATCTCTCCTAATCCAACTTGCACATGATAGAAGTGTGAAATATCCTAAGTTACTTGAGAGTGTGGTTTATATACTATTTATTTATATGTGGTCTTTTAAAACTTTTAGGTTCAATTTTCTATCGTTATTTCATGTTGGCTTTCTCCATTCATATATGGATTTAGTATTACCAAGTTTGAGCACAAGTTAATTAGTCCAAATAAATGTATAATTGGGTAATATTCTGTTTGATACTAGGCATTGTCACCTTTCATTATCTTAATTCTATGACGAAAAGAAAAATTAATGGTTTTAAGTCAAAGTTCCAGTCATGGTAGAACAAACTTTGTTAAAAGTTAAAACACACTCCATTGTTCGTGTTAATATTTATTCGGGGTTTATTTTCTTTGTTTAAAGTTGAGACGAGAACGCATTGTATCGTGTCACCCTAGCGTCACTAAATCACATGTGACGTTTGTATTTTCAATTTAGGTTGACGAATCGAGCATGACCGGGGAGAATGATCACGTAGCAGTGAACAGCAATCAGAATCCATTCCTGTTCTCTGAAACGAAGGTTGTTGATGGTTCAGCTCGGATGCTGGTTACATCGGTTGGGATGAACACCGCGTGGGGCGAGATGATGAGCTCCATCAGCCGCTACAGCAGCGAGCAGACCCCTTTACCGGCTCAGCTCAACAAGCTTACCTCGTCGATTGGCAAAGTCAGCTTGGCGGTTAATTTCCTGATTCTCGTTGTCCTGCTGACTCGCTACTTCACCGGAAACACACAGGACAAGAACGGGAACCAGGAATTTGTGGAGGGTCAGACGACGGGTCACAATATCATAAACTCCGTGGTAGGAATCATAGCAGACATGGTGATGATTATGGTGGTCGCAATTCCCGAAGGCTCGCCACTAGCGGTAACGTTCGCTCACGCTTATTCAATAAAGAGGATGATGGCAGATGGGGTGATGGTAAGGAGGTTGTCGACCTGCAAGACGATGGGGAGGGCCACCATTATTTGCACCGACAAGAGCGGCACTCTTACGATGAACCAGATGAAGGTGACAAAATTCTGGATCGGCCTAGACTCCATGGAGGAAAACACGTACTCCTCTGTCTCCAAGAATGTCCTGGATTTGATTCGGGAGGGGGTCGCATTGAACAGCACGGGCAGCTTCTATAGGCCGTCTTTGAGATCAGAGTATGAGTTCTTGGGTAGTACCACCGAGAAAGCCATTATTTCCTGGGCGGTTTCACAATTGAGCATGGACATGGAGGATATAAAGGAGATGTGAAGTCATCCAAGTCGAAGCCTTCAACTTGCAGAAGAAGAGAAGCAGTGTCCTAATAATGAAGAGCACGGACGACACAGTCCACGTGCATTGGAAAGGAGCAGCAGAGATGGTGTTGGCGATGTGCTCGAGCTTCTACGACAGGTCGGGGATAGCAAAAGATCTGGACGAAGACGAAAGGATGAGATTCGAGCAGATTATCCAGGGGATGGCAGCAAGCAGCCTCAGGTGCATTGCTTTCGCTCATAAACAAGTCTCCAAGGAAGCGACCAAAGAAAAGAAAGACGGGAAGAAGATTCAAGAGGACAGCCTGACATTGCTAGGACTTGTGGGTATTAAGGACCCGTGCCGTGCTGGTGTGAAGAGCACGGTCCAAGCTTGTCAGGACGCAGGAGTGAACATCAAGATGATAACGGGCGACAACATCTTCACCGCTAAGGCCTTTGCCACAGAGTGCGGGATTCTCAAGCCCCAGGACGAAGCCTTCATTGTGGAAGGAGCTGAGTTCCGCAGCTACACGCCTGAGGAGAGGCTTCAAAGAGTCGAGAAAATCCGGGTCATGGCGAGATCATCGCCTTTCGATAAGCTCCTCATGGTTCAGTGCTTGAAGCAAAAAGGCCACGTGGTTGCAGTCACGGGGGACGATACAAACAATGCACCTGCCCTCAAGGAAGCGGACATCGGGATCTCAATGGGCATCCAAGGAACCGAGGTCGCTAAAGAGAGCTTAGACATCATCATCCACGACGAGAACTTTGCCTCCGTGGTGAAGGTACTATGGTGGGGTCGATGCGTCTACGATAACATTCAGAAGTTCATCCAATTCCAGAACAGAGTGAACGTCGTGGCCGACGTGATCAACTTCGTGGCCGCAGTCTCCTCTGGTGCCGTCCCCCTGAATGCCGTCCACCTCATGTGGGTGAGTCTGATCATGGACATGCTTGGTTTCTTGGTCCTGGTTGTTGCGATTAAGGCGAGTGATCGAACAATAATATAGACAGAAAAAAGAAAATAAATTGGATACCAGATTTACGTGGTTCAGTCATAAAGATCTACGTCCACGGGGAGAGCAGCAGCAAATTTCACTATAGATCAAGCGATACAAGGAAATTACACACTCAAGTCACTCAAACACTCTCGGTGTTTCCCAAGCCCCAATTACACTCAATAACACACACAATATTTAGCCCCGAAATTCCTCAAGAAATAATCTCTCAATCTCACGAAGAAATTACACGCAAATCTTACCACATGATTTAATTCGCTTCAACACTAAACATTATTGGATGTAATTCACGATAAAGAAAATCCCTCGCAAGCACTCGACAACGAGGCGGCGCTTCAAGACCAATTCTTCACAATCAACGGCGGAACACCAAGCACTCACGCGGCGCTTCAAAACAATTTGTGATCCACCTCTATCATCCATGGCCTCAAGTCTATATATAAGTAAAACCCTTTTCTTTTGCCAACTTCTCATAGGATTTTGTTTCCTATCCAAAACATATCTTTGTATATTTTAAACAAAATCCAAGTCCTAGTCAAAGTTGGACTTTCCTATTTTAGTGGCCAGACTCTCCAGATTCAAATTTGGGAAGTTGATCTTCGGATCTTCTTTGCTCGATTTCGAACATTCATAACATATCCAATTCGGAATATTCGTAATTTTGCATTGGGCTTAAACTCGAGACATATTTTAACAATCTCCACCTTGGCTCGATGTTTGAGATAAGTCGCAATCGCTTCGCAAAAATTCAAACTCTGTTATTTTCCCATAACCCCCGATGGGCTCAACCGCCACAGATATTGTCCAAGTCCAAGTCTCGCTTGAACTTCGCTATAACCGAGGACCTCATCAGAATACCAACTCTACATACACCTTTAATTGCTCTGCAAGGATTTTCCAACATAATCTCCTTAACTGCAGATAAAGCAAAACCATTGTTGCATCCATATCTATCAGGAGATCAAATACATACCTTGTTAATTTTAGCAGTTACGGCAACCATTGGCTCTACAGGCTCCACATCACTATGAGCACCATCTATGTCGATTGCTTTGCTAGTACTCGTACTCGCTACCTCAAGAGTTTCTGGTCGTAACTCCACCTCAAGTTGAACACCGTTTAGATCTGTTTGAACACTGTTATAATCACTCCTAGCTAGATTACTGGAGACTCGTCAAAAGTAACTTCTCTGCTGTTAACAGGTGAATTTATATTTAGGCACTACAACCGATCGCCTCGCTCACCTTGTGCATAGCCATGGAATATGCACATTGCCCTCCCATCGAGCTTATCATCACTCACTCGAAAATAATACGGGCAACGTAACATTCTAATGATAGAATGACCAGTAATGTTACCTGACCACACTTCTTCAAGAGTTCGCCATTCAATAGCAGTTGATGGGGATCTATTCACCAGGCAGCTTATCGTACTAAGCACATCAGCTAAGATTCTCCTAGCAATACCAGCACTAGAGATTATTTTACTAGTAATATTCTGCTCATCAATTCTGCAAATTGTTGTGATTTACTGGCATTAGTGCGATGTTTCACTATGCTCTCTTTCATGCATAATTTATTTGTCAGCTCTGAGTAGAACTCTATGCTATTGTCAGTCCACACATGCTTGATCGACTTACCAGTTTCCGTCTCAATCAAAGCTCTCAACCGCATGATCCTGACATCACCATCAAACTTGTGCATTGGCACAAACATCCAGGTCTTCCTTGAGTAGTCAATAGACTCTCAAACAGATGCATCCGACGTCTCTGCAGCGAAATTTGTCACTGTCTCACCTTGAAGTTTATACAAGCCTCCGTGCTTGATTCATTTCATTATCACCTAGGCACCTCGAACAACCTTCAAAACTCCACCTTTTGAAGAATACCTGCAACCAGCTGAATCTAGGGCACCCAAGGAAATTAAGTTCTTCTTCAACTCTGGAACATGCCTCACTCCAGTCAATGTCCTCACAATGCCATCATGCATTCTGATTTTAACATTACCAACACCCACAACATCGCACTTAGCGTTGTTCCCTAACCGAGATTTACCACTTCCCGTGCACTGATAAGTGATAAACCGGTTTCTATTTGGTGTGACATGAAAAGAACAACCAGAATCCATAATCCATCCATCAAACGATGAATCATTAGTGACAGACAAGACATAATCGACATTATCTGCTACAGCTGCAACATTATCTGTAGAATCAACTACAATTTCCTTACCCTTCTCATTCTTAGCTTAAGGCAATCCCTTCTAAAATGCCCCCTCTTACCACAGCTTCAATAGACAACATTAGCAGTCCTAGATTGACTACGTCTGTTCATATTTGTACTACTTTTACCCACACGTGTTACATATCTTCTTCTATTTTCACCTACTAAAGCAGTAGAAATAGATTGGCTAGATTCTCTTCTACGAATATCCTCGCTCAGAATCAAATCTCAAACCCTATCAAACGTCAAACTTGTTGACCGAGAGGAATTACTAATAGTAGTAACAGTAGTATTCTAACTATCAGGTAATAAGGATAACAGAATCAAAGCACATACCTCATCTTTAAAGTCAATCTCAACTGAACTCAATTGACTAACAATCACATTAAATTCATTAATATGATCAGCAACCGACGCACTTTCGCTCATCTTCAAATTAAACAGACGTCGCATCAAACAGACCTTGTTGATCGCAGAGGGCTTCTCGTACATATCCGACAGGGCTTGCATCAAATTAGCAATGGTCTTCTCCTTTAGGATGTTAAATGCGACGTTACGAGCCAACGTTAGCCGAATAACACCCATAACTTGTCTATCCAGCAAATCCCAATCAGCTTGCTTCATCGCCTCTGGTTTCTCCCCAGATAAGGGCAAGTGCAGTTTCATCTAATAAAGATAATCTTTAATTTGAATCTTCCAGAAACTAAAATCATTCCCATCAAATCTGTCGATTCTCACTTTTACTTCTTATGTCGCCATCGATTCGCTTCAACTTAGCCAAGCCTGGCTCTGATACCAATTGTTGCGATTAAAGCGAGCGATCGAACAATAATATAGATAGAAAAAAGAAAATAAATCGGACATCAGATTTACGAGGTTCAGTCATAAAGACCTATATCCACGAGGAGAGCAGCAGCGAATTTCACTATAGATCAAGCGATACAATGAGATTACACACTCAAGTCACTCAAACACTCTCTCGGTATTTCCCAAGCCCCAATTACACCCAATAACACACACAGTGTTTAGCCCCGAAATTCCTCATGAAATAATCTCTCAATCTCACGAATGAATTACACGCAAATCTTACCACAAGATTTAATTCGCTTCAACACTAAACTAAACCTTCTTGGATGTAATTCACGACAAAGAAAATCCCTCTCAAGCACTCGACAACGAGGCGGCGCTTCAAGACCAATTCTTCACAATCAACGGCGGAACACCAAGCACTCACGCGGCGCTTCAAGATAATTTGTGATCCACCTCTATCACCCACGGCCTCAAGTCTATATATAAGTAAAACCCTTTTCTTTTGCCAACTTCTCATAGGATTTTGTTTCCTATCCAAAACATATCTTTGTATATTTTAAACAAAATCCAAGTCCTAGTCAAAGTTAGACTTTCCTATTTTAGTAGCCAGACTCTCCAACGCAGATTCAAATTTGGGAAGTTGATCTTCGGATCTTCTTTGCTCGATTCTGAACATTCGCAACATATCCAATTCGGAATATTCGTAATTTTGCATTGGGCTTAAATTCGAGACATATTTTAACAATGGTCACGGAGCTGCCCACGAGGGAGCTCATGGAGAAGTCCACCAGGTATCAAACTCAGCCGCTTGTAACCAACGTCATGCGGAGGAACCTTGAAGCAACATACCAAATAGCCGTCCTCCTCACCCTACAATTCAAGGGGGAATCAATCTTCGGCGTGGATGAGGCGGGGAAGCGGACGCTGATATTCAACGTGTTCATCTTGTGCCAAGTCTTCAACGAGTTCGACGAGAGGAACCTCGAGAAGAAGAATGTGTTCGAGGGCATACACAAGAGCAAGCTATTCCTCGGGATGGTCTTGGTGACGGTGATCCTCCAGGTGGCGATAGTCGAGTTCCTGAAGTGGTTCACGGACACGGAGCGGTTGAGCTGGGGACAATGGGGCACATGTGTTGGGATCTCAGTCGTGTCTTGGCCTATTGGTTGGGCCGTCAAGTTCATTCCGGTCTCCGATACGCCAATCTTCAGCTACTTGAGATCAAAAAGCAAGGAGCTCGTGAGGAAAATTCTGTACAGAAAACAGTAGGAACACTAATTGGGTTTAACCCGATTCTTTCAATTTTGTAGGTACATCGAATTTGCATTGTGATTATTTCTTTTACCTAAGTAAGGATTGGGTGATCAACCGATGTGAGTTCATTGAATTCAATGACAGCATTCATTGCAACAGCAATATAATTGGATAGATCCCTTACTTCTTGAGAGCCACCCCAAAAGCCCGTAGCATTTTATTTCACTGTAGCATTAATGGGTAAGAGAAGACTACAATGGGCATCATAGGATGTTGGCTTCAAATTTGAGCACCAGCAATGGTTCACCCGACTCGACTCGAAAATTCGACCACAAATTGAAATCATCTTCAATTCTAAAGGAGTTCTAAACCGTATGTTCGACCCCGACCCAGTCACCCAATCCTATAAGGAACGCAATCGACTCCTTGCCTCAGACTCTTCTTAATAGAGAAAACATATTAGGAATACACCCAAGAAAAATAATGTTTTTCACGCATCTTTCATGCTCCGACTGCTCCCTAATAGGGATTTATCCTCTCCCAATTAGAAATTTTATATTAAACATTTATCGGCTCCGAACATATATATGTTCTCGTAATTATCATCCTTAGTTTTTCCAAATCTGAATCAACATGATCCAAAGTAAGGTTGCAAACCGGGCAAGCAGGTCATGCCTAATGAGTTTTTTGGCACGGGTCAGTAGATCTAGCTCGGCTTATTCGGGCTTGGTATGTCGGTCCGACCTTGTGAAAGAAATTGACTCGAATCAAATTGAAGCGCTTCAGGCCAAAACCAGAAACTCTCTCTTTTGATAAGGCCTAAAATACTGTGCTTTCACGGTTTGATCCTTAAGACGCTAGGAAATGAGAGAATTGCCTTGAATTATGAACAAGTCATGTCGTGAAGTATGCATGCAACTTCAAATACGAGCAAGAAGAATGACGAAATCCATGAGACGATGAGTCACCGTCCTGTAGCCAATAATGTGAAGAGGAAAATCGCGATAAAAAGAGAATATTACCAAAAAAAATTTAAGCCTATTTTAATTGCGTCATTTCAGTTTTTTTTTTATCAATTTAATTCTAAACATTTTACAATTGTGCCAATTCAATTTATCTAGCCAAATCCTAGCCAGTGCCAGCTAATCAAACAAAGGCTAACATGGATAATTTTATAATAATTTATTTTTTTCAAATTTGTAATTATTTTTTTCTTTATTTTTTTTTTCCACTTCTTTCTTCCTTTGACCAGTGGCCGGTCTCACCTCACCACTAGCTAGCGAGGCTCAACATTACCGTTGCTAGGTGAGGATCTAATAAGGGCTTACCTCACCAATGGTTGGGTGAGCATGACCTTGCTTAGCGACGGCAAGGTTGAGCCTATCTAGTGGCTGGGCAGGGTCAAACTCGCTCGCCTCACCAGTGGCTGGGTGCGCTCGACCTCCCCCGGTGACGACGAGGTCAAGCCTCGCCAGGGGCGTGCTAGGTCGCCCTTGCCAACAACTAGATGAGCTCACCCTCACTAACCATTGGCAAGGAAAGACGCAAATAGCCAAAAGAAGAAAGAAGAAGAAAAAAATAAAGAGAAAGAAAAGAAAAATAATTAAAAATTCAAAAAACAAAAAAAAATATTTAAAAATTATCCACGTTATTGTCGGCTAGCCAAATTTGGAAAAATTGATTGAATCAACACAATTGTAATAGATTTAGGAATTTTTTTGGTAATTCTCCTTAATAAAAATGTGAAGTGCAAAAAGATGGAATTGTTACGATTTATGCACATAGATTATGTCAAGGCAAGGAACAAATTAATAACACGTCATTCACATTTTTAATAAACTCAATTTAAGACTCCAATTGTTTGCCAAAATAAATGAACGAAAAGTTATTTTATCAACAATGAAATTATTTAAATGTAATTTTTTGTCAAAAATGAAAATATTTTTCATTGACTATTATTTTCAAACAATCATTTTTAGAAAAAAAATTTCTAAATTAATTATTTTCCACAAAACAAATAAAGCCCAAGCCAAGTTGTATTCTTAAAATTTGGAATGCATAGATAACAACAACAAACATATAGTTCCCTAACATAGTCAATTGAATGGCACGAAGAGCGAGTTTTGGTGACCCGGATTTTTTGGTTCACGCTTTTTCTTCTTCTTTTTTTTTTTTTTGTCATCATGGACGATTATTTCTCCGCAAAACTTAAGTGTGTGCATATACATCCCTTTGTGCTAATAATTTAAAATTTATTCTATCGTCAAGAGTGCTCCTGTAAGTCGCCTATGTGGCCCCCGATTCTCAAACGATATATTGACGAAGAACTCGTGGGAAAAAATATATTTTCATAAAATTGCAAACGGTATGATGTATGTGCATAATGAGAAAGAAAACATAACAGTAAGTGATGAAGGGTATTATTGCTACTTCGATAATAGCAAGTAAACTTCTAGTATAAAAGGGATTTGCCAAAAAAGAAATTAATTAAATAAATTAGAGTAATGAAAAGGACAGAAAGGGGTACCCGTACGTATGTCTCCATCCCAAAGTTGCATGAAAAGGCGCAAGAGCACCAGTCAAAGGGCAAAGGCAAAAAAGATAACGTTGGGGTCTTACACGACCGAATTTGGTCCCCAATTGCTCCCCTACAAAACAAAAAAAACCCGAACTTTTGTCACCTCCAATGGAGAAAATATTCAGTGGTTCGTGCGCGCCACGTCATCCGCAGACGTGGCGCGCACAAACCACTCACATACCGACACCTGTCCCGAACGGGACCCTCTCGAAAATGAGAAAAGGGCTGGTTTTTGATCGGCTCGGCTCGGCTCGGCTCGAAAGTACGGTCGGCGTATTCCTCCCGCTCAAAATTTTTCTCTCTCCTCACTTGAATGGGCGGGTTCTCTCTCCTCGTAAAAGAACCAAAAACGCACATAGCCTTCCTCTGTTTCCCTCTCCGCGCATCCCACCTCTCTCCGCCTCCGCCTCCGCCTCCGGACCTCCGCCTCCGCCTCCGCCTCCGACTCCGCCGCCCAAAAGCCTCGCTGGTCATCTGCCTCTAGCATCTCGGTCTCGTTCGGCACCAGGCTCCCCGCCGCTGACCGGGCGCT
The DNA here is from genome assembly GCA_028830015.1 of Eucalyptus grandis x Eucalyptus urophylla. Taxonomy (NCBI): domain Eukaryota; kingdom Viridiplantae; phylum Streptophyta; class Magnoliopsida; order Myrtales; family Myrtaceae; genus Eucalyptus; species Eucalyptus grandis x Eucalyptus urophylla. The sequence continues at coordinate 6,486,218 of CM054200.1, forward strand.
GTCCCTGACGCTGGCCCGCTCGGTCGCGAGGGAGATCTCGGCGGACTTGGGCGGGGTCGACGGCGTGGCGGAGAAGGAGAGGCCTGCTGCATTTTCTCTCTCTTTTTTTCAACGGAGCGCGAGCTATTTCTTCCCGCTTCTGCCTCTCTCTTCCTCAAGCACTCCTCTCCTCTCTGTCCCGAGCCCTCTCACTCCCCCCAAGCGCCCCCCTCCTCTCTGTCTTGAGCCCTCTCACTCACCCTAAGCGCTTCCCTCCTCGCCTCTGTCCTCGTCGCCGTCATCGACTTTCCAGCCGCGGCTCCAGAAATCGCCGGCTGCCGACTGGTCTCTCGAGCTTCTTTGTCTTCTACTCCTTATTCGGTCCCGATTTCGGGCTCGAGTACGTAGCCAAGGATTTTGAAGCAAAAGAGGTTTGCGAGGCTAGATATACTGGTGGCGGTGCTAAGTTTTGGGGTTTCAGCGACGCCGTGACGGCCGCGAGGGATATTGTGGTGGAGGAGAGAGAGGCGTATGGGTACGGTGAGACCTCTCTTTCTCCTTTGCCTTTTTTTTCTTTTCCATCGCCTCTGTCTCGCCGGAGTAAGAGCGCGGAGCAGAACGTCGAGCGCAACGAGGCGAAGCGGGAGAGAGGCAATGTCTACTTCGCCCGATGCAGATTCAGTCGACGCCCTTCGCTCCCAGATCCATTCTCTCCAGACGACAATCAACGTACTCCTCTCTCTCTCTCTAGCGCGCGCCATTGGAAACGCTTCTTCCTCCTTTCTTTTCTATTTAAAATTCGATTGCGATTTCCTTGAAGCTGTAACTCGATCGAGCGGTTCGTACCCGCACGTGTGTGTGGGAGTTTCGATTGCCTGTACGAGCTGCCGCGTGCTAACTCTGTCGGTTTCGCGACTTGGCCCCCATTGCATTTCAGGAGCTGGAGAAGCAGAACGCCGACCTTTCTTCTCGACTCTCTGGATGTTGCTGTCAAAAGTTGAGCCATTTCGATCCTCCCTTTTCACTTTTCGAGAGGATTTCACTGTCTTTACGACTTCTCAAATGAATCTTGATATCTTTGTAGCAGCCCGAAGCCGGTTTCGGAGTTGGGTTGAGCGCGCGTTTGAGTTGGGCATGCATTGTTTGTTGGTGGTTTGAGTGAATGCATGCATCTTTTGGTTGGCGCTTCTTTGTTATTGGCCATGCATATAGGGGATAAGCGAAATTCAATGTTCCGTGCTGAATGCGATGTACTTGAGCTTATTGCTTCATTTTGTGCAGATGGAAGACAAGATTGGTTGTGTCGTAGAGGGAGGCGGAGTGGTCGATGGGAATGGCAAATCAATGAAGCTGGACAAGAAGACTAGGAAGAAAAAAGGTGCTACTGGTCAAACTTTCTGAGCTCCAATTGCATGTTTAATCTGAACCACTGAGATCTTGTATGTTTATTGCTCTTCAAGTTCCAGTCGAGGGTTTTTTTCAGTGACTTGGGAGGTCAGTCTGTTTTCAGGAACGGGAGGAACGGTTTAAGTTCAAAAGTCAAACAATAATTAAGTGGCCTTCTTGCAAATTTTGAGAGGTTACAGGATACTATAGTGCTGAAGTTTCGTGTAGTTGCGTAGCAGGCTGTGTTAGTTGTGACTCCAAACAGTCTAAAGAAAAACAAGGGACCCTAAGCGCTAAAAACTAGACATAATCAAAGCATCAATATTGTTGTGCGAATAGTTTTTAATACTAAGTTTTATAGGGTTCAAGTTAGTAATTTCTTACAACCCTGTTTCCATAGAGATGAGCATGCTGTTCGGCTAAAGTTCTTTCAATGTGCAGCCATATTTTAGTGAATGTTGTGATACCTCCTGCTGCAGATTTCAAAACAGGAATTCTCGAACACCATCCAAGGCGATATGTTGCTCTAAGATTGATGTATTTTGGACAAAGGTACAGATTGTAGCCATTGTACTGTTTGTCATACAATGCAACTGTTGCATCATAAAACGATTTTAATCTGGTGTGGTATATTATCTTTCCCTTTGTCTTGATTTTGTCTGTTCTCAAGAGGCAGCATGGAATATAAAATACTCTAGAAATTGTGAAAGTTTAGCTGTTATTAATAATTTGAGGATATTTCTGCTATGGAAGCATTCATGTTCTAAAAAAAATTGAAATGCGAGGGTGTCACTGCAGAAATCTCTTAAGTTGCAGAATCTGTCACAAGTAAATGTGTAGTGGATGTGATTCGTGAAATATGTGACTAATTTTCTGTTACACCACATGGCAAGTCTGACTAATTTCCTAGACATATGAAATCCTGAATGTGTTGTGCCTTAGGCCATTGAATGTACTGTGCCTTTTCTTTCGCACAATGAAATCTCTTCACTTTTGCTTTATTTTACAGGTTTTATGGTTTTGCCTCTGAAGCACAATTGGATCCAACTGTCGAGGTCCGGTCCTACGTTCCATCTTCTCTCCAAAATTTTCATTCATTTCAGCATTGGGCCTAATGGAAAATATGTGCTATAAAAGAGGGTTCTACTTCTTCATAAGATTTAAATTTATGTTTTCAGTAAGGACACCTATCTTTCGGTACACTAGTAGATCAGTTTGCACCATGCAAGCAAAGTCACTGAGTTTCTGCTTATTATCAAAGATACATGGAAGAGTTCTTTAATATTGTGCAATGCGAATGTTTAAATCATGGATGCTATCGATTTAAAATCAGCAGATGTTCCATTTTGGCATTTTTGACATTCTTGGCAGACACCTAATTCATTTCGATCCGACTCCCATCATACTGATTTTGGTGTCATGCAGTCTGAAATTTTTAAAGCTCTTGAGAAGACTAAGCTTTTCGTTGGTGACAAGAAAAAGTCACAGTACTCAAGATGTGGCAGAACAGACAAAGGAGTTTCATCTTTTGGACAAGTAAGTTCAAAAACTGCTACTCCGCTTCTAAGTTTCTTGATGGATCGGTAGATTGTTATTTTGTTCAGACAGTAGATTGGGTTTTATCTTTGACTCACTATTCCGTGCAATCACCGTTTCCTTGCAGAGAGAATGTGGGTCTTTGTTTCAACCTGTATTAAATGTTGAGCATTTTCTTGCAAAAACACGTGTCAACTTATATTTAGTAGACGAGCACAATCTCAGTTGTATTTTGCAATTTTTGATTATTTCTTAAACTTGGAAAAACAGATGACAAGGCTACTCAGAAACATGTTTAAGGGCTTCTGGAAAAAGATGGTTAACTGTTGCATGTGTACTACTTAGTACTTTTAACTACTAAAATGCAATTGTGGAAGTATGGGCACAAGGGGCAATGATCAGAGTTTTTCCTTATAACAACCATATATTTCCATCCTCGTGATAGATGTGATTACTGTGAATAGTCATGATGATGTTCCTTTCACGAGAGCTTTGTTGATTATAATCTTACCATATAAGAATCGAGCAGGAGTAGAAACAACTTCTTCGTGACTGGAGAGAAATTGAGTGGTACCCCGATTACTGATTAGATGTAAACTCCATGCCTAGGAATTATCGTGTTTTCATCTGCTTGATAACTTCGAAGCGGTTGTCTCACAATAAAGAGTCTAGTACTGATGCTATCCTGGACAGATAGGAATCTGACTCATCTATGTTATCCAGAATATCTGCCGATCAGTGAAGATTATGGCCGAGTCAGCTGATAACAATGCTGGGAAGAAGCTCATTTGAATTGACATTAGTTTGGATACTGTTTGCCCGTGGTGCTGTGTAGGCAAAAAGAATTTAGACAAGGCTATAGCCACTGCAAAGGATCAGTTTGATTTTGAAGCTCTCTCTCTCTCTCTCTCTCTCTCTCTCTCTCTCTCTCTCTCTCTCATTCATGCACATGTGTGCCTTTTCACCATGGTGTATTTCCATTCTCACTGATGTCTCATTGGGCTTGCAGATCAAATGGCATCCTTTTTTTCTGAATCCATCTGCCCCAAAAGGTGTCAACAAGAAAGAGTATTACCTGAAAAAGTTTGGATCTCGATCAGAGAGCATGGAAGCTTGTATCCGCGAGGTTTTCCCTTTCTCCTTTTGAACACCATAAATTTGTTACTTATGCAACTATTGATTTTATATCCTGCACGTTTTGCAGGTTTTTAGAGGTATTGGATTGGAATACAACATGTCTGGTCTCACGTAAGATGCTTATGATATCATGTGTACATTGGATGTTTAAATTCCCAAAGCAAGAGGTTGTGCTGAGAAGATTGGTAACATATATAATATATGAACAGGGGAAATACTGTGGATAGCCACAGGCTTATATACTATGCTGGGACATGAAGGCTCGAGAAGCAACAAAAACTTGTGGAGGAGCTATTTATTGGCTACTTCACCCAGGGAAGATATATTGGTGACAGGTAGATTCACTTCCTGCACATGCATTGAGCTACATGTGGTTGTATGTGTCCACACATGCATCGAAGTGGATTGCTGAGCTTTGGAAAATCCCTTATCACTGCATCATCTCTTAAGATGCATCTTCTTCCCCTGTAATTTTTTCTTAAGAATTGGCTTTATTCCATTGGGAATAGTCTTTGTGAATCTAATATCCTCTACAGCCATAGTGTCAAACATGCATCATGACCTTTGGCTTAACCTAGGTCTGAATAGTTTAAGCCTCTTCCCAAGATAGAAAAAGTTTGGTTTAGCTGATTCTACTGCCCAATTTGTCTGGCAGATAAACGTAAGATCTCTCTGAACCATTATGGTTGTTCTTAATAGTGTTTGAATGTGAGAGTAAGACACAGGGAAATCATTGTTGGGTGTGCTGGTTATCCTAAATAAAGGTTACTAAGCTGGGAGAGAGGGGCCATTCTTCTCTAATTTTTAGCGTTACATCCTCATATTCTGAGAAAATGTCAAAAAAAAAAAAAAAAAGAGGCTGACCAATTTCATCGTCTGTCCTTAATTTTTCATTTGAATCATAAAGAGACCATTTTGCCAGACTTTACTCTATCCCCAGGGAAATTTGGTTAAGCTATACTTAACACGAAGCTAGAAATGAAGCTTTTTCCAACATTCTTTTGATGAAGTTCGCTCGTCTTCATTTTAATTTTTAGTGCACACTCGAACTTAACACTTTGTATAACGTGGATTCAGAGAATTCCTTGTGGAAGCTGCTGCCAAGGCTGGAGTAGACGGGGCAGCCGAGTTTCTGGATAATCCAAATAATGGACTGCAAGAGGTTCTCTCTCTCTCTCTCTCTCTCTCTCTCTCTCTCTCACACACACACACACACACACATTGCTTCACATTCGAACCTAGAGATCAGGAGAGAATGCGTGACTAATTATGTAGAATATCTAGAAGGAGCTTTTCGGAGTTAAAAAGATTTCATTTCTCTAAGCTGACTCAGGAAAGTGTTATCTCCTTTTTCAATGAATTTTTCAATGATCCTGTTGAAATCTACTGCAGTTAATCTCTTTAGTTTTGGCAGCTTCCAGATGTTTGCCGCTGATTCTAAGAATCTCACGAACCTTTTCATAATTTTCTTTATCTCCATCAAGGTAAATGAGGAGCTCGAACAGTACTCATCGAACATTTCTGGGGTTCCGCATTTCGTGGTAAATGATGTTCTCTCTCTCTCCCCCCCTGGCTCTCTGTCTCTGTCTCTCTCTCATATTTTGCCTTAATTTTTTGGATGACATAGAGATACCTTTTCTGAGATCATTATTTTCAACAGATAAATGGGAAGCACAGATTGAGTGGTGGCCAGCCCCCCGAGGTGTTCCTGCGAGCCTTTGAGATTATGGCTAGTGGAAAGTAGATGAAATGAAAATGTCATGCTTGTGCGTTTACTTATAAAAAAATAAAAAAGCAGGTTGTGTTATCTGTTTTACTATAAATACCATATAGGAAAAACGAGTGAATAAATTCTTACGGTTCTTGGAGATTTTGCTGGCTCTGTTTTTGCCATTGCCTGCCAACACCTTGTTTCAACAGATAAACGTCCACTTGCGATGTGCTTTATGGTTATGCGAAATCGCTTTTCTCACATACCTGACGATTGATTTACTCGTTTCAATTACCCAAAGCCTGGCAAAGAAATGAACATCCGATCTTTTGCTCTCGTACTCTCTTTTTCTGAGTGAACAGAAAGTGTTGCCAGCCTCACTTGGCCGGAGTCTGAAAAACTACGGCATTTTGCTTGAGAATCCATAGGTAAATCAAGCTGCCGTTCGCTAAACTTGTGACTTAACTACAGAAGCGAAGTCATGCACTGGGACCGACATTAAGCATTTCATTGTAAATCTAACCCCAGAAGCCCAGCAAGCACCGAAGTAACAAGTCGCAGAGTCTTACACGTCGCTCTACCAAGGGCAAAGCCCGAGCATCAGCAAACTCAGAGAAGAGAACCTGACAGCGCCTTAACGCGAAAGCAAGACAGCGTGTCGTTTGGTTGGCCACTTATGCACTTTCTTTCATATGTAGTTTCTATAACTAAACCAAACCCAAAAATGGAAAGGCAACGACCAGACAATTACATTTACCAATATGCACTTGAGATATTGCTCGTATTTACAATTGCAGTTTCAAGCAGCATAACCAAGTCTAAACAAAGTAAAAGATAATTTAGAAGGAATGTATAATGGGTCTTTGGAGAGAGAGTCTGAGAAATTGGAATATGCACAGAGACTTCTTTACATTTCATCAAGTATATTAACAGGATTCTTTTTCTCTTCCCAGTGCTGACAGTATCGTCAACATGAGCATTCACCTAAGATCAAGTCTCATCGAACACCATCACCTGTCAAACAGAAAAAGGTCCAATTAAGCACACAACTAGGAGAAGAAAACAGTTGAAATACCAGAACATCTTGATTTTTCTCAACTGCCCACACAAAATGGCACCACCTCTAAATCAATATAGAAGACATATAGCAATCCCATAACTTGTGAAGCCGCAAAATCATAGGAAGCCACAACTATCAGTCGGTGAGAGGCTGCCGAAATGTTGGCAGCATGCTCAACCCATAGAAGCTCATGAGGCTAGAAATGTACTACTATTTTCTGCCATTGTTTTAGGTAATTGTTCGATGATCTTTCTTTTTTATGACAACTACCCAGCCTGGCAAAATCCCCAAGAAAAGGAAAGCCTCCAATTATAAAGCAATAAGCTGCAAGCATAACAGCTTATCCTGGGTGTCAGTAGGACTTGTACAGGGATTAGTATGGAGGTTATAACCATTCAAAAGTTACCGATCCCAGTTGAAAACCAAATAGCATATCATCTTTTGTAAAAATCTCTTAACGTGTCCTTAAAATGATTGCAACCCAACGTGCATAAAGCAGAGGGAGAAACAATCCCAATTCCTACCCCAAAAAAAGAGTTTCCCTGAGAAAGGTCACTCTGTGAGGTCAGACAACAACTAAGAATCGTGGTCTGTGCCACGGTGAAGCAATCATTGGAGCACAGTAATCACATGTGTATGCATGTATGTATGCATGTTTGCTGTTGGGATCTAGGAAAAGAATTACCTTGCCACATACAGGGCAGATGTCACTTCTCTCCTTCCACTCATATATGCAACCAAGATGGAAATGGTGAGAGCATTTTGTCATTATTCTTGGATTCTCAGGCGTATATTCTGCACTTAGTAAGCAGTAAAAATTGATAGAATTCATCAAGAACATCAACAATTTAATTAATCACAACATTGCAGTGACATGTTACAAAACTATAAACCAATACTGAACAAGCCAACTTGCACACAATACTTCTGCTGCCACTGTCTGAGGCAATAATCAGACCCAAATTCCAAGTTCATGGAAGTACTTCCCTAGTTTCCACATAAGCTTATTGTCAATTTTTATTCTTTTTTCAGATGAAAGTTCTCTTCAAAATTTTCTCTAAAGAATCTGCATCTGTGCCAGCATATTCCCAGGAAAAAAAGGAAAGCACAAAAGCATACAATGGTAAGGTAATTTCTTTCAGAAAAAAATCAAGTTCACCAGTAGATTGGATCTCTAAATAGTTTACAAGCTGAAAACTCAACTACATCTAGGCATGAAAGTGAACAAGTTGAACTAGCCTAAGATTATGTCTCATCCCTTTTCTAAAACTTATTCAGCACTTCACGTTATTCAGAATTAGCTTAGCCCGCTAATAATTGTCAGCTCAATAAGAAAGCAACAAGCAACCAATCTTCTAATACAAAAACTTTTACCTTCAAGACACGTCGGACAAACATCTTCCTCTTCTGATGTCGTATAAATATGCCCAATATCAGCATTCGCTCTTGCCAAGGATAGTTTAAGTGAGGTCTTATATGGTTGCTCTTTAAAACCTTTTTCATGTGCATACTTAGTCCATTTGCCTTCTGAGCAAATATTATCCGATTCCCCATCCTTGTCACTCCTAAGAGGTTCTGATTCCTCATTGGCATGACTTGAACCCTTCTCATGCCTTGGAACCAGTCCATCCCTCTGCATGCACAAACGCCTTGGCTCTACGTCATAGGGCAAAGGCCTTGGAGGAGAGTGGTACATGTCAGAAAAATAATTGTCAGGTGACGCTGTAGAAGTCATTGTGGATGCTTCCTGAATGGAAGAAGGGATGGCATGAATCTCTCTCCGAAATAACACTGTGTTGTACTGCACATCATGACAAGAGAGAGTCGAAATAGATTATCAAAATGCTGAGCGCAGTTAAAATATCCTCTTCAAGGTAATTATTTTTATTACTAATTGATGATCTCATGAAGGCTCAGCACAAGACGTGGGCTCGAAGCTCAAGTATGCACAACTCTATCAGATAAGTAGACCTAGCTAAACATAAATCTCAAGAATACCGTCTACAAAAGGCGGGATTGACCATAGAGCAATATTGCTCTACAGTAACTAAATAACTTTTTTCAGGGTTACATTGACCCATTAATTGTTTTTCTCGTTTCTCACATTCTCTTCTCATCTTGTCCTTCAACTGGTCGTATGCTTGTTCTTGCTCTCTCACGCTCGCCATGTGTCTGGTAGCAGGCAGCAATAAAGTGCTCTTAACCATATACCTTGAGCATTTCAAGTATCTCGTTATTACATGCTTATTCCCAGTACAGTAAATGTTGAATATTAGACTAAGTAGACATTAGAAAGCCATATAATGCCCACGGGCAATGACAGAGAATCCAAGTTCTTTTTCGATGTCACTTTTTCTCCCCTTGTTGTCATTTGAACCATGCTTTCCAATCTGACTAATGCGACAGAAAACAATGAACTGCTAATTCCATGGGAACAAAAATTTGCCCTGGTCAATCTCCAATTGCAGAGGTGCACTTATCAAGGCAACATAAAAGCAAGGGCATGAAAGCAGGCATATTTTTAACTGAACATGTATATTTTCAGTTCTCAGTAACAGGCTTTATCTGGGTGATTAATCAGCAACAATTGAAAACCAATTTTATCACTGACTTTTGTGGAGCTCATCATCCAAAGAAATGCTCACTGTTAAGGCATTAAAAGAGTAAGTGCGAGGTGCAACATACCACGTAAAAAAAATTATCAACCACGCAATTAAAGCAAATGCAGTTCCTATATGCAGAACTGCTCCGGAGAACATCTTCCAAGTCTCCCCTAAAAAGAAATTCAATTTCTGGAATCGAAAACAACTTTTCGCACAAGCCACAGCCTCCGCTTCGATAGCGCCAGATAAATCTAGTTCAGTTCTAGCAGATAACCAGCAAAGCTCACAATCAACCTAGCCTTCAAAATGCATCGACGGTTATACTCCGGTAGTTACCTTTTGACAGCGAGAGGTCCGAGAACAAGCAACAGCAAAGGAGAACCGTGATACATGGAACCTGTGGAAGGGATCAAAGCATCAAACAGCGACACACCAGTAGGCAAACAAGCAGCTTCCTTCCTACAGAGATTGAATGGAGCCGAACCTGCGTAGGGAGACATCACCGACTGCTTCAACCGGTAGCCTTCGCCAACTGCAGGCGGCACAAACAAGAATAACCAGAAATCGTATCAGAAAATGGACCTCCAAGATTTCAAGGGAGGAGGGGGCAGGGGATCGGGGAGGAAGAGAGGCGGCGTTACGGCGGCGAATGCTGGTGAGAGAGCTGGCGACCTCGGGGCGGGTGGACAGGCCGAGGTTCCTGGGGAGGTAGACGAGGGCGAGCCGGAACGCGACCGACGCGACGACCCATGTCCAGAACCCCGAGCGCGCGCGCTTCTGCTTCTTCGTCTCCATCTTCTGCTTCGTCGTTTCTCTCTCCTCCATTTTCGCCGTCGTGGTTCGACGCGTTGGCGTCGGGCGCGTAGGCGGAGGCGGAGGAGACGGGGGCGACGGACTCCGACGCCGACGGAGGCAACCGGCGGAGGGGCGTCGGTGTCGGGGTTTTGCTGGAAGAGAGGCGCGACTTCGAGGACGAGAGAGAGAGAGCGGACTAGAGGTCGCGAGAGGGAGGCGGAGGGGCGTCGGCGTCAGAGTCGGGTTCAGGGGAGGAAGCGGAAGCTGCGTCGGCGTCAGAGTCGGGTTCAGGGGAGGAAGCGAAGGCTGCGTCGGCGTCGGCGTCGGACGACTTCGCGGAGGGGGGAGAGAGAGAGAGCAGAGCGGACGTCGCGAGAGGGAGGAGGAGAGAAAGTGAGAGAGAGAGAAAATTGCAGAAAATTCAATGCAGGAGAGAGAAATCTTTTGGGCGGGAGACGTGACCTGTCTTTTCTTCTTCAGCGAGCCGAGCCAAGCCGAGCCCGCCCCTCCATTTTCCAGCGGGTCCCACAGGACGCGTGTCGATCTCTGAGTGGTAAGTGCGCACCACGTAGGACGATGACGTGGCGATTGCTAACCACTGAATATTTTCTCCCTCCAATGGCAATCTAAAGCGCGAAAGCGAACTCCTCCTTCCTTCAACATTGCACTTTTGACGACGGTGATGTGTCGATATCCGCCACCCACCCACCTGTCGTATCGATTCATATTTGAAAAAGTTCAAGCTCCATTTTATTTCATTTAAAAATAAATTATTTGCGAAAAAATTTATGAACGATTATTCTAAAAATTGAAACTATTCAATTAAGGCGTGATTTATTATTTGAATATTCTAATAATTTGAAAAAAATGTTTTTTCTTAAGAATTGCCATTTATATCACCTATAAAGCTAAACGAATCATTATAATTTTGTTGTGTGCAAATTTCTCTATACCTAAACTCCTATTTATATTTTGTGAAAGTTTATCGCACACTAGTAAGATCTAAATTCTGCATAACTGGTCGTCAAACGTTGCCCTATTGCAATATCATTTTAACTTGTGTAAATTTTGCACCGTCACCTATTCACTCCTCTCTAGGTGATTAATATAACTCTAACACTTGAGACTTGTGTCGCGACCTCTTTTTTTCGGCGCCCGCAATCAGGTACGAGCGCCTAAAGGAGGCTAATGGCTCGGCTGAAATTTGTTAAGCCCGGACTCTCCCAAGTCCACCAATTCACGACTTAATTGTTCAAATTTTTAACCTGTAAATCAATTTTTAAAATGGAGTCGCCACTAATCGATTTGGGGTGGGTCGATTAGAAACCCAAGCGAAGTATCGGGATAAATACTCACTCCTGCGCAACCAGAGAAATTAGGATCGGGGACTTGATTACATTAGTTAATCACTAATGCCCTTTCGGTACCTAATCTTGTTTAAACCCTAAGGTTTTTTGGATGTTTGAGAGATTTTCCATGCATTTTTTGGAGGGAAAACATTTTTTTGAGTCTTTTTCAAATTTTTTGGACATAAAAGGGATTTTTTGGATTTTTTTTTTTTGGAAAATATGGAATATTTTTTATTTTTTTTATTTTTCGGAAAATAAAACATTTTCAACATTTTTTAATATTTTTCGAAAATAAATTATTTTTGATTTTTTTATAAATAAATTATTTATTTATTTAAAATATTATTTAAAATAAAACTTAAAAAGCCGACCCGGGTCGGATCCGCGGGTTGGGTCTGACCCGGGCCGGTAACCCGAACGCGGACGGGCCCGCGTTGCGGGCCTAATTCGGATTTTTTTTTGTCTTTTTTCTTTTAAGAAAAACCTAAAAGCCCAAACCCACTTTGACCCTTTTTCATTAAAAGAAACTCAGCCCAAAGACTACCCGGCCCACGCGCACAACCCGGCCCAGGCGGAACCCTACCCGGTTCAAACCCACGCCCGACCCGTCCCTCAGCCGCCAACCCGGATTACAAGCCGCGACCTGATTCTAGAAACCCTACCCGGATTCGTGGAGCCCTACCCGGCCGCGACCAACCTCTGATCCGAGTCCGACCAGGCGCGATGCTTCCTCCTTCTCACCTAATCGTGGCGCCGATGGAGGGAACGACGGAGGCGTCAAAGACGGAGGCAGCGTCGGGGGACGACGTTGAGGCAGACGGAATCGGGCAGCGTCGAGGACGACGCGGAGGCGAGCGGAATCGGGCGGCGTTAGGGACGACACAGAAACGGACGGGATCAGGCGGCGGACGACAGCTGACCTGATGCTTGAGGCAGACGGCGACGGCACGGCTCAAGACGACGGCTCTCTCTCCTCCGGTTGACCTCGCTCAACCCCTATCTCACAGATCCAGGCGTTCGGATTTTCCTCCCTCGGGTTCGCTCGCCGCCGGCCTCCCCCGAAGTCTCTCGGTGGGAGGTCATTTAGCTTGCGACCCGATCCTTCGCCCCCTTTTGCTTGCTCTTCGATTTCCCCCCTGAAGTCTCTCAAGGGGAAGCTCTCGGAGTTCGCTGTGTGTCCTTCGACGGAGGTGGTGCCTCGCTATTTATAGGCGAGGGGGCGGCCGGTCGACGGGGCTTCGACCGCCGGTCTTCGCACGTCGAACGGACGCCCGCGGCCGAACCGGTGTCTCATCTCAGCATTAAAGGCGCGCATTGAAGGCGCATGCGCGTCGTCCTCTCCTCCGGCGGCCTACCTCCATTCCTCTTTACCGTAGGTTGCCCTTGAGCGCGTCGCCGGCCGCCGCGCGTGATGCACAGAAGCACAGAGAAGAAGAAGGAAGGAGAAGGAAGAAGGAGGGGGAAGGGCTAGGTTGAGTCGCGCGGGCTGGGCCGGTGGGGGCCTGCGCAAGGGAGAGAAAAAAGAGGGGAGGGGCTGGGCTTCTGCTTTCTTTTTTTGTTGTTTTGTTGTTTTTATTTGTTTTTTTGTTGTTTTTGTTATTTATTATTTATTATATGAAAAAAAGGAGAAATAAAAGAAAACAGGGCCTAATTAATAACTTAATCGAAATTTAGGTGTCAACAACTTGAGAGTAGGAGGTGGAGGTGGAACAAGGGATAAGGCTGTGTCATTTTTGTGAGAAGAAGAAGAGGGAATCTGAAGAATGCCTCATGCTCCTCTTTCTTGTTGTTCTTTTTCTTGAGTATGGAATCCTTATGGGTTCGAAGAACGTGGTGGTAACCCTACGAACATATCTTCCACCATTTTCCTGCTGTCTCTGTAGGAGTCTTGAGCGTGTCGTGATTCTCTGTCCTCTGAATCAACATTTATTCGACAAAAGGTTGAGTTGAGTGAGGGCCGCCTCACTAGGTGTCGCTTGAGTGAGGCCAACCCTTGCCCAAGCAGCATCTGGTCTTGCTAAATCTGGCAAGGGCCACTCTCGCTTAGGCGAGGCTAACCGTTGCCAAATATTGCCATGTTGGCCACCGAAGGAAAGAGGAGGAAAAAAATAAAGAAAAAAAATTCAAAAATTATTAAAATATTATGTAAAAATGTCCACATCAACGACGGCCGTACCTTTCATGTCAACAATATGCAGCTAAAATTAAATGGAAATACTAAATTGGCTCTATATCAAAAAATTTAGGACTAAATTGATATAATTAAAATGTTTAAAACTAAATTGACGCAATTATAATATGTTTAGGATTTTTCTAATACTTTTCTTTAAATTTTTATGGTAAAAAGTTTTAGTTTCGGTGATCGGCAATAGCAACCTAACAAGCATAATTAAGGGTCAATATCATGAAATGTGACATATTGACCTGGGTTGTACCGAAGAATCAAGCGTGATGGAACATAGAGAAACAGAGCATGAAATAGGACTAGAGTCCGATAGCACTTTCCCCGAAGGAGATTGAATCATGCAAAAGAAGCGGAAAACCATGACGAAGAAGACGACGGACTGACCATCCAGAAAGTTTCATCCCCCGATCTGGCTTTTTCTCTCCTTCGCGATCTTACCGGGAAAAAAATATTGCCTTACTCCTATGGTCTCTACGTGTGCTCTTCGATCCGCCCGTCCGCTCCCTCATATCTTGGAACCTCCCCTCCTCTCCCCCCAAAACGCGTGAGTTTCCCGAAACTTTCCGGACCGGAATTGCTGGCTCACAGCCTAGCCACAGCTAGCACGCACGCATCTTCGTGTCGCCATCGCCCTTGGGCGTCCGCCTGAGTCAGACAGAAAAAGAGCATGACCATCTCTCCATTCTGTTTTTTTTTTTTTTTAATTTAGTTTATTCTTTTATTCTAATTTAAATCATATTTGGATCGAAATGACATTGTTCTAGTCTTATCATTCATCTTTTAGTCATGTTAGTGGCACATAAAAAATTTGAGTGCATTAATTTAATAAATTTTAGGACTTAATTATACTTTTTATAAGTTTTAGGATTTTCAGTGCACTTATCTTTTCTTTTCTTTTCTTTTTTCGCTTGATGGGTTTGAAGTGTGACCTTTTACAGAAGACTTAATCTGTCCCCTAACTCATTGTAGCGGTTTTAATGTCACTCTGTGTCCTTACAATGCGTGGTTGCTTTTTCCATCGACCTAGATTTGTCAGGAAAAGTTGACACATCAAATGCTCAATACACTCCTTTGAATGGGGTTCAGAATTCTAATAATTACTGTGTACCACATGTGAAACGACACTATTTTTGCTTACCTTGAGGAGGGAGTATCAATAGAAGGTCAAATAAAAATTGCAATGCTTGACATGAGATTTGATCGGGCCATATAATGGCACTTCATTGAGCTATTTTATCAAGAGTACTACTATATTTACTAAAAGTATTATTAAAGAGTTCTTGCTATTGCAATTTCCACGACCTTAGCCAAAGATGACAATAAAGGAGTCCATGAATAGGAGGCAATCTAAGGTTTTTTGTAGAGAGAGAGAGAGAGAGAGAGAGACAGCCTGAGAGTGCTAGTATAAACAAAATAAAGGAGTTAAGGAAGAGAATAAGAACACGAGATTTATAGTGGTTCGGCTTAATCCAAGCCTACGTCCACTCTCCCACGCTAACAGCCTTCTTGGCTGGATTCCACTATGCAATCAACAAGAGATTACAACTCCAAGTGCAAACACTTAGTAGATCACACTATCTCACTAAGTCACTCTCTTGGTATTTCTCTCACGATTACAAACGTTTAAGCTCTCAAGAGACAAGTATATGATCTAAAGTCGCTAAGACTTTGGAATTATATATTCTACGCTCTGTCTCTTACTTGCTCATCGGTCCTTCATCTTCTTAAATACTCCTCCACTTCCAAACTACCCGTTGGACAGCATCCCGGAGAATCGTCTTCCAATATACCCATTGGACAGCTCTGTATCTTAGAAGATTTGGTAGCCGTTGAGTGACAAAGGTAAAATCCCAAATTGATTCCGATCGCCCATACAAACGAAATCTTGGTTTCCATAAGTAAAGCTTCTTCGTATATAAAGTTCTTGTCTTCAATCAAATCAATCTTGATGTGGAATCCAAACCAGATCACTAGCCGTTGTATGATTGGGCTTGAGTTACGATTCATTGAATCTGGATGTAAAGTCTGAGTCTTTAGACTTTACGATATGAGTCTTGAGACTTTACAATCTGGGTCTGTAGACTTTACAATATGAGTCTTGAGTCTGACAGTCTTCAGACTTTGACACAGTCTTCAGACTTTGACACAGTCTTCTGGTCGTCTTCAGACTTTGCCAATATCCTTTACATGTTCTATTATCTGCATGGCCTATTACTCAACCATCAAACATGTTAGTAGCCTTTGATTTATTTTGTCATCTTCAAAACATCATAAGGGATTTCCCTAACAATCTCCCCCTTTTTGATGATGACAAAACAATCTCTGAATATGCAGATTTGTAAACATGCTTTTATTAATTTAAATCAAAGGATATCATAAGATAACAAATAGATTGAGCATAACAATAGATAGAAAAACAATCGCAGCTCAATATTATGCCATAGATAATATCAACCAATTAGCATATATGCATATTCATATCTTCTCCCCCTTTTTGTCATAATCAAAAAGCGATAATGGATTCACGTAGAGAATGATAACAAATATCTTGCATGAATCACAATTCCGAAAAATCAGCTTTTATCGAATATTAAAGATATGCAATATAGCTCACTTCGATCATATCGGTAAATATCAATAAAAATCACGGATGCATCATAAAATTCACGTACCATTTTTGTCATAATAAAATGATAATATCAATATGAGATTTGTTAATGACAAAAGGTAATAAGATATGCACTAACCAGATTTTTTGTAACAGATTCTGACACATTTACCTTTCCTTCCATCCATAATAAAATCATAATCAATCCAAAAAGATTTTTCCATAATTGATCAATGCTCCCCCTCAATTTGTTGCCTTTTTGAGGTGATCACGATTCTTTTCCTTTTCTTTTGGATTTGCTTTCTCCCCTTGATTTCCTCATCGGATTCTGAGTCTGGTTCTGAATGAGACTCTGATTCTGAGTCTCTGTCTGAGTTAGACTCAGATTCTGAATGTGCTGTCAAGCATATATTTCTTTGCACATCATCTTCTTTCATTGTTCTTTTCTGGCCATTCTGCTTGTATTTTCTTCCATCGAAATATGGTAGCCTTGTGTTGCTTTGCCCTTCCATAAGTCCTGGTGCCAACATACTAGCCATAAAGAATCTTTAGCTCAAAAGTAAAAACACTTTTATAAACCGAGCACTTGGCTCTGATACCAATTGAGAGTGCTAGTATGAACAAAATAAAGGAGTTAAGGAAGAGAATAAGAACACGAGATTTATAGTGGTTCGGCTTAATCCAAGCCTACGTCCACTCTCCCACGCTAACAGCCTTCTTGGCTGGATTCCACTATGCAATCAACAAGAGATTACAACTCCAAGTGCAAACACTTAGTAGATCACACTATCTCACTAAGTCACTCTCTTGGTATTTCTCTCACGATTACAAACGTTTAAGCTCTCAAGAGACAAGTATATGATCTAAAGTCGCTAAGACTTTGGAATTATAAATTCTACGCTCTGTCTCTTACTTGCTCATCGGTCCTTCATCTTCTTAAATACTCCTCCACTTCCAAACTACCCGTTGGACAGCATCCCGGAGAATCGTCTTCCAATATACCCATTGGACAGCTCTGTATCTTAGAAGATTTGGTAGCCGTTGAGTGACAAAGGTAAAATCCCAAATTGATTCCGATCGCCCATACAAACGAAATCTTGGTTTCCATAAGTAAAGCTTCTTCGTATATAAAGTTCTTGTCTTCAATCAAATCAATCTTGATGTGGAATCCAAACCAGATCACTAGCCGTTGTATGATTGGGCTTGAGTTACGATTCATTGAATCTGGATGTAAAGTCTGAGTCTTTAGACTTTACGATATGAGTCTTGAGACTTTACAATCTGGGTCTGTAGACTTTACAATATGAGTCTTGAGTCTGACAGTCTTCAGACTTTGACACAGTCTTCAGACTTTGACACAGTCTTCTGGTCGTCTTCAGACTTTGCCAATATCCTTTACATGTTCTATTATCTGCATGGCCTATTACTCAACCATCAAACATGTTAGTAGCCTTTGATTTATTTTGTCATCTTCAAAACATCATAAGGGATTTCCCTAACACAGCCCTATTTGTTTTTAAATTAAATTGAAGAAATAAAGAAATAGTGTTATGAATTTTCATATGAACTTGCCACATTATGGTAAATTTGTCATGAATATACAAATTTGGCATTTCGGTGACTCAATAATTAATTTAAGGTAAATTTGTTATCGGTATACCACTTTGGAGTTTTTCATTATATTTACCCTTAAATTAATATCTCGAGTTTGAGCAGTGTATGAGACTCGACCTGATTGGAGAATATATATTGATCCTAATTGCAATAATAATTAGGCTTAGATTTTCTTGGGTGATTATTATGTGATATATAATATTTCTTCAATCGGCAATGGCCAACTCATGCATATCCAAGAAGACCAACAATTGAACTCTATAGAGTTTTACATTCAATGGAGTTGTTTATTTATTAACACTATGGGCTTGAGTCTAATTTAGGCATAGGAAATACTCGAGCAAGTTAGTGACCATAATTCCCATTCTCCAATTAATATTAAATTATTTGTTACCAACTCTCATCATAGAGAAAATACTGACACTCGAATCGAACCATATAAAAATCTCCAGTGTCCTTTATCGTTTCTCTTTTATTATTTTTTATTTCGGGTCGATTTAATTTTAAGATCTCATCAAATTCTGTTAAAGGTGAGCATGGTTCCAAAGTAAAAATTTGGAATCAAAGAACTGGACAAGTGGAAACATGTTTGGTTCCAAATTCCAAGGTATGCAGGGTAGATTTTAGGTTCCAAAAACTAAGAAACCTATTTCAATGGGTAAATTCCAAGTTCTAAGTGGAATTTGAAACTTAGAACCTAAAACCTATTTTTATGTTTTTCTTGGTCTATGTTTTAGCACAATCCTATGGTACTCCATGGCATCTGATCTAAGCTTCCTTTTTTATGATAAAACTTTTATCTTATTCGTGTATATAAATATAAATTGTGATCGGTTAATTGTAATAATAAACGGCAATCATTAAATGTGACAATAATTAATAATATATGTGGAACCTGAGTAAACCCTAAAATCTATTATGAACTTGTGACATAGTAGGTTTCAGGTTTTAACATATGCAAAGTAAATTTCAGATTCCAAAAAAAAAAAAAAAATCTAAGGAGTTAATTGCAGGTTTCAGATGGAATTTATACAAAGCCTAAAACCTTGTACAAAATCTGAAACTTTTCATCTCTAATTTTTGCATTAATTTTATGAACGGTATCTTCAGCTAACCTTTCATTGGTGCATTGTGTATGCCGACATCATCCCCCATGAATAAATTTAAAAACGAATGATCAATCTACCAATTAGAAATAGATGGAGGGGAAACAAGACGCAACCGTGTCATTTCTGGACGGGCGGGACGAAAAGTATAACAAACACAGCATGGAATCTCTGAGTGATGCGTCACATTTCATGCGCGACGGCCGCAGGAACCTGATGGATCTTTTGGCACGGGTCAAAAGATCGAGCTTGGCTTGTGAAAGAAATTCAATTTGAATGGCTCGAAGCCAGAGCCCGAAACTATTCCTTTAAAACTTGTCATTTGCACATGTCAAACTTCAGATTTAAAAGGTATATATATATATTTGAAAAACACAATATATTTTGCATTACTAGTTTGCTTCTTCAGATATGGGCATGAAGAAACGACGAATTCCATGACCCGAGTCACCTTCATATTGCCAAGAATGTGAAGGACAAAATGACTGCATCAGCATGACTCACATGCATAGATTATGTCAAGGCAAGGAGCAAATTCATGACGTATATCAATCACATTTCTAATTAATGCAATTCAAGTCAAGCCCTATTCTCCTGCAGACATAACAACATCAAACGTATAGCTCACGAGCAGAGTTGATCGAATGATACGAAGAGTAAGTTTAGAGGCCCAAATTCTTTGGGCTACAACACTTTCTTTTGTCGTTGTGGAAAATCATTTCTTTACAAAACTTAAGTAGTCAGAAATCAAACTCGAGACATAAAATTTAAGTGTATTTCTTTACATCCATTTTGACTTTGAGGACATTTGGAACTTTGCTAGGGATTGTGGGCGCCCGGACTTAAATAACATGATTTCACGTCAAAAGGTTTTACAAAGGGATTAACCGAGACTTAAATCTCGAAGGTAAATTTTGATTGGGTTGAAGTTTCAACGAGAAACCAGAAAACATTTTCTTATTATATTTTTTAATTGAACAAAAGCGCGTGAACGAAACAATTACATAAATTTTTTTGGTCGGAAAACAATTACAATAATTTCATGGACACAGTTTTTGAGGAAAAAAATTATTAGCTAAATATTTCCGACTTGTCCCCAAAGTTGTGGCATCAGTAAGTCCTGCCGTAAGATTTTGAAAGAGAGCAATAGTATTGCATCTCTCTCCACTTGAACGTTCTCATTGATCAATAAATTACCAAAAATTAAATTCATTGAGACACGGTCTGCAAATGTTCAAATATATTACCAAAAACACTCTCAGAGGGAGTCTCGGTGATCAACAAGGAATAACTAAAAGAATTAAATTCATTGAGATGACTAGGATTTTTCTCTTACTTATAATTTCAATTTTCATTTATTTGGATATTTGCTAGTATGATGAATTGATCGTATACTAAAGACAATAGCCATATTGATCGACCATTGGAGTAAAAGGTAATTTGTGAATCTCCTTTTTCAAAACAAATAGTATCACTAGTAAATTTACCTATGACGCGCTTCATGTAAGTAATGTAGAGATAGAACAATTCACAATGCTAAATTATAACGTAATTGTGCTTATGTTCTTGTCAAAAATGCCTCATTGTTAGGGGATTTTCCAAGTTATAACTGATGTAGGACAGCAAGTCCGATATCAATGAGCACAATCAATTGAGAATTTGAAGAGAAATTGTGACAAACAATTAGTCAAAACAAGTAGATTCTTCAGGCATCACACATAAAGCTTCCTAAACATCACATCTATGGTTTCTTAAGCATCACACCTAGGAAAAGAATATTATTACACAATCCCAGAGGAAGGAATTGCCATTCTCAATTACTCACTAACTCAATAGAGAAGAAAGAATCACAGCCATATATATAGACTCCCTAAGAGTTCTTCGAAATAGGAAACCTCCCAAAAAAGAAGCACAATTGAAACTTTCTTATAATGTTTAATGAAGCCACAAAAATAGGCTATCAGGTATAAATTTGATTTAATTTCTTGGGGGGCAAAAAAGCATTTATTGTAGGAATATTGTTGTAAGTGGAATTTGTATTTAAAGTCTAAGGCGTGGGATTCCTTCGTTTGCGAAGGAATGATAAAGACGATGTCCGATATCCGATGCCCTTGATGAGCAGTTGATTGCAAAGCGTCTGCAAGAAATAACGCAGCATTGACTTTATTCTAATTGTTAATAGATCTTGTTAAACTCAACAATTATAACAACCGTTGACTTTATAGGCTTAACCTCATTATAAATATTATCTTATGTCGATTATCACACTAGTACTTTCTACTTCAAGTGTTTCTAATTGTAGCTCCACTTTAAACTGAACATGTTTAGATTAGTAGACATTGCCACAAATACTCATATTTAGAAATATTGAAGATTTGTCAAATCTACCTTTTCTACAGATAATAAATGACAAATTCTAATTCACAACACAGCATTGGGTCTCATCCTCTTTGCATATCTTTTGAACATTCACGGACTCCCCATCCCAAGCCGTCAAATCTACCTTTCCTAGAAACGTGTTCACCTCTGTGTGCCTCGATTTCGCTGTAACCCAAGTATGCACTCACAAAATATCTTGCATTGGTCCACAATCACCCGTCGTTTTGCATTGGGTCTCTCCTCTGCGTGAGTCTTTCGGATCGTCCTTTCTCGGAAACCCGTTGGTAGCTTCCGTGTCCCGCAATAGCCCGGCTCGCCGCTTAACCCATGCGATCGGTGGGTAATTTTCTCAGACATCATTCCACAAACTCCAAGATTGCTTTTTTCGTTGCTTTCACAACACAATCAGAGTTCCTCTCTTTTGTCTTGCCATTTGCACTGTGCGGCCCTATCTGTGCATCTCTTCCCATCGCTGAGGAGTGGTGACTCCTTCCGCTCCTAGGCCACCTCGAATCGCCCGAGCAATGGCCTCCGCGAGGCGAAGAAGAAATCCTTCCCGCACTTGGATATCGATCCACGATCAACCCAGGTCCTTCGGGATCAATCACTCCGAGCTTACAAGTCTGGTCAATGAGAAGGACCTCGGCGACCTCCGAGAAAAACACGGCGGCATATCGGGAATCGCCGAAGCCCTTAATACTCATTTCCGTCGTGGAATCAGCGGCAAACCGGATGACGTCACTCGCAGGCAAAACGCATTCGGTGTCAACACATTCAAGCGGCCCGCCAAGGGCTTCTTCCACTTTTTGCTCGAGGCTTTTAAGGACCTCACGCACCTGATTCTTCTTGTTTGCGCTGGGCTTTCGCCTGGGCTTGCGATCAAGGAGAGCGGGCTCAGGGAAGGCTGGTACAGCGGCGGGACCTCATTCTTCTCAGTTTTCCTCGTGATTGTGGTGTCCGCCGTGTGCAAATACCAGCAGAATCAGCAGTTTGATAAATTGTATGGGGCTAGCGGTAATATTCTCTTTGATGTGACAAGAAAGGGCCGGCGGCAGCAAGTGTCCAGATCCAAGATCGTCGTCGGAGATGTCGTTCTTCTCAAGACCGACGATCAAGTCCCAGCAGACGGTCTGTACATTTATGGGCAGCGCTTGCGGGTATGGACGAGAACTTGTACTGTTTCGATCGCATTAGTTTTCGCGTATTAACTCATGTTAGTTTCCTCCAGAAATATATAGTATTAGTATTACCAAATTCGAGCCCAGGTTGATTAATTAGTTAAGTAGTTAGTTCAAAGAAATGTAAAAGCGTACGATATTCTGTTTGATACTGCACACTGTCATTCTCATAATTTTAATTCTATGACAGAGGAAAGTAAGCTATGACAGAGGAAAGTAAGGGTTTTAATTCGTAATTCTAATCGGAGGAGAACAAATTGTGTTAAAAAAATTTACTGGAAAAAGTATACTTAAAACATAATCCATTTCTTCTCGGGTTAATATTTATTCAGGTTTCATTTTCTTTGTTTCAACTTGAGACTCCGCATCCTAGCGTCACTAAATCATGTGCAACGTTTGTATTACCAATTTAGGTTGACGAATCGAGCATGACCGGGGAAAGTGATTGCGTGGAAGAGAAGAACGATCAGAATCCATTCCTGTTCTCTGGAACAAAGGTCATTAATGGGGACGTTCGGATGCTGGTCACAGCAGTTGGGATGAACACAAAGGAGGGCAAGATGATGAGTTCAATCAACCGCGGCAGCAGCGAGGAGACCCCTTTACAGGCTTGGCTCAACAAGCTCACCTCGTCGATTAGCAAAGTCAGCTTGGTGGTCAATTGTCTGGTTCTTGTGGTCCTGCAAATTCTCTACTTCACGGGAAAAAAACGGGGTGCGAACAGGAAACAGGAATTCGATCCAAGCCAAACGATGGGCGACGACATCATGAACTCTGTGGGGGGAAAGATTGCAGCCACAGTGACAATCGTATCGGTCATGATTCCCGAAGGATTGCCAATCGCGGTAACACTCATTCTTGCTTATTCAATGAAGAGCATGAGGGATTGGGCGATGGTGAGGAAGCTTTGGGCCTGTGAGACAATGGGGTCAGCCACCACTATTTGCATCGACAAGACTGGCACTCTGACGACGAACCAGATGAAAGTGACGAAATTCTGGGTCGGCCAAGGCTTTGCGGCAGAAAACGGGTGCTCCTCTGCCTCCAAGTTTGTCCTGGATTTGATTCGGGACGGAGTTGCTTTGAACACAAATGGCGGCGTCTACAATCCAGAGCCATCTTCAAAATCGGTGTATGGGTTATTCGGTAGGCCCACCGAGAAAGCGATTCTTTCCTGGGCAGTTTCACAATTAAGCATGGACATGCAGGAGATAAAGGAAAGCTGTCAAGTCATCAGACGCAAAATTGGACGCAAAGTCGACTGGCAGAAGAGAAGCGGTGTCCTAATAAAGAAGACCATGGATGGCACAGTCCACGTGCACTGGAAAGGAGTGGCGGAGATGATCTTGGCGATGTGCTCGAGCTTCTACGACCGGTCGGGGATGGTGAAAGATTTGGACGAAGATGAAAGGAAGAAATTCAAGCAGATAATCCAGGGGATGGGGGCGAGCGGCCTGAGCTGCATCGCTTTGGCTCATAAACAATTCTGCACAGAAGCGATCAGAAAAAGAAAATACAAGGACATGTTCCAAGAGGACAGCCTGACATTACTAGGACTCGTTGGTGTTAATGAACTGTGCCGTGATGGTGTGAATTGCGTGGTCCAAGCTTTTCGGGACGCCGGAGTGAACATCAAGATGATTACGGGAGACAACAGCATCACTGCTAAGGCCATCGCCAAAGAGTGTGGGATTCTCAGGCCCGAGGATGATGCCTCCGATGAAGCCATCGTGACAGGGGATGATTTCCACAACTACTCAATTGAGAAGAGGCTTGATGAAGTTGAGAAAATCCGGGTCATGGCGAAATCCTCCTCTTCTGATAAGCTCCTCATGGTTCAATCCCTGAAGAAGAAAGGCCATGTGGTCGCCTTCATAGGGGACGGCACGAACGACACACTGGCCCTCAAGGAAGCCCACATCGGGGTCTCGATGGGCATCCAAGGCATTGAGGTTGCCAAAGAGAGCTCAGACATTGTCATCCACAGCGACAACTTCACCTCTGTGGCGGAGGTGCTGCGATGGGGTCGATGCATCTACAATAATATCCAGAAGTTCATCCAATTCAAGCTCACAGTAAACGTCGCGGCCCTTTTGATCAACTTTGTGGCCGCAATCTCCTCCCGTGACGTCCCTTTGACAGCCATCCAGCTCTTATGGGCGAACCTGATTGTGGACACGCTTGGTGCCTTCGCCCTATCCACAGGCCTGTCCACAGAGCAGACCAGGGAGGTCATGAAAAAGCCCCCCGTGGGCTGGACCGAGCCACTCATAACAAACGTCATGTGGAGGAATCTGGTGGGACAAGCAATTTACCAAGTGGCTGTCCTCCTCACTCTACAATTCAAGGGCGAATCGATCTTCGGCATGGACGAGGCGATGAAGCGGACACTGACATTTAACGTGTTCGTCCTATGCCAGGTCTTCAACGAGTTCAATGCGAGGAAGCTTACGAAGAAGAACATATTTGAGGGCATTCACAAGAACAAGCTGTTCCTAGGGATCATCTTCATGACGGTGGTCCTCCAGGTGGTGATGGTCGAGTTCCTGAAGCAGTTCGCGGTCACGAAGCGGTTGAGCTGGGGACAGTGGGTGCATGTGTCGGGATCGCAGCCATGTCTTGGCCTATTGCTTGGGTTGTCAAGTGCATTCCGGTCCCGCGTACGCCAATCTTACGGCTTGTTAAGAAAATTATGCGGAGAGAGCAGTTTATTAGGCTCAGGAATGCCAATTGTTTTTAACTCAATTCTTCTTAATGTACTGGTGTATTGAATTTCTGTTGACGCAGCGTGAATATTTTTTTTTTTTTTTTTGGGTCCTTCAACCTAGCAAAATGAAAAAAATGTGCAATGAATCGATGTAATTTTTCCAATTCAAAGAAAGCATTCGTTCAGAAAATAAGAAAAGAGAGAGGAGCGTTCTGTTTTTCGAGGGCTTTGCTTTTGGCCGAGAGAGGGGGGAGAGATCGAAGAGCTCGGAGAGCTTGGGAGAGTTATGAGCGAGTGAGAGGGAGAGAACCGGAGACTGAGGGAGCTCGAGAGGATGGTCAACCGTCGCCAGAGTCCGTTCGTCAACCGCCATCTGCCGCAGCGCTCCCACCCCCCCTCCAAAAAAAAAAAAACCCGAACCAGGTAGGTCTTGTGTCGAGTTGCGTTGGATTCCCGAGGGTCTCGCTTCGAGAACACCACGGGATGGCCAGCCACTGCTCGATCCATTTCAAGTTTGATAATGCTAGTACGAGTACCTAGAGGGGGGTGAATAGGTTTATAAAAATTTTCTTGGAGATTGCACAATACTTAGACAGATGAATGATTAAAGAATCAATCGTAAGACTGAGTAAAGGAAAGAGAGAATTAAACACGAGGTTTATAGTGGTTCGGCTTGATTCAAGCCTACGTCCACTCTTCTGCACTGACAGCCGATTGGCTGGATTCCACTATGAACAAAGAGATGTTACAGTGTTGATCTTCCTTGATTTCTCGATGTAGATGATCTACTACACTCGCTCAAGGTATCACCAAGTATAAACACTCTCTGTGTGTACAATTTCGCTCGAACTGTATCGACTAACAATCAAGGTTCTTCAGACTCTGGAATTTTTCTATCGATCACACACTTAAAACAACTAGAACGTCTTCCTTTTATACTCCTTTATGCCATCATAGCCGTTGGCACTTACCAAAGGAATTCCTCCAATCTACCCGTTGGTCGGAATCAATTAAGAAGATCATCCGAGCTATTTAAGGAATCTGATGATAGCCCATCAATCCTGTTCGCCCATACAATCAGGATTTTGGTTTCCAAGAATAGAACATTCCAAGAATGTTTCGTCGACCATCGGATCTTCTATTGATCTTAGATAAGAATCAAAAAATCCGTAGTGATTATCCAACCAAGGGATCTTTTCCAGAGGATTGGATCGAATCCCCAACCATATACTTCGGCTTCGGATATCCTTCGCCACTGGATTAGAAAGACTGTCAGTGAGAATAATCTTGAGTCTTGAGTCTTGAGTCTTGAGTCTTGAGATTACAAAGTCTTGAGACTATAAAGTCTTGAGACTTTAACTATCGATATCCAGACTAGACTGATAGAAATGTTTTGTCAGCTTCAAAATATTCTGGAAAGATTTCTCCAACAATCTCCCCCTTTTTGATGGTAACAAAACTTTCTTGTAGATTTGAACAACTTTGACCTGCAAAAACATTTCTCAAGCAATATGGCTAACTCATAAAGATTAATAAACAACCAGACTCTGCATCCACAGCAAATTGGTTAGTCTTTCATGAGTAATACCATATAACAATACTTGATATAAATGCAACCAGTCAAGCATCAAAATCCACAGCCAATTCAGTCTCACACTCAAGTTCAAGTTCTCAAGTCATACTCAAAAATAAACATAACCACAAAAGTCAAATAAATTTTTAAAATAGTTTGTTCAAATTGGTTCTCCCCCTTTTTGTCATCATTAAAAAGAGGGTGAGAAAGAAGTCATGTCTGCTTGGGAATGCGCACGATCTGGAATTCTCCCATTGACTGCACTACACCTTCTAGCCTCTTGAAATCCTCCCTTAGATGAGCTACCTCTTCTCCTTTGGCATTGGCTTGAATTTGCAGAGCAAGGTCTTTCATCTTGTCCTCCAGGCTGACTGAAGATGCTTGTCCAGCATTCTTCATGGCTTGAATTTCACATTCCAGAGCATATATTTGGCCACGCATTTCCAGAAGAATATCCATGATGCGATGAAAATCTGCAGAATTGTCTGTCTGTGTACTGGCTTGAGCTTTTTCAGATGGAGTAAGAGTATATGAAGGCGCTTCTGTATAGTCTTGCAGATTTGGTGTCGACGTATCACCTTCTTCAGGCAATTGAGAAGCCTGAAATTCTTCTGGGTCTACTGGAGATTGTCTTGGACCTTCACTATTTGCAGCATGAGGTGTAGACTTTTCTTGCTCGCCAACTCCCCCTGTCTCTAGGACATCCGAAGGGGAAGAGTGATGATCATGCTCTAGATTTCCCTTCTCTCCAGATTCAGCAGCAGACTTTTCTTTCTCTTCTTCAGCTTCTTTCTCCTTCTCTCTCTGCTCTTCTTCTTCTCTCTGGTTCTTCTGAAATTCTCTCGGCTGAGACACAGAACGTCTGGTTCTTGTTAGTGCTTGGATAGTAGGATCTTCATCCTCTTCATCTTCATCCTCCAAGATGAGAGATCTTTTCTTCCTTTTTGATGGGGCTCCAATGGCCTCCTTTCCTTTTCTCTTTGAAGCAAACTGAATAGGAGATTTCACTCTGAATTTCTCCATTACCTTGGAAAGTTCTTGCAGACGCATCTTCGTTAACATCTTCAAACCTACCACCATCTTATCACACGGTTGAACACAAAGAGATTGAGGCGGTTCAATATTCATGTGTCTGAAGATCTTGGTCACCAGACCAGGATAAGGCAATTGTCCTTTGTCTTTTGACATTGATCTGTACATATGGAAGAGAATAGTGTGCGGTAGAGAGAACTTTCGTCCTGTGTTGATCGCGTACATCAACTTTGCTTCAGAAAGAGACACAGAAGTCTTTGACGTAGACTTTGGTCTAAGACAGTTGATCACAATCTTATGAAGCACAATGTTGATGGCATTCATTCTGGAATAGGTAACTTTCTTCTCTGCGTCCCTATCTTTGACCAGTTCCAGAGTAGTGCGAGCAGGTGAGACTTTGATTGGTAGATAGCGTCCTCGTTCAACTCCAACTATATCAGCCAACATATTCACATCTACCACGTAGACTTTGTCTCGTACACTAAATGATATTCTATTCGCATCCAGAAAGCTAAGATTTGAATAGAAATAAGCGGTCAGATGAGCATACCCGTCCGTAGAGTCAGAGCAAAAATTCTCAAGTTGAAACAAATTCAACTTTTCTCTTAAGTTTATGTTGATGGCGTCCAGGAAGTCAAAATCGACACTTCTAGGGTTTATCACCCCTCTTTTCAACAGCCTGGAATACACTTTTTCTTGATCCTTGGATTTGAACAAATCCATCCGATTTCCTTTCACCTTTGCTGCCACTCCCATTTTCGGTTGAAATTCAAGGAACATTCTGTCATCATCGTTCCCTTCAATTAAATTTTGTCCTAGCATACGAGGATCACTTGGAATGTTCGCAAGTGCTTCCTCTGCTTTTCCTTTCGGGGCAATTCCCCATTCCTCCATTTTCTTCAAAAAAAGATACTCATTCCCATAATTTTTGTCCTTAAGGAAGTCATCTATATAATTCAATGGAGTACCTGTGCTTTTCAACGCACGATAAAGTTTATACGAAAAGGAGGGCTTTTGAACTCTTACTGGGTCGGCATCCTCGATTATCTCTTCTTCCAGATTATGACTTGCACCTTGTGGGGCAGGAGGCGTTGAATGACGTGGATGAGAGCGAATCGGACTTTGTCGCTGACTTGTTAAGTCTTCTTCCTCAGTGAGATCGAAGTGAGTCGGTCCCTTCTCCATTCTTTGTGGTCCCCTGCTTGCGATTCTTGATGATTTCCTCGAAGAAGACATCTTTCTTTGTCGATTGGAAGATTCCTTCACTTGCTTTCCCAAGTAAAATGACCACTTTCTCGATAACGAACAAGCAGTAGAAACAGTATCGGGAGGAGAGTGCCTTTTAGGGTTTTGAAGATTGGGGAAAAGAAAAACTGTATATATATATAACTCAGTTTTGAAAAGGGAAGTTCAATCGGTGCAAGGAAAGTGAACGATCACTTCTTTTCAAAATCAATAACTGCCAAAATTATTCTTTTAAAAAAAATCTTCAAATTTCATTCGGATTATAGAATATCTGAATAAAAGATCGTACCTTTTCGAGTTAAAATAACTAAATGAAAATTCGTACCTCTTAGATGAAATACAACTTACAGTCTATAGCCACGAATGTCTGAGTCTGAGGATTTAAAGTCTGAAAGATTAGAGTCTTAGAGTTGGTGAGTCTCTAGACTTTTAACTTCTTCAGGCTTCAAAATGTTGAGTCTTGAACGGATAAAGTCAAATTGATTTTTCTCCAAAGGCTTTGTGAATATATCCGCTAGTTGACTCTTTGAATCAACAAATTGAATCGAGATTTCTCCATTTTGAATATGATCTCTAATAAAGTGATGTCGAATCTCAATATGCTTTGCTCTTGAATGAAGGATTGGATTTTTGGTGAGATTGATCGCACTGGTGTTGTCACATCTGATTTCTGTGCATGAGTCTTCAATCCCAAAGTCTTGTAGCTGTTGTTTTATCCATAGAATTTGTGAACAGCAGCTTCCAAGAGCTACATACTCTGCTTCTGTCGTTGAAAGAGCTACAGTGCTTTGCTTCCTCGAAAACCAAGACACCGTTCTGTTTCCAAGTAGTTGACAAGTTCCAGAGGTGCTTTTTCTATCGACTCTGCAACCGGCCAGATCTGCATCTGAGTATCCTAGAAGATTATAGTCTCCCTTCTTGGGATACCAGAGACCGATGCTTGAAGATGAGGCAACGTATTTGATAACACGTTTTACAGCACTGAGATGAGATTCTCTGGGATCTGATTGAAACCTAGCACAAATGCAAACACTCAACAAAATATCAGGTCTAGAAGCAGTAAGATAAAGAAGTGAACCGATCATGCTCCTGTACAGCTTTTGATCTACTTTCTTCCCTTCTTCATCCTTGTCTATCTTCTGAGAACATGACATTGGTATGTCGGTCTTTTTACACTTTACCAATCCAAACCTTTTGACAAGATCATTCGCATATTTTTCTTGATGGATAAAAGTTCCTTCCTTCATTTGTTTCACTTGGAGTCCAAGAAAGAATGTTAACTCTCCCATCATACTCATTTCAAACTCATCCTGCATAGACTTAGAAAATTTCTTGCATAGACTTTCATTAGATGATCCAAAAATAATATCGTGCACATATATTTGAACAAGTAAAAAGCTTTTGCTTTCCTTTTTGATAAACAATGTAGTATCTACTTTACCTTTGACAAAACCATTCTGTAATAAGAATTTACTTAGTCTGTCGTACCAAGCTCGAGGTGCTTGCTTTAAACCATACAATGCCTTTTTCAGTCTGAAGACTGAGTCTGGCTTCTTTGGGTCTTCAAATCCAGGTGGTTGTTCCACATAAACTTCCTCATGGATGAATCCATTTAGGAATGCACTTTTGACGTCCATTTGGAATAACCTGAAATTTTTATAACAAGCAAACGCAAGTAATAGACGAATAGCTTCTAACCTTGCTACTGGAGCGTAAGTCTCATCATAGTCTATTCCTTCTTCTTGCGTATATCCTTTGGCCACGAGTCTTGCTTTGTTTCGTACGACTTTTCCTTCTTCATTCATCTTGTTCCTGAATACCCATTTGGTTCCAATAACAGTTTTACCTTTTGGTTTAGATGTCAATTCCCAGACATCATTGATGTTGAATTGTCTGAGTTCTTCTTGCATAGCTTCGATCCAGCTTTCATCAGATAAAGCTTCTTCTATGCTTTTTGGTTCAATTTCAGAAATGAGAGCCACAGCACTAGATTCTTCACGCCTTTTTGATCTGGTGCGGATTCCTTCATTGATTTCGCCAATAATGAGATCTTTAGGATGACTGGATTTATGCTTCCAGTTACTGGTTGTTCTGCCTAGTTGATGATCTCTTTCTTTATTTGAATCTTCATGTGCTTCTTGATGTTGGACTTCCAGAGACTGAGATGCTTCTTGAGTTGTAAGCATTGGAAGGTCTGGAGTAGGTTCAGACTCTTCATACTGAGTCTGACTGGATTCATCTTGCATTGAGTCTTGGAATTTAACATTCGTTGATTCCTCCACTGAATGGCTTTTCTTGTTGTAGACTCTGTAGGCTTTGCTTGATATAGAATATCCAAGGAAGATGCCTTCATCTGATCTTTCTTCAAACTTACCAACTCGATCATTTGCATTTTTCAAAACAAAGCATTTGCAACCAAACACATGAAAGTATGAAACAATAGGCTTTTTACCTTTGAACAATTCATAGGGGGTTTTCTCTAAAATAGGTCTTAAAAAGACTCTATTTATAATATAGCATGCTGTTGAGACAGCTTCCGCCCAAAATCGTGAAGAAATTTTGCTTTCAATTAAAAGTGTTCTAGCCATTTCTTGAAGAGATCTATTCTTTCTTTCCACAACTCCATTTTGCTCTAGAGTATATGGAGAGGAAAACATATGATTAAAACCAGATTTATCACAAAATTTCGTAAAATCTTGATTTTCAAATTCACTTCCATGATCTGTTCTTATGCTTGAAATTGCACATCCTTTTTCATTTTGAACATTTTTGGCAAATTTTTCAAAATACGAAAAGGTTTCTGACTTACTTGTAAGAAAATATACCCAAGTAAAGCGGGAGTAATCATCCACAATTACTAGGCAATATTTCTTACCTCCAATGCTCTGGGTTCTGGTTGGTCCGAAGAGATCCATATGAAGCAACTGTAGTACATGATTAGTAGAAACATGGTTTATTTGCTTAAATGAATTTCTTACCTGCTTTCCCAGAATGCATGGAGTGCATGAATCAGACTTTTGGTATGGCAATTTAGGTAGACCTCGAACAAGCTTCTTTGATGAGATTTTGGCTAATTGTTTCATGTTGACATGGCCAAGCTTTCTGTGCCATAAGACTGCTTCATCTTGAATTGAGATTAGGCATTGTGCTTCATTTGGTTTTACATCAAGGAGGTAGATATTTCCATGCCTTCGACCCATGAAAGACTGAGTTGAGTCTTTGCTAATTCCAGAACATATGCCTTCGTGAAAGGAGATCTTGAAACCAGTATCACACAATTGGCTAATACTTAGAAGATTGTAGTTGAGTCCTTCCACTAGAGAGACATTGCTTATTGTGAGATTTCCAATTTTCACAGTTCCAAATCCCACAATGCTTCCTTTGCTGTTTCCTCCAAATGAAACTTTTCCACCATTCACTTGAACAAGCTTTATGAAGCAATTTGAGTCTCCTGTCATGTGTCTTGAACATCCGCTATCAAGATACCACTTAATTTTCTTTTTGACAGAGACCTGCATTCAAAAGAGAGTCTCAAGCTTTCTTTGGTACCCAAATTTTCTTGGGTCCTTTGACGTTAGTAGAATAAGCATTACTAGGCCATACTTTCTTGACAGGCTTCCAAACCATAGAACACTCTTTTTCAAAATGATCCTAACTGTTACACTTTGAACACCTTAGAGCACTTCGACCTACAGACTTTACAAAGACTTTCTTGAAATGATTTTTGTAAGCCTCTTTTGACGGTCTTTTCTTAATTCTTTCTTTTACTTTTGGAAAATCAATCAAAGGAATTGTTTCTGCTGTCATACCCAAACCAGACTTGTTAAAGTAAGGTCTTTGGACTGAAAGAACTTTTTCAAGTTTTTCAGACCCTATTGAAAATTTCTTTGAAATATTTGATACGTCAGTTTTTAAGAAAGCATTTTCTTTTGAAAGTTTATCTTCATTCTCCTTAAGAGTAGAAACATTCAAGTCTAAACTTTTCACTTTTTCTTCTAAAATATTTTCCTTTTGTTTTAAGACTGAGTTTTCCTTTTTAAGTTCGGAAATCCTTTTTAGAGAAGTCTTAAGACTAAAACATAGTTCATCAATGTATTTAGAGACTTTGACAGGGATTTTATAATTACTTACCTCAAATTCACTGTCAGAGTCTGATCCAGAATCTGAGTCTGATTGTGCCATTAGACACAGGTTGGCATATTCCTCATCACTTTCTTCACACTCTGTATCGCTCCAAGTTTCGGCTTTGAGAGCTTTTCGAGACTTTTCAGCTTTTCCTCTTTTCTTCTTCAGGAGAGGACAATTTGGTCTGATGTGTCCCTTTTTCTTACATTCGAAACAAACTACATCTTTGTTTGGTTCCTCATTATCAACAAACTTGGTTTGCTGTTTCTGAAGACTTTGTTTCCTTGAGTTGAACCTTCTCCCTTTTCTATTCAGCTTTCTGAACCTTCTAATCATAAGAGCAAGCTCCTCATCGTCCAGATCTTCTTCAGAGTCTGTATCATCAGAATCATCGTTAGATTTTAATGCAATGGATTTCTTACCTCTTGGATCTTCGTCTTCATTAATTCGTTCCACTTCATAAGACTGAAGAGTTCCAATCAGCTCGTCTACAGATAATGGCATAATTCTTTGCGTCTCTCTTATTGAAGTCTTTATATGATTCCAATCCTTGGAGAGTCCATGCAGTAGCTTGTTCACCTTCATAGGATCAGAAATTTTCTGTCCTTGATTCTCAAGACCATTGACAATATCTGTAAAACGGCTAAACATGTCAGTTATAGATTCTCCTTGTTTCATTTTGAAGGCTTCATATTGACCAAGGAGAATGTTAATTCTGGTCTCCTTCACTCGGTCTGTCCCTTCATAAGTGATATGTAATCTGTCCCAGACTTCTTTTGCTGTATCACAAGAAGATATTCTGTTATATTCAGTTGATGATAAAGCACAATATAAAGAGTAAATTGCTTTTGCATCGAGTGCTTGTCTCTTGTTTATCTCTTCTTGAGACATTCCGCTGGTTTCAACAGTTTCTTTCCCTCTTTCGGATGCTGATGCAGCAGTAGGAGTAATTCCTCTTTCCACCACATCCCATTCCAGAGGATCCTTTGATCGTAGAAAAGCTTTCATCTTGTTTTTCCAGATGTTGTAATCCTTTCCATCAAAGTAGGGTGGTCTGGTATTGCTTTACCCTTCCACCAGCCCTGGTGCTAGCATACTAGCCATGGATCTTTTACTCTGAAGTAAAACACTTCAAATAAAGTAAGAACACAGGCTCTGATACCAATTGATAATGCTAGTACGAGTACCTAGAGGGGGGTGAATAGGTTTATAAAAATTTTCTTGGAGATTGCACAATACTTAGACAGATGAATGATTAAAGAATCAATCGTAAGACTGAGTAAAGGAAAGAGAGAATTAAACACGAGGTTTATAGTGGTTCGGCTTGATTCAAGCCTACGTCCACTCTTCTGCACTGACAGCCGATTGGCTGGATTCCACTATGAACAAAGAGATGTTACAGTGTTGATCTTCCTTGATTTCTCGATGTAGATGATCTACTACACTCGCTCAAGGTATCACCAAGTATAAACACTCTCTGTGTGTACAATTTCGCTCGAACTGTATCGACTAACAATCAAGGTTTTTCAGACTCTGGAATTTTTCTATCGATCACACACTTAAAACAACTAGAACGTCTTCCTTTTATACTCCTTTATGCCATCATAGCCGTTGG
Source organism: Eucalyptus grandis x Eucalyptus urophylla (assembly GCA_028830015.1). Lineage (NCBI taxonomy): Eukaryota > Viridiplantae > Streptophyta > Magnoliopsida > Myrtales > Myrtaceae > Eucalyptus > Eucalyptus grandis x Eucalyptus urophylla. Next base: position 6,521,141 of record CM054200.1, read on the forward strand.
CACTTACCAAAGGAATTCCTCCAATCTACCCGTTGGTCGGAATCAATTAAGAAGATCATCCGAGCTATTTAAGGAATCTGATGATAGCCCATCAATCCTGTTCGCCCATACAATCAGGATTTTGGTTTCCAAGAATAGAACATTCCAAGAATGTTTCGTCGACCATCGGATCTTCTATTGATCTTAGATAAGAATCAAAAAATCCGTAGTGATTATCCAACCAAGGGATCTTTTCCAGAGGATTGGATCGAATCCCCAACCATATACTTCGGCTTCGGATATCCTTCGCCACTGGATTAGAAAGACTGTCAGTGAGAATAATCTTGAGTCTTGAGTCTTGAGTCTTGAGATTACAAAGTCTTGAGACTATAAAGTCTTGAGACTTTAACTATCGATATCCAGACTAGACTGATAGAAATGTTTTGTCAGCTTCAAAATATTCTGGAAAGATTTCTCCAACAAAGTTCACCCTCCCGTGGCCGCTGCCGAAGCCGAGTAGGGATCTCCTCATTTTAAACACGTCCCCGTGAACCCCTGCTACTCCGCCCTATTTTGCTAGGATAGGACGCTGAGTTTTGTTCCTCCTGTTAGTCACACGCATGCTAGGCTTGTGACAGCCTGAATTTTCAAAATTTATTTTCGATTAAATCAATCGGGCCTTTCATCGAAACGCTAATAGTGCTATTCTCTGAGCTGATCACTCATGAGATAACTGGACTATCCAGGGAAGCAATTAGGGAATCTAAATGCAATTAGACTTGAAAATTCGACCAAGAATCGACTGCTCGACCATGTTGATCTGCAAGGGTCATTACGGCATCGTCAGAGATCGATCAGAAATTAGAGATAGGTCGATTCGACTGAGATATGTGATCAAATTGTGGGTGATTCCACTTGATTGAAAAATTCTCATCAATCGGCACTAAATTGATTTTCTGTCGTTTTGGTACCCGGTGCCCGTAATTGAAACCTCGAGATTTTCACGACAATCAAGAGTTGTCAATGTGTCGGAGATGTATATTGTGACTCGAGATAAATCGATCACAGGTCAATTGCACTAAAAATTCCTAAAAGTTACCCAATAGACTAGGTCACGCTAAAAGCACACCGGAGTGAAATTAACCGCGAATTTGAACCCGATTTCAGAAATTGAAAGTTCTGTGGTATCACGAGCTATTTGAGGAACGTCGACTCATTCTCCGGAGAATTTTTAGAGATTCCGAGGTTTTTACGGAATATCAATTCGGACGTCGCGAAAAAATAACAGAAATTCGGATTGGCCAAATTGAAGAAATTTTCAACATGCAAATCGAGCTACATGGCGAAGGAGACTTGTAGAAATTTTGTGGCTTTTCTACATCAATATTTGACGTTGCATTTGGGAAATTGTTGACGAAATTGAAGCTCAAAATCCAATGAAATTTGGATCTAGAGGAAGAAAGTAATTTTTGGCTTTAAATTGGATAAGTGGTGGATTAATAATCAAGGAAAGTAATAGGAGACAAAGTAATAAATTAAGTGGATAGGGATTGTTGACTCTTCCGCACGGTGGCTTCCTCGGCAATCTCTGCCAACTGCTTCACGTCACTTTCATCATTCCGTTTGAAGCTTATCCCAATTTCCCCACCGCATGCAGCTCAGTCGAAGTCCTATGTCTCTGCTTTCTTTCGATTGTCTCATTCGAAGCTCCTTCCTTCATCCCCTTCGAGCTCGCTACTGCATCCCGTGTCGTCTCCAGGCCCGATCAACCATTAGCAAAAAAGACCGACTCAGCTTTCTTCAATTTAGTGCCCACATCTCCAGTTGCTACAGCCCAACACCACTGAAGACCTAGGCAGACGCGTCTTCAATTTTGCTGAGCTACCACCGTCTGAAGAAGCCCCCACCAACTTATCCACCGAAACAGTTTCGGTCTTGCCGCGCTGCCATCTCCAAAGCCCACCGAAGTCAGCTAAGTTCCTGCTTTGTTGACCCTACTGCTGTGTGTCTTCATCGAGCAATCAGCCAGCTCGCTCGCACCAGCAACGTCCCAGCTGCCACCTCTCACGTCCACGTGGTCTTCCCCAGCAGCAACTCCTGCTGCTTCCTTCGTCCGCATCTTCAGCCCTTCCTCACCGAAGCCAGCAGTCCAATGAACTCCCCTCCTTTGCTGCTTCTCTTGCCTAGCCCGGCTTGCACACCAGCCCAACCCCCGAGTCCACATAATTCCTGCAGTAGCCTAAGCTGTCGCTTGTGAACTTCAGCCTTGAAGCCCAGCAAAATTAGTCCAGCAAGCTCATTATGTTCAGTCCATCAGTAGCTCACTTCCAATTTCAGTCCAGCAACTTCAGCCCGTTGAGTTCAGCAAAGCCCGCGACCAGTAGCCCAAGTTGAAAACAAATCTCAGATTTAGGTTGAGATTTGTTGGGCCAAGTTTAGGCCCGGCCCAAGTTTGTCGACGTAGCTGAAAATTTCGATTTCGGCCGCCGTCGCGTCGTCGTCGCAGTGAACCGGTTTTCGCAATACACCGGTGAGTTTATACTCTAAACTCTGCTTAGTAGGTTAATGACGTTTAAGGGGTGTTTAGATTTATTTTTTTAGAAATTAGGTGGTTAGTTAGATTAAATTAGAAATGTAATTATTTAATTGAGCATGTTAGGTGGTTAGCATGATTTAGCTAAGGCCTAAATAAATTGTACTATTTATCTAGAAGGGTTCGGGAATTTTCCGGGTCCGTATTGTTATTTAATTTAATGATTATGGCTTAGGTTAGTATTTTTAGAATTTAAATTGATTTATTTAATTACTGAGATGGCCGAGATGGCCGGTGACGGGAATTTCGTATTGATTGCAATGGTGTGGTTAATTTCTGCAATTGAGTGTTAAATTATGCAAATTGAGTGCTGATTGGATTTTTGGTATTTAATTTCAAAAATTGTGAATTTCCAATATTTATTCAGAAAATCCCGAGTGTCGGGTTTTGACACCGAAAATAGTTTTTAGTATTATATGAAATAGTGGGATTTCAAAAAGGATGAATATCAATTTTTCTGGATCAAGTTGACCGTGTACCCAGACACGAGTAATTTCATGTGAATTTGTAATACGAAGAAAAAGATCAAGCTCACCATTTTAATTGAAGCATTTGAGTGCAATGCACGGTGCCCTGTGCCATTCGTGTGATGGTTAAGAGAAATCATCCCGGGCTGTTGAGCTGGACGTTATCCTTATTTGGGATACCCCTTGGACAACGGGAAGCCGGTCGCAGTTGATTCTGGACCCTATGCTCCTTCGGGAAAGCCGTCTGATGAAGAGATGTGTCGTGCTCAATGGGGTGAGACGATGCCTGGCAATGCCAGAAGACCGCCGAACTAAGAGTAGGCTGTACTATATGCCAAGATCAAAACTAGGAACGCATGATTAATTGAGTGTGGCGTTTCAGTTATTGGAGCTTATTTGTTGCTCATGCTCTCATGTTGTCTTTGAGATAAATTGTATTGACCTGCAGGGTGGATCTGAGACGAGGTAAGTCTCCTTGATTGTGTGATTGTGTGATTAGGACACTTATTGGCATATTTCCCTCCTAATTGGGGTTTAGAGCTTAGACTCGCTGAGATGATATCTCACCCCGTTGTGGGACAACATTTTCAGGGTTGTTGAGTGGAGGACCTAGAGCTGAGAGAAGGTGATCGGAAGCGTAGTTCAGTTAGGACCGCTTCTTTTTGGAGGCCAGTCTTTTGTAGTCTTTTGGCCATAGACATGTGTACATGACTCATTGCATATATATAAAAGCATGTTTGTTTGCGAATCTATTGTCCTGCTTTTCTTTCCCGAGATGATTACTGTCAAGGGATTTCTTTTCGCTTCCGCATGTGCAATAAAATGGAAAGGGTCGGCGATTCATCCTAGGAAGTCGCAAATTATTATCGAATAGATAGGGGCACGCGCTCAAGGTTCGGGGCATGACATCCCCTTTTTATGGTATCGGTAGATAGGGGCACGCGCTCAAGGTTCGGGGCATGACATCCCCTTTTTATGGTATCGGAGCGAAGTTTGTATTTGGAGTGATAAGGTGCGATGGGTTCTTGGGATAGTTAGTAGGAATGGCTTTTATATTATGCTGATGCATGTGACTGATAGCTGTTTGGTAAATTGATTTTGGTGATCACTCAATTTCTAATTTAGTATGGAATTGGAAGCAGGTGTTGTAGAACATCTTCAGTATGAGTGATCAGGAGCCGAGAACTCCTAGGCAGAGGACCTTATCCTCAGTGACTCGGGCTAGAACACCGACAAGAGGCAATGTTCGAGGTGGCCGAGGTAGAGCGCAGGCTGAGGCCAACGCGAGTGGTGTAGCACCACCGCCAGTCCCACCGGTTGATGCCGGGGTAGCAGCCCCTGGTGATCCTAGATTTGAAAGGATCATGCAGGTGCTCCAAACTGTTGGTAATCTGATGGGGCAGCAGGCCCAGAACCAAGCTGCCGCACAAGCTGAAGTTCCAGAAGGAAATGTAGTTGCAGACAAACCGATTCATAAGCTCGTTGAGCATTTCTTGAAGTTGCAACCACCAAAGTTCACCGGGACAGGAGATCCCGAGGCTGCGACCCGTTGGATCGAAGAACTGGAAAAAGCATTTGAGCTACTGAAGTGCTCTGAAGAAGAGAAGCTTACCCTTGACGTGTATCAGATGCAGGGAGTTGCAAGTACTTGGTGGAAAGCCACCAGGAGAGAAGTATTCCCAGAAGGTGTAGTCCCAGTGTGGAACGTCTTCGTTAGAGCATTCAATAACAAGTACTTCTCCAGATGTGCCAAGCAATTAAAGATGGCAGAATTTCTGCACCTCCGTCAAGATCCAATGACTGTGGACCAGTACGAGGCAAAGTTTGCCGAGCTTTCACAGTATGCTCCTAGGTTGATCCAAGATCCCGATGAGAAGGCAATGAGGTTTATAGATGGCCTCCGACCAGAACTGAAAGATCCACCGGTGCCATTGGATATAAAGAACTACAATGAGTTGTATGGACGAGCTCAGCTGATTGAGAAAAATCTGAATGAACGAGCTGCCGCATCTGGATCGCGGTTTAATGCGAACCAAGATAGAAATCGGTTTAGGAAAAGACCGATGACTAGAGGAAGATATCCCACCTCGCCCAACAGGAAGGGTGGAATAGGAAAATTAGCATAGAGACAGAATGGTGCCTGTCGCTTCTGCGGAAGGCAACATGGGTCAGCCCCGTGCCACTCTAGGCTAGGTGCTTGTTTTGAGTGTGGCCAACAGGGTCACATGGCCAGAAATTGTCCCAGAAGACTGATGGGACCGCCGCAGTTGCCGCCACTGCCACAGATGAATCAGAACCAAGGACTACCGCCACCGATTGTACGGCAGGGTCGACTACTCAGGCCTCCAGCTCAAGGAAGAACTTATGCGATCACAAGAGGACAGGCAGAGGATGCGCCTAATGTGATTACAGGTACTGTTTCACTGAACAACCATGATGCTTATGCTTTATTTGACCCTGGTGCAACTCATTCATTTATAGCTGAGCGGTATATTAAGTTGGTAGGATTAATTCCTGAGTAGTTGGAATCAGTGATTAGTATATCGACACCATTAAAGGATAAGGTGTTAGCTATAGTGGGTTGTCTTGGTTGCATGTTAGCGATTGGTGAGCGAGAGGAGAAGATAGACTTGATAGTCCTAGCCATGTATGACTTTGACCTGATAATTGGCATGGACTAGCTCACCAAGCAACGAGCTAAGCTAGACTGTTATCGTAAGGCGATCCAGTTTAACCCGTTAGAGGGTGAAAGTTTCGAGTTTATTGGGAGTCGAGGAGGACCCTCGATTTCCCTAATCTCGTCACTAGAGGCAACCCGGTTGTTAGATGAGGGTTGTCAAGGTTATCTGGCAACTGTCGTGGACACAACAGTTGAGGAGCTGAAAATCGAAGACATCGCGGTGGTTCAAGAATTTCTAGATGTATTCCCGAAAGAATTGCCAGGTCTACCGCCAGAAAGAGAAATAGAGTTTGTGATTAAGTTAGCCCCCGGGATAGAGCCAATCTCTAAGGCTCCTTACCGGATGGCTTTATCGGAATTGAAAGAACTGAAGGTGCAGATGCAAGAATTATTGGATAAGGGATTCATACGTCCCAATGCATCACCTTGGGGAGCACCAGTTCTGTTCGTGAAAAAGAAAGATGGTTCATTGCGCCTGTGCATTGACTATCGACAACTCAATCAAGTGACGATTAAGAACAAGTATCCACTCCCGAGAATTGATGACTTGTTTGATCAGTTACAAGGAGCGTCGATATTTTCAAAAATCGACCTAAGGATGGGATATCATCAGTTGAGGATCAGAAAAGAAGACATTCCAAAGTCAGCATTTCGTACTCGATATGGCCATTATGAGTTCACTATAATGCCGTTTGGATTGACGAATGCTCCGGCTGCTTTCATGGATTTGATGAACCGAGTCTTTAAAGAATACTTGGATCAATTCGTAATTGTGTTCATCGATAATATCCTGGTGTACTTTAGAAGTCCAGAGGAGCATGAAGGACATTTGAGATTGGTACTGCAGACTCTAAGGACTCATGAGCTGTATGCTAAATTTAGCAAGTGCGAGTTTTGGTTGACTCGTGTTGCTTTCTTGGGTCACATGATTTCAGGAGAAGGAATCTCCGTGGACCCAAGCAATATAGAAGCAGTGATCAATTGGCCAAGACCTACTACAGTGACAGAAATCAGAAGTTTTCTGGGTTTGGCAGGGTATTACAGACGGTTTGTGGAAGGTTTCTCATCGTTAGCCTCGCCTCTGACAAAGCTCACAAAATAAAAACGAGAAGTTCATATAGACAGACAAGTGCGAGCGTAGTTTTCAAGAACTGAAGGAAAAGCTGACTACCGCATCGGTACTGACGAATCCATCTGGTCCTGGAGGATTCGAGATCTATAGTGATGCATCTTTCAGAGGATTGGGTTGCGTGTTGATGCAACATGGTAGAGTTGTTGTATACGCGTCCCGTCAGTTGAGACCTCATGAGCTGAATTACCCGACGCATGACTTAGAACTCACAGCAATCATATTTGTATTGAAGATTTGGAGACATTATTTGTGTCGAGAAATGTTTCAGATCTTCACTGACCATCAGAGTCTCAAGTATTTGTTCTCTCAAAATGAGTTGAACATGAGACAGCGTCGCTGGATGGAACTCCTGAAGGATTATGACTGTGATATTCTGTATCACCCTGGAAAAGCGAACAAGGTCGCTAATGCACTGAGTCGAAAGTCCTCAGTTGCATAAATAGTACTTAAGGAATGGACTTTAATCGAGAAAGCTAGAGATTCGATTTTCAAATTTGAGGTAGGCCACCTTTCAAATCTTATGGCCACCCTCAGAATTGAGCTGGAAGTGCAGGTCAGAATCAAAATGCTTCAGCCAACAGATCCAGATATTCAGAAGATCCTGCAAGAGGATACCGATAAAAGAAAAGCTGATTTTCAAGTTTTTGAGGATGGAACAATAAGATTCCAATGACGTTTGGTTGTACCTAACGATGTAGAGCTTAGAGAATAAATTTTATCTGAAGCACATCGTAGCAGTGATAACATTCATCCTGGAAGCACTAAAATGTATTAGAATCTACATCAACACTATTGGTGGTCAGGTATGAAGACGGACATTGCCAAGCATGTGGCCAAGTGTTTGACATGTCAGCAAGTAAAAGCCCAGCATTGCAAGCCGGGAGGATTTCTACAACCTCTCGCAATCCCAGAATGGAAATGGGAGCACATCACAATGGACTTCGTGACTGGACTACCAAGGAGTCGAAGAGGAAATGATTCAATTTGGGTAGTGGTCGATAGGCTGACAAAGTCGGCTCACTTCATTGCAGTACGAAAGGACCTGAGTCTGGATAGACACGCAGACTTGTATGTGCGTCAGGTGGTTCGTATGCATGGAGTGCCGGTTACGATAACTTCATATAGAGACCCAAGATTTACTGCTGCTTTTTGGAAGAGCTTGCAGAGTGCTTTAGGTACGAAGCTACAGTACAGTACGACCTATCATCCACAGACAGATGGCCAGTCTGAGAGGACTATTCAAACTCTCGAGGACATGCTGAGAGCTTGCGTAATAGACTTCAAAGGAAGTTGGGAAGATCAGCTTCACCTAGTAGAGTTTGCCTACAATAACAGTTATCAGCAGAGCATCCAGATGGCTCCATTCGAAGCGTTGTATGGCCGAGCGTGCAGAACACCAGTGTGTTGGGATGAAGTTGAGGAAAGGAAGATAATAGGTCCAGAGTTGATTCAGTAGTCAGTAGATGCCGTGGCAGTGATCAGAGGCAGATTAAAGACAGCGCAGAGCAGGCAGAAAAGTTATGTAGATAAGTATCGAAGGTCTTTAGAATTCCAAGTTGGTGATCACATTTTTCTGAAAGTGCCACCAATGAGAGGAACTTTGCGCTTTGGTAAGAAAGACAAACTGAGTCCGAGGTATGTAGGTCCGTTTGAGATTCTTAAAAGAATCGGGAACCTAGCATATCGTCTTGCATTGCTGCCAAGATTGGCACAAGCGCATGACGTTTTTCACGTGTCGATGTTAAGGAAGTACGAACATGACCCGACCCACGTGCTCAATTTCAAGGAATTGGACGTGGATGACCGTGTGTCATACGTCGAAAGCCCGGTTCAGATTGTCGATCGCAAGGAGCAAGTTCTGCGTACAAAGACCATCCTGTTGGTCAAAGTGGTCTGGCAACACCATGGTACAGAATGAGCGACATGGGAGACTGAGGAGTCAATGAGAGAATTATACCCCCACCATTTTTATCAAGTCTTGTAATAGGTTTAAATTTCGAGGACGAAATTTTTATAAGAGGGGAAGAGTTGTGACAGCCTGAATTTTCAAAATTTGTTTTCGATTAAATAAATCCGGCCTTTCATCGAAACGCTAATAGTGCTATTCTCTCAGCTGATCACTCACGAGATAACTGGACTATTCGGGGAAGCAATTAGGGAATTTAAATGCAATTAGACTTGAGAATTCGAACAAGAATCGACTGCTCGACCGTGTTAATCTGCAAGGGTCATTACGGCACCGTCAGAGATCGATCAGAAATCAGAGATAGGTCGATTTGACTGAGATATGTGATCAAATTGTGGGTGGTTCCACTTGATTGAAAAATTCTCATCGATCGGCACTAAATTGATTTTCTGTTGTTTTAGTACCCGGTGCCCGTAATTGAAACCTCGAGATTTTCACGACAATCGAGAATTGTCAATGTGTCGGAGATGTACATTGTGACTCGAGATAAATCGATCACGAGTCAATTACACTAAAAATTCCTAAAAGCTACCCGATAGACTAGGTCACGCTAAAAGCACGCCGGAGTGAAATTAACCGCGAATTTGAACCCGATTTCATAAATTAAAAGTTCTATGGTGTCACGAGCTATTTGAGGAACGTCGACTTATTCTCCGAAGAATTTTCAGAGATTCCGAGGTTTTTACGGAATATCAATTCAAACGTCGCGGAAAAATAACATAAATTTGGATTGGCTAAATTGAAGAAATTTTCAACTTGCAAATCGAGCTACATGGCGAAGGAGACTTGTAGAAATTTTGTGGCTTTTCTACATCAATATTTGACGTTGCATTTGGGAAATTGTTGACGAAATTGAAGCTCAAAATCCAATGAAATTCGGATCTAGAGGAAGAAAGTAATTTTTGGCTTTAAATTGGATAAGTGGTGGATTAATAATCAAGGAAAGTAATAGGAGACAAAGTAATAAATTAAGTGGATAGGGATTGTTGACTCTTCCGCACGGTGGCTTCCTCGGCAATCTCTGCTAGCTGCTTCACGTCACTTTCATCATTCCGTTTGAAGCTTATCCCAATTTCCCCACCGCATGCAGCTCAGCCAAAGTCCTCTGTCTCTGCTTTCTTTCGATTGTCTCATTCGAAGCTCCTTCCTTCATCCCCTTCGAGCTAGCTGCCACATCCTATGTCGTCTCTAGGCCCGGTCAACCGCTAGCAAAAAAGACCGACTCAGTTTTCTTCAATTCAGCGCCCACGTCTCCAGTTGCTACAGCCCAACACCACCGAAGACCTAGGCCCACGCGTCTTCAATTTTGCCGAGCTACCACCGTCTGAAGAAGCCCCCACCAACTTCTCCACCGAAACAGTTTCGGTCTTGCCGCATTGCCATCTCCAAAGCCCACCGAAGTCAACTGAGTTCCTGCTTTGTTGACCCTACTACCGTGTGTCTTCATCGAGCAATCGGCCAGCTCGCTCGCGCCAGCAACGTCCCAGCTGCCACCTCTCACGTCCGCGTGGTCTTCCCCAGCAACAGCTCCTGCTGCTTCCTTCGTCCGCATCTTCAGCCCTTCCTCACCGAAGCCAGCAGTCCAGCGAACTCCCCTCCTTTGCTGCTTCTCTCGCCTGGCCCGACTTGCACACCAGCCCAGCCCCCGAGTCCACAGAATTCCTGCAGTAGCCCAAGCTGTCGCTCGTGAACTTCAGCCTTGAAGCCCAGCAAAATTAGTCCAGCAAGCCATTCTGTTCAGTCCATCAGTAGCTCACTTCCAATTTCAGTCCAGCAACTTCAGCCCGTTGAGTTCAGCGAAGCCCGCGACCAGCAGCCCAAGTTGAAAACAAATCTCGGATTTGGACTGAAATTTGTTGGGCCAATTTTAGGCCCGGCCCGAGTTTGTCGACGCCGCCGAAAATTTCGATTTCAACCGCGGTCGCGTCGTCGTCGCGGTGAACCGGTTTTCGCGATACACCAGTGAGTTTATACTCTAAACTCTGCTTAGTAGGTTAATGACGTTTAAGGGGTGTTTAGATTTATTTTTTTAGGAATTAGGTGGTTAGTTAGATTAAATTAGAAATGTCATTATTTAATTGAGCATGTTAGGTGGTTAGCATGGTTTAGCTAAGGCCTAAATAAATTGTACTATTTATCTAGAAGGGTTCGGGAATTTTTCGGGTCCGTATTGGTATTTAATTTAATGATTATGGCTTAGTTAGTATTTCTAGAATCTAAATTGATTTATTTAATTAATTCAGTAATTATTTAATTATTAATTATTTTTTCGGAAATTAGGCCGAGATGGTCGGTGACCGGAATTTCGTGCTGATTGCAATGATGTGGTTAATTTCTGCAATTGAGTGTTAAATTATGCAAATTGAGTGCTGATTGGATTTTTGGTATTTAATTCCAAAAATTGTGAATTTCCAATATTTATTCAGAAAATCCCGAGTGTCGGGTTTTGACATCGAAAATAGTTTTTAGTACTATATGAAATAATGGGATTTCAAAAAGGATGAATATCAATTTTTCTGGATCAAGTTAACCGTGTACCTAGACACGAGTAATTTCATGTGAATTTCTAATACGAAGAAAAAGACCAGGCTCACCATTTTAATTGAAGCATTTGAGTGCAATGCACGGTGCCCTGGGCCATATTTGAGTGATCGTGTGATGGTTAAGAGAAATCGTCCCGGGCTGTTGAGCTGAACATTATCCTTATTTGGGATACCCCCTAGACAACGGGAAGCCGGTTGCAGTTGATTCTGGACCCTATGCTCGTTCGGGAAAGCCGTCTGATGAAGAGACGTGTCGTGCTCAATGGGGTGAGACGATGCCTGGCAATGCTAGAAGACCGTTGAACTGAGAGTAGGCCGTGCTATACGCCGATATCAAAACTAGGAACGCATGATTAATTGAGTGTGGCGTTTCAGTTATTGGAGCTTATTTGTTGCTCATGCTCTCATATTGTCTTTGAGATAAATTGTACTGACCTGCAGGGTGAATCTGAGACGAGGTAAGTCTCCTTGATTGTGTGATTGTGTGATTAGGACACTTATTGAGGTATTTCCCTCCTAATTGGGGTTTAGAGCTTAGACTCGCTGAGATGATATCTCACCCCGTTATGGGACAATATTTTTAGGGTCGTCGAGTGGAGAACCTGGAGCTGAGAGGAGGTGATTGGAAGCATAGTTCAGTTAGGACCGCTTCTTTTTGGAAGGCCAGTTTTTTGTAGTCTTTTGGCCATAGACCTGTGTCATACATATATATAAAAGCATGTTTGTTTGTGAATCTATTGTCCTGCTTTTCTTTCCGAGATGATTACTGTCAGGGGATTTCTTTTCGCTTCTGCATATGCAATAAAATGGAAAGGGTCGGCAATTCGTCCTGGGAAATCACAAATTATTATCGACCAGATAGGGATGGGCATGCGCTCGGGGTTCGGGGCGTGACAGGGCTTCTGCGGGCTAATGTAGTTGATTTCGAATGCCCCTTTGATGATTTCTTTAAGTTTGGTGCTGAGTCCGAGCGCAAGAAGGGTTGATATCGTTCCACCACATGTTCGACGATATTTCGAATCTAGCCCAGGCGGTTGCATTACCGATTCTCATATGTTCTTGAACGCGTATAAGTGGGCTTTTGATAACTCTATAAAAATAGAGTTATTTTACCTATTTTAGGCAACAATTAATGCATTATCTATGAGAAAATATTTGAATTTCCTTCTGATTATTTAAATTTTCCTTATTTATGCAGAATAATGAGATATGGAGAAGATAAGGAAAAGAAGGGCAATTATCAGGAATTCAAATAAAAGCAGCGATGGAAGATGGATATCAAATCAGAAAATTCTTGATTTTGTTCCCTAATGTTATCTACAAGTAGATATTTTAGATTTCCTATAAATAGGAAGAGAGAACAGCTAGGGTTTAGAGGGGGGTTAGATCGTTTTCCATTGTTCTGAGAGTTTTTCAAGTATTTTGAAGAGAAGACAAAAGTGGTGATAGAATTCTTGTCCTTTGATTCAAGATGCTGGGTTTGATCTATATTTCTATTTTTATTTCTTATTCTACTATGTTCTAATTTTCTAATGTTAGGGCTACGATGTAGCCTAACCATGATGATATGAATTTCATGATTTTTATGTTTTACAATTGATTTCATTCATGTGAGTTATATATTATTGCGTTTACTGCTTTTGAGTGACTGGCCACCACTTGAATGATCTGATGTGCATGTTTGAGACTGAGAGGTGATAATATGCAATTGCTCATTATAATATATAACCATGAATTAAACGTGGATAGAAATATACCGCGTTATTTGTGTAGCTTTCGGTGATAAGGTGATCCAAAAGACTCATTGTAAACCGAGAATATTCATAGTTTTTAATGCACTCATGTTTATTTTAATTCACATAGAGATATAGTGGATTAATAAGCTGAGTAGTTTTGCTATACCTAGAGATAGGATAGTAAATAGATTAGGAAATTCTGCTATCACATGTTTGATATCGTTCTTGTATTCACAACAATCTGAAATTCATATATAGTGGTTATGGTGAAATCGGATGCTCTAACATATTTATCTGATCGATTTACTGCATTTAGTCTACAAATTTCGTTTTTAATTCATTCTTAATTATATTTTGATTTGTTAGATAAATTTTAGAATTAGTCTATTTTAGTATTTAATTGGTTTATTAATCATCGATCTCCGTGAGACGATACTTTATCTCATCATTATATTACTTGTTCGATATGTGCACTTGCGTTTAGAATTTTACGAACAGCTTTGCATGTTATGAACCTTTTGTTGCTTGCTAGTTGTCGTTTGCATCATGGGGCCAAGTCTGGGCATACATTCGCTGTGTTTTATTTGTCTCCCGTTGGTTTCCTGGGTGTGGTGGCTGTAAGTGGTGCGCGGCTCGGGGTGGCCGGCGATGATGTCACGAGGTGATGGTGGCGGCAAGCGATGATCTCAGCCGCTGATTTGTTTATGGTGCTTGGGCATGAGAGAATAGGTTGGGCGTTCGGCGATGGAGGCTTTGGGAGGAGGGGCTAGTTTCGGGCGTGGGAGTAAACCATCGAAGAAGGAGAAGAAGGGGGGCAGAAGAGGACGAAATGGGGAAGACAAAAAAAATAATTAAAAATATTAATATTAACAAAAAAACGAAAAAGAAAACAAAAAAATGTTCTAAGAAATAGATTTTGTCTATTTCAGGTTAAATTCGGATTGTCGGATAGGGTCAAAGGGCTGGATCGGGTTTACGGGCCTTCAACTCAAGGAAGAAGAGAAGTGGTGCCCTAATAAAGAAGAGCGTGGATGACACATTCCATGTGCACTGGAAAGGAGCGGCAGAGATGGTCTTGGCGATGTGCTCGAGCTTCTACGACGGGTCCGGGATAGAGAAAGATTTGGACAAAGATGAAAGGATGAAATTCAAGCAGATTATCCAGGGCATGGCTGCGAGCAGCCTTAGGTGCATCGCTTTCACTGATAAACAAGTCTCCAAGGAAGCGACCAAAGAAAGAGAAGAGGGGAAGAAGATCAAAGAGGACGGCCTGACATTAATAGGACCCGTTGGTATTAAGGACCCATGCGTCCTGTTGTGAGGAGCGCGGTCCAAGCTTGTCAAGATGCGGGGGTGAACATCAAGATGATAACATGAGACAACATGTTCACTGCTAAGGCCATTGCCACTGAGTGTGGGATTCTCAGGCCCGGGGACGATGCCTTCAATGGAGCCATCGTGGAAGGAGTGGAGTTCCACAGCTACACATCTGAGGAGAGGCTTCGGAGAGTTGAGAAATTTTGGGTTATGACGAGATCCTCACCTTTCGATAGGCTCCTCATGGTTCAATGCCTGAAGCAGAAAGGCCATGTGGTCACTGTCACTGGGGACGGCACGAATGATGCACCAGCCCTCAAGGAAGCTCACATCGGACTCTCGATGGGCATCCAGGGCACTGAGGTCGCCAAGGAGAGCTCAGACATTGTCATCCTCAACGACAACTTCAGCTCTGTGGTGATGGTGCTGCATTGGGGTCGATGAGTCTACATTAACATCCAGAAGTTCATCCAATTCCAGTTAACGGTGAATGTCGCGGCCCTTGTGATCAACTTCGTGGCTGCGGTCTCCTCCGGCAACGTCCTTCTAATGGCGGTCCAGCTCTTATGGGTGAACCTCATCATGGACACGCTCGGCGCCCTTGCTCTAGCCACTGAGCGTCCTTCCAGCGAGCTCATGGAGAAGCCCCCCGTGGGCCGGACTGAGCCACTCATAACCAACAGCATGTGGAGGAACGTCGTAGCACAAGCAACATACCATATGGCCATCCTCCTCACTCTACAATTCAAGGGCGAATCGATCTTTGGGGACGACAAGGCGGTGAAGCGGACGCTGATATTCAACATTGTTCATCCTATGCTAGGTCTTCAATGAGTCCAACGCGAGCAAAGCTCGAGAAGAAGGTGTTCGAGGCCATACACAAGAGCAAGCTGTTCCTCGGGATCATCTTCATGACGGTGGTCCTCCAAGTGATGATGGTTGAGTTCCTGAAGTGGTTTGCCAACACGGAGCGGTTGAGCTGGGGCTAGTGGGGCACGTGTATCGGGACCACGGTCGCATCTTGGCCTATCGGTTGGGTTGTCAAGTGCATCCTAGTCCCTGATACACCATTCTTTGGCTTCTTGGGATTCAAAAACAAGAAGCTCGTGAGGAAAATCGTGCACAGATAACAGTAGGAACACTAGCCCTAACTCAATGCTTTTCGTTATGCTGGTATATTGAATTCGTCCTTGATGCAGTGTGATTTTTTTCCTTTACCCAGAAAATGGGGAATATGTAATCTATCGATGTAATATATTCAATTGAAAGAAAGCGTTCATTGAGAAATAAGGAATAAGTAATCAATCAATCTTTTGGCACGGGTCAAAAGATTGAGCTTGGCTTGTCTGGGCTCAGTATGTCGACCCAATCTTCTAAAAGGAATTGATCGAGTCAAATTACAGCGCTTCAAACCAAAGCCCAATACTATTCTTTTCATATTTCAGATTTTATTTTTATGTTATGCTAGGAAATGAGAGAATTGGCTTGAATTATAAGCAAATCATGTCGTGGAGTGCTGTCGGCTTGTTGCATCTCTGTCCCCAACGGTGTCCGGCTAAGCATGCAACTTGAAATATGAGCTAGAAGAATGATGATTCCATGAGACGAGTGAATCGGTAAGAATTAGGGATAGGCGATATCAGGGATCAAATTCATGACGCATAGCAATTATAGCTGATTAATTTGTGTTAAATATACAATAAGGGCTCAAAGTACTCTAATAATGACTTAAAGTGAACTTTATCTCAAATGGAAGCCTAAAGTACCATAATTTTCTTAATTAGAGGTCTGAAATGGACCTTATTTCAAATAAGAACCTGAACTGACCATGTCAGTTTCAAAGAATGACTTGACATCAGCCAAGGGCATTTCTGTCCTTTACATTTTCTTTCATTTTTCCTTTTTTTTTAATTTTTTTCTATAAAAAAAAGGCTAAAAAAAAAGATGAAAAAATCCCAAGCGGGAGGGCTAGAGGCAACCTTCCCTTGCCTATGGCCCTACCCTAGCACCGATGGGGCATTAGCCATGGTCGGCATGGTCATAGGCGCCTCAATGAGGCCCTGGTCAGAATTGGGAGAGGATGCAACCCAAATTTCTCTTCCCTAGGTATGGGTGAGGAACAGGCCCTTGCCTTTGCTAAGGCACCAGTGACCCCACTTGCGTGGCCGAAACCCCACCGAGGATAGGGCAACAGCCACAAGCAATGTGGAAGGGCTAGCCTAGCCCTCCCGCCTAGGTTTTTTCTTTTTTTAGTCCTTTTTTTTCTTTTTTTTTTATGGAAAAAACAAAGAAATGAAAATAAATTGTAAAAAAAAAGGCAACAAAAATGAGAAAATGTAAAGGATGGAAACGAGACCGATATGGCCACTTTAGGCCTTATTGAAACAATGTCCACTTCAGACTCTTATTTAAGAAAATATGGGCATTTAAGGCCCTTATTTGAGATCATTTCACTCTAAACTCTTATTTGAGAAATTAAGAGCACTGTGAGCTCTTATTTGGAATTTTTCCTTTAATCAATTTCCAATTTTGATTCTTTTTTTCGAGTTATCTTAGAAAGTGAAGGACAAAAGTCAACCTTAGTGATTTCATAGTGCCAAGTGGAAGGGCCATAGCTCAATTAAAAAAAGTTCATCTTCACCAAAAATGAATTTGACTTCCATTTTTGTTTTCCTTTCCAAAGTAACTCTCATCAATTAGCGTAGCAGATAATTATTGAAAGTATCTAAGTAGTAAGTCCACCCAAAAATGAGTCTTACTCTAAGTTTCCTGGAGCCTCCGATAAATCAATGCAATTTAGGAGAAATCAAGAAAGTATAATTTCTAATTAATGCAAACTAGGTGGGGTCTTATTCTTACAATTTGGAATGTAGACATGAAAAATTAAGAGCGAGCTAAGTTTAATACTAGTGTTAGGATTAAGCAATTGAAAGTTTCGATTGAAAAGGAAACTGGTAAGATGATCAAATATGTGCAAACTGACAGTAGTTTAGAGTCATGCTCGGAGCTGTTGAATAATTCTACATGGAGGAAGGCATAGTGAGACACCACACTTGTACGAGTGAATCACAATAGATTGCCTAGTTGATGAGCAAAATATTATTCGAGATGACCCATAAAATACTCTCTAATGCTAACATATGCGCTTAGGACAACAAGCAACTCGATGAATGTACCTTCATCAACTGCGATTGGATATTGGACTTATGAGTGGTTAGGTAACTTTGCTGATTATTATATTATTGGAATATTTGGTTGTCAATATTATGTTTGAGTGAGTGATAGTAAGCTCAGTAAAAGGACAAAAAAGTGCATGTTCCTAGACTATGTACAATATGAGTGGAGTTACTGGTTGTGGTGCCCGAAATTAAATTCACCTAATATCAACACAAAAATTACACTTGATGAGTCTCCAATACTTCTAGATATGAGCATTTGTGGTAGTGTTTATACGAACAATGTTTGTAATGAGGTGGAGCCTAGAAAGGCAACGGTTCTTATAACTGTTGAGTTTGATAAGGTGTGTGTTCGATTTTCTAATAGATATGGATGCAACAATAGTTTTGCATTATCTCTGATTGAGGAGGTTGTGTGGAAAAATCATTGTGGAGTAGTTAAAAATGCATATACAATTGGTGTTCTAATGAGGTCGACGATTCCAACGAAGTTCAAGCAATGCTCAGAATCATAAGATGCCTATGGTAGTATGAGCTCATGAGAGGTTATGGGAGATTACAGTGAAGTTCGGATTCCAATGAAGTGATGTATCTTGGCTCAAAGGGGTTTTCTATTTTGGATCCAACTTTTGTCTATATTTAAGAAGGGTTTTTTTTTTTTTATGAAGAGTATCCAAGAGAGCTTGTGTTTATGAATTACATCCTAAGTGTTTGAAGTCATGAAAAATATTGTGGTAATTCTTTAAGTAAATCCTATGTGAGGTGGAGAGATGATTTCGTGAGAAATTGTAACTTGTGAGGGCTAAATGTTGCGTGAATTATTGAGTGTAATTAAAAGCTGCGAAATACTAAGTATATTTGAGTGATTCAATGTGATCTATAGTGGAACTTTGTACAACCCTTCCATGGACATAGGTCACACTGATCGAATTTCGTAAATCCGATGTTCTATTTATTTCCTTGTGCCATTTATTCTATTGATCGATCATTTTCTTTTTACAACATTATATGCGTAAGGAACCAAAAAAAAAAAAAATATCGCCTTAAGAGTTCTTATTTTTCGCATTATCAAATGTTGCGAGTTCATACTAGGGTTATGACGAGACTGGGGGAGGTAGCGGAAAACGTGTTTCCACGAAAGCCCTCGATTGAGTTCATTCGACGGGCTTGGGACGGGGGAGTTAACGAAAGGTCAAAAGATATGCAGAGATGGGAGACCCAATGCTGCCTTGTTATGGAAGGTTCGCAACTCGTAAATGGATTATATAATGCTCTCTATGTAAAAGATACATAATATAATTGGTGCGGCAGAAATTGCAGTTCGCAAGTTTGTCAACAAAGAGAATATTGCCATGTGTTCATTTAGGTCAAGTCAAATCGATGATTGGTACTTACCATTCATCGCGAGAACATTAGCTAATGATATAAATTGCTTTGTATCATAGGAACGCAATATCATATATGAGTCATTGCGCGTAATAAAAACAAGGTATTGACATTGATACCACTGGAAAGGGCTAAAAGGGATGGACCGAATCATGCGTAAAAAGCCACACTCCAAACCCATCTGAGCAAAAATAAAACGGAAGAAAAAATATTCCTCCTAGAAGGTCGTCTCGATCGAGGATCGAAGATTGAGGGTCCTGTTGCATCTAAGAATAATTTTTACTTTATTTATTTTGCATAAACGAGTGTTTAAACTATGTCTACCTACATTTTTCTTGAATGTTTCCTTCCACCTCTATTTTTGAATCGTTTCCGTCTCATGCAGAAGCATCTGTATTGACCAATGGGAGAACGCGAGAGTCGAGAGACGCATGCAATACGCCATTGCTCTCTTTCGTAGTAAATGCTTTTATCAAGGAAGACTTTTTGCTCGAAGTCGTCTCTCCAACTCGACCGGCGGGACTAATTATAAAGGCTGAATGCATCACCAGCTCTTGAATTCTCTTGATCACGACGACTCGTTCAATTTTTTTAATAAATAATAATATGTTTGTTGATGTAGACTCTCATGTCAGCTTCTGACGGACGAGCAGCCGACACGGTATCTCATAAAGAAGTCAAACTGAGATGTGTGTGTGTGAAAAAGAGAGATACAGAGAGGGACGTGCTTTCACATTTTTCTCATGGTTTTTGGCTATATTGTTAAGGTCACTCGTCTAAATCCTTATTTTCTCAATGCAAGCATTTTTTTTTAATTGGAAATATTACATCGACTGGTTGCACATTCCTGATTTCTAGGCAAAAGAAAAAAAAAACAAAATGCATCAAGAGAAATTCGATATGCCAGTACAATAAGAAGAATTGAGTTAAAGCCAATTGGCATTCCTAAACCTAATTAACTGTTCTCTGTGCATAATTTTCCTCACGAGCTTCTTGCTATTCAATCCCAAGTAGCTGTAAGATTGGTGTATCAGGGACCCGAATGCATTTAACGACCCAACCGATAGGCCAAGACGCAGCCGCGATCCCTACACATGCACCCCATTGTCCCCAGCTCAACCTTACCGTGACAGCAAACCGCTTCAGGAACTCGACCATCACCACCTGGAGTACCACTGTCACAAAGATGATCCCGAGGAACAGCTTGTTCTTGTGAATGCCCTCGAACACGTTCTGCTTCTCGATGTTCCTCGCATTGAACTCATTAAAGACCTGGCACAGGACGAACGCATTAAATATTAGCGTCCGCTTCACCGCCTCGTCCACGCCAAAGATCGATTCGCCCTTGAATTGTAGAGTGAGGAGGACGGCCACTTGGTAAATTGCTTGTCCCACCAGATTCCTCCACATCACGTTTGTTATGAGCGGCTCGGTGCGGCCCACGAGGGGCTTTTTCATGAGCTCCCCGGTGGGCAGCTCTGTGGACAAGGCGAAGGCGCCAAGCGTGTCCACGATCAGGTTCACCCATAAGAGCTGGAAGGCCGTCAAAGGGACGTCACCAGAGGAAACCGCGGCCACGAAGTTGATCAAAAGGGCTGCAACGTTCACCGTGAGCTGAAACTGGATAAACTTCTGGATGTTATCATAGACGCATCGACCCCACAGCAACACCTTCACCACAGACGCAAAGTCGTCGATGATGATATCCGAGCTCTCTTTGGCGACCTCGGTGCCTTGGATGCCCATCGAGACCCCAATGTCGGCTTCCTTTAGGGCCTGTGCATCGTTCATGCCATCCCCTGTGACGGCAACCACATGGCCTTTCTGCTTCAAGCATTGAACCATGAGGAACTTATCATCAGACGAGGAGCTCGCCATGACCCGAATTTTCCCAACTCTCCGAAGCTTCTCCTGCGACGTGTAATAGCGGAACTCAGCTCCTTCCACGGTGGCCTCGTTGGAGGCATCGTCCCCAGGCTTGAGAATACCACACTCCGTGGCGATGGCCTTAGCGGTGAAGATGTTGTCTCCCGTTATCATCATGATGTTCACTTCTGCCTCCTGACAAGCTTGAACCGCCCTCTTCACGCCGGGATGGCATGGGTCCTTAATTCCGACAAGTCCTATTAATGTCAGGTCTTCCTCTTGGATCTTCTTCCCGTCTTCTCTTTCTAGGATCGTTTCCCCTGAGACTTGTTTATGAGCGAAAGCGATGCACCTGAGGCTACTCGTCACCATCCCCTGGATAATCTGCTGGAAGCTCCCCCTTTTATCTTCGTCCAAATCTTCCACTATCCCCAACCCGTCATAGAAGCTCGAGCACATCGCCAAGATCATCTCTGCCGCTCCTTTCCAGTGCACATGGACCGTGTCATCCGCTCTCTTCTTCATTAGGACGCCGCTTCTCCTCTTCTGCGAGTTGAAGGCTTCAACTTGGATGACTTTACAGCTCTTCTTTGTCTCGTCCATGTCCATGCTCAATTGAGCAACCGCCCAGGAAATAATCGCTTTTTCAGTGGGACTACTGGAGAACTCGTACTCCGATCCTGAAGGCAGCCTATAGACGATGCTCGTGGTGTTCAAAGCAACTCCGTCCCGAATCAAATCCAGGACAAACTTGGAGACAGAGGAGCACGCATTTTCCACCACGGAGTCTTGGCCGACCCAGAATTCCGTCACCTTCATCTCGTTCATTGTGAGAGTGCCGGTCTTGTCGGTGCAAATAATGGTGGCTGACCCCATTGTCTCGCATGCCGAAAGCTTCCTCACCATCACCTGATCCACCATCATCCTCTTCATGGAATGAACAAGAGTGATTGTTACCGCGAGTGGCAAGCCTTCGGGAATCAAGACCACCACAATTGTCACTGCGGCTACAATGTTGCCTACCACGGAGTTCATGATATTGTCACCCATCGTTTGGCCTGGAACGGATTCCCGTTTCCTGTGCTTGTCCTGTTTGTTTCCCGTGAAGTAGCAAATTAGCAGGACGACAAGAACCATAAAATTGACCGCCAAGCCAACTTTGCTAATCGACGAGGTGAGTTTGTTGAGCCGAGCCTGTAAAGGGGTCTGCTCGCTGCTGTTGCAGTTGATTGGCCTCATCATCTCGCCCCCCTTTGTGTTCATCCCGACCGATGTGACCAACATCCGAGAAGACCCATCAGCGACCTTTGTTCCAGAGAACAGGAAAGGATTTTGATTGCTCTTCTCTTCCATGCAGTCACTCTTCCCGGTCATGCTTGATTCGTCGACCTAAATTGACACGAGAATGAGACAATAGGATGCGGTCAAAGAAAATGAAACCTCAATACATATTAACACGAGAAGAAATGGATTATGACAAACTATGCAGTATCAAACAGAATACCGTACACATGTACATCACTTTGGACTAATTACTTAATTAATTAATCAACCTGGGCTCGAACTTGGTAATACTAATACTATATATTTCTGGAGGAATCTAACATGAGTTAATTAGCGAATCTAATGCAAACAAACAGTACAAATTCCCGTCCGTACCTGCAAGGGCTGCCCCTCGAGTAACAACCCATCTGCCGGGATTTGATCGTGTTTCTTCAAACAAACGACATCTCCGACAACAATCTCGGATATGGAAACCTTGCGCAGCTGTCCCTTCCTTATCACATCGATGAGAATATCACCGCTCGCCCCATACAATTTATCGAACTGCCAGTTCTGCCGGCAATTCCTCATGGCCGACACCACGATCATGAGGAAAACTGTGAAGAATGGGCTCCCGCCATTGTGCCAGCCTTCCTTGAGCCCGTTCTCCTTGATCGCAAAACCGGGTGAAAGCCCAGCGCAAACAAGAAGAATCATGAGCGTGAGGTCCTTGGAAGCCTCGAACACAAAGTGGAAGAAGCCCTTGGTGGGTGGCTTGAATGTGTTGACGCCGAATGCGTTTTGCCTGCGAGTGACGTCATCCGGTTCACCGCTAATACCGCGAGAGACATCACTTTTGAGGGCCGACGCGACTTTGCTGACACCGCCGAATTCTCTGAGCCAGTTGAGGTTCATGTCCTTGACCAGCTTCGTGAGCTGTGACTGATCAGTCTGGAAGGAGCTGGGTTGATCGGAGGCAGAGCTCGAAGCCTGGTCAGGGATTGAATTCGAAGCGTAGTAAGAAGCGAGCGCTTGGAGCTGCGACTGTTCAGTCTGGAAGGAGCTGGGTTGATCAGAGCGAGCGCTCGGAGCCTGAATGGGGATTGAAATCGAAGTGTAGGAAGGGTCAAGCGGTCGAAGTTGTGACTGATCAATCTGGAAGGCGCTGAGTTGATCGAAGCGAGGGCTCAGAGCCTGATCGAGGATTAAAATCGAAGTGTAGGAAGGAGCAAGAGGTCGGAGCTCTGACTGTCCAGTATGGAAGGAGCTGGGTTGATTGGAGCGAGCGCTCGGAGCCTGATCGGGGATTGAAATCGAAGCGTGGGAAGGAGATTTTCCAGGGAACTTGTCGGTTTTCTTTGCAAAGGTAGTGATGGCTCGGGAGCAATAGATGGTGGCGAAGGCCAAACGCCATCGCTTGGCGAACTTGCGCATAGCGGGCTGGTGGAGAGAGACCTCGTAGCGGATGGAGTCGCCGCTGAGAATGCTCGTCATCGCTCGGAAGAGACGCACAGTCGCACAATGCAAATGGCAACACAAAAAGGAGGAAAAACTCTGAAGTTTGGTGTTTCGTTGGCCGCTGAAAAGTGCAACGTTCGCATTTACTTATATACGTGCCGGAGCTGAACGAGAGGGTCACGTCGTTCGTGCGAGGTTGTCAGGAATTTGCCTCGCGCAGCGCGGCGACCTCTACTTGCTTTTTCTAAGTTATACGAAAAGGACTGGACCGGGGATAAAGTCAGGCCCGGTCGTCGCAATCGATATTTTCCACGCACCTTCTGCTCTCGTAAAAAATGGGGCCCGATCCATGCTCGGTGGGGAGATCGCGCTTGAATCATCGTCTAATGTGGGGCACGAATTCCGTTTGTCTTGATTAAACCATCAATCAGGGGAGGACACGTCTACGTGCCCGCCTCTTATCCGTCCCTGTCCCCCTAATACTTTTGGTCATTGCCGCGTTGCTTCTTACACGGCAAGCGGTCATTGCCCCTCCACAGACCCGGCGGGGCACGTAAAAGTCAATATGACGTCGATCTCTACATGTGCTTTTTAGGCGCATTCCCCATATGCCCATGTTCACAAATGGACATAAAAGCCAAATTTCGTTCTCACCAAAGTGTGGAACGGGCCCTTAATTCTCTCTTTTCGTTTCCGTATAAATCAATTCATTTCTGACTTGGCATGACTCGCACGCTTCTCTTCTTGGAGGAAAATGCTTCCCCCTACGCGGCCACTGAGCTTCAAGGAAAGTTCGTAGCCAAGTACCTGGAATTCCCCGAACCGTCATCTGTCTATCCTAAAATGTCGGCCTCTTCGTCGTACCAAAACCCATATGAACAACACTACCATCGTCTCTTCCGTTATGGCTTCAATAGCACCTACATATCGAGACCAGATCCCGCTAAAACGACGGCACTGTTTTTTATTTTGGGGGCGAAAAGAACTCGGTTCACTAACCCTTGTTCAATATTTATCTGCTAATTTTCTTCTTTTTCTAATTGAAACATATGAATTTTTTATTGAAAAAAAATTTAAATATCATCATCGCTATGCCTTGCTAACGAGTCCTATGTCTGCGTCGGTACCATTAGTCACATTTTCTTAACAGCTTACATGTATGAAAATCTAAATGGTGAGTCTTTTTATCCACATTCAAGATCGTCATCGGAGACGTCCTTTGTTTGGAGATCGGAGATCAAGTTCCGGCAGAAATTTAATCGATTAAATAATTGCCTTATTTGGCTCTTGTATCTGCATGTTTTTTGACTTTTTGTTCACTCATCGTCCACGTCCAAAGCCCGGTAAATTGCTCAAACGCGGTTTTTTTTCCATTTGAGGGGCTTCGCGGAAAGCCCCCTTCCCCTCCGGTCCCCTCTCCTCCCCTATAATAATACAAGTTGCTTGGCCGAAAGTTTCGTATCACGTGATGAAACATCTTTCATGAAACGACTATGCCGTGATGAAATATTTTTCATTAAAAATCACTTTTTGATTTTCATTTAGGGAAACAAGTTCTGTGACTACTCTAGATAGGAAATATAACAGAACTTTACTTCAAATGAAAAACCGTACAAACTGTGCTGAAATTTAATCGCCAACAAAGCTTGGGGAAATACAACCACTTCAACATAGCTGAGCATAAACAAATTATGTTGAAATTTAAGTGACGACAAAACTTGAAAACGCAATGATGCTACGCTCGAATTTAATCAATGATGTGACACCCAAGATAAAAATACATGCTGAATCAAGCGAGGCCAACCCTCTCCCAGCCCTAGCCACCGGCGAAAAGGAAGAAGAAGAACCAAAAAAAATGGGGAAAGAAAAATGAAAAAATGAAAAAATGGATAAATGATAAAAATACCCTTGATCGCCGAAAAGTCAGGCCCTTATTTGAAATAGACTTAACTACTTCGAGCTCTTATTTAAAAGAGATATAATCACTTCAGACACTCATTTGAAATAAAATTTATTTCAAACCTTTATTTTGATAAAGTAATAGCATTTCAAGCCCTTATTTAAAATAATGTCTACTTTGAGCATTTATTTGAGAACATGATAGCACTTTAAGCATTTTTACAAAAGAGAGTAATATAGTATTGCATTTCTCTCAACTCTCGCGTTCTCATTCGTCAATACAATGTTTCTTCTTGAGAGGGGGGGGTGGATTCCAGAATGCGGGCGGAAGGAAACATCCAGGAAACGCGGAGCAAGATCATGACAGATGATTAGTCATCTGCGATTCCTTCGTGCAAAACAAACTAATTAAAAATTATTGTTAGGTAGGTGCAGAAAGATCCTCAATCTTGGACCCTTGTCTGATTCAAGTTGTTAAATTAATTTTTCGAATTTGAATTAATTTGTTAAATCAAATTTGTTAACAGAAATTTCTCCTTGAAGATTTGAATTCAGATGAAGACGCCCTTGTTTCATGGACTTGTCTCGGACGTATGAGCAAAAAAAAAAAAGCAAGGGGCGCTAAAGGACAATATATGAGCACATTATTTTTTATTTTATCTATTTAACTTTTAGGAGCAGACACGTCTTTTGCTAAAAGAACAAATAAAGAAACTCTATCTTTGCTGCAAAAGCTGAATCCTTGTTGAAGTTGCACAGCGGTGGGTGCAGGTCAAAGTTGTTGACTTACGGCACACATGTAAAGCTATCTGGGTTTTTCTTCAGAGCGACGAGCACCGCACAAGAAATAAGAATGTGAGGCCGTACGAAAAGAAATGAACTAGCAGACAAGTTCTTGTTTTTGGCGTAAGGTTCATGCTTGAACGCGGTGATTTTATGTCGTGAATTTCCCGTTTAAGTGAATTATTTATTTATAAATGTTTTAGATTTGTAGCTAAATTTAAATATAAAAAACTCTCGAGCATGTAAATGATTGTAGACTTTGATTCTCCAATTATAATAGAATATTTACTATAAGCTCTTTTCATGGATATAGGTATCGATACTTGATCCGAATCACGTAAATCTCTAGTGTCTTGTTATTTCTCATTTATTTCTTTGGTATTTTTCACATTGACTAATTTGCAAGATCTTGTCATCGCTGTATATTATATTTCAACACAAGTAACTCTTCTAGATAGAGTATTTCTTCTTCTGTTTTTTCTTTACCTAGATGGTTTTGGAGCGTGGCTTCTTCCTTGGTGATTTGGTCTAATCCCCTAAGGCTATGTTTGGTCGTCCGGATAATAATCATGATAGAATAGGATAAAGTAGGATATTAAATCCTTTGGATGATAAAGGCAGACATATCTAATCCTATCAAGTGTTTGGTGCACTTCAGGATAAGATTAAAAAATAAATATGATATTTATTTAAGCTATAAAATTAAAAAATAGAAAATTCAATTAATTAAAGGCCATGGAAAAACCCTAGATCTAGGAATTGTGGCCACCTCCGCAGTGGCCACCATTGAAAACGGCAAGTGATATCTTCTCTTTTTGTTAAGTTCTTTCTTTCTTTAAAAAAGAAAAAAATCTTATCCAATCCGGGCTTATCTCACCCCCTCCCCCGGATTTTTTATCCAGCGTTTTATCCGAATATATCCAGGTTTGTCAGATCCGGTGAACATTCCCAAACATCGGATAGGATAATTTGTTATCCTATCCGGACTCAAATCCGGACTACCAAACGCAGCATAATTCTTTCAAATTGTGTTAATGCAAATCCATGTTCTCATGACATGTGACAATCCATATTTGACACCGTGTTCTCGAGATTCATAACGATTTATATCATTAGCCAATATCCTCAAGACCAACTATAAGGAACAAGTCGGCTGATTTCACTGAACCTATATCAGCACAAGGCAATGTCCTATATGTTTATCACCATACAAGGCTGCGTCCCTCGATTTCGCTGAAACCCTTGTAATTCCGTTATACAAATGAAGCCACCCTCTAGTTCAGCCCAAGCTATATGAGGATATTGTCTCAAACATCATTCCACGAATTCGACTAATAATCGGGGGAGGAGGATCCCAAGCCTTTCTGGCTCTTCCCAGCAACAACGAGCATTCTCGGCGGCAACGACGCCTGCCCCGAGGCCTCTCTCGACTTGCCCGCTATGTCCGAGATTGCCAAGAAATGGCGTTTGGCCTTCGCCACCATCCGTTGCTCCCGAGCCTTCACTGCCTCCGCAGAGAAAACTAAGAAGCTCCCAGCAAAATCTCCTTCCTACACTTCAATTTCGATCCCCGATCAGGCTCCTAGCGCTCACTCCGACCCACCCTGCTCCTTCAAGATGGATCAGTCACAGCTCACCAAACTGGTCAAGGACAAGGACCTCGACCACCTCAGACACTTTGGGGGTGTCAACAAAGTCGCCTCGGCCCTCGAAACTGATGTCAATGCTGGAGTTAGCGGTGAACCGGACGACGTCTCTCACAAGCAAAAGGTATTCGGCGTCAACGCATACAAGCAGCCCGCCAGGGGCTTCTTCCGCTTCGTGCTCGAGGCTTTCACGGACCTCAAAATCACGATTTGGCTCGGGTCGTGGATCAAGGAGAATGGGGTCCAGGAAGGCTGGTACGACGCAGGGAGCACATTCGTCATGGTGTTCCTCATGATCGCGATGTCAGCCGTGAGCCATCACCGGCAAAACCAACAATTCGATGAACTGTCTCGGGTGAGTGGTAATATTCTCACCGATGTGATAAGGAAGGGTCAGCCGCAGCAGGTTTCCATATTCGAGATCGTGGTTGGAGACGTTGTTTGTTTGAAGATAGGCGATCAAGTCCCGGCAGACGGGCTGTTCATCGACGGGCACTCCTTGCAGGTGTGGATGACTATTTGAACTATTGACCGCATTAGATTCTCATATTAACAAATAGAAAGTCAATTCAAAAGTTTAAGTTTTTATAATGAACTATTTAATAATAGTATCAAAGCTTATGGTTGATTGATGAGCATTCCAATGTGTACTGATGTTTGGTGAATATATCAAAGAATGAATCTCATGACAAACATGGATTCAGAGTAATCTTCATGGTTCGGTCTAGAGAAAGAGACCGAGATGAAGCTGGGCATTGAAGAGTCAAGTTGAGATGTGTAGGTTCAAAAACATATATATATTAAAAGGAGAAAAGACCTAATAATAAATTCATACATGATGAAAGATTGATGATACGTACATGTGAATTATGTTTTCAAAATCCACATTGAAGAGTGTGGAGCACTTAATATATCCTAGTTTGTCATAATTCATTAGTTTAAACTTTTGAGCAAAGTTGGGTCTAACTAAATAGGTTTATGGGCTTGAACTAAAACTCTCCCTTGTTGATCTCTCTATTAGGCTTTTTTGGTGTAACATAATAACAGTTTCCCTCTGCCTATAAAGCTTAAACTTTTATGTTGATAATTTTAACATGGTTAGAGCGAAGTTCTGCCCCTTCACGTGTGCGTCACTTCCATTAGTCAAATTTCACTTGTCACTCCTAATCCACTGTGCACGTGAGAGGAGTGTGAAATATCCTAAGTTACTTGAGAATGTGGTTTATATAATATTTATATACATTTGGTCTTTCCAAACTTTGAGGTTGAATTTTTTTATCATTATTTCATGTTGGCTTTATCCATTCATGTATGGATTTAGTATTACCAAGTTCGAGCACAAGTTAATTAGTCCAAATAGATGTACATGTGTGTAATATTCTGTTTGATACTAGGCACCATTACCTTTCATAATCTTAATTCTATGACGAAAAGAGAAATCTTTGATTTTAAGTCAAAGTTCCGGTCATGGTAGAACGAACTTTGTTAAAAGTTAAAACATACTCCACTTGTTCGTGTTAATATTTATTCAGGGTTTATTTTCTTTGTTTAAAGTTGAGACCGGAACGCATTGTATCGTGTCACCCTAGCATCACTAAATCATGTGCGACATTTGTATTGTCAACTTAGGTTGACGAATCGAGCATGACCGGGGAGAGCGATCACGTCGAAGTGAACAGCAATCAGAATCCATTCCTGTTCTCTGGAACGAAGGTTGCTGATGGTTCGGCTCAGATGCTGGTTACATCGATTGGGATGAACGCCGCGTGGGGCGAGATGATGAGCTCCATCAGCGCAACAGTAGCGAGCAGACCACTTTACCGGCTCAGCTCAACAAGCTCAAATAAGTGTGGGATAAAATTTTTACTTTTGTGAATTAGAATTTTAAGAGATTCAGTGATTTGATTACTTTACATTAAATTAACATCATTTTAATACATTTTCTCTTACTTTGAAAAATATTTTGCAAGCAGTTTTTTTGACATTAAACCCAAATCCCCTGACATGTAATGGGTATTCATGCGGGTGTCCAAGTAAGACTCAATGATAAAAAAAAAAAAAAAAGAAGATATAAATTACTAAGAATAGGGTTATCCTCAATGCAAAGAAAAAGATTACCTTGCCGTGGTTAATTTCTTTAATATATACAAAGTGTTAATTAAAAATGTCTACCTAGCCTAAATTTAATTTTTAAATGCCTATGCAATTCCAAATAATTATTTTTTAGGTTTTTTTCCTTATTTATAAAAACTAAATTATATGCAATTTTAACCTAAGCTTAGCGTGCATGAATTATTAAACTGTAACATAACCTAATTTTAATGATGGACAAAAATTATGAACTAATCTACATCACATGCAATCTAGTTTATATGATATATATATATGCATGTTATTTTGCGATTTTCTTTTGAGATTAAAATGGGAAATTTCCTAAAATATGATATTACCTAATTGAAATTAGGAAATAATTTATATCAAATTCTACTTTAAATTAAGCAATTTCTTAAATAGCTACGCAGTTCCTAAGTATGCAATTCTAAACTAAGAAACGCCTATCCTAACGTTCAATGCATTATATATATATATATATATATATATATATATATATATATATATATATATATATATATATATATATATATCTACAAAATAGGAAAGCTTATTAAAAATAATTCAAATATCAAATCCAACTCAAGAAAGGAATCAAACATTATCGATTACCTACTCTTAATTCTTTTTCGGACAATTACCTACTCTTAATTCTTAAAGATCAAATTCCTAAATATTCACTCCAAACCAACGTTAGAATCGCATAATTCAAATTATTCAATCAATATATTTGAATAGAGTTTAGTTTAGGAGATTGCCTAATTGAGCTTTAATTGCAACGAGATCAGCCACGATGTTCTTGGGGATCATCTTCGTGATGGTGGTCCTCCAGGTGGTGATGGTCGAGTTCCTAAAGCGTGGTTCGCTGTCACAGAGTGGTTGAGCTGGGGATAATGGGTGCATCTGTCGGATCGCAGCCACGTCTTGGCCTCGGTTGGGTCATCAAGTGCATTCCGATCCCTGATACACCAATCTTACAGCTGCTATCGACAAGCAAGAAGCTCATGAGGAAAATTGTGCACAGAGAACAATTTATAAGGTTTAGGAACGCTAATTGGGTTTAACTCAAATCTTCTTATTGTGCTGGTATATTGAATTTCTCCTGATGCAGTGTGATTTTTTTTCCTTTTAACTACAAAAATAAGGAATGTGTCCATGTAATTTTTCCAATTCAAAGAAAGCATTCATTGAGAAAATAAGAAATAAGACAAGTGACCTCAATATAGCCAAGAACGTGTAGAACAAAATCGTGAGAAAAATGTGGAAGCACAAATAGACTAAACTGATACGAATTACGTACATAGATTACATCGAGGTAAGGAACAAATTCATGATGCATATTAGTCATATTTCTAATTAACTCAAATTAAGCCGCTCTTATTTTTTAAATTCGGAATGTGAACGTAACAACATCAATATCGAATGGTGAAAGAGGTTTAATCTCTCTCACACACAGACACGTACTTCAGTTTAACTCCAAAAAGTCTTCCTAAATAAAGCATTTATTAGGAAAGAGAGTAATAGAGTATTGCTTCTCTTAACTCTCGCGTTCTCATTCGTCAATAATATGTTTTATCATGAGAGGGGGATTCCTAAAATGCGAGTGGAAGGAAACATCCAGGAAACGCAGAGCAAGATCAGGACAGATAATGAGTCAACCGTGCGATTCCTTCATGCAAAACAAATTAATTTAAAATTATTCTCAGGTAGGTGCAGCAAGGTCCTCAATCTTTGACCCTTTTCTGATTCAGTTAACTCTTCTAGAAAGAGAATTTCTTCTTCTGACTTTTTCTTTACCCGGGTCCCAGGTGGGTTTTGGAGCGTGGCTTCTTCCGGATGATTTGGTCTACCCCTAACTCTTTATAGTGGTGTTAATGCGAATTTTGTGATTTTCATGATGATCCATATTTCACACCATGTTCTCGTGATCTATAGCAATTCATATTTTTAGTGGATGTCTTCATGACAAACTGTAAAGTACACATCTGTTGATTTCACTGAACCTAAATTAGCACAAGGCAATTATCCTATTTTGTTTTTTTGGCTTTTTTTTTTTATAAAGGGTAAGAATATATAGCTTGAACCAATAATTACAAAAGATCCGACACTACAAAACTTGCACTCAACAAAACAACAGGATAGTTAGAGTGAATGGAAAGGAGCCGAATGCAAAAGAGGACCACAAGAGCGGGCCTGAGGAAGCAGAAACAGCCAAAACAATGGCGAAAGGAAAAGAAAAGCGGCGGGAGGCCACAGAAGGCCAGATGAAGCACAATCTACGCCCGCATCCGCCAACGACAAAAGTGAAGAGCCATCAAGGAAGTACCCACGCGGAGGAAGAGTATCCAAACAGCAAACACCAAGCTAGGGCCCTGCCGAAGTAGAAGACTCCCCAGCTGAAAAAAATGATCGGATCAATACTCGAGCTACGCTGCAATCTCCGGTTTCTATAAGTATCATCCACATTCCTAAAGGTGGTGGCCTTGTCTCTGATGATCTTGATGAGTTAATTCTTCACCGCTGGAATGCATAAGCGCTACTCTCTAAAGAGAATGTCATTCATGTGCTTCCAAATGAAATAACAAAGAGTACCAAAAGAGAAGCGAGCAATGCACTTGTAAAAGTCTTTGCCCGCAAGGAAGGAGACGGTCCAGTTGAGGTTCTCGACCCACGAACTGTTTCACCACGGCAGATTGCATCTGGAGGCCCAAAGGAAGGCAATGCTAGTAGAGACGCGGCATCGAAAAAATAAGTGGTCTGTATTATCCTATTTTGTTTTTTCATAACCCAGGAAACCACGAAAGCCGACAGCCGGCGGGAAGAACCTGGGGCTGACGTAAGTTAGCCACCACACTCACGCCAGCAGTTAAGCCACCAAGTAACACCGCTGGGATTCGAATTTGGCACCTTTCGTGGGAGGCACAAAGCTCAAGCCAACTACGCCACCGCAGTGAGTGGTTATATTATCCTATTTTGTTTATCACCATACAAGGTGCAAATTCTGATGCACCAACAGTAATTTTTTGTTTTTTGTTTTTTGTTTTCTTTTTCATAGAGAGCATTTCATACTCCGTGTAGGAATTGAAACCATCAAAGAAACAACACGGCGTTGGGTCATCCTCCCTGCATATCTTTCGACAATTCGTTGACTCCCCGTCAAATGAACTCAATCGCGGGCGGAGCTTCGTTTCGGGGAACCACTTTTTCCGCTACGTCCTCCGATTTCGCTGAAACCTAGTTAATCCGTTACACGAATGACGCCACCATCTGGTTCAGCTCAAGCTGTATGAAGATATCATCTCAAACATCATTCCACAAATTCGACTCATCATCGGAGGAGGAGGATCACAAGCCTTTCTGGCCCTTCCCAGCGACGATGAGCATTCTCAGTGGCGGTGACGACGACGAAGATGACAACGTCCGCCCCAAGGTCTCTCTCGACTTGCCCCCTATGTCCAAGTTTGCCGAGAAATGGCGTTTGGCCTTCGTGACCAGCCGTTACTCCCGAGCCTTCACTACCTCCACAGAGAAAACTAACAAGCTCCCAACAGAATCTCCTTCCTACACTTCAATTTTGATCCCCGATCAGGCTCCGAGTGCTCGCTCCGACCAACCCAGCTCCTTCAAGATGGATCAGTCACAGCTCACCAAGCTGGTCAAGGACAAGGACCTCGATCACCTCAGACACTTTGGGGGTGTCAACAAAGTCGCCTCGGCCCTTGAAACTGACGTCAATGCTGGAATTAGCGGCCAACCGGATGACGTCTCTCACAGGCAAAGGGTATTTGGCATCAACACATACAAGCAGCCCGCCAAGGGCTTCTTCCACTTCGTGCTTGAGGCTTCCATGGACCTCAAAATCACGATTCTTCTTGTTTGCGCCACGCTTTGGCTCGGGTCAGGGATCAAGGAGAATGGGGTCAAGGAAGGCTGGTGTGACGCAGGGAGCACATTCGTGATGGTGCTCCTCATGATCACGATGTCAGCCGTGAGCCATCACTGGCAAAATCGACAATTCGATGAATTGTCTCCAGCAAGTGGTAATATTCTCATCGATGTGTTAAGGAAGGGTTGGCGGCAGCAGGTTTCCATATTTGAGATCGTCGTCGGGGACGTTGTTTGTTTGAAGATAGGCGATCGAGTCCCGGCAGACGGGCTGTTCATCGAGGGGCAATCCTTGCAGGTATGGACGACTACTTGAACTGGTTTGACTGCATCAGATTCTCATATTAACAAATGGAAAGTCAATTCAAAAGTTTGAGTTTTTATAATGAACTATTTAATAATGGTATTAGAACTATTTAATAATAGCACCAAACACCTTTACCAAAAAAAATAATAGCACCAAACACCAATGTGTAGTGGTGTTTGGTGAATATATCAGAGAATGAATCTCATGACAAACATGGATTTGGGGCAACCTTATTGGTTCAGTCTAGAGAAAGAAACCAAGATAAAGCTGGGCATCTAAGATTCAAGTTGAGACTTATTGATTCAGAAACATATATATTAAAGAAGAGCAAACTTAATACTGAACTCATACATGATGGAAGATTGTTGGTACACACGTGTGAATTATGTTTTAATAATCCACATCGGAGAGTATGGAACACTTAATATATTATGGTTGGTCATAACTCATTCGTTTAAGTTTTTGAGTAAAGGGTGAGTCGAACTAGATATATTGATAGGCTTGAACTCGGGTTCTCCCATAATGATCTCTCTATCAAGCTCCTTTTGTGTAATACAATAACGGTTTCCCTCTATTTATGGGCTTAAACTTTTAGGTTAATATTTTTGACATGGTTAGAGCCAAGTTCTGCCTCTTCACGTGTGCACCGCTCTCATTAGTCGAATTTCGCTTATCACTCCTAATCCAACTTGCACATGATAGAAGTGTGAAATATCCTAAGTTACTTGAGAGTGTGGTTTATATACTTTTTATATACATGTGGTCTTTTTAAACTTTTAGGTTGAATTTTATATCATTATTTCGTGTTGGCTTTCTCCATTCATATACGGATTTAGTATTACCAAGTTTGAGCACAAGTTAATAGTCCAAATAAATGTATAAGTGGGTAATATTCTGTTTGATACTAGGCATTGTCACCTTTCATTATCTTAATTCTATGACGAAAAGAAAAAATAATGGTTTTAAGTCAAAGTTCCAGTCATGGTAGAACGAACTTTGTTAAAAGTTAAAATACACTCCATTTGTTCGTGTTAATATTTATTCGGGGTTTATTTTCTTTGTTTAAAGTTGAGACGAGAACGCATTGTATCGTGTCACCCTAGCGTCACTAAATCATGTGCGACGTTTGCATTTTCAATTTAGGTTGACGAATCGAGCATGACCGGGGAGAGTGATCACGTAGAAGTGAACAGCAATCAGAATCCATTCCTGTTCTCTGGAACGAAGGTTGCTGATGGTTCAGCTCGGATGCTGGTTACATCGGTTGGGATGAACACCGCGTGGGGCGAGATGACGAGCTCCATCAGCCGCGACAGCAGCGAGCAGACTCCTTTACGGGCTCGGCTCAACAAGCTCACCTCGTCGATTGGCAAAGTAAGCTTGGCGGTTAATTTCCTGATTCTCGTTGTCCTGCTAATTCGCTACTTCACCGGAAACACACAGGACAAGAACGGGAACCAGGAATTTGTGGTGGGCCAGACGACGGGTCACAATATCATAAACTCCGTGGTAGGAATCATAGCAGACATGGTGATGATTGAGGTGGTCACAATTCCCGAAGGCTCGCCACTAGCGGTAACGTTCGCTCACGCTTATTCAATGAAGAGGATGATGGCAGATTGGGTGATGGTAAGGAGGTTGTCGACCTGCAAGACGATGGGGAGGGCCACCATTATTTGCAACGACAAGAGCGGCACTCTTACGATGAACCAGATGAAGGTGACAAAATTCTGGATCGGCCTAGACTCCATGGAGGAAAACAAGTACTCCTCTGTCTCCAAGAATGTCCTGGATTTGATTCGGGAGGGGGTCGCATTGAACACCACGGGCAGCTTCTATAGGCCGTCTTTGGGATCAGAGTATGAGTTCTTGGGTAGTACCACCGAGAAAGCCATTATTTCCTGGGCGGTTTCACAATTGAGCATGGACATGGAGGATATGAAGAAGAGATGTGAAGTCATCCAAGTCGAAGCCTTCAACTTGCAGAAGAAGAGAAGCAGTGTCCTAGTAATGAAGAGCACGGATGACACGGTCCACGTGCATTGGAAAGGAGCAGTAGAGATGGTGTTGGTGATGTGCTCGAGCTTCTACGACAGGTCGGGGATAGCAAAAGATCTGGACGAAGACGAAAGGATGAGATTCGAGCAGATTATCCAGGGGATGGCAGCGAGCAGCCTCAGGTGCATTGCTTTCGCTCATAAACAAGTCCCCAAGGAAGCGACCAAAGAAAGAAAAGATGGGAAGAAGATTCAAGAGGACAGCCTGACATTGCTAGGACTTGTGGGTATTAAGGACCCGTGCCATGCTGGTGTGAAGAGCACGGTCCGAGCTTGTCAGGACACAGGAGTGAACATCAAGATGATAACAGGAGACAACATCTTCACCGCTAAGGCCTTTGCCACAGAGTGCGGGATTCTCAAGCCCCAGGACGAAGCCTTCATTGTGGAAGGAGCTGAGTTCCGCAGCTACACGCCTGAGGAGAGGCTTCAAAGAGTTGAGAAAATCCGGGTCATGGCGAGATCATCACCTTTCGATAAGCTCCTCATGGTTCAGTGCTTGAAGCAAAAAGGCCACGTGGTTGCAGTCACGGGGGACGATACAAACAACGCACCTGCCCTCAAGGAAGCCGACATCGGGATCTCAATGGGCATCCAAGGAACCGAGGTCGCTAAAGAGAGCTTAGACATCATCATCCGCGACGAGAACTTTGCATCCGTGGTGAGGGTACTATGGTGGGGTCGATGCGTCTACGAAAACATTCAGAAGTTCATCCAATTCCAGAACACAGTGAACGTCGTGGCCCACGCGATCAACTTCGCGGCCGCAGTCTCCTCTGGTGCCGTCCCCCTGAATGCCGTCCACCTCATGTGGGTGAGTCTGATCATGGACATGCTTGGTTTCTTGGTCCTGGTCACGGAGCTGCCCACCAGGGAGCTCATGGAGAAGTCCCCCGGTTACCAAACTCAGCCGCTTGTAACCAACGTCATGCGGTGGAACCTTGAAGCAACATACCAAATAGCCGTCCTCCTCACCCTACAATTCAAGGACGAATCAATCTTCGGCGTGGATGAGGCGGGGAAGCGGACGCTGATATTCAACGTGTTCATCCTGTGCCAAGTCTTCAACGAGTTCGACGAGAGGAACCTCGAGAAGAAGAATGTGTTCGAGGGCATACACAAGAGCAAGCTATTCCTCGGGATGGTCTTGGTGACGGTGATCCTCCAGGTGGCGATGGTCGAGTTCCTGAAGTGGTTCACGGACACGGAGCGGTTGAGCTGGGGACTATGGGGCACATGTGTTGGGATCTCAGCCTTGTCTTGGCCTATTGGTTGGGCCGTCAAGTTCATTCCAGTCTCCGATACGTCAATCTTCAGCTACTTGAGATCAAAAAGGAGCTCGTGAGGAAAATTCTGTACAGAAAACAGTAGGAACACTAATTGGGTTTAACCCGATTCTTTAAATTTTGTAGGTACATCGAATTTGCATTGTGATTATTTCTTTTACCTAAGTAAGGATTGTGTGATCAACCGATGTGAGTTCATTGAATTCAACGACAGCATTCATTGCAACAGCAATATAATTGGATAGATCCCTTACTTCTTGAGAGCCACCCCAAAAGCCCGAAGCATTTTATTTCACTATAGCATTAATGGGTAAGAGAAGACTACAATGGGCATCATAGGATGTTGGCTTCAAATTTGAGCACCAGCACCCAACTCGACTCGAAAATTCGACCACAAATTGAAATCATCTTCAATAAGAAGTTCTAAAGGAGTTCTTAACCGTTTGCTCGACCCAGACCAGTCACCCAATCCTATAAGGAACGCAATCGACTCCTTGCCTCAGACTCTTCTTAATAGAGAAAACATATTAGGAATACACCCAAGAAAAACAATGTTTTTCACACATCTTTCATGCTCCGACTGCTCCCTAATAGGGATTTATCCTCTCCCGAGTAGAAAATTTATATGAAACAATTATCGGCTCCGAATATATATATATATGTTCTCGTAATTATAATCCTTAGTTTTTCCAAATCTGAATCAACATGATCCGAAGTAAGGTTGCAAACTGGGCAAGCAGGTCATGCCTAATGAGTTTTTTGGCACGGGTCAATAGATCTAGCTCGGCTTATCCGGGCTTGGTATGTCGGTCCGACCTTGTGAAAGAAATTGACTTGAATCAAATTGAAGCGCTTCAGGCCAAAACCAGAAACTCTCTTTTGATAAGGCCTAAAATACTGTGCATTCACGGTTTGCTCCTTATGACGCTAGGAAATGAGAGAATTGCCTTGAATTATGAACAAGTCATGTCGTGAAGTATGCATGCAACTTCAGATACGAGCAAGAAGAATGACGAAATCCATGAGACGATGAGTCACCGTCCTGTAGCCAATAATGTGAAGAGGAAAATCATGATAAAAAGAGAAAATTACCAAAAAAAAAATTAAGCCTATTTTAATTGTGTCATTTCAATTTTAATTTTTTTTTTATCAATTTAGTTTTAGACATTTTGCAATTATGTCATTTCAATCCATCTGGCCAAATCCTAATCAGTGCTAGCTATCCAATGAAGGTTGACATGGATAATTTTTTACTAATTTTTTTTTTCAAATTTGTAATTATTTTTTCTTTTTTTCTTTTTTTTTTCCACTTCTTTCTTCCTCTAACCAGTCGCCAATCTCACCTTGCCACTGGCCAGTGAGGCTCAACGTTACCATTGCTAGGTGAGGATCTAATAAGGGTTTACCTCGCCAATGGTTGGGTGAGCACAACCTTGCTTAGTGACAGTGAGGTTGAGCTTATCTAGTGGCTAGGCAGGGTTGAACTCGCTCGCCTCACCAGTGGCTGGGTGAGCTCGACCTCCCCTAGTGACAATGAGGTCAAGCCTCGCCAAGGGCATGCTAGGTTGCCCTTGCCAACAACTAAGTGAGCTCACCCTCACTAACCAATGGCAAGGAGAGATTGGCGAGTAGTCAAAAGAAGAAAGAAGAGAAAAAATAAAGAGAAAGAAAAAATAATTAAAAATTCAAAAATATATATTTAAAATTATCCACGTTAGCGTCGGCTAGCCAAATTTGACAAAATTGATTGAATCGACACAATTGTAATTGATTTAGAATTTTTTTGGTAATTGTCCTTAACAAAAATGTGAAGTGCAAAAAGATGGAATTGGTATGAATTACACACATGGATTATGTCAAAGCAATGAACAAATTAATAACACGTCATTCACATTTTAATAAACTCAATTTAAGACTCCATTTGTTTACCAAAATATATGAACGAAAAGTTATTTTATCGTCCATGAAAATGTTTAAATGTAATTTTTTGTCAAAAATAAAAACATTTTTCATTGATTAATATTTTCAAACGGTACAAACAATCATTTTTAGAAAAATGTTTTCTAAATTAATTATTTTCCGCAAAACAAACAAAGCCCAAGCCAAGTTGTATTCTTAAAATTTGGAA
The DNA here is from genome assembly GCA_028830015.1 of Eucalyptus grandis x Eucalyptus urophylla. Lineage (NCBI taxonomy): Eukaryota > Viridiplantae > Streptophyta > Magnoliopsida > Myrtales > Myrtaceae > Eucalyptus > Eucalyptus grandis x Eucalyptus urophylla. The sequence continues at coordinate 6,560,806 of CM054200.1, forward strand.
TGCATACATAACAACAACAAACATATAGTTCCCTAACATAGTCAATTGAATGGCACGAAGAGCGAGTCTTGGTGACCTGGATTTTTTGGTTCAAGCTTTTTCTTCTTTTCTATTTCCTTTTTTTTTTTTTTGTCATCATGGACGATTATTTCTCTGCAAAACTTAAGTGTGTGCATATACATCCCTTTGTGCTAATAATTTAAAATTTATTCTATCGTCGAGAGTGCTCCTGTAAGCCGCCTATGTGGCCCCCGATTCTAAAATGATATATTGACGAAGAACTCGAGGGAAAAATATATTATCATAAAATTGCAAACGGTATAATGTATGTGCAAAATGAGAAAAAAAAAAAAAAACATATCGGTAAGTGATAAAGGGTATTATTGCTACTTCGAGAATAGCAAGTAAACTTCTAGTATAAAAGGGATTTGCCAAAAAAAATAATAATATAATTAAATAAATTAGAGTAATGAAAAGGACAGAAAGGGGTACACGTACGTATGTCTCCATCCCAAAGTTGCATGAAAAGGCGCAAGAGCACCAGTCAAAGGGCAAAGGCAAAAAAGATAACGTTGGGGTCTTACACGACCGAATTTGGTCCCCAATTGCTCCCCTACAAAACAAAAAAACCCGAACTTTTGTCACCTCCAATGGCAATCTAAAGCCCGAAAGCGAGCCCCTCCTGCCTTCAACGTTGCACTTTTGACGACGGCGATGTGTCAATATCCGCCACCCACCCACCTGTCGTATCAATTCCTATTTGAAAAAGTTCAAGCTCCATTTTATTTCATTTAAAAATAAATGATCTGTGCAAAATTTTATGACCAATTATTCTAAAAGTTGAAACTGTTCAATTAAGGCGTGATTTATTATTTAAATATTATAGTAATTTAAAAAGCAATTCTTAAGAATGGCCATTTATATCACTCATAAAGCTAAACGAACAAAGAAAAAATTATAATTGGTCAATCGTATCAAACAATACTAGCGGCCATTTTAATATATATTGTGTAAATCATTCATTTTTTATTAAATAAACGGAGTGTTAATATCCTTTCTTTATTTTTCACATGATCATGAAAAATATTTAAGCTCCCAAGCAATTTTTCTTTGCTTTCCCTAAACGTGGTGTCGTTTTCAATAGTCTCCCCGCCCAGAGCAAGAACCCCATGAACGCGAGATATCATGGTCAAAAAAAGGGTCTTCTTTCCAAAGCCGAAATCGCCAGTTCCACTCGTGAAAGGTACAGCTCGGCCGAGTTTCACACTGTACGGACGAATAACATGAGGCTACGGAGGTGATTTGGTGGTGATGTGGGCCCCATCGAAATCCAAGTCTGTCCGATCGAGCAAGTTAACGAATATTATCATGTCATCATATAACGGTTTCTTATATCCGTAAAAGATTATCGAATTGATAAGATCTTGAGAATATAAGGATCGGCTAACTCCAATCAACATGGAAGTACCGTCGCAAAGGTTACCTGATTATATTTCTAATGAAAAAATTTCATTTGCCCATGCAATTTGAAAATCATTTTGGGCCAGGGAAGACCCTCCCTCACAAATTTTCTTTTTTTTTTTCTCTTCATCTCTTTTTAAATTGATTTTCCGACTAAAGAAATAGATTTTGGGAGGGACTTGAGATTTGCAGAGATGCGTGGGAGGCAGATCACACGGGCCCCCACAAGCAACACTCATTAGCCCATGGACTTTGGTGTGATGAAGTGGCCGCAAAAGAGACTACTAGAAAACAAAAAACTTTTTTTTCCCCTTTTTTCTGAATTTTCAATTTTTTTAATCCTCGAAAGTACTGTATAATCCAGCCTTTTACTTTTTTTTTCTTTTTTTTTCTTTTGTTGTGGGGGACAGGCATGTCCTTTTGTGCCCTTTTGGCAAGTAAAAAAAACAACTAAATTAAGGCAAAAAAGAAAAGAAAAAATAGAGTACATAAAAAACAAAGCAAGGCATATGATTAAAGGGGAGATGTGAAAGTACTTTGTGCGCTTTGAAAAGAGTTCTGACCGTTCTTTGCTTTTGGAGGGGGTGGCCTTTTGATGCCCAGCCCCTTGCTCTTTTCCTGGCCCAAAGCCGGAGGCAACAGCCGGAATGACGAGAACGCCCTTCCGAGTCGGGCGCAAGGCGACAAGATTTCCTGAGGTGCCTTTGTCCAATTCGGGACAAAAAGGGGAGAAATTATGATGAGCCACCACGAGATGGTGGGTGGTGATATGCAATGAGAGCATAATAATTCAAAGTTGTTGTGCAATGATGAATGAGACATTAGCCCCATTTGCCCCCTTTCTCCATCTCTCTTGACCATAATAATATGCTTTGCCGAGGGGGTGGGGGCAATTGCAATGATTCGCCCTAATTTTTACCATGCAATTTGGAAGTCCTTATTGCAATGAGTACAACCTTTTGAAAAAAAAGACTCACCGTAAAAAGCACTTGGAGACTGTCCTCCTTTTGACCCTCGATCCAATCGGTATCGACAAAAACTAGGTTCGCGTGTTCAGTGTGTAAAAGTGAATCTTATTTGCTTGGATTCGATGTGATGCCGCGGCGTAAGGTGACCACGCCAAACTGTGATGAACTGGATATTTACAATAGGTACCCATGTTGGATGTAACATCGACGCGCTTTATGCGGGTGATCATACTTGAATTTGTGGCCTAGTGGTGTCTTCTTGTCATTGTGCAGCTCCAAACTTGAAAAGCGATTTGGATAACGTTAATTGCACTTTTCTTTCACAGAATTGATGTATTAACGATTATCATTATTGCTTGTGTCCACATCGCGTTCATCCTTGTAGGGTTGCTAGAGTAACATTCAATTCATTTAGACTCATCGTGCCGTATCACCTTGCCATTGGAACTGATTGATAATCCATTTGCATCATGTCATGGACTGATGTAATGCATACAGGCTGAGTATAAAAACGATTGATTTGGGGAGGGAAAACAAGCAAACCCATGGTCACCGTATTATTGCGAGAGTAAATGATCGAACAATTATATAAACCACGAGAAAACAAATCCGACACTAAATTTACAAGGTTTAATCAATGTGGCCTACATTCACAGGGAGTGTTGAGAGCGCACAATAAAAATCCGATACAAGTACGATACCTTCACTTGGAGAAATCACCAAGAGGATGCTTAAATCCAAACTCGTCAATATATCCAGTTAAAATCATATTCATTTAAAGATTAAATTAATGAATTATGAGCCAATTAGAATATATTAATTGCTCCACACCACATCAATTCTCTGACGTGATAGTTCTCTAACACAACTTGCTCACATATGCATCCTAACATTTTTCACATAAAAATGCTCACTTATTTTTCTTCTCTATTTTTTCTCTTCATATATTAGTGTTCCTAACAAGGAGAACACCATGAAATTCCATTATAGAAATAAAAATTACAACCATAGTCGAATCACTTATATACTTTTAGCATTTCTCAACCTTCATCACAAAATAATCTCCCAAACTCAAAAAGGAATTTAACAAATCTCACTCACAGAATTCAATCGGCTTTTAACACATGAAATCTTGGTTTATTTCCACAGAGAAAATCCATCGCCAAGCACTCATCAAACAACACTTCAATAGGCACGTGCCTGATTGTCTCCATGGTAAAATTCGTTATTCTCTCCTTAAAGTTCACACAGGTCATTGTGTTCAATTCCTCTCATTATCACCAAGGCACCTAAAAAGACCTTTAGAACTCCACCTTCTAAAGTATACCTATAACCAATTGAATCTATGATGCTTAAGGAAATCATATTCTTCTTCAATTTTGAAATGTGCTCACTCTAGTCAGTGTCTTATTCTTTCCCCCGCTACACTTTACCATTACCCAAGCATCTATAAAAAGCAAATTAATTCTTGCTTAATGTAGAAAGAAACAAAAAAGAAGGATTTATAACACATCCATCAAACGGTGAATCATCTATGATAAACAATAAACAATCAACACTATCCGAATTATTATCAGTTATTGCGGCAATATTATCGGTAGACTCAACTCTAATATTCTTACCCTTGTCGATCTTCAGCTCAAGGCAAAACTTTATAAGATGTCCCTCAGGTCACAAATTCAACAAACAACACTACCCATCTTAAGGATGACTAAGGGTGCATTTAGTAACACTTCTGTTCCCGGAAACAATTTCCGATAAAAAATGATTCATTTTTATTCTATTTCCTAAAACAATTTCTAAGTATTTTAAGTCGTTTAATAACTGTCCAAAATTTCAATTCCTAGAATAAAATTGTGTTTTGCACTGTCCTCAAAATTTCATTTCATATTATTTTCTTTTAATTTTGAAATAATTTTATTATTTTTTTCTTTTATTTTTTCCTTTTTCCTTTTCTTTTTTTCTTTCCTTTCTCCTATTCTTCTTCAAGGGTTGCCGGTCCCTAGCCTTGGTCTAACCAGTGATCGGCTAAACAAGGGCTAACGACCTCACCGAAGCATCGCCAGCCCACGCCGAGGCCACGCCTTATCAGCCGAGCCTCACCGATAGCTAGGCAAGTAGCCTCGCCTAGATCTAGCAAGGCCAAGCTCGCCCAATCGCTGACAAGGCTCGACCTCATCGAGCCACCATGAGGTCAGCCTCGCCTTGGCCAGGCGATGCCAACCTTGCAATGGCCTAGCGAGGTCAAGCCTCGCTAGCAGCTGGGCGAGCTCGGCATCACCAAATCTTAGCAAGGTTGAGCCTCGCCAGGTCAGGCGAGGCTCACTGGTGGCCTATGGAAGCCTAGGCAAGGACTGCCTGGCCAACGACAAGGCTTGACCACGCCAAATCTGGTGAGGCCAAGCCTCATCGGTGACTAGGCGAGCCTCTGACAAGGTCGCCAGACCTCACCCTAGCCCAGCAAGCCTCCAGTGAGATTGTCGATGACAGGTGGCGAGGGACGGCGACGGCAACGGCGGCAGCGGTAGTGGCAGTGGTTGAAGAAGAGAAGAGAGGGAAGAAGAACAAGAAGAAAGAAGAGAAAAGAGAAAAAATGAGTTGGCTTGACTCTGATATTGTTTTCGAGAGCAAATAATCAACTTTTTTTTTACTCATCGATTCTGTTCCAAATTTACTTTCGTGAATAAAAAAAATAGAAATTTGTTCTCGTGAATAAAAGTTTTATCAAACGAATTTATGTTCCAAATCTATTCCCGAGAAAAAAAAATAGAAATTGTTACCATTTGGCAAATTGCCAAACGCACCCTAAATATGTTCAAGTTCATAGTGCTCCTGCTAACACGAATACTAATTTTTCCTCTACATTCTCTCACTAAAGTAGTAGGTAGAGGATTCTCAAATTCTCTCATATAAGTGTCCTCATCTAAAATCACATCACAAACCCATCAAAAGTCAAGTTTGTTGACATAGAAGAATTCCTAGTAGTCATGACAAATAGTATTCTAACTATTTAAGGCAAGTTCTACCTGGATCGAACTTTGCCATTTATGGCAACAAGTTTAGTGCCGCAAGCACATCCTTAAGACAGCTTAGCTTCGCTAGAGGTGCAGACAGCCTTAGTTTAGGTTCTTCCTTTCTTAAAAAAAGAAAATTGCACGGTTGGGTCTGGTTTTTGCTTTTCACCCGGGTGACATTGGACATATTTTCCCACCCAACAGAGGGACAAAGTTTTTTTGTCGCAGAACCCTGCAGAAACCCAAACTGTTTAGGAGAAAACTGACATTACCAAACGCCAAAACTTTTCCTCTATGGCTTGTTTGCCATTTTTTAAAATAAAAACAATCCAAAGAAGGGAGGACACGGAATTGTCTGTCTATATTTGTCTTTTTTGGCATTATTTTTTGTATAATTTGACGGGCCCTCTCTTTTTTCTTATTTTCTTATCTTGTGCCTGTCTAAGTTCTGTTTGTCGTTGAGTTTTAATCTAGCTTGTGACTTGTGAGAGTCCTTTGCCTCTTCGTAAACCTGAGTTTTGTAGCAAGTTTCATTTCATCTCTAGCAGTAATTTAGCAGACAAAATGTTGTGCAAAACATGCTCTTGACAAGGTTCAACAGTCTCGCTGCATACATGATCCCAATGAGACTCGTGACTTTAAGAGAGAGAGAGAGAGAGAGAGAGAGAGAGAGGAGAAAAAGATGAGCAGTGTCTTGTTGCCCTTGAAAACTGGTAATGCTATGATGGATGAGATTGCATGCTTCTGACAAGTATGTGATCCCTCGGAAGCAAAGGGAAAAGCGAGGCGACACTGTTTCAAGTTTCAAAAGATCTTGTACGATTGCTGTAATAATAACGACCATGAGGACTGCTGATAATATCAAATGATGATCTTTCTCCATACTTCGTGTAACATAATGATGACAAACGCATCGAACGAGGTGGTACTTTTAGATTTTAATGAGAATTACGACGGTGGGTTATTGATCCTTTTACTTCTAGTCTCCCTTTTAAATAGCCAGCTGATTTCGATCGTGCCCTTATATTATGAGAAAAACCAACGTAACTACTCCCTCTGATAATTGCCGTGAGAGTTTCACGCACGCGACAGACTGTTGGCAGTTTGTACTAGGAAAAGATTGTGAATTAATGCCATTTACGATCCATTTTTGGTAGGATAATCGAAGGACTCACAAGTCACAAATGCGATATAGGTACAAATCTCATTCACGCGAAGGGAATTACATTCATTACTTCCGCAAGCATGTTTGACTTTGTGACTTTGCTACGAATAATCGTGGGTAGATTTCCAGCAAGTTTTCCAGCAAGCTCTTCTTCTTCTTCTTCTTCTTGTAAATTATGTAAATTTACCTCGATTTGATATTATTTCCAGCAATAAATCACAAAAATTACAAATTATATAAAAGTTTTAAAAATCAATCATAACGTTGATCTCAAACATAAAATGGAGAAATAATTTAAAATCATGTTATATAAGCATCTAAATCAAACATATTACGTATATCAAATTAATCTGCTCATAAACTAACAAAAAAGCAATTATTTGTATGTTCAACACTTACAATCTCAATGTCCATCTTAGTATGGGTTTGACCCGAAAAAAAATTCTTAGTATGATAGGAGAAAAATTGTTGAAGAAATCTTATTTTATATGGAAGATTTGATCATCTAATTATTTAACGTCATTGGCAAAATTTACATGGATATATAAAATTTCATGCAGGAAAGAAGTAGTATAGTAACCTAAATTGAAAGCTATTTGATAAATCTCCAAAATAGAAAAGATTGGAATTGAGAGGGAAACTAAATAGTAATTCTGTGTACTCAGTCATAATCCTTAAAGAGGAAAACCTATTAAAATGTATGCTCCATTTGTTTCACATAAAATGAATGATTTGAAAAATATCTTCCTAAAAATAATCGCTTGTATTGGTCAATAAAAATATTTTTATTATTGACAACAATTTATATCTAATCATATTTAAATGATAAAAATATTTTTCGTTCATTCATTTTTTAAATAATACAAGTAATCATTTCTCAAATTATTCGTTTTTCGTGAAATAAATGGAGCAGTAAATTGAATATATGGGATAATATTTAGAGCTAAAATTCATGAGGTTGGTAGATGCCAATATATTAGTAAAAGATTGGAAAAGGATGGTGATCTCCAAAAACTTTTTTTTTTATTAGTAATATCTAAAGACTTCATGGGCTCTTAAATGGTAGCTACTAAGAAATATTTAACCTGATATGATTTTAAATGAATTGAGAATTTGAGGGTAAAATGGAATCCAGCCTGTGCTGAGATTTGAGGAATTCTTAAAATGTACTTACAAAAATTTATTTATAGATATATCAAGAATTATAATCCTTGCTTATTATCTTTCGTTTATAAAATACATGGCTCACGATGAACATTGCCGTTGATGAAATATGGAGTGATTCTTCTTCTTAAAGGTAGGAATCCTTGTTTACTTTATAATAGATAAGTTAATAGGAGATATATATCATTTTAACCTTGGGTGGTTTAATATCCCTAAAGCTAAACGAAAATTTGTTCACATACTTTAGCTATACATACTTTATTATGATTGTCATTTGAGTGGATACTTTAAAATATCACAAGTATGATTGGTGATACATATATCCAAAATCTTCACCTCATGACTAGCAAAAATTCAACTTTGCCAATTTCTTAGGGAAAAAATCCATGCCATTCTTGTTGGGGGCTCCACACCTCTTGCCATCTCGAAAAATTATCCAATTAGTCATAAACCTATTTTATAGATGTCAATTTAGTTATAAATTATTCCTAAATTTTTGCGTGAAATTCCAATGCAGTCAAGTTAGCTAATTTTTGCCAAAAATCATTGATATAATGATTTACCACATAGGATAATTGGCGATAACTAAATTGCCGCATCAACTTTTTTTTCGAAAATTGATTAGAGTAACTCCAATGAAATTTCACACAAGAGTTCAGGACTAGATTTGGTAAAATTAAAAAGATTGTGATTCAATTAATGTCCATAAAATAAGTCTATGATTGATTATGTAATTTCCCCAATGCTAGTAGGATCACGTACCACCACCATCAATGCATCTACAGGGGAACCCTGCTACTTTTTAAAGTAGCAGAGGAGTGAAACATAAGGGCCTATTTGGCAACGTGCCAAACAGTGCCAGATTCTGATTTTTTGTTCCCAGAATCAGTTTGGGACGAGAATCGCGTTTGGTAAATTTTTTGTTCCCGGGAACAAATTTGTTCCCGGGAACGATTTTGGACAAGATTTGAGAATCAAAAAAAATTTGATTCTACGTCCGAGAATCAGAAAAAGAATCAAAACATAAAACCCTTGGTTGCCATCCGCCATTGCCCGCCGCCGTCCGCCACCGCCCGCCACCGCCCACCGCCGCCCGCCGCCGCCGGTTCGCCGCCGGTCGCCGGTCCGGCGAGGTCGCCGGAGGCTCGCCAGGCCAGGGCGAGGTCCGACGAGCTCGCCGGAGGCAAGCCCAGCCACCGGCGAGGCTCGGCCGACCTCGCCGAGGGTCGGCGACGCTCCGGTGAGCGTCGCCGGCCCTCGTTTGGCCGGTCGCCGGTCCGGCAACCGGCCAAATGAAGAAGAAGAAGAAGAATAGAAAAAAAGGGAAAAAAAAAAAAAAAAAAAAAAAGAGGAAAAAAGAAAAGAAAAAAGTAAAAAAGTAAAGAAATTATTTAAAATTTATTTAAAAATCAAAAGAAATTAATTTGGAACAGAATCAATTAATACGGTACCAAACGCAATTCTATTCCAGAATCAAAAATTTTAAACAGTTACCAAACGCGCTTTTTTACTCAGAATCAGTTCCCGGGAACAGAATCAAAAATAATCATTTCTAGTCAGAATCAGCTCCCGGGAACAGAATCGTTGCCAAACGCGCCCTAAGTGTACTCCAGTGAAGTATTCCCCCGGCTACACAACGGATTTAAAAGATCAAATTCCATCTTTACTGAAAACTATGAGTAATTATAAATACTTTGTCAGCGTAAAAAACTTTTTCCATGAGCGGCGCTCTCATCCACCTTTAATTTCATGGTTAGGAAAAGAGTATATAGTTAAAACTCAATGGTAAATAAGTCCATCCATCAACTCAATCGACCCAAAAATTTCTTGCTTCATGATGCAAGAATTATTCCCATCCTCTGCTTTAAAAGCTGTAAAACGATACGCCTTGGATTTTCTTTGGGTATTTTTTGCCCTAGAAGATATTTTAATGGCATGTGGATGATACTCACACCCCTTTTTTTACACCCCTTAGAGCTTGTGTTTAAAGTCATATAAAATTCAAATCGTGCCTACACGTGAAACTACGTATAGCCGGACCGAAGTAGACTCCACATGGCTCTTGCACCAAGCCAATGATGCCAATGACCATACTTTGTATTTCCTTATAAATAATATGCCAAAACTACAAATATTTAGTGATGCGGCATACTCTATTCGACATAAAATATGAAATACTCATTTGAATGTTGTTGTGATCTCTTCTTTTTATGCAATTTAATTTAAAATACCTAGCCAAAATTTAGATGTCAACAAATATTCGATCAATCTTGATATATTTAATATTACTTGACCCTTACTTAGTGTCATCCTTAATCTTTTAACCGCAGAAGCACAAAAGCCACAAAGAGCCATCCCCATGCGCAAGTAAGCAGATTATCATTACTTGAACATAAAGAACCATTAAAAGAAGCTCCAAAAATAAAAGGGGTCGGCCCTAAATGAGAAGCTATTCACCTCCCCACCTGCCTCTAGTATAGACACGATTAAGATAATAACACCCATGCGTGCCAAGCACAGACAACAGAGATCGAAACGGAATGATGGAAAGAGATTAAAGAAATGGTCGCGAGGAATAAGCGACGATACATGCTTGCATCGACAGACCAAATAAATATAAAGAACATCTCAACAGGATCGAAGACCCACCACATCGTGGGCATCTGTCTTGATTTTCTTATTAACATTATACAAATATAATACCTTATCGATCCCATGATGCGAGAATTCAATACATTCTTTTCTTAATCCTTTAAACCATAACCCTCGCATTTGACTTCACTTTTCCCTATAACCCTAATTCTTCCCCCAACATTCCCAAGAACCAACTTTTGAGTTATTTATATGAATGATTTTAATATCATATGTGGTCATGTAAAGCAGCCTCTTGAAGCGTATGGAGGGTGGTAAAAGTGTCCCCTTAGCCTATATGCGAACCACTTTTCTTGGTCACCACTTTTGAGAATTCCGATCCCTTTAGGGAGTTCAATGCAAATATTATATCCACAGTGGGTGCGTATCTTATTATACCATAAGGTTTGTCCAATCACCTATGATTCCATTTATTGCTTCAAAACCCATACAAAGAATTGGTTTTCTCCACTCTTTTTTTGCTTTTTTCTTTTTTTTAATCTTTGCCTTGGCCATACACATGTACCAGAGTTAATATTAGCTGGTACTATAAATTTCTCATGATCGCAATGTAAGAGTGAGCAACCAGATCGGTTCACAAGAAGGCTAGTCGAATTTTCGATTCTAAAAAATAGGAATTGGCCTTAATGGATATTATTCTCGATTTCAAAATCTAAAAACCAACCTTGATAAAGTAGATTTCAAATGTAGTACCTATCCATACTAGAACCAATCACCCGCAATGCTGTCTACTAATCTCTTTATAATATGAGCCCGGGATGCCCCCAAGATAGAGATGGGTGGAATCATAGCAGCAATGGAGCAGTGCAAAAAGGAAGTGTGGGATGTTGGGATTGGGATGTGGAGAGAGACATGACTAAATGTGCACTATCTAGGAGATGGGCCCCACCGCACGCACTAAAAACACTCTCTCCTGCTTGGGGAAGCTCAAACCGAACCTCCTCCGCCCGATAAATTCCCAAAGGCCCCCCTTTGTCCACGAGCTTGCGCACTATTTTAACTAAAAAAAAAGTGGAAACCCTTGTTTACTTGTCTAGAGATGGAGAAATCCTATGTTTATCGAGTCCGAATCACGAAATTGGTGCATTAAATGATGTTATAAGCTGTTAGAAAGATTTGGAACATGGCATGTTCACTTACTTAATCATTCTTTTACAGTCTATCATATCATAATGCACCAATGTTTATATCAATTTCAGCATACTTAGCATTATTTAGAAAGAGACTCTCCTACCAAAATCATGCCTCCTGTTTCTTGAGGGGAAAATCTTCTCCGCTCGAGTAGGTGCCCCACGGGATGACGAGGCCCAATGTCTTGTGCCCATCACTACTCAATTACCAAAGTGTGCTATTTTGGTGAAGAAAAATTGAAATTCTTTTTCACTTGTTAAAAAATGGAGAAGTTCTACGTTTGTAGAATCTAGGTCACATAATTGGTATACAGAATGATGTTGTGAACTGTTACTAGGTTTAAAAAGTGGTTCACTAGCTTAACTGACCACTTACAATCGACTCCATCACTTAGTAAACCAATCTCATATACCAAACTCATTATGTCTTGCGTTGTTAGAAAGAGAAATTCCCCAATATAAAAATAAAGTGTCATTTATAAGTTTCAAGAGTGATAGACGTGTTAAACTTTAATTTCCTTTACAATTCATACTTATATTCTAAATCTTGATGGGCATGAGATGAAAACCTAGCACACTCAATGGGTATTATTAGCTCAATGATCAAAAGCCTCAAGCACCCTTGAGAGAAAAAACCTAATGCAATGGATACAAAGACCAGTTCAATAAAGTGGTTCAATCATTAGTGCTTGAGATCCAATTCGGGCACTCTTTGCGTTCGAAAAATGAGAAAACTTTGGGCTGCATGAGCTCAGCATGTTGCTTTCAAAAGTAGTACCCAATTTAGATTTGGCAATTCCATGTCACCTCAGCCAATGCACATGGTGGTAACATGAGATTAAAGTCCCCACCCAATGGCCCATGTATTGATATTATCATTATTGTTTTCACTTTTGCAACATTAGCTTTTCTTATTTAATTGGGAAAAAAATCCAAGAACTTTTGTTGTGGATCAGAACAAAATAAGCCCATGCCCTCCACTCACTCCCCTCCAGCACTTTTTCTAAATTTTTTATTTGTTTTCTTGGATCTTTTTTGAATCTTCAAGATGAGTAATGATATGGTGCATTAATGGTGGCATGGAACTTTGCGTTTGATAGCTCCAGAACCTCCCTACAAAGGGTACATTCTCCATTTATGCTCCTCCTTTGGATCCGTCACTAACGTATATCTCTGCACGTCGCTCATTCCTTCTCCCTTCTTCATCTGCTGAATCTCTCTCTCTCTCTCTCTCTCTCTCTCTCTCTCTCTGTGGTCCCTCCCTCAGGTCATTTAAGTTCGCTGGCCTCACCTGCTGGATTTTCCTTAGTAACGTGTCGAACTTGCGATGTTGATATTGATGTCGTTTGGAGAGAAGGAGAGGGAAAGTGCGACGACCGATGCAAGAGCGAAAGCGAAAAGATGAGGGGCAGACCTATCATTTGCTCCCAAAAATAAAAATAAAAATGAAGCCTTATGTATTTTTCTTCTTCTTTTTTCACTATGATTATTATAGCTCTTTCAAAAAAAAATGATAAAGTGAAATTTAAACATCTAATTGTGATGATGATGGAAAGAAGGACTAATATTTATTACGATTTGCACCGGCTCTTATCACAGTATACACATTTTCAACTCAATCCCTCCCGGAGCAAAAATTTTTTGGTCAGGGAACAAATTAAACCCTTTTACCTTGCTAATGCAATTACAATTTTCTCCATTATAAAAAAATGAAAAAAATTGCAACTCCAATTCTTAAATCTTATGTACTAACTAAATCGCATCTTAAAGCTATAGTCCAATCAAATCCTATACCTTTTTACCAAGAAGTGTGGGTGACTCCTAAGCTCTTAACCAGTTCGACGAAGTCCTAAATATAATCGAGCCCTCAATTTATATTGAATATATAATTTAAGGATGTCACTTAGGTGATTTCTAAACGACAGATATGCAGGCATTGTCATCAAAAGGATTTAATCGCATTTCTTGAAAAAAAAATTAGGATTTAATTGGAGCGATTAAAGATGTCATTTTACCACAATAATCAACCATCCACGCTGGTTCCTCCCCCTCTTTATTTTTAGTTTCTTTTTTTTTGTTAGAGTACATTAATATGTGCTCTTATTACTTGTTCCATTTCAACTCTCTTGAGGTTAAGTTCTATGTTTGGTCTTATGTAAAAAATCCTTGCTGATGTCCAATGATATATGCCAGTCTATTCTCATCGATGCCAGCAGCATCGGTCAACATACAGGTAATTCTCACAATGCTAACTTCATTAATGGCCATTAATGAAGACAGATTAAAAAAGAGGTATGTGGAAATGAATGGGAACATGAAGGAGATAATTCTTTTCGCATGAAATAACCAATTTGAGAAATTGCCCTTGATGAATTGCGAAGAAGTGAACCTGAAAATTTTGTTATCGTACTTTGATCTCCCTCGTCAATGCTACAAAAAAAAATGTTTAACTAAGCTTAATTGAATAACTATGCTCTAATCCAAGGCCATTTCGATTTTTCTTCTACCATTTAATTAGGAAAAAAAAAACAATAATCTGAAGCTCTTGCATTTGATTGCCCGGAATATTTGACTAACAAGAATATGATATGGCTTCTTATATTTTATACATTGTTTGATGAAGACTATAATGTAATATCAAACATAGAATATACAACTAAAATTCGTATATGATACTTGAAGGATAAGATTGGATTACAAAGCATAAAATCTCAATAATTAATTTCCTTAAATTGTTTAAAAGAAAAAATCACCTTTTGTCGATGAATAAAAATCGCAACCACCTCACCACAACTCTACCACCATAGCATGCCGCTCTCGCCCCGCCTACACTAGAGGATAGTTTCGACCTTGAACATAGTCGACCTAGAACCTCATCAATCGGGCCGTTTACTTTGATTGATTCCCGAGTCTAATAACCAAATCCGGTGCTTGCCTCTATTTCCTTTTATTCTTCCATTTTTGTTGCATTTATGCCATTTGGTTATTAGTAGAAAAGCAAATAATCTCCAAACAAACAACCCGGAGAAGCAGAACCCCAAATGAGGAAGTCATCAGTGCTCATGATGGCACACGATTCATGATGACTCCAACGCTGTTGTCATCGCCATTGAAATTTTAAAAGACAAACGAAAAGGGCCATGATCACTCCTTCTGAATCATTCCATAATTACGCAAGGATCTAGTACAGCGACCCTCCTTTGGGGCCGTACCTTTTGGATCCGAGAGCATTGCGTTAAAGACTCCGGCTGTCTCGTCGGTCGTCGACCCCCACTCCATTAGCTCATAGTTGCTGTGCTGATCAGGCCTCCTCGGTGATATGATGCTAATGCTGTAAATCCATCATCATCATCATGCGATCCTTTCGAAGCATGTGGTCCAATTTGCGTCCATGCCTCAGATGACATCGGAACTTCAACTGCCAAGAAAATCTTTTCATGCGGGCACTTCACCTTTTTCCCTCAATAAAAGGAAGTTTTACATCAAGGGAAAGATGACTGATGAGATGTTAGTTGTTTTTGCCCTTGCTAGCTAGGGTTTTTCAAAGAAATGAATGAATCATTTCCATCGATGAGGGTATGGAATGGCTTGTGTTCTTTTACTGTACTTTGCTTTCAAAAAGGGGTGGAACTCGAGCATCCAAAACGGACAAAAAAAGGCGTGTGGGTGCCATGTGTTTGCTCTATTATGGATGTATAAAACTTAGAAGAATGTATAGTAGTAATTCAGCTATTTTGGTCAGGTCTTCAACTTGTTTGAGTCGGGCATTTAGATGATCATCTTGAGCTCGACCGACTTTAGTTTTGAGCTACTCGGACTTGATTCAAACTTGAAAAAAGAGATGAGTCAAGCATCTCAAATTGATTTGTGATTTGAACTCCTTAATTATACGATTACTAATTTAATTAGATTACATTTCAAATGGCTCGAAAACTTGCACGTATCTGATTCTTTAGACTTGCAGGATGTTCCATGAAACTCTGAATAACCGAACACTTACACTTGTCCCCTTGATTTATCACCCAAAAAATAAAAATAAAAAATGATTGCATTTCAAAGACGTGCAAATCCCATTGATTCCGCGTGCTATCTTTATGGCCCAAAATTCTTTATTATATAGTTAAGAGAGCACAACTTGAGATTTTAATATTATTGTTGGGTTTTTTTGTCCAATTGTGATATTGGGTAAGGCTCCATTCACAAGGTGATAAGGGTAGCTCTTAAGATTAATATGAGTAAGAGATGTTGTAATCTGAGTTGTCCTATTTAAATATGCATTTAACCACTCAGCCAATTGCTTAAGAGTGATTCTATACTTTTCTACTCTTTTTAGTGATTGTTTAATGTGATGTTCTCTATTTTGTCTTGCAACGGTCATGTTCAGGGACATTTGTTCCACCATTTCTACTTCTAACTCGTGACTTTGGACCTAAATAAGCTGTTACATTAAAAAGAAAATAGTATTCAGGACCTCAATTGTGCCAGAGAAACAAAAAAACCGATAAGAGAGTGTGCTCCTCTTATTGTGATCTAGGTTTTAAGACTTTTCTGGGAGGTGGACTCATCGAAGCACGCGAAAATTGACTCGGACATCATATGATCATTATACCCAAGAAAAGAATGGTTAATCTTTTTTCTAACTTTAGGCCAGATACTTTTTTTTTAAGGGTTATTACCCTAAAAAACTCCAAATTGATATACTTGTAATAAATTTACCTCAAACTATTTTTTTTTACCATGAAAAATCCTAAACCGTTATATCTATAACAAATTTACCTCGACTAATCATAAAAAACCCTAAACTTGTTACAAATTTACTCAAAATTAATTTATTTGACCACAAAAAACCCCAAATTGGTAAATTTGTGACAAATATACCATCCGCTAAATTGGATTAATACTACAAAAAAATCACAAAAATTATAAACTGTGGTAAACGAAACGTAAAATCCCAAATTTATATACCAATCAATTATCGCGTGTCATTTAACTTAATAATTTGACTGTATAATGTAACGAAAACTAACAGAGAGTAAATTTGTCACAAGTGTATCGGTTTAAGGTAAATTTGTCAAAAGTATATCGATTTAGGACAAAAAAATAGTTTTGGATAAATTTGTCACATGTATACCAGTTTGAGATTTTTCATGTTATTAACCATTTTTTTTAATGTGAGACCTCCGCAACTCTCGCATATTTTT
This sequence comes from Eucalyptus grandis x Eucalyptus urophylla, assembly GCA_028830015.1. Lineage (NCBI taxonomy): Eukaryota > Viridiplantae > Streptophyta > Magnoliopsida > Myrtales > Myrtaceae > Eucalyptus > Eucalyptus grandis x Eucalyptus urophylla. The sequence continues at coordinate 6,577,561 of CM054200.1, forward strand.
GGGCTTCTAGGTGTAATCTTCCTTGGAGGAATAGAATGTGGGTGGATAACCTGGCTGGGCGTTAAAATTCCTAACTGGAAAGGATTTCTTTCATAGTATTGCACATTTCTTTTTCGGGGCCATGTGTCATCTTATCTGTAAGAAGAGGAATTCCATCATTTTTCGGGGAGATTCCTTGGTGATCCCAACTATGAAAAATCACCTAATCAAGGTTGTGAAGGACAAGGCTCTTACGTTTAATAATGCTCCACCTACTCCAAGAAACAAAAGACTTCAGAGAAGCTGGGGATTTGATCCCTCCGTGTTTGAATCGGCTACATCTTCCTAACACCCCTCTGTTCTTCGCCTTTTGATTGAGGGTCCACAGTTTGGTTTGTGGTAGTTTGCAGTGCCATGGGTTGTTTAGCTTGTTCTTTTTGCCTTTGTTCTTTTGATTTGGCTCCCTCTCACTCTCCCTGTTTTCCCACAGCTAAAGTGTGAGCTTTGGCTCCAAATTTTTGTATATTTGTCATTTGCTTAATATATTCTTACCCTTTATCAAAAAAAAAAAACCATTTTTTTAATGGAAATATACAAGTTAGAAAAAGAAAATATAAATTTATAAAGCAAGAGTCCAGCACCCGGCGTGTTCAATTTCTAACCGTCAGAACCTCCGAAGAACAACATTTAATGAAAATCCATAAACCACAACGACACTCAACAGTCTGAATTAAAATATAATTTATGCATCACCGTATGAAAGGTGCAAAGAGATTCGGAATCCATGTTGAATTAAATTGGGTTCGTGTCGTGGCTATTGTCAAACCCGAACTCGATCGCCCGTCACGACCGCACGCGGCGTCGCGGGACCCAAACGCCTTCAAGTCTAGCATGCAATCATGCGCCACCGCTTTGTTTTTCTCACTCGTTTTTCCGTCCCGCCACGCCCTCCAGCCGTCTCCCACCGGAACGCAAGTCATTTCTATGTGCTCCTCTTCTTTTCTTTTTAAATTAGAGGAGTTACCGCATGCGTCGTTACTTAGTACGATTTGGAATATACTGAATTTATACATGAAGTTCACCAAATTCAAATACATAGATGGATCGATGTTCCGGAGAAAAGGATCGCCACGACTGGATCAAAGGTGGAGGGGAGAGACAAGAGAGAGGTCATGTGAACCGATGAACACTACCGTGCACACACATTGGGTTCATCGAGGGCATGCGATCACCTCGTGCTGCTATAGCCGAAGGCGGGGCAGCCCCATGAGGAATTGGTTGCAACGAGAGAGAGAGAGAGGTCTAAGTAAGTGACGGAAACCATGGTCAAGGTGGTTACTACTTACTAGAAGCAGCTCCCCCATCAGCATTGTCCTCCCCTTCTACAGGCTCTCCCCTCTCTTTTTTACCATGATAAAATATTTTTCGTCACTCACATAAAAGCTCAATTAAAAGTAAGATCGTTTCTTCCTCCATCTGCAGTTGAGAATGAGTTACCAATGTGGACATTAATCACATGTAAACTCAACCAAAAATATATGAGTGGTGTAATTTTGCGGAATTATAGCTGCTAATTAGAAGACCAATTGGAGGAAATTTTCCCCAAATGAATGAAAACATAACTCATAAAAATCAAAATATAACTTTGTTGAATTTATAGAAGGTTAAAAAGGGTCTCATTAACAAGTGAACACCTGTGAGCCATATGCAATAAGGATTTTTTACATATTACACGAAAAAATTTGAAAAATGACAGATTTTACTTATTTGGATGTTTAATAAGTACCGCAAGAACTAATTAATAAAATCTCAAGTTAAAATGTATAAGTGCTTCTAGATTCCCATAAGAAGAAAAGGGACCGATCCAGTTTTATAGATGTTCCTGAATTCACCCTAGTTTTCCTAAGACTATCATAAGGTTGGTACATTAAATGTTAACACGAGTAATTAGCCAATAACATGGTAAAACACCTCAAATTACCGTAAGTGATACTAGCTACGGTTACCTCAAAGTCTTTAAAAATTGAATATCTTAGTAACTTTGTATAAGAGTCGTAATCAACCTGAATTTATTGTGAATTTTCTTTTTCCTATTCTTAGTAACGCATCTTTATAGCTGTAATATTCCTTCTCAGTTCGTAACTTGAAGGCGTTATATGTCAAGTGATTGTCATTACATGCTGCAATTTTCGTTAATCAATAATAAAATTGACAACCTTATAACAAGTAATTTCCTTCTCAAAATTATTTGACCGTTGAAGCTTTTATCCTTTTGATCCAGCGGTCCATATTACATACGGTAATTATCAGACCGGACATGCCCTACGTATGCCTCAAATGCTAGATTTACTCGAACCCAAAATCACTTGAAAAGTTCTTACCTTGGCAGGGGCCAATCGCCCATTGCAGTTGCACGTCGCCATAGCTCTCTGTTTTAGATACAAGCGTTTCTTACAAATGAGAGAGAGAGAGAGAGAGGCTGCAGACTTCGAATTGTTCCTCTTCTTCTAGGCATGACTGCTTTTGTAAAATCCCAAAAGATGATTCCTTTGGACTATTACCCACTTCGCTTCCAATTGTTCTTCTTCTTCTAGGTATGACTGCTTTTGTAAAATCCCAAAAGATAATTCTTTTGGACTATTATTCCCTTCACATGAACGTTTCTCTGAATTGTTCCTCTTCTTCTAGGTATGACTGCTTTTGTAAAATCCCAAAAGATAACTCCTTTGGACTATTATTCCCTTCACATGAACATTTCTCTCTCTCTCTCTCTCTCCCTCTCAAATTTAACTTTTGGACATGAACATTTGACGAATAATGGGACATAACATATAGCCATACACATGTACATGGACACAAGGTGTATGGAAAGCGTCGTGGAGAGAGGATTTTAAAGGAGCAGTTTTTATTTTTTTTGGGGTTGCAGAGAAAAATGTATTTACTTTATTGATCACACTGTCGTGTTGGCTCCAGAGCCGAAAATGGAAGAGAGGGGGGAGGCTTTTTGCAGCGTCTTTGTGTGGAAAGAGAGTGCGAAAAAGCAAAGGCTTCAAGAGAGAGAGAGAGGGATAGGGAGAGAGGCTCTACCCAAAGCTCTTTTACACGTGATAAAGAAAGCGAACCCAAAAGCACTTGCATGCGTGTATAAGATTCATCATCGCCATCATCAACCCATTTCATTTCCTCTTTCTAACCCCCCCAACTCTCTCTCTCTCTCTCTAACTTTGAATCTCTCCATTTCCCACGAAGACCAGCCCTTTTGCCTCTCTCTCTCTCTCTCTCTCGCTCTGCTTCTCTGTGTGCCTGCGTGTTTGAATCAGGCACGTCTTATAAAGCCTCTCTCTTCTCTCAACCTGCGCATTGCGAGACCAAGTTCTCTGCTTCCTTCGTGTGCTGAACTAGGGAGCTAGCTCATTTTGGCTGGGTGGGTTGGTTGGTGAGTTTGTAAATTTTTCGGCTTCCTTATGGCTTATTGATACTGGTTATTTTATTTGTTTTATTCGTTCACGCGAGTCGCTCTAGCTTCTTAGCATTAAATTTCGCCGTATCCTCCAGATAGTGATTTCACTGCCCTTTTCAAGGTTTATTCCTTATGCTTCATTTTGTTCTTTTCTATGTGTTCCCACTCTCACTCTCTCCTCTCTCTCTCTCTCTCTACTCTCCTTCGCTTGCTCGCACCTCAACGGACTCGTCCTTTCCAAATTTCTTCTTTCCTAGCTAAAAAAAACTATATTTTTTTAAACAAATTACGTTGGTGTTTTTATCTGCTTGGTCTCACTCGATGTTTTCCCAGCACAGATTTTTCGGTTTTTGGTAGGGGACAGGATTCGATCCTAGTTTTGTCTTCTGGGTATTTTCCGTTTACTAGGTTCTATTGAGAAAACCGGGCTGGGTATTTTTCCGTTTATCGTGTTCGATTAAAGAAAACCAGAAATTCTTTCGTATTCCACCTTTTCTCTTGGCCTCTCTTTGCCTTGTGATTCTCGTCTTAAAACGATTCATGATCATTGGTTTACCGAATAGAAGAAGAAGAATCTAAAACAAAGTTTTATTAGTCTCGGGGTTGACTGTCAGCTTTGTCTTCGCGTTCACGAATTTTGTGCTGTTTGCACGTTTTCGTTTCAGGTTTTCTGTTTTCTATCTTTCATGCTGATTCTGTTGCTGGGTCTTTGAAGATTTTCTGAGGTGATAGCACCGGGGGCGAAAGGAGGAAAATTTGTGCTCGATGTTAGTTGGGCCGGTGGCATTAATTTATCCTCACTTCTGCTCCAAATTTTTTCTTTCTTTTTGGGGTGGTCTGCGTGCTGAACCAGAGGTGAAAAATTGACTGTGCGTTTCAATCTTGCGAGGAAATGGTAATGCTTGCAATCTGCGGCAAAGGGTGGTCTTTGTTCCACATCTCTTCTTTTGAACTATTGCGTGCCGAAGCTGAACCCATGATTTCGCACACACTCATTGACGAGATTTTCCGTTCAGTCACTGTTCTGCAATTGTAGCCATTTCTCTGACATGCAAGATTTCACCCTTTATTCTCATTTCTCTCTTCAACTTTGTTTCTCTCTCAGCTGAAGTAGTTCTGTATCCTCTTTGAAACAAGCCAAAGCCCGAGAGGGGGGTCGGTGTACTATTTGGGACATCGGTTGGGAGTTTCAGTTACCCCAGCAGATGCCTACGAGGCAAATGAAAGAGAGCGCAGAGCAGAACCACCAGCACCTTGTCATCAAGACCGCCCGCTTGCAGAATCCCATGAATAATCAACCTCAGAAGTCCCCGAAGACCACGCAGAATGGCAAGGGCCCGCCGACCCCGTCACCTCCCTCGAAGAGCAGAGGAAGGAGGAGGAGAGGGAGAGGCGAGCGGAAGTCCGACCAAAGTGACGTCTGCGCGAGGCCGAGCTCTAGGCCGTGCACCGGGGAGATTGTCGTGCCGAGGGCTCCTCCGAACGGGTGCGCCCAGAATGGTGGTGGGAACCGGGCAGATTTCCCGGCCTCGAGCCGGTCCTTGAGCTTGGCTCGCCGGCCCGGGTATGGGCAAGTTGGGACCCGCTGCATTGTGAAGGCCAACCATTTTTTTGCAGTGTTACCAGAGAAAGACTTGAATCAGTATGACGTAAGTAGCTCTATTCTCTGGGGGTGATTTTTGTTTGTTTTTTCCTTTTCTTTTTTTTTCTTTTTCTTTTTTTTCTCTGGGTGTTGAAAACGAGTCCGCTTGCTGATTTTTGCAGAAGATAAAATTTGACATGGTTCTTAATCTGTGATACAACGGTTGGGACCCTCAATCTGACATAAAATGGAGTTTGATGTCATCACATGGGTGTTGTTTTCTTCTTTATCGTTTGTGGTCTTTTACATTTGGAGCTGACAATGAAAGTGGGTTTCAATTTGGCTTGTCCTTTTCAGAGGTTTTGATTTGATTAGCTGTAGATAGATACACCTGCGCTTCAGAGTTTTGTTCTTATTGTTTTGCTCGGCTATCTGATTCTTTCCCTGAGGCTGTCTCTGTGCTGCTCATGGCAGGTCAGCATTACACCAGAAGTGGCATCAAGGACCGTAAACAGAGCCATCATGGCAGAGTTGCTAAGGCTGTATAGAGAATCTGACCTAGGAATGAGATTGCCCGCTTATGATGGGAGGAAGAGTCTTTACACTGCTGGTGAGCTTCCCTTTTCTTGGAAGGAGTTCAACATTAAGCTCTTAGATGAAGAGGATGGAATTAATGGACCCAAGTAAGTTTTTCTAACATCGAAATATCTGCTTATCAATCTCTTTATAGAGTTACTTCTATGTAAAATTCACTCCGCATTGAAAAATGTAGGAAATGATAGACTTTCAATTATTTGCTTCGTGTTCGTTAGGCAATACTCTAGATTTTAAATTGCTTATTCCCTGAATCGTAGAGAGTTACATTGGCAATAATGTTTCTTATGCTCAACTCTTGGGCATTTTTGCAATTTTTCAGGAGAGTAAGAGAATATAAGGTGGTTATTAAGTTTGTTGCACGGGCAAATATGCACCACTTAAGCCAATTCCTAGCTGGTAAGCGCACCGACGCACCTCAGGAGGCTCTGCAGGTACTTGATATCGTTTTGAGGGAGCTTTCCACGAAAAGGTAAATAATATCCTCTTATTGTAGACTTTTTACCTCACCCTAATGAAATGACTTATATGAGGATGCAACATATGCAGGTTTTGCCCCATTGGTCGATCATTTTTCTCACCCAATTTAAGAACACCCCAACAGCTAGGTGACGGCTTAGAATCATGGTGCGGTTTTTACCAGAGCATTAGGCCTACTCAGATGGGCTTATCCCTGAATATTGGTAATTGGAGCAAATTGATTTCACTTCTTAAACCAAACCAACTAGTTCATTTGGTCCCTTGATACACCAAGTTGCTTCCTTTTTCTTCTTTAAAAATCCTCTTGTACATTGCAGATATGGCTTCGGCTGCATTCATCGAGCCTCTTCCGGTGATAGAGTTCGTGGCCCAGCTTCTAGGCAAAGATGTCCTGTCGAGGCAATTATCTGATTCTGATCGTATCAAGGTATCTTCTCTTACATGATGTCAATTAGTCGACTTTGCAAACTTGGGGTATTATGACATCGAGATATTAGAAAAAAGTATATTATTCAGTGGCATAATGTGGACCAAATCATCAGCTGTTGAAGTTTTATCTTTCAAAAGGGAAGTTCTCACAATAAGTTCTTGCCACGGATTGTTTTGCTAAGGTACTCCATAATGTGTTCCCTCTGGAGATCAACACAAAGTGGGCTCAGTGTCTGGTTGATCTATCAAAAATGGATGGTCATATCTTAATGAATTCGTGATGTGTTCTTGCTCTTTCTGATGAAAAATATCCCACCAGATTAAAAAGGCCCTTCGGGGGGTAAAAGTTGAAGTAACGCACAGAGGGAGTGTACGAAGAAAATACCGTGTTTCAGGGTTGACATCTCAGCCAACGAGAGAGCTAGTGTAAGTTTTCACTCTTTATTTGTCACATAAAAGTCAGACAGTAAACTGAAGCCATCTATAGTTGAAAATAAGCTAAATCTCTCTGTTATTGGCATGTTTCAAACATTTGGTTCTAGATTTCCTGTTGATGACAATCTGAACATGAAGTCTGTTGTGGAATACTTTCAAGAGATGTATGGCTTTACAATACTGCATACACATCTTCCTTGCCTCCAAGTAGGAAATCAAAAGAAGGCAAACTATTTACCCATGGAGGTAACAAGTTGTCACAACTTATCAAACAAATTCCTTTCGTGGAAACTTTTGCTAATGTTTTCCTAGTATAATTTAAATTACTTCCACTTTGTCAGGCATGCAAAATTGTTGAAGGGCAACGATATACAAAAAGGTTGAACGAGAAGCAAATTACTGCCCTGCTAAAAGTTACATGCCAAAGACCTAGGGATCGTGAAAATGATATTCTCCGGGTATTGTTACTTTTTTGTTTTCGTCTTTTATATTATGAAGTTGGCCTCTTCTGATGTATTGGAATCTATTATTTGTTGACTTATCACAAAATATCACTGTCATCTCAAGCATGTTATTATTGCAATCATGAAAAAAGAACATTTGCTTTAAGACTTAAAATCAAGACTTTTGTCTTATCATACCTTGGATGCATCTCATCAATCACTGTTGGTTTTTGGCACATGTAGTCGTCCGTGTTAATAAATTCGGATAGAGTCCGTTTTCTTTTTGTTCATGACCTGTCTTCTCATTTGCTTCTTTCTGTAGCAGACACAAGTTGATGAGCCCATCCTTTTGGTCAGGGCAGGCTTTTTTATTATTCTTTTAACGCGCTAACTGCCTTAGCAAATTCCAATCCATGAAATATACCACTTAACTTTTTAGATTAGATAAGACCTTAGCCTAAGTCTGGGTGAATGACCCAAAAATTTGCTTGTTAGCACTTGATGGTTTGGGAAATCCAACGCATGTCCCATGGCTGCTCCACTCTCCCATCTTTGATATGTTTCCTAGATAAACAAGCCTGCCTAATGGGCTAATAGGAATGGCAAATATCCTGTTGGAGTCCACCCCGCTTGTCCTGGGGCTGGGGATGGAATTTCTGCCTCAGAATCGGGACTTCCATGGCCTTGCCCTGGATATGTTACTTTTTTCGTTTTTGGTTAAATACAAAGCAACGTTTGTTATTCAAACTAATACTGGTATAATTGCTAATTACTCTCTTTTAGAATGTCTGGTAAGTATTTTTGTATTCCTTTAAGAAATCTTAGTCAAAATCATTGTCATATTAAGTTAATTTTTAAATTTGATACAGAGAAATCTCTATCAGAAAAATTTAGGATATTGACTAAGATCTAAGGTTCTTAAAGGAAAGGGCAAATGAGGCAGGGCACTCCAGATAGTTGGGCTAAGTGGACTGGGGAGGAGTGTAGGGGTGACAGGGAACATTGCCTCACAACCCACCCCATTGACATCTGGATCAGGACAGCCTTTTCTATTGTAAAGGTTAAAAAAGAGGAGAAATGTATATCAATATCCAATTTGAATATTCTGGTTTTTGAGTTGGGCTTGATGGTCATGTATTTCTGGTATGTTGTACGGCGCTGTATTATTTAGAGGAGTAGCTTTTTTCCACACTTGAGTTTTGCTGTTTATATCTTGATGGGATTTTTATTCATTTAATTCTTTTGGATCATTTAAACACATGCAGACTGTTCAACAAAATGCCTATGATCAAGACCCTTATGCCAAGGAATTTGGGATCAAGATCAGTGAAAAGCTGGCATCTGTCGAAGCTCGTATCCTTCCAGCCCCTTGGGTAATATTTTTAAACCTTTTCTCCTACATTGCATCTGATGGGCAGGAAGTTCATAAATTTTCCTTGTAATGACACGTGTATGCAGTTGAAATATCACGAAACTGGAAAAGAGAAGGATTGTTTGCCTCAAGTTGGTCAGTGGAATATGATGAACAAGGTATCTAAGCACCCCTATAATATTCATCTTTATTTTTTATAAATTGAATATAGCAGGGACAATTGCATCGTAGTTTTATAACTACAATAAAAAAAAAAAAAAAAATGTGATGGACTGCTTTTATTATCATGAAAATAAAGAAAGTTTTTCATGTCAATCAGTGAAAGTTTGTAGAGGTAAAATAAGAAGTCTTCACTACAGATTCATGTCAACTTGCAATTGCTTTTTTATTTTACCCCCTCACATTCTATTGGTCTAGAAGTGGTTTTGTGTACCTTTCAGGCTTATACTGCTTCACCTTGATGTTCCTCTGTTCATAATGTGCAGAAAATGATAAATGGCATGACTGTGAATCGGTGGGCATGTATCAACTTCTCTAGGAGTGTGCAGGAAAGTGTTGCGAAGGGGTTCTGCAGTGAACTCGCTCAAATGTGTCAAGTTTCTGGAATGGTAGTACCCTTTTCGTTATCCTTGGTCATAAAAAACTTGCATCGGACTCATTTTTATTTGTTTTGATGTTCCTTTCCTTTTCTTTTACCCTATTCTGGCTCTTTCGTTTTATTCCTTTGACTAAAGTTACAATACTTGTTTGCTTTTTGAAGGAATTTAATACTCAGCCGGTCATTCCCATCTATATTGCAAAGCCAGAGCAAGTAGAGAAAGCTTTGAAGCATGTATACCATGCATGCATAAATAAAACCAAAGGAAAAGAACTAGAGCTTTTATTGGCAATTTTGCCCGACAATAATGGCTCCCTATATGGTAGGCCATACAAGCAATTTGGTTCAATGTTGGGTCAGTGAAACTAGTTTTGAACTATAAAACTGACATTCTTCAATAAATATTTTGTAGGGGACCTCAAAAGAATATGCGAGACTGATCTTGGTATAATATCACAATGTTGTCTCACAAAGCATGTTTTCAAGATCACCAAGCAGTATTTGGCAAATGTATCCTTGAAGATCAATGTTAAGGTGATTTGAATTCCTGATCATTTTATTTATTTTATGAAAAAATTTCCTGTAATTACTTTTTCCCCGACAATGGAAAGATCTGCACATATTACCTGCTAATTTCATTTGTTTGAATGGCAATTGATAGCCTCTAATTTCCAAATATTGTTCTTTAGCTATGTTCCACTGTTTGAAGTGGCCTGCTCTTAGATTGGTTGTCTTTGTAATCTCAATTGATTATATGCTACTGTCCTCTTCAGACTTCCATTTAAAATTTGTCCTTGTGCAGATGGGTGGCAGAAATACTGTTCTTTTGGATGCAATTAGCTGCAGAATTCCGTTAGTCAGTGACATACCAACTATAATATTCGGAGCAGATGTGACCCACCCAGAGAATGGGGAAGACTCTAGCCCTTCAATAGCTGCTGTATGTATGCTGATCAATTTACTGCATCTCTAAAATCTTAAGAGCATAAATGTTACTAACCACAGCCTTTTCTTATAAATGATGTTCTTAATGTAGGTAGTAGCATCTCAGGACTGGCCAGAAGTTACAAAATACGCAGGACTGGTTTGTGCTCAAGCTCACAGACAGGAACTTATTCAAGACTTGTACAAAACATGGAATGATCCAGTTCGTGGAACTGTTAGTGGGGGCATGATCAGGTACGAGGATATCCTGAGTATTAGATTTTAACATGGTTAGAACTGCTTTTCTTGCATAGCACTAAGGGGCACTTTAATCCTTATTTCATGCCTTCTTCACAGGGATCTTTTGGTGTCCTTTAGAAAAGCAACAGGGCAAAAGCCGCTGAGGATAATATTTTACAGGTTCATATCATCCTTGGCCTTGTTAATCATATGCTCTCAATTAAAAAGGCTAAATTTGAATCATGGTTTTGTACCCAACTAAACATGTCATAGATCCTCAGCTTAGGGAATTTGTATATAGAACTGGTAAGAAGAGGGATGATCCAAGTATGTGTTTTCCATACTCTAATTTCTGTTTCCGCTATTGTTTTGTAGATTGAGTGAAAATTTTTACTGAGTATCGTATTTCTTTTTACTAGCCTATGTTCTTCCAGTACGTGTTATGCAATTGTTTTTTAAGTAAAGGTAGGTTCATCCGTTTTTTATGTAGCTGTTTGATGTTCTCATATCACTGTATGGAACACGCAGGGATGGCGTGAGTGAAGGGCAATTCTATCAAGTTCTCCTGTATGAATTGGATGCGATCAGAAAGGTGAGGATTTATGTATCTATACATATATCCTCTTTTTTGTCTTTATCTTCTTCATACAGAACTAAATCTTCAGTTGCCCTTGTGAAATTACTTGCAGGCTTGTGCTTCACTAGAACCAAACTATCAACCGCCGGTAACTTTCATTGTGGTGCAAAAACGACACCACACACGCTTGTTTGCTAACAATCATAGAGACAAAAGCAGCACCGATAAAAGTGGCAATATTATGCCCGGTAAATGAACATGTTCCATTTTCACATACCTGCACAATTTCGCTTCTTTTTGGAAATGTGACGTGATCAAATTTGTTGTTTAGGTACCGTGGTCGATACAAAGATCTGCCATCCCACAGAATTTGATTTTTACCTTTGTAGTCATGCTGGGATTCAGGTAAATTTCTTTGCTTGATCCTCTCCTATTTATCAAGTGCTCGCTTTTCCAATTGCAAGTGGCTTTCACCATAATCTTATTTAAAAGGTAAAGGAACAGACATACTAGGAGCTTCAAAAATTTCCCCACACAATATTAAAGGAACATTATTTTCTAAGGCTTTTTTAGTAGGAACCAGTGCTTGGTTAGATATGATCGGTTTCTTATAAGTGAGAATATGCTAGGTGGACACTGATCATAGCATTTGAGAATAAGGTAACAGGAAGTTTCAATTTTATGGCCAAACTTGCTTACAATATAGTTGCATCTTTTTACAATATAGGCTGTGATATTTTGGTGTCCTGCCATTATTGGGTAAAATTAACCAGTTTTCTGGTGTAAATGGGTTATAAAACTGAACCATCTACGCAGTTGACCTTTCGATCCTCCCGTGACTGGCAATTGAATTTGCAGCCAGGATCATAATTTGATGAATAAACCATCAGGAGAAGACTTGCATGTTATTTGTCCTAGTAGTAGGAAATGAGAAGTTCAGGGAAGCAATTCTTATTTTAATCAATTCATCCTTACTTGACCGAAATGTGACACTATTGGATTCGAGTATGTGAGATTCGTTCCTTGGGCCTCAAACTGTCGCTTGGAAGTAAGATTTGAAGAAATGTCAAAGACATTACTTTCCTTGGACTTTGAGAGGAAATGATCAAATTGTTCGTACATAGTCCTTGCATTGCGGCTCCTAGTCCAAGTACATTGTCATAGAAGATGTATATTGTCTTGTCTTTGTGGAATTTCAAGGACATTGAATTTTGCATCTCCTTGCTCATTGATAGGGAACAAGTCGGCCAGCTCATTATCACGTTCTATGGGATGAGAATAATTTTACAGCCGATGGAATCCAATCGTTGACGAACAATCTCTGTTACACATATGCAAGATGCACGCGTTCAGTCTCAGTTGGTAAGTAAACCCTTATGCCTGAGCTCACCTGTACTTAAGTTTGGCATAGCGCGACAGAGGTGACCATCTAGAAGTGCATGTGACCATTGCATTGCCAGTGTTTTCAACTGGACTTTTGGTCTATTGCAGTGCCTCCGGCTTATTACGCACATTTGGCTGCTTTCCGAGCCCGCTTCTACATGGAACCGGAGGCGCAAGAGAACGGATCGATGGGGAGCGGCGGCGGCAACGGAGATCACAAAACCAAAGGCGCGCGCATAACCGGAGAGTCGGGCGTGAGGCCATTGCCGGCTTTGAAGGAGAACGTGAAGAGAGTGATGTTCTACTGCTAGAATGGGGGGCCGAGGACGTGCGGCATCCACTAACTTTGATCTTCGAGTCTCAAATCTTTAGTGGTAGATGTGTACATGCTGTGTTTATAAAGATGTAGACGGTTGCCCCTAGAATAGAGTAGGGAAGGATGGTGGTTGTTCTAGGCTCTTTTGAAGCTGAGGATGAGAGTTTAGATTGCAAATAGGCAAAAATAGTCAGAATCAGATAGGAGGTGAAGATGATAGAGAGGGTAGTTCTCATCCTTTGATGTAACCATCGGTTCTAGGAGGAAGGGGGGGAATTTGGTGGATCACACTAGGCTTCTTTGTAAAGGATTTTTTTTTTTTTAATCCCAGTGAAGTCAAATCAAATCTTAAAGTCAGCAAATCTTGTCTCATGTTGTCTGTGCTCATGTGATCGGGTCTTCCCGTCCACTGTAGACTTATCATGAGGCGTACTTTGTCTTTTGGTCTCATTTTGTACGGATATCAGCGATGTTTCATAATTTGTCCGAGCTAAATATTTTGAACATCTTAAAATTTATCATTAAAGTATAATTAAGCTTTAAAAATTTTTAGAAATGTAATTAAATTTTAAAATTTATCATGAAAGTGCCACTGAATTTGAAATTTTTTAAGAAATATAATCAAGTCATAATATATCTATGGGCTTAGTCCATAAATGAGCATCCATAGGGTTAGTCCGTAAATCACAATTTAAGGAAACTCGAAGTTAATGGTCGGCAGCAGATGCACCAACGTGCTCCTTTCTTTGTACCACTACTTGCAATTTCTCGTATTAGTTGTCCACGAAAAGGGCTTGAAATGAGGTTGCAGAGCTATCTGCACCTAGTGTCAAAGTGAATATTTATGGCAAAGCCAAAGGTTGCTCTACAACAAGATCGTAATGTGCGAGCTCCCGCCAATTCCCCACCTCATTGTAATTGAACAAGATTCCGCCGGTAAGCAAAGTTGCAATTCAAGATCTCCCCTGGCCTTGGCCATTTCGCGGCGCGCTAGTGCCTCCTCAAGTGACCTCTTTCACTTGACAATCCCCCTTTTACAATGCCACCACATATCGTGCAAATGGCATTCTTCACACCCTTGGCGTCAATCTCCAACTAGAATGTCTTCCAGTGACCAACTTTCTTCGTCGTAAAGCTGGCCTCGCGGTACCTTGGAGACTTGGAGATTTTCTGACAAGGTAGGGGTATAATCCAAGGAAGCGTTTCGATAGGGACTACCTTCCAATGTTACCCTTTGCATTCCTCCCAATGGTTGGGCATTTCGTCTCCTCGTCGTCGATTTTGACTTATTGCAGGGTGAAGCCGGCACGGAGCCATTGTTGTCATCAAACTCAGTGACAAGTTCCACATCGATCGAATGGTGAAGTTTGAATAGAGTGGAGATGATAAGACATGATCTCATTGGAATTGAAAAGCAATCAAATCAGCGTAAGAAGAAAGGAAACGAGTGAAATTCGCAAATTGTTTTAAAAAGTAAGAGCATTTGAAAGTGATATGTGAGTGAAAATTGGGAGATAATGAAAAATGAGAGGAATGAGACCAATTTTTATAGAAATCAAAGTTTTCGCTGGCCCCATTTACAATTGATCGCTGAACAAATGACCCAACTAAGGCTTATTTATTTATTTTAAGGCTATGGCCCAAAGGTAGGCCGTCTTCAGCCAGCCGTTGGGCTGGATTGTGTCACCGACAATCATCTATCCAGTTTTAGGGCCGAGGCCGAAAATTCTTGAAGATGGGCCCAAACCATTGCACTCGGCCCATTGAAAAGAGAGATGTGTTAGTGCTTGGGCCAGGAAATTGGGCCTATGGGCCTACCACGGCCCAAATCCAAGACGGGGTCGCTCCAATCCTAGTCTCATTAAGTGATGCCCAGGCCTAGGCCAAGGTCAATAGGTGCCTTCTAATCCACTTTCGTGCCTTCTATTTTATTTTATTTTTATACGTTTTGGGTTTTCTTTTTTCTTGTATTGCTTTTAATCTCGATATTTGCAAACACAGATAGACACGTGCAACTTGAAACGATTTTTTTTATCACAAAGTCAAAGTTGGGATGAGGTCGGATGGGCGCCCAAAGCGCTCTATCCCAGTTCAAATTCGATCTAGGCAAATCGAGTCAAGGTGCAAGCGGTTTCCATCAATTTGACGTCACAACTTTTAAGCAATTTCCATTATTAAAGAATTTACTCAGAATTTTTTTTTTTTCATAGACACGATTTTCTTTTTCAGAGAAAAAAGGATTTTTGAAATATGGGAAAGATGGTGGCGCCGCCTCCATGTCAGACGGCTGCTGTGCGTCACAAGATCCCAAGCAAAATCCGGTTCATCATCCACTTAAAGGACTAGACTTTCTTTCGTTCTTTTTTCCTGTTATTATTTCATTCTTTTGTCGATAAGTTGCTTTTTATTTTATGAAAATTAGGAAGATAATTAAGTTGCTTTTTAAATAGTGCGATGCAATGCGGTGTGCATTATCTAGTGTCCAGAGCTAGATGTCCCCTATAGGCAAGAGGAGGAGGGGGGCGGTAACTTTGAATAGAACTGTGCAGTCTAGCTGTACCTAGATATCAGAATAAATTCACCAAAAGTCTGTCTTTAATTACTCCATCCGCTTTCAATGATGGCTTCGATTCAATGCCCGAGGACTAGCAATCGTATTTAGTCGATTATTAGTGTCATTTTCATAATGTTATCTAAATATTTCAAAATTACCGCGAAATCTTACTTATTGAAAATGGATAAGAACACTATCAATTTGCAATAGTTTTGAATTGGTCTTATCATGACTGATGTCGTGTTTAGATTTTTCAAGATATACTCATATCATGGCGAATTATTGCCCTATCGAAGATTGCCAGGTAAGCACTTGACTCTAGAATTGCAAACTAATGCAGAAGTGCTCCGTATCATACACAGTTCCCATAAGATGTGAATGGATGTTTAGAAGCTGATCTTAGGGTTGAAACCTGGCCATGTATGAGAAGGGAAAAAAGAGATGCATAACCCAATATCGAACCCTAATAAACCTCGAAGACCAACAACTGCAATTCTTATCTATCTTTGAGCATACCATGTGAATATTCCTTAAGGTCATCATTATTTCTCTCAAAATGCCACATATTACATATTATATACTTTCTAAGATGAATTGCTCCGTTATGTTTCTCGAGTTGCGGAATTCACGGTGTTATCTTCATTATTAGAGATAGCCTAAAAACAATTATAGGTAGACTTTATTGATAGACAGAGCTTTTCTGCAACGAAAAGTGACATATTCTCGAGTTACTATGTACTAGATTAGGATTTTGGGAGGTGAAATATGTTCTCCCTTTTCCTCCTTTTTGTTTCTGTTTTACTGTAAATTTACTGCATTTGTATGTTTATGGTATTTATTTATCATAAATTTTGATACTCTTGATTCTACTTTCTCTTTTCAAATGATAAAAATAAATCTAGCTAGTTATTTTTTTTTATCAAAAAGATATTTCCATTCATTATCAAATTGATACATGAAAGGGAATATCAAAAGTCATAGTAACAAAACAAATCCATAAATCTCCAAAATAAACAAAAAGCCAGAAACCAAGGCGTTTCATCATAACATGTTTGGTAGAGATCATTACAAATTCGTCCTTCAATAACAAATCTATAACTCAATCTAAGTGAAATGATCGACAACCAATCATCAAATCACACAGCACTATGAGCGATAAGCACACGTCGAGATCTCTATCTGTAATTACGATTTTGCCTTTTGATGATGTGCGCCTAGATTCGGCATCCCCAATACCATCACCATACGCAAACAATATAAACATGTTGAAAAAATCTTAAATCTGATACCTGTAAGAGCAAGCTTTGTAGCTAATGCAAAGTGCCAAAACTTTCAGTGAAAAAACATTGAATGAGCACATAACTGATGTGAACACCATTGAAACTGGAGGCGGAATACTTATTCATTAGAACTCCAAAATCTATAATTATATCGGAGAGAAAAATTCCCAAATATAAGATTAGGAGAGCAAAGCTCCCAAATCTAAAACTAGATCGGGAGAATTAGGAAAGAAACAAAAGAAAATAAAAGGAAAAGGAACTGGGAGGAGAGGGGAGGGGAGGAGGAGGGAGAGATCTAGGTCAAATTCCTTTCCTTCCTCCAAAAGTAGAAGAGACGAAAAAAGGTTCAGAGAGAGAGATGGTTTTCCTTTAGGGAAAATCTAGCTAGCTAGTTCAAAACATCAACTTTATTTAAAAAATATTTGCCCAATCAAGAGAGGGACGTGTTATCTCTTTTGGTAAATGCATGGAAAGAGATTAATGTTTCGAATCACAAATTAGTTTAGGAAAGAAATTTTAATGATCGAAAGATGGGAGATAATTTGAGAACTCGTGTGTTTCATAAAATGCCACAAACTCAAATAGTTCATACTTATATAAAAGGAAATGCATAGCTTTGTAACATTTAGGCTATGGTCACTGTATTTTCTACCAAGAGAGAGATTTGCAATAATTAAATTTGAAAAAAGGAAAGATATTAATGGGATTAATCGACAAGTATCTCCACTGTACAATTTTATCCATTTTGCTATGTCATACTAACATAACATAACTTAACAAAAGTTAAGGGTACTT
The DNA here is from genome assembly GCA_028830015.1 of Eucalyptus grandis x Eucalyptus urophylla. Taxonomy (NCBI): domain Eukaryota; kingdom Viridiplantae; phylum Streptophyta; class Magnoliopsida; order Myrtales; family Myrtaceae; genus Eucalyptus; species Eucalyptus grandis x Eucalyptus urophylla. The sequence goes on from CM054200.1 coordinate 6,595,002, forward strand.
AATGGAATTTTTTTTACCAAAGGTTGAGGTGGAAATCCTCCTTGAGTTTGCTTTCTGTATCTAGTAGAAATACATCATATGCCAAATGTCGCACGCTCAATTCTCAACTATTTCATTCCATATACTTTGGTAATGAATTGACTAGGATATATCTGGATTCTGTTATGTTATACCTAGATATCTAAAAAAATTTCATTGCATAGGTTCGTAAAGCGTGCTCCTTCTTTATACTCTTTCTCTCTCTCTCTCCGGGCCTCCCGGTTCAATGCACATCAATACCACTCTTCCTACTATAACAACACATATTATAATTTTCAAACATATTTCCTACATTGTGGTAAGATCTATCAGTCCGTCACATCGTCTGTAAATGAATCCATGTAATGTCTTTTCCGACTAATGATAAAAGAAAATAATGCAGATGAGCGGTTGTCCACCCCGTCAAAACCAGCACCCGTGCGCGAGTATGCATGATCCATCTCTTTCACCTCCCACTTCTTTATCTTCTTTCAGCAACTTCAACGCAGTGCCACTACGGTACCTGTTGGTTGTTTCCCTGTCCATATGTACGTGACAAAAGCATGCTCTGCTTTGGAAAAAGGCAAAACAAAAGACAAGGCATTGACATTTGAAACCTCACAGTCATATATGATGACTAAATATAAAGCGTCACAAAAGGTCTAGGGACAAGAATCGATAAAAGCTCATCCTCATAATGAATTGTTCAACTTCTATAATTCCCAGAATAGCACATGGATCTTCGTGAACTTTTAAATTACCACAATACCTCCACGCGCGCGCGCGCACACACGAAGATACCAGCTGATAAAAGGAATGAAAATAGAGAAGCAACGAGCTTTTGCGAAATATGAGCCCCACCCTGACCATACCAATTCCGTGCAATACTAATGGCTTTCTTTTGATTCGTAGAATGAAAATAGAACAACATTTCCTTGGGAATAAGAATCAACCTATAATTAAGCTATCAGTCTCATAAGTCCCCTAATCAAAAGGTAGAATAGTTTGCTAATAATAGACATCTATTCTTTTCAGCGAAACAGGCAGAAACCTGTCGTGTGTGTGTGTGTGTGTGTGTGTGTGTGTGTGTGAGAGAGAGAGAGAGAGAGAGAGAGGATATGTCACCATCTGTGAACCTTGAAGAACACAGGTGGGTGGCTTTCAAACCACCTAGTCCCCATGTGCGATCAGAGTGAATGTAAGAATAATAGTGAAGTGAGTTCTCCTATTATTCATGGAACACAGTGTGTATTATCAGACAGTGGTGAATGTTCCGTGAATTCCATGCGATCTCCATATTTATTACCACCGTCTCATTTAATCAACGGCATATTGTAATAGCCTCAAAAGTAAGCTTAATCGGTTGAGAACATTGCAGGAAAGGGTGGTAATCGATTCCAGTAACAATAAAAGGCAACTTTCTTATAATCATCCTCAGGGACAAGAGGACCACCACGAAATGAAATTAGTCGGGCATTCTACAAGGCGCAGACAGCACCTTTCATGAAAAGATGAATTAGTGGTATCAAAGCAAACACATCTAGCAAGTGTCGCTGGAGAGAGCTGAACATAACCGTCTGGCTCAGCATCTAAGTTGCTGGTAATTTTTAGATATTCTCAGTACACAGCTTCAAAACAGGCGAGGACAAAATGTCTACTTTCTGCAGGTGACTAGCTGACGCAAATCAAACTTGAGAAAACGAAGCATATAAAAACAATTATAGTTACACATAATCTGCAAATTCGGTTATTTCACTTAGTTAATCAACCTAATGCATTATAGGTTTTGTTCAATTTAATGCATCAAGGTTTGTTCTTCAAGTATATGCTAGCTTGGAAGTGTTAATCCTATGGTCAGATCTACTCAAATCTGTCAAACAAAGTTGGTGGACTAGCTTCAAATATAATGTTCGAGCATTTTTCGTTTGCAGACGTTCAAGCACGAATGTCACTTAATTAAGGTCAATCCTGTACCTGAGTGTTGACTGGTCTTCCTCTAAGCTGATATCTCCATTTCCTTTTAATATTTAAGTAGTCTTTATCATCTTCTTTGCCTTGGCACTTTACCTACTCAATATAAAAGAGTTTCGGTTTAACTCAAAGCTATCACTCCTGCACCAAAGAAGACATCAGTGTGTGTGTGGGTGGTGGGGGGGGGGGGGGGGGGGGGGGGGGGGGGAAGGGGGAGAGGGGTGGTCTTAGAATACCAAACACAAGAGTGTTAAAAATATGGTCTATAGGAGTCACAAGACATTTTGAAAAACATCCAATTACATGAGCAGATAATGAGATTGGTACGGCATGTACACACCAGAGATAGAGGAGGAGATCGATGTATTACCTAATTAATTATCGGGATTACTATTACAGGAGAAAATAGATAGTGCTCAATCACCAAAGCACAAGTACAGATCTCGAAATTAATCGCACAGTACAGGCCCTTCACCGAGCCTTGAGACCAAAAGTTAGAATTTCAATGGACCCTCCAATCCCGAACAGATGACAACCGTTCTTGCCTCAAAACCCTACACCAGAAAGCCCCCAGAAGAAAAAAGAAGGCATGATTCAACCCAAAAAAAAAAAAAAAATCTAAAATAAAAGACTCTACAGACAAGGGGACAAATTCATACTGGACACACCTGATTATTTCCTCAGACAGGAAATTGCAGTACAGAACTACAGTGACCCAAATTAGTTCAGATGATCGCAAGATATCTTATTCGGAAACTTCTTGTACCTTTCGAAGAAGGACGCCAGCATGACCGGAGACAAAAATCTGGAATTAGGGTTTTCTCGAGCTCCCAGCAACAGGTGAAGCTGCCACATGATCTGATCTTTCCTTTAAGAGACCAGAAAAGTTGAGATCACGCTGGCAGCTTCATCTGATAGTGGTGCGCGATGAGGACGCGACATGGCGCTCGGTCGGATGCGCCGGCCTGCGACGATGACGGTTCTTCTTCTTCGTTATTAGAGGTCACAAAGAGAAGTGAGAAGATAAAGGGCTATAAATATAGAGGAAAAATGAGGAGATTCCATTTTCTTTTTCTTTTTTTTTTGGAAAGTGAGGTTTTGATGAAGCGTTATCATGAATTTGAATTCTTTTTTTTTTTTTTCCTTTTTATGAATAGAATAGTGGGGGAGAGCGAAAAGCTCAGGGTATAAATTAAACAAGAACAAAGAAATAGGAAAAAAGAAACAATGAAGGGGTGGTCCCAAAAAATTGGTGCAAATTGAATATTGTCACGCCAAAAACAATATCACCATGCATGTTCGCAGAAAGGTCAGCCTAGAGGGCGAGTTAGCGTAGACTGCGAGTTTTTCTATATCTACTGTCGCTGTTAACTGTAAGTGAATTAATTAACTCTGTCTCTCTCTCTCTCTCTCTCTCTCTCTCTCTCTCTCTCTCTCTCTCACACAAAAGAAAAGCATGGACACAGTGACTGTGTGGGCTAAGCTTAAAAGGAAAAGGGAAGAGCGACATGAGAGGGGACCAAATTTTTGCATGTTATGAAAGGAGTAAAAATTAGGTTTCTGCAAGAAACAGAGAGGGAAAATAATTCAAAAAAAAAAAAAAAAAGGAAAGAAGAAGAAAAGGTTGAGAGCATCTTAGATGGAGAATATTACGTGAACCTGTTTCCTTTTCTTGGTTTTGTATATGAATCAGACCATTCTTGTTTGTTCATTATCTGCATTCAGAAGAATTGGCGTGTGCATAGTCTCTTGATGTATATGCCGACATTCTTCTTCTAGTTTCCTTAAGAAAAGGGTCACCACCTAATATTGGCGGTTCTTCTTTTTCTCCTTTTTTGACAAAGCTGATGAAAGCAAATTGCTTGTTGCTATCATCAAAATTAAACTGAACTGCATTAACTATAGGTATTATTAGCTGATAATAGTGCTTAAAGAAGAGACCATGCTGACATATTACTTAGAAGATAAAACAGAGATTAATTCCTGTAAAATCTCGAGTTTATGTGCACATGCACATCGAGATCTTTTAGAGATATTTTTACTTGTAAGCTATTTAAGAAGATCTAAGTCCATCCAGTAAAGTATAAACCATGGTCTAATTTAGTTTTCTTGGGCACATCAACCTCGAGGATGGAGTTATCCAAATAAAACGACCTACTTATCATATAAAAATTGTATCGACAATTACATGTGTCCATTGAAAAAAAAAGAGAGAGAGAAGGAAGAATATATATCTTTTGCTTAAAAATACCAAATGGAAGGAAAAATAAGTACACTCAACGACCTACGTTGCTCTTCCTGAATGGTGAATGCATATAGCTCACTTAGTTTCGAATTGCTTGGTATAGTTGTTGTCCTTTCAATGCAAACACCACTTTATATTACTCAGAGAAATGAAAGGCTTTTAAAACATGCTGTATATGTGGCAAAAGATACTATTTAAAGTATTAATTAAGCCCAAATAACTGTAGTAAAGGTTCTATTTAATTCATGGTGTTCTATAAGTTTGAGTTAAAAACGGAGGAGGAGGAGAAATGGTGGTTGTAGGCTCTATTCGAGAGAAAAGTTACTTTCGAAAATATAAAAGCTACCTAACTCTCAATATAAAGAGGTGGTTTTACGTAAAGTAGTCATTTAACATTAGAGAAAGAAACCTTTAAGCACAAAACCTTTCTCAATTAAAGTTCATCTTGACACTAACAAACTCTACTTTTTCGTGCGATGATAATCTTTTTCGTTTGATCAAACACCTCTACTATTGTCGCGATCACAACAAAACACACTGCATAGTACTAACATTAAATTGTTAATGAGTTAGAGCAAATAGCTAATCGACACTAAAGCAGATCCAAGCCTCTATATATATATGTTAATGCTCTTACAAGGGGCGTTGTTGGTGTTAATGATACTTTGCAAATTATTATTTCTTCTCATAATTAGATATTCCCATGCTTTCAAGATTTGTAGCCGGATGGGATAATTTTCTACTACGAAGAAACTCTCTTCCTCTCTCTCTTCTGAAATTCAATTTCTTGGTTTATATTCTCGTGCAGTGACGGAGCCAGAATTCTAATGAGGAGGGCAAAATTTTCAGATTACTTGACTTAAAGTTTAAAATTTGTAGCCGGATGAATCTTTTTTGAGGCACCAAAAGTTAATTATTGCATTAGTGTTCACTTGAAAAGAAACTAAACTCTATGATTCATCACAAGACATGAGTTCTTACTTATGGTTTTATAGATGATCGTGTTAAGAAACAGACATTTTCTATCTAATCATCAACCACCGAAAAGGAAATAATAGAATTATTTATTGACTTATATATGAAAAGGGAAAAAAAATCTCGGAAATAGTAAAAGAAAGGCAAAAGGATGCCTTCAAGAGGCCCGGGGTGAACCCTGTCCTCCTGAACTTTGAAGGGTTATGCGTACAGTTTAACCTAAGAAAAATTTAAATAATTTCTTTCTTTTTTTTGGGCATATTATGATGAGCTTAGAGGAATCAGGGGGCTAGAAGCCCTTGCTTTAAAGAATCCTCATTTAAAAAGATGTCCTTGGCTATCCAGCCATGATAGAGCAGATCGCGCAAAATCTATAGTGGGACAATGACTTATGATCCTTTCACATGGCTTTGAGATTTATAAGGAAACGCATGATAGGAGAGGTCTCAACAAGCATGCCAAAAGCTAAGGAGCTATTAGTAGGGGTGTCAATGGTCGTTTTAGTTCGAGGATTGCAAAAGCCCCGAGTGTTTGTTCTTGACCCAACCCCGAATACAAACTGTTCTTATTCAGCACGAAAATTTTGGGCCAGTTCAGTTCAATCCAAATCTGATTTTGAATTCCGTGTTATAAGTTGATTATATTGATTTTCAACTGTTTGGTGGTATTTTATGGAGAAAATTATAAAAATAACGAAAAGACGATTTTTAATGTGTTAATGAACTTTAGAAGTTTGGGCTCTTTGCTTAAACAAACGATAAGAGAGAAGAATATGGCTGCAAAATCGAAGAAGAGAGGGAGAATCATCGAACTACAACTCAAGAGGTCGTCAACAATGGCGATGTGGCCTTTTTTATTTTATTTGTTTACTTTTTGAAGGTACAATCCCAGAGCGAAGAAGCTAGAGGGTGTTTTTCCGAGTGAGGCTTTACCGTGTTGTAGATGTTAACAATTGGAGTCCGCTTATCTAATCGATTGAAGGTTCCATTCAGCCACATAGATATTCACTTCCCCACTCGACTATATATCATTTTTATATGATTATAAGGTATGATAATGTTTGAAATCCAAAATATTGATAATCTATCTCTAAATTTAGGCTCTGTTTGTTTCGTGAAAAATAAAAGATTTAGGAAACATTTTCCCAAAAATGATTATATTGCCTTGATTATTAATCAAGAAAAATATTTTTATTATCAACATTAATCTATGCCTAAATATTTTCATAGACAATGAAAATATTTTTCATTCATTTATTTTTGTAATCAATACAGGCAATCATTTTTAGAAAAACATTTTTCAATTTATAAATTTTTCACGAAACAACCGCACCCTTAAATATGATTAATCCTTGTGTGCGTCAAATGTGAGTTTTGGAAATATCTATCCAACCGTTTAAATAGTGTCAAAGAAATCAAAGAACTTATAACTGTGAACACAATTCTATTATATAAGAATTGTGACACAAAGAATATGCAAATATATGTCCTAAAACAATACGCGCATAAAGTAATACGTTATGGGTATAAATTGAATTTTCTTTTCATTGTAGCTTGGGTTTTAAAGTTCTTTCTAAGGTAAAGTCTTCATTTAGAAAACTTAATGGGATCAAATTAGAATAAGCTTAACATATTAATAAGCAATTCAAGAATAAATAGCATCTTCATAAGATAGCATCGTCGCTGTTTGGACAAGACATGAACACAATCAATCTAGGGTTCTTTGTTTCAACCTTATCGTATTTTTATACAAAAATTTATCTTGACGATTGAACGTAGCCTCTTAAGTCTCAAATGATGTGGTTCGTTTCTTGCCATGGTTAATTGAAGTGATAGAACTCGTGTGAACCAATCAAAGTAGTGGTTTTTTTTTTTTGACTAGGTAGCTGTTAAAAGGGAAATTGCACATTCCTCAGCACTAATTACAAAAAGGATAAAAGACAAATCAAGAATTTAAAAAAATAAAATAAAATAAAATAGAAGAGAGGCCATAGCACCTTTGCTTTGAGCCTGCAAAACCTAGGGTGGTCCTGATTAGATCCAGCATGAGCTGTCACGACAGAGGAAACATTTACAAATTCTCTCTCTCCCGTAGATTCATAATATGGTCACAGAAGAGGTAACAACTAACAACAAAAGGGCTCTCTCTCTCTCTCTCTCTCTCTCTCTCTCTCTCTCTCTCTTCTGTGTTGGACTGAAGCGGTAGCAGTTCGTATAGACGCCTGCTGTGCTATCTGCTGCTACTGCGAGAATTTATGTAACAGGGACCGCATGAGTTGCATTGAGAGTTACATGGCGACAAGATCTCGTTGGAAAGGAAAATTTTCATAAATAAAATTCTGTAAATAAGGAAATCTGCTTGACGAAGACTTTACCAAATCATTTACACGCATTGCTTTCGATTTTGTGAAATTAGGAATGCTATACACCGTTGAGGTGAAAACAGGATTCAATATTTAGTCGAGATAGCGAATGGATTACATAATTATGTGAAGTTATTGCTCTATAAATATTTGTATTTTTAAACTTATTATGCCGTACCTTTCGTACTCTAATTGTGGGTATTTCAAAAATAAAATAAAATAATATATAATATATATGAACAACATACATTGAAGAAGTAATTATGCAGTATGTCATTTCTTGAAATCTCGCTTCCGATTCAAAATCATGGTATAACTAATCATGGAAAGGAAGAAAGAAATTAAAAAAAAAAAATGTATTTTTGTTCAAGAATGAAATTTTATGGAACATTTTGTATCCACTCCATCCTTTGGAAGGACACGGATCTAATGAAATAATATGAATTGAGACGATATTTTGTAAATATATAATTATCTTGAATATATTAACTATTTTTTAATTTTCTGATTGCCTGTAAGGGACAAAAGAAACATCTGTTCTATTATGCTGATCTTGTTCTTATATCAAATATCAACATCTTCAGAGAGCTATTTTTCTGTTTTTTGGAGGGAACCCATGTAACTTGGGCTAGTGAGCATGAACCGGAAAATCATCAACAAATTTTTCGTAAGAAAGTTTTGCAGTGAATCTGGAGATCAAGAAATTGATGAATATGACCTGGAAAATGAAGTTGAAAACTCAAAGCAGCGGTAAGTAATAAATAAGACAGACGAACAGATATATATAATCCTCAAGTATCTCACTAAAGTGATGAAATAAGTAAAGTTCTACCAAAGTCACCAAACTAAAACCATTGACAGACCTAATCCTAAAATCCTACAATGCCTGAAATTAAGAAGACCATAGAAGTTGCAACTAATATTCCTAATCCGAAAAAGTGAGGGATCACTTCGGTTGCACCATTCTTAGAACTCTTGGGTGCTCCACTTGAGTTGCTTGCTGCAGCTCCTGCACAGACGAAAAAATTTGCAAGAACCCAGTCAACAATCGAATAAGATCTGTAAAATACTAAATTAAAAGACGTGATTTGCCCTCGAAATGACTTATATTACACAGGAAAGAAGTCGAAAACTCACCATGAGATGGTGTTGGAGATGGTGGTGCTGCTGGTGAACTTTTTGGAGCTCCTCCTATAACCAGAGAAAAAAAAAATTACTTTGGCCAGAAGTTTTTGCTCGTGTTTGTGATCACTTACTTTGTCTGCAATGAGATCGAAAGATATGTATATGCAATTTTACATATAAGCCGATTATATCGAGTATTCAAATTCCATATTTCTAGTCATCATTCAATCACGTATGATCAATCAAAGGCCTGATTCAAAACGAAAACAGCTTAACAGCAATAGACCACACGAGCCTTCGTATACCAGATGGATTCGAGCGCCACCATTGATCTTATAATCACTTGACTTCGTTAAACAGTAAAAAGACCGAGGCCACGTACCAATCACTCGCACTTGCATGGAACATGAATACATAAACCGATTAGATCCGAACACGAAACCACAAAAGAAAGGAGAAATCACTGGCCTGTCTTGCACTGCGAGATGTCGGCAGTGGCACCGCATGCCTTGGCGAGCGCCAGCCCATCGTCCTGGCTGATGTTGAAGCTCCTGAGGATGTCCGCGTCGTTGAAGAGCTGGCAGAGGCACTTGGCCTCAGTCGCGATGACCTCCTTCAGTGGGACGCAGCAAACAGCCGGCGGCGATTTCGGCGTCGGCGAAAGGTATGGCGTGCACGGCATCAGCTTCGCGATGCAGGGCAGCGACGTATCATCGTCCCCGCCCGGAGGAGACGGGCTCGGGTTTCCCGAGAAGGAAATCCAGACGCACGAGGAGAGCAAGATGAGGAGAAGGACGACGGGATTGGAGGCCATCATCGATGGCGTAAATTAGGGTTCCGGAGAGAGAGCTAAGAAAGGTGGCGTGGATTGATGATAATTTTTCAAATGATGGAAGTTGTTGTAGAGTGAGAAAGCTTCAATATATAGAGAGATTAGTGAGTCAATGCGATAGGTTGTGAGGGAGTTTGTTGCTATTAACTTGCACGATTATCCTCTAATTTTCTCAGAGGTTATCAATAATTTATATTTAAAAAAAAAAAAAGACATAGCACAGTTCTTACTTCTTTGTGGATAAAGATTGCATTAGATGATATTTTTCTCGAGACATAGGATTAATTTTTGAATAGTTTCATTCATGAGCAAAAGCCAAGATAATTTCAATGGAGATGTCTCTCCTCTTCTTCTTTTCCCCTCGATTTTCAAATGATTCAAAATTTAAGATCGACTTCCAATTCATATATTTCATCTTTGGCTCATCGTTTTTGCTAGCGATATTAATTTAGAGACTTTTATGATTTTCTACAAGATACTTTACTTTCCTACATTAGAAGCAATTATGATGTTATCATTGATTATCTGTATCTCTCAAGATTGTATGTATATCTCTTTTGATTGTGCATATCTTTATTTTTACTTTAATAACCAATATATATATACGCCCACATTGAGATTTTGAATCAAGAGGAGTCATATCAAGATCGGATGTTGACGTTCACTTGCAAAACCGTACTTTTTGGTTAGTTGACATGAATATATCTAGTTTAACGAGACACGTGCATATCATCAACAAGATCACCTCCTCCTTCGACGACTATGAATCCGGCGAGACCAAGAGATTATAAGTTTGAATAACTTCTCAAAGGAGTACGGGCACGAAGGATTGCAATATATGACGACAAAACACAAATATATGTATATATATATCATCCAAGTTCCTAACTTCTATATAGGAAAACCACAAAAACGTCGAAGCCAAATTGACTTCAATTCTTTAGACAGGAGAAAGCTCAATGATAAATAGCTGCTAGATCGCTGAGCTGAGCTGAAATTGTGTTGTCTTCCAAATCTATTTGCTAGAGATAAAATAGACAGATAAACTACTTTCAATCCCTTGCCACGCAATCAAGTGAAATATCACACAAGAATCATTTGATGCAAGACAGATGTGCTTGATTTGTAGATTATTGTTCTACACATACCTATTAAATTATCTCTTAAACTGATAGATAGAAGAAGATCACATGTATATAAAGAGTGCATAAACATCCCCTCTCATGTGCACAGACCGGATTAACAACGGCATGTGAAATTTGACGAATGGGGGGACCACACATGCAAAGTAGATTAAGGCAAAACCTGGCTCTAACACTTTCCAACCAGAATCTTAAGCTGATAAATAGAGAGATACCAAATGTATATCCAAAGCATATAAACTCCATACACTAGCGATGTGAGATACTTTAAAAAATTGACAATGAGAAACAATACGTAGCGAATTTCATGTAAAAGAATTAAATAAAATTCATATTACTAGGATAGGTTAAAGAAAAATATAGTAGTTTCTCGGCTCGAGATATTGGCGCAGCTCAACCAAACCCTAGAATCAAGCTCTTGTCAATTGATGTCATGATGAGGTTGAACCACAACAACACCTCAGACCCCACTAAATGCCATAGAAATCACCAATCATTCAGAAAATGTCGAAGGAATCATAAAAGTGAGGAAAAAACTAAGTCAAGACAGTGAGAAACAATGCTGCGCAGTAAATTTTACCTAAAAGAATTTAATAAACTTCATATTACAAGGATAAATACATAATAAAATATATATATATGACAATTTCATGGCAAAGGATATTGGCGCAGCTCAACCAAACCCTAAAATCAAAGACTCGTTAATTCGTTAATTGATGTCATGGTGAGGTTGAACTACGACAATACCCCGAATCCAACTAAATGCCATAGCTATTGTGGGTCACTTAGAAAATGTCGAGGGAACTAAGAAGTGAGAAGATAAACTAAATCAAGACAATGAGGAACAGTGTGCGATAAATTTCACATAAAAAATTAAATGAATTTCATATTACAAGATAAATAAATAAATAAAAACTATGATAGTCTCATGGCATGGGATTTCGGTGCGGCCCAACCAAACTCTAGAATCAAATCCTCTTCAATTGATGTCACCTGTGAGGTTGAACCACGACAACAACCAAACCCAACTAAATGCCATAGATATCATGGATCATTCAGAAAATGTTGAGGGAACAAAGAAGTGAGAGGAAAAACTAAATCAAGACAAGAAGGAACAATGTGCAGTATATTTCACCTAAAAGAATTAAATAAACTTCCTATCGCAAGAATAAATATATAAAAACTACGGCAGTTTCATGGCATGATATATTGGCGCGACTCAACCAAACTCTGGAATCAAACCCTCGTCAATTGATGTCATGGTAAGGTTGAACTGCGACAACACCTCAAATCTAACTAAATGCCATAAAAGTAGTACATCATTCCAAAGATGGCAAAGGAACAAAAAAGTGAAAAGAAAAACAAAAAAAACTAAATCACTACATAGAGGAATAATTGTGTGCTAAATTCCACGTTTAAGAATTAAATAGACTTCATATTACAAGAATAAATAAACAAAGCTACGGCAGTTTTGTGGCACAAGATATTGGCACAGCTCAACCAAATCTTAGAATCAAAATCTCGTTAATTCATGCCATGGTGAGGTTGAACCATGACAACACCTTGCACCCACCATAGCTACTCTCAATCATTCCAAAAATGGCGAAAGAACAAAAATGTGAGAAAAGAAAAGCTAAATCAAGACGATGAGAAACAATGTGTAGTGAATTTCACATTTAAGAATTAATCAGACTTCATATTGCATGGATAAACAAAGATACAACATTTTCATCGCACAGGATGTTGGCATAGCTCAACCAGGCCTTGGAACCAAACCTTTGTCAATTGATACCACTATGAAGTTGAACCACCACAACACCTCACACCGAACTAAATGCCTTAAAAATAGTAGATCATTCCAAAAATGGCAAAGGAACAAAAAAGTGAAAAAAAAAAAACTGAACTAAGATTGTGAGGAACAATGTGTACTGAATTTCCCCTAAAAGAATTAAATAAACTTGATATTACGTGCATAAATTTAAAAAAAAAAAAACACTATAGTAGTTTCGTGGCATGAGATATTAGCGTGGCTCAACCAGACCTTGGAATCGAACCCTTCGTCAATTGATGTCATGGTGAGGTTAAACCGCGACAACGCCCCCGCACCCAACAAAATGCCATAGCTACCGTCAATCGTTCAAAAAAATAGTGAAAGAACAAAAAAGTGAGAAAAGAAAAGCTAAATCAAGATGACAAGAAACAATGTGTAGTAAATTTCACTTTTAAGAATTAAATAGACTTCATATTACAAGGATAAATAAATAAATAAATAAAATTATGGTAGTTTCGTGGCATGAGATATTGGTGCAGCTCAACCAAACCTCGAAATTAAACCTTCATTAATTGATATCATGGTGAGGTTGAACCAAGATAACACCTTGTGCCCAACTAAACGCCATAAAAATAGTAAATCATTCATAAAATGGGAAAGGAATAAAATAGTGAGAGAAAAAACTAAATCTAGACATTGTGGAACAATGTGCGCTACATTTCCCCCAAAAAGAATTAAATAAACTTCAAATCACAAGTATAGCTTTTTTTTTTTTTAAATTTAAAAAACACTATAGCAGTTTCATGGCGCAAGATATTGGCACAACTCAACCTAGCCCTAAAATGAAACCCTTTGTCAATTGATGTCATGGTGAGGTTGAACCGCAACAACGTCCCTCACCCGACTAAATGCCATAGCTATCGTCAATCGTTCCAAATAAAGGCAAAAGAACAAAAAAGAAAAAAAAAAAAGAAAAGCTAAATCAAGACAATGAGAAACAATATATAGTAAATTTCACATTAAAGAATTAAATAGACTTCATATTACAAGGATAAATAAATAAACAAAACTATGGTAGTTTCGTGGCATGGGATATTGGTGCGGCTCAACCATGCCCTAGAATCAAACCTTCGTCGATTAATGTCACAGTGAGGTTGACCGCAACAACACCTCACACCCAACTAAACGCCATAAAAATAGTAGATTATTCATAAAATGGCAAAAGAACAAAATTATGATGAAAAAAAAAAAATCAAGACATTGAGGAATAATGTGCGCAACATTTCCCCCAAAAACAATTAAATAAACTTCATATTACCAGTATAGATTTAATAAATAAATAAATAAATAATACTACAATAATTTCGTGGCATGGGATATTGGCGTGGCTCAACCAAACCTTGGAATCAAACCCTTCATCAACTGATGGTGAGGTTGAACCACAACAACACCCCGCACCCAACAAAATTCCATCGATCGTTGAAAAAAATGGCGAAAGAACAAAAAAGTGAGAAACGAAAAGCAAAATCAAGACAACGAGAGACAATGTGTAGTAAATTTCACGTTTAAGAATTAAATAGACTTCATATTACAAAAATAAATAAACAAAACTACGGCAGTTTCATGGCACGGGATATTAGTGCGGCTCAACCAAACCCTCAAATCAAACCTTCATCAATTGATACCATGGTGAGTTGGAACCACAATAACACCTCGCACCCAACTAAACACCCTAAAAATATTAGATCATTCATAAAATGGCAAAGGAACAAAATAATGCAAAAAAAAAAAACTAAATCGAGACATTGAGGAAAAATGTGTGCTACATTTCTCCCAAAAAGAATTAAATAAACTTCAAATTACAAGTATAGATTTTTTTTTTTTTTTAAAAACACTACAGCAGTTTTATGGCACATGATATTGGTACGACTCAACCTAGCCCTAGAATCAAGACCTCTGCCAATTAATGTCACAGTGAGGTTGAACCACAACAACGACCCTCACCCCACTAAATGCCATAGCTACCATCAATTGTTCGAAATAAAGGCAAAAGAACTAAAAAGTGAAAAAAGAAAAGCTAAATCAAGATGATGAGAAACGGTGTGTAGTAAACTTCATGTTAAAGAATTAAATAGACTTCATATTACAAAGATAAATAAATAAATAAACAAAACTACAGCAGTTTCGTGACATAGGATATTGGTGCGGCTTAACCAAACCCTAGAATCAAACCTTCATTAATTTATGTCATGGTGAGGTGGAACACGACAACACCTCAAACCCAACTAAACGCCATAAAAATTGTAAATTATTTATAAAATGACAAAGGAACAAAATAGTGATGAAAAAAAAAAACTAAAGACATCAAGGAATAATGTGTGCTACATTTCCCCAAAAAACAACTAAATGAAGTTCATATTACAAGTATAGATTTAAAAAATAAAAAATAAAAAAATACTACAGTGGTTTCACGGCATGAAATATTGGCACGGCTCAACCAGACCTTGGAATCAAACCCTTCATCAATTGATGTCATAGTGAGGTTGAACTGCGGCAACACCTCGCACCAAGCAAAATGGCATAGCTCCCCTCGGTCGTTCAAAAAAATGGTGAAAGAACAAAAAAGTGAGAAAAGAAAAGCTAAATTAAGATGACGAGAAAATGTGTAGCAAAATTTCATGTTTAAGAATTAAATAGACTTCATTTTACAAGGATAAATAAACAAAACTACAACAATCTCGTAGCACGGGACATTGGTGTGGCTCAACCAAATCCTAGAATCAATCCCTCATCAATTGATGTCGCGGTGAGGTTAAACAGTGACATTGCTTCGCACCATAAAAATAGTAGGTCATTCATAAAATGGAAAAGGAACAAAATAGTTTTTAAAAAAATAAATAAATCAAGATAGTGAGGAACAACGTGCACTAAATTTCCCTTAAAAAGAATTAAATAAACGTCATATTACAAGTACAGATAAAAAAGAAAAAATAAACACCACAGCAATTTCATGGCATGAGGTATTGACGCGGCTCAACCAAACCATGAAATCAAACCCTTTGTCAATTGATGTCATGGTAAGGTTGAATCGCGACAACGCCCTGCACCCAACTAAATGCCATAGCTAATGTCGATCGTTCAAAAAAATGGGAAAAGAACAAAAAAGTGAGAAAAGAAAAACTAAATCAAGATGATGAGAAACAATGTGCAGTAAATTTCTCATTTAAGAAAATAGACTTCATATTACCAGGATAAATAGATTAATAAACAAAACTACAGCAGTGTCGAGGTACGGCATATTGGCATGGCTCAATGGAACCTTGGAATCAACCTTCACCAATTGATGTCACAGTGAGGATGAATAGCGACAACACCTTGCACCCAACTAAACGCCATAAAAATAGTAGACTATTCAAAAAATGGCAAAGGAACAAAATAGTGAAAAAAAAAAAAAACTAAATCAAGACAGTAATGTGTGCTAAATTTCCCCTCAAAAGAATTAAATAAACTTCATATTACAATTATGGATTTTAAAAAAAAAAAAAAAACACTACAACAATTTCGTGGCATAGCGCAGCTCAACTAAACCTTGAAAGCAAACCTTTCGTCAATTGATGTCACGGCGAGGTTGAACCGCAACAACGCCCCGCATTCAACTAAATGCCATGACTACCGTCAATCATTAAAAAAAATGGCAAAAGAACAAAAAAATGAGAAAAGAAAAGCTAAATCAAGATGATGAGAAACAATGTGTAGTAAATTTCACATGTAAGAATTAAATAGACTTCATATTGCAATGATAAGTAAATAAATAAATAAAACTATGACAGTTTCATGGCATAGGATATTGACATGGCTCAACCAAACCCTAAAATAAAACTTTCATCAATTGATGTCATTGTGAGGTTGAACCGCGACAACATCTCACACCCAACTAAACGCCATAAAAATAGTAGGCCATTCAAAATATGGCAAAGGAACAAAATAGTGAAAAAAAAAAAAAAAGCAAAATCATGATAGTGAGGAATAATGTGGACTAAATTTCCCCTAAAAAGAATTAAATAAACTTCATATTACAAGTATAAATTCAAAAAAAAAAAAAAACACTAAAGCAGTTTCATGGCATGGGATATTGACGCGGCTCAACCAAACCCTGAAATCAAACCCTTCATTAATTGATGTCGTGGTGAGGTTGAACCGAGACAACACCTCGCACCAACTAAATGCCATAGCTACCATCGATCATTCAAAAAAATAGAGGCAAAAGAACAGAAAAATAAGAAAAGAAAAGCTAAATCAAGACGGTGAGAAACAATGTATAGAAAATTTCACGTTTAAAAATTATATAAACTTAATATTACAAGTAAAAATAAGTAAATAAACAAAACTATGGCAGTTTCATGGCACGAGGTATTGACACGGCTCAACCAAACCTTGAAATCAAACCTTCATCAATTGATGTCACAGTGAGGTTGAACCGCGACAACACCTCGCACCCAACTAAATGTCATAAAAATAGTAGATCATTCAAAAAATGGCGAAGGAAAAAAATAGTGAAAAAAAAAAAAACTAAATCAAGATATTGAAGAACAATATGCGCTAAGAAAAGAAAAGCTAAATCAAGATTATGAGAAATAATGTGTAGTAAATTTCATGTTTAAAAATTAAATGGATTTCATAGTACAAGGATAAATAAATAAATAAACAAAACTACAATAGTTTCGTGGCACGGGATATTGGCACGGCTCAACCAAACCTTGATTCAAACCTTAGTATTGATGTCATGGTGAGGTTGAACCGCGAAAACAACTCGCGCCCAATTAAATGCCACGAAAATAGTAGACCATTCAAAAATGGCAAAGGAACAAAATAGTGAAAAGAAAAAAAAAATCAAGACAATGAGGAACAAAGTGTGCTAAATTTCCCCTAAAAGAATTAATAAACTTCACATTACAAGTATAGATTTGGAAAGGAAAAAAAAAAACCACCGCAATTTCAGGACACGGGATATTGGCGCGACTCAACCAAACCTTGAAGTCAAACCCTTCATTAATTGATGTCACGGTGAGGTTGAACCGCGACAACACCCCGCACTCAACTAAATGCCATAGCCACCGTCGATCATTCAAAAAAAAAAAATGGCGAAAGAACAGAAAAGTAAGAAAAGAAAGCTAAATCAAGACGGTGAGAAATAATGTGTAGTAAATTTTATGTTTAAAAATTACATAGACTTAATATTACAAGGAAAGATAAGTAAATAAACAAAATTACGGCAGTTTCAAGGCACAAGTTATTGACCCAGCTCAACCAAACCTTGAAATCATACCTTCATCAATTGATGTCATGGTGAGCTTGAACTGTGACAACACCTCACGTCCAACTAAATGCCATAAAAATAGTAGATCATTCAAAAATGGCGAAGGAACAAAATAGTGAAAATAAAAATAAATCAATCAAGACATTGAAGAACATTGTGCACTAAACTTTCCCTAGTAAGAATTAAATAAGCTTGATATTACAATTATAATTTTTTTTCTAAAAAAAAAAATGATGCGGTAGTTTTGTGGCGCGGGATATTGTTGCGGCTCAACCAAACCCCGGGATCAAACCCTTTGTCAATTGATGTCGCGGTGAGGTTGAACCGCAACAACACCCCACACCCAACTAAACGCCATAGCTGCTGTCGATCGTTCGAAAAAATGGCAAAGAAGAAAAATGTGAGAAAAGGAAAGCTAAATCAAAGCTCAAGAGGTGCCATGGAATGAAGAAGTGGTGATCGGCAGATTATATAGAGAGCTCTTGTCGAGGCTGGTTTGACTTTTGGTAAAATACATTTCGTTACGTACTAGGTGACGCGGAGCAGAAAAGAAATTCGATTTCCGCTAGGGAAGGAGCAAATGCCGGCCAAATGGAGTTTTGCATAGCGATGAGAATCTTGGGATCGCCGGCCGGTTCCTCAAGCCTTTCGTGCACAGCCATTTTCGTTTTGGACAAGCTTCGCATGTCCGTATCCATGTCTACTTCTTCGAAGACGACTTCAATCTCGGAATCAGCTTCGAACCCTTGTCCAACCTCGTTCGATAACTCTTAGGAATGTCTAAGCTTTAGCTATGATTCTTGCCTCGTGAAATTTGAGGTTCTTCTCGATTTACCCGCCTTTTGCATCTGGCCGAGGGCAAAGAAAAGTCAACATGTTTTGGAATAGATGGTCGAAGTTGGCTCGGTCATGCCCGCCGTGGTCGAAGTTGAATATGTCATGCCCATTTCGGGGCGGTCGAAGTTGACTCAGGGTGAACGTCATCACTTGAGATTTTTTTAGCTAGTGTTTTGATGTGCTGTTATGTATGCGGTCACGCCAAATTTTGAGGACCGATGAATATTTAAAAATGAAACAATCCAATTTGTCAACAATCATTAGAATTCTCGGACCGTGTGATGACATCAGATTTGGAGATAAAGTATGCCGTCGACCACAAAAGTGCAAGGTAAATCTAGATGATTTTGGTCGGAATTACGGAACTTCGTAGAGGAGAAAAATCAAAGAAGAGCACGAGGGTCAAAGGGGTGCCAAGAATTGAAGGCTGTAGTTCGGGTTAGGACTGGAAAAGAGCACGACCTCAAAGATTGGGCCTAGGTTTCTATTCGAGCTCAGCCCAACCCACAGGCCAAGCAAGAGGGCCCAAAAACATCATGGGCCGATCGAACCATTATATCGGGCTAATTTGGTCACCGGTATCCAACTTAATCGATAATAAGGCTCAGTTTGGTTCGCAAAAAATAAGTGATTGGGAAAATATTTTTTAAATACGATCACTCGTATCACTCACACAAATAAATGAACATATTTTATTTTCACCATTCACGAAAATGTTTAGACATAAATGATTATTTATAATGAAAATATTTTTCAATAATTATTCCGAGCGATATAAAAGATCATTTTCAGGAAAATATATTCCAAGTCATTCGTTTTCGCAAAATAAACGAAGATATAATGAGTAATTTGCACCAAGGTAAGGCTAAAGTAGTGACTGACCCAAAATTTAAGGTCATTCATTTGTGTCTTATGTGTTGATGTTGATCAACTTGATTCAGCAAAACAAGAAGGGAAGAAAAAAGGAGGGGGAAAATAGAAAATTTTCTTATGCAGTGATTTTCAGCCTATCGATGCTATTGAAAAGAACGAGTAAGAGAAGCAAAAGATGAAAGGGAGGATTGAGCTGTCCCCTGGTGCAGAAGCAAACAATTCTACACGCTCCCTCTCCGGCAACACCAAAGCGAACAGCTTCGTTCTTTCTCTTAAATGTTGCCGCCTTGAGTTCTCAGTGCAGTCCCTAGCCTTTGTCCTTGGCAAAATCCTTGAATTCTCCTATCATTTTAACCGTCAATTGTTGTCTCCATTAGACAAACTTTAACCCATCCTCGTTCGTATTATCATTCCCCACGCTCGCTCAACATCTCACAGCTCCTACCCCTTCAAACACCTCTTTCCCTAAACACATTGTCTTGTGCAAGGGGGGGCCCAAACAGTTCCTCCACCGCAATGGCTAGGCTTGCGCAGAACAACACGAACCGGAGCCTCGAGTCGCTGCTGGACATGGACAAGTCCGTGGTCATGGCCAAGGACGCCGTGCCACCCCTGAGGAAGATGATCCCTGGCCATGGGCTCGAGTTCAGCGGCCTCTCCTACAGTATCATCAAGAAGCAGAAGAAGGACGGCGTGTCGGTCAAGAAAGAGGCGTACCTCCTCAATTGCATCTCGGGCCAGGCGATGAGGGGCGAGGTCATGGCGATCATGGGGCCCAGCGGAGCAGGGAAGTCCACGTTCCTCGATGCGTTGGCGGGGCGGATTGCGCAGGGGAGCCTCCAAGGTTCAGTCAGGATTGATGGGAAGCCGGTGAGTCGTGCAATAAGGGTTGATCACTTTCATTACTAGTAATGCTATATGCTTTGATTAGGCACATATAACGCTTTGTGTTAACTGATGTTGATCTGTTGACAGATTACTACCAGCTACATGAAGATGATCTCATCCTATGTTATGCAAGATGATCAGCTCTTTCCGACGTTGACCGTCTTCGAGACATTCATGTTCGCTGCTGAGGTCAGGCTTCCTCCTTCAATCTCCAGGGCCGAAAAGCGGAAGCGCGTCCATGATCTCCTCGAGCAGCTTGGCCTCCAGGTACAGATCCTATGCGCACTTTACGCACCTGATGTTGTTCGCAATCCGATTAAGACAGAATATAACTTATCGAGACAAAAATAATGATTTGGTTCGGTTCGGATTTGTTTGAATAGACAGGAGGTTTGGAGTGAAAGAGGAAATCTAGAATCAGAATATTGAAGAAGACAAAGTAGCATTGCATATCTGTAAGATAATCTAGACAGTCATGAGGGCATACTATACTACATATGCCTACAAGTTGGAATAACAGAATCAACACATGTAGCAAAACTGAGTTTCATGATCAACTTCATACTCGGTCGAAATTTTTGCGCTACTGACATTATCCTCGACCTTTTGTCTTCGCAGAGCACGACTCATACATATATCGGTGATGAGGGTAGGCGAGGAGTGTCGGGAGGGGAGCGGCGAAGGGTTTCCATAGGAATTGACATCATCCATAAGCCGTCACTGCTGTTTCTCGACGAGCCCACCTCTGGTTTGGACTCCACAAGCGCCTACAGCGTCGTTGAGAAGGTGAAGGACATAGCTCGAGGCGGTAGCATCGTGCTCATGACCATCCACCAGCCTTCCTACAGGATTCAGTTGCTCCTGGACCGCATCACAGTCCTGGCAAGGTAACGACATCGCTCTCGCAACGTTGCAGTTTCGAATTACTTGTAGCGTATGACTAGCTTGTTACGTGCATGTGTAATGTGATTCCAGGGGAAGGTTGATATATATGGGGAGTCCTCTGGCGTTGCCTACTCACCTTTCTGGATTCGGAAGGCCGATTCCCGAGGGCGAGAACAGCCTCGAGTACCTCCTAGATGTGATCAAAGAGTACGACGAGTCGACCATTGGCCTCAATCCGCTCGTGCTGTACCAAAGAGATGGCATCAAACCTACCCAAGAAGCTAGGACCCCAGTTCGAAAGACACCGAAAGGGCCGAACACTCCAAAGACTCCTCGCGGACACACCCCTAGTTCGAAGCTCAATCTCCGCTCTCAGACCTACACTCCCAAAGGACAGAAGACTCCTCGATCTGACTCTGAACAGTTCGACCACTTAGAAGACAACGACGACGATGATTTCGACAACTCGCTGGAGCGCAAAGCAATGCAGACGCCAATGCACTCGCAGAGCGGTGTGCACCCGAGATTGGCGTCCCATTTTTACAAAGACTTCTCTGTCTGGCTCTACAATGGCGTGAAGGGGACACCACGGCGCCTGCCATCCTGGACTCCGGCCAGGACTCCAGGGCGGACGCCTGGAGGTAAGACGCCGATGTACGGCCCCCAAAGTCAAATCTCGAGCCAGTGCCCCACTCCTCAGCGCAGCCATCCTCGGCCCAAGACCCCACTGGCCTTCAGCCCCGAACCGGACCCATCTTACTTTACTTCCTATGAGGAGTTTGAGATGGAAGTCCTCGATGAGCCCGACCACAGTCCGAAATTCGCAAATCCATGGCTGCGTGAGGTCGTGGTCCTGAGCTGGCGCACCGTGCTCAATGTGGTTCGCACGCCGGAGCTCTTCCTCTCACGCGAGATCGTCCTTGCGGTCATGGCACTGATCCTGTCCTCCCTCTTCAAGAGCCTTCACTACCGCAATACCAAAACCATCGACCGCCTCCTCAATTTCTACATCTTCACCGTCTGCCTAGTTTTCTTCTCCTCTAATGACGCCGTCCCGACCTTCATCCAAGAGCGCTTCATCTTCATCCGAGAGACGTCCCACAACGCATACCGAGCTTCGTCCTATGTCATCTCGTCTCTCATCGTATACCTCCCCTTCTTCGCGGTCCAGGGCCTCACATTCGCGATTATCACCAAGTATATCCTCCGCCTCCAGAGCAGCCTCCTCTACTTCTGGATGATCCTGTTCGCCTCCCTGATCACTACCAACGCCTACGTGATGCTCGTGAGCGCCCTCGTCCCAAGCTACATCACGGGATACGCTGTCGTCATAGCAACCACAGCTCTCTTCTTCCTCACTTGCGGCTTCTTCTTGAAGAGATCGCAGATACCAGCGTATTGGAGGTGGCTCCATTACATCTCTGCCATAAAGTATCCATTTGAGGCACTGCTAACAAATGAATTCAAAGGGGCCCACTGCTACGATGGCACTCTATCAGATCTCTCGCCGGGTCCGCTAGGAAATTTCACGCCTAGCTCGCTGCATGCTAACAGCGGTAATTTCGGCCCAACTTGCGTCGTGATGGGACAGGACGTTCTGGTCACAATGGACATCGACATGACGAATATCTGGTATGACATCGCCATTCTGCTGGCATGGGGAGTTCTTTACAGGCTCTTCTTCTACGTGGTCCTGAGATTCTACTCCAAGAACGAGAGGAAGTGAAGTTTTTTATTTCGGTAATGCTCCTTGTGTTCTAAGCCATGCTATTCCTTCAATATACGTTGAAATATAGGCATTCAGATACTGGCACTGCCCAGAAGTGTAGAATGGTAAAAACAGAACTGATTCTATATGTCGTTCGCAATAAGCTTTTGCCATAAATGAAACTAAGCTACATTTCTCTTAAAAGAAATATTACTCTCATGCAATACGTGCCATCATTGCATGTTCGGAATGAAAGAACAGGGGAGCGTGCGGGGAGATTTGAACCTGGAGAGGAATTCCCCGATCACGTTCAAACAGGTGACAGGCACAATTGGTTATAGCCAAGTCGGTCTAAATATCATAGCACCTCGTGCGACATGAAGAAAAGTTTGTTAACGTCATAAAGAGGAAACAGCAAGTCCTTAAAAAAATTCATCTCAATTCTTGTCTGGACCTCGGAATCACTGGGATGTAAAACGAGGCCTCTCCTTGGGGAAGACAAACATAAAGGGAGAAATGGGAGTGCAGCACATAAAAATAAGAAATGCAACCGTAGAGCCCACCAGCCCTATGTATAACATGGTTTATTATCTCGGGATCATTGTACTAATGATTATTCATAACCAGAAATGTTTCATTTGGTAAAAATCCTCAATTAAGGATAATCTCTCAGGTAGATTTCCCTCGTATTTTCCAATTGCCTAAGCGGGTCTAGTCCAGTACAACAAACATTCAGGGTAAGTTGCATCATCCATGCTTTTATTGAGGGCTAAGACAAGGAGTAGAGCAACAGGAGAGGACTGAGAGGATACAACAGGCATATATAGCTGGAGAAGCCAAACCAAACAGTTTTTGAGCTGCTAATATGTCATCTATTACCCCAACCCAAACAATTCGACACACCTCCCACCCTGTAGCAGGACAAATAGCAGTAAGTATACCTTCCATGTTGCAAACACATATGTTACAGGGGCCTAGTTTCTCAACTTTTAACATCTCTGAAATCAGCCTGCATGCTGCGCTATCTTCCGCTCAAGGGAGCCCTTATCAGCACCAACTAGCTTGTCGACCTCTTTGCCATCTCTCACAAAGAAGAAACTAGGGACGCTGCTGATATTCCAACTGGCAGCGACATCCCTCGCCTCATCAATGTCAACTTTTAGGAATACCACTTTCGGATATTTTGCAGCTAGGCTAGTAAAAAGAGGAGAAATGAAGCGGCAGGGCCCACACCAGGTAGCAGTGAAGTAAAGGATGGCCAGGCGGGATGTTCTTGAAGCAGCATTCAATTTGGATTCCAGTTCAGCACGAGAGTGGATACCAATTACTTGGCCTGTCGAGAGCAAGAACCAAAAAAAGAAAGAGCAAGAACCATTTCAATGCTACATTCCAAGTAAATTGATAAGAGGAATCATCACAATCATTCGCTCCCAAGGAAAGAAGTTTTGGGGACCTGCTCTTATAAGCGTAGCTTGGAAAAAGATAAAGAGAAAACAGCAGTACCCAACCCATGGTCCAGTACACTTTCTCACAAAAAATAAAGGTAAAACACTAAAATATGTCTGAAAATGACAAATTAAAAATGAGTAGAAAATCCGGTCTCAAGTTTTAGTTTGTAATTAATCCTTCTAAGTTGGAGTCGTAATAAGCATTAAATAATGACAGATGCTAGTGATAAATTACATATAAAACATAACAATGATGCTCACCGTCCTTGAGAGCGGTTGAAGCTTCCGACTCCTACAACAGGTGAAAAACAATCCTAAATTTCAGTGTAGGAGCAAAGGTGAAGGCTACGCAACTATAGAGGGCTCAAAGGAACTTGCATATTCACTTTCAATTCAATTGACAGTCTCATGACTCTCATCAAACCCCAAAAGGCAAGTCAAAGAAATAGACATGCACAAACAGACTCAGCAAGGGGCATGGAAAAGTCAACAGTTTCACTTGCTTTTGCACCCCGACAGCAAGGAGTTCATGATGCCAATATTGCTACTACTGCACATGGACCACAAGCAAAGTACTGCAGAAATTGAGGAGAAAAAGCTTTGGATTGAATTACCTGATCATGATCATTTTTTAAGTACTAAGGATCAATTAACAAGGCATATGAAAGATTACGTGAAAATAAAATCCCAAATAGAAACAAGTATGCATCAAGTCATCTCACTTCAGCAGTGCGCTGGCGTTGCTGCCCACGTGCAGCCTTTTCTTTCTCCTTCTCTTTGCGCAAGCGTTGATACTTCCTGCGATGCTCTTCTAATTTGCGGGCATTGGGTTCAACCTGCAAATCCATATGGAATCTTCAACAGAAATCCCTCAGCAGCTCAATCGTCTCAACTCTAAGAGAGTCAGAGTGTGTAGTACCTTCTTAAGCACCATGTTAATTTCCTCATCGTGATCTATTTTTGAAGCTACATGCAGATCACTAGCTGCTTCCTCCCACTTACCCAGCAGGGCCCTCGCCATCCCTCGTGCTTTGTATCCTTTAGCTGAGTCAGGATTAATCTATGAAAAAGAAAGAGGAGCTTCATCACTCCAATTTAAACACATAAGAAACATCCGCATGTCTCCCTTATCCACTATGCCAATGCAATCCTAACCAGTAAAGCTGAGTCGCCAACAAGTGTATGAACACCCACCTGTAAAGCTGCATCTGCATCATGAATTGCAGCATTTGGCTTCTTCAATTTGACAAAGACAGTAGCTGGATGGAATATAGACAATTGCTTAGGTAAAGCCACCAAGCCACAAGTACACTGAGACTGCACTATTCAGCATGAACGCATGGAATAGATGTTACCTCTAGTCGCATATAGTATTGCTGAACCTGGATTCAACATGATCGCCTCTGTTAGGTGATCTGTGGCTTCATCCAGATTACCTGGGAAGTATAAGCAATTTAAACGGACAGATAATTCTCCAGCAAGAGCAGTTGAGGAATTTTAGGTAAAAGGCCGAAACAATATTAGCTTAAATATCATGCCTTTTGACATTGCATCCACAGCTTTTGATTTTGCCATTTGTGCAGCCTCCTGCTTTTCTTCTGTAACTTCAATAGAAGGGTCTCCCATCTATAATTAGAAAATCTGCACATTCACTTTTCTACAAAGGAGAATCCTGAAGCTACTTCTCCTGGAAATCTTTTCCACCACTCACCTTTTGCGTAGGATCATCATCAGGTGCCACAATGTCAGATTCGTCTAATTCAACATCAGATTCAACGAAGTCGCCTTCATCATAATCCATTTCCAAATCAGTTTTGTTTGTATCAAACCCAGTGCCTGACATGCCACGGCTCTCCTGTCACATTGAGAACTAGATTAGTGCAAGCATGAAGAGAAAGATCACGAATTCAAACACTCTTTCAAGTATACCAAGCCAAAAATCAAGAAAATTGCCATGCCAATTCTTCGAGACACAGTATGAGTGGCTATATAAAAATGTGCTAATGCAAGTGATGAACCTTAAGCGGGTCAATGCATGCACTAGACCAGGATGCAATTTCAATTGCCTGAGGAAGATTATTATCAGCTTGCCCTAAGCTACTGTCTATCTAAAGGTTTTGCTGGTTCAGTTTTTTCTTTAGGAACGGTAGGTGTCTTGGTAGAAAAATGGATTATTTTGGCACAAAAATATGACTTCTTCCGAAAACCATTACATCCAAAAGAACGTCACTTTGTGGTTGCTCCCTTCTCCAATTTCATAGTTTGTCCCAAGCTTTCTTCACTTTTGTTAAACCTCGACCTTACTCTCAACGACAGTTTCTTAAATCCAAAGGACCTTTCTTAATGGCATGCTCCAGTCATATCATATGGTCCATATAAAATCTTTGTATTGTGAAATGCTTTTGCATTTCTTGTGATTGGAAAACCACGTGTAATCTGTCTTGAGGCATCTTAATTATGCAATCCCTTTCTATTGCTTGCCCATCGACTAATTTTTCTATCGATCATTTCAAGGTAAGCATTTCCCAAATCGTTGATTTCCCACGAAATAAACGCGCCCCAATTGCACAATTCTCATTCTACTCAGCAAACAGACATACGAATATCAAGAAAACGTTCGATGCAGCCAATCAAACTAAACATAGCACTTCCTGGCCAATGAATATGCACAAGAATCGGGTAAAGAGCATTTCAGGAGCAGGCTTCTCACTGATTTCGCGGCGGGCGGGATTCGAGCACCTAAGCTGCAAACAAAAAACATGCCACGTTCTTGAAACAACAGCAAACAAAAGAGAAACATGTCGCCCAATCTTCCCCCCCCCCCCCCCCCCCCTCCTCCAAAAGAAAAAAAACAGCAGACTGAAAAACGTACTGATACGCTCTTGTAATGAACAAGAAATGGAGAAAATTTCAGGCGCATCTATCCACTACCCAGCAACCCATCTAGCAGCAGCGATCTGCCGAGCGATTCACCGATTCAGACAAGCGAAACAGAAGCGAGCGCTCGCGCGAGCTCGATACGGTACCTCTGAAGGTAGGACTTGAAGAAGGCGATCGAAGGGTCGTCGAGGATGGAAGGGTCCGACCGGCACTGGCCGATGAAGTGCCGCAGCTCGTCCATCTTCTCCGTCTCCATCTCCATCCCCTTCTCTCTCTCTCTCTCTCTCTCTCTCTCTACTGTGTCTGGCTAGGTGGGAACTGGGAAGTGCGTGGAAGCGCCGCGAAACCGCGATTCTCTTGAATCCGCCGTCGGACCTCCCGGGCCGGGCTTTCCGGGCCCGCGAGGAAGGTGGCGGCCGGAAGTTCCGATGGGCTCACCCGGCCCGGCCCGGCCCGAACCCACAAACTTACGGGGATGCGTCCGGGCTTTACTGCCCTCTCTCTAAGCGGGAAAACAAGCATATTTACTGGACTTCGAAAAAATTATCAAAAATCCTTCTCATTTATATGTTACCAATATATTGCACGTTTTGGAAAACTTTCGAGTGTTTTTAGTGTTGTAAAAAATTCAAATTACTTTTTGGCCACATAATTTCACAAAAGCAAAAAAAAAAATGAAAAAGTAAAAGTCATTTCAAATTGAATGAGACAAAAGTCTGAATACGGTATAGCATTTAATAAGACAGGTTTTTAGTTTTGGTTGGTTGGGTGATTATCACGATTGACATAAGGTTATTAGTATTGGTCAATGGAAAAGGTAATGCAATAAGAGCACCTTAACACTAGTCGTGTTTTTTTTTTCTTTAACTACGTGAAGTTCACGATGATTCAATATTTTTAGGAGTGTTAATTCAATTATAAAAAGCAAAAAACAAAAATGGAAGTAATAGTAAGGTTAGCTTAAAAGTCAATTGTAAAGTAAAATGGTTTAAAGATGGGATTGTGCCTAATTAACAATAAATTAGAAGTGTATAAGCAAACCTGTTCTATTCGAGAACTTCATCGTACTACCCAAAAAATAGGTAGGAGAATCGATTCCTGTACAAGTTCCAAATTTTTGGAATCGATTGGAACTGATTTCGAAACAGACTCCTAGTGAATACTCACTTAGGAACCAAATTGGACTATTTGATTTTGGAACCGGTTTGGATTTTTTATTGTTTATAATTTTATGTGATTACATATTCATTTTGTGAATTGTTGTTTTTTTTGGTAAATATGGATTTCTATTGTTTATCTTTTACTTTGAATTATTTTATTACTTATAGCCTAAATGATTTTATTGTAAAATAAACCATAAAAAGAAAAAAAAATATGGTTTTCGAGTAGACCCTAGAACCGAATAAGAAAAACATAATACGTTCCAAAAACAGCTCAAAACAAATGAGGTAAGTTTCATAGTCCAAAATTTAGGAACCGGTTATAAAAAAGTAAGTTCCAAAT
The DNA here is from genome assembly GCA_028830015.1 of Eucalyptus grandis x Eucalyptus urophylla. NCBI lineage: Eukaryota > Viridiplantae > Streptophyta > Magnoliopsida > Myrtales > Myrtaceae > Eucalyptus > Eucalyptus grandis x Eucalyptus urophylla. The sequence goes on from CM054200.1 coordinate 6,623,782, forward strand.
TTTAACTCTGGAACCTATCTCCCAAAACCGATCACCCCTATGAGAAACACATGCTTCATTCCTAATGAAATATTACGTGACGCGGACCACCCGATCAGCACTACGCATAGAGCAGCCGCCCCCCATTCATCACCTCCCCGCTTGACATCCCCGCGGCGACGACACTGGTACGACCGCACTTACTAAGAATCCGATTAAGCCTCTCATCTTTTTCATCCGACTGGCACCGGCCGATGAAGTGCCGCAGCTTTTTCTATCTTCTCTCTCTCTCGCTTTCTCTCTCTACTGCGTGGAGGTGGGAATGTCGAGCTAGAAGTGCATGGACGCGCCGCGGAACTACGATCCTCTAGAACCCGCCAACGGGCCTGCCGACCCGGGCCAGGCTTTTTAGGCCCGCGAGGAGAGCGGCGGCGGAAGTTCCATTGGGCTCTGCCGGCCCGGCCTGAGTGCACGAACTTACGGCGATGCGTCCCGTCGTCATTGCCCTCTTTAAGCAGGAAAAAAAAAAGTCGCTTCTTCCGTAACTCGACTTCGAAAAATTATCAAAAATCCTCCTCATATATGTTACCAATATATTGCACGCTTTGGAAATACTTCCGAGTGTTATATAAAAATCAAATTACTTTGGCCACATAATTTCGCAAGAACAAGAAAAAAAATGAAAAAGTAAAAATCATTTCAGATTGGACAATACAAAAATTTGAATACGGTATAGCGTCTAGAAAGACAGATTTTTAGTTTTGATTGGTTGGGTGATTATCTAATTGACATAAGGTGATTGGTGTTTGGTCGATGGAAAAGTTAATGCATCAGGAGCACCTAAACACTTTTCATGCCTTTTGTTTTAGGTACACAAAGTTCATGACGATTCAACAGTTCAAGGAGCGTTAGTCCAATTATAAAAAAAAAAAAAAAAAAAAATGGAAGTAGTTGTAAGGTTAGCTTAAGGTCAACTTGTAAGGTAAAATGATTTAAAGATGGGATTTTGCCGAATCAACAAAAAATTAGGGGTGTGCAACCAAATCAGTTCTATCTGGGAAATAGACTGAATCGCCTGAAAAACAGATTTGACAAATGATTTCCGTTAAAACTGGTCCGAAAACATGTTTCAAGTTTTTAGAACATATCTCAGAATAGATTCCTAGTAAATACCCATCTTGAAACCAAACTAGACTATCCTGTTTTGAAATCGGTTTGAACTTTTTATCGTTTATGATCATATGTGACTCCGTATTTGTCTTAGGAATTGTTGCTTTTGGTAGATAAGGATTTCCGTTGTTCATTTTTTACTTTGAATTATTTCGTTACTTATAGTTTTATATAATTTGGCTGTAAAAAATAAACCATAAAAAAGGACCAAAAAGGAAAACAAGTTCCACAGTAGATTTTGAAAGAGGATCGGGAAAACAGGGTAGGTTTCAAAATCGGTTCCAAGCAAACAAGGTAGATACCAGACTCCAAAAACTAGGAGCCCATAATAACATAATAGGTTCGGGATTCTAGTGTAGAATCTATCTATCCCGGAACGGTTTACCCTGTACGAGAAACACACGCTTCATTCCTAATGAAGATTATGTGACGCCGCTCGTCCAATTAGCACCGCGCACAGAGCGACCCGCCCCAACTTACCACCTCCCCCGTATGACATTCCCGCGACGACACCGCACTCACTAATAATCCGACTAAGCCACCCATCTTTTTCATCCGACCGATTGTAGAAAAAGCGGATTTCGTACACAAATCCTCGATAAAGAAAGAAGAAAAAGATCATTTCCAGCGATGACGATGGAGAAGCTTTGGCAGGACCACCAAGCTTTTGACCATCTGTTTCCGCCTCACCGTCCGATGCGTCATCTCCGCGCGCATACCGATCGAACACGCAATAAACAAAAGCAGCGCAACTGCAAATCGGTGGCAATCGCTCGGAATCCATCCGCTTTGACCGAGCGTAATGAAGCAACGAAGCAAACACGGATTGTAGATGAAGTTCTAAGGCACACGTTTCGAGTAGTTCTAGCGCTGAAAATCCAGCTTGTGCAGCACGAATCGCACCACGGTCGAATTGCTGCGCTGCCCAGAAACGCTTCTTGAATTACATTTACACCCGGCTCGAGCCGGAGCAAAACTTTAACCATTACAAGGCGAATAGGAAGGAAGGGCGAGATGGACTCGCGTGGTCTTTTTCAAAAAATCGGATCGAGGAGACAGCAAGGAGGAGAGGGAAATATAACATAGGACTAGAAAGCATTAGGACTAATTGACTTTCAACCGAGAGTCATGGCTGAAAAAAAATATTCCATCTAGGACCAAAACCCACGTCGGGATTCCTCGTCGGAAGACGGTTGCTATAGCTTCTGGTTGATGTCGATGTGATGACAAGAGGCGGTGGAAATGGTGGAGCGGCTAAGGCTGTCCGAAGCTGAGTCAGGATGATCTGGAGAGCTCCTGCCTGGCGCATAAGGTGACGTGGTCATCGCCCTGCGTACAAATGGAACTTAGATTAAGGTAACAGTGCCTATGACCAGGGACGGAATGATGCATAGAGAGCATCCTCCGGCAATCTAAACCAAAAACCGGCAGAGGAAATGAATTACAAGTGAAGGTTTTGGTATGTGATACCGACCTTTCTTTGCGCTTCTCTAGAAATCGAGCCAAGGACGCCTGCCGAGCCTGAGGTAGAGCAACTGCGAGACAACAATTAGTTACACCGATTTGATTCAGTCTTGAAATCACCTCGTTGGTATCATCAGAAAAACTCCACCCAAAAGATTTAAGAGAGTGATACGACGACATACCAGCCGGAAGAATAGTCGGTCTAGCCGGTGCCACAGAAGTTACTGCTTTTGGAGTCTCGGGTCGTCTGATAGATGTATCGTAGGCTCCAACGGCTTTCCCTCTCCTCTGATCCACATTGCTCGGGACTGCAGAAAACGAGAGCATTGATGATCTTCCGCTCCTGTTCAAATCATCAACAGGCGCAGGTCTGGTGATCGGTGCGATTGGCGCTTGAATTTGAGTCGATGGAACGGTCTTAGGCCCAGATGCAGAAGAACCGTTCCCAGCCAGCAACATGATCGCCTGAGCCTAAAAAATCAGGTCGAAACATGTCACGCTGCCTGTCGATTTCGGAGGCTTAAATGGTAACTCATCAACAGAGCAAGAGATATACACCTTTTCTGGAGATACATCATCGAACACATATACCGAACCGCCAAAGAAGATGGTCAACTGAGCTGGTGGTGCAGGGGATCTCGGAGCATTCCTACAAAACAAGATCACCACTTCGGCTGGTCATGATTGAACTTGCAGAGTCCGCTCCTTGCCAAGCATCAATCAGTTCGAGAAAAAATGCAGCAAAAAAAATGACTAACAGACATCTGGATCACCTAGCGTCAGTGAAGCCGACCAGAGAAGTCGAAGTCGGAGGAACTGATGCAGGAGGGACAAACGTAAATCCCCTGAGAGACGGTGGTTTTGCAGAGGAGCAAATCACGTTTAGCTCGGCAGATGCCGACACCGCATGGGACTGAAGGACTGGAGTGGCCACTTGACTGAGATGCTTCGGGGAAGGGAAAGTCCTCGCTTCTTGGGGCCGGCAGATCGGCTGCGCATTCAAGTGCCGCTGAGGGTAAGCCGTCGTCACATAGTAGCTTCCTGCTTGCCTGTCGCCAAACCTGTTCCGCTGCGAGCCAACAGAAAATTCAAAATCAGTTCCGTTCCTTCACCAACGAGAAAGGAAAAAGGACTATATAACAACTGAAGCAAACGCTCCAAGCTTGAAAAGATCAAGCGCGGGTTCAGACACTTCGGAAGCTGACATGATCGAACCAATGCATACCTCGACATCCAACTGAGACACAGTCATAGATCCAGACGCCGCCAACGAATCCCGGGCGCCCTTCCCCAGCCCCTCATCCGACGAGGCCTTGAAAGAAAGGAGCTGAGAAGGAGCAGAGCCCTCGTTCGAGAATGACCACTGCATTCCGGGTCCGCGTAGCTCTGCAGAACCAAGAAAGATCGCAACAAAGAAACCGGCAGCGATTAGACAAATCCATCCTAAGATTACCTGTCCATACGAACAAACAAATAATGGAGTAACAGCTAAGCACTCTCGTTCTACCTGGCGTTAGAATCCGGGAAAAGGGTCACGGATTGGACAAAAGAACCAGGAACACCAGAACCCAGAAACTTTACATAAAATGCAGATAAGCGACACGGCTATTCCTTCAAAAGCTCTACTGCCTATCATGTGAGGGAGAGGGAAAGAGGGCTAGTTCTAAAAAGGAGCGGACGTTCAAGGAAGGTGGGTATCGACGGAATATAAAACGCCTGATCGCTGAACGTGCACTATATAAAAAATTGCAACTTTAAGTTATAATTCACGCATATGATAGCTAAACCAGCTAATGTGCAAGAAAAAGCCCGCCTTGATTAATCAAAATATAATAAACTAAGACCAGACAACCTCGCCCACGTGCCGCAACGCGATTGGCCGAGATGATCAAGCTTGCAAGCTTTTTCCTCGTGAATAAATTATGAAAAGGGGTCGTGGTCCTCTCGGCCTAGATTCATGCAAGAAAGCTATGAGCCTCTCCATTACTTTATTTTCGGAATTCTTTTTATATTCGATTAGACAAACTTTGGAAAACCCTCTCTTTAATTTTTTTTGTTAAGGTAAGTCTCGGTACGGATGCCACGCATCTATCTAGACGGGCACACTCTATAATGCTCGTTTAAATAAAATTAAAAATGAAATCGTTCTTTCTGCTTTTGTTTTTTTATGATTGACGTGACGCACAACTTTGAATTGATTAAATGCAATCATCATAGCAAATAGCCATTTTTCTAAAGGACACGGGAACGACGATAATAATAATAATATCACGGAAGATTGAAGCACCTGACAAGATGGGAAATATAAAATTCCACACGAAGGACCACATCCACCAAAGATAAAGCAATTTCACGAGCATGCCCTCTTCTTAAGATGATATTCACGCAAATGCCATCAGGGTTCAATGCATCCAACTTGTATTTTGATCTAATTTACCTTATACACGTCTTGTCAAAAGATGTCATAGCTATACGACACCACAACAAAACAAAAAATTTAAATTTGGTTTGGCATGTCCAAAATGTCCAATACACCCTCAACGAATAATATGTACCAAGCAAGAAAGACGGGTCGAACGCTAATCTAATATGCAGAAACACACCTATAAATGTGAGTCATAGTTATAAGTCTAAGCTTTGCTAAGATTCATAACCCACTAATCATAAATTTGAACTTATTCGCATTAAACCCCAGTAATTCCGAGGCATGGTGTAACATTCCATTTTTCTTTTTTTAATGTTATAGAGTATATTTTTCACTTCTAGAAAGCACACTAAATAAAACCTAGGAAAGGAGCCCTAATAATGCTTGCCGATATTCTCCATCTTATACCAGCAGCCGAAGTCAAAACATCTAGTGACAGAGAGGTAGGTAGGTGTAAAACCCCACAACTGCTAAGTGTCCAAAGCCACGGAAGATAGATAAGAAAACAGAGATTGTACAGCGAGCAGCAGAACCAATCATCCAACTCAATTCATGCAACATGGCATAAAAAATTCGAAAAAATAATTTTTTTTTTGTTAATCCTACTCTATTCCTACTCTATACTCACTTTTGGATTTTTGCCCTGTCTCTTGCAGGGCGTGGGAGTCGAAACCCACTCCTGAAACTTATGCGTCCCCACCCCATCCCTCCCTGAGAATATGAGAATTTGAATCCCTCATCTCCCCCTTCCATGTTAGAAGGGTGGCTATTGAGGTGGTTAAAAAAGGCAAAAGACATCTCAACAAGATAAATACCGATAGACAGAAAAAAAAAAGCCTTAAAGAAAGGTGTAAATGCCAGGACGAGCAGCTGTAAATGAGCACCACGGCATCGCGCCTCCATTTCCTCTGCCATAATTACACTCTCCCCAGCTTGACCTTGTGGTGAAAACGCCCGGAACTGACGAGATCAAGAACGCCCTAGATCGAACGAAACCGGAAGAAACGGGGTGGGGGGAGAAAGGAGAGATGGAGCGTCGTACCGGGATTGCCATCTTCTTCCTGGGGAAGCCGATGTGCTCTCGGACCCAAGCCCAGAAAATCTCTGTCCATCTTACAAAGCTCCGCCGCTGTAACTTCTCTCTCTAGAGAAACACGTCGAACACGTATGACCAGGAATCTCTCTCTCTCTCTCTCTCTCTCCCCCCCTGAAAAGAGAAGGAAAAAAATCTGTGAACTTTTGCTTTAGAACGTTGCTCACGAAAGCGAAGAAGAGAATTGCACCCAACAAGAATAGTAAAGGAATAAAAAATTATAATCGAAAGGCGCAGAGCACAGGCGAATTGAAGTGTGGCTGCGCAGAAGAAGGAGAATAGAGAGAGAAAGGAGAAAGAGAGAGAGAGAGAGAGGGAGACGTTTTTTAGAGAGAGAGAGAGAGGGGGACCCGTTTTGACCGTACGATCACGGAAGACCGGCTGCCCCCGGTCGCCGAGCACGTGCGACATCTCCCGGGTCGGGCCGGACCGGACAAAGGTCGGCGGTTTGCGTGGTGGTTCGTGCGACACGTGGGCGGATCCGCTGTCCTGCTCGTACGCACTAAGGAAGGAATCCGAAACCGCCCGCGCCGGGGGGAATTTTACCATCCCCGCCGCGTGGCGGAATCCCCGTATTTCACGCATTTACTGGGGAAAAAAGTGGGGATATTATTTTTTTTATTCTTTGATGCGAAAAAAAATGAGGAAATTTTACGAACGTGTCGTTATAATTTTACCACCCGAGAAAAATTACGTGTCCTTCCCTCGTCCTTTGGGCTATTTTCCCTTTATTTCGTTCGAACATTTATTGTCTTTTCCACCGGCTAAGACTTTATTTGCATCTTGTGCGCTCTCGATTGAAGATTTTTCCATTTTAAAGTTTAGACAATTTAGGTTTGAGCGTACCATCATCCGTACTGGGTAACATGATTAATACAAGATTCTACATTTATATGTATCCATCAATTTATACTTACCTCTTTAATACCTCGAATTATAATGATATAATTTCTAAATTTCTTAGTTAATCCCAACGAAATTATTATTTTTCTCTTCAAAATTCTTCCATCTCATCCTTTTTCTTAGATGAAATGGATCAACTCGACATAAAGCGTGGCATGGTCATTGCTTTATTAATGATGCAAAAAATCCCCATGATGACAGAATCATCTTTAAAGTTTCCCAAGATTTCTCCCCCACAAAATACAACGTGTCTCCACTAGATTCTCGACAAGTCAGTCTTTTTTTGTGGAAGGAAAATGAAGCTTCGTGGAGCCATTTAGAAAGTTTATTGATTATAGTTTAGTTGATAAATGATCCTCCGAGGAAATAAATTGGTTTTGATGACGATTTAATTCGATGCTTGGTACGGAGGTTACGGAAATTAAAAATTTAAGAGAATTTAATACCATTTGGAGTTTTGCTTCCTTTAAATTGATTGAAGCCTAAATTTTCTTAAGTTTCAAGTGTACGTAATTTTCTGACAAAAAAATGAAGTACACGTAATTTTTTTTTTTTGGTAAAGAAGTACACGTAATTTGTTCATTGGAGAATCATCAAATTTCCACTTGTCTTTTTTTAATTATTAAAAAATTTAATATAACTAAAATAGAATTTGTACATCATATTTTGAACAAAACCACGTCAATTTAACAATGTTACGCCACTTAGAATAAAAAAATAATATAAAAAATCACATTAATATTTTGCGTTAGTCAAAATAGATGGAGTTAACGAAGTGGATTAATTGCATTTTTAAAAAAATTTAGGACCTAATTGTATTTTTATAACAAGTTATATGACTTTCATTGCACTTATCTCAATAAAAATTCAAGTGAGATGTGAACATATCTTATCCAAAATACAAGGGCAAACACTCGTTGCCTTAAAGTTCAAGGAAAATTGTATAAATGTATTGCCAAGAGGAGGAACTACTAAATTCATGTCAACCCCTTTTTTTCCCTTAAATTATACGTTTGAAAGTCGTACATCTTAAGTGCAGTGTGGTTCATCCGCAAACTTCTTTATCCAGTGCTAAATGACTAAAATACGTCAAATTGCTGGCACATATTATACTAATTAAACAAATTAAATAAATTAAAAAAAAATTTAATAAAATATGGTAGATGTGGCTTTCTGGGCTGGTGAAAAGCCACCGCAGCCACTCAATTATTCATTTATTTAATTGAGTCAAAAGCAAAAATATTCACCATGTGATTTTTCGAGAATATAGAAACTCGTGGACTTGAGCATGATAAAAAGACATGCGTCTTTAGTGGCATGAGAAAAGCCTTGCATTAAGGGAATGGCATGTGATTGGCTAGCTTTTAAAAAATAAGAACATAAATAATAATAATAAAATCCACGCCTCCGCTGGTCCCCCTCGACCTGCTCTCCCACCACTCTATTTTTCAAAGTCCATGTCTTGTTATTTAATTTATTATTATAGAATGGGTAGACAAATAAAGTAAAGTAAAATAAAATAAAATAAATATTTTAGTTTGTATCATTCGATTAATTTAGTCAATTATGCATTGTGCTATGAGTACGAGTCAATCCATTTTTTTTCCCGATATAGATGGAAAAAAAATAATGGATTGAGAGTTACATAAAAAGGTTAAAAAAGGTACTTATTCTTTTAGTGGAAAAAAGGGTGAGGATAGTTATTTTTTGCACGGAATAAGTGGATGCTTGGGTAGTGGATTGAATATAATTGCTAATGTTTTATCATTTTGTGAATGGTAGTTTTGGAAGGGATAAAAATAATATGAGATGGTGTTTTGGCTTAAATATATAGAGATGCATTAATATAGATCCAAATAGTTATCGATACCGGATCCAACACATGATGCACGCGTCATTTTTATTATATTGGGCCGATGATATCCACTATAAAATTTTAAATGACAAATAGTTCCCTCGCTTATAAAATGCAATTGCTTTTTTTTTCTTTTGGTTTGACAATCATTTAACTAAGTGAAGAGTGGCGAAGAATGGCTATTAATAATAATTTCATTTTTAATGGCTATCAGATAAGTAAACAGTGTTCACATTTTTGTCTATTGAAATCTATCGGTTCAAATTTGACTAAAAATCGTTGGCATGAACACTGAGCGTCATATGTGACTCATCTAGCATTAACATAGATAATTATTAATATTATTTTATTATTTTTTAGTTTTTATTTTGTTTTTTCATTTTTTTTCTTTTCTTTATAATTCTAACTTTAGGCTAGAGAGGTTGCTGGCTAACCCACACCTAGTTTGGGCGAGGGTGTGGTTGCCTTCGCTAACCACAAGCAAGGTGTTGGCTCTCGTTCGAGGTGATCAGTTCCTAGTTCAATATGATTCTAAGGTAGAACTAGGAATCGGACCGAGAGGACCAATTCCCAATTTTGGGAACCAGAGATCAAATTGTTTGATCCTAGGATTGGGAATTGGACCGGATTGTTGGTTCCAATCCGGTTCAATGGAACTAGTCACTTTTTTTTCCCCATTAAAGAATGGTCATGCATATATATATTGTTGTAAAATATCGCGTTGCAAATATGTAATAAAGAGAATAAAAATATTGAGAAAAGAAAGTAGGTAAACATTAAAGATAGTAGAGAAAGTCAGAGGAGAAGATTTTATTTCCAGTGACTGTTATGTCTACAATAAAAACTAAGCTCTTATTTATAGAAAAACAAGCATGTACTTAACATTAATATCAATATATCGAATGATATATGTATTGTATAGGGAGATGAACATTCATTGATAGGGAAATGTACTTAGAATGTATTATACAAATGTACCATAATAAGTACATTAGATAAAATAAATATAATGAATATTAATTCATGTATTTTATAACATATATAGAGAGAGAGAGAGAGAGAGAGAAGGAACTTTGAAGATATCAACAAAAGCGACGATGAGTGAAGAGTTTTTGTACCATAACTTATGGTACTATTGGACAAGATGGTATTTAATTCACATTTTACCAATTTTTTTGAGAAAATAATTAAAAAGGTATATGTAGTTAGTCTGGTCCAATTCCCTCTTGAAACCAAGAATCGGATTACCCGGACACTAGTTCTACTTTTAAGAACTCGGAACCAAACCAATACTCTTAAGAACAAGACCAAACTTGCCAGTTAGATCGGGGCGGTTTCTAGTTTGGATGGTCCATTTTACACACTCCTAGCTCTCACCTAGTTCTAATCGACCAACTAGTGAGGGTCGTAACCCTCACCTGGCTTTGAACAAGGACCTTCGCCAAGTGAAGGTCGGCCAATGACCTTGCTAGGGTTAGAAAGAAAAAGGGAAAATAAAAGTAATAAAAATATTTTAAAAATATTAAAATACTATTAAAAAAATTGTTCACATCAGCGTTAGCTGTGTCATGTAATATAGCCAGCGTCCATGTTAGTAATTTCAGACTAAAATTGGCTTGATAGACCCAATTGATGAAACATGAAAATGTTTAGGATTCAATTGGCAAAATTTAAAAGTTTATAATTGAATTGGCAAAAGTGTAATAAGTGTATGACATTTTTCCCCATTTTAAACTTATAATTATTATCGCCACTTTTGTATTAGACTTCAAGTTGCATCTCTTACTCATACTTAATTTACCAAGTTGACATTTCCTTTCCCATATCGTTTCCTCCTCAATATTGAGTTTCACTTTATTAGTATGGATCTCGGGAGTGGAAAACAGAAAAGGTATATTTTAAATCATGAAGAGGATTTTTTACATGAAGAGTAAAGAATGATTTTGACAATTATCTTTAAATTCAAGGGATAATTTCGAAAACCTATTTACTTTTCATTTCAATATCAATTTTCATCTTGAATATTGAAAATATAATATTTGCATCTCTAAAAAAACCCCCAAATTTAAAATATCAATCTACTCTCAAACTTGGCCAAACCTTTACCCCTCTGTATAATCTCTTCTTCTCCGTTTCCTCGAGCATGGTCGATGTCAAGCTCGACTCAACTTGAGTGGAGCTCGATGTTGATAGAGCATGACAAATCTATCAAGTGAAATACAAATGTAACTCGACAAGTCTGAGTTAAGCTCAACCGTGGCAAAACTTGACAAATCTGAGTCAAGCTTGACGCTTGGGGAGCTCGATGAGTCGTAACTCAATTGGGGTGGCGAGTAGCGAGTGGCGACGGCTTGACAGTATCAGGAGGAGAGGGGCTAAGTGGTGGGACGGTCAGGGTTTTGGGCTAATGAGTTTTCATTATGGGTGGATTTGAAATGGTCAGAGGAGCAAAATTGTAACGTGGATGACAAATAGGAAGACAAAATTTGGGATATTAATAGTAGGTTTTCAAAATTCAGGGAAAAGTACCAAAATAGTCATAAATCTTTTGTATTGATATCAATTCAATCATAAACTTTTCAATTTGACTAATTTAGTCCTAAACTTTTTCACATTAGTACCAATTCAGTCCATCTAGCTAATTTAAGCCGGAAAATGCTAACGTGGCCGCCAGTAATCTTATGTGGCGCCACGTGAACAAATTATATAATTTTTTTTAAAAATATTTTTCAGATTTTTTAAATTTTCTTTTCTTTTTTTTTTCTCCTTACCCTTGGCCGGCGAGGTCACTGGACGGCCGACCATCGCCAACCATAGGCTAGTCGGGGCGAGGGGCCCTGTGCCCTCGCCGGCCACAGGCGAGGGCGCGGCATCCCTCGCTCGTGGCGGGCGAGGGTGCGGCAGCCCTTGCCCAGATCCAAGCGAGGGCGCGGCAGAGGGCCATCTCGTCTCCTCCACCTGCGAAGCGTCTCTCCCTTCTTCTCTCAATCAAGCTTAACGGTACTCTCTCTCTCTCTCCTGCCCGCACGCAGGCAGGCACGCATGCTTCCTTCTGCGAGTGGTCGAGTCTTGCATGGGGCATGTTTGTGAGAATGTTGACATGAGCCTTGACCACCATTACTTCTTCTATCGATAGCTACGAGGCTTGAAACCACAGAGGGCTGCGCCCTCGCCTAGATTTGGGAGAGGGCCGCCATGCCCTCGGCCGCCACAAGCGAGGGTTGCCGCACCCTCGCTTGTGGCTGGCGAGGGCGCAAAGGCCCTCACCGACCAACGGGCGAGGGTTTCGACCCTCACCTGGATCTGGATGGGGGCCGACGCCCTCGCCTGTGGCTGGTGAGGGCACGGGGCCCCTCGCCCCGACTAGCCCGTGGCCAGCAATAATCGCCCGGTCGGCAACCTCGCCGGCCAAGGGGTAAGGAGAAAAGAAAAAAAAAAAAAGAAATAAAAGAAATAAAAAAATAATTAAAAAATATAACAAATTATAAAATTTATCCACGTGGCACCACATAAGATCGGTGGCAACTATGTCTGCAATTTCTAGCTTAAATTAGCCGGATGGTACCAATGTAAAAAGATTTAGGACTAAAAAGATTTAATTAAAAAGTTTAGGATTAAATTGGTACCAATGCAAAAGGTTTATGACTATTTTGGTACTTTTCCCTCAAAACTCAACATGGAAATTGATATAAGAATGAATATGAGAATGCTTTTTGATATTTTACCCTAACATAATTAAATATCATAAGAGAGACCAAAAGAAAATTTTCTCTCCATTTTTGTGAACATTTAACGGTCGGAATGGTGACTGTATCAAAATAATATTTTAAGAATTAATCAAGACAAAAGTTCAAATGCTTGGATACTTAAGGGAATTTGTTTGCGGACCGAGTTCAAAAGGCGAATCACATTTTCTTATGGCTTTCGTATTATTTATGATAAGACACAGTAGTTATTAATCATTGCATCGGCTGATGATGGTGACTCAATAGGTACTTATTTTATATTTCCTACCAGATACATGGTATGGTAGTTAGAATGATGAAACTTTAAGCGGTACTTATTTTATATTTCTTACCAAATACGCGGTACGTCTTAAATGCGGTCAATTTTTCTACGCAGACTTCTTTATCATGTGTTTATCTCACACTAAACAATAGAGATATGTCATATTGGCGCACATATAATAGTAATTAAATAGTCCACGATATCCCAACGGCAATAAAATTAATTAATTGATTAGTGAAATAAAATAAAAAAGATAGATGGCTTACTAAGTTGGTAAAATGCCCCTTTACCCAACTCAATAATTCATTATATTTAATTGAGTCAAGAGCAAAAATATTGACCGTGTGATTTTGAGAATAAACAAAATCGGGGACTTGAGCGTGATAAGAGTATTCCATATTTATTGGCAGGAGAAAGCATTGCACTGAAGAGAGGGCATGTGATTGGCCAGCTTTCTTTAAACAAAAAATAATATAATTTTTTTTTAAAAAAACCGCATTTCAGCCGTCGTCCCCACCACCCGATCTCCTTAACATGGTGGGGTCACCGGCGACCACCCTTCGCCCGCCTCAAGTCAATGTCCATATCTTATTATTTGATATTTTTCTATATAGTTGATAGACAATTTAATAAAAAAAAGGATTGCGATGCTCTACTTTTGTTTAAAATATTTCATACCTCTAGTCAATATCTCAATCCGAAGCCCGGTACATCATCGAGGGATGTTGAATTTGAGCTTGGAAATGTGTTTAATCAGAGTCATATTTACCCAATAACTTAAACCGATGAGTTGTGAGTCAACTATAATGTATTAATCATTTCACTTACACTAATTCTCCAATGCATTGTGAAGCTATATCGACAACCTTCGCGCGTGCTTTTCACCTTCAAGTAATTCTCTTGTCGTAGCAATTTCTTGGAGTCTCAAATTTGAGTTGTAATTTTAAAAATATATATGTATATATAATGATGCGACAAGAGTAATTATCTCATTTTCATATGTGTTGAAAATTGTGAATGTTTGTTTTTTTATAGGGGTGAGTGGTTCTAGATTCCTCATTTTTTTTTTTAAATCTATAGCCTACCTTGTATTCTCTAACCTATCTCATCACAAATTTTGAAATTCATTTTAGGTTCTACCTAGGTTCTATAAAATATTGCAATGAATTATCATATTTAATGGCCACTACTTGCTATTACAATTAACTGATCATAACTTATATTTAAACACGTGAAAAATATGAAATATGAGGTGTTAATACTTGGAGTGTCAAAAATTGGCATGGGAGGACATTTAAGACACTTAAGTGCTAAAATCAAAGCAAAAGAGATCAGTTTAGTGCCAACCGGAAGAGATTCGGGTTAAAAGGCTGACGTGGCATTTTTCAGATGAGACAAATTTTTGCATGCTGACGTGGCTAAATAAGCTGAAAATAACATTGTTTTGTATAATGACATGGCTAGTAAGTCGAAAACAACATCGTTTTGCCTCGAATTTGAATTTTAAGATAAATATTACTTAAATTAAATTATATTTTTTTTAAAAGAAAAGGAGTAGATTACATAATGACGAGAGCTGTACAAGCCCTCACCACCACCTCCCTACCAACCCTTGCCCGATCAGGCTAAGAGCCACTAGTCAGCCAGGGTCACTAGCCCTTGGCTAGGGCCCGTTGACCCATGTCGGCCCTCCCCCCACTATCGCCGACCCTTCCTAGCAACAGTGGGGAGGCGGTGGCAAGGGCTGACACAACCCTCGCCATTTTGCGATTTGTTTTTTTATTTATTTAAATTTTAGTGTTAAATTTAATTTAATTAATATTTATATTAAAATTCAAATAAAAGGAAAAAAAATGTAGTTTTGGCTTTTATTTGCTAACTTAATTTTTCGGTGAGCCACGTAAGCGACTTATATTATTAAAAATAAACCATGTCAGATTTCCAATACTTTCGTTGGAATTGACACTTAAATGTTATATTTTTTTTAAAAAGTAACATTTAAGTGTACCTTTTGAGACTTTTGATGTTAAGTGTTCTTCCATATCAAGTTTCTGCACTTGCGCTGTACTCTTGTTTATGAAATATTAATAAAGTAATTTTAGTTATAAAATGGAAACTCAGACTAATAGTTCCAAATTTATAAGTCATCATTGAGCGTTATGAAATTTCCCAGGATTGCTTAGATAGAGACCAATAAAAACATAAAAACTTATTAAAAAATCTAGGTTATAGGTTCCACTAATTTAGAAATTGGAATTTACACGTCTAAATAGAAACCTTAATTATTTGAACCTATAACCTATCCTGCTTTTCTTGAAACTTTGAATTGGACGAATTCTCATTAATCCGATTTTTTTTCCAAGTTTTAGGTTCTATTTTAAAATCATGCCCACCTCTGGTGTCTTTCCTCTCACCAATATGAGAATCTTCGCGAGGGAATGACTTGCTTTTGACTCTTTCTCAAATCTTTTCGTCCCTTAAAAGTTTCATGTGCCGCCCATTAACATCCTAAAAGAAAACTTTGCTTTTCTTTGTCCATTTGTCTAAAAGCAGATGTGCACGCACTTCCTAAAGTGGGGAAAGTGCGTATTTCTTGTGCTATTAGTACGAATCCATTTACAACAATATAAAAGGGATAGTGTCGGGCACGCAATAGATACGTACGAGAGAAAATGGTTAGTAGTTATTTGTTTAGTCGAAAAATGAAATGAGGATAGTTAATTGTTGGGTAGAACAAGTGAGTGCTTTGGATGGGATAAAAGTAAGACGAAATAGTGTTTTGACTTAAATATATAGACGAAATGTTGTTTTGACGAAAATTTATAGAGTAGATGGATAGATGTGGCTACACATTAGATAGCAAGTCCAATGTGCGCTACACGTGCCATATACATTAGATTGGGCAGGTGATCTCCATTAGAAATTTCACATGATAGTTCATTTGTTATTAGTTCAAAAAATGCAATTACCTTTTCTTTTCTTTGACAGTTCACTAACTTCATTTGGATAGTGAAGAGTGTTAAAGAATGATAATTACTGATGATTTTCATATTAAAGAGCTAAATGGAAAAAATAGTTAATGGTTTTCATCACCAAATTTGCTCTTGATAGCATATACACTTCTCGCATTTCAAGACATAATGTAAATATAATCAATTCTGCATTTGAGTTCAGTTGCATTTTCCACCAGTTTGTAATTTACCAAGTTGCTATCATTTCCTTTGTCAAATTATCCCATCCTTAATATTGGATTTCACTTTTTAGATGTATATTTCAGGTTTGCACGAGACAAATAGGTATTTTTAGGTTAGGGAAATGCAAAATGTAGATTTTGAAATACGAGGAAAATCTTTTCATTAAGAGTAAAGTTGATGATGCTTTTTACAATTCATTTGATTCAAGGGATAATTCCAAAAATTATATTCACTTTCCATTCCAATATCGATTTACATCCTGAGTTTTTAGAACCTAATATTTGCATTTTCAAGCTAAATGTCACATTTAAAATGACTAATCTACTATCAAACTCATCCAAATTCTAAGCCATTTCCTCCCATTTCTCCCTCTTTCTCTCTCCCCTTGCTCTACCTCATTCTTGCCATCTCCTCCCCCCGGGGACTTCTCTCTGGGGCCATGGCCTTGTCGAACTTGACTTCAATAGAGCTTGACGAAATTGAGTCAAGCTCGATAGATCCGTTTAGTCAAGCTTAACTTCAGCGAAACTCAATAGATCCATTGAGCTCGACAAATCTAAATTGAGCTCGACCTCACCGGAGCTCGATAGGTCGCAACTTATTTGGAGTGGCAGGGTCTACGTCGTTAAGAGAAGAGGGTTTGAGCAACCGGGGGCTGGGGGTTTGCAAGTGGGTTTTCATGGTGGGTGGATTTCAAGTGGTGGGAGGCACAAACTGAAAGGAAAATGGCACACTTATAAGTAGGACCAAAAGTTATATGCAACTTGGGATGCTAATTGTAGGTTTTTAAAACTCAATATGTAGATTAACATAAGGATGGAATGCGACGATGTTTTTTCATTATATGTTCCCTTTAAACAATCAAATATCATAACTTAGGTATTTTAAGTTGAGAGACCAAAAAATCTCTTTCTATTAGTGATTGGAAAAGTGCTCGCTTCAAAATAAGCATAGTTTTAATCTTTTACTCCATGAGAATTAGTCAAGAGAAAAGTTTGACCACTTCAAAAATAAAGGGGAGATGTGCGTGTGCCTGAGTTCATAAGTGAAGCACTCTTAAATAGAATGAAAGCAAATATCGAAGGAACTATTGTTAGTCAATAAATTGTGCATAACGAATCATAAAATAGCCAACTAGAAATTTGAGAATGCTTTGTCTCAACATTTTCTCACAATTGCAAATATGGATTCTATATAATTCATAGTAAAGTAATCCGAGTATTATATATTGTGTCAATTGATAACGATAACTCAATTTTATATATCTTATCTTAAATTTCGAAACACCAAAAATACTTTTCAGGGTCGACCTCTACTTCTCTACTATACCTCCTATTATCTCGACATATCTCAATCATCAATTTATCAATATAAGACTTCGATAAAATATCGATTTACCAATATAACACTTTCATCACATGTCAAGATTTTCAGGAGACGTCAAGAAGAGCGCCATTTGCGTCGGAGATCTCCCGCATTTGGGGTTTGGCACGCAAAAAGAGAGAGAGAGAGAGAGAACGCCCGTTGCTTGCCTTTTGCTGATACGATTGTTTATTCTATTGTTCAGCACAATAATTGTCGAAAATATCTGCCACGACATATCCCCACATGAGGCTTCAAATGCCGAGGAAAATTCAAAATATCACTTATTTATATTATACACGGTATATATTATAATATATACTATATAAATATTATAAAGAGGTCGCCAGAGACCCCACTTGTCTTGATTGGTTCCTCCTTTAAAATATAGGAGGTGGTCACGCGGGAATCGGAATCATTGAATTTATTACTTAATGCAAACTTTTGTTTTTTAAAGGACGTGTGGTACGTTCAGGCAATTTATTCTTTTATAATATATATCTATATATATATATATTATATTATATCATCGAGCTTTACGTGATTAATGAAAGAGCACGTTCTCTGCGCCTTCGGTGATTAAATTACACATTTCCCTGAGTAGAATCAAGGTCAATATTATAATTTAAGTCCGCTCTCGGGGTTCCAATTAATAATAATGATTGTGTACATAATACGCATTGGGTGACGCGCGCAGGAGTTCTCCTCATTAATTTCAAGGTGAATTTTTTTTTTTTTTAATAAATGCAGTACAATTTGTCGAGAACCACTTATCAGTACGGTAAGGAGCATTGACCGAATGATATTCGGACATTGTGAATAATGTGATAAGAGATGAGACAACGAAGCTATAAATAGAAGACGACAATAGAAAAGAAAAGGTTGCGAAATTAGTTGGAGGAAACGTAGAAGTCAGAGGCTTTTAGTTTTTGGTAGGAGTGAAAGTTATGAAATTAGTTTTGATTTATTGTGATGTTATTTTAAAAATTATATTAAATTAGTGTATGTTTGGAAAGTTCACGAGAGACAAATCCCACTTTTCCCTTAGGTATACATATAAAGACATATTAAACGGGTGGATCGAGTTGAAAATGATCAAGCCTAAATTGACCTAATTAACTTGATTTAACCTATTTCCAACAAATTTAGTGATATTCATATTGCTAAAATACTTTTTTATATAACCAAATTTAAGAAAACTCATATCTAAATTAAGGTAAGAGCTCAAACCGAGTGAGCAAGGGTCTATATACACATATTTTATGTGTATATAAGGTGTATTATGATAAATTTTCCCTAAATATGATATTAGGGACTGATTAAAATAATCCCCCGCTAATTAACAACAGAGATGTCTGCAGGTGATGCTTTTTGCGGAAGAAGAAAAGCAGCAGGCAAAGCTGTTTAAGGTACCGGGCCAAGAATGAGATGGGCTTGGGTTGGGCCGATGGATACGGGCCTTAATCTCCCATAAGAAGCCCACCGATGCTATAGCATTGCTCTCTAGGACTATGCGTCGAATTCCTGCAGTAGACGCACCTTCAATAGTGAAGCCCACACAAAATGATCCGCCCATATGCCCTTTTAACTTTTATACTATGAGCCATAGGCTCGCGGCTAAGCCCCGTTCGATGTCGAGTCCGGTCGGATGCCAAGCCCGCTCCGTTCGGCAAGCGAAGGGACGAGGAGGAGGTGGAACCGGGTGCGGAAACGAGAGACGATGTCGAATTTCTCGTGAGAAAGGTGGCGATAGAAAGAAGGAGGAGGGGGAATACAAATCATCACGAATTTTCATTCCCTGCCCCTCAATTTTCCTCCCCTTCCTCCATGTGATTGGGGTTTGGACGCGTTTTCTGGTCCAATGGGCTTGGGCCAACCCATCTCGCCAAGGACGTGACCTGCTCTAGCGGTCGGCGGACCTCATGTCAATCGATCTCATGCAGCCATCAGGAAAAAGAGGGAATCTAAACCTAGCATAAGATCGTTGTACTTCTCGAAAGAGAAATAAACTTTGCTTGGCGTAACTTTTCATCCAAAACAGATTCACGGATTTGACCGATCCGCCATATTTTTAATTACATTTATGACCCGAATGACCGACATAATCCACAACATTATCTTCTCAAAACACATTAATCAGCGGTGGTCAAACCTTAATTTTTTTTTTAATTGAAGTAAGAAGCAGTCAAACCTTACACTCCACATTGGTTCCTGGGTAACCAAGCCGTGGGGGGATGGCCAAACTTTCAAAGCTCCAAGTTTTACTTTTCTTTTCTGGGCATGGGGAAGGAGAAACCAACAATTAATAAAACAAAAAAAAGTAAGCCACCAGTACCCCCCAAAATCAAATCAAACCACACCATATATTATATCACACGCGCATCACACATTACGCATTAATTCTCTTTCCCCAAAAAGAAGAAATCCGGCCCAAAATAAAAATAAAAATAAAAATTTCGCCCTTTTTTAATTAATTAATCAATCAATCAATCAATTAATTTCCTCTTTTTTTTTTTTTTATTGGGGGGGGGGGGGTCTTTTCTTTTTCTCAGTTCGAATTCCATAGTTAAACAGTTTGCAAATTATCCCCCACGAGATTTTCACACTCAAAGTCGCATCTTCTTCCTCGTCGCTTCAACCCCCCATCTTCCTCTCTCTCTCTCTCTCTCTCTCCTCGATTTCCGTCGCCTGCTCATCGAAGTCCAGAACCGTCCGCAACCTCACCCGCCCTCCCTCTCTCTCTCTAGAAGCTTGAGCTCGGGCTTTCTCTCTCTACATGCCGCGACAGCCTCCGCCGCCGGCGGGGAGGGGCGCCGCCGTCTGTGCTGCCGGCGGGCCGGCGGTGTAGCGGCGAGGGGGGGCCGCGGCGTCGAGAAGATAATCGGGGGGGGGGGGGGGCGGGCGGGCGGAGATGGTGTTCAAAGGCAGGTTCTTTTCGTCGTCCAAGAAGTCGGCGGGCTCCTCCAGCCCCGACGGATCCAACAGCCCCCGATCCCTCGGATCCAACTCCCCGATCCGATCCGACAAGAAGAAGCCCAAACCCACCTCCAAGCTCGACGACTCCTCCTCGTCCGCCGCGTCGTCGCCGGCGGCGGCGGCGGCGGCGGCTTCGTCTTCTTCTTCCTCCGGCGGGTTCGCCTCCCCGTGTCGTCAGACCCAAGTCAAGGACGGTCAGAGGAAGAAAGATTCCAAGGGCAAGGAGCCCGATAAGGTCAATCAAGCTCAAACCACCACCCCGCAGAAGCACAACCCGGCGTCTCTGAAGTCGGGCTCGTCACTTGGGTCCAAGTCAAAGAAAGGGACTGCGGCGGCGGCGGCGAGGAGCCCGGTCGAAGAAAAGGAAGCGCCTTCGTCGGTGTCGCCGATACTGGCCTCTTCACTGGGATTGAACAGGATAAAGACGCGGTCCGGGCCGCTGCCGCAGGAGAGCTTTTTTGGGTTCAGGGGCGAGAAGGGCTCAGTTTTGGGGGCGAGTAATCTTTCCAGGCCGGGTGGGAATGGCGGGGATCGCAGTTCGGGGTCGGCGAATTTGAGTTCCGGTAGTGGTGGGAAGAAGAAGGAAATGGAGTTTGCTCCGAGCAGAATGGGTGTTCCTCAGGACAATGCGGGGTTTGGAAATTGGGTTGAAAATGGGACCAATTCCGATGGTGTGTCACCGGGGAGTGTGCCTTCGAGGGATCAGAGTCCCAATTTGCCTGCGGCTTCCAGTTTGGCAAACGCCGAATCATCTTCTGGAGCAGGTATACATATGGCAAAGCTCATGCTCGTTATTATAATCCTTCAGTTCTTCATATATGGCATTTGGAACTATGTATTAGCTGCTGCACTTAGTTGAAATTCTGTTATGAATTGCCTGTTTGCTGAATGAGATTTTTAAACTTCCCAAATCGGTTAAATTGTTGGTCGTTCATTTTCAACGTGCCAATTATCTTGACTAGTCACCATATGACATAACAACGTTATGTGTAGTCTAACTTCTTTGTGAATTGGCCAACGAGTTATAGGGTAACCTAAGGTATGCGCTATGCAGGATATATTGTTACAGAATGGAAGATATGAGTAGCACAGTATAGAGCATCATGAGGCGGGTATGATTGCGTAAGACCATAAGATGAGTGCGGATGTGGTTGCCTAAAACTCTTTTTTCCACTTTATGTAAGCTGTTGCCAACAATTAATTGGAAGAACGTAAAGGAAGGGTGTGACAAAAACTGGTTACAACTAGTGCAGTATGAGTTTAGTATATGAAGCTGTAGAGGAGGGTCTTTTCTTTTCTCTCTCTTTATTTTTTTTTGGGGGGGGGGGGGGGGGGGGGAGAGGGGAGGAGTTTGGAAAGGTCAATTTCTGATGCATGAGAGAGGATGTGTAATCATGAGACGTGAGAGTTATGGTAGCCTACACGCTTTGTACATTGCCAGACTTAATAGTTCTTTCTTAGCCTCATTCTATATCTTAAATTATCTCTATTAGGTCACGTGGATTCATCATGGGGCCGTGCTGGAGACTTAAGGAGTTCCGATGTTTGTACACCTGAGGTACTGTTAAGAGATTCTTATTGATGCTGTTCATGCAGTTCCTAATGCTCTGAACCATCATTAGTTGTGCATGTAATGTGAAAATGGAACATATGCTTATTTATACCTCATATGATTCTGAATAAAGGAATCGGAGTCTCCCCGTTTTCAAGCGATTCTGCGTGTGACAAGTGCACCAAAAAAGCGATTTCCTGGTGATATCAAAAGTTTCTCACATGAGTTGAACTCAAAAGGTGTGCGGCCTTTCCCATTTTGGAAGCCTCGTGGCTTGAATAATCTAGAGGTACTGTGATTTAAAGCCTTGCAATTCTACAGATGATGAAACTTGTTGTTGAAGGTTCTATCTTGTTCTGACAACTTTGATGCTCTTTACAGGAGATTTTGGTTGTAATCAAAACCAAATTTGGCAAGGCCAAGGATGAAGTCAACTCTGATCTAGCTATCTTTGCTGCTGATTTGGTGGGAATTCTTGAGAAAAATGCAGAAACTCATCCTGAGTGGCAGGAGACCATCGAAGACCTGCTGGTGTTAGCTCGTAGCTGTGCTATGACATCACCTGGAGAGTTTTGGCTTCAGTGTGAAAGTATAGTTCAGGAGCTGGATGATAGGCGCCAAGAACTTCCCATGGGAATACTGAAACAACTTCACACGAGAATGCTTTTCATCCTGACAAGGTGTACTAGGTTGTTGCAGTTCCATAAGGAAAGTGGATTGGCCGAGGATGAGCAGTTCTTCCATCTTCGTGAGTCCAGGGTGCTGCATTCTGCTGAGCAGCGAGTTCCGCCTGGCATGGGGAGAGATGGTAAGAGTTCGAGTGCCGCAAAGGCCTCAAAAGCACCTTCATCCAGGAAATCTTATAGCCAAGAGCAGCATGGTTTGGAATGGAAGAGAGAACATTCCGTGCAGAGAGATGGTGTTCTCTCTCCAGCTAATGACACGCCTAAGAACGAGTCTCCTGGAGGTAGGAATCGGATGGCTTCATGGAAAAGATTCCCAACTCCAGCTGGGAAAAATTTAAAAGAGTCTGTCCCAGTGAAGGAGCATCATGATAATAAGGTCGAACCTGGAAAAGCGTTCAACAATAGGAGAGGAACGTCCGATGGGGATGTTGCTGTGAAGTCTTCTGATCTCCTTTCTGCCCAAGAGTCCTCTAAGCATCAGCAAAAGGCTTCTTGGGGTTACTGGGGAGATCAAGCAAATACTCCTGAGGAAAGCACCATAATATGTCGTATTTGCGAAGAGGAGGTTCCTACTTCATTTGTAGAAGATCACTCTCGAATT
Source organism: Eucalyptus grandis x Eucalyptus urophylla (assembly GCA_028830015.1). Lineage (NCBI taxonomy): Eukaryota > Viridiplantae > Streptophyta > Magnoliopsida > Myrtales > Myrtaceae > Eucalyptus > Eucalyptus grandis x Eucalyptus urophylla. Next base: position 6,647,050 of record CM054200.1, read on the forward strand.
TGTGCAGTTGCTGACCGATGTGATCAGAAGGGTATAAATGTCAATGAGCGTCTTCTCAGGATATCTGAAACTCTTGAAAAGATGATGGAGAGCTTTCAGAAGGATGTTCAACATGTTGGCAGTCCAGATGTTGCCAAAGTATCTAATTCAAGTGTCACTGAAGATTCTGACATACCCTCTCCGAAACTCAGTGACTGGTCAAGGAGAGGTTCAGAGGACATGCTTGATTGTTTCCAAGATGTTGATAACTCCATTTTCATGGACGACATGAAGGGTCTACCTTCAATGTCATGTAAAACCCGTTTCGGTCTTAAGTCTGATCAGGGAATGGCAACATCATCCGCTGGAAGTATGACACCTCGGTCTCCAGGATTGACACCAAGAACCAGTCAGATAGACTTGCTCTTGGCAGGGAAGGGTGCTTTGAGTGAGAATGAGGATCTCCAACAGGTATCTTCTTCAGTTCTTTGTCTTAAAATGCTTGAGCTGCTTTTCTAAGTGATGCCCTCTATTGGTTGCCAAACTTGTTGTGTTGGCATGATATATGACTGAAAGTTGTAAGATCAGCCTGTGTTTTGACTTACCTTATTTGAAAACAGTGATGATCTTGCAGCATTTTTTTTTGGTTTTACTGGAGGAAGTCATGAGCAAAGCTGCAAGACATGTTTGTGGCATTAATCCTCAATCCTAACCCTAAGCAGCCAAATGGTTCCCTAATGCATTGGCCCATCAATTGGCTTAGACCTATGGGTGACAAACATGCATTCGATACTTAGTGTCTCGGAAATTATGTGCCTGGTTAGCTGCATGTTATACCGGTCGATTATGACAAGTAATCTGACATTCATATTAGAATGCACTAGCTGAGTTTGCATTGTTTATAATCCTCTATGATGAGTTGTTTTTATTAGCTGTGTAGTCATGGTAAGTTGAAATATCTTTTCTACAGATGAATGAGCTGGCTGATATTGCTCGATGTGTAGCAAGCATGTCAATGGACGATGAGGGGTTGTCATCCTTCTTACTGACCTGTCTTGAAGATTTGAGGATGGTAATTGATCGGCGGAAGTTTGATGCACTTACAGTGGAGACCTTTGGAACACGGATTGAGAAGTTGATACGGTGCTTAATTTACTGATAGTTTTGTTTTTTAAATCCAGTGTGGTAGTGATATTTTTATTGGATAACAATTAATTTGCTTGCTTTGTTTATTATAGGAAAAGCGCAATGCCTTGATGGAAAATTTGGACTTGTAATATGCAATTTGATTAATTAAAACTTAGGGTCAACTACCTTTTGAAAAATAATATTCTTGATGCAAATGTGGTTGCTCATATTTGCAGTCTCTGTTCTTTTCAAAGCTAAAGTAGAACACACCATTCTGGTGATACCTCAGAGCATATTTGCTGTATCCTTGATTTTGTTTGATACCTTATAAGTCTTGAATTAACCTTGGTCTGAAAGAAGACTTATCACTCTTATGCAACTTTCATCATTGATTGTGATTGGATTTCATCCTCTAGGGAAAAGTATTTACAGCTCTGTGAGCTGGTGGATGATGAAAAGATCGACATAACAAGTACTGTTATTGATGAAGATGCTCCTTTGGAAGATGATGTGGTTCGTAGCTTGCGAACAAGCCCTGTGCATTCTTCTAAAGATCGAACATCTATTGATGATTTTGAGATCATCAAACCAATTAGCCGTGGTGCTTTTGGACGTGTTTTCTTGGCTAAAAAGCGAACAACTGGGGACCTTTTCGCAATAAAGGTAATGCTTTTTGATTTTAATTTTCTTTCTCTGTTTGTTATCATTAGCAATTGTTTCACCTCTTCTCTTTCTATCAAAGAACTAGCTAACAAATTTTCGGAAGGTGTTCTTAACTTATAGATTTTTTTAGAGTAAGGCATGTTAATATATATTGATTTTTAAAATCAGGATTATCCCTCTTGATGCATTGTTTAGTTAATGAAGGGTCTGTTTTATGAATCATAGTCCCGAAAAGGTATAAGAAAGAGGCATATTGCTAAAACTTGGCAGAAGATCTCTTTTTATTCTTGGTATGATTTTTTTGGGGGCTTCACCTGTATACTGCTTGTGACTTGCATTATCTGTGTCTTGCTTTGTCGGACAGGTTCTAAAAAAGGCAGATATGATTCGCAAGAATGCTGTTGAAAGTATTCTCGCTGAACGGGATATTTTGATTTCAGTCCGTAATCCTTTTGTGGTGAGCAGGTCTATCTATAAAGTTTCTCATTTCTATATTATACACGGTTTCCTGTATTCATTTGCTTCTGTCTGTCTCAGGTTCGCTTCTTTTATTCATTCACCTGTCGTGAGAATTTGTATCTTGTGATGGAGTATTTAAATGGAGGAGACCTGTATTCATTGTTGAGAAATTTAGGCTGCTTAGATGAAGAAGTTGCTCGCGTGTATATAGCAGAAGTGGTAAGTTGCTAGTGTTGCTTGGATGTACTACTGTATGAATTATGATGCCGTCTTAAGAACTGTGAACATATCCATGTAGGTGCTTGCTCTTGAGTATTTACATTCTCTGCGAGTGGTTCATCGTGATTTGAAGCCCGATAATTTGTTGATAGCTCATGATGGTCATATCAAGGTAATCTTTGAAGCGACTCTGTTCAGTAGGAACATGAGGATTTTCCTAAGTAATTTTTTAAAACTCTGTGTCTAGTCATTTATTATAAAAACGTTTACTATCTGATAGTTAAATTTGTGTACAGTTGACAGACTTTGGGCTTTCTAAAGTTGGTCTCATCAACAGCACTGATGATTTATCGGGTCCAGCAGTTAGTGGCACATCCATGCTTGTAGATGAAGAGCCTGAGCTATCAATGTCTGAGAGCCAGAAAGAAAGGCGGAAGAAACGTTCTGCTGTGGGCACACCAGACTATCTGGCACCAGAAATACTTCTGGGAACAGGACATGGTCTGTCTTGCCTTCTGCTTTGTATTTTTTTTTTTTTTTTGGTTCAGATCTTTCGCTTTATTTGAGATACAAAAAGGTTGTCCGGTTTTATCACGTATTAATTATTTGGCTACTTTATATCTGGAAATGTAAAAATTAACTTGTTCGTGATAATGTTCAATTTGTCATTTGTGTTTCATATTCACTCTGTTGATTATTTGTGGCCGAGAAAAAATCGCAAGTAACCTCTAATGTACAGTTGTATCGTCACTGATTACACTTCTGAATGTTGCTTTATATTATTCCTTTATTCACTGATCAGAGCAGTATGGCTAACATAATCACATTTCACTTATTCCATTTCAGGCACAACTGCTGATTGGTGGTCTGTTGGTGTTATATTATTTGAATTGATCATTGGAATTCCTCCATTCAATGCAGAGCATCCACAGGTTAGTTTCTTGTCTTTTACCCAGTAGTTGAGCTTTTTTCAGTGTAATTATGTTATATCTATTTATCCAAACTAACCATTCTTATTATTTCAGACAATATTTGATAACATTCTTAATCGTAATATACCTTGGCCTAGAGTACCTGAAGAAATGAGCTCTGAAGCAAAAGACCTAATTGATCGGTGAGTTAACTTCTCTTTTAGTCGGGCATTTAGAGTTTGTTGATGTTGGATAAATGCATCAGCTGATTTAATTTGACAAATCAATCTTCATGATTCCAGAAAAATTGAATGATCAGGAGAGTTTTCCGTAAATAGCCCCCAAATTTTCCATTTTTATCCCCCATCAGCGATCCATTCTCTCTTGATCTTTGTTAGATTCAGTTATAAACTCAAATGAAGAAAAAACGGACGTTGTTAACAAGATTTTCAATATGTGCCTTTATGTGCCTTGAAAAAAAAAATTCTCAAGAGTGCATGGTTTCTGTGTGTTTTCTTTATGCACCTTGTCATTTTTGTGAGAACTAAATGAGGAAAGAGAGAATGGAAATGAACACTAGGAGGAGATGCTCTGCAGAAATACATATTTTGGCTGCCATGATGATTTGGCAAGATGAAACTATAATGTTAAAACTTAAAACATCAAGTTAAAACATTAACAATGTGCCTTCTCATTTGGTTTTAAAGGTTACTGACTGAAGATCCTCACCAGAGACTTGGAGCTAGAGGAGCATGGGAGGTGATTGTTTTTGCCTTAAATATATCTGGGGGAATAATGGTGTTCATGAATTTGATGTCTGGTTATTCAGTCGACTGACAATTAATCCTACAGGTGAAGCAGCATGTCTTCTTCAAAGATATCAATTGGGACACTCTTGCTAGGCAGAAGGTTTTACTATCATGTTTACCAATCAAACATTTTCCTTGCATTTAGTTTGCTGATATTTTGTTCACTTTCATATTGACACGTGGGATCTGGACGACTTTTTTTACAGGCAGCATTTGTCCCCTCTTCAGAAAGTGCCCTGGATACGAGCTACTTCACAAGCCGCTACTCGTGGAATCCTTCAGATGAGCAATTTTATCCAGACAGCGAATCTGAGGATTCGAGTGACGCAGATAGCTTAAGTGGAAGCAGTTGCCTTAGTCATCGCCAAGAGGAAGTGGTAAAGTTAATCAAGATTTTTCAGACTTGTTAATGTGATTGTGATATTTTCTGGTGTAGTATTGACCTTCCGTTAGTGGACCTGTTTTGGATAATATGACATGCAGGGAGATGAATGTGTGGGTCTGGCTGAGTTCGAGTCTGGTTCATCTATCAACTACTCCTTCAGCAATTTCTCTTTCAAGGTAATAACTAAACTAATAAAATGTCATTTCATGCTATTGTGCATTTATCCAAAGTCGGATTGAGATCTTTTCAACTTTATATGACAACATCATCTTACTTTCTGGACTTTCACCAAGTTCACTCTTCAGCATTTTGCGTTTCTGTGGGTAGATATTTAGAGCTGCTTTGCTAAAGGAGGAAGTTTCATAGCTAAGCCACCCGTTATAATCATTTTCCTATGATCAGAAATCTTATATTATGATAGTACATTATAGGTTTCCGTTGCAGGTAAGTTTGGATTAATCTATTGAAATGTTTTTTTGGGGAAAATACCATAAACATACCTCATCTTTCACCTAATGAACCCTTATATACCTTTTGTTGAAAACACCAAATACATACCTGAATGTTACATTTGGAGGCCAATTTGCACGTTCACATCAATTATCCTTATGTCCCTATATATGAAAATGCCGCTCCTTTTCTAAAAAGGCTCACCTTGGACTCCTAAATTCTTGCTTTTAGTCAAAACTTTCAAGGCCAATTGAAAACCAAACTATGAAACCCTAAGCCGATGTTAAATTGAGTTTGTAAGGGGGGCAGTATGGTCTTTTTGATTTTGGATTTTGTTTAGAGGTATGTGAATGGTATTTGCAGAAACGGATGTATACTAGTGTTGGTCAAAGTTAAGGTTTGTTCCCAGTATTCTCTGTGTTTTATGATTTCTCTGCCATGGCTGCTAACCTTGTAGGACATACTTCTATTTTTCCGTCTTTTCAATTTTTGCAGAATCTCTCCCAGTTGGCATCAATCAACTATGATTTGCTTTCTAAGGGATGGAAGGATGATCCTCCACCGAATTCCAGTGCATGAACGCTTACCTTCCCCAGTAAATGTGGGGAGGGAATACTATTGAACTAGGCTTATGACATGCTCTGGATGGCACCGATTGACCTCGTTGCTGTTTGTATACCCTGTACATGTATGTATCTGAAAGTCCAGCCTTTTCTTTTATCTGATTTTCCTTAGTCGAATTCTCTGTTTTACATATGTGAATATTTGCTGAATGTGATCTTTCTTTTGTAGAGATAGAAGAAGAGACATTGATAGAGAAACCGTGCTGGAGATGTGCTCTCTCTGAGATTAGGTAACATTTCCACGCCATGGGGTTCGAGTTTTGTCATCAAATTGTTTGTGTGGGTAATGAGATTGGGTTGTCAATGTACCTTCAACTTACGCGCCTAGGTGTCGGTGTATTTGTGACCCTTCAAAGTGTATCATCTGCAATTTTCCAAAGTTGGCAATGAGAACACATCTCCCTTTTCTTGAAAATTCATAGCGCCTCGTCTATTTTATGGGGTTGTGTAACAATATCTACGAGGCCTTTGGGATTGTCACCAAACACGAGCTACTCACTTTGAGAATGTCTGAGAGAGCTATAAGAATGCACTGCGGTGGAAAATTAACTTCATGATGAAATCTAGATCAAAGTCACACTGCATAGATAACAGACACACTAGTCTTTTGATGACTAAGCGCAGTCTAGAAACTGAAGTAAATTATTCAGTCTCAATTTCGATATTGCGTGTTGAATTTTTTTTGCTTATTTTAGTTGTTATGAATCAGAACAAAAGTTCAGTCAATGCGTTGGTACTGTCCTTCCCTTGTGTCCGTAGTTCCCTGGTCAGTGGTAAGTTTATCCTTTCTACTTTGATCTGAATCTTTAGTACCACTTGATAGTAGAGGAATAGGTATATCTTTCTAAGGATCAAACGTGGCGATCAAATTTTCCGGTATGCAAAGAGAGCTACTAATCTTTTCCTTTCCTGGAGGAAAGTATTTGTCTGTCCCGACGATCGTCTAACTCATAAAGCAATTGACCGTCCGTCTTAACTTCTAAAGCAATTGACTGTCGGCGAAATTGCTTGGTTTTTTACTTCCATTCTTGTCCGGTGAAGATTGTTTCCTTTTCATCGTGCTTCTTGTCCGTTGCTTGTCCCTCCTTGTCCATCGTCCCTCCCTCCTCGAGAAGCACTGAATTATAATGTTCATGTTCATGAATTGGATGTGGACCATGAAACCATTCACGAGTCTTGAACAGTCCGTTCTAACGAGTAATTGGAAACTATCTTGAACAATCCATTTTAACGAGTAATTGGAAACTACGTGTTTCTGCTCTAACATACATATGTTCATATCATGACTTAGTTTCTCATTATCGTGTGTAAAATGATGATTTGAAAAGTGTTTTTCTAGAGAAGATTACTTTCAAAAATACAATCTTTAAATCCTTCACTTTTAGCAAGATAAATGATGTCTTAACGAACCTTCCTGAAATCCGTATCGGTCAATTCTTCTCCCCTTTGTTAAAAAGTGAGTCAAATCGAAGTGACAAATGTCCAAGAAAATCTGCCTGGAGCAAGGCATCTGAGACTACTAATCAGATGGAAGAGAAAATCAGTCATACGATTGGCCCACTATCCTGGTGTACTGGTTTTATGCGCGCCCAGATGCTTTTGTATTATGTGGTCTACAAATCTTGTATTTATCCCCTCGGACAAAAATCTGTTCCATGTTAAACAGGTGAAGATGGGGGGGACAGCACCAGCCCAAGCCCCAAAGAGACAAGAAAAACCTATTTTAAATGAAAAATAGACCACAGGGGTGCGTCTTTTTGTTTATTTCCATTCCTTCGACTCCTTGTAATTGGATCTTATGCAACCCATCTAAAAAGGAAAAGTAGAGAGGAACAAAGACAAGTGCTGGAGTTTTTCAGGGGCCTCTATGAAAAACAAAAGTTCATTATCATATCCACTATGGACCACATAAGATCAGGCTGATGATCTTGCCATGTCCATGGAGCCGAGTTTGTCAACCTTTTTCGAAGGCACAATAAATTCACATCCTTTATAAAAGTCTCTCAAGTAGCTGCTGGGGAATCCCGCATATGATAAGAATCCTATTCAACCACCTGCCACCACCACTGCCAGCAGAAATTTCAAAATTTTAAATTCATCAAAGGAGAAAGCATTTTCCTTTTCTTTTTCTTTCTTGTTGCAGCTAGTACAAAGATACTGCGTTGGTTAGCTGTAAATCAATAGATACATTCTCACAAGGTTCCCCAAGTTATCCTTTTCTTTTTAATTCATAGCAATTATAGAGATTTGCCAACCATCATGACAGAGCAAGCACATGCTGCATTAACTGTACCGACAAGCCGGCTAACTGCAATGTTTGATTAAAGACTAATGAATTGCCAAAAAGGAACAGTTCCAAGGTCACAAAATAAACTTAGACTTCAGGTATACATCTCAATCTGATTTTTCAGAAGGTCCAGGAAACTTTAAACAAAGTTTGGTGGATCGGTACACTTGAAAACACAATTACACCAAGCATCCTAAGAAGCAACTGAAACATCTCAGTCTGAACAGATGAGAAGTTGCATCAAAAGCAAAAGTGGAAAGCAAAAGCAAAAGCATGAGTAATAATTACAAGAAACCATGATCCAACATACTTACCAACAAGAACAAAGTAACTGATATCCACCCCAAAAAGCATAAATGAAAGAAAAGATGAAAAAATGTAGCACAATGGGGAATTACAGAAAATGATGAGGGGAAAAAGGGGAGAAGACTATTTGCCTCGTAATGACATTAGAAAGAGGCCCAAATGGACATAGAACAGAAAAAAAGACAAGAAAACCCAGCTTATGACGCTAAATGTGAACATGATGTTGCAAGATGATCCTTCGGGAATTTCGCTCGCCAATCTCGGAAATCAACTCACCGAGAAGATGTGTCATCGTTCACTTCATTGACCTGGTCAAGCTGCGGGGCACGATCTTTCTGCGAGCTAGAATGACATAGCTCTTCGATTTGGCTCCTCACTTCGGACATTGAAGGACGCTTATCAGGATATTGGGCGGCACAATCTATCGCGAGCTGCAATAACTGAACCATCTCCTCCTCGATGTTCTGGTACCTAAGGAGCTCGAGATCGAAGACTTCGGAAGTCCACTCCTCGCGAACAATGGACTGGACCCACCTTGGAAGGTCCACACCTTCCTCGTTGAGGAGAGAGTGAATAGGTGCCTTCCCAGTCAGGAGCTCCAGAAGCAACACCCCAAAGCTATAGACATCGGCCTTTTGGGAAACTTTACGAGGGTCGGTGACTTCTGGTGCTCGGTAGCCGGCGACATGGTTTGGAGTGGAGGAAGGCCCCACAAGGTGGGCTAGGCCGAAGTCTGACACTCGCGCATCATATGATGTCGTGAGAAGGATGTTGGAGGATTTGATATTTCCATGGGAGACGATTGGACCTTGGGAATGTAGGTACTCTATGCCACGGGCAGCCCCAAGCGCAATGGCAGACCTGATTTCCCAGTTCAGCGGAGTCCTTCCTGCTCCTTTGTTTCCTGCAGTGAATATTGCGAACATGAGTTCTACCATTTTAGTGCAGTCACAGCCGAAAGAAAGTATTACAAATAGTTATGCATTTGCAATCAACTCAAGGAATGAAAGCCGGGATGAACCAGAATAAGGATTATAAAAAAGGCATAATGGAAGTAATCAAACTCAATCAGAAGAAAAATAGTTGCAAGGAGCTACAGTAACAGGAAATATTAATAGCCCTAAGAAAAGCATAACATAATTGAAGCTTCGGAAAGAAATTATCACCATGTAAAAGTGCAGACAAGCTTCCCATAGGCATATAATCATAGACAAGAAGCTTCTCATCATTGCTGTAATAGTATGCCCTCAGAGGAACCAGACTCTGGTGATCCATTGCCCCGACTGCTTCGATCTTCTCCTTGAATTCCTTTGCAGCCACGTTGACATCCTTTAGCCTCTTCACGGCCACCGTGATCCCGGCCTCCAAAACCGCCTTGTAAGCTGTTCCGAAGGTCCCTTTCCCGAGAACTTCCGCCGAAGCCCTCAACAAGTCCTCCAAATCAAACGCCCTTGCAGAATTACCAAAGAAGATCAACTTCTTTGCCGCGGCACCAGCACTCCCATTCACTTCCCCCTTTCCACTTCCTGTCATGGCCGCAGCCGCAGCTGCTGCCACGGAGTACCCATTACTGTAACCGCCATTCTCGACCTCCCCGACCGGTTTCTCACCTGGAATCTCCAATTCCTGGTGCTTGAAGGTCGCGACGTCCACAGATCTAGACTTCTTGCTACCCTTCTTCCGGCACAGATAGATCAACAGTATGACGAGGAATATGAACCCGAACACGCACCCAATCACAATGCCCGCGACCACAGCCCCCGAAAGCTTCTTTTTCTTTCCTCCTGGCTGCCCTGGACTACCAGAAGGCTCGCCGGCAGGCAGAGCAATATCTTGAGAGCAAGAAGCCAGCGGCTTCCCGCACAGAGAGTTACCGGAAAACGAAGAGGTAGCAAAAGCCCCCAAGCCCTCAGGTATCGACCCATTTAACAAGTTGTTAGAAACATTGAACTGCTCGAGCTTGAGCAGCTTCAGGTCAGCTGGGATCGACCCAGAGAGCTGATTGTTCTCAAGCAAGAGAGTCTTGAGCCTAGTCAAGTTGCCGAAACCAGCGGGAAAGTCCCCCGAGAACTTATTGGACGCGAGATTGAGCCTCACGAGATCACTCAAGCCGAACAGCGACGCAGGGATCGGGCCAGAGAACAGGTTACCTTGCACGTAGAGGTTCCTCAGGTCGGCGCAGGACGCGAGATCTGAGGGGAGCGTGCCGGAGAGCGCGTTGAACCGGAGCGAGAGGGTGCGGAGCTGGGTCAAGTTGCCCAGGACGCCGTCGGGGATTTGGCCGGACAGGGCGACGCCGGGGAGGCGGAGGGCGGTGACCCGGTTCCCCTCGCACTGGACGCCCGCCCACGAGCAGGGGCTCGGGAGGCTGGCGTTCCAGAGCAGGGTGCGGCCGCCGACGGCGGATCGCAGCGCGAGGAGGGCGGCGCGGTCGGACGCGAGATCTGGCTCCGCGGAGGGGAAGAGGACGGCCAAGAAGAAGAAGCCCAGGAGGGCTAGAATTCGGAAATGCATTGTGGCGGGGAGATCAAGAAATGCAGCAGCTGCAAAAGAATGAGATGGGTATTCTTGGATTGCTCTGCCCTGGGGAGCGGAGGTTATGAATGGAGTAAAAGAGAGTGTAAATGCATGGTTCTTGGCGGTTGGTCCTTGGAGGGTAATGAGGAGGCTGGGGCGGGAGCTGCGATAAAAATGGGATCTTTCTTGCTTTTGGGGTTGCTGCTTTTCTGGGTCTGTGCGTGCTGTGTGGGGTGTGGAGTTTTCTTGGTGAGGAACGAGGAGTGGGAGAGTGGAAGAAGAAGAAGGAGGAGGAGGGAGGAGGAGAAGAAAGTGAAGAAAAGTCCAGGCTGTATGTGTAGCTTACTGTCTTTTGTTGTGTGAGTGAGAGAGAGAGAAGAGAGAGAGGAGAGAGAAGGAGGAATCAGGAGTTCGGGACAACGGAGAACAGGAAAGGGTAAAGGAAAATATAGAAAAAGGAGAAAGTAAATGGGAGTAGGGAAGAGAGAGAGAGAGAGAGAGAGAGGGAGGTGGGGGGTAAGAATAAAAAAAGGCAAGAACCCTAGCTGTTTTCAGTGAAGTGAGGGAGTGAGTGATGATGTGTGATTTGCTGGTGATTAGTCAACCTGTCTCTTTTTCTTTCGTTGCATACTGCAGCATCTACTCTTCTTTTTATATTCTCCCTAATTTTTTTATACACCCATTTTCTTTTTATTTTATTTAGGGCAACAGCTACCCGAGACTCTACAACATATTTATTATAATACATTTATTCTAAAATTTTCTTTTCTTATGCCAAAGATCCTTAACTCATACTTTTATAACATATTTATCGTTCGTCAAAATTCTGTCAATGAGAATTATTAATAATCTCCCTACATAAACGTTAAAAAGCAAATAATATTGATATGATAGAATTTTAATAAAGATATGTGTCATATAAGCATAATTTTTTATTATTTAATATATAATTCAAGGTTTTTAATACCACATTTAGGATAAATGTATCATAGCATAATTTGAAGTATTTTTGATATTATTTTTACAATATATTTATTCAATCTTTTCTTCTTTTTGCCTTTCCAAGAATATGAATGAATGTAATGATTTTTGGTGGGGGACATGGCCCTAGAGATTTTTCTTTTCTCCTTTTTGTTGTTTCATTATTGCTTTTGCTTTTCTTCTTTTGGTGTGTACCTCATCATCTGCAAAATTTTCAGACATTTTCCTGGTTGTCGCTCCGCTAACTTGCTGAACAGGGAAAACGAAATTATGAGATAAATACGTTGTCCGATGTTTAATATATAGTACTAAAAAAATATCAAAGGAGCAATGACGTCATATTACAACTATCTTTACAATTAAGCTATAGTGAGGGGAGGCCCTCCTCATTTATGGACGACACACAAGTACATCGATTTGACAGTAAAACTTAGTGCTACAGGTACAAACTGCACATGATTTTTATTTTTCAGAGAATTTCAGACATTATTGAACTGGCAAAAAAATTTGCTTTTCATTTTTTTTTCTTATTTATTTATCTATTTATTTTCTTGTGCAAAGTGACATTGGGTGTTCTAGAGTGCGTTTGTTTGCGTTTCTGTTTAAAAATTGTTCCAGGGAACAGAAATAGAAAAAAGTATTTCTGTTCCGGGGAACAATTTTTGAACAAAAAAACGCGTTCGGTAAACTTGTTCTGGGAATAAAAAATAAACAGAAACATGTTTGGTAAATTTGGATTATTTTTTTATTTTTTCTATTTTTTTATTTTTTTTCCTTTTTTTCTTTTTTCTTTTTCATTTTTTCTTTTTTCTTCTTTTGGCCGGTCGCCGGCCAAGGGCCGGCGACCGGCCGGCGAGGCCGAGCTCGCCCAGCGGCGGGCGAGGCGCGGCCTCGCCTGGCACCGCCAGGCGACGCCGACTCGCCCAGATCCGGCGAGGCCGAGGCTCGCCGGCCGCTGGGCGAGCTCGATCTCGCCGGATCTGGGCGAGATCGAGCTCGCCCAGGCCGGCGCGAGGTCGATCTCGCCTTGATCCGGCGAGGCCGAGCTCGCCCAGCGGCGGGCGAGGCGCGGCCTCACCGGGCCACCGCCAGGCGAGGCCGAGGCTCGCCGGCCGCTGGGCGAGCTCGGCCTCGCCGGATCTGGGCGAGATCGAGTTCGCCCAGGCCGGCGCGAGCTCGGCCTCGCCCAGATCCGGCGAGGCCGACCTCGCCCAGCGGCCGGTGAGCCTCGGCCTCGTCGAGCCACCGCCAGGTGACGCCGACCTGGCGGTGGCTCGACGAGGCCGAGGCTCACCGGCCGCTGGGCGAGGTCGGCCTCGCCGGATCTGGGCGAGCTCGAGCTCGCCCAGCCATGGCGAGGCCGACCCTCGCCCAGCTACGGCGAGCCTCGCCGTGGCTGGGCGAGGCCGCCGGCCCTCATCGGCCGGTCGCCGGCCATGACCGAGGCCGGCGACCGGCCAAAAGAAAAAAGAACAAGAAAATAAGAAAAAAAAGAAAAAAAAAAGAAAAAAAGGTGCCTCTCAAAAGTGTTTCAGAAACAAGAAATACAAAATTTGTGTTTCTTATTTCTGTTTCTTTTTTGTTCCTGAGAACAAAAGAACAAAAAAGGAACAGAAACGCACCCAAACGCGTTTCTGGTGCTTGAATTTTGAAGTTGAAGCAATGCCAAACATTATTTTAAAATTATTGTATTTCATTAAATGATGTGATTGTGAGAGGAGGCAGGAGAAGACAAAAGGGTTTCTTTAAATGATAAGCTTGGTAATCAATCCTGGAAAAAATTATGAATATTTAATTTAGTGATGGGCTCTAGAAGATTTTTTTAAGTTTTTCCTTATGGATCTGTTCAGATGTTATTTTCTCTCTTCCGTCGTAGATTTTGATGGCATCTTGTTGCAACGGTCAGAGTTCGATTGATTAAATTCGGAATCGATCAAGTCGATGGAGCTTCCATGCATCTTCACACAAGCTTTGTCTAAACCAGACATTTGTGCGTGGTGCAAATGATATTTAAATGATTCATAGGTATAAAATGAATTGGGAAGATGGAAGTTCATACAATTATTGATCGATTCTCTTCATGCCATTTTGCACGATTTCCAAATTTTTACCAAACGTTATGGTAAAGGTCGATGTAAAAATGAGTAGTTTTGACGCTACCGTAAGAAAGTTGCACTTGCAAAATTTGATGATAGATTGGCCACAATAACAGGGTCAACTTAAGTGTAGTCAAACACATATTAAACAATCGTATTATGATGCATGCTACACTCGTATTAAAATCGATTGGTGGACAGTGGTCACTAGACTAATCCGGCCGGCAAAAATGGTTTTATTCCACATATCCCATGATCATAATAAAAGAATAATTTTTTTTATAAGAGTATCCCAAAGCCAAAACACATTTAACAAACAATGATATTGAAGGAATTTTAAGGTTTTCAATATATTGACTTTTCATCATATGGATTTTGTTAACATGTGTTAGCTCCAAACACCCATATATAAAAAGAAAGAAGCTTGTGATAATAACGTTTTTCATAAAAGACTTTGAAAATGAAAGAATTACATATTTCGAATGAGTAAATTATCTAATTAGTTCCAAATTTATTGTACGGATATCAATTTAATTTTAAACTTTTTAATTTTGCATATCAATTTAATTTTAAACTTTTTAATTTTGCTAATTTTACCTAATCAATCCCAAACCCGTTGATTGTGTAAATATGAGAAATACGATGTTTTCATAATAATAAAATTTCTTTTATCCTAATAATTAATAAAAGTTGGGATGCTCGTTAACAAAATCCTTGAATTATATCATATGCTTAATAGATATTTCAAAGGAACTCCAACCAAATTCTCAATTAAATTCATCTCGAAGGTGTTTTGAATTGAATGGATAGGCATCTCTACCCATATTTGTTTCCTAGCTAGCTAGAGACAGGAGGAGTGCAAATAATGTGGCGGTCCTCTGTCCAATCTATAGCCTGCACCAAGTGCAATTATAGAGGATTTTGAAAATAGATGTACATCATTAAATGTACCACAACGCTCCCAGACAAGATCCAAGGTCAAGGAGTGGGTAATATTATTGCCAAATTACTTTAGATCATGACGTCAGATGTGGTTCCCATTAGTCCTAATTCCGGTTCATGGAATTCTTTAAAATTATATAAGAATTATATCAAAAAAATATGAATCGGAGTTCTGCTTTTTCTTTTATGCTGGAGTACAATCGGAGTCGAAAATTATGTTCTGAAGAACTAAGCCGACGGCAGTATTACGCATCGGTTTACGAATTACGCTCCCGAAAATAATGATTTGTAGAAAATACAAAGAAGAACGTGAAGGGAAAAAAAAAACAATAATGGGCTGATAAAAATGAAATAAAAAATCAATAGATGCATAAAATAATTAAAAGAAAAAGACAGAAGATAATGGGAGATTCGCGGCATGACGGTTGGGAGGCCATGCTCTGTCCATTGTCTTTCTTTGCAAACGGCCTATTGGGGCCACTTCCAGCAACCAATGTCCCTTTCCACCTCACATGCATTCCCATTTGAGATTCCTCCCATTTCACCTTCTGTTTTCTCAAAGAAAAGAAAGCAATTCCGTATCAAAGTAGTGAAGAAAAAGGAGGGAAATTCGCATACGATCGACAAATTCAGCTGCTTCTGTGCTTCCAAGGGAGTAGAGAAAAACGAGAAATAATTAGAGATGTTTATTTCATGGAAAATAGATGATTTAGACAAAAACATTTGTCGATAATGAAAAGATAAATTTATTGATTAATTATTTTATTTTTTAAGAAAATATTTTTAAAATTCTTCGATTTTCACGAAACAAGTGAAGATCAAACGAATGCTGATTCTCCAGGCCACTTCAAAAATGAATAATTTTTTTTTAAAGATCAATGTAAGAAATTGAAAAGATTATTTAGAGACAGCTTGAAGGCTGGCGACGGTGATCCTCGGAGTCAGCTAGCTTAGGCTGTGTAGCAATCATTGCAACCAGGGTCCATTGGGAACCGAAGGAAAAACCCCTCTTTCGCCAGCGAGTTGACGAGGGACTTCCTAACTAACGCCTTTTCTATTAAACTAATCTTGCGTACCATACATTCGTCGATTAATTATTCGCCGATTAAATTAAACAAAGCAACTTAGAATACCTAAGCAGAATAATTAAAACTAGAAATTAGCTGTTCCTCGCTAGAAGCTTGAACCATCATCATCAGAATATTTCACAAGTTTAACTCATCGCCTGCCCACCTCGCCGCCGGCTCACACGCTCGCCACACTCGAGCACGCGAGATCTAATCGATCCTACTAAAGACTTTCGTTTCTCCCCTTCTATTTTGGACCTTTCGAGCCGCGAGTCAGGTCAGAGCCGGCTTAACTTATCATTTGGTCCAACTTAGATGAAGCCGAGATTGATGCTATATCACGCTTTGAATCGGATGAATCAAGGAGAACCAACCCGTTGACCCACCTTCCAACCTATTCATCAACAGCTAATATCCACGATTTTCTCTTAATTCATGCAATCATTCAAGAGCATAATTAAGGAAAACAACAGCAGGAGTTGAATTCTGTGTTAATGCATTGCTTAAAACCACCAAGGTTAGCTGAGGTAGATTAGAAGCCCGCTTTGCTTTCTAGTCACTTCACAGCTATGGCCACTCCTAGGCGTAGAACAAGGATTGATAAGAACAATGCACAAAATATGCAAAGTCTCACCAAACCCGAAAGACAAGGGTGGATCCTACAACACTCCTTTTCTTCTTCTAGTTTGGAGGATGCTTTACAAGGAAAGAAACCTGCTGGTCAGAAGGAAAATCACGGAGACGAAAAGAACAGCAGTGATGGTGAAACCCACCCTTGTGTCCAATTACACATCAGTCCCAATCGAAAAGGACCGGAAACTGATGGAGGTGGTGAGCATTTATAGCTTGAAATGCTTGTCGGGTTGGTGCCGCAAATAGACCAGATATTCTAGGTGGTAGATCCATGAACGGTGACTGCTTTTAAACATGGTGAGAAAATCAATCGATGCCACCTAATTCATTTTTTGTCTTCTCGTGAACGTACTCATGAGTCATGACCAGAGTAACGAAAAGCCAATCCATGGGGATATTAGAGTTATGGCGTTGCCAAAGAGTAGTAAGAATCAAGAAGCGAATCCAAATGGTTTTCCAAGGGAAAAAGACTGAATTAAAATTGCCAAAAAGACGCAAGAGGAGAAGAATGAACTAATAACTATTGATGATTAGGATATCTTCCCGGCGTAATAAATCCATGTGCACCCTCCACGCATGGGTGACCATTTTCCCACTTTTCCATGTAGGTAAAAGTATTGAGGGAAAACGAAAGAATGTAAACCATGCACTTCATCACACCTGGAAAAATCCTTTTGAAGCTGCTATCCTCTGATTCTGCTGCTGTCATTGCAGTTTCTGTTTCTTTTTTGTGATAACGAGCAGCGATTGGATTTTCCTAGAGAAGTGAATATAAAAATTACTATTAGAGCTAAGGAAGCTGAAATCATGAATGACGGATCTGGCTTGTTAGATGGCAATGCTGCTGATATGTCCAAACTAACTGACGCGAACCGCTCTCGAGACTGCCTCCTCCTGCATGTGAAATATTTATCATGTGGAAATTCGATGAAACTAACATTACAATCATTGTTTTAGATGAGAAATTAAAATACCATGGATGGAGAATGTAATGGAACTTAATAAGGACAATGAGAACATTCATCAAGATGTACCTGAGAAAGTCCTTTATTGAGTTCCAGAAAGATGAGGTGTTGCTTCCCCCACTGGATGAGTTTGTACTGCTGCCGCTAGTTTTCTGATTCTCAAACTTGCCCTCTGAACCTTTTGCAATGACAAATAGACATCAAAGCATCAGAATAGATTGGTCAAACAACGACAAACTGCAAAAACATGTTTCACTAGGAGTTAAAACATGCATAACAATTACCACTGCTGCCAACAGAAGTTGGATGACATTTGGTAGATGCCCTGAGTGAGGCTAATTTCTTCAAAAGTTCCCGCTCTGCATCACTGTAATTATTTACACATTAAGCTCCAATATAATGTGATTACATTAAGAATAAAAGGATAGTGATAATCTTTGTGCAGTGGGTATGCTTGTGTCTAAAATGTTTTTCTTGAAGCATCTGATAAGCAAGTTTTACATCTTCAGAAGATGCTTCTGTGAATTGAGCAATGACATTTCAATATCCACAGTTAATCAGATTTCTCTCTCCCTCATTCTTCAGATATAGAAAGTGAACTAGGTTGCCATGTATTTATTGTCATATGCCTTTTTCTTTGGCATACAACAACAATTCTAATCTTAATTCTTCCAAGGTCTTCCTCAGGTCAGCATAATTATTCAACAGAGAAGAAACTACTTGTAATGCATCATTTGTATCTCCTTCACAATATGTACGACACAAGCTTGCGAAAAATATAAAATCGAATCTAGCCGCTTCTATCAATTCAAGAGACAAAAACTGCTAGCTACTTCTGGATCTCATGTTAAGAAGTGGCTTTTGGTCAAACCCTAGACTAGACCCCTCAGCTACTAGTATCAAACATCCACATCATGTTTGCAACTCTTGGCAAAGGCCCTGCTGAATTGCCAGGTACGATCAATCTTATCTAGATTGACCAGCTGAACCACTACAATCAGACACCAAAGAGGGACCAATCTGGAACATTTCTGGTTGGGACAAATTTTTAAAAATTAATTCAAAGTTTATTAATTTTAGTGATTCACGCAATTCACATAAGGATCTCTTACAGGTAAATATAGATTTGTAAGTATGATACTGAGTAATTTTGACCGCCTGGCAATGATATTGTGATATCTGGGCAATGTATATCTAGATCTTCAATGTGGAGGCAAAATAAAAAAATAAAAAAAAAGAAGACAAATCGCTACCCAAGTTCTTTCATAAAAGTACCATGAGGGCATATTAAAAAAATCTTTAAAAAAAAATAGAATGATATGATATCAAAAAAGTTAGATTGCCCACATATACTAAGGTGAATTCATCCTTTGCATCCAAATCATTTTTGCTGAGCTAAAATGACCAAAGTTTGCAGCCTTATTGCACCTACTCATACAACCGGATCCAAAGGTAGGATAATTCAACTGAAAGACAGGATCAAAGACACAATTTGGTGTCTTGAATTGAGAACATAAGCAGAAAATAGTTTCAGGCACTTCTGTCTAAAATCACTAATACCATAATAAAGGACCTCATAAAGAACATATTCTTGAGCCCCATAGAAAATCAAGATACAACAGAACTCACCTAAGATCTTTGGGGATCAAAACATTGACAATGAACTGATGATCGCCTCTCAAAGTTGGTCTGTTGATGTCTGGAACACCCATGCCTGGTAACTTTATAGTTTCTCCAGGCTGAATTCCAGAAGGAATTTGAAGCTCCCTTGGACCAGCAACGGTATCAACCTGAAGTTAGATACCTACGTCAAACAATTGGCAAATGACTTCCATTCAGCTGTAAAATTGCCATCATTCTGAAACCTTCCTTTTTAGAAAAATGAATACAGTACACAGATAAGCAAACTAAGGCATTGTGGAATAATGCCATTATCAATCCGATTAATTGTCCGTAGAGTTAGTTTTATATTTGGCAGTTCTTCCACTGTTGCTTGATTCTAGAATCTAGAGATCTGTTTTCTTTCTTTTCCCCAAATGAAGAACATTTAAGAGTTGCCACATGTAATTGCACATGCACATAGCAGACAGCATAAAACCAGACACAGTGACTGCTAGGCTTATTTTGATAAGATGAAGTGTGTTGCAACTGTGGACAAGTATATTCTCAAAACAAACTAGTACCCATCTTTTTAAGGCAATGCATAGGTCTCAAATTACTCTTCTTCAAAAGCTATTCTGAACTAATCCATGGCATGTAGGTAAAACTGAACTTAAGGCAACAAGTTCCAGCCAAAGAAAGGAAATATTAATCAAATTAGTCATGATTAATTCAAGTAATAACAAGGCACTGATTAATTGATCATAAATATCACGAAGATCCATAGAAGTTGATAACAGCTGTACTTTTGTACAAGCACAATAGGCATAGAGGCATAACCATGTACCTTTAATATTGTTCCAAGTATTGCATCAGTAAAATCAACATCAATTTTTGAAAAGAGATTTAGGCCATCTCTTTTGATTCCCTGCTTTTCACCTACATGGAGGTCTATGACAAGGTCACCAATTAAACCACTGGCAGATAGAAACAAGGTAGAGAAGAAACAAGTCAGTCCACACATCTTGCTATGAAGCCCACATATATCTCAAAATAAAACCTGAATTTAGAGTGAACTGATATAGGTACTCATATTGACAAGGTAATTGCTTTTCACTTGAGGAGAATAGAGTGCATGCATCCGGGCAAACATGTATAGGTGTTGGTGTGCACAGATTATTGACTTGGCAGTAATTATAATTGAACGAAGAACAAGCAAATCCACTGGGTGAAATGTGTAAGCAATTTAATTTCCAAGGTCAAGGAAAAGAAAAATGCATTCCTGACTAAACAGGTAAGGTGGCATCAATTTTTTTTCTCTCTCTTTTTTTTTTTTTTTGGTAAGATGGCAATGGGTACTTTTATGCAAATTAGATATCCATGCTAGTTTCTTAACCTGACATCTAAGTCATTTGCCCCCTAAATATAATCTCCCCAAGCGTAAAACTTCACCAAGGCACTTAAGGAATTCCATAACAAGCACAAATCATTCCTCAAATGTGATAAGATCCACAAACAGAAGGCAAACTAAGTCACAACCATACAGGAGGTTCCTCTGAACAAGATTGACTACGGTCCAAATACTTGAAGGGTTATGTTGTCTTAAATTGTCTGCTCGCTTGCGTTTTGTCAATTTCTTAGAAAAAATTTACAAAACCTTCAGAAGATATATTTTTCTTTCTTGCATTCAAGGACTTGCGCTATTAAGGTCTCATATAATCTATTTCCTTGTAACGCTAAGGCCTTGCCACCACAAAGGCAGGTAGATCTCTTCAAATAAACCAGGCAAATGTAGTTGGGATGACTCTTCAAATAGCTTCCACTTACTTAGTTTGAGAAAACACTTAAAACAACAAACACACCTTTTTTTATCGAAGTTTCCTCCCTTTTGAATTCGCATTCTGGATCCATCATTAACTCCAGGTGGGATGTCGATACTAATATTTCTCTTTGACATTATCTTGCCACTACCACCACACCTCCGGCAATTGTCAGTTACAATGTTACCATCACCACTACATTTGGAGCAAGTAGACACCTGGCAATCATCCAATAAACATGAGAACATGCCAAAGAGATGTGAATCTAATGGAAAAATGATGGGAACTCTCACCCATGCCCATAATGTAGTTGGAATCAAACATAGCTTGGTCCACTCTGTAAGTTTACTATGTCTATCTTACATTTAAAAATGTATTAATACTACCAAGGTATTCAAAGGCATAAGCAAAAGAAAGCTGGCCAGCAGTTGAATATGCAATTAATGTTGGTCTTTGGAATCTACAGAAGTGAAGTGTGCCGATGAGATTTGGGCCAAGGTAAGAAAGTATTACTCCATGAAACATAAGTAGCAATAATATGTTTCAACTACTATGTTCAAAGCCAAAGACCTCTCATTCAATATCACCTGAGAGGAATCATCACTTGAAGACTACTCAAGCGATAGTCCTCTCTATAGGAGAGTATAATGTCTCATCTCTCTAAGCATAACATCCTACAGGAGACATAGAAAGATGTCCTCAAGAGTCAATCTTCCCCATGAGGAGAAATCACATTGCTGGTTGCAGTTACAGCACAGAGACATCAATACCATCACGTTGATGCAAGTTCCATCATTAAACAATCACAATTAGAGTGAAAAACCAGTCTATTGGCCATCCCAAGGAACTTAGAGAACGACTCCAGAAATTGAAAAATATGAAATGCTCTTCGTGGTGACAATTACCTGAGACATCATACCAAAAGGAGTCCTCTGAGTTTTCATAATCCCACCTCTGCCTCCACAGGTAGCACATTGCTTAATGCAGCTACTGGATTTAGCACCTGTTCCACCACATTGATCACACACTTCAGAAGATGAAACTTCAATTTCCCTCTGACCTCCAAAAATTGATTCTTCGAAGCTCAGGAACAGATCATACCTATAACACAACAGACAAAAGAAATGATAACTTGAGTATTCATGAGAAAATCTTTGGTACAAGGTGATACTTTCTAGTTACCGTATATCAAGTGCACGTTTTCCCACACTTCCTAAATTGAAGTTCAGGCCCCCTTGTTCGCCCCTGTCTCCAAAAAGCTCCTCTGGTCCACCAAAAAATGCACCAAAGACTTCGAATGGATCCACCTAGAGGTCATCAGAGAAAAAAGGAGAAAGAAACATGCACATGGAAATGGTTTAGTTATATCGACCCCAATATCTAATAGAGCCAAAAGCATGTAAAATAGATTGTTCCCTTAGGAAGATAGACAAGATTGTTTGTTGCTTAACTGGTTTGAAATTTCGTAGTCAGGGAAAATCTTACCCCCTGTGAATCACCACCAGAACCATCATATTCGCCTTGTAAACCCGCCTCTCCAAACTGATCATACATAGATTTTTTCTGTTCATCTGATAGGACCTGCACCAATACAAGCTGCACCCTCAGCTCATGAAAGGAGCCAAAAAAAAAAAAAAGAATATACAATGACACAGCAAATAAATCATGAACGATAAAACAAATTCTGCAGCAACTGGTCCCAGAAGAGCATAAACTTTCACAAGCATAAATTCAGAAATTGGGCAACAAATATCCAAATTCAGCAAAATTAAGCAACTAAAGACGCCAACCAGCGAGGCAAAATCCCGAGAATTGAAGAAGCTACCTCGTATGCAGCGCTTATCTCCTTAAACTTCTCTTCCGCCCCAGGTCCCTTGTTCATGTCCGGATGGTACTGCTCAAAAACCACAACAGACCGAAAACGAAACGATCAATGAAACTTCGCAACCCAATCCGGTAGGCATCCTACACTACATTCCCATCAAAAACACCAATCCATCCAAACGACAACTAAACGGCAAATCAGAATCATCCCATTTCGTCTCTAACAAAGCCATCCCCACATCACTTCAAAGCAGAACCGTCCGCCTCCGTCCTTCCATACCGCCACCGCGGAAGGAGAAGAGGAAGCACGAGCGCAAGCACATAAAGAAAACAACGCGAAACCCGCAGCAGATTTCTACCTCACCTTACGGGCGAGCTTGCGGTACGAGCTCTTGATCTCCTGCGAGGAGGCGTCGCGGCCGACGTTCAGCGTCGAGTAGTGGTCCTTCCTCGCGGCGCGGATCGCGGCGGCGCCGCGGCGGCTCCCCCCACGTCTCCCGCCGCGAGCCGGAGGGAGGGAGCGCGGGTCGAGCCGGGCTCCGGGGATCTTCGCGCCCGAGAGCTCGGAGCTCGACGAGGCCGGGAAGGAGGAGCGGGCCGCCATCGTAAACGGAGGGAGATGACAGGCGACGGGCATTTTTTCAGCGCGGATGGAAGCGAGGCATGCAGGCAAGGTGTTCGAGGAAATGACGGGAGGGTTTTGCCCGGGGTTTTTGCCTTTGGGATAGACTGAAAGCGAGGCGAGAGAGCTACGCAGCTTTAGTAATAACTGGCAACCGCCATAACCCACTGGGCAGGTTCAGAAAAGGCCCAAGCCATGGAGAAATTTTGCATTTCACCTAATGCACGTTGAATTTTCATGACGGTGAGGCCGACATAAGATTTATGATAAACCCATGAAATCGACGGTTGTGATTTGCCGGATCCACCATGACCCGTGTCCTCTTATTCCCCGATATTTCGAAAAACCATGGTCCTATTTGCAAATGAAATTCGATATGATGATCTCAAGACCTCCTTCACCTTACGTTTTTTTCTAGCTGCTCCTACTTAAAACAAGTTCCCAAATCTGACGATGGGCTAACCCAGGAATCAGTTTAGAATATAAACTATTCGTGGAGGAGTAATTGGCTGATTAGAATTTCGAATTTGAAACCTCACCCGCAAGTTGATTCTATATTAGAGTCTCAACATGGGACTGTATTGTGGGATTCCAATAACATTAATGCAAATCGAGAAGTCGGGTTTTTGAAATCATGCCGTCAAGGGTTTATCAAGAAACGGTTCGCACTCTTTTATAAGTCCTCTTAACTCTCTCACTTGACGTCAAAGTGAGAGGGTCTTCTCAATTAGCCATGCAAACAGAAACTAGGACAGGAAAAGTTTCAGGAACAAGAAAGCTTGGAAAGATCAAACAAATTAAACATCGAATTGGGTTGCCGAGCGATTTTTGAGAGGGTAGATTCCGGAGGACCAGAAGCTAGCACGTTGTGAAACAACAACAGCAACCCCAGAAGGAAAATTCCCTCAATAAATCATCAGGATGGATTCACGAAAACAATAGACGCAAAGTTGCAGATCGCCTCACAAAATTGAGTCGGCACACCTCCACCCCAAGACTCATTGCCTTTCATCATGTTAGTCCTGGCAAGAGAGACGCTACTTGTTAGTGCCTAGCCATGCTTTCGGAGTCTTCAACACTTCCTCCACTTCAATAGCCAATACGAGTCAACCAATGTTGTTAGCTTCTGCAGAACTTTAATTCCGGCCTTCCAGAGGACATAACAATAAATATTTGAGGAAATTTCTTCTCATCAGATGCGCCCCTGCTCGCAAGACTGATTGAGCCCCCTCGGTGAGTGAGATAATCTCAGGATCCAGCAATTAGATAAAATTATAATCTGCAGGCTTGAGCCACCAAAACCCTCCTAAGGTATGATTGCTTCTTTAAATGGGAGTGCAAGTGCCTCATTTAGCCTCTACTAACTTAGATGCATCCTCGAAAGAATGCGAGTAGAATGGTGAGAGTGCAACAACTTTTCCGATGATGATCAATGTGGGTGAGACCAAGTTCTCAGCAGAAATTTTATCAGCAAGATCCTTCAACTCAGCAAAAACCTGATGATTGAATGGAAGCCTGTCAGGCATTTCTCCAATAGCATGCAATTGCAAGAAATACGTTAAACCCACATGATCACATTCAAATTTGAGTACCACCAACAAATGCTTGCCAAAGATCTGGAGGTAAAACAAGATAATGGAAGACATGATGGCTTCAAGACAGTTAATTATTGGCAGCCTTGCCCTCGAGGCTCAAGAAGTTCTTGGACAGTGCGGATACAGATACTCTCTTCAAGGTACAGCAACTACATATATAATTACTCACCCAGCGCAGGGAAGACAACTCATTGAGGAAACAAGACTACTATCTGGTTAATCATACAAATGAAACATGCTGCCCTACCTCTTAAAAGACATGCAGCATCACTAATTTGGTCAAAATGCCAACTTGAGATGCATTTTTCCACTAAGTTCTCTTACTTAGAATGATCAAACCAAGATTAAGCCTTCATGCTATTTCATCAATCTAACCAAATCAAAAGTTTTTAATTCCATGCAGCATCCAACTGCTTCATACAGAATCACACACCATGCTTCCATAAAGAATTACTACCATGCTTAGTGTCACCAATTTACAGATACTACTCTCATCTGCACTAGGACACGTATATAGCGAGTATACATGATAATTTCATATATAATGGCATATACTAGCTTACCACACGTTGTTGCGGAGTGGTTCCACGCTCAACTGCAGCAGCTGGTGTACTGGGTGGCAGACCATGATGCATTAACTTCTGTGCAAGAGAAGGGAGAGTCGAGAGACCCATATAAACCACCAAAGTAGAATCAGGATCCGCTGCATTTTCTGCTACAAAAAGAGGATCTGTTCCACCTTTCCTCGAATGTCCTGTGAGAAATCTAACACTGTTCGCCACACCCCTATGAGTCAATGGGACTCCCAGCTCCGCCGCTATTCCTGAAGCAGCAGTTATGCCTGTAACAGAGAGAGACAAGCAATTCAGTATCTTCTACAAGGCCAACACTTCCTCTATTTTTTCAAAGTCAAAGGACTTGTATGCAAAAGAACATCATGAACAGGCTGACATCCGATGAAAAATTCAACCAGGTGAAAAATTCAATGAGATAGGTGCATCCTCATTGAAGCTCATCTATACCTGGTATAACTTGTACTTGAATGCCTTGCTGTTGCAGGAAGTCCATCTCCTCCCCACCTCTCCCAAATACCTACATAAACCATGTTCAAAATCCAAATATAAACCAGAACAAAACCACATTCCAAGCAAATATCCAAAGAACTGCAGATTAATGCAGATTAATTAAATCTTAAATCTGAAATATACTTACCAGAGGATCACCTCCCTTGAGTCTCACAACAGTAGCCCCCGCCTCTGCAAAATTGAGAAGCAACTCATGTATCTCCTCCTGCCCACGCAAGTACCGAAAAGATCACACCACCTTTCACAACTCAACAATACATTCACCAAAACTCAAACACGTGGTGGACAAAAAAGTAAGCCCATCAACTTCCGTAATGACTGACTCCCAAACAACACTAAAGAAAACAACACCAGCCCAATTCCTCAAACTCCGATAGAACACAGAAACGGAAGCAGAGACGACGGGCAAGTAAAATTCATTCACCTGAGTGCGGCTGTGATACCCAGCAGTCTTCCCCACGTAGAGCAGCCTCGCGCCGGGGCCAACCAACTCCAACACGTCGTTCGACACCAGCCTGTCGTAGAGCAACAGATCGGCGCCCTTGATGACCCTGACCGCCTTCAGGGTCAGCAGCTCGGGATCCCCGGGCCCCGTGCCCACCAAGTAGACGTTCCCGGGCCCGCATTGCTCGCCGCCGCCGCCGCCGCAAGCGCGCTCCCTCTTGTCCTTGAGCACCCGGAGCAGGTTCTTCAGCTCCGGCAGCTGGAGGGCGATGTCGTCCCGCCTGAGCGAGTCGAGATCATCGGCGGCGGCGGAGGCGGCGGAGCCGGAGGAGGAGGGGAGAGGGGGCTGGCAGGGGGAGCCGCTGTAGAGCCACCGGTCGCGGCGGTACCTCTCCGGCGAGTGCTTCTCGGTGAACGGCGAGGATGAGGAAGGAGGAGTGGAGGGGGTGAAGTGGAGGGAGCGGATTCCGGGTCGGGCGCGGGAGGAGCTCCGTCGGAGACGAGGCGAAGAAGCGACGGAGGAGGAGGAGGAGGAGGAGGAGGAGGAGGAAGGGAGCCTGTTGACGAGAGCCATTTGCAGTGGCGCAGAGGTTGATGAATGGATGGATGGAGACGGGAATGTATATAAAGTTCGAGCCTTTTTGGACCTTCGGAACGTGGGAGGAGAGAGAAAGAAGAAAGCCGCCTCTGTTTCTTTTGGGAAAGACGAGGAGGCGAAGACAGCTTTTGGGACTGTGAAAGTGCACATATAAAATGAGAACCGTCTCTTGGATGCTCTCGTGGGTCTTTTCTCATTCTTTCTTTTCCTTTTTCTTTTTCATTTTCTCATATTTATTTCTCGGGATAATTACATAAACAACCGTTGAATTTTGAATTAATATGTAATTTAATCTATGAACTTTTAATTTATTTAATATAATTTTTGAACTTTAATTTAATGTGTAATATCATCCATGAAATTTTAATTTATTCAATATAGTCCCCGAACTTTTAGTATATATTCAATTCAATCCCTAAACTGTATGAATTTATTCAATATAATCTCTGATTTTGAATAATTATGGAAGAACCATATTGAACATGCGAACATTTTCATATAGTTTAGGGACTAGAATGAACATGTAGCAAAAGTTCATGGATTACATTAAATAAATTAAAAGTTAAAATATCACATTGTATATTAAATTAAAGTTCATATATCACATTGCATGGGCTAAAATTTATGAATCATATTGAATAAATTAAAAGGTCATTGACCAAATTGCACATTAAATCAAAATTCATGAACTATTCATGTCAATTTTCGTTATTTCTTCGATTTAATGGGAAGTTTTTTCTCTAAATATAATAAGATTAATATATATAAAGATGGTGTAGAGAGTGATGTGGGGGAATCTTTTAGCTGGGTTTTAAATAACTAGATTCGTTCGTGTAAAGGCCTTTTAGATGGTTTTTTTGGGAATTTACAATCAACACTTTAATTTATTATCATCGGATGTGCTGTGAATAAATAGGAAAATACATCAAAGATAAATTCGTTGGAGTGATCGAACTTTTTTTTTTTCCAATTTCATTTCTAAGTTTTATTGATTTTGACAGAGGACTTGATTCAGTAGAGTCGTGCTCATGCTGAGCCACGATTTGACGCCCCTACGTGCCTCTGATGAAGCGGTCGGCTCTTAGCTTAGTCCCTTGCAGCTAATTAAGCTGAAGCGCAGGCGTAAGGAAAAAAATATCGACAGCTAAAAGATGGTGGCTCTTGGGAAGGGAAGTAGACTATGGTTTGTCCACGTACGACCTATAGCATGGGGAGGCTTCTATTATATCAATCAATTGTTATTGCGTAATTATCATTATATTTCTTAAAAAAAAAATTAAAAAGGTGTAAAATGCTTTCATTTGATCAAATAAGGAATTATTTTAACTAAGGATTTGAAGTGCCATTAATTTTTTAAATAATGATTTAAAGTATATCTTGTTTTAAATAAGAATTTGAAATGATTATGTCAATCTCAAATAAGGACATGACATTTCGACTCAGTAATGGCATTTTTTCCTTTGTTGTTCATTCGGATTATGATTGTTCACAAAATTAATTAAGGATTATATTGAGATTTAGATTGATTCATAGAATACATTATTTCCATTTATTATCTACAAAACATCGTACATTAAAAATCATTGAAGAAAAAATATAGAAAAATCTTCCCAAAATTTTATCATCTGCAGCCATGATTTTTTTTTTTGCCTCCTTCGTTCTCCTTGTCTTCTTTCATGGTATGAGAGCATTGAAGCTATTGATTTCGCTTCCGTTCATATCAATTGATTGCCTACTGAGGAACTCCGATCCTGCAAAATAGAGTTAATCCTTTGGTAAAGGAATAAAAAATTTCATAGTTTTTTTTTTTCACCACCATCATGACCTAGAAATTACCTTTAGTTTCTGACGAGCATCCCCAAGAAGAAAACATGCCCCGAATCTTAGAAAACTAGGATTAGATTTCCGTTGTTGACGTCGCCAGGGCTTAAGAGCAAATTACTCAAGCCCTAGGGCTGCGTTTGGCAGTCGGGATAAAATTCGGGATAAGATATAATTTATCATATCCTATGTTTGGTGCTCACTCGGGATAGGATAAAGTCGGATATAAGGGGGATATAGACATGATAAAATTATCCCATGGGGGAGGTGGGATAAAGGTGGATAGGATTTCTAATGTCCATAATAGGAAAGTTATTTTTCTTGAATAACAAACTTATTAAATTAACAAAATTGAAATTATATTTCAATATAAATAATATTTGAATTCTAATTTAAGAAAATAAAAATAAAAAATAAAAATTTATTTTTAATTAATCTTATTTTAATTTCTATATTCAATTTTAATTCTATTTTATAATAAAAATTCAATCTATAAATTAAATATTTATATTTATTATATATTTTAGGTATTTTTGTATTTTAAATATGTTAGTACAGTTTACTATTTGATAATTTTTTATTAAAAAATGATGAAAGGGAAAAAAGAAATAATAATGAAAATAATATAAAAAAGAGGAAAAATATAATAAATAATAAATAATAAATAAATTAAAGAATAGTGTTACGAAATATTTTCACCGTCTTCATTTATGAAGATTTAGGTTCATTTATAATGATATGTCATTTATATATAAAAAAAAAATGTACATGATGTGAACATATCCGACTTTAATACTACGATTCACCAAACACTGGACGGGATATAAAAAAATCCCAGGATTTTATATCCTATCCTATCCAATCCTATCCCGATTATAAATCCGGACGACCAAACGTAGCCTAGATGTGCATTGGCAAACCCTTCTAGCTCAGACAAATCTGGGGTGGCCCATTTTGAGCTAGCCCATTGCGGGCCAGCCCATGGTGGCCCATCTTTACCAGTGGCTACCATTTCAGATGCAATCCAATCCATGGTTTTTTGAGTTGAGCCCAAGTGCATCATCGCTAAGGATTCGGGGCCAACAAGGTTTTGTCCAACCCGATGGCAGCTCACCAACCGTAAACGGGGCAAGCATGACCAGCGGATTGGATCTAGTAAATGTGAGATAGGCAATCGGATCAAACCAATTGGATAGGGGAATAAATCCCTACCTAGCTTTCTCCAATGTAGGTCAAGAAACTAGGTCAAACAATCCGGGTATGAGAACAAATCCCTACCCGGGATTTTCACCCTAGTTTCGGTGAGTTTGGTGAACCTTGCCCTGGTGACCGTCAGCGACAACAGTGGCGCAATAGTGGCTGACAGTGGACGGTGATTGGTTAGGACAAAGAAGAAGAGAGAAGAAGAGAGAACGAAAAAAGAAGAAAATAAAAGAGAAAAAAAAATAAGTTGAGTTTGATTTTGGAATTATGATCAGGATAAAGAAATGATTTTTTTCTACTTCTTGATTTTGTTCCAAATTTATTTTTGGGAATAGAGGCGGCATTTCATGTGTATTCTCGGGAACAAAATAAAGCATTAGAAATGCACGTATATTACATGTAAATTGCACGTGCATTTACCATTTTCCATTACGATTGATACTATATCCACCATTGCCTTCATGTTTTGGAAGTTCAATGTGTTTGAAGAAGCGAAATAGGGCACCAGCAGGAATTGCAGTATACAGAGGCAGCGTACTCTCCTGCCCATCTATGATCCTTGTTGTACATTGTAAAACTCAGCTCGGTTTTCTTGATCACATTTCTCATGACGGAATAACCTTTGTGCTATTAAAGCTCACAAAACGGGATACAAGTCCATGGCCCATCTTCTTATGGATGAGCTCTGACGAGCCGCAAATGCAGGAGATGATGGCGTGGTGGGCCTCGCAAAGAAATGGATTCCGAGGTTGAAATGCAGAGAAGGACCAGCAACGTGAAAGCCTTGGCTTAGAACATCTCGATGACAGCATTATGCATTGGATCGCACATTAGACTTTTGACGCGAACAGCTGCAGTTCTGCAAAGAGTGTCTTGCTGTTTTTTCTTCTTCCAAGTTATAAGACAGCCATTCGCTCTACAATGAAAGGCTGGTCCTAGCCCTTTTTTAACCAGGTTAAACCGTTGGGCCTTGTCATTATTTTTCGGACACTATCAGCACACATAAGACTTTTAATTTGTTGGCAATTTAAACCATTCCTACAATCCATTCTTCGCAAAATTCACTTACTCCACGTCCTTTCATGATCATTAATTTGGACAATTAATCAACTTTTAAAATCATAATTACCGGCCTGTATGTCCCTCTCAAATAAGAGCTCTTTCATTTACGCATATTGGATATAAAAATGATAGTCTTGTAAATCGTTTTCCATGATTTTTCTAAAGACGGGTGCGAGAAGTCTCAATGTGCCTACACAAATGGCCGTAGTGGAAAGTGATGCGTCAGTATAAGCTCCTTCCTTTTAATATCCAACCGAAATCCCGGAAAGCCACTACAAACCAAGTGGGAATAGAGTGTTGGTTTATAGTGGAACACGGAGATAATACAAGTAGCCAGAGTTGAAAGAACAGAGAACCGTGGGAACATGTGCACAAACCGGTACAAGGAACCAATAAATCTCATAAGCGGGAAATGGGTAAAAAAAATCTAGACTTTAGGGCTAAATTGACGAATAATCGCGAAATCTAGGATTAAATTTGCACGGTTGAAATGTTTACTATTAAATTAACTATAGCACAATAAGTTTAGGACTAAATTGACATGATAGAAAAAATTTAAGATTGAAAACCATCATACAATAAGTTTAAGATTTTTTGGACAATTATCCTGCTTCCACACAAACATCTTTGGGTGGGTCTTGCCACTTTTCATTGACTTGTCTCGTTACGAATTATTGATGGGAAAAGTACTAAAAAAGTCATAAATCTATTGTATTGGTACCGATTCAATTATAAATCTTTTCACATTGGCACCAATTCATTCCATCCGGCCAATTTAGATTGGAATTTGCTAACGTGGTCCTTGTTGGCCTTTGGCAAGGTGAGGTCACCCCTCGCCACATCCTGCAAGGGGACCCTCGCCTAACCCTCGTTAGAGACCAGCGAACACTAGAAGCCCTCACATGGATGAGGCCTCTTAGTGAACCGACAACTTCTTGTTAAGTAGAAACCATCAGTTTGGATATGAGAAAAGCCTCACAAGTAAGCAAGACGTTATCATGCTCTTAAGGACGGGCTTCCAAAAACATCGAGTCTTGATGAGCACGTTTCATGCGATTAACTCAGATTCTCTAATCTTGACAACGTAATAACTATTTAACTTGGCTTATCTCTTCGTAGATTTCTTCCTTCCCAAAGAAGAGCTTAATTTGTAGTGAAGCATGAGTGTGATATGAGTATGACTGTATGATATAAATTTCCATTTCTGAGTCTCATTTAAAGTAAAACACATTGATGAGGTGGTTAACTTAATCCGAGCTCAACGAAAATTTTTGCAAGTTTCTGAAACAGGATCAAGAAAAAAATAGTTCATAAATTTAATGCTTTTGGAAGAAAGGACAAATAAAGATGGATAAAGATTATCAAAAGTTTGATAAATTAAAAACACCAAAATAATAAGTAATTTAAACAGGAGTTGATAACTCAAAACTAGTTGGTAATTTATATTGAAGAGACGCAAATCAACCGAGTTCTATTTGCTATCTCCGAGCACAAGATGATGATAGGAGGATACTCCATTTGAACTAATCGGATCACAACTCCAAAGCTGACATTCCCCTTTAATCTTTCCCTGATGAAAGTCGTCAACATTTGCTTAGAAAAAAGAGTAAATGAAAAGTATTTTCCCAATTAACAAAAAAAATGTCTACTTAAATTTAGAAAATTGATTCTCTCTTTGAAAAACATTTTTTCTAAATATGACTAGATATAAGCCCTTGGATAATAAACTCTGCACTTGGGCGCTGGAATCCTAACTCTCATTGCCGAGATTCTATTATCCAGGATCGAGTCTCTGGTGCCCTAGCCTAGTTGCTCGGATCCATTAAAGTCAAGCCCATGGTAGGTCTTGATGCCCGGGATCAGGTCCATCGAGGTCGGGTCGGAGACCCTAGTAACAATGCCTGGGTCCCCAATGCTTGGGCTCATGTTCATCGATGCTAGGCTTGGGTCATGGAGACTAAGGGTCTCATGCCAGCCTCGATGGACTCAAGCCTGGTCGTCAAGGACCAAGGCTTGGTCATTGAAGACCCAGGCATGGGCATCGCCATCCCAAGTCTAGCCTCAATGGACCAAGGCTCAAGTATCACGAACCTAAGCTTGAGCATTAGAGACCCGGGTCACAAAGGTCCCATGTTTAGCCTTCATGGACTCGAGTGCTAGGGAATCCAAACATAGGCATTGGGGCCTTGGCTTGGCCTCTGTGGACTAGGGCTTGGGTGCCAAGAAGTTGTGCACGGGTGCCGGATTCTCAGTTTTGGCTTATGTGGATGCAAGATTGATGCCTATGCTCTTGTTTGGGAGCCTAGTGGCCTTGCTCAGGCACCAAGTGCTGGGGTTGGGATTCGTGGAGGCTAGACGTGAGATCTTGATACTGGTGCCTGGCCCCGGCTACCCGTGCGTTAGTCAATAGCGATGGAATAGTAATTGTGCATTTAGGAAGCTTTATATTTTCCTTTTTAAACAACAGAAAATATTTTCGATGAGGAACAGACTCTGCTTACTAGGAAAGTGTTTTCATGAAGATTGGGTTCCTCTAGCACTACTGCCTTGACTACAACAATGTTATCCATGGATCAAATATTTTGTGTATTGGATTTCACTTGACTATCTATGATTCATTGCTTGTGCTCAAGGTAGAAGTTCTATATAAATGTATTGCCATGCTATTAATATTAACTATTTTGATTTAAATTCTTTTCTTTCAAAGAGGTGGAATAGAATAACCCGATAAATGTAATGAATGTACATCTATAATGCATTGTATGTTCCATAATAGGTCCCGCTTTTCTACCCTTTCCCAAGAATCGATGACTACTCAATACTCTTACCTTGAAAATGGAGAAGAGTTTCGCCCAATGCTTTATTTTTATTATAATTATTTTGATTCAACATTAAAAGTATATTGATTTTATTTTTTCAATAACCGAATATTTTTTGTCTGTAAATAATGCATATTTGATTCCATCCATAAATCGATTTTCTTCCCTATGAGTTTGAATCTCAATAAAAAAAAATTGGAGTTCTTACTAATTGTTTATATATTATGAAATGAATATACTACGTCAACTCGCGGGATGATTATGGATTTTTATTTTATTTTATTATGTTTGATATTATTGGAATCTACTTGAAAGAAAAATATTTCTAGTGCTTGACAAAGAACGAAACTGATTGGAGAATTCATTGTAAATTGCCTTTAAACAACAGATCTGTCATCTTTAGAACCAAATTACAAACTTCAAGCTCAAATAAAATTGCTAATTATTGTTCACTGTGCGACCACATGAAATGAATATGCGAAATCAGATTTTGACATTGATAGGAGATCTCAAAAAAGTTCATGAATCCGTTGATGGAGAGAGATTAGGGAAGATTCGTTCATAAGAAGACGAGTGAGAAATGAATGTGATGCGGGTTTTTTTCTTGGCCACAAATTTGAGACCGGTTGAGGTTATTGGAAGAGGAAAGAGGACAGCATGCTCAATACCAGCCGCGACAAGTTTTCGGTTAATCGAAGATCTATTCCCTTGACTAGATGTTCTCCGCCGTGCAAACAGGTGAAAAGTTGGAAAACGTTTCTCAGGAAATTCTTCCATCCTCAAACATACCCTTAAGTAGGTCAATGAGGCCGTTGACGATGCAACTTTTATAACGAAAAGTAAAATGTACCGAAGTAAACACCAATCACTCTTTGTTACGTTCTCTTAAGATATATATATATGGTTGAGAATTTCAGTTAGCTATTTGAGAAAGTTAATCTCTATTACTAATTTTAATAAAATATACTTTTCCACCGTGTCAGCTCGAGCTGAGCTCACAAGTGGCTCCGGCCGTCCTTGCATTGCGGTATCGACGACAAGAACTGGTCCCCTAGCGCGTGCGAAGGTGGCAGCCTCAAGACACCTTCCATAGCAACGGCTTCCCTTCGGTCTGTAATGTAAAAGAAAAAAAAAAGAAAAAAGAAAAAGAAATTTCCTATATTATAGCGTGAAACAAACAGAGAGTTCGAATTAATCAGGGTCGAAATATATTCCAGAAAAAAGCACTTATCGAGATTATAGGGAAATCATTAGCATGTTGCATCAACAAAAAAGAGAAAAATATCGCATTCCTTTCCTCAATATGTGCGGTTTCCACGTAGAGGATTTGGAATACAACGATAAGATCCTAAAACTATTATTTGCACAGACTACGAGATAAAGCCTCTAAAATTTTTAGAAAAAAACTCTAAACGCCATGTGCTTCTTGTCGTGAATCTGCAAAAGTCAATCAAATTTCAGTAGATTCAAACTTTCAAGATTGGTTTGTTTTGAGAAAAACATTTTCCTCATTTTTTATTTAATTCGCTTAGGAAATAAATGAATGAAAAGTATTTTTTTGATGAACGGAAAATGTTTTTCCACTAAAACTTAAATTTAGGAAAATTATTTTCTCTTTGAAAGAACCATAAAATGTTTTCCAATTTTTTTTTCCTAGTCTTAGGGTCCTTAGTTAATGAAATGTTTATTCTTGTAAAAAAAATTAAAAAAATCGAATATTTAATTTAAAAA
The DNA here is from genome assembly GCA_028830015.1 of Eucalyptus grandis x Eucalyptus urophylla. Taxonomy (NCBI): domain Eukaryota; kingdom Viridiplantae; phylum Streptophyta; class Magnoliopsida; order Myrtales; family Myrtaceae; genus Eucalyptus; species Eucalyptus grandis x Eucalyptus urophylla. The sequence goes on from CM054200.1 coordinate 6,682,693, forward strand.
AAAATCGATACTATTTTATTCTCTTTTTTCTTCTATTCTCTTTTCTTTGTTTTCCTTTCTCTTTCCTCCGCCGGCTGCATATCTTGGCAACGACCACTAGCTTTGTGATCGATGAAAATGCGAGCTAGCGAGCTTGAGGCTCGACCGATCTAGGCGAGCCTGTGGGAGTCACTGATTGGGCGCGATGGAGCAAGGGAAAAAAGAAAAGGAAAAAAAGAAAAAAGAAAAAAAGAATTAAAAAATCATTTTAAAAATTAAATAAAAAAATATTTAAAAATGAATTTTATTTTGCTTTGAATAAATTTATGAGATTGAAATCATTTTCAAATAAGATCCAAATATCAAAAAACGTTTTTAATTATATATCACAAAACAAAGGAAAACTAACTGTATTTCTAAAAAATACTTTTCTAGAAAACATTTTTTCTTATCATTGAGTTTTTTTGTGAAATAAATGCACCCTTAATGAGATTCAGTATGCACTAAGATCAATCATATTCCGTGTTGAACTTGGTCATAGCCCGGTGAGGGTCCCTGAAATATGCTTGTGAAGGAGAAAATTGCAAATAAATTCTGCTTTCTCTGAACAAGTGTTACTTAATTCCAATTCTGAAAAAAATGGTTCTAAATCAAGAAACTTCCGACCAAGTACCAATGCCCATTCTGTCGAGACGAACCCAAATGAATTCATTTGACAATGCTTTAGCCGAATGAATAAGTGAAGATGGCCAAACCATACAATTGAAATTCATTGCATTCCCATTACTTTTAGACGTTGGAATGCATCATTCCGCTATATCAGCCCGGTAAGTCGGTTTCGAGCAAGATCTCTAAGATAAAAATGGATCAGATAAATACACGAATAAGAGAGACCTGTAAGTAGCAAAGGATTTAGCTTATGTGCCTTATTCAAAGACAGTAAATGTCGTACCCACCCGAATTTTTAGGTGAGGAATTTGAGTGAAGGTTGAAGAAATACAAGTGGTCTCCCCTGACTCTTCTAACTTTCTCCATTACAATAATCGACATACAGTAATTAACATGAGTTCATCCACGGACAATTGTACATTTAGTCAATGCTTGGTGATGTCTTCGGCCATGGCCAGGTCGTGGCTAGACTTGTCAAAGGGGTGGATGGGTATGAGCTCGAGTTTGGGTTGGGTTGGGTTATAAATAATCCGATCCAAATTAACACATTAACTTGTTTATTTATGTTGCAAATCTAGTAACTCATACCAAATCTAATTATTATTACTAAAAAACTTTCATATTTAATCTGATGTAAGAACACTCAAACTCAAACTGAAATGATAGTGTTTAGTGAGTGAGAGCGAGAGAGAAACAAAATGAAGAAAGAATTATAAAGATAAATTCAGTTTGAATAATTTGTAAATTCATTTATGACCCATATATGCCCCACTTAACATTTGTATTATATTCTAAAACAAAAAAAAAAAAAGAAATTCATATCATGCTTATAACTCGTTGAATATAACTAATTTATATAGATTAATAAATGGACTTATGACTTATTTTGACATGTCCAAGTCTGATCGACATGCTTGCGACTCATAGAAACGTTATTAATGGCATGGTCAGATTAGGGAGAAATATTGTCAAATTCATTTACTAGGCCTCGGAGCTTCACGACGCCACCATGTTTTTGCCACTTTTTCGTGGCTGCAATATGTAACCCATGAAATTGGCGTTTCGTCTGTCCGTTTTTTTGTCAGGAAGTTGGGTCAGAGCAAATGATGCGGTACCCATGTAAGAGCGCAGAAAGCGCTGAGCTGGAACCACGGTAAAGAATAAGTTGTTGCGCCAGAAAAGGACGGAAAAGTGTAGGACTATCGGCAAAGCGGTTCATCCGGGAAAAAAGAAGAAGAAATATATATATATATATATATTTCTTCTTTTTTTGGTCAAAAGGAGACAACATATTAGCTATTAAAATTTTTTATGATCACAGTGGGTGACTGTACTCCAACCAAATATGCTTATTAAATACAGATTAAGCAAAAAACAAGATTACCTATTACAAATTTTTGCACATTGACATAGAAAATCAAATTAACGCTAAAGACACGTCAGTACCTTGAAATCTACTAAATAACTAATACAAAAATTAAAGAATATTTTGACAATGATAGAAACGTCTCCCGGTCGCATGATTATTATTCATCAATACCTTGAAATCAAAGGCTCAAAATTCATCGCCCTAATCCCAACTCTCTCTCTCTCTCTCTCGACTTAGGTTTTGTTAAATTCTAGTTGTCCTACTAATTTTCCGGATTGTGCATATCATCAATTGTACTCTATTTTCATAACAGTATTAGTCCTAGCACTATTCTTTGCTGAAGATATGAAGTGCATATTTTATATTTCTGTTCTAAGGAAAGAGGAAAAGACAGAGGCTATTAATTACATGGCATGAATGTGATTAAGTTATTCTAGACAATAGATAGGTCACTTAATTATAATTGAAGGGACTTATTTGTAGATCAAGCCACTAGGCTTCGTTTGTTTCAAGGAAATTGGAGTGTTTCTAAAAAATGTTTTCTAGGAAGCCACTTTTCAGAAAAATGCAATTATTTTATGGTATTTGACTGAAATTTGAAAATAAAGTGGAAAATATATTTCATTGTTCAATAAAGAAAATCTTTTCCTTTATGCACCTTTTTCACTAATTTATTTATTTATTTTTTAAAATCAAATTTTCAATTATTTATTTTTTAAAAATGGTTTTTAAATTATGACTTATTTATCATTTAAATAGATCATATATGGGTTTAAAACCCATTTTGACACCTCTACTATTAACATGCGCATGAATCAATCTTGTTCTCTCCTATTATAGATGAGAATAGATAAGATTTCAACAAGTGGCGCAATCAAAGAAGGTTATATAACTCAACTTTCTTATTACATATATAAAGCATAATCATTTAACCATTCATTAATACATTTTAAGCGCCTACTATTTTGAGCATCCACAAAATTCCAGTGCAAAGAAGAAAACCCACAAGAAATGCCCAAGTTTGTCCACTGCTGACGTGGTTATCATCCGCCCCATCTCGGTCACGCCATAATCATCAAACAGAAGGGATCAAAACTGTTGCTTTTCTCTCCCCATGAAACCCTAGGAAGCAAGCCCTGGCAACTCCCTTACCACAAGGTCTCTCTCTGGCTGCGAGGTGCTTTCTTTGGCTGGTTCTACTATCTGGTTTTGCAGTGAAATGCCCAAGTTCGTCCGCTGCTGACGTGGTTATCATCCGCCATATCTCGGTCACGCCATAATCATTAAACGGAAGGGATCAAAACTGTTGCTTTTCTCTCCCCGCGAAACCCTAGGAAGCAAGCCCAGGCAAGTCCCTTACCACAAGGTCTCTCTCTGGCTGCGAGGTGCTTTCTTTGGCTGGTTCTACTATCTAGTTTTGCTGTGATAATGCAGAAAATAGCAAGTGACCCAGGAAAATGCCCCATAACCAGAGTGCCTTTTTGGGTTCGTTGTTTCTTGTGTCGCTCGTTAAACTTGATATCTAGTTCTATTTGCAGATATTGGACTGGAGAATTTGAATGATTGTTATCATATATTATATGGGCATGCTTTAACTCATAATGGATTTGTATAGCGGTCAAGTGGTGTTCAAACTAACTTCTGCTTTTTACTACATGCTTTGTTAGCATCATTGGAAGTGCACGGTGCCATAAACTTAAAAGTTTGGTCAATATTCCTGCTTTCATTACTTAATTTTCCTTCAATAGCCTTCATGTTACCTCTTTTGGAAGCATTCACTCGGTTTAAATGCATCATCTGGACATGAAGTGATGGGTTTTTTATTTGTTGGGCTAAATCAAGCTTGTCTGCCCATGTTCTTTTTTAAGTGAAAATAATTACAATATATAAATGAAAAAGGAAGAACATTAAAAGCGGTCTTGACATAATATGTTCTTTTTCTCTTTTTGAGACAATAGTATACTTCTTCTTGAAGAATGGAACTTTAGGGCTTCGATCAATTCTTCTGAGACCGCAAGGAGTATTTAATTTGTAGCAAATAAAGTATGTTTGTCTTCATGATATGCCTTTTGATCGGTGTTACATGTTTTTTGGGCATGTTTTCGCGTTTTTTTTTTTCGGTATTCGATCGTTAGAGTATCGATTCATTTTTCAGGAATTCGTTTTCTACATTAGTATTAGAGCAATGTTGTTCATGTTTCTCGATCATTGTTGACGTTTATAATTTATTTTTGACCGAATTTTTGAGAAACGTCACCATTGGACACTCGGAGACAGAAATCCCAACACTTGTCTACTGTTCGCCCTTCCTTTTTGATTTTTCGTGAATCAAAATTTATTTTTGATAGTTAAGGTCGTAGTTCTTGTTGAGATGAGAAAAACGATGGGTGGGACATGCCTGCACGCATGGCTGGAAGGAGCAGCATTGTCGGCATGTGCGTTTCTCGAGCGCATATGTGGCACGGGCGGGCAGTAAACCATAGGCACGTGTGCTGCAAGCGCACGGCAATTGCTGGCGTGTGTGTGGCACGCACCTGCTTGAGTTTACTTTTTTGCCCCCATTGTCTTTGCGTTATTATTGTTTTGCCCCTATCTATGTATTTTTACTATTATGGTTTTATGTTATTACTCTTTTGCCCTAACTGACCTGTTGACCCGACTCGGATGACCCGTTGACTCGACTTGGTCATCCATGGACCGTCGACCGGAGTTGACCACCGATGACCTTTGTTGACCGGCGCAAAAAAGAAAAGAAAAGAAAAAGAAAACGTGTTTTTCAATTTTGTTTGTTGTGAATTATATGTAATCATTTTGTTTTGCATTTGTTGCAGGAGCAATGACGCATTTTGTACGCAGGCCTATATTCCCGAGAACAGAGGAACAAAAGGCAAGACTTGAAGCGCTAAAAATTGAATTAGCTAATTATCGGTGGATTGATGGTGATGTAGTGTCACATATCATTAGGGTCAATCAGATGATACAAGAAATCATATGGAGTGGTTATCTTATGCCAGATTTTCAGAAAGTGCCAGCCCTAATGAAGACTCTTCCATCAGAATGGCAAGCAGTATTAGATCGCTTATGGGAGATTAACGTGGTCCCAGATTATAAAAAGCTTGCAATAGCTTTTGTGAGAGAATACTATAGAATTGAGGCAACCAAGACTTCAACTCTTGAGTTGAGTGTCACTTGGCGTAGAATGAATGCGCCTTGGAGGAGCCATAAGGGCTTTCCTGAGGTTTTTTCGTGGTTGCCTAATGTGCCATTAAAATTCTCAAAGGAATTTATTAAGAAATTAGAAGAGACTTTCCCAGTCTATGAGATAGATGAGTATCTTTGAATTTATTTATTATTTTTCTTAGATTGGTTTAAGATGTTTTAGGAGTAAATACTTATTTCTATGTTGATGTTGATATGTTTCCTCTGAATATATTACTTCGTCTTAATGAAAGTTCAATATTATCTACTATTGTAAATTATTATGCATGATAAAATCACTAATTGCGATTCACTGGATTCGCCACAACCCTTGTCTGGTTAAGAACTTTTGTGACACCAGAGGCTCCCTAACTCACACTTGCTGCCGGAGCCTACATTTTAGAGTTCTCTTATTCTTTGAAATTTCGAAAATCCATAGTCCTATTTGCAAATGAAATTCGATATCACAAGCCTTCACCTCTTGTTCTTTCCTAGCTACTCCTACTTGAAACAAGTCCCCAAAACTAACAATGGGCTACATCGGAGTTAGTTCAGAATATGAATGATTAGTTAGGGAATTATTAGTTGTAGGAATTTCGAATTTGAAACCTCAGTCACATTTAGTTGCAGTCTCAAAATGGGTTTGTATTGCGGGATTCCAATAGCACAATGTAAATCGAGATGTCCGGTTTTTTGAGCCACCTGGTCAAAGGGTCTATTCGCACTCTCGCACTCTTTCATAAGTACTCTATTACCTTCCTCACTTGACTTCAAAGTGAGAGGGTCTTCTCAATTAGCCATGCAAACAGAACCTAGAACAGGAAAAGTTTCAGGAACAGGAAAAGTTTGGAAAAGATCGGACAAATTAAACATTGGATTGAGTTGCCGATGGTGGCCAGAGGGAGTTCTTAAGAGGGGAGATCCCGGAGGATCAGAAGCTAGCACATAGTGAAACAACAACAACAAAAGAAAAATTCCCTCGATAAATAATCATAATGAATTCACGAAAACAATAGACACAAAGTTGCAGACCGCCTCACAAAATTGAGTTGGCACACCTCCACTCCAAGACTCACTGCCTTTCAATAGGTTAATCCCGGCCAAGAGAGGTGCTACTTGTTAATGCCTAGCTGCGCTTCGGGAGGGCTCTGACACTTCACTTCAATAGCTGACACGAGTCACCTGTGTTGTTAGCTTCCACGAAACTTTAACTCAGGCCTTCCGGAGGACATAACAATAAATATCTTGGAGGGAATGTCTTTTTTATCAGATGTGCCGCTGCCCACGAGATTGATTGAGCTCGCTCAGTGGGTGCGATAATCTCAGGATCCGGCAGTCAGATAAAATTACATTATACAGGCTTGAGCCATCAAAACCCTCCGAAGGTATGATTGCTTCATTACAGGGGAATGCAAGTGCCTCATTTAGCCTCTACTAACATAGATGCATCCTCGAAAGCATGGGAGTAAAATGGTGAGTGCAACAATTTTTCTAATGATGATCAATGTGGGTGAGACCAACTTCTCAGCAGAGATTTTATCAGCAAGATCCTTCAATTCAGCAAAAACCTGATGATTGATGGAAAACGGTCAGGCATTTTAGCATGTGATTGCATGAAATACTTTAAACCCTCATGATTACATGCAAATTTGAGCATGAGCAATAAACACTTGCCAAAGATCTGGAGGTAAAACAAGATAATGGAAGACACGATGGCTTCAACACAGGTTATAATGGGCTGCTTTGCCCTAAAGGCTCAAGAATTCTTGAACAGTGCGGTACAAATTCTTTCTTCATCGTACAGCAACTACATTTATAATTACTCACCAAGCGCAGGGAAGACAACTCATTGAGGAAACAAGACTACTATCAGGTTAACCATGGCAGATGGAAACATGCCGCCATACCTCTTTTAAGAGGTGCAGCATCACTCATTTGGTCAAAATGCCAACGTCTGATTCAAGATTTGATGGTCAAGGTGAGATGCATTTATCAACTAAGTTCCATTACTTGGACTGATCAAACCAAGATGAAGCTTTCATGCTATGCCATCAATCTAATCGAATCAAAAGCTTTTAATTCCATGCAGCATGCGACTGCTTCATACGTAATCACACACCGTGCTTCCATAAAGAATCACTACCATGCTTACCGTCACTAATGTACAGATAATACTCTCATTTGCACTCGGACAAATACACAGCGAGCATATATAATTATTTTATATACGATGACATATATTAGCTTGCCACATGTTGTTGGGGGGTGGTTCCATGCTCACCTCCAGCAGCTGGTTTACTGGGTGGTAAACCATGATGCATCAACTTCTGCACAAGGGAATATAGGAACGATCAAGCATTAAACTAAACTCCTAACGTCGATAGGATAACATGGATTTCGGTATTTCATTTACGTATTTGGTCGAGCCTGTGGTGTGCGTTACTGAAGAAGGGTTTCCGGCCCAAGTCAGGGCCTGAACCTAGGCCTGTGAGCTCGTCCCACGACGTAGGAGACTAAGGAGACGAAATAGAGGGGCTGCGAGGGCTGGAGCTCACGCGAGCCGCAAGGCAGCGAGCTCCGGTCTGTTGTGCCCCACACAGGACAAAAGGGGCAGAGCAGGACCTACCTATTCGGGTCGGTGTTATCGCCAGGAGAGTCGCTGGACAGATTGACGCGCGGCCGGAGCTTCCCTTGAGGCATTTGAACCTCTCTTCTCTCAGACGGCTTCCTCTCGTTCTTCCGCTTTCTCTCTGTAACTCGTATCTTCAATGGCCGACGCCCCTCCTCTATCTCTCAAAGCTTTTTTTTTTTTTTTCCTGGAAATGTCTTGGTCGGTCGAAGCTCTCTATTTTTCTCTCTGGCCGAATGCTCTCTCTGTCTTTGCTTGCTCGACACAATCCTTTTTTCTTTTTCTCTCGCCCAAGCGTGTGTGGGAGAGGGACGCGTAACGAAAAAAATCATCTCCATTTTACCGCATGGGTTTTCAAGTGGGGAATGGTTCCAAGTGTTAAAGAAGCTAGTTTCAAAGGGTTAACCAGCGTTGTACCACACACAATTTTAGGGTTTTTAAAAACATGACATTATAATCACGACACTGTCCAACTACAAAATAATACCAAGTGGAATTGCATCATTTTCAACGTTACTAACTCTAATTAAACAATCACCAACCAAACCAATCGCCACCAACATTACCAAAAAAAGAAAGAAAGAAGATTCACCCTTTTGTCAAAAAACCGCTTTGGAATTGAGAAAAAAGAACACTAATTAAGCTGAGATTAACTCTTGATTGGTCCCCCAATTACTAGTGCAACCCCTTTTTAGAAAGTATAATCTTAATGTCACATGTCGAGTTAGCTACCATGAACTTAATTTAAAGTCATGTACATGTTTTTTTTTGGTCAGACATGTACGCATGTAAACGCCCAAGCGATAATTACTACTGCCATCCTCTACTCGTGAGGGGTTCAGTGAATGGAAAAGAGAGAAGTGTAGAAACGGCATTGCCATCCTCTACTCGTGAGGGGTTCAGTGAATGGAAAAGAGAGAAGTGTAGAAACGGCAAATAATAGTAAATGCATGAACAATTCATGGATTAGTAAGCTTTAAAAATATTTGTCATGATGGACAAGTGACGGGGATCTCAACTATCACTGATAAAATCTGGAGACAGTCGCTATTTGAGCAAAACATAGAAGAAGCAGCAAATCATTCCAATTGAGGTCGCCATGCCACACATGAAAGATGAAGTAGAGACATCAACCGCGACACAAGCTAGCGTCGTCATGAGAGCCACAATTCGGGGAAATTCCAGAGCTAGAGTTTTTATGGCTAGGAAAATCCAATTATTGGACTCGATAAATTAAAGGAACATTCTTTCTCAATTTATATCAAAATAATTTATTTATAGTCCCGAAATCTTGACTACACAAGGAATCCACTAAATAAATAAAAATAATAAACTAAGTATTCCTAACTATAAATATTTATACTTAAAAGATTATCTACTTAAACAAAACGCCATATAATTGGTAATCAATAAGTGTATCTTCAATTAAAAAATACGTTATCTTTCATTATGGCGCAATATATGACTTTCCCCTTTTAGTGTCCTTGTGATTGCGCCACTTTAGCATATGACTTGAAGTTTACAAATAGATACCATTAAAAAAAAGGTGATGCGGTTATTCCTAATTTTTATTAATTACAGTTATTTACGGCATATGATTAAGAATTTCCTTAAAAAACTAATTGTGTCTAAAGTAGGCGAACCGCTGACAAGTTGATAAAGTTTCACTGCATGAAAATTATTGGATCTCTTCTTTTTTATAAAAGTGTCAACATATTTGATCACAATTAAATCAATTTTTTTTACCAGTCCAAAAGTATATTATCTCAAAAGAATTACTAAAATGAATGGTTTTTTCCCCTCAATTTTCTCATTTTTACTCAAACCTTCACCATACACGTCCGTTTGGTTGCAATTTTCCTCACTTCATGATATTGAAAATCTGACAATAATTACATTATTTGATTTTCTCTTTCGGCTCGACGATATATTCATCACTTGTCTATTTTAGCAATGTATATCCATAAAGATAGTTATTTTCTATTTGGTATGAGTCTATCTTTTTATGAGTGACAAATATAAAGATATTTTCTCTTTCCGTATGGAATTCCGCATTGTATAAAAATCCTCCTCTGCCTCCCCAATCCACCGTTCTGCTGCTTTCTCTCAAATCCGTGAATCAACAACTATCGCGGAAAATTAGTCCGGTCTCCTTTCGAAGCTGCTAGAATTGTGCTCGAGACGACTTCTTCTTGAGGACTGGTTTGCATTCCGATCTGTGTGCTCGACGTGGCGTGCTGCCGCATTCGAAAAGAGGTTCGATTACCCGTGGTGGATGCTTGAGGACGATGAGAACACCAAGACAGAGTGGGCTGAGTTCTACAGCCCCTTCAGTTCACAAATTCACAGAGCTGTGTTGCCGGAAGTGAAGGGGAAGAGGTGCTTCTCTTCACGGGGTTGGATCTTGACTATCGGCGAAGATTGGAAAATCCACATGCTGAATCCTCTGTCACGTGCTGCCAGTCGTTATCGCGACGACGTCATTGAGCTCCCTAGTGGGGACAAATTCCCAGCTGGGATCCCGAAGTTGAAGGACAGTCGGATTTCATGTACCGGATTTTCCTTGCAAAATTTGTCTTGTCTGCAAGCCCCGCTTCTTCTCCAAACTATACGGTCATGGTCATTCGCGAGACCCCCAAACCATTAGGCTTTTGGAAACCTGGCAACGAGGAGTGGAAAGAGCTGACTCCCCCGGACCCATATAGTGGTGTTTTGGATGTCATACATTACCGGGGGCAATTTGTTGCAGTTAACTCCAAGGGTAGTATATTCACTTGTGATGTGGATGGACCAAATCCAACAGCTCAAGTAATATCGGAGGCACTCGAGATGCCTCCGGAATTTCGAGAGAGCATAGATCGTTGCATGCAGCTATATTTAGTGGAGTCGGCAGGCCGTCTATTGATGATCTTAGGATTTGGACAACAAGAGCATGGAACCGCCAGTTTTCAAGTTTTAGACATTGATGTAGATGCTAGAAAGTGGACGGAGCTTGAGAGGATGGGGAGCGTGTCCCTCTTCGTGGGTTTCAACTCTTCCTTTTCAGTACAGGTTGATGAGATCAAGCAATCTATCAAACCAAATTGTATTTACTTTACCTGGTGCGAGGATATCGGAATATACCACATGGAAGATGGAAGAATTGAGTTTGATAAAAAAGCTGATTTGGATGTTTATCCGCCTCTATAGATTGAATCTCCACCTTTCTAGATTGAACCAAGATTTTGAGGCAGCACTAAATTGATCTTCAGCTAGACATATAGAAGCAGCCTTCTGTTAGTAACTATTTGTGGTAGGATTTGCTTATGACTCGAATTTTAAGTTGGTTAGATAAGTGTTCATATTTTGTTAATCTTTCTATACGGTGTAGAGTTGCTTTTGAGATTACATATAGTCCATAGAGATTGTGTTCTTCACATATTTTATGAAAATATTAACTAAATTTTGAGATATACAATAAAGGAAGAAACTTTTTTATGGCATAAAAGATTAGCTTAAAGGAACCTTTTTTAAGGCATCAAAGATTAGTTTAATCTATTGAAGTGACATCTCGTTAGGTCTCGCAAATTTATCCATTTATAAGAATGAAAATATCTTATATGATATGCATGACTTGAACTAAAGAATTTGAAGATAACATGAAGAGAGTGACCGCGAAATTTGAATATTATATGACAAGATGGCCAAAATTAATAATCCATTTTGCAACATCATCTGATTTTATCTCTAAACCGCATGTGTGACAAGGTGCGTTACGACACTCGGACGAAGGGTCAAAAAATAATATAAAAAATTTGGAAACTATAATAAGAATTTCTCGCCCTAGATATTTGACTCCAGGTTGGCCTTTTACTTAAAACAACCACCATCGGTTGCATCAGCCCTTGGTGCTTGTTGATGTGATTTCCAGTACCAATTATAATTTAATTTCCAATAGTATCCAAATTATTTTAAATTCAATTATTCAGATGGTGGTTGGAACCATCATATGCACTGAGGTACACAAATGTTGTTTAGCCCTCACTTCCAACGAATAGTTTATCATCATTTGTAATCATCATTTTATTTAATCTTTATTTATTCTAGCATACTGTATACATTAATCATAGTTATAATGACCAGCGCACTCATCAACTTAATTTCTTCTAGAAGGTCTCTATTGTTTTACTTTGGTGAAATAAAAAATTTTGTAAAATTTTATGCACGCTCATTGAGTGCTTCTTAATCTTATGAACCCTCATTTCAACATTCAATTTAATTGAAATTTTAATTGAATTGATATTTTATAGTCATAGGAAATGCGATACAAAAAAAAAAAAAAAAATAAAAATCTTATGGGAGTTGGTCGATTTTGTATTTTCAAATTGCTTCTTAGGCACGAGCATTATATAGCTTTGACTTAGCTTCATCACACTGAAATGTGAAGTCGGTATCTCTTTTACATTATGAGAACCATCTCCTATAAATGATAATGACTTGATTCATTCATTGATTTTTTTTTGTATGATCCGATAGCTTGTTTTATCGGTAAGGGATTGTCCAACCAAATTCAAATCACCGAGACTCACACCTAATAGTAACTTTGGGAGTCACCCTCCATATTCTCGTGAATGGTACTACACTCGGTCGAATCATGTAGATCAGGCAATTTGCATACATACATAGAAACTGGGTGATTTGAAAATCCAAATATCTCATATTATCTGAAGAAAAAAAGAAAAAAGTAATGCACGAGCAAGGTTGAGTCTCTTTTTCCTACAAACCCTAGCAAGTCAATTACCTCATGGATTTATTATTCAATAAAAATGAAGCAATTGTAATAAGAGCTACTACAACGAGTTGCGCCACTCATAATCAGATAAGTTGACAAAATCATGAGGAGAGGACAACTAAAAAAATTGAATATCTCATTGAGATTGTTAACATCTAAATTTTGACTAAATATTTAGGATTAAATTGTATAAGAAAATTAGGGACCCATTTGGTCCTAACAAGAAATGATTTTTTTGCATCATCTAAGTCTTAGTTTTTATTTGCATCCATCAAGTTTCATTTCCTTTATTTTACATTTTTTTTAGGATAAATTAATTATATTTAAAGAAAAATAAGAGGGCCCACGGGGGCTGGGCTTTCACGCCCAGACTTTCCTTCCTCTCCTTTCTCCCCTACGCAGGCCCGAGGCCTATTTCCCTTTTGTTCTTCTTTGGCCCGGCCCCCTTCCTTCCTTCTTTCTTCTTCTTCTTCCTTCCTCCTTCCCCCTCCGCCTGTGCAGGTCACCCGGCGACGACGACGACGCGCGCGAGGACGTTCTACGGCGGCGGAGAAGGAGTAGGCCGGTGACCGAGCAGGCCTGGGCTAAACCTACCGCGGCCGGTCGACGCGCCAAGGATCGGCGGTCGGAGCCTCCGTAGACCGGCCTCCTCGGCCTATAAATAGGCCGTCCGCGAGCTAAGAAAACACACACGAAGAGAGAGAAGTAGCGAGCTTCAGATCTGGAGAGCTTGCGGGCGGAGGTAAAGGAGAGAGAAATCGAGATCTGGGGAGGAGGTCGAGAAGAGACACAGACGAAGGCGGCGAGCTCAGAGGACCCCCCGAGAGACATCTGGGGCGTAACGTACACCACCTGTTCGACACAATGACTCAACGAGATCTAGTTTCCGTGCCCTCGCTTCTGGCCAGCACCGACGAGCGTCCTTGGCTTGATTCACGTTGTCGAGATGATGTTGTCGTGTTTAGCGATTCGGGCGTCGGTCGTTTGGGTCGTTTCGCAGAGTCCCCGTGGTCGCCGTTGTTTCTTGCTCGTTTGCAGGAGAGGGGGCCATCGGCCGGCGGCGTTGCGGCCGTCCGAGACGAAGGCCCAGGGTGAGGCGACGCTCGGAGATGCCACCAGCGTGGGCTGTTTTTTATTTTTTTATTTTTATTTTTTTTAAAAAGAATAAGAAAATAGGTGAAAGAAGATAAAATGGGCTCCCTTTTGGCCTAGCGGCTAATGAGATACTCAAAATTCTCAAAATTGTTCTTGTTGTTGTTTTTTTTTTTTTTTTTGGTTGTGATCGAGGAACCGCTAGAGACTCATTTGGGACCAATCAAAATGATTGTTATTCTTCATAAATGCATGAAAAATCCTTGAAAATCCAAAAAAAGTCTTGGGATTTAAACAATATTATGTATCGGAAGAGTATTAGTGATTAATTAGTGTAATCAAATCCCCAATCATAGTTTCTCTTGTTGCACATAAATGAAATATTTCTTTTAATGTTTCTCTGATTTGATGACTCTTATTTAAAATTAATTTGCAAATTAAAAACTCGAATTATTACTCATGAGTTGAGGGGCTTAGAAGAGGTTGGGCTAACTCTACTACTTAGCTTTTGACCAAAAAAAAAAAAAAAAAAACTCTACTACTTAGCCAACTATTAGCCTCCGCATGCACATGTGCGTAAGGACACTTGAAAGGGAGCTTGCAACTAGCGAAGAATTTAAGCTGCCCGAGGCAGCAAATTTTGTAAATTGAAAACACTGGTTGGAAAACGAAGCCACAAAATTTGGCTTAGAAAGGGTAAAAAAATGATGTAAAAAAAATGGAAAAAAACTGAAAAAACTACTAAAATTTCTCGCCCTCAGATTGTTGATTCCAGGTTGGGCTTTTCTTAAACGATGACGAAATGGATTGCATCGCAGCTTGGTGCTTCTTGATGTGATTTCAAGTACCAATTTTAATTTAATTTCTATAGTTATCCAAATTATTTAAAAAAAAAAATTAAATTTTCATACGGCGATTGCAACCATCATATGAGCTCAGGTACACAAATGTCGTTTAGCCCTCATTTCCAAAGATTAATTTATTATCACTATGAATTATCATTTTTCTTTATCATTTCGATTTTTGTCTATTGTTAATGACCTTTTTTTTTTCTCTTCTTCACGGCAAAAGGGCCTTTCTAAAAAATAACATCAAAATCCATGAATTAATGCCAAGCAAAGGGTGTTTTGACCCAGATAACAAACGAAAATTTAATAAAATATATTATTGTTCCAGCTTTTTTTAATGTTAATTGCAATTACTTGTGGTTTAATTATCAGCATGTCCTCAATCTAAAGTCTCTACCATTAATTCTTTTTTTTCTGAAATTAGTAATCTAGAAAAATTTATGCGAGTGCATTTAATGTTCTTTATTCTCATCAATTCTCATTTCGACGCGAGGAAGAATTTCGAAGGAAAGAAGGCGTTTGACTGCTCAAGTCAACGTTCAATGTGGTTGACATTTCAATTAATTTGTTTTCTTTATTGTACGTTCCTTATTTTCTAGTCATAGAACGTATCATCGTCATATTATTTTCCCCTCACAAAGCACTGTAATGAAACTTTATACTAAATAAAAGTTTATATATATATAAACTCGTGCACGCCCAAACAACCTTGGCAAAACGCAATTAAAGAACCTTTTTACATTGATCTTAATGACTATATATAAAGAAACAAGAAATTTATCTTTTGATCTATCCAAAATGTTAACACACATTTCATCAAATTAGTAGTATTCAAAATTTCCCGTTCTTACCCTATAATTGATCGCAAAAGGTCATCATTACAACCATACGTCCTTCATGTAACTGTTGCCAAATATTCCATTCTTGCTCTGTATTTTAAACACGTAATGATCGAAATTGGAAAAGCCGCAAAACATTGTTATTGCCCTCATTTTTGTCACGTTGGGGTTGATAGATGAAGCTCCTATTTCCAATTTTAAGTTTGATATGATTAAGGTTGTTCGACCACCTTGGATATTCAGTTCGGGAAATCAGGACAAAAAATTATGTTTTATTTTTTTAATTGAGAAAAGTATTTTAGATTTATTACTTTATTTATCTTCTGCGGTAAGATTAGGTTACTGCCGAGAATTATATATATAGAGAGAGAGAGAGAGAGAGAGAGAGAGAGAGAGAGAGAGAGAGAGAGAGAGAGAGAGAGAGAGAGAGAGAGAGAGAGAGAGCCTCTTAGTTGTATTAGGGGAATTAAAGTTGTACTTGTGAGTAGTGCATGGTTTAGTTGTTTAAAAAAATTATTCTCATAACTTTTTTAATCTAGATATTTTCCAACAGGGAATGCCTACTCAAATAACTTCAATATGTTTTAAGACTTGAAAAAATCAAAGCCGCATTTTTAGCATTCACAAAAACTAGTATAAAAATTCTTAATGAGAATGTCTCTAGATTAAAACTTGACAAAACGAATTGATTTAAACGAAGATGTACGTGTAAACCATTAATGCGAAAAGTGCCCATACTTGCAAAATGTCTCGAAATATAGGGGCCCTGAATATTCAATAAATGAGAAAGTGTTTGGCAATTTTAATGGTAAAAAAAATTAATTGATGATAAATTTGTCATGAGTAAACTAGTTTGGAGTTTTTAGTGGTCAAAAAATTAAGTTGGAGTAAATTTGTTATAGATATATGAGATTGAAGTTTTTTCACGGTATTAACCCAAATTTAAAAGACCCACTTTGCACGTATCCACAATACCTATGAATATGGAATGCCGAATTAATTAATGGGGAATTGCCTTGACTATGTTGAATAAATACGTTTTTTTGTAATATTGACTCAGGAAGTTTACATATATCATAATTATTTCAGAATACAAGGGGTTATTTATTGCAGAATAGAGGGTAAAAATCCGAGATGCATGGTCTGGAGCTAGACATCTTATACCAACAATGTTGCATATGAACATTCGTCTGCTTTTTAAGCAATTAGTAAGAATCCTGAAAATTCTCCCATTTCTATAACCTAGCGTAAAAGAACATTTTCCAAATTTGAGAGTCGCTCAGCTAAAAACATTTGAATGATGTAGTAAAAGATAAGCTAAATTGAACAGATCTTAGTAGCATTGGTATACAAAAACACCAAAAAATTAAAAACAAAACAGAGTACGATTAGTTTAACTTTATGCAATATAACCTCGGATGTGCAACTTACTAGCAACTATGCAACATCTCATTGATTTTAGAACCTCTTTTACTAGGCGCCCCTCTAGTTATGGGGCACAACATTATGCAACATCTCACTGATCAAGTGAACTTTTTGCAATGAGATGGAAAGATAGGCACCGCAATGGTATTGATTAAGCACTATATTTAAATATTACGGTTGAAGGAAATCTCGGTCATGTCAAACATGAGAAAGCGACAAACAAGTTAATCTGAGAAGTAAGCAAAACTGCCTGAAGAAAATGCTGGAAGGAACGAGTCAACTAAAATTAAGAATTGACTATGACTGATAATCGAGATGGTCAATATATTCATTTAAAGCACAAGATGCATATAGAATGAAGAAGAAACATACAGCCACTAGCAATTATGCTTACCATGTCCTCGGCGAATTTGATCCACCGACAGGAATGACATATGGCTTTCTTCCTTAAGCAACTTTTCTTTTAAGATTTTAGTCAGTGTAAAATCAAATTCAGTGAGGCAAACGAAAAAATCAAACCTTTTTTGAACATGGTAGAGCATAGTTCACTCTACCAAGTTTTATTAACTTATTAGCATAAAATTCTTGTAGTTTCACTCAAATGTCAAAACCTTATAAAAATGCCATCCACAAGCCCAATTACTTAAAGCAAATCCGCACGTTATCCGAGCAATATTTTCTTTGTGTGGCAATAGCCAAGACATGCTCAGATGCGCCACTTTCCGGTTAACCAATTAAATATTATCTTGAAAAAAAGAGGAGATATTACAAGCAAAAGACAATTAGAAGCAGGTACAAACCACATTCCCTAGTTTGGCATATTCCTCTTTGGAATTTTACTCAGGTTGCGTCCTCTTAAGTAGACCTCGTTAAATTCCTATTAGCATGGTTTTTAGTAGGCACTAGACTTTTCACTCATTCTTGTGCTATAAAATCTGCTCGTTGGATGCTCGGTGAAATTGTAACAAAACACTGAATCTTCTCTTCTATTAGAGACGTTCTCCCCCAGAACTTTTGCACAAGGGATCCCAATATCTTCAGATATGTGGGTACACTTGTTAGTCGATTAAGGCAAAAAAGTCAAAATTTCTGATGAATCTTGAAAAATCATTAAATTATTGTTTCTATGCAGCCGAAAGGTTTGGGGTATGCAATGAGCACTCAGTGGAACTCAGGTTTGTTAAGGAAGTTGCTACAGCCACTGGAGTTGTTCTTGACCCAGCTTACAGGTATACAAAATCACTGGCCTTTTGTTATTTTTGTCACTCGTATATATTTTTGTAAGTTTGTGAGATGTGCATATACTTTCTTCTTTTTTTTTCTTGCTTGTTGCTTTAAAGCATTGTGAGATGTGCATATGCGTTCTCCTTTTTTCCTTGCCTTTTGCTTTAAAGCATCGCAGTTTCGACCAATCATGGTTTTTGACGTTGAAGCCTATTGACATTCTTTCGATTCAGAGATGTCCACATATTTTCTGAGTGATGAAACTTCATTATATCTTATTATTATTTTAATTTTTTTTAATTTTTTTTAATTTTTTTAATTTTTTATGAGAGGTATGGTGCAACTTAGGTTTATTGCCGAGTCTAAATTCCCATGACTTCTGACAAATAGATGTAAATTAGTTGTTCACGAGGAATCAACTCAAACACTTGGAAATATGCAAAATAAAACTGTCGAGATGTGAGGAAAACAGGAAGCCAGACAATTAGGAAAAGTAAATAAACACCTTGTATAAGTAATTTCAGATTATTTTAGCTACAACCATAATACGTCCTTAAGGATAAATGTCATCTTGATAGTACATGCAAACTTGAATTAAGTTCCGTTTTCTAGTTGGTCGTTTGAGAGCCGTAGTAAGACAATTGGCAGCAATCATGCAAAAGTATTAAATCAAAATTTCATGAATTTGATGTTGGGTTAATGTTAGTCCTTGTTAGAAATTTCTCGTCGATTTCACTTGAAGAAAAGGAAGATTACTGGGACCTGACTAATCTTTGATCTGATTACTGGGAAAGCTGCTTATGGAATGATGAGGGAAATGGCCGACAACCCGATGAAGTGGGAAGGAGGGAGAGTCCTTTTCGCGCATACAGGCGGAATCCTTGGGCTGTTCCACAAGGTTGATCAGATGGCTTCAACCGTAGGCAACTGGCAGCGAATGGATGTTGATGAATCGGTTCCACGGAAGGAGGGAACTAGTAAGATGTTCTAAAAGGAGCGGAATGGAAAAAGGAGCTTCTGTAGATATCAAGGTTATTGGCGAGAAATTATTTTCTCTTATCAACTGGAACTTCTGGTTAATATATTATCGTCTATTACTAAGGTTTATATTCTTTTGTGCATAGGTTTGAATTTGCAACGTGTAGCTACCTAGAAAGATATGAACTTTTTTTTTTTTTTTGCCTCTATTGTTCTTTTTTGATTGCTCCTCTGTGTTATACTATTCCCACTAGTCGGAAATTGGTAATGAGAATGAGAATCCATTCTCCGACAGGCAGGCCTTGCTACAGTCTAAGGGGTGGTATAAGAGGATATTTGTGTCTGGGCGTTTCTATGGTACTTTAGAGTCGATGCATTGTCGAACCTGATTGAGATTTGTTTTTGCTATACCTCTCATAAAATGTTGTGGGACACAAATAACTTTGATTTTTTTTTTTTAATATATATTATGTGTGGTGATATTTTGATCATGCCGATTGCTTCTTTCAGTTACCCTATCGAGGTCTCATGTGTTTGTGTGTCTGTGTGTGTCTGTGTGTGTATGTGTTAAAATGGTAAAAGAGGGTTGAATAGAAGAAGAAGATTCAGGCACAAAGTTGCCTTGTATTTTCTGTATATTTCAATAGAATATCTTTTGCACACATACAATGAATAGGCTAAGCACTAGATTTACGAGAGACGTGGTGATTCTATGGGATACGATCTCTAGAGAATGATTTGTCTTGAGGAGCAAGTCGTGGATGAATTATAGGTGTATTCTTGAATGAAAATGATTTGATTTGATGACCAAGTCGTTGAGGAATTGTCGCAGTCCCGTAATCAATGCTGTTGGGATTTCTTTTTCTTGACAGTGTTGTCCTATGTGATATGATGAAATGCGGTTGTCCATCTCCTATGAAATTTCGGCCGAATCATTTCTTTTTCCCTTATCTAGTTGTGGAATAATTGAGATTATTTTGGGGCTAGCAAGTTTCTGTGGGTTTTTACTTCTTAATAGCCGAAATTTTAGTGGAGCTTCTACATCATGGGAGGGCAAAAAGATGCCGAGACAGCTTACTTTGTTGCTTGGTTCTATTCGTGAGTAACCCCGATGTTATTGGTAAAAGACATAAGTTGCATTTATACAGACGACAAGTGTACTCTCACAATAATACCATACTTAATGCTAATTAAAATTGGTTTTACTAGTTGATAATTACTCTATAGTGGAATGTTGGTATACTTGACAGTAGTGAAACCATTAATCTATCCTCAATGCACAAGTCATACTAGATTATCCGATTGAACATTATTTATGATTGGCACCACTCTATATAACTCTGCGGACCATCTTTTTTTGGAAAATTTTCAGCAAATCTAGGAAATGCCATGGTGTTGCCATAGCACTTTTCACTGGAGCATCCACTCCGTTAGCAAAACCTGTATTTTTTTTTTTTGATCCGATAAGTTTCTCGTTTTACACTATTTATGAATATTGTTCTTTGGTCTGCACTCTGCATAACTTTCTGATGAACCGAGCTATTTTAAAACTTTCTTTACTCAGATGACATTAGTGGTCATTTGAACAATTTCATAATTTTGTCATTCTCCTTTTTCACTTTTAAGTTGCATCTGCATTATTTCAAATTCTAATCTATTGTTGATTATTTTTAGAAAATATAGGTATTGAAATTTGAGATGGTTTTCATAATTTTTTATCTTTGATAACACTAACACCGGATTGATTAATTTTTCATAATTAGTGAACCAATCCATTGGAAGAGGAATTTCTATTCTAATGGAGTCCCTAGGATTATATCCATATCAAACTTTGAATTTTATAATTCTCATTTAAGAATTTCCCCTAATTGGGGAGCTTCTACCCTTTTCTATGTTTAGATAAAAATTCATTGCCCCGTGTTGATGAGCGAGTTGACGGTGATTCCACACCTGACTCCATAGGGTCCTTTAGGATTACTCCCTTTTGGCTTATGCAACATGTGTCGGTAGCTGCCTCTCAACTTCCAACTACAAGAAAGGTTGACTGTTAATACCGACATTGATAAAATATATACGTAACTTCTAAATTTAGTTTTGATTAATACCATAAAAATTTCAAACTAGAATACAAATGATAAATTAATTTTAAATTAATTTTTTGATCATCAAAATCTCAAACTAATACATGTATGATAAATTTATCATTTGAATTGAATCGAAGGATGTACAATTTGAGAATTTACCCTCTATAATAACAAAAAGTAAGTTTATCTCAAATATAACAGTTTGAGATTTTAAGTAGTTAAAAAATCAATTTAAGGTAAATTTATAATAGATATACTAGTTCAGATTTTTTTCATGATATTAACTTCTTCTTTTTTTTTTTTTTTAACAAGTGAGTTCTAAACTTTTCACTTGTATCATTTTTTTCTTGGCATTAGTTTTTATTGACAATTGAACGCATAAGATCTTAAAAAGCATGTTCATTCTTACATATCGTAATGAGATCTTAAGGACGTCTTTTGTACCAGCAAATATTGCTATTTTTTAAAATTGTACTTTTCTTTAACGTACGTTCATTATCTGGCTTTTAATTAAATCCCAGTATTTTTCAACTTTTTAAACAGATCATTTATCTATAAAATATGTAAATATTTTAATGAGATCATGTTGGCGTACACAACGCCGATTAACGCGAAGCACGTAGCCGTCCTTCTCATTATGATCCGGGAGGACTTCAGCCAGAGCCTCGCAGGCGACATTGAGAATGTCGCGGAGAAGCTGGACGTGAGGCCAAGCCGTAGGACTGTTGTCATTTTACGTGCTTGTTGCAATGTTTGTGCTTGTTTATCTTAGAACATATGTTTCATTACTACGATAATGTGAAGTTAATGGCTAGTGTAATAGCCATATTTCTTTGTACATTATCAGATTTATATTGTGAGAAAGTGAGTAACTTGCACTTTGTTCGAATAAGTTGAAGTTATTAAATGAAGTTGTAATTTATTATTGACAACAATTTATATCTAAACAACTTATATAGATAATGAAAATATTTTCTTTTTATTTATTTTTGTAAGTTATAAGCGACAAATGGAGCCTTAAAAATAACTTTCGTTGTTAGCCATCTTGGAAAAGATTAATCCTTAAAAAGATCACGGACTTGATTTGGGTGTTAGTGCTAGTTTTTGGTAGAAATATATGTCGTCCGTCTCGCTTAAGGAAAAGGAAAGACTACTGGGACCTGACTAAACTTTTGTTCTGGTTGTTGATATAGCAGGAAAGCCGCTTTCGAAACGAAGAGAGACACGGCCAAGACCCCGACGAAGTCGGGAGGAAGTAGAGTCCTTTTGGGGCACGGGGTGGACTCGTCGGGCCGTTCGACAAGGTCGATCGGATGGCTCCCACCGGAAGCAACTGGTAGCAAATGGATGTTTGACGAATCCGATTCCGGGGAAAGGAGGGAACTGGAAAGATATTCTAAAAGTGGGAATCAAATAAGGGGCCTTTCTGCAGATATCATTGTGATTGGTGAGTGATTTATTCTCTCTTTTTCAATGAGACTTATGGTTGATGTGTTATTCTCTATTACTAAGGTTCAAATTCTTCCGCCCCAGCGGAATGACAACGAGAATTTATTTTCCAACCTTGCCGTACGTCGTAACTTTCACATAAGTTGTTGCGAGACACAAAATGGCTTTTAATTTTCGAGTATTCTACGTTATGACATTTTATTTTAAGGTTATGATGAGAACGATTATCGAGCCCTGATTGGTCCTTTTGAAGACTGTATCGAGGTCTTGGGAGTTGTGCGATCATGTACATTTCCCCCTAAAAGTATGGTATATGCATTCTGTTGTGTGACATGATATAATGTGGTTGTCCATTCCCTATGAAATTTCGGTTAAATCAATGTCTTTTTTCCCCTTATCCAGTTTTGTCCTAATTGAGACGATGCGTTTGTTTTCATTTCTTTTTTCTGTTTTTAAACAAGAAATAAAAAAAAGTTGTTTAAAAACAGAATAAAAAAAAAAAAAGAAAAAAAGAAAGAAAAAAAGAAAGAAAAAAATGAAAAGTAAAATTAAAAAATTAAAAAATTAAAAGAAAAAAAAATACCAAACACGTTTCTATTCATTTTTTTAATTTTCGGAACAAGTTTATCAAACACGTCTTTCTGATAAAAAATTATTCTCCGGAATAGAAATTATTTTTTCTATTTATATTCCTCGGAAAATTTTTTGAATAGAAACAAAAACACAAACAAATACACCATAGATGAGCATAACGTCTCGTCCCCAATCAATTGGCAATGATGAGGGAACCAATAGTGATTTGACATCACTTGTTGGGTAAGGTAATTATTTCTGGACACGCGGCTCCGCATGGGTCCAATAGGATTAGCCAACTTTTGGGTCAGTCAACGTCCAACTCTAAGAAGGGTAGTGAATTTCCAATTTTCTTTCTCATCTGTTACGATTTCTTAAGAATATTTTAACACATAAAAACTTGATAAAAGTATGCGAATCTCCTCAATCTTTAAAAAAACCTTAATTTTAACTAAAATTCGACCAAATTTCTTATTTTAAATAAACTTTAAAAAAGTTGAAAATGAGATCCTCACTCCTCTCTCGTAGGCTCTCTCTCTCCACTCGCTTCACTCCTCTCCTCTGTTGTCCGACGCCCTCTCTAACCACTTCCAATTTTCTGCGGTCTCTCTCTCCCTCCCGTCTGTCTTTCACGCGACGCGCGCTCTTCTTCACTCTTCAAGCTCCGCTCAAGAGTCAAGACCCACCAAACCGAATTTCAGTTTCGACTTCACCATGACCGTCTTCCCCTCTCCTTTCATTGCAAAAACCTACCCCAATCCCTTCTGCTTTCTCAAAGTCCAAACTTTCCGTGTAAAATTCCAGCGCTCTCTCCGCTGTAACACTTCTGCTTGCAGAAACAAAGAAAATGAACCCACCTCAATTCCTTCTGCTTTCTCCAACTCCAGATTTTCTACGTAAAATTTCAACTCTCTCTCTGCTATGACACTTCTATTTGCAGAAAGAAAGAAAAATGGAAGTAGAGAGAGGGTGTCTGACAACAGAGGAGAGGAGTGAAGCGAGTGCAGAGAGAAAAAGCCAACTTCCCCTTATCTCGTCCGCAGCGTGCTCGTCTTTCTCTCGTTTTGGTTTCTTTGTTTTCGTGGGTCAGAGTGGGAGGAAGAGAGAGGAGGAAGATGGTTTTTTGGGAATTTACAATCATCTTATTTATGATTACATTACATGCCATTAGAAAAAGGGATGAACAACCACAAAACACTTTTATCATTGGATGTGCTGCGAATAAATAGGAAAAGACATCAAGATAAAATCGTTGGAGCGGTTGAAATTTTTTTATTCCGATTTCATTTTTTTTTGTTCCAAGTTTCATTGATTTTGACGGAGGGCTTGATTTGCTAGAGTCGTGCTCATGCTAAGCCACGATTTAGTGCACCTATGTGTCTCCGATGAAGCGGTTGGCTCCTAGCTTATAACACGTGTCGCAGAAGCATTGGCCCCCCTTGCGGCGAATTGAGCTGAAGCGCAAGCGTAAGGGAAGAAATATCGATAGCTAAAAGATGGTGACTCTTGGGAAGGGATGTAGACTATGGTTTGACCACGTACGGCCTATAGCATGGGGAGGCTTCTATTATATCAGTCATACGATTGGCTCACTACTTGTTTAATGCTCCTATGGGTGATCCAGAGACCACTCTTGGTGTCGGGACAGTGGGGGTCGTCAGAGGTTATAATGTTGGCAGGGTTGGCAATGAAGAGGATGCGGCAGAAAAGAAGATAGTTCGAACGGGGGATAAGTACACTAATGGTGCCATAAGTTGTGTACGGCGCTCACTTTAGTGCCAAAAGTTTCTACCGGATCACTTAAGTGCCAAATCGGAGAAAAAACGATCTCTTTGGTGCTACCGACGAGAAATTTCAGTCAAAATGATTACGTGGCATTTATATTTAAAAAAAATTCGACAACTCTTAATATTGTCCACAGTGGATGACATAAAACAACGCCATTTCCTTTTCTTCGTAAGAAACGACGTCGTTTTACCATTCCACGTGGATTACCTAGAAAACGATTGTCGTATAGTGGATTCAATACGGCGAAAAATGACGTGGGCCAAAAACGGTGTTCGTATAGGGTTCTCGCTCGATGCCGCCGGCTGTAGCTCGCTGACCTACTGTCGTTCACTCGCCCGCCGTTGCTCGGCTATCGTTGTAGTTGCGCCGTCGTTCACGTTCGTTTACTGGCTACGTCCTCAATTCTCGCTCACTCAGGTTTGTCATGTTCTTTATGTGGGTCAATTTAGTTAAAAATTTAGGGTTTCGATGGACAAGTTAGGGCGTGGAGGGAAAATTGAGGGCTCGGCTTAGGGGGAAAGTGGTGGGGAAAATCGTGGGGACCGAATAGAAAATTTGAGGGTTTCGCCATTCGTTCCCTTTCTTTTGTGGGGACCGAATAGAAAAATAGGGCGCAGAGGGGAAAATGGGGCTCGACTCGAGGGGAAACAGTGGTGAGACCGAATTTATTTAATTAATTGGACTGCTTCTGTGGGGAAAACAGGGGGATCGAATGTGATTGAATTGAAAAATGGGTGGTAGGACCTCACTTTGTTTATTTAATTCGGTTTCTTTTGTTTTTGTAAAAGCACTGAATTAGGGAGATTAGTTGCATTTGTTTCTTGACAACAAAATGACAAGGACCTCCATGTGAAGTTGCTAATTCTGTCATGTGGCCCCAACAAGTAATGACATTTGTTTTTTTTTTTTTTTTTCATTGGGTACAACATCGACATGGACGCGAATCAGGTAGGGATCATTGTTTGCTATGGTGGAGAGTTTTTTATTGGCACCGATGATTGAGAATATACTGGTGAAAATGAAGGTATTATTTATGTTAATGTTTAGAAGCCATTATATATTGATTTTCTGAGGGATTTTGTGTATTTTTTATGATGCAAAGTGCAAAAACTACATTACTGTGTTCCTGGGAAGGAGGATGGCTTGAGATTTTTTAATGATGATAATGGTATTAAGGACATCATTTACCATTATCTTCACGGTGAAGAAGCTAAGGTATATGTTGAGGATTACAGTGATGGTGAGGATGGTGAGGATGAGGATGAGGATGGGGATGAGCAGACTACCACTAAAAGAGGAGAAGTGAGAGATCCTATTCAAGCGAGTAATTAGGTCGGGGATGAAAGAGATGAAAGGGAGAGAACTCACATTGATAGAGATGAACAAATAGTGACATGTCCTGAAAGCTTGGGTGAAGATTTAGGCAAAGATTTGGGCGATGAGGACTTTATTGGATTAGAATGGGAAATTGCTTTATCTAGTGAATCGGAAGATAAATATTTTGCTTCAGTAAATTTCCCAAGTGACGAAGATGATGATGAACTCGCACAATCAAGACAAAAGCAAAAAGAATTTCTGAGAAAAAAACTTGCACCTTCAGCAAAGAGGCCCGAGTCAGTAAATAGGGATAGAGTTCTAGTTGAAGGTAATAGAAGTGAAGATGAAGAAAGCTGCGGAGATGAAGTTGCTGGTTCGGAGAATGAGCTTGACAATGATAACGAAGAACCTGCTCGTCGAAGAAAAAGTAAGTACCCTTACTATGATCTGACTGTTGATAAACCTATTTTGTCTGTAAGCATGAGATTTGACAATGCCAAACAGTTCAAGGAAGCTGTTGTGAAGAACTCTATTGGTGAACAGAGGAGTGTTAAATTCATTAGAAACACGAAAGAATTTGTGAGAGCCAAGTGCTCACAACCCAATTGACCATGGAAGCTCTATGGCGCGCTGAGTAAGAATGGGTCATTCCAGATTAGGTCCTTTCAGGAGGAGCATACTTGTCCAATTATTTTTACAATAAAAGGGTAACGAGTGTGATTATCGAAACATTTTTTCAACACTATCAAAGTAATGCCCGGATCAAGAGTCCTCAATTTCAATAGTTAGCGAAGGAGCAAGTATGAGTTAATGTGTCAAGGAATCAATGCAAGAGAGCTAAGATGAGGGTGATGAAAATATTGATGGGTGGGTATAAGGAAGAATATGCGTAGGTATGGGATTATGCTGACGAATGCATGTTTCAAAACCCATCTAGTAGGGTGTATGTAGAGGTTGTGGAGAGACCACTCCTTGATCTTAAGCCTAGATTTGATAGATTTTATGTCTGTTTTTTATGCATGTAAACGGGGCTTCTTGGCTAGTTGTAGAAGAGTTATAAGATTTGATGGATGCTTTCTAAAGGGTTTGTGCAAAGGAGAGTTGTTGGCTGCTGTGGGGAGAGATGCCAATAATCAAATGTTTCCGATAGCTTGGGCGGTGGTGAAGATAGAGAATAAGGATATTTGGTCCTGGTTTCTAAAAAATGTAATGGCTGACCTTGAGATAACCGATAGGGGAGGATGGGCATTCATGAGTGACCAACAAAAGGTAATTTCATTGTCAATTAATTCACTTCTTTTTAATATTAATCATTGGCATATTTTTCCTGACCTGTATTTATTGGTTTGAATTTTTGTAGGGACTTATTCCTGCATTGGCTGAGTTGATGCCACATGCTAAGCATAGAATGTGCATGAGGCACATATATACAAACTGATTAAGGAACTTCAAAGGAGATAGGCTCCAGAAGCAGTTTTGGCAAATAGCAAGGAGTACCAACACGGCTGATTTTAGATTAGCCAAACAAGGATTGTTGCAGCTGACAAAGGAAGGTTTTGATGCACTCTCCCAGACAGAAGCTAAGCATTGGTGTCGGGCTTTCTTAAGCGAAGAGTTCAAATGCGATATCATTGATAATAATCTTAGTGAAGCTTTCAATGGCAGAATTTTAGAGGCCAGGTGCAAACTAATCATCAGCATGCTTGATGATATTCAAGTGATGGTGATGACTAGACTGCATAGGCAAAGAGATAAGGCTACAAAATGGACTAGAGACTATGGCCCTAGGATTATGAAGAGATTAGATGCAAACATTATTGCTAGTAGGTTTCGCCATCCAGTTTAGAATAGAGATAATGGATATGAGATTATTCAAAATCAGGATAAGTATGTTATCAACCTAGATAGAAAAATTGTTCATGCCAAGCCTAGCAATTGAATGAAATTCCCTGTGCCCATGCAATTTGTGCTATTTAGAATAAGCAATAAAGCCTAGATGATTACCTACATGATTGGTACAAAAAAAGCTCATACCTTGCTTCATACCGATTCATGATGTAGCCTATCAGAGGTAGCAAATTTTGGAAGCAAACAAATCATGAAAGCCCTCTACCTTTGCTGTTGAAGAAGCAAATTGGAAGGCCAAAAAAGAAAAGAAGAATGTAGTAGGAAGAGGCATCAAGTCAGAGGATGAGTAGGACTGGCTCAAAGATGAAATACTCCTATTGCTGCAAGGAATGGCACAATAAGAAAGGTTGTGAGCTGAAAAAGCAACATCAACAGCAAGATGTAATGGCTGAAGGTAGGATAGAAAGCCCTATTGAAGAGCTTTTTGTTGGGCCTAGTGAAGGTAGGACAGAAGGCTCTATAGTAGTGCCTACTGAAGGGCAAATAAAAAGCCTGCTGTAAGGTAAGTATCATCTTTATCTCAGTAACTTTACATTTCCTATTCGATATAGTTTGATGGTTGACCATGTCTACTAGCTTCTCTTGTGCTTTTCCTCTATCATGTACTTGTAATTTGATAAGTTTTCTCCATTTGTTTCCACCATGAAAATGAGTAGATGTCTAATTATTCATTATAGTTGGTCATGATCCTGATATAGTACATTGTTGTAAGGCTATCTAAAGGGCCAAAAAAAGACCCTGTTGTAGGCTCAAGTGTAGGGACAGGGACTGGAACAGGCAGGACAACAACAACAACAACAACTGAGTCCACTGTTGAGCAAACGAGAAGAAAAAAAGTTAATGTAAGCTGTACATCGCTGTGTTTGTCTTTTATGATCTGAATTTTAAATTTGTTATGTGTTTCTCAGGTGAGAAGATGAGTAACTGCACAAGTTGCAAAGGCTATTCCCCCATCCGTTGTTGTTGAAAATGATGCACCGCAGTGAACAAGAGGGGTTATTGGAAAAAGATTAAGGCAATATGGTTATAGGATTTACACAGATGAACGAACTGGAATGACAATTTTGAATGTAAGATTTGTAGGCCTCATGCATTTAATTTGTTGTACTTCAATTCATTTAGTTGACAATATCACTATGTTCTTGTAACCTGGGAGAACTTTGGAGGTACTTCTCTCTCAAGGTGGGCCAACTCAAGAATCAAGGGCGTAGCCAAAGAAGAGTGCTCCAAAGAAGAAGACAGTGGGTATAGCTGCAAAATAATCATCCAAACAGAATCCAGCACCAGTTCCATCTCAACCAATGATTGGGCGCGATAGTGATGATATGGACCAACACATGACGTGCTAGAACAAGAATAGCCACCGTCAAAAACAAGGAAAATGAGGTGACAGAACGCCCGGTTAAAGAACCTGCACATCCAATTCGAAAGGGTGCTCGGATTATGAATCAATTTAAAGCCTCAAGACGAAAATGAAATCAGGGTGTTGTCCATATTGATTGATGGGAGATTGCTGGACTTGGTCTCTTTTTATGTGGTTCTGCTGATGGGAGGGTGCTGGATATAGTTTATTTTTATGTGGTGTTGGATATGGTCTCTCTTTTTATATTTTCTTTTTTTAGGAGGATGTTGGATATTATATCACTGATGGTAGTTGCTGCCTCCATATTGCCATTGGTTTTTTTTTTTTTTTTAAGAGAGTGCTAAACCTTCAGTGATTGGGGAGTGAAGTTCAATTTTTTTTTTTTTGTAAACAATCAATCAATGTCAATGACAATAGTTGTTTCTATTTTTTTCTCTTGGCTTGATTTATGCTAATAGCTAGCAAGATAGTTATCAGTTATGCTGTATATTTTTTTGCTGTTGGTGCAATGTTCTTATGATGTTGCTATTATTTTTAGATTTAAATGTGTGCATATAGTGTTGCTGGTTGAAGTTGTTGATGCATTGATGCTATCTGTGAGGTTCTGATTGTATGTGCTGGAATAAGATATAGTTGATGCATTGATGCTATCTGTGGGGTTCTGGTTGTATGTGCTGGAATAAGATGTAGTTTTGGGTGATGATGCATCTCATTGCAGGCTGTTGTGTTGTAAGAAGATGCACCGGCAAGTCAACTGGTGCAAGAATAAGATGTAAGATGCACCACGACTGGTGCAAGTTTGAAATTGGCACTCAAGCGATCACTATTTACAACATGTGCAACAGAAGTGATCACTTTGTAATTGCGATTGGCACTTAAATGATCACTTTTATAAAAATTTAGTACTCAAGCGATCACTATTTACAACTTTTGACACTAAAATGGTCAATCGTTAATTTGCCACAATCCCTTAATTTTGCTATGGTTTGCAGTTGTAGCAAACCAGCAAACCAGCAAACCATTACAACGATAAAAATACAGCAACCATTCTATTTGAAGCAAAAACTAATCAAAACAAACATTGCCAATACACAACTAAACAATAAAAAAGTGCTCAGAACTAATGCATTCTAACTCCAACCTTCCATTTCGCCATGGTTTGCAGTTGCAGCAAACCAACAAACTAGCAAATCAGGAAGGCAAATAAAAAATGAAATAAGTAAATATTGTATTTCTAAAGTGCTCACAATTAATGCATTCAAATTCCAACCTTGCATTTTTATTATGGATTACAAAAAAACCTTCTGCTTCATACAAAAATGGTAGACATACAAACTTCGACTATGGTAGATATACAAACTTCTTCTCATTACTCACTTCACATTTGAATAAATTACACAAGAGAATAAGAATACAATCAACGCTCGATAAAAGTTTCTTTCAATTCTCAGCCTTGAAACCTCCCTCTTCAAATGGTCGACAGATATGTTAAATTCTTTATTTGAGCTTGCATTGAGTCAACATTCTCCAACTTGTTCATTAACGCATATGGATGTTGATTTTGGCCTTCAAGTAACTTTAGGATCACCTCTATCGCTCGGTCAAAGAATTTCCTATCAACCCATTTGAAATGTTTGCACTTCGAGCCTTCTCTATATCTGCCGCACTCGTGTAATCTTCTCCCGGGATTCAATTGAGTCCAAGATATTTTTCTTGGACTCGGTAACCCACAATAACAATAACACTCACCATCTAATTTGTTTTTTTTTTAATAGGAATGTGAGCCGTTGCTGAAGCTTTTGCTCTCCATTCGCAAGAGCAACTTGATAACTTTGAGAGAAAATCAAAGTATGCACTCGAATTGGTCGAATTGAGGATTTAGGGTTTTCAATTTCCGATTTTACTCGAATTTGGGGATTTGGGGTTTCTTATTTGGGGGAAAAGACGCTAAACGACATCGTTTTGTTGTTTGCATGCTAATTGTATTCTCCAGCGATCCACGTCGGCTTCAACTATTAATTAAAAAATGCCACGTCGGATTTCCGGCCAATTAGATTGGAGTTGGTACAAAAGTGAGCGTTTTTCAAAATTTTTGGCACTTAAGTGATCCAGCGGAAATTTTTGGCACCAAAGTGAGCGCCGTACACAACTTATGGCATCATTAGTGTACTTATCCCCCCTTTTTTACATGCTTCCATCTTTTGCATGGCCACCCAAAAACCAAAAAAGATTGATTTGATATTAAAAAAAAAAAATCTTCAAAAAAAGATAAAATTATGAAAAGAGCTCTTTGTATTCTCGATATCTTGGAATAGGTGGCCATTGCACTTTTCCATGAATTAATATAAAAAAAATCTCATAAAAAAACCCTTACATATTTAGAAGAGAATATTACCACCAATCATAAAATCACTATATATGGACATTTTATTAGTCAATTTGAGTGACTGATCTTTAGAATTTTGTAGTAGTGAGTTAGCTAGTCCATAATTTGAAAAATTTTAAAGCCGAATTTAT
The DNA here is from genome assembly GCA_028830015.1 of Eucalyptus grandis x Eucalyptus urophylla. Classification (NCBI taxonomy): domain Eukaryota; kingdom Viridiplantae; phylum Streptophyta; class Magnoliopsida; order Myrtales; family Myrtaceae; genus Eucalyptus; species Eucalyptus grandis x Eucalyptus urophylla. The sequence goes on from CM054200.1 coordinate 6,714,713, forward strand.
TTGAATACATTTAAACGCCATTAATTCGAAAGGTTCCTATTAAGTTAATGCCGCTTCAATGCACGATTCTCATCAACGATTGATGCAATATGCAACCTGGAAGACTAGAATTGAGCATTTTTAGATACCCTATTGAGGTACCCTTTGCGAGATCACCCTTTTCCTTGTAGGTATGGAATTTTTTCCAGATGACTTACTTCGGGTTAGTGTATGAACAGTGTATGGAAAAAGGCTCGCCTTTCATCATTTCAAAGTAGCTCATTTGACACATTCAATTTATCTCACACAATTCATCAAGGAAAACATGCAAGATTTGCAACAATTTTGGACCATTAAATTTGCAACTCATTAAGCCAAATAATTTATCATAAAAATGCTTGCAGTTCAAAACATGACATGACAAATTCTATCATGGGTAATATTTCTTAACGGTATCAAAATTAACTGGAGTGGAAAACTTATGACCATTTTCTGTCAGGATCAAAGCACCTCCAAGAAGTACCTTCTTCATCACATACGAGCCGCTGTAATTTGGAGCAAACTTGCCCTTAGGATTCGGAATTGACAACATTTTCACACCTTTGCATGCTATAAGACCATCCCTGAAAATAGAAAATAGATGGATCAAAAAGACAACATGGTAAATCATTTTTTTTTGAAATTTTTTTGAAATTCTTTTGCAAAAGCATTTTTTGAAACATTTTTACACGAAAAAACATGATGAAGCCTAGGCCTCAGAATTCTCTTTGAATTTTTCTTTTCGTATATTGGTTGGATATCATCACCGAGCTGGTTTGGTGTACCTCATCATGCCCTCAAAATAAAACTTGTAATTTCATTTAAATTCATCAATCAATTACATTTATTGAATGGAAAATGCGATTCCTAAGCCCTAAAAAGAAAGCGAAAAAAGAATAAATCGAAAACAATTCCTAGAAAGCAATAAAAATTCCACACAGGAGAATGTACGAAAGCGATAAATAGGTCACTCTTCAGGGCCCATTTCTTCTAGAGGTCATTCATCAATGTCTCCTATGACGAGATAATCGAACATGCTTGTGATTCCTTCCAGGGCGTCATCAAAGTTCCCTATCTTAGGAGGAGTCGGATCGTCCATGCCATCCTATTTGTTTGAAACTAAGTTGTAGGGATCAAATATAAAAGCTAGGAGGAGCCGAATATTTCACCAAATAATCAAATTTGCCACTTGGCAGCCCTAGAGTGTCCATTACTTCCGCTTCATCTTGCCCCATCTTAGGAACATTGTCAGGCTTAGTTTTTTCAGCAGTGACCAACAATGGGTCATCTTCTAGTTCAGGCATGTTTTCATTGCCCATTTGGGCCTTGTTTGCTTGCTTCGGAACTACAGTCTCGGGGAGAGTAGGTGCAAGAGTTGAATCCACTCAGATAGATTGCTTTTGAGTTGTCAAAAGTTGTTGGAGTTGGTCTTCCATAGCGGGCATTCGATCACACATTTCAGTTTGATCAGCCATTCTAACTCTTGATCGCGTAATTATGGGCGAACATGAGGTATCTGTTATCACCTAATTGAAATGAATGAAAATATGTAAGCACGGGGTGTAAATAGAGAACCAATCCATAACAATGATCTAATCAATTTTTCATTTTTTTTCATGAAAAGTTCATACAAGAAGGGAAATTCCTAAAGAGAGCTAAACAAATAGACACCCTAGTGAGATCAAATTTCCTAGACATGAATTGCAAACAAATTCTCCAAAGTTTTTTGTTATTTTCCAAATGATTCATTGCATAGCAATTTCTTCATTTCATTTCTAATTGACAAATGAATTAAATCAATGATTGACATAGATTATCATGGACGGACCAATAGTATGACAAAGTAAGTAAATTGCATTAGCATAGGGATAGAAGACTTATTTCGCCAAGAAAAATATATGGTAATCACATAGACATGCATATGAGATGTGAGGCTCGATTTCTACTTTAGACAGGCTTAGCAAAGTGAAGCCACAAGGATGATTTGACTAGCCACGAGCGTGCGAACTAAGTCGGGTCCTCATGATTTCAGCTTGGTCAAAGAGCCGACCTAGGTTGCGGGAATGCCAACTGAGGTAGGTACTCTTGACACCAAAAAAGAAATTTCGGGATCGAGATGGGCGACTCGTACCGCGGGCATGCGGTCAGAGTGGTATCCAATTTAATACCATCTTAAATAATCCTATTCGGTCCAGGTTCGGCATCGGGTTGTGTGTGCAAGAGTGTAGTGTAAATGCAAGACATGCATAACATTTTATATCAAACAACACTTCAATAATTTGAATTCAAAACATTCATCCCCAACTCTAACCTACAAGATAAGGGTTAGTAATCACTACTCCCCTTATACCACCCATCTGCAAGAACATTTAACACCTTAAATGTTAGGGACGTACTTGGGATACTCGCTGCCAAACAAAAAAATTTTAAAAGAAAAGAAAAATTGGCCTAAGTCCACTAAGAGTTTTAATTCAAGTCCCTAATGGAGTCGCCAAGCTATCGCGACTTAAATTTCGGGTGAACCACCTAAAATTAGGCTAATGGATTGCTAAGCTTAGACTTAGCTTGGTTTCTCCCAAGCCCATACCAATTCGCGACTTGGGTTTAAATTTTTAACATGCAAAAGGGAGTCGCCATTAATCAGTTTACGGTAGGTCGATTAGACACTAAGTAAAATAATGGGAGAATTATTTTACTTCTACGATTAAGAGATTTTGGGTACGGGGGTTTGGTTACACTAAACTTTTATAATGCCCTTTCGGTACCTTTCTCTTTTACTTTGAAAAAATGTTTGGCAAGTAACTTAAATTGATTTTTAATTTATCTATCTAACATATAAGGTGATCACACGGGTGCGAAAACCACCAATTTAACACCCAGATAAAATAGTGAATAAATTGCAAAAGCTTACCTCAAAACAATGAAAACATCTGTATTATTAGATCATAATTCATATCAATAACCCTAAATATGATTTCTAATTAACAAGTAATCACTCAATTTTTGTTTTCATTTTTAATGAAAATCTAATCTATATGCAATGCAATGTTTCTAATCTAACATGAAATGGTATGACATGGCAATGTGTTCTAAACTATATGAATGAGTAAAATAATTTTTTGAACATGTAATAATTAAATATGCAATCTAAATTAACCAAAATGACCTAATTCTAATGACAGACAATTTCTAATTAAATGAACCTAACAACAATGACTAAATGAAGTGCATTTCATGAACTTAATTCTATATGACGTGTGCATAATTTCTATTTTTCTTAATAAGCATGCAATCTATCCTAATATGCAATGACGTGCAAATAATGCCCTAGTTTTAATTTTTTCATTTTCTTTTATGAAATTCAAAATTAAAAATGTCAAATAATTAACGTGCAATTCAATTTTTTTTTAAAGCATCCTAAATGAATGCATCTTTTTTTTTATTTATAAAAAAATTGAAATAAAATCCCTATTCTAAATATGCAAGATAACAATGGATATTCTAAAACTAACCTAATCCCAATTAAAATATTTTTTTTTTGGATTTTTCCTTTTACAAAAATAAATTTAATTCAACCAACGTGACGGCAAATTAGATAAGATAGTATCGATATTCACAAATTGGCGAACCATATTTTGCACATGAGATCGGGTTGGCTAATTTTTAAATAAGTTAACGAATCGAATATCAAGCGTGAGATTGGATTGTCGATTTTGCAAGAGATTTTGAGTCGGATTTCGGGCGCGAAAATCGGACTGTCAATCCCTAATTTAAGAGGCTACTTCATGTCAGAATCTCGATCATATATTAAGAAATAATTCTACTAAATAAACAAAATAAATAATAATAAACAATAATAAAAAGACGAAGTAAATAAAAAACTACCCAATTTGATTTCTTTTTCTTTCTTTTTCCAAATAGGGCTTGGCAGCTTGTGGTGGTTCGCCGGGGATGACGGGTTGCTAAGGAGTTGGTCGCCGGCGATCCAGTGAGGGGTGGCAGTGGGTGTTGGAGCTCCGGTGAGGATTGACCAGCACGTAACGAGGGAAAAACAACAGCGAGCGGGGGCTGTTACGTGGGTCAAAGGACTGCTGCAAAAAAAAAAAAAACAGAGATTTGCTGTAAGAGCGTCGCTAAGAGGAAGGGCGTCGGATGCCGAGCGGGTGGAGTGGCTCGGCAGCAGTGTCGGGTCACTGGACAAAGGTCGCAGTGGTCGGATCTAACTGCAGGAGCGGCAGAGACCGGCACAGGGGTGCGGTGGCACATTTGGGTCATGGGCAGAAACGGCTTCGCTGCTGGAATCGCAAAAGGGGGTCGAGCGGCGATGATGATCAGTGACTCGGGCAAGAACAGAGGCGCGAAGCAATGGTGTCGCGGTGCGGCAAGGCGGTGGCTTCGTCGAAGGGGAGTTCGGCGACCAATCCTAGTGTTGCTCAGGCGTACGGTGGCTCGATGACCGGTGGGTGGAGGCGTAGCAAGGCGAGCTCGCGGTTTGCTGAAGCGTCAGGGGCTGGAGGCATGCGGTGGTGGCTTCTGGCGAAACTGAACAGAGCAGGAGTGGCTCAGGTGTTGAGTCGCGCTGCACTGCTGGCGTTGAGTCGTGGCGGTGTGAGCGCGACGGGGCAGGTGCGGGCACGGTGGTACGCCGATGAGGGGATCGGCCGTGAGCAGCAGGCGTCGATCTCCTCCTTCTTCCTTTGCTTTCGTTGCTTTTTTTTTTTCTCTCTTTTCCTCACACGTCTCACTCACCTTTCTCTCTCTCTCTCTCTCTCTCTCTCTCTCTCTGTTGCTGTGCTTTGCTGCACTTTTCAGCAGAAGAAAAAGTGCTCCCTTTGCTTACTTCGAAACCAGTAGAAGGAAAACCTACGAGAACTTCTCTCCCTCTGCACGTACCCTCTCTCACTTCACTTTTTAACTCTCTTTTTTCAAATGAAGAGAAGCCCCCGTTCCATCGACCTCCGTGCACTCCTTTTATAGGCAAAACAAACATAATCTTTTGTGAATATTTAGATTGCCTATAACCTCCCGATCACAAAAATCTTTTTAATTTCCCCATCTCTTGAATATTCTCTACTGATTTTATTGTCTAAAGATAAGATTGCAACCCTAATTTCTTAAATTCCAAAAATCCACCGTAATATCATTTCAAATCTCTATTTAAGTAATTTTTGTCATTAAAAGAAACGGGCTCATGTCAATTTGCTCATTTCATGGGCTTAGTCTAGCTTGCCAAGTTAAAGCTTAGTACCATTAATTTGAACCTGTTCACCACCGGTCCAATAAAATGCAAAAAATACAAATTAAAAATAAATGCACCTAAATCTATATGCAATTAATATTTTTTTAGGAATAAAATTGACCCTTAATTTTATATGCAATAAATAATGATCGGATTACCAAAATTTAGGTGTCAACACACGTTTAATGCATTTCCATGTTCGTTCAACTTATGACGGGCTTGCCTTAACTCTACCTCTTTTGACGTCGTTCCGAAGAAAGATACATTTAAGAACCTTAATACCGAAAAATACGAAAACGAATTCCGTGTGGGACATGGGTTTTTTCTATAATTGGCAGGCAAAAGCACCTCATGCAGAGACTTTAAGCTTTGTGAGTCCAACTCTCTCTCCCTATAAGTGCAAGCTACCAATCTATTTAGTATTTAGTTCTTAAATGACTGATTTGGTGGGGCCCTACAGAATATGTGACCCAAAACAAACATGCTTTTGGGTAATACGGAGAAGGTCCCACTAAGATTTAGATTCGACAACATCCATCAATCTCTTCCCATGAAAGTTCACGTGCGTTTAATGCATTTCCATGTCTCTGCCTCTTTTGACGTCGTTCCCAAGAAAGATACATTTATGAACCTTAATACCAAAAAATACAAAAACGAATTCCGTGTGGGACGTGGGTTTTTTCCATAATTGGTAGGCAAAAGTGCCTCATGCAGAAACTTCAAGCTCTTTTGACGTTGTTCCCAAAAAATATACATTTAAGGTTCCACACGGAATTCGTTTTTGCATTTTTCGGTATTAAGGTTCTTAAATGTATCTTTCTTGGGAACAATGTCAAAAGAGCTTGAAGGCTCTGCATGAGGTGCTTTTGGGATAACTGGCAATGGGTGCTTGAGAGAAATTCTTTCAAGGAGAAACTCTGGGATAAACTGACAGTGGTGGTGTTAGGAACCGTGAAAAAGTCTTTTAAAGTAGTAGTGAGCAAAGGAGTGGGTGGGGCTGGTGTAGGAGTTTCTTGTGCGACACTCCTTACACATGTAAAAGGGAGAACAGAGTGGCGATAGGATTGCATTACAATGACAAGAAACATGTACTTCTTCGCAGTGTGCATCAAAGCAATCCTCAATTCTTCATCCTTAGTCATCCCAATAGATTTGATTAGGCGAAATAATTATCATTCATTTAATAGCACTCGAAGTTGAATAAACAATCCTTGAAGTTATGATTAATCATATTTGATTTACGTACAATTTTTATGAAAACATAGTTTTAAAACATCCAATGCATGTGACGTTTGGCTAGCTGATCAAGATGTGCATAAGTTGTCTCAAATTACAAAAGATATTTGAAGACACCTTGTAATATTTTTGGCGAGTCTCCTGAGACTAAACAGATCAAACAAAAACACTATTGGAAGAATATGCGAGCTACCTTGGTCCAACAACCATTATGCCATAACCAAAATTAACTTCAATTGGCCCTATCCTGCGAGTTGAGGAACAATACATGTAACAATGTTGAACAAACTTGGCCGTATTCCCAAAAGAGGCATAGTACTAGGAAATGCCACCAACTCATTCCTCAGAAAGAACATGTATGTCAAAATTCATAGTCATGTATTTTTATCTCATTCGTTCTCTTATTTGGTTGAGTAAATAAGAAGGAATTTTTTAAATTTTTATTCGATGTAACTCGTTTTTTTTTTTTTTTTATCCAGTACTTCATTTCTTAGAAAATCTCTAGCACATCCTCTGTGGTGCCATGGATAATGATCAAAACTAGAGGAGTCATTATTAGTGATTGGGTGAAAGAAGATCAAAAGAAGAGCAAGAATGCAAGGATGAAGAAGAACGAGAGAGCTGGCATGGTGAACTGTGTTATGACAGATGGCGTTGTCCTAAGGGTTTTCTATGGGGATTAGGGGAGGGGTGGTGGGGATGCTAGTGAGTTTAGTGTAGTAGAGGAGCGTTGAGTCGTGGCATAGATGGTGGCACAGATCGAGAAAAGTGGGAGGCCATGGGGGATGCACAGGCGGGAGGCAGGGTGAAGGCATTTCAAGCACTCTTGACAGTAAAACAGAGCAAAATAGAACAACCAAGCACCAAGCATTTCAAGCACCATTGACAATAAATAGGGAAAAACATAGTAACTAAAACAGGGTAAAACAGAGCGGTTGCAAGAGCTTTCCTTTTTATGACGACTAGAACCTTTTTCCTAATCTTCTTTAGTCGTTATCCCAACTTTCTCGATAAGTTTTTAATATAAAATAAAATATACTTGAGCTAATTAACATTCATTAAGCCACCATTTTACTGAATTCAAAACATCAAAAAATAAAAATAAAGACACAATTGACTTTCTTCATTAGATCAAATCCGCCACCTACTCAACGTTGGCGAAATAATTGTTTCCGCTCGTATACCTAAAATTCAGCCAGAGTTCATCCATATTGGCAAATAATTCCGAGCACCGAAAATCAAACAACTCGCTCGGTAATATTGGAGGCGGTGAAGTGATGAGGAAGTTAGTGATGGCCACCTTTCCCCACAAATTTCTCACCGCCTCGTCATATGCGGGTGTTGCCTCCTCAGCCATGTTGTAGGTGCCGAAGGTTTGACGTAACCTCTTGTCTTGAATTCTTACAATCCATTTCCCCAACTGAGTCTGCCTCACTCCCAAGAACATCATTTGGCTGCCTGAAGATGAATCTCCGTGAATCTTAGACTTCTTAGCACACCTCGGGGGTCTCCTCCTCTCATCGGTGACTTCATGGCCACCAGACCTGGGCATAGCCATAGGGTTCATTTCAGTTTACTGATCTAGGCGACGGTGGTGTTTAGGATCAAGAAATTGATTGTGGGTGCTTGAGAGAATTTTTTTTCAAGGAGAAACTTTTTCTAGGATAAACTGGCAGTGGGTGCTTGAGAGAAATTCTTTCAAGGAGAAATTCTGGGATAAACTGGCAGTGGCAGTGTCAGGGACTGTGATAAAGTCTTTTAAAGTGGCAATGGGCAAAAGAGTGGGTGGCGTTGGTGTGTGGGCTGGTATAAACAATACCTGAAGTTATGATTAATTAGATTTGATTTACGTACAATTTTTATGAAAACCTTGTCTTAAAACGTCCAATGCGTGTGACGTTTGGCTAGCTGATCAAGATGTGCATAAGTTGTCCCAAATTACAAAAGATATTTGAAGACACCTTGTAACATTTTTGGCGAGTCTCCCAAGACTAAACAGTTCAAACAAGAACACTATTGGAAGAATATGCGAGCTACCTTGGTCCAACAACCATTATGCCATAACCAAAGTTAACCCCAATTGGCCCTGTCCTGTGAGCTGAGGAACAGTACATGTGACAATGTTGAACAAGCCTGACTGTATTCCCAAAAAAGACATAGTACTAAGAAAGGCCACCAACTCATTCCTCAGAAAGAACATGTATCTCAAAAGTCATTGTCATATATTTTTGTCCCATTTTGTTCTCTTATTTGGTTGAGTAAATAAGAAGGCCTTTTTTAAATTTTAGGGTTAATACCCTAAAAAACCCCAAACTGGTACACTTGTGACAAATTTACCCCAAACTATTTTTTTGACCATGAAAAACCCTAAACTGGTAAATCTGTGACAAATTTACCTCGACTGACTATAAAAAAACCCTAAACCGGTACATTTATGACAAATTTACCCCAAACTAATTTATTTGATGGCAAAAAACCCTAAACTGGTAAATTTGTGACAAATATACTCTCTGCTAAATTGGATTAATACCACAAAAAAATCACAAAAATTGTAAACTGTGACAAACGGAGCGTAAATTCCTAAATTGGTATACTGGTTAACTGTTACGTGTCATTTAACTTAATAATAACGAAAACTAACATAGGGTAAATTTGTCACATGTGTACTAGTTTGGGGTAAATTTGTCAAAGGTTTACTAGTTTGGGGTTTTTGGTGGTCAAAAAAATAGTTTGGGGTAAATTTGTCACAAGTGTACCAGTTTGAGGTTTTTTAGGGTATTGACCCTAAATTTTATTAGCTATAGCTCGTTTTTTTTTTTTTTATCCAGGACTTTATTCCTTAGAAAATCTCCAGCATATCCTCTTTGGTGCAACGAACGATGATTAAAACTAGATGAGTCATTATTAGTGATCGGGTGAAAGAAGATCAAATGAAGAGCGAGAATGCAAGGACGAAGAAGAACGAGAGAGCTGGCATGGTGAACCGTATTATGACAGGCGTGGTCCTTAGGGTTTTCTATGGGGATTGGGGGAGGGGTGGTGGGGATGCTTGTGAGTTTAGTGTAGCAGAGGAGCGTTGGGTGGTGGCACAGATGGTGGCAGAGGTCGAGAAAAAGGAGAGGCCATGGGGGGATGCATAGGCGGGAGGTAGGGTGAAGGCATTTCAAGCACTCTTGACAGTAAAACAGAGAAAAACAGATCAACCAAGCGCCAAGCATTTCAAGCACCCTTGACAATAAACAGGGAAAAACATAGTAACTAAAAGAAGACAAAACAAAGTGACTAAAACAGTGCAAAACAAAACGGTTGCAAGAGCTTTCCTTTTTATCACGACCAGAACCTTTTTCTTGGTCTTCTTCAGTCGTTATCCCGACTTTCTCAATAAGTTTTTGATATAAAATAAAATATACTTGATCTAATTAACATTCATTTCAAATAATTTTTCACTCATTAAGCCAACATTTTACTGAATTCAAAACATCAAAAAATAAAAATAAAGACATAGCTGACTTTCTTCTCTTCATTAGATCAAATCCGCCACCTAACTCGACGTTGGCGAAATAATCGTTTCCGCCTGTATACCTAAAACTTAGCCAAAGTTCATCCATATTGGCAAAAAATATCGACCACCAAAAATCAAACAACTCGCTCGGTAACGTCGGAGGCAGCGAATCGGTGAGGAAGTTAGTGATGGCTTCCTTTCCCCACAAATTTCTCGCCGCCTCGTCAGAGGCGAGCGCTGCCTCCTCAGCCATGTTGTAGGTGCCGAAGGTTTGACGTAACCCCTTGTCTTGAATTCTTGCAACCCTTTTCCCCGACCGAGTTTGCCTCACTCTCGAAAATGTCCTTTGGCTGCCTGAAGATGAATCTCTATGAATCTAAGACTTCTTAGCATGCCTCGGGGGTCTCCTCCTCTCGTTGGTGACTTCATGGCCACCAAACCTGGGCATATCGATAGGGTTCATTTCAGTTTAGTGATTTAGGCGAGGGTGGTGTTTGGGACTGAGAAACTGGTAGTGGGTGCTTGAGAGAAATTCTCTCAAGGAGAAACTCTTTCTGGGATAAAGTGGCAGTGGATCCTTGAGAAAAATTCTTTTAAGGAGAAATTCTGGGATAAATTGGTAGTGGTGGTGTTAGGGACCGTGAGAAAGTCTTTTAAAGTGGCGATGGGTAATGGAGTGGGTGGCGCTGGTGTAAGAGCTTGTTGTGTGACACTCCTTCCTTACAGATGTAAAAGGGAGAAGGGAGTGGCATTAAAATTGCACTACAATGACAATAAACATGTACTTCTTCGCAATGTGAATCAAAGCAATCCTCACTTGAAAGAATTTTGATTCAGTTTAGGGTACAAAATATTCAAAATGATCCTTTTTCACACTATTAAAACCGATTCCTAGAGACTAGAGAGAATAAATTTGCTAAAAGAAGGTCATTTTAAGAAACTGTAGAGAAATTTCTTCCTAATTAATGTGAAAGATATCCATAAATAACTTTGATACTGTGTTTTGTCACCTTAACTACGAGGATTGTAATTTCTACTCAATACCCACTTGGCACTTAGCCGGCCATGCTTTTCTTAGCTAGATTTTGTTTTTTTTATAAATCCAAAAGCATATTACTTCAAAAGAAAATTACTAGAATAAACGTTTTTTTTCCCACAATTTTCTCATTTTTACTCGAACCTTCACGGAAGATATCCACTTATTTACAATTTTCCCATTTCAAGATACCAAAATCTAACAAGAAATATATTATTTTATTTTCTCTTTGTTGACACCTAAATTTGACTGTTTTATTTAGGACTTAATCGCATATAATATAATAATTTAGTCACTAAAAAAAAGAGAAACAAAGAGTAAAATAAATAACTTTCATTAAAATGCATCGTGTATGTTTCCTTTAAAATCCATTATACGTAGACATTAGGAGCATCTACATAACTACCACTAATTATTAAATCTAAAATTAAAAAAATAATAATTAAAATTAAAAAATCGAAAAAAAAAGGGACCGGGCTAGGCCCAATCCTTTCCAATTCTCCTCTCCTCTGTATCTTTTGCCGCCTAGGCCCAAGCCCAGCGCTAGAGACAGAGAGGGAGAGAGCTCGAGGGAGGCCGGGGGGGGGGGGGGAAGAAACGGAGAATGACCGGGAAGAGGGAGACTTGGAATCCACCTTAGCCAAGCGTCACTTAGCCACCCCCGATGTGGGGTTGCCCCTCCTTGCCGGAACCAACAAGCTGCGGCTTCCCTTGCCTCGATGTCAAGTTTTTCCGGTGAGTTTTCTGGTTTTTGGTTCAATCCGTGTAGATTTCCTAAAAATCCCAGCTCGGGGGCGTGCAAGGCGACTGGACGTAGTCCGATCTATCGATCTCGTCGATCGTTCTTCACCCCCGAGTCAAATAGGAAACCCCTGCTGACTTTTTTTTGGTGGCCCGCTCTTGTCCTCTTCTCTCACATTTTTTACATGGGTTATTGAATCGGGGCATGCATTTCTAGTTTGCTTATGCTGTCTTTTGTTGATGTTGGGCATCCCTGCCATTCTTGTTAAGTTTTGATCTAGTTTCAAGTCTTATTCTTATCCGTGGCAGTTTTGAGCCGACACACTCAAGGCGCTTCTGGTAAAATAGCCATTACCTTCGCTGTATCCGAAGTTCGTGTATCATTGTTTTGATAATTATTTACACAGATCGTCTCCAATGAAGCCTTATCTTGTTAATCGTGGATAGTAGTTGGCGAGTTTTAGTGGTGGCGTTTCTCCAAGAGAGATCTTGGCAAAGGGGTTCTCCTCGGTAAGGAAGAGAACGTAGAAAAGAGGAGTTTGATAAGGAAGGAAACAACGTTCATGAAAGGAAAAATTAAATAAAGAATAGAAACATTAAGTAAAATAAAAGAAACAAACAAAGAGTAATGAAAAGAGAGATAACATTAATCCGTAAGCCATTTCGATCGTTGTGTGGGCTGGATGGACTTTGGGACTATTTGTTTCATTTTCGTAGACTAATATTCGTCTTCATTTCGTTCATTTTCACGTTCGTTTGTCTAAGGTCTGAACTTGTGGCCACATGTTGCACCTCACATTCATCTTACGTTTTACATTTTATATATATTCGATATATATTCGAGATTGTTGGATAGTGGCACATGCTGTTCTTGGCTTGGGACAAAAAAGATATACGTCAAAATCGTGGTCTGACGTTGTAAGGTTGGGACTGAATTCATGGGAACTTCTGAGTTTAATGGAAAGCTTTATGCGTGCGGAGGACTCTCGAAGAAGAAGAAGACCAGAAGAAGGAAAGAAAAGATTAAAAGAAAAAGCAAAAAAAAAAAAAAGTACAGAAAAAGTAAAAAGAAAAAAAAAGAAAAAGAAAGCAAAAGTTAATTTAGGGAAAAGACAAAATATGGAAGAAGACAAAAGGGTGGAGAATAAAAGAAAATTACGAAAATCATTAAAAAAAAGAAAAGATTTTTTTTTTGGTTCGGGTCCACATCATTGGATCGGGTCGATGGGCCAGATTGGGTTGACTCAGTTAGGACCCCTTTTCTCGAATATAATATTAAATAAGCAATATATAAAAATAATAATAACAAAAAATCAAAAATTGAAAAAAATTGAAAAAAATTGAAAAAAAATCGAAAATTTGAAAAATAATAAAAAATTTCAGAAAATTCAGAATGTCATTTGAAAAATTTTAAAAACAAACTTTCCAAGCTGCTTTCTTAAAAAATGGAAGTTTCTTAACTCTAAAGTGTGCTAAAAAATTGAGTAAGCCCTTAGGCTATACTTTAGGGTTTCAATTGTCTTCAAGGACAATTACTCTTGTTGGCATGCTTTGTCCCATTTAATCTAGTTAAGATTAGCATTTATCTTTATATTTGCTCTCCCATGTAATTTATTTAAATGCTTTTATTGGCTGTTAATTGTTATTTTAATGATTGTGCACCTACATGATCACCTCATAGGTTAGGGGATTGGTCTAAAGTTAATCCAAACTGATTGAAAATCTTTTTTCAAATGAACAAGATTAAGTATTGAAATGACACTAATTAATAAATTAGTGTAATCAAGTATCCGACCCTAGATTTTTTGGATGCGTAGAAAGTGAGATACACTCTCATGCCTCACTTGGTTTTTAACCAACCCCAATAGGCTAGAGGTGATTTTTATTACGAAATTTTTAAGAACACCCGTACAAGGTATAGACTTGGGAGAGTCCGCTAATCATGAGCTTGGAGTTCGTCCTTTAGACAATACCCCTAAACCTATTTCCTTCTTTGAGAGGTAGGTCACGACACTCTTTTGGCTGGATGATATATTCCTCACTTATCTATTTTAGCAATGTATATTCGGAAAGAGAATTGTAATCTAATAAGCATAATTCAAACGTGCATTCTGTTTCCATTTTTTCTTTTCATATTTGATATGAGTCTATAATTTTTATGAGAAGCAAATATATAGATATTTCTTCCACCCTTTTAGAATGATCCTCCCCCCTCTCTCTGCACAACTCGCGGATCTTCAGCTTTCTCTCAAACCCGTGAATCAATGACAATGACTGAAAATTTCCAGACCTAGAAAGAAAGAAAAAAACAATGGTGGAGAATTGGGACGATCTCCACCCCGAGCTGCTAGAACTGTGCTTGAGACTTCTTCTTCTAGAGGACTGGTTCACATTCCGAACCGTGTGCTAGAGGTTCGATTACCCATAAATGAAGGAGAAAAGGTAGAAGCTATACTCATTTTCTTAGGTCGGTCTATGATGGTCATGCACATATGCTATCATTAATTTGTTGACACATAAATTTTACCATTTTATTTAGGACTTAATCACATACAATATTAGAAATTAGTCACTAAAAAAAAGAGGAAGCAAAGAGTAAAATAAATAACTTTCATTAAAATGTATCGTGTATGTTTTCTTTAAAATCCATTACACATAGACATTAGGAGCATCTACATAACTACCACTAATTATTAAATCTAAAAATTTTAAAAAAATTAATTAAGTAATTAATTAAAAAATCGGAAAAAAATAGTGAACCGGGCTTGGCGGTGGCTCGGCGAGGCTGAGCCTCGCCAGGGCGAGGCAAGGCTGGGCAAGCTCGGGCTCGCCGGATCTGGGCGAGCCCGAGCTGGCCCAGCCAAGGCGAGGTCGCCTGCCAAAAGAAGAAAAAAAGAAAAAAGAAAAAAGAAAGAAAAATAAAATAAAAATATTAAAAAATTAAAATAAACAAAAAAGGAACACAGATTTACCAAAGGTGTTTCTATTTATTTTTTATTCTCGGAACAAGTTTACCAAACATCTTCTTCTGTTCAAAAATTGTTCTCCGTAGCAGAAATAATTTTTTGTATTTCTGTTCTTTGGAATAATTTTTGAACAGAAACGTTACCAAACGCGCCATAAATGACTGATTTGGTGGGCCCTAAAGATGTGACCTAGAACGAACACGCTTTTGGGTACTATGGAGAAGGTCCACTAAGATTCAGATTCGACAACATCCGTCAATCTCTTCCCATGAAAGTTTATGTGCGTTTAATGCATTTCCATGACTCTATCTCTTTTGACGTCATTCCCAAGAAAGATACATTTATGAACCTTAATACCAAAAAATGCAAAAACGAATTCTGTGTGGGACGTGGGTTTTTTCCATAATTGGTAGCAAAAGCACCTCATGCACAGACTTCAAGCTCTTTTGACGACGTTCCCAAGAATGATACATTTATGAACCTTAATACCAAAAAATACAAAAACGAATTCCATGTGGGACGTGGGTTTTTTCCATAATTGGTAGGCAAAAGCGCCTCATGTAGAGACTTCAAGCTCTTTTGACGTCGTTCCCAAGAAAGATACATTTAAGGTTCCACACGGAATTTGTTTTTGCATTTTTCGGTATTAAGGTTCTTAAATGAATCTTTATTGGGAACAACGTCAAAAGAGCTTGAAGTCTCTGCATGAGGTGCTTTTGCCTACCAATTATGGAAAAAACCCACGTCCCACACAGAATTCGTTTTTGCATTTTTTGGTATTAAGGTTCATAAATGTATCTTTCTTGGGAATGACGTCAAAAGAGATAGAGGCATGAAAATGCATTAAACGCACATAAACTTTCATGGGAAGAGATTGACGGATGTTGTCGAATCTGAATCTTAGTGGGACATTCTCCATAGTACCCAAAAGCATGTTCGTTCTAGGTCACATCTTTACCAAATTAGTCATTTATGGCGCGTTTGGTAACGTTTCTGTTCAAAAATTGTTCCGGGAACAGAAATACAAAAAATTATTTCTGCTCTGAGAATAATTTTTGAACAGAAGAAGGCGTTTGGTAAACTTGTTTAGGGAATAAAAAATGAACAGAAACACTTTTGGCAAATTTGTGTTCTTTTTTGGTTCTTTTAATTTTTTAATTTTTTAAATTTATTTTTCTTATTTTTCTTTCTTTTTTCTTTTTTTTTTCTTCTTTTGGCCGGCGGCCTCGCCTTGGCTAGGCAAGCTCAGGCTCGCTTAGATCCGGCGAGCCCGATCTCGCCCAGCCTTGCCTCACACCGGTGAGGCTCGGCCTTGCCAGGCCACCGCCAAGCCCGGTTTGCTTTTTTTTTTTTCCAATTTTTTTAATTAATTACTTAATTAATTTTTAAAAAATTTAGATTTAATAATTAGTGGTAGTTATGTAGATGCTCCTAATGTCTATGTGTAATGGATTTTAAAGAAAACATACACGATACATTTTAATGAAAGTTATTTATTTTACTCTTTGCTTCCTCCTTTTTTTTAGTGACTAATTTCTAATATTGTATGTGATTAAGTCCTAAATAAAATGATAAAATTTATGTGTCAACAAATTAATGATAGCATCTGTGCATGACCATCATAGACCGACCTAAGAAAATGAGTATCGCTTCTACCTTTTCTCCTTCATTTATGGGTAATCGAACCTCTAGCACACGGTTCGGAATGTGAACCAGTCCTCTAGAAGAAGTTGTCTAAAGCACAGTTCTAGTAGCTCTGGGTGGAGATTGGAGATCGTCCCAATTCTCCACCATTGTTTTTTTTTTTTTTTATTTCATTCTGGGTCTGGAAATTTTCAGCCATTGTCATTGATTTACGGATTTGAAAAAAAGCTGAAGATTCGCGAGTTGTGCAGAGAGAGGGGGGAGGATCATTCTAAAAGGGTGGAGGAAATATCTATATATTTGCTCCTCATAAAAATTATAGACTCATATCAAATATGAAAAGAAAAAATGGAAACAAAATGCACGTTTAAATTATGCTTATTAGATTACAATTCTCTTTCCGAATAAACATTGCTAAAATAGATAAGTGAGGAATATATCATCTAGCCAAAAGAGTGTTGTGACCTACCTCTCAAAGAAAGAGTGTCGTGACCTACCTCTCAAAGAAGGAAATAGATTAGGGGTATTGTCTAAAGGACGAACTCTAGGCTCATGATTAGACACGGACTCTCCCAAGTCCATACCTTGTACGGGTGTTCTTAAAAATTTCGTAATAAAAAGTCACCTCTAGCCTATTGAGGTTGGCTAAAAACCAAATGAAGCATGAGAGTGTATCTCATTTTCTACGCATCCAGAAAATCTAGGGTCAGATATTTGATTACACTAATTTATTAATTAGTGTCATTTCAGTACTTAATCTTGGTCATTTAAAAAAAGATTTTCAAGTAGTTTGGATTAACTTTAGACCAATCCCCTAACCTATGAGGTGATCATGTATGTGCACAATCATTAAAATAAAAATTAACAGCCAATAAAAGCATTTAAATAAATTACATGGGAGAGCAAATATAAAGATAAATGCTAATCTTAACTAGATTAAATGGGACAAAGCATGCCAACAAGAGTAATTGTCCTTGAAGACAATTGAAACCCTAAAGTAGAAGAGCCTAAAGGCTTACTCAAATTTTTAGCACACTTTAGAGTTAAGAAACTTCCATTTTTTAAGAAAGCAGCTTGGAAAGTTTGTTTTTAAAATTTTTCAAATGACATTCTGAATTTTCTGATTTTTTTTTATTTTTCAAATTTTCGAATTTTTTTCAATTTTTTCAAAAATTTTTAATTTTTGATTTTTTGTTATTATTATTTATATATTTTTTATTTAATATTATATTCGGGAAAAGGGGTCCTAACTGAGTCAACCCAATCCGGCCCGTTGACCCGATCCGATGACGTGGACCCGAACCAAAAAAAAAAATCTTTTTTTTAATAATGATTTTCGTAATTTTCTTTTATTCTCCACCCTTTTGTCTTCTTCCATAGTTTGTCTTTTCCCTAAATTAACTTTTTCTTTCTTTTTCCCTATTTCTTTTTTTTTTGCTTTTTCTTTTAATCTTTTCTTTCCTTCTTGTGGTCTTCTTCTTCGAGAGTCCTCCGCACGCATGAAGCTTTCCATTAAACTCATAAGTTCCCATGAATTCAGTCCCAACCTTACAACGTCAAACCACGATTTTGACGTATATCTTTTTTTGTCCCAAGCCAAGAACAGCACGCGCCACTATCCAACAATCTCGAATATATATTGAATATATAAAATTTAAAACGCAAGATGGATGTGAGGTGCAACATGTGGCCACAAGTTTGGACCTTAGCAAAACGAACGTGAAAATGGACGAAATGAAGACGAATATTAGTCTACGAAAATGAAACGTCCCAAAGTCCATCCAGCCCACACAACAATCGAAATGGCTTACGGATTAATGTTATCTCTCTTTTCATTACTCTTTGTTTGTTTCTTTTATTTTACTTAATGTTTCTATTCTTTATTTAATTTTTCCTTTCATGGACGTTGTTTCCTTCCTTATCAAAACTCCTCTTTTCTACGTTCTCTTCCTTATCGAGGAGAACCCCTTTGCCAGGATCTCTCTTAGAGAAACGCCACCACTAAAACTGCCAACTACTATCCACTATCAACGAGATAAGGCTTCATTGGAGACGATCTGTGTAAATAGTGATCAAAACAATGATACACGAGCTTCGGATACAACGGAGGTAATGGCTATTTTACCAGAAGCGCCTTGAGTAGGAGATTTTTCAATTTCGCATCGAATTGAATTGTGGAAAAAATGGAGAGAAAGAAACCTTATAGAAATTGGAGAAATTCGATATTGAATAATACATGCATGATTCTACATCGACAAGCAACAAGACATCGGCTCAAAATAGCCACGGATAAGAATAAGACTTGAAACTAGATCAAAACTTAACAAAAATTGAGGGGATGCTCAACATCAACAAAAGACAGCATAAGCAAACTAGAAACGCACGCCCCGATTCAATAATCCATGTAAAAAATGTGAGAGAACAGGACAAGAGCGGGGCACCAAAAAAAAGTCGGCAGGGTTTCCTATCTGACTCGGGGTGAAGAACGATCGACGAGATCGATAGATCGGACTACGTCCAGTCACCTTGCACGCCCCCGAGCTGGGATTTTTAGGAAATCTACATGGATTGAACCAAAAACCGGAAAACTCACCAGAAAAACTTGAAATCGAGGCAAGGAAAGCCGCGACTTGTTGGTTCCAGCTAGGAGGGGCAACCTCGCGTTGGGGGTGGCTAAGTGACACTCGGCTAAGGTGGATTCCAGGTCTCTCTCTTCCCGGTCATTCTCCGTTTCTCCTCCCTCGGCCTCCCTCGAGCTCTCTCACTGTCTGTCTATAGCGCGCTCTCTCTCCTTGAACCCCCTAAAAACCAACCCCTTTTACACTTTTAAGCACCGGCACACATGGCCTCCTGCCGTGCCAGCTGCCGCTGCCGGCCTGCCCCCCAACCGAACGTCTCACGCGACGCTCGCCTTGTACCCTTCTGTTTTGCAGAGCGTGACCAGCATGAGGAGGAAGTGCGGGCTGGGCTTAGTGAAAAGAAAAGAGAGGCTGGGCTTGGGCCCAGGCGGCAAAAGATACAGAGGAGAGGAGAATTGGAAAGGATTGGGCCTAGCCCGGTTCCTTTTTTTCGATTTTTTTTTTAATTTTAGATTTAATAATTAGTGGTAGTTATGTAGATGCTCCTAATGTCTACGTATAATGGATTTTAAAGGAAACATACACGATGCATTTTAATGAAAGTTATTTATTTTACTCTTTGTTTCTTTTTTTTTACTGACTAAATTATTATATTATATGCGATTAAGTCCTAAATAAAACAGTAAAATTTAGGTGTCAACAAAGAGAAAATAAAATAATATATTTCTTGTTAGATTTTGGTATCTTGAAATGGGAAAAATTGTAAATAAGTGGATATCTTCCGTGAAGGTTTGAGTAAAAATGAGAAAATTGTGGGAAAAAAAACGTTTATTCTAGTAATTTTCTTTTGAAGTAATATGCTTTTGGATTTATAATAAAACAAAATCTAGCTAAGAAAAGCATGGCCGGCTAAGTGCCAAGTGGGTATTGAGTAGAAATTACAATCCTCGTAGTTAAGGTGACAAAACACGGTATCGAAATTATTTATGGATATCTTTCACATTAATTAGGAAGAAATTTCTCTACAGTTTCTTAAAATGACATTCTTTTAGCAAATTTATTCTCTCTAGTCTCTAGGAATCGGTTTTAATAGTGTGAAAAAGGATCATTTTGAATATTTTGTACCCTAAACTGAATCAAAATCCTTTCAAGTGAGGATTGCTTCGATGCACATTGCGAAGAAGTACATGTTTATTGTCATTGTAGTGCAATTTTAACGCCGCTCCCTTCTCCCTTTTACATCTGTAAGGAGTGTCGCACAACAAGCTCTTACACCAGCCCACACACCAGCGCCACCCACTCCTTTGCCCATTGCCACTTTAAAAGACTTTCTCGCAGTCCCTAACACCACCACTACCAATTTATCCCAGAGTTTCTCCTTAAAAGAATTTTTCTCAAGAATCCACTGCCACTTTACCCAAAAAGAGTTTCTCCTTGAGAGAATTTCTCTCAAGCACCCACTACCAGTTTCTCGGTCTCAAACACCACCCTCGCCTAGATCAGTAAACTGAAATGAACCCTATCGATATGCCCAAGTTTGGTGGCCATGAAGTCACCAATGAGAGGAGGAGACCCCCGAGGCGCGCTAAGAAATCTTAGATTCATAGAGATTCATCTTCAGGCAGCCAAAGGACATTTTTGGGAGTGAGGCGAACTCGGTTGGAGAAAAGGGTTGCAAGAATTCAAGACAAGGGGTTACGTCAAACCTTCGGCACCTACAACACGGCTGAGGAGGTAGCGCTCGCCTCCGACGAGGCGACGAGAAATTTGTGGGGAAAGGAGGCCATCACTAACTTCCTCACCGATTCGCCGCCTCCAACGTTACTGAGCGAGTTGTTTGATTTTCGGTGGTCGGTATTTTTTTGCCAATATGGATGAACTTTGGTTGAGTTTTAGGTATACAGGCGGAACAATTATTTCGCCAACGTTGAGTAGGTGGCGGATTTGATCTAATGAAGAAAGTCGGCCGTGTCTTTATTTTTATTTTTTGATGTTTTGAATTTAGTAAATGTCGGCTTAATGAATGTGATATCCAGACGTTGTAATGAGTGAAAAATTATTTGAAATGAATGTTAATTAGCTCAAGTATATTTTATTTTATATCAAAAACTTATTAAGAAAGTTGGGATAACAACTGAAGAAGACCAAGAAAAAGGTTCTGGTCATGATAAAAAGGAAAGCTCTTGCAACCGCTTTGTTTTGCCCTGTTTTGGTCGCTCTGTTTTGCCTTGTTTTAGTTACTATGTTTTTCCTCGTTTATTGTCAAGGGTGCTTGAAATGCTTGGCACTTGGTTGATCTGTTTTGCTCTGTTTTACTGTCAAGAGTGCTTGAAGTGGAGCAATCGCAATGATACTATAAGAGGAAAGTCTTAGATTGTGCCATTATTAAGTATAGAGTATTTTATCATTGAATTGAATGTCATGATACACTTAATGATTGCCAAATATACAGTCATCTTGTTTAAGTAGAGAACCTTTTACGTTTAAATATTTATAGTTAGGAATACTTAGTTCATTATTTTTATTTATTTAGTGGACTAATTGTATAGTCAAGATTTCATGGCTATAAATAAATTATTTCGACATAATTGAGAAAGAATTTTCCTATTATTTATCAAGTCCAATAATTGGGTTTTCCTAGCCATAAAAATTCTAGCTTTAGAATTTCCCCCAAATTGTGGCTCTCATGGCCGCGCTAGCTTGTGCCGCAGCTAATGTCTCTACTTCTTCTTCCATATGTGGCCATGGCAACCTCGATTAGAATCGTTTGCTGCTATTTCTGTGTTTTGCTCGGGCAGCGACTGTCTCCAGAATTTATCAGCATTCATTGAGATCCCGATCACTTGTCCATCATGACTAACATTTTCAAGGCTTACTAATCGACGAATTGTTCATGCATTTATTGTTATCTGCCGTTTCTATACTTCTATCTTTTCCATTCGCTGAACCCCTCATGAGTAGAAGATGACAGTAGTAATTATTGCTTGGGCATTTAACATGTGTTCATGTTTGGCCAAAAAAAACATGGACATGACTTTAAATTAAGTTTAGCTTAGCTAATTTGACATGTGACACTAGGAAAGATTACAAAAAAAGTTCTAAATCTATTATAATTATGTCAATTTAGTTTTAAAATTATTTTTCTTGGTCAATTGAGTTCTAAATCTTTTATAATTGTGCCAGTTATGTCCATTCGACCAAAATTGGTTGACCAGCGTTGACGTGGCTGATGGTCAACGTTAGCGACCATTTTTTTTTAAATAATATTTACTTTTTCGAATTATTTTATTATTATTTTTTATCTTTTTCCCTCCCTTCCTCTCTCTCTCTCTCTCTCTCTCTCTCTCTCTCTCTCTCCTCCCTCTTTCTTCCTTTGGCTCCACCGACCAGATAAAGAGGAGGGTTGGCCGGTCACTGGACTATGGTGGCAAGGCGAGCTTACCTCGCCGTTGCTGGGTTTGGTAATGTGAGCCCTTGCTAGATTCGGTGGGGCTCACCTTGCCAAACCTAACGACAGCAAGGTGAGCATTGTCAAATCTGTCAAGGGCTTGCCTCACTAGTGATTGGGCAAGCTCACCCTCGCCCAATGACGGTGAAGCAAGTCCTTGCATAGCAACGGTGGGGGCTTGCCTTGCCCAGTGATGGTGAGGGGAGCTCCCCTGGCTACCTCAGTTCGACGATCGTCTAGTACTCCCCTCTGGCTGATCGCTGGAGCCAAAGTAAGGAGGAGGAAGGAGGAGGGAGAAAGGGGAAAAAAAAAAAGATAAAGAAAAAAAGATTAAAATTAATAAAATAATTTGAAAAAGTAAAATATTAATAAAAAAAATGGTTGTTGGCAATAGCCGACGACCACATTAGTGGCGGCCGGCAAATTTTGGTCAGATTGACTCAATTGACACAATTATAAAATGTCTATGATTCAATTGGCCAAAACAATAAGTTTAAGACTGAATTGATACAACTACAATATGTTTAAAACTTTTTTGGTCATTTTTCCTATGATACTAAGATTATACTTTCTAAAGAGGGGTTGCACTAGTAATTGGCAGACCAATCAAGAGTTAATCATCTTACTTTAATTAGTGTGCTTTTTTCCTAGCTCCAAAAGTGTTTTCGACAAAAGGGTAAATCTTTCTTTTTCTTTTTTTAAATGTTGGTGATGATTGGTTTGGTTGGTGATTGTTTAATTAGAGTGAGTGTTAACATCGAAAATAATGTGATTTTGCTTGGTATTATTTTATAGTTGGACCATGTTGCGCTTGAATCTTCTTCTTCTATTCAGCCCTCTTTTACCATTTTAACACATACATGCACAGACACATGAGACCTTGATATGGTAACCAAAAGGATCAATCAGCAGTTGTAACACATCCATGATCAAATAATGCCACACACAATATCTAAAAATTAAAGTCATTTGTCTCTCACAACATTTAATGAGACGGATATCCTCTTATACCACAAATCTTAATCAGGTTGGACAGTGGATTGACTCTAAAGTACCATAGAAACACCTAGACACGGATATCCTCTTATACCACCCCTCAGACTGTACCAAGGCCTGCCCGTCAGAGAATGGATTCTCGTTCTCATTACCACTTTCCGACTGGTGGGAATAGTTAAACATAGAGGAGAACGATAGAGGCAAAAAAAAAAAAATCGTATCTTTTTAGGTAGCTACACGTTGCAAACTCAAACCTATGCACAAAAGAATGTAAACCTCGGTATTAGACAATAATATATTAACCAGAAGTTCCAGTTGATAAGAGAAAAGAATTGCCCACCGATCACCTTGATATCTACAGAAGCTCCTTTTTCCATTCCACTGCTTTTAGAACATCTTGCATGTTCCCTCCTCCGCGGAACCGATTCATCAACATCCATTCGCTGCCAGTTGCCTACGGTTGAAGCCATCTGATCAACCTTGTGGAACAGCCCGAGGAGTCCACCTGCATGCACGATGAGGACTCTCCTTCCTTCCCACTTTGTCGGATTCTCGGCCATGTCTCTCATCATTCCATAAGCAGCTTTCCTGCTATGTCAGCAACCAGATCAAAGATTAGTCAGGTCCCAGTAATCTTCCTTTTCTTCAAGTGAGATTGACGACAGATATTTCTAACAAGGACCAACATTAACACTTACGTCAAATTCATGAACTTTTTATTTTATTATTTTTCATTGGCTGCCAATTGTCTTACTACAGCTCTCAAACGACCAGCTAGAAAACGGAAGTTAATTCAAGTTTGCATAGGTAATATCAAGATGACCTTTATCCTCAAGGACGTATTATGGCTGTAGCTAAAATAATCTGAAATTACTCATACAAGGTGTTTATTTATATTTCCTAAATGTCTGGCTTCCCGTTTTCCTCACATCTCGGCAATTTTATTTTGTATATTTTCAAGTGTTTGAGTTGATTCCTCGTGAACAAATAATTTACATCTATTTGTCAGAGGTCATGGGAATTTAGACTCAACCATGGCAATAAACCTAAGTTGCAACCTACCTCTCATAATAATAATAATAATAATAATAATAATAATAATAATAATAATAATAATAATAATAATAATAATAATAATAATAATAATAATAATAATAATAATAATAATAATAATAATAATAATAATAATAATAATAATAATAATAATAATAATAATAATAATAATAATAATAATAATAATAATAATAATAATAATAATAATAATAATAATAATAATAATAATAATAATAATAATAATAATAATAATAATAATAATAATAATAATAATAATAATAATAATAATAATAATAATAATAATAATAATAATAATAATAATAATAATAATAATAATAATAATAATAATAATAATAATAATAATAATAATAATAATAATAATAATAATAATAATAATAATAATAATAATAATAATAATAATAATAATAATAATAATAATAATAATAATAATAATAATAATAATAATAATAATAATAATAATAATAATAATAATAATAATAATAATAATAATAATAATAATGATGATAATGATCATGATAATGATGATGATGTTTTATCACTCGGAAAATGTGTGGACATCTCTGAATTGAAAGAATTGTCAATAGATGTTGACATTTGATTTTTAGTTGATGTGTCATTAAAATGTGAAAAATCGAGATTAGGGTTTTCAATTGCAAATGAGCCTATTTCTCGACCAAAAAATGTTATTCGTTTCTTTTTTTATTTTTTTTTCTTTGTCATTTTTAAGCAATTTCTCATTCATTTTCATTGAAAATTCAAAATGTTAATGGTTGACTTTTGGGTTAATTTTTTTGTTAACCTTTTGACCAAAAGTCAACCCTGAGTTAAAAATTGGCTTTTTGCACAAAAGATGGTGAACAGTCTTAACTTCATCTTAGTTTTCAAAAATTTCAAAGATTTGACACAAAAACCAACCTTTTAGGGAAAGTCAACTAAATGGTTGACTTTTGGTCAAATTTTTGACCAAAAAGATTGAAAAAAATAAAAAATATATAAAACACTTCATTTTAGTGCCAATTTGACTTTAGTGTCAAAATTTTTCCAAAAATCGATTAAGAACTTTGTTTTCTGAATTTTTTGGTTTCAGATTCAAAATCAACCAAAAATAAAATTACTTTCATTCTAGCCTTAATTAGGTCTAGTTCCTTTTTTGACATTTGTTCTAGAGGTAATTAGTCAATCACTCGTTCAACTAATTTTGAGATTGGGCATGTCAGATGTAAATTGTTGTTTTTGCCCAGATTAGGGGTCTGAATTGATTCTTTATGATTTGCATAGCAACACTTCCATTCAACTCCTTTTCTTAGTGACATTCCAATCCAGGGTCAATTTTGGGATATTCACTTTGGACATTCTAATTTGGTCAATTTGATTCATTCAAAAATTAGAAAAACTAGCTAAGGTATTTCAATTGATATAATTCAACTTGGCCCATTCTAGACTAGAATGTAATTGAAGTAATTGAGCCTCAATTTGGTCGATTGAAGTTTCAAAAAATGAGTTTAGCTTGTGGCCTCACTTCAATAGGAATCCAATGAATTTGAACATTTTGTGCACAATTAGTTGACTTGAGATAGTCTAATCGCATCTCATTTGATCCGATTCATGTAAAAATATTTGATTTCATTTAAATTAGGTAAGATCAGAAAATCAGAACAAAATTCAGACAAAAATTCAACCTGGTCAACCGGACATTGACCTGCGTTGACTAGATTTGACCGGTGTTGACCGGCCGCTTTTCCTCGTAATTGTTTGGCCATAAACCACCCTCAGCTAGCCCACTTCATGGCTAATGCACCTATGCCTTTGATTTTTGAATTTATAATTTTGCCCTTTTGTGGAAATTACAAAAAAGCCCTTTCAATTAAGTTTTAATCATGTAATTAATCGTAGCCGTCCATCCTCGATCCATTATGACCATTCAATTTAAACATATGATAGATTTGAGTGTCAACTTAGGGTTGAGTTTGTTAAGAGAAAATGTGGCATCTTAGCCCTCGGATCGATCCAGAGGCTAAGATGGCCACTCATATGCAAATATAAATATCATTTTTTTCTCAAAAAAAAAAAAAAAGGATAGAAGAGAGGAGGATGAGGAGGAGGAGGGCAATTCTAGATTTGAATTGTCGCAAGGGAGGATCTCTGTTTTTTCTTTTCTTTTCTTTTCTTTTCCCATGAAATTTCTCCCTTTCTCATCTTCGCGCGCAATTTTCTCCCCCTTGGCCGCATTACTTCTCGTCGATGCAAGGCCTGTTGTTGACGAGTTCTCCGTCACCGCCAATCACCACAGCCTCCATCATGTCCTCCTTGAGCCATCAGCGGTCGGCATCAGCTCCGGTGATTCCCCAATCCTCCCGCTGGAGCCTCTCTTCCCCTTTTGTATGCGAAGATGATGCCATCGAACACCGAATCTGTCTTGAATCTGCTTCGAGCCACTCTGACGGCCTTCCGACTGTTAATAGTTCCTTAAGACATCTAGTAACATCCCTCAGCCATCCTCAAGGTGATCATGGCGATTGGTGCCCATCGGAGGTCCCTTAGTCGCTGATCTCTTCATCGGTGGTTCTCCTCAAGCCCAATCCTTCAACCAGCATTGAAGACCGGTCCAAATTAGGATCGGTTCTGTTTTGGTGCCCAAATCGGTGGTCTAGCCACTTCCTTGGTGATCTACGACATCCGTTCATGAACTTTGAAGTGCCGTTCATGCTTTGGTGGTGAGGTTTTCATTCGATCGCGTTAAAAATCGAGGAAATTGCACAAAGGTTGGTTTTCTAAGCTTGAATCCGATGAAGCGATGTTAGAATAGCTAACTAGGGCTAGGATTCGCATTTTAGATCCATGAAACATGTTTAGATCTGAAGATTATGCGATTTT
Source organism: Eucalyptus grandis x Eucalyptus urophylla (assembly GCA_028830015.1). Lineage (NCBI taxonomy): Eukaryota > Viridiplantae > Streptophyta > Magnoliopsida > Myrtales > Myrtaceae > Eucalyptus > Eucalyptus grandis x Eucalyptus urophylla. Next base: position 6,742,066 of record CM054200.1, read on the forward strand.
ATGATGATTTGCTGAGATTGAAGATTGATTGAGGATGATTTTGTGGTTGATTGAGTATTATAGATATTGATCTGCAATTTTCCTATGTCTGTACCTAGGTTACTGTTTAGCTTAAAATGAGGCTTTAGATGACCTTAATTGATCTCGATATCTTCTAGGCTTAGAAAATATGTTTCGTACGTCCTGAACAAGCATCATTTGACCCCTAAAAAACACCTAGCAATTTGCTCGATTCTATAGATTTTTTAGTGCGTTTTAGGTTCTACTTTTTGTCTACCTTAGAACTTTGCTATTTTTTATTTATTTATTTATTGACTTCTGTGATTTATTTTTGACAAGGTTATCTTCACATGATTTGTTCCAAATTGTTTGAGAACGTCCTATATTTTTTAAAGATATTTTGGACGAGTTTTGGTAGGTCAAAACCCACTCAAATCTTATTATAGGTTAGTTTGCCTTGCACTCTTCCGAGATGCATTTCGGGGAAAATGAGCATATAGACGAGTCCATTTGGTTTTAGGATCTTCATTGAACTTGAAATACACATCATGTGCTTCCTAACGATGTATGATTTACATATTTATCTCATCATTAGGTATGTCAATTGTATGTGTAAACATGTTAGTGTTCTGCTGCAGTTAAAATACCCCATAACGTGCATCTGCTTTGTTGTTTTCGTTGAGGTTTGTGTGATCTTAATTAGGCTTTGATTCTTAATGGAAACCGATTGTCGTTGTTCATTCTACATGTCAAATTTTTGGTTAGATTTTTACATGTCTTTAGGTGATACAAAATCAAGCATGTTCTGTGATGTTGAGGTTAGGTAAAGACCTTATCGTGTATATACTTTATCATGCTTGTTTGGGTCTCTCAGAGACCAAATCTCACATTATTGCCTTCTCGACTTTTAAAGTGTGCATGATAAGGTTCATGTTCATATCTGCTATGTTATGATCAAATGTCATTTAGCATGTGAACATTATATCTCAATTAGGCTAGTTGCATTGCAAAAACGCCAAATATGTCATTTTAGTTCTAAGTCATTTTGTATTGTCAATGACTTGGATGATTCTTTTGCATATCGATCTGGGTTAGATGTTCACCCAAATTTATTTGTCACATCAAATCCTTTGTTGCTCGTGAATTTCATGACATTCGTGGATTGCTTAGGTAACTTTGGAACTTGTTAATGCATATAATGTTTTGTTTTCTTATTGACTGATGAGCATACCTTCACAAACCTTGATTTTGAGTACCGGATTGACCTCGATTGAATTGAACCTGAACTCTTTAGGAAGTTGTAAAGCACACCTTGATATTTCAAATTCCGTTAATCATGCAAATTGCTCATCGTTAGGTCCGTTTTTCATTTTTCTAAGTTAGACTAGAATTTGGACTTAAAGGTCAAATTCGGACTCTTGTTTTTACCTTTCTTTAGACAGACCTTTGTCATTTTTGTACCATGTTTTCTGTAAGGATTCTTGACTTGATCCCTTACTAAAGTTTGTTTGTCATCATATATGCTATGTTGTGACAAAAGTTTGTGATTTTTAGATTTCATTTGGTAGTTCAAATCTTGATAGTAATGGCTAAGTGTTTTGCTGTTCTGACAATTTTCTGATGCATTATTGTTTGTTGCCTGATTTTTATAAAAGCATGCTTAACTTGTTTAGGAAAAATTTCGTCATAAAAGTTGCTTCATATCATGTTATGCATGTTAGGAAATTTTCTCATAGTTAAATCATCAGGGTACCACCTATTTTTTAATTCACTGTGCTTGGTATGAAATTTTCTGATATGAACTTCTTGTTGTGATTGTTTAGTTAAATCTTTTAGGATAGCTTGCACATGATGTAAGGGCATATTATCTTCATAAAATGTGTTGTAAAGCTTTTGATCTTTGTCATCAAAATGGTTTTCGCTGAATAGACCTTCTAAATTGTATCTTGAAATCGTTTTGGTACATGTAAGGCAATTTAAAAAAAAAAAAATCTTTTTAATACTTTATTTGACTTAGGAAAGTTCATGTTTTGGACCACATTTAAAATGCTTGCAAGGCTTGTTAGTGTATTTATGCGAGCCCTAGGCTAGTCTTAGCAATTAAATGCGTTACATAACCTAAATATTCCTTAGTCCAAATGTTTTTAAGTGTTTTCAAATCTTGATTTGACATTATGAGATGTCTGTGACGCTTGTGAGTATATTTGTGCAAGTCCCAAACTAGCCTTGGTAATTGAATGCATTCCATAACTGAAACATCATCTTGTCTTAAAAAACGTTTTCAATGGTTTCAAAACCCTTTTTGTTAAAACATCACACGTATCCCCTCTCATGTATATAATTACGTCATTAATTAAAAAAAATGCATGTGTCCATGAGTGTCGCATGCTCTTGATAATAAATGACCCGCCAACGACTCACTAATTTGTTTGATTAGTTGAGAAATAAGGTCCAAAAGACCTACATGTGTGTTTATTTCGTACTTGTACCTATGACTTCTAGATGTATGTTAGAACCGATGCATGATACAGAGGGAAAATCCTAGGAATCACATAGAACACCTCAGTAGGGACTTATAAGTGTTATTGTTGGTCAATAATGGATGTAAGTCATAAAATGAATAGGTAGGTATCAAGAAGAACTTACGCATGAACCACAAAGGCCAACCTCAAGGCCCAAACTTGCCTAATTTTCAACAATGCTTCTTTTTATTGATCAATCTTGGCTTTATGTTATACTTTTGATTGTTTTAATATGTATGCTTGTTTTTTTTTCCATTGTATGCATCTAATTACAATTCTTATAATAGATTTAGGTTACGATCCCAAGAAGAAGACGACATATACATCTACTTACAATTCTTAGACTAGGTTCAAATTAGGATCCTAAAGAAGAAGACGACGCGAAGATGGCTAAAGGTCAATATTCATTACAACCATGTTTATGTATAATTCTTCTCCCACATATGTCTCGAGTTTTTCTTGTTTGTATAAATACCTGAGAAGTTGCGGGAATTCCCTTTTTGCTTTTCGATTACCTTTTGAATTTTCATATTTCTTAGGATTGTATGATAGGTTTACTGCTTTCATTAGTTGTTTAATTACTATCTTGCACTTTCAATTCAATTGACCGCTTTCTTTCTGTCTTTCTTAGAAATAGAATAGCACAAAAATGATCAACCACGCATGATTGCCTAGTTTAAGACAAATGAGCTTGAAAAAGTAAAGAGAAATGCATGAACACCATAGGTAAATACAACATATTGTTAGGTACCGAAGGGATGCTAATAGAAATGTTAGCGTAACCCAAGACCCCAAATTCATATATTTGGTTGCGTAAAAATCAAGAAAACACTTCTAACCCTTGATTGGATTTTCTAGTCGACTCCCAGAAAATGAGGCTTGTGGCGACTCTTATGTTATTTTAGGTTGTCTTAAATAGTTAGACCATATAAATGAACTTGTTGCAAGGGGGGTCTTCATAAGGCTCACCGCGATTTAACGTACTCAATATTGGAGTGATTTAACATACTCGATATTGGCAATACTTCAAAAGGATGAAGTGATGCCATCCTTATGAGTGAAGCATCTTATCGAGAGGGCTATTGTAGTAAAGGTACCTTTAAATCTAATATCCACATCTAACCTCGTTTCCCGAGGTGTGTCACCCGTGTGAATATAGTTCGCGATACTCTACTTTCACTCGAGATACGATTTTGGGAGAACTCGCGACCTTGTACGAGAGAACTCACAAGAGGTTTGATCCAAAAGATGAGGTGATGATGCTTTTTGGAATGTGAACCGTGAGGGAACTCTCATGGTCAAGAACTCTAAACTCGACCTTTCCCTTCCTCTCATGGGGTGGCGGTGAGATCGGGTTGCAACGTTAGGCTTCAATGCAAAAAACGATGATTGGTCTGAACTATGATGCTTTAAAGGCAAAAGCAAGGAAAAAAGGAGAACGCATATGCACATCTCACAATGCTTTAAAGCAACAAGCAAGAAAAAACGAAGAAAGTATATGCACATCTCACAAACTTACAAAAATATATACGAGTGACAAAAATAACCAAAGGCCAATGATTTTGTATACCTGTAAACTGGGTCAAGAACAACTCCAGTGGCAACTTCCTTAACAAACTTGAGTCCTCTGAGTGCTCATTGCACACCCCAAACCTTTAGGCTGCATAGAAACAATAATTTAAAGATTTTTGAAGCTTCATCATCAGAAATTTTGACTTTTGTGCCTTAATCGACTAACAAGTGTACCCACATCTGATGATATCAGGATCCCTTGTGCAAAAGTTCTGGGGGAGAACCTCTCTAAGGGAAGATATAGTGTTTTGTTACAATTTCACCAAGCATCTAACGAGCAGATTTTATAGCACAAGAATGAGTGAAAAGTCTGTCCGCTCCGATCGGCTGGGGAGAACACAGCATTGCTAAAGTGACTTGTACGTCGATCCCCGCGTACCGTCCTTGTTGGGAACGCTCTTGGAATATCCGAATCTAAGAGCAGCCAAGCAGAAGAGGATTACACATTCGCGCTCAGGAAGGCGATCCCGCTCTCGACGGGAATCATATAAGTCTTTGTTTGAATGGCTAGTCCCTTTCTCTTTCGTGCAACTTAGGCACCGTATCGATTCTTCTCGTAGGTAATCCTTGACGATGTAGCATTAGGTGCCGTGTCCCAAGAAATATTAAAAATTTAAGAAAAAAGAAAAGTCAAATTTCGATTTTTTATTTTTTATTTTTTTCAGAAAAAAGGCCCAAAGAAAAGGAAGAAATTGAGATTTGCCTTTGTCGAGTTGTGACGTTTGCAGTGATACGGGCAGTGTCGCCAGCCCGTCTTTGCCACCAAGGGCCATGGACCCTTCCTGAGGCTCAGAGGAGAGAAGGGCCTTCTAAGCCTTGTTTGTGATGACGCGCCAGCAACGTCGCCCATGTCGCTACACACTCTCATTTATTTATTTTTTTAACATTCTCTCTCCCCATTTTTTTTTTACTTCTTCATTTTCCTTTTTTGCTTTTTTTCTTTAAGCATGTCTCACGATCACGAGGTTCCCACAATTAAGGGACTATGCATAATAAAAAAAGACCTCCCAAGATCGCAGGGGGTTTCCACTAGAGATTCCAAAACGTTCTTAGAGACGGGCAATATAGAAATTGCACTGAGGATTTAAAACTCTTTTGGCATCATTGTCGGTAGGTGGCAAGTAAGCATGGACACATTCGGAGGGCCTCCGTGTCGTGTCGCTCGGACACGCGGTCAACACGTGTTTCCGACACGTGATCAACTCTTTCCGACACGGGCGTCGGAGTGTCTCCGGAGGTTTGTGGGCGGATTTGTAGGTGGAAAGGGAAGAAGGTGATGGAGGGCAGAGGCAAGTGTCACGGGCCGATCGATCAACTCTCGATCAACTCTCGATTCACCCGTGCGGCCTTAAGGTTTTACCCCTAAGCAGCCTTTCTCACACTCGACTCACAACGAACTTCTAGAGAGATAAACACTTGATGAGAGAGAAGCTCTGGATTTTCATATATGTTGTGAATGTGTTACAATGAGGGAGGACACCCCTTTATATACAAGTATACAGCAAACCCTACCCGTAGATCTCCCTTAGATCTAACGGTGGAGATTGCACCTCCCCATCTACCAACCACTTGCATTCATAGCTAACTACCAGCTATATGCATTTATGGCCAACTACCAGCTACTCGCATTTATAATGTATGCGTACAAATACGGTATCACCCGCCCCTAGGAGAATACTGTACATCTCGGGAACATAGGTCGAGGGTCATCACGTGTCACGCCCGTGCCATGGAAACCTCTTGGACATGCTAACTTTCGGGCCGTGACATTCTCCCCCACCTAATCAGGCGACGCCCTCGTCGCGTCTTCGGCATGGAAATCTTCTATCTCTTTCTTGAACTGCCAAAGACTCTCCTCGGGCTCCCAACTGGCTTCGCTCTCCGGAAGACCCTTCCATCGGATCATATATTCGCGCTTGGGCGCACAATACCTTTTTCGTATGACTCGGTCCGCCAAGATGGACTCGACTTCCCGATCATACGAGGTTTTTGCCCCGAGCGGTGCTCGATGAGACTCTCCTCGATCCGGGTCTTCCTCATCAATTTGGAAGGGTTTGAGCATACTTACGTGGAACACCGGATGTACTTTTAGCTTCGGCGGTAGTTCCAGCTTGTATGCAACTCTTCCAACCCGTTGTAGCACTCGAAATGGCCCCTCGTAGCGACGGATCAACCCTTTGTGCACGTCCTTATATCGAAGAACCACGTGCAGCTTGGCCAGCACTTGGTCTCCAACTTGGAACTCCACATGCCGTCGCTTCTTGTCCGCCCATTTCTTCATGCGCTTGGAGGCTTTGTGTAGACACGCCCGGGCCAAGTCCGCCTCTTCTTACATATTCTTGGCGAACTTGTACGCGGGCGGGCTACTCCCCCGGTAACCCGAAGCAATAGTGCTCGGGGTGTTCGGTTGCTGCCCAGTTGCAACCTCGAACGGACTCTGTCCAGTCGACTCGCTCCGCTGCAAGTTGTAGGAGAACTGGGCTACGTCGATCAACTTCACCCAATCCACTTGCGTCGTGCTCACGTAGTGCCGGAGGTAGATCTCCAAGAGTGCATTGACCCGCTCCGTCTGACCGTCGGTTTGGGGATGCAGACTCGTTGACATGTTCAGCTCCGACCCCAGCAGCTTGAACAATTCGGACCAGAAGCGTCCCGTGAAGCGGGGATCCCGATCGCTCACGATCGTTCTTGGCACTCCCCAGTACTTCACCACATGCTTCATGAACAATTTGGCCGCTTCTTCGGCCGGGCAATCCTTTGTCGCAGGCACAAAGGTTGCATATTTCGAAAACCGATCGACTACCACCATTAGAGTCCGGCACCCTTCGGACTTTGGTAGGTTGACGATGAAGTCCATGGAAATGCTTTCCCATGGACGAGTTGGGACAGGAAGTGGCTCCAGCAAGCCTGGCGACGAACGTTGCTCCAGCTTGTCTTGTTGGCAAACTAGACAAGTCTTCACATACGCCTCCACGTCGTCGCGCATTTGGGGCCAATAGTACCGATCTTCGACGAGGGCCAACGTGCGGTGGATCCCAGGATGACCCGCCCACTTCGAGTCGTGGCACTCGCGCAAGATTTCCTTCCTCAGCTTCCCATGGAAGGGCACGTAAAGTCGCCTTCCCTTGGTGTAAAGGAGCTCGTCCTCACACCAGAATTGTCGGGTCTTACCTTCCTTGGCGTACCCGATGAGAGCTTGGGCTCTTGGATCATGCTCCAGCCCTTCTTTGATGCGGTCGACCCAAGGGCAGCTTGGTCGACTCACCGTGTGGCTCATCAGCTCCGTCTTTCGACTCAACGCATCGGCTACAGAGTTGGCCTTTCCCGGCTTGTACTCCAGCGTGTAGTCGAATTCCGCCAGAAAATCCTGCCACCGAGCTTGCTTCGGACTCAACTTCTTTTGGGTCTGAAAGTAACTCGTGGCCACGTTGTCCGTCTTCACGACGAACTTCGATCCCAGGATGTAATGTCTCCACGTCCGAAGGCAGTGCACCACCGCGGTCATCTCCTTCTCTTGGACGGTGTACCGACGCTCCGTGTCGTTCAGCTTTCGGGACTCGAACGCCACCGGATGTCCATCCTGCATAAGAACACCACCGATCGCATAATCTGATGCATCGGTCTCTACCTCGTAAGGTTTGGTGTGGTCGGGCAACGCCAACACCGGTTCCTCGGTCATGGCGGTCTTCAATCGGTCGAAGGCTCTTTGGCATCGATCCGTCCACTCCCACGCCCTCTCTTTCTTCAGTAGGACCGTGAGTGGCACGGTGATGCTCGAGTAGCTCCGCACGAACCGTCGGTAGTAGTTGGTGAGGCCCAAGAACGACCTCAACGCAGGTACCTTCGTCGGCGGCTCCCATTCGACGATCGATTGAATCTTCGCCTTGTCCATCCGCACACGTCCACCCCCGACGATGTGCCCCAAGAACGGAACTTCTTCTTGGGCGAAGGCGCACTTCTCGCGCTTGACGAACAGTTCGTTCTCGCGCAATGTTTGGAAAACCTGCCTTATGTGCTCGACATGTTCTTCCAACGTCCGACTATATATGACAATGTCGTCTAGGTACACCACAACAAACCTATCTAGGAAAGGATGGAGTACCTTGTTCATCATCGTGCAGAAAGTGGCCGGAGCGTTGGTCAAGCCGAACGGCATAACCAGGAATTCGTAGGATCCGTACCGCGTCACGCAGGCTGTCTTCGGCTCGTCCCCCTCGGCGATCCGAACTTGGTAGTAACCCGATCGAAGATCCAACTTGGTGAACCACTTAGCGCCCCCAAGTTGATCAAAGAGATCCGCAATGAGCGGGATCGGGTACTTGTTCTTCACGGTCAGCTTGTTCAGCGCCCGGTAGTCGATGCACATCCGGAGTGACCCATCGTGCTTCTTTTGGAATAGGACCGGCGCACCGAACGGGGCCTTTGACGGTCGTATATAGCCCGCATCGAGCAGCTCCTTGAGTTGTTTCCTCAACTCTTCTAACTCGGGTGGCGCCATACGGTAAGGCGCCATGGCCGGCGGTCGAGCGTCAGGCACAAGCTCGATCCGGTGATCCACCTCCCTCTTGGGTGGCAGCTTCTTCGGCAGCTCCGAAGGCATAACATCTTTAAACGAGTCGAGGACTTGGGTCGCTTCCGTCGGGACTTCCTTCCCTTCACCCTTATCGTCCTCGATCTTCAAGGTCGCCAGGAAGGTCACCTCTCCCTTCCTAGCTTCTTTGGTGAGTTGTATAGCCGAGATCATCTTTCGATCACGCTCCGACTCACGATGGACCGGAATCATGCATTGGCTATTCTTTTCCAACACGCATATGCATTCCGCAAAGGGAACTACAACAGCTTGGATCCTATCTAGGAATTTAATTCCAATGACAATATCGTAGTCGTCAAGTGGAATTACCTCTAGAGTCTCCTTGCCTCTCCACGAGCCGAGTTGTAGCTCCACGTCCCTTGCAACCCCGATCGCAGGGACTTCCTTTGAGTTCACGGTTTTGAGCCAGCTGGTTCCCTTCTCAACCCGTAGGTTAAGCTTCTTCGCGGCTTCTTCCGAAATGAAGATATCGGATGCTCCCGTGTCCACGAGTGCACTCATCGTGGTCACTCCGATCTTCACGTCCGCAAACATCAAGCCCTTAGGCTCCTTTGCCTTCTTGGCCTTGATCGTGCTAAGGAGTCGCAGCGACCCCAGCCGTGCTTCCTCCCTAGGCTCGTCCTCTTTGCAAAGAGCGGCCAACTTGGCTTTGTTCGGGCAATCCCGCGCCATGTGTGGGCCGTCGCAGAAGAAGCAGCTATAGGAACGTACCTTCCTTTGCCCACCTCCATTTTGTCCAGCATTGGCCCGGTGAGGATGAGGACCATTCGGCGGTCTAGCTCCAGTCGGGCGATTGTTGAATCTACCCCGATCTCCCCCACCAGTGCCTTTGTCCCTTGGACGGGTGTCCGGTCGGGATGTGGAAGGCGACGCCTTGTACTCCACGAGCGACTCGGCTACGGTCATGGCCGTAGTGAGGTCTCCCACGTTGTACCGCTTCAATTCTTGCTTCGTCCATGGTTTGAGACCACCCATGAACTGGTGAAACGCTTCAACTTCATTCATCGAGGGGATTTGGAGTAGCAACTCCGAGAACCGCTTGATGTAGTCGCGCACACCACCTTTTTGCTCGAGACGCTTCAGCTCGTCACGAGCTTCCTCCTCCGCATAAGCGGGAAAGTAGTTCCGTCGGAACTCTTCGACGAAGCCTACCCAGGTCGCGATAGGATTCCCGCACCTATCGTCTGACCGACGACGCCACCACAACAAAGCACTATCCGCTAAGTACATAGATGCAGTGTTTACCCGTGTTTGGTCGTCGTTGATTCCCATGGCCTGGAAGTATCGCTCCATGTACCACAGAAAGTTGTCCACGTCCTTGGCCACCCGCGAGCCCCGGAATTCCTTTGGCTTCGGCGTGTCCACCCGTGGACCTTGCACCGTGATGACACCGTTCACGCGTGCAGCTTGTGCCTCGGCGAGCTTACCCGTAAGCTCAGCAATCTCCGCGCGCATGGCCGCCATTGCAGCCTCCAAGGGTTCGTACCTTTGGGTGAGTTCTTCCTGTAGGGTCCCCAGCAACTCGTGGCGGAGTTCTCCCATGCCGGTCTTGAGCTCTTGCACTTCCGCAAACAGCTCCTCCCTTCCGGCGTCTACTCCGTCCACGGTCTGGGTCAGGTCATCGACCGATCCTTGGACATCGGAGACGAACAGCTCTAGTTTCGCCATCCGTTGTGCAAGATCCCCCATAGGCTCTTTTGAACCACCTCGGGCTTTCTTCCCTCGGCCACCGCCCTTCTCGGCGTTCCGCCCACGATCAGCGCCGTCTTCACCCAGGACCAACGCCTCATCAGATCGTGGATCAGCCATTGCACTTGCGCTTGGATCGCAAATCAGCTCTGATACCACTTGTCACGGGCCGATCGATCAACTCTCGATCAACTCTCGATTCACCCGTGCGGCCTTAAGGTTTTACCCCTAAGCAGCCTTTCTCACACTCGACTCACAACGAACTTCTAGAGAGATAAACACTTGATGAGAGAGAAGCTCTGGATTTTCATATATGTTGTGAATGTGTTACAATGAGGGAGGACACCCCTTTATATACAAGTATACAGCAAACCCTACCCGTAGATCTCCCTTAGATCTAACGGTGGAGATTGCACCTCCCCATCTACCAACCACTTGCATTCATAGCTAACTACCAGCTATATGCATTTATGGCCAACTACCAGCTACTCGCATTTATAATGTATGCGTACAAATACGGTATCACCCGCCCCTAGGAGAATACTGTACATCTCGGGAACATAGGTCGAGGGTCATCACGTGTCACGCCCGTGCCATGGAAACCTCTTGGACATGCTAACTTTCGGGCCGTGACACAAGGGTGAGGGAGTCGAGGCGATGCTGCGAGCGACGGTGAGGGAGCCGAGGCGACACTGCGAGCGACGGCAAGGGAGGGCTGCGACCACCGACTGCAACGCCTAGATGGAAAACCGCAACACCGCCATGGAGGGCTGGACGCGAGGCTACGACGGCAAAGGGGGGAAAGGAGGCGAGGCAGGAGCGAGAGAGGTGGAGACCGAGCAAGGGAGAGGAGAAAGAAGGCGATTGCTAGGGTTTTTGTTTTAGGAAGAAGAGCAAGGAGAGAGACGCATCGACGACTTCTAGCTTTGGGAAGTGTTACCAAGGAGAGAGACGCGGCTGCTGGCTTTGGGAAGAAAGAAAGCCTCGTGCAGTGTTACCTCGTGCAGCATGATTTGGGAAGTGACAGAGGTGCAGGCGGTGGGTGGGGTGGGGGAAGAAAAGGGAGGCTGAAATAAATGGGTGGGACCCATTTAGCCCTAAAAAAGTAGTAAACGTTAAGTAATTTTATTTATTTTTGGTAATTAACGTTGAATAATTTTATTAATACATGGTAATGTTAAAAAATAAATAAATCAATGGGTTAAAAAGTTATTTTGAAAAATAAAAGCATTAGATGTTAAAATTATTAATGTAAATTTATTGTAAGTTATTTATTTATTTATTTATTTATTTATTTATGAATTCGAATTAAATTAATTAAAAATAAAAAAATATTTATTTAATATATAAGGTATCGGAACGTGCCGGAATTCTCTTTTTTTTTTTAAATGGCGTATCGACGTGTCGTGTCGTATCGTGTTACGTGTCGATGCTACCTAGGTAGGTGGTAGGTTAGAAGGCACAATCTTGTTTGTTAAATTGAAGTACGATCAATAGTTATAATCCGAAGGCCACTGGTATAAAAAGAGATGACCTCCCCCTTATTGTAATTATTAGGAGTGTGCATTGTCCAAGTGGGTAGTTCCCGACCTAGAATTGGGAACCGCCCGCTAGTTACATGGATCCACCCAAGAACCGGATTACCGGTATGATTCGGTTTTCGGGTGGATCCATAGAACCGATCAAACCTCCGCATCTTCTCCTTTTTGCCCTCCCCACATCTACTTATTCTAGCTCTCCTGACCATGGTAGCTTTATTCTCATCAAGTACTAGAGCCATCACGGCAATGGTTGCGACCCTCATGCCGTTTTTGTCCCAACCACCACCATCATCTTTGCCACCTCCTCCGCCATCTCCCGCTCCTCCCTCGAGATTGACAATGAGGATGATGAGTCATTCTTAAACTTGGAGTTCGCCCTTGTCCCCGAAAATGAGGACGATGGGGGGAGGCTTGAGGAGGGGGAGGAGGAAGAGGGGAGGTAGAAGCGGAACGAGCCCAACAACAAAGAGGACGATAGTGACAATGAATGCGGAGGTGGTGACAAGGATGGTGATGACGTGGAGAGAGAGTTCAAGTTCGAGGGGGGAAAAGAGAATCAACTCACTATTTTGCCAAGTTCGAACTAGGACTCAAAGGGAGATGAGTAGATCTGGAGGTGAATTGGAGAGGAAGAGGGAGCTTGGGGAGATTTTGAACTAAGAGAAACGAGATGAAGTAGGAGAGTAGTGAATTGAGACAAAATAGTGATTGGAGTCCTAAATTTTAGATTTGCTAATTTCGATTTTTTTACTATTAAAAATTAATATATATTATTATAATATAATTGATTCAGTCTAGGTGGGCAGGTGGGCGGATCCGCTCATGAAATCAGGAACCGGACCAGTACTCACCAATTTCCATAAATTGGAACCGGGAACCGGACCGGTTCCCTTAAAAATCACTGGTTCCGGTCCGGTTCCAGATGGTTCAGGCGGATCCGAATTCTTTTGCACACCCCTAATAATTATCTAACCATTTCCATTCTCTCCTTCGGACTTTCTCTCTCTAGAAACAGAGAAACTTTCCTTTTCTAAGATTCTGGTGAGCAATTGATTCCAAGACAAGCTTGGCTTAGGTGCTCCAACAATTTTAAATTATTTAAGAGAGCCCAAGTCACCACGTGGTTTCGATCCCAAATGATTGGCTTGTGACACATGGCTCGCCATATCGAATCTATTAAATACACGTGAGATTGCGAATTGATTAAGTACACGTGAGATCTCCAGCAAGTCTGACGTAACCACCTTAGCAAAAGGGGATAAGAAGTTGCCGGAAGAAAAAATTGCGGAAATCATTGCAAAGTCCTCGATTAACTTATGTGGATGAGTTGTGTGTACTCTCATTCTAGTCTAACGCAGCATGAACCCGTTCCCCTATTAAAATCACTTCATGACTTTGCTTTAATCTCCTAAACATAGCATCTAATGCACGTCAAACATACTTTCATCTTCCTCAGAACCCAATGAAAGACACGGCAATTGTGCCTCCGCTAGAAATAGATAGAGATGAAAGCATCAGTCTAGGCCTACAGTTATTCCATTAACTTCAGGAAATAGTAAAGTCAGCTAACTGAAAAACTGTGCTAGCACTGAGAACGAAATGGAGGAAATGAAGTGAACCTGCGGCTAAATTTCCCTTTATTTCCACATATCACCTAAAAAATAGAATTCTTTCAAGAATAGTTTATATCATAGAATCGAGAAGGATGTCAAAATTCTAAAAATTGAAATTAACATAGTTAAAATTTATTAATTAGAACAGCAATGAAAGTAAGTTAGAAACCACATTATAGTGATGAATAGACACTAACTGTAAAGCTATACCGATCCCCTAAATTAGAGGAGTTGAAAATTTAAATTGTTCATGTTATGACCCTCTCTAAAGTCATTGCTTCCATTGCTTCCCCTTGTCGGCTTTCCCCTTCCAATAGAGGTATACCAGTTAAAAATAAGCTAGGAATCACATCATAGCAATGAATGGACGCTAGCTGTAAAGCCATGCTAACCCCCTAACTTAGGGGAGTGCTAACCCCCTAAATTATGGGAGTTGAAAAATAAAATTGTTCACTTCATGACCATTGCTTCCCCTACTTCTCCTTGTCATCTTTCCCCTTCCAATAGAGGCATATCAGTGAAAGATAAGTTAGGAACCACACCCTAAATCAGAGGAGTTGAAAAATTAAAATTGTTCATGCCACGGCCCTTCTAAAGTTACTGCTTCCCCTGCTTCTCATTGTCGTTTGTATACCTCCAATAGAGGCAACCCTACACGTGCCTACACAATCTAAGCAGTTCCGGCCTCACAAGATTTACCATGAACAATTGAATAATTTTCTACAGCATACACGCACAGTTGAGATTCTGAAATCAAAAGAAGCATTTTGATTTTTAGTTGATCAGATCAAAATTATAACAATTTCATGTGAATCATCATGCGCATACTTGGTTGGAAGCTATCCTGTTCGACGTGTGCACGAGTAGTTGCTCCCCACTTCATCAGCTCTGCGATACATTTAGTATGACATCCGGGTAATTGCTTGACGGAATCGTGAACCTCGAATGCTCAACAATCAGTGCCACACCACCAAGTTGTTCATCGGACCACGCTATCCACGTCGCCGTCATATTTTGTTGTGCCTCATCGCACCACCGCAAGGGCTGGACCACCTCAAGCCACGCCAAGTCACCAACTAAATCACCTCAACCTCACTCGAGATACATCCCCACGACACCAATTCAGCACCACATCGGCCACGACGTCGCCATCAAACGCCTCTACCACCTCCGAGCAAACCACCACGTAGCCACTTGCCCTCTTCGCGTGACGACACCTCACATCCCACCATCTTCTTTGCGTCGCTCAGGGCCACGTCCGCCCACCTGTCATGTGCCTTGGATGTTGAGTCGATCAACACCACTCCGCACCGCTTGGTGCATCTCTTCTCCCGGTAGGCAACAAACACAAGCGACAAGAGGAAGATCGAGACATAAAAAATAGAGGGGAACAATCTGCATGAGAACACAGCAACTTTTGCTTCTTCACTCATGAAGAAACCAGCTTCCATTATCCTCTTTTCCTCCCCAATTGCGCGAGCCACAGCCCAACCATTCCTGTATTACAGCTACGCAACTCTCTCTCTCTCTTCCAGCACACGCCAACAGCGTAACCATAGCTCATCTAGGACAAGAGGCAAGTGAATTACTTCCCATTCATGTTACATAGGTCAATTTCCTCGAATTGTAGTCGCCTCGATTGTTTTTGTGCCTAATCGTGTTCATGGACCGTTTCAGAATATGTGTGTTGCAAGTAGTGTCAATATTTTATTACATTGAGTATATTAATAAGTTGTTGAAATGCCGGATATTGAAGTATGCATTGGTTTGGGCTTAATTGACACGAGTCATGAACAAATCCGAGGTTACGACGATTTTCGAGTCAATTTACTGTGGGCTGAATTTTGCCAATTTTGTGCAAGTCTTTGTGGTACAAATTTGATGGGATTTTCTTCACAAAAATTGTGCGTTGTGTCTAGTTCTACGACATACTTTAATTTTAGATTTTTTTTTTTAAAATTTGTATGTGCAAAATATATTTCAAAAAATATATGGGTCCAAAATTGTTTTTATGAGCCGTTTCTGAATCTTTGCTTGGTTTCCATTGTCTATAGGATTTTTGATAAACAATTTGGACTAATGTCCTTCATAAAATTTTTAGATCACATCTTAAACTATAACGTTGAACTTTTCTAGGAATTTTAGAATTCAATTAGGCGTCCAAAACACCATTTCCTAAACCTGCTGTAACTTAGCTTTGTGCCCTATTTTGATCCGAATTATAGAAAATTATTGGCACCCATACAAACTAAACCGGACTTTGAGTTATCCATGAAAAACATTCCTCCGAGTCTTGTCCTTATTGCGCTAAAGTTTTGCAATTTTTCAAACTAATTTACTTGTCGAATGCTCTTGATTTCTATCCATGGACAAGCTACCCTTTTTTTTTTCTATAGATTTTGGATAAACTCTCGTTTTGTAGCCCATCTTTTGAACTAGCATTGCCGACTAAATGTTGGTACACTTCTCTAGTTTGTTAAAGATATATGATAGGAGATAATGACACTTGGAGTGCCAAAACTTGATACGGAGGGACATTTAAGTGTCAAAAATTAGGAAAGTGACATTTAAATGTCAAAATCGGAACAAAATGGATTAGTTAAGTACCAACAACAAGAAAATATGACCAAAATGTTGATGTAACGACTTTTCGACAAAACAAGTGCAAAACGACATTGTTTTTGTTGCTAATGTGGATAAATAATTAATATAAAATTTAATTTAATTTAATTTAATTTAAAATCAATTTAAAAAAAAAAGAAAAGGAAGGAACAAGATGAATAGTGGCTGAGGTCTCAGCCCTTGCCACCACCTCCTCCCCACCATCACCGAGAAGGGCTGACGACGGTGGGGGTGGGTCGGCTGAAGTCACTAGATCCTAGCCTTTCCGGCAACAATGGGGGAGGTGGCAACAGCTAGAGCTGACCCTCAGCCACCTCCAACTATTGATCTTCTTCTTTCCTTTAAAAGAAAATGGTTTTAAATTTAATATAATTAAGTTTTGCATTAAAATTTAAATTTGCGCCAAAACGACATTGTTTTTACATTTCTTTGTTGAGTTAGCTCTCTAGTGAGTCACTTAGGCAAGTAAAATTAATAAATAAAAAAATTGCCACATAAAATTTCCAGCAGGGTTCGCTAGAAGTGGCACTCAAATGTTCAATTTTTCAAAAAAAGTGGCACTTAAGTTTCAATTTCCTAACTTTTGACACTTAATATTCCCATTATGCCAAGTTTTGGCACTTAGGATGTTCTTTTCTCTATTTGATGGATGATACAGAACTACTCGTGTGCATTTTACTCGATGAATGTCTCGTTTAAATTGAATTATAGAATTACTGCACCACGGGATGAGTGTGTGATTTGGAAATGCTGTAGGCTCTTGGGACAACGATGTCTTGGGTGTTAGAAAGAATGCATAGAAGGGGTAATTGGATTCCTTCAGATACTTTGGGAATGTAACACGATCCCCCTGGATGTCCTTGCGATACTTGATGGGTGCAAGATACCTAGGGGATAATGGGATTTACTGGAAGATGATTACAGTCAATTCACAGTAAAGATGATCAATTGCGATTTCGAATTTTATTTAAGATTTATTGCTTTACTACTATCCTGATTTTGAGAAAGGTTCTCGAGCAAGTTGATATTATAATGATATTTTTATTTTCCTTGCATGCATTATTATTAACTCATGTGGTATAGATTAATTAGTAATTTGCTTGTTGAATGTTATATTCACTTTTGGTGGATTATTGGGGAAAATTGTCCAAAAAGTCATAAATCTATTATAATTTTGCCAATTTAGTCATAAACCTTTCAACTTTATCAATTTAGTCCTAAACATTTTCACTTCTTATCGATTCAATCCATCCGGCCAATTTTGGCTGGAAAATTCTAACGTGGATGCCAGCAGTGTCACGTAGGACCACCGGTGTTGATGTGGACAATTTTTAATAATATATTATTATTATTTTGAATTTTTATTATTTTTATTATTTTTTTCTTTTTTCTCCCTTTTTTTTCTTTTCTTTCTTTTCTTTTTGGCTTTTTTCTTTGCCTTTTCTAATGGCCGGCCACCGACCACAGGCAACAACCGACCACCGGCCACAACTAGCCGGCTGGGCCTAAGAGACCCTTGCCGGGCCGCACCTAGGCAAGGGCTCCCCTCGCCAGGGCTCCTCCTCGCCCAGCCAGGCCTAGCTTGTGGCGGGTGAGGCCAGCCGACTAGCTGTGGTTAATGGCCGGTGGCCGGCCATCGCCTGTGGCCGGTGGCCAGAAAAGGCAAAGAAAAAAGTCAAAAAGAAAAGAAAAAAAGGGGAAAAACAAAAAATTAATAATAAAAATAATAATAATTCAAAAATATTGAAAAATATTAAAATATTATTAAAAATTATCTACGTTAGCGCCGGCAGTGTTACGTGGCACCGTTGGCGTCAACATCAGCATTTTCTAGCAGAAATTGGCCGAATGAACTGAATTAGCAAAAAGTAAAAATGTTTATAACTGAATTGACAAAGTTAAAAGATTTATGACTAAATTGGAAAAAGTGCAATAAGTTGAAGATATTTTGGACAATTTTCCATAAATTATTGTCTCTCAGATCAATAGACATGTCACTCCCGCCAGCGTCCCCCTTGATTTGATACGATGCCCCAGTGGATTTTACGTGGCACTAAACCAAGATTGTTGAACCCACCTTCCCAAATCTCGCTTTTTTTCCAATACGTATCTACCCTGACGATCGATAGCGAAGCACCTATGGAACCAATGCTCCTTAGCTTCGTCGCGCTTTACACTCGAGCGAATTGATGTTCCGTGGGTCCCCTCCTACTTTAGAGTGATGACGATGGGTCGAGGGACAGTGATAAGTCTGTAAAGTGATGGAGTCAAGTAGACAAAATAGTTTTTTTTGGGGATGTGGATGATTTTTTATGGAGCTAGAGCAAGGATTATGTGACTATATATATAATCAGGTTGGGTGGGATGATAGAAGGGTTGTCAGATGTCGTCAAGAGTACTGACCTTTTTAGTTTTTCCCCAATGTACCCACCCCATCACCTTATATATATATATATATATATATATATATATATATATATCAGAAATGAAATAAGATTACCCCATCCATATAAGTTTGCATGTATTCCTCAATGTATCATCTATACTGAGTTGTTTTAACCATTTATGCATTTGCATGCTTAACAAGTGAGAAGAATTAGATAACTATGTTAATTGTGACATACTAGAAATGTCACATTTTGATTATTATAGTTATTTATAATGTAACAGTAATTTCAGATGGAGAAGAAAAACTCACAGTGGTTCTTGTGCTAGATGGCCAATATCCTATGATTATACAGATCATCTACTCATATAGCCAAGTTCTTCAATTCAGTCATCCCAACATTCATGAAGGCCAATCCAAGGAACTTCAGAGCATAAGAAAGTATAAGGCAATCCAAAATTAAAAGAATTATTTCAAGTTAGATTGGATTGAAAAAATAAAGACAGAGAGACTAAACTCATGCACATACCAAGGTTCCCTCTAGCTCTGATATGGACTACGTGTAATTTACAAAGAGATTTCTCATGGCTCTGTAAGGCCTTGTAAATTATTATAATTGTTCATAATGTGAGAATAGGTTTAGAGATGAGGAAAACTCACTACGGTTCTTGGTCGACCTCTTGAGTAACCGGTAGTTGCTTGGTCTAGTCAATTGAAGTTCCTGATTCTTAGGCAAGAAATGAATCAAGAACCATGGCTTTATCTAACAGTGGTAAAGGAAAGCCCTCCTATATAAGTCTCCAGCCATCATTGCGATACAAAAAGCTTATAATTAGAACTAGAATATAATTGAAGCCAATGAAAAAAATAAAGAAATACGTATTATCCCAATTTTCAAGTTCTTCATCGTCCACGACCAAGGGCTTAAAGACATTTTAGAGAGAGATGGATTTAGAGAAGAGTCAGTGTTCTAAGTGTTGGTTGCAAAGAAATTTGTTTTCTTTTTAACCCATTTTCTTTGGCAACCCTAATTACCTTAGGATATACCTTAGTTGTCATCATTTCATCCTCTTTCAAGGGTCGTAATTCTAGTGAAAAGTGGTCTCTCATCTCTGGGAGTCCCCGTAATCCCAAATCCCAAGATAAAATGGCTTACCAACTCCTACACATTAATAAAACGACTTTTATGCACTTACAAATTGCTCACCTGATACGATTATTTAAAGTTGTTCGCAATGCAAGACTTCAACACTAAAATTGGTTGCACCATAAATCTCTCACTCAAACCCCAAGTCAAGTGACCTTGCAATTAAAATAAAGATTTTTCCAAGCAACGGAAGACCCACAACTTGGACAACCCAAAATCGAGTTGAAAACAAACAATATATGGTCTTAAAGTTGCTAGACGTGCACTGTTTATCACGCGTGAGAAATTTTGAAAATTTTTTTGGGCAAAGCGTAAGCTCAAATTTAGTTCCGTAAAATCCTACATATCCAAGACACCCTAAACTATCATTCTATATATATACATGTAGCTCAACAACTTAAAAATTAACTTCGCTACTCAAATCTAAAGATAGTGGCATTACAATATAAATTGAAAATGATGTCTTAATTCTAAAAGTTGAAATCAACAAATCCAAAATTCACGAATTAGAATACCAGCAAAAAATAAGCTAAGAACCACATCATAGCGATAAATAAAAACTATTTATAAAACTATATCGAATCATATCACAATTAACTGTGTGTACTCTACGAGAAGATTTCCCATAACTTAACAAGGCATTGTGATTATTATAATTATTTATAATATGAGAGCATGTTTAGAGAGGAAGAAAACTCACTACGGTTCTTAGTTGACCTCTTGTGTGATCGATAGTTGCTCGAGCCGGTCACTTGAAGCTCTCTTGGGCGAGAAATGAATCAAGAACCATGGCTTCATCTTACAGTGGTAAATCAAAGCTCTATTCTACAAGTACCCGACCACCATTGTAATGCAAAAAACTTACAATCAGAACTAGAATTAATTGAAGCCAACAAAAAAGTTAAAAAAAAATGTGCACTACCCCAATTTTCAAGTTCTTTATCGTCCATGATCGAGAGCTAGAAGACATTTTAGAGAGAGATGGATTTAGAGAAGAGTTAGTGCTCTAAAGTGTTAGTTGAAAATAAGTTTTCTTTTTTTATAATCTATTTTCTTTGTCAACCCTAATGACATTAGGACATAACTTAGGTGTCGTCATTCATCATCTTCCGAAGGTGGTATTTCTAAAGGGAAGTTGTCCCTCGTCTTTGGGAGTTCCCGTACCTTCAGTCCCAAGAGAAAATAGCTTAACTACTCCTGCACACTAACAAAATGACTTTTATGCACTCACAAATCGCTCCCCAATGTGATTATTCAAAGTTGTTCGCAACACGGGACTTCAACATGAAAATTGGTCACGCCATAAATCTTTCACCCAAATCCTATTTCAAGTGACTTTGCAATTAAAATAAAGATTTTTCCAAGTTCTAGAAGACTCGCAACTTGGATGACTTAAAATTGAGTTGAAAACTGACGAAATATGGCCTTGAATTTGCTAGATGCGCATTGTTCATCACGAGTGGAAAATTTCGAAATTTTGTTTTGAGCAAACCGTAAGCTTAAATTCAATTCCATAAAATATTATGGCTCCATGACGTCCTAAGCTATCATTATTTTATGTGTATATATTTGTGTTGCGTGTGTATATTTATATATATACACATATATACACACACGCAACTCAACAACTCAAAACTCGGACTTCGCGGCTCGAATCTCAAGATAGTGGCATTGCGATAGGAATTGAGGAGGACGTCATAGTTCTAAAAATTGAAATGAACACAACCAAAATTCATGAATTAGAATACTACAGAAAGATAAGCTAGAAATCGCGTCATATTGATGAACATACTCTATTTGTAAAGCTATACCAACCCATATCATAGTGGACTCTACGTACTCTACGAGGAGATTTCCCATGGCTCTACAAGGCAATGTGATTATTATAATTGTTCATAAAGTGAGAGCATATTTAAAGAGGAGGAAAACTCACTGCGGTTCTTGGTCGACCTCTTGTGTGACTGGTAGTTGCTCGATCTTATCACTTGAAGTTCCCGGTTCTTGGGCGAGAAATGAGTTAAGAACAGTTGCTTCATCTTACAGCGGTAAATCAAAGCCCTCCTCTAAGAGTTCCCGACCATCATTGTGATACAAAAAGCTTACAAGTAAAATTAAAATACAAGTGAAGCCAACGGAAAAATAATGAAATGCGTATTATCCAATTTTGAAGTTTTTAATCTTCCATGACTGAAGGTTGAAGGACATTTTAGAGAGAGATGGATTTAGAGGGGAGTTAGTGCTCTGAAGTGGTAGTTGAAAGGAAATTTGTTTTATGTTTAATCCATTTTCTTTGTCAACTCTAATTACCTTAGGACATACCTTAGGTGTTGTCATTTCATCCTCTTTCAAGGGTGGCTATTCTAGAGGTAAGTTGTCCCTTGTCTCAAGGAGTCCGAACCACTTGTGTTGTCACACCACCGAAAATGACTCAATTACTCCTAAATACTAACAAAACGACTCATATGCGCTCACAAATCACTCACCCGATACGATTATTTAAAATCGTTGGCAATGCGGAGCTTCAATGCGAAAATTGGTTGCGCCATAAATCTCTCTCCCAAATCCCGTTCCAAATCAAAATGAAGATCTTCATAAGCACTAGAAAATCCACAATTTGGACAATCCAAAATTGAGCAAAGAGTCAATGAAATATGACCTCGAAGTTGTTGGACGGCGCACTATTCATCACATGTGGAAAACTTCAAAATTTTGTTTTGGGAAACCATAAGCTCAAATTCAATTTCGTAAAACCCTACGGCTCCACAACTCACAATTTGGACAACCTAAAATTGAGCTGAAAATCGATGAAATATGGCCCCAAAGTTGTTGGACGCTCATTGTTCATCATGCGTGGAAAAATTCAAAATTTTGTTTTGATCAAATTGTAAGCTCAAATTCAATTATGTAAAATCCTAGCACTCCATGACACTCTAAACTATCATTTCTATATTTATAGAATGATCTATCCATGTCTATATATAATAAGAAAGTTGAGTTATATAACCTTCTTTGATTGCATAACTTGTTGAAATCTTATCTATTCTCATCCATAATAGAAAAGAACGTAATTGATTCATATGCATGTTAACAGCTCATAAGGAAGTTTAAAAAAAAAAAACTTGATGCTTTTTCTAAATTAGTATAAGGGTTAATTTCCTAAAAACTCTAAACTGGTACACATATGAAAAATTATTTATCCTAAACTAATTTTTTTACCACCAAAATTTTCAAACCGGTACATATTTGATAAATTTATCCCAAAATGGTACACTAATGAATAATTTTGCCATATGTTAGCTTTCGTTAGATTTTATTAATAAATTGCTAAATTTGATGACACATGATAATAGTATATACTAGTTTGAGATTTTACTCTTCATATATCATAGTTATATAATTTTTGTTGGTATTAATCTAAGTTAATGGATGGTTTATTTATCACAAATGTACCATTTTTGGGTTTTTAGCTGTCAAATTATTAATTTTGGATAAATTTATCACAAATGTACCAGTTTTGAGTTTTTTGTGGTCATTTAGGGTTTATTAATCACATGTATACTAGTTTGGAGTTTTTTATAATAAAAAAATTAACTTGGATAAATTTGTCACAAGTATCCTAGTTTGGAATTTTCCAAGGTATTAACCCTTAGTATAACTGAAATAATTATCTAATATTATCGCTACGTTTGATCGTGTGGATTTATAACGATAATAAGACTAGATGGAATAGGATATGAAATCCAATAATTATATTATATCATATCTACTGTTTCATGATTGTAATAATAAAATTGAATATATTCATATTATATCATATATATTATTAGGTATAAATAGCATATTAATATAAATCAACCAAAAATTTTAGAAATCTTTTGTGACACTCTTACATACTTTATTTTATTTTTATTTTTATTTTATTTTCCTCTATTTTAATTAATTTCTTTTTATTTATTTATTCCCCTTCCATCATTCTCTAATAAAATTTTCTTAAACGGTAAATTGTATTAATATACCTAAAATATGTAATAAAATATGTAATAAATATAATTTATATTTATATATTAAATTTTATATTATAAAATAGAATTAAATTCAAATATATAAATAAAAATAAGATTAAATCAAAAAAATAAATTGTTATTTGGAATTTCTTATATTAGAATTCAAATATTATTTATATTGAAATGTAATTTTAATTTTTAATTTAGAATTTTGTCATTTGAAAAAAATAGCTTTTGTATTATATATGTTAGAAATCTTGTCTAGTTTTATCCCACATCGCTCATGGGATAATTTTATCTACTTATATTCCATTCATATTCTATTTTATCTTGTCTTGAGTATGCATCAAATGTAGAATATGATAAATTTTATCCTATCTTGAATTTTATTACAACAGCCAAACACAGTTGATTTGTTAATCTAGATATACACGTTACAAGAGACAACAAATCAGCTAGATTAATTAATAAATTTGTATATAATTTTTTACAATTATCATTCATAAGAGTGATAACTTAATGTTTTTTCAGATAGTCATTCAAAGAGTCATCCAAATTAGGTACCGACCTATTTGGATTTTTCAAATTATCAGTTTGCCTATAAATTATATTTTTGCTCTAAACATACATGATTTACCAAAAAATAATTCCATTTGTAGATAATTTGAAAACATTGATATATTTTGGGTTCATTTTCAGCTATGTCAACAAAATTGTCCATGCCAAGTTAAAAGCATATTCTTTTCCTTATGAAATGTGCATAAGAAATCCTCCAAAAAGAAAATTCCTTATATATATAAAATCACCATGAGACCGTATTACTACAAAGTAATAATTATTTATTTATAATTTAGATAGACATAAATTTTTTTTCCATAAAGAAGAATTGCACACAAATTGCAAGTCCTGACATATGTAAAATAAAAGTACAATAGTGTAGTTCATTCCTAAAAAACGAGATTGTCGCATGGTATATAAACTAGCTTTTCAGTCTGCATGATGCGCACGGTTTCATTATAAAACACCTATTATATTTTATGAACATAGTATTGCAATGCTTAAAATGGTCATATGTTGCAAGATTGAGTAAGGTATCTCAAACAAAAGAAGCTTATGATAATCTATATTTCTTCAATATATATAAAGCCAACTTTTGGCATTAATCACGTATTTGCAAAAATGTCCTTAGTTTTCCTCTCCTTTTATAATTTTGTTGAGATGTATTATTGTAAATTAAATTCTCATCGTTTGCAAAAAAAAAAAAAATCAAAACAATTAGAGAAATGCATATTATTTATCCATCCATTCAAAAGATCATAAGGAAACCAATATTTTTTGCTCAAACAAATTCATTAATAAAATAAAATAAAAAAGCATGAAAGCAACCACACGCTCATAGCATGTGTTGAGCCTCGAGAGCTAGTGTTAGTTAAGAAATTAATTGAGAATAAAAAATAAAAATAAAAAATAAAAAACCTCTAAAAAATATTCAACTCTACACGAAGAATTGCGTGTCTCGTGAAATAAATTATTATATTAATTTCCATAGTAAAATAAGAAAAATACCTAAATTTTGTTTTTTTGGTCGGCTCAATTTTTTTTACCATAAATCTCAAGGCCTTTTTCCTTGCGCAAAGTGGGAACTTACTGGAAGAATTTGACATTATGTGTAGCATAATATATCTCTTTATGTTATAAAAAGGGGGGAAAATCACTAAAGAACCCAAATTATACTAACCTGAAAATATTTATCTTAAATTTTTTATATCAAAAATCCAAAATTTATACATGTGCGACACATTATGCTCACAAGGCTAAAACAAGTCATTTTGGCTGGAAAAATCATTTAATTAAACTTTGATGAAAAGTAAATATGTCACATGGATACATTAGGTAGATATGTATAATGGATATAGTTTGGAGTTTTTCATGTTAAAAAGAAAAAAAAAAAAGAGTTGAAGATAAATGTGTTACAGTAGACATAATTTAGGATTTTTGAAGACTTTTTCCCTATAAAAATGAGAATATTTTCAATGACAAACTTTGGCAAGGAAGCTCCATGAAAGCCAATGCGTGATATCAAATTTTGACATAACAGTGCATTATTATCGTAAAAACAAAATTAAGATTTGAAATTCCTGGATCCTAATATAATTATCATGCAATCCCATAAATCTTCGACTTAACAAATTTTCAATCCACGATTGAATCTTTCTCTTTTTACAATTATTTGCTTAATTTTCCAAAGGTTTAATATTGTAAATATTTTAATTCACTGCACCTTGGAACTTTTTCACCGGTATTATAATTATATACGAGTTTATGGAATACTCAAAAGTGTGTCAAACAAAAAGTTTTGAGTAAATATGTGTCAAAATAGATGTAAAGCCGTCAAGAAGGAACATCTACCACACTTTAAAACATAGTTGATTAGTGAATCCCTTGCTTTTTTGAACTTTAGATGGAGAACCTATTGCAATTTGCAACCACTTCATTTGCTGTAGTAATTTAGAATTTACCATATTACTAAAGTTTGGGTTAGGCGATGGGATTTAAAGATTAATCTGAGGAAGAGCAAGAGAATTTAGAAGCATGAAAATAGGTGAACATAATTTTCTATATTTAATGAAATATAATTTTAGTGGCCAAAGCTTTATTTATGCTAGTCTTGCTTATAGAAAGAGCCTTTTGAACACTTGAATTTGCTTCATATAGCCAAATTATTTCTCTTTTTGCACGGCAATAAAGGAAAAAAGAAAACGTGGAACAATTTCAATTAATGAACTATAAAAATGCATGAAATAGTTTCTATTGTCGGAAAAAGTCCACACACTTTCCGAGTAACATTATTTTGCCGAAAACCTTGAGAAATTGCCTCACTTCACAAATTTTTTTGGCATTTTCCCTAATTAATAGCCACGTGTGATTGTATCAAATTTAAACATTAGTAAAACAACAAACAACTAAGGGTTAATACCTCAAAAAACCCTAAACTAATTTTTTGACCACCAAAAATCCCAAACTGGTATACCTTTAACAAATTTACTCCAAATTGATATACTTATAACAAATTTACTTTATGTTATTTTTTATTAAATTTTACTATCAAATTACTAAATTTGATGACATATAACAGTAAACTAGTGTACTAATTTGGGAATTTTGTATTATTTTTTGTGATTTTTGGTGTTATTAATCCAATTTAACAAATGATATATTTGTCACAAATATACCAGTTTAGGGTTTGTGGCGGTTGAATAAATTAGTTTGAAGTAAATTTGTCACAAGTATAGCAGTTTTGGATTTTTTATGATTACTTTGGATAAATTTATCACAATTATATAAATTTGGGGTTTTTCGTGATTAAAAAATTAGTTTGGGATAAATACTAGTTTTGGGTTTTTTAGGGTATTAATCCAATAACTAATGAATTCAAAATATTACAATTAATTGGCCTCATTGAAGAAGAGGAGCCAAGTTTATATGTGACGGTCAAATTGAATGGAGTTGGCCTTGATTTCTAATGCGCTTGTAATTGTTTGCAAGTCGGGTTCTTCATTGGCCTTATCATCGTAATGTTCCATATATCAATGTTATTTGAAAAATGTAAGTACTAATAATTGACAAAAGGCTTTTTTGGCCATGAAAAGAAAAGCCTAGATAAGTAAGCGATATCAATTATTCAGTTGTTATATTGGCTAATTATTATGCCTACTTAACAGCTCACACCTCATTTGTAATTAAGCTTAAACACTTGCAAAACAAAAGGAGCCATGATTTAATTGATTTCATTAAATAGCCCAAATTGAAGAGCTAGGGAATATTATGGATTCAGGCTTGTGGGCTCAATAGATAATGGATATGGCCTGGGCTGGGCCTTCGATTCGACTAGATCTTCTCTCTGAAATTTTTGTTAACAAAAAGTCAAATTGCCGAAGTCAACTGACATTGCGTCAAAATTTTATGGATTAATATTAGATGTGACGATTTTTCAGCCAATTAGCCAGGTTGCGGAGGAAAAAACACAATTATGAACACAACGAAGGTAGTTTCTGATGATGAAAAGAAGAAGAAAAAAGTATAGGTAATCAATGGACAAATGGCCATCGATGCTCAAAAGGCGCAAAAGCAGGGCTTGCGTACACAAGGAAGTCCAACCGGCCCTACTTTGGCCTAAACTTGAGCTGAAAATTTCCAACTATTTATGTTAAGGATAGGCATGGGAGATATATTACGCTTGACCTTCGAACTGGGCCTCGGCCTCGGCCTGCCCAATAAATAGTTATTCTAAGAGAGTATTTTCCTCCATCATCGTGCTTGGCGGTGCAAGATAGAAGTCCATTATACACAAATACAAAATAAAACAACAAAAAGAGCATATCAAACCATTCTAACGTAACTAAGGCCCATTAGACCGCTTCACTTATAGCATTGCTCGAGGATATTAGATATTAAAAGGGGGAAGTCTTAAATTGCGCCATAATTAAAGATAAGAGTGTTTTATCATTGAATTGCATATCATGATACACTTAATGATAACCAAATATGTATAGTCATCTTATTTAAGTATAGAATCTTTCAAGTTTAAACATTTATAGTTAGGAATATTTTGTTTATTATTTTTACTTATTTAGTGGATTCCTTGTGTAGTCAAGATTTCACGACTACAAATAAATTATTCCGATATAAATTGAAAAAGAATTTTCCTTTTATTTATCGAGTTCGATAATTGGGCTTTCCCGACCATAACAACTATATTTCTGGAATTTCCCCCAAATCGTGGCTCTCATGGCCGTGCTAGCTTGTGTTGCAGCTGATGTCTGTACTTTGTTTTCCATGTGTGGCCATGGCAACCTCAATCGGAATGGTTTGTTGCTTATTCTGTGTTTCGCTTAGGTGGTGACTGTTTCTAGAATTCATCGGCATCCGTTGAGATCCCCGTCACTTGTCCATCATAACTAATATTTTCAAGGCTTACTAATCCACAAATAGTCAATGCATTTACTGTTATTTGCCATTTCCGCACTTCTATCTTTTCCATTCGCTGATCCCCTCACGAGTAGAGGATGGTACTAGTAATTATCACTCGGCATTTAACATGTATGAATTAACATTTACATGTTTGACCATAAAAAAGGACATGTACATGACTTTAAATTAAGTTTAGCTTAGCTAACTGACACTGAGATTATACTTTCTAAAAAGGGGTTGCACTAATAATTGGGGGATCAATCAAGAGTTAATCCTAGCTTAATAAGTGTGCTTTTCTTGGATCCAAAAAGCGTTTTTGATAAAAAGGTGAATCTCTTTTTTTCTTTTTTTCTTTTTTAATATTGGTGATGATTGGTTGGTGATTGTTTAATTAGAGTGAGTGTTAGCATAAAAAAAATGATGCAATTTTGCTTGGTATTATTTTGTAGTTGGGCCGTGTCGTGATTATAATGTCACCTTTTAAAAAACCCTTAAAATGTGTTTGGGACAATGCTAGCCTAAGTCAATAACCCTTTGAAACTAGGTCCTTAACACTTTGGTGGGATGATTCTCTCACGACACGCATGAAAAGATTAGTGGATATCTTTCAAAAACTAAAATGCTTCTCTTTTTACGATTACAAATGGTGAGCAAAAATCGTACCTAATACCCTCGAGTTAGTTTCTTATAGTTATGTTAGACAATTTTGATATGCTTTTTTTTTTTTTTTTTGTATTTTAAATTCATGTATAATCAACTTCTATCTCGTATCCCCAAGCACAATGACAAAGGGAAAATACTCTCTAAGTGATTATAGGGCAAACTGAGGCTGAAGGTTGAGCATGATATAATCCCTTAAACCTACCCTTAACATAAAAAGTTGGATTGAAGTTTTCAGGTCAAGTTTAGGCCAAAATAGAGCCGGTTGAACTTCCATGTGTGTGCATGCAAGCCACACTTATTTACCTCAATTAGGGGTGAGTATATTGGATCGACCAAATTGGGAACTGCTTGTATTGGACTGGATTTGCCGTTTCAGTTCAGTTCCTAAGAGCATCAATTCAGTTCCATAAAAACGGAATAGATGATTTTTGGTCCAGCTCTTGATTTAGGGGGGAGTTGAACCGGATCAGACTAACTCTTTGTTTTTTTTTTAAATTTCTTAAAAACAACAATAAATCATAAATTAGCAACAACTCTAGTATTGTTCTTTTTTTTTTATGACTAAGTGACTGGTTTTGTTGGATTGGGTCATCCAATCACAAAAATTGAGAATTGGTCCTTCTAGTCCGGTTCTAGGTTTCTAAGTAGAATCGGATTGGACTGGAAACCATTTACTCTTAGCTGCTCATCTATTGATTACCTATATATTGTATTTTTTACAATTAGAAATTACGTTCGTTTTCCTTCACAACCCAGCTAATCAGGGAAAAAAGAAATTCGTCACATCTAATATTAATCCATAAAATTTTTGGTGCAATGTCAGCTTGATTCGGCAATTTGACTTTTCGTGAACAACATGGTAAGAGAAAAAGATATGACTGGCGATCCAATCGAAAGCCCAGCCCAGGTCAATATTCATTATCCATCGAGCCCGCGGGCCCAAATGCGAGATATTCCTTGGCACTGTTCCTCATCTGCAATTCCCTCGAATGACCCATTTTATATGGATTGACCTTCGCTGAACTCCTTTCCTCGGTGGAGTCCGGAGCTTAGGTTGGCTTTTGCTTCTCTGCTCCTGAGTTTACTCTTTGCATTCCACTTTCTGAAATCCTTTCGCTCGATCTGTGCTTCCTCGAGGTTTGCGGTTCGGAGTGATTCATCTTCTACTTCTGGGTAAGCCATCTTTCACAGCAAGACTCGTTACTCTCTCTCTCTCTCGGTGACACCTGCCTACTCTGTTCTTTTCTTTTTTTTCCTTTTATTTTCCCTTTTTGTGGTCATGGCGCTGTTTTTTCTTGTCCTTTGTTGCTCCTGTATTCGTAGGTTATATTCCTGAATCGGAACATTGCTTAGGTTCTTTGATTTAAATGGTACTCGTATCTGTTCGCTGTCAAGGGTGCTTTCCTCTCCCTCTCGGCTTTGCGTCTTATGAGTTTGACGTTATATCCCGCTTGGTTTCGCTCAACAAGATAGTGGTTCTTTGGTATTTTCACGAGAAATTTCTGCTAATTGCAGTCGAAGGACCGGGTGGGGAAGAGGGAAGTGGAATTTCCTATGAGTAAAATTTCGAGAGGGCTGAGTTTTGACCTAAGTAAGAGAATGGAATTAACAATCTCCATTGTTGTGTTTGTTCATTTATGTAGGGTAGTGGTGGAATTGATGGGCAAAATTTGGCAGATAGTAAATATGATATAACAAAATTTTTGGATTTTATATCCCATCACGTCCTAGTCAGAAATCCGAACGACCAAACGTATCCTAAGACGATATTAGATAATTATTCAAGTTATATCGAATAATCATTAGTTGCACTGAAAGTCTTCGATTCAAAAGGTGGATTGAAACCTAGACAATGGCGATGGTAGCATAGAAGTTGTTGATGTATTCATGACCAACCCTCATGCTCTTTTCTTACCGATGATGCAAAACTAGTTGCAATTTAAGCATTTAACCACCTCAATTATAGAAATTATTTGTCGAATAGTAGTTACTCATGCATACATTCCAACCCTACGTAAATTTTTATTTATTTATTATTGTTTGCGATGAAATAACAATTGCAAATGCATACGGAACAGTACTCACATTAACCCTTTTTACGGTCATAAATGCTAAATGATAACAATACTAAATATCCTCAAGTTTGTTTCTAAGTAAAGCAGTTTGATCAGCCTTAGTTATGTTGGACCAATTCGATATGCCTTTTTTTTTTTTAAATTTTTTTTATGTCCCTTGTATTTTACATTTTAATATTTTAAGGGCTACTATTTTGTGCCCAAGCACGAAGGAAGATAGGGGGAAATATCATCTTCCGAGTAAGTGATCATCGAGCAGGGCAGGGCCAAAGCTCAAGCCTAATGTAATGTATCGCCCAACTCCGCCCATGACAAAAAAGTTGCATACATGACAACCTCAGCTGAAAATTGGGCAATTCCAACTTCCTCGTGCGATGACATTGCCCTAGCCCGTTCATTTGCTTAATGGGGCTAGATGGCTGCCTGCCCATCGATCACCTTTTTGTCTTATTTTCATCTTTAAAAACGTTGGTTGAGTTAACGATTGAATTTCACATTTACTAGTAATCTATCTATATAAAATTTGGTTACTCACTTTTTAGTCTACGCGTCCATTATTCACTTGACAAGTTGTCAATTTCTCCCTTCTTATCTTTCATAAGTTTGTTGCAACTTCAATAGTTACTAATTTAACTTTTCACAAACAATATTAAGAAATAAAATTTCAAATAAAAGTCTAAAGTGGATCGATTTTATTAAAAAATGACTTAGGGTGAAGTTATCTTAAATAAGAATTTGAAGTAGCCAATAAAGTCTCAAATAAGAGCATAAATTACCCGGTCAGCTTTTTCCGACGGCTAAATCATGGGCAATTTTGTCCAACTACTACAATCGGGTAAAAATTGGATGAAATCACCCTAATTACGATAGGTCCCTTCAGTTTTTCACCTTTTTTTTCTTCCCGCTGCCTTCACTTTAGTCTGTCGCTCGTCGTCATCTCTTCTTTGTCCCGTCATCTCTTCTTTCCCAGGTTCCGTCGTTCGCGAGCTTGTATGTGTGCTCATCGCGGCTCTTTGGTTTTGACTCTCTACCAGGATCTTTCCTCCTCGACCGAATCGCCAGCGATTCTGTTTTGCTTTTCATATTATTTTCATTGACTCAAGGTAGGTCAATTTTGAGTTACATAATATCCAAAATATCTCTTTCTCTTTCTCATATAAAAGATAAATGAGGACCAAGTCCAAAATTAGAAGAGAGAGCTCTTAAACCAAACTTAACGTGGAGAGACCTGTTCGAATGAGTAGCCTGTTCATTCAGCAAAAAGATGGAGGCATAAGGGGAAAGCTGCCAAATACCCAAATTACGCTGGGAATGAGCTAAAATTTGCTTATAAAAACCTTGAAAATCATGAGAAAGGGGGCGGGGCCGAGTCAAACCGGCAATGGTCCATTGGAGAAACTAGATTGAGAAATGGGCCTGAGGGATGACCCCAGGGAGGCCCACGTTGGGTTGGGGCCTTGGCTTGGCCCACGCGGGCCATCGCGCATATATATTTTTTAAGGTTTGACTCCAACTTTGACCGCCGCTTCTCCCTTATCCATCATTCGATTGATCCGATATCCGCCGATGGCCGAGGTTGCAGGAAATGCAGTTCAGTCTTCGGAAAGGTGACGGAATTGTAGATTCCCGTGAGTTGGGCTAACCAGACGACCAACATGAAAATCACGATATCTTTCTCCATAGAAAATTTCCATTCAAAAATCAATTCTTGAGGTGTCGCCACTCCATCTTCGCCGGCAAGGTGAGGTTTGCAATGGTGCCCGTACCCCATCTTCACCGGCAATGGCCATCCTCAGTCCCAGGGGAGGGCCTTACAACCCTTATTTGCGGTGACGCGACAGGGATGTTGCCCATTTGGGTGCACACTTTTTACTGCCCTTTTTAAAATATAAATGAGCATTTCTTGGTTTTGGGTGCACACTTTTTACTGCTCTTTTTAAAATATAAATGAGCATTTATTTTATTAACTATTGCTTTTTTCATTTTTTTCTCTTCTTCAAGCATGGCGCGACATTAGTGCTATATTTAGCTATATTTAACAAGTGACGCACTGAAAAAGACATATCGAATCTCCGATAAGTTCAATTCTACTACATTAGCCGAAGGGGATAAGAAGTCAGCTAAAGGAAAAATCACACTAAATATGAAATATTTAGGATTCATGACACTTTGACAAGTAGGGGTGAGCAGCGGTCTAGGGTCGACCCTGGACCGACCCTGGACCGGCCCAACCCTGCCGGTCCTGGTCCGGTTCCCAAGGGGACTGGGTCGGTCCTTGGTCCTGAAATTCCAGGACCAATACTGTGCGGGTTGGTCCTCGGTCCTAAGAGTTTTTGGTCGGTCCAACCCTGGACCAACCCTGTATATTATATTATATTATTTATAATTCTTTTATATATTCAAATCTAAGTAAAATGTCTGTTATATTATATTATATTGAGATGTTCTATCAATAGCACTAATAATAATTTCAATTTAAAACTTTTGTTGAGTATTAATTATGTGTCGTTTGTTTTGTTTTCAGGTGTTTAGAAGTTCAAGTGAATTAACAAGATGTGAAATTATATATTCATGGTTTATATTAACTATTTTGAACTTTTTATGGTTTAATTGTATTTTACTAATAAATTTCAGCTGCACTTTGCTTTTTAATTTATGTCAAATGGTAGAAGTTTCTGAAGAGCAGAATAGTATTGCAGTTGCTACGGTGATTTGCTAGGAAATTGAAAACGCTTTTGCATCTGGTGTTATGAATATTAAAGATAGATGATTACAAGAACTTTCCATCTTGTCCCATATCTCGATCTGTGGTTAGCAGGTACGAAATTTCTATTATTGTGTTATCTTAAATTTGCTAAATATGTATTGGTATTTATAGTTTAGTTGCACAATGCTGCATTGTCGATGAATGTGTAATTTGAATGTGTAGGTTTGCTTTTTTAGGGAGTATGAAAAATAAGACGAAAAAAATTATCAATCGGTCCCGGGTTGACCCTGGAACCGGACCGAACCCATTGGGTCGGTCCGGTCCTTGGTCCTAGGCTCAATAGGGTCGGTCCTCGGTCCTAAAAATTGAGGACCGACACTGTACGGGTTGGTCCTAGGGTTAGGGGGTGGCCCGGACCAACCCGGACCATGCTCACCCCTATTGACAAGTGTTTGTGGCTCCATTGCTTTTTGGGCTAAAGTTTTTTAAAATTCGTGGTGTGATATTGCCTAAAAGTTCCCAAAGAAAATCAATGATGATAGCAAAATAGAGAAAATAGTTTAACAAAAAATTTATTGATAGCCGACTTCTTCGACCAAATAAAAGAAATGACAAAAAGAAAAAAGTGATGAGCTTCGGCGGAGGGCTCCGGGCAGCGCTAGGTCCAGAGCAATAAAGACAAGCCAAGGATTTTTTTTTTTTTTGAGCAAATTTTTTTGAGCAAAAGACAAGCCAAGGATTGAGGACATCATTTCTCATTGGTTAAACTAAGGTTAAAAGTGTTGTTTAGATTAATTGTATGGTCTATGAATTTTGCCCAATCAATTTTTGAGTTCATGAAGATGGATAGGGTCAACCCTGGACCAACCCTAGACCGGCTCAACCCTACCGGTCCTGGTTTGGTTCCTAAGGAGACTGGGTCAGTCCTTGATCCTAGTATTCTTGGACTTGCACTGTGCGGGTAGGTCCAATCCAGATTAACCTTGAATATATATATTATTTATAATTTTTTTATATAGAAAAAAAAAACCTTAAAATAAACAGCGTCAACAACATTAAACAGCTCTTTAGTGGGGAGTTCAAATAATTTTACATTATTCTTTAATAACTTAGATTTTTAATGTATTTTACGGTGTCAATAGTCATAATTTACGAATGAGAAAAACGTTTTTGTAAGGAGTCCTCATGGCGTCCAAAAAGGTATAAACAACTTCTTGTGGCATCCTCCTCTAATATTCATTATCTTTGTCTTATTTATCCTCTTAATCTTCAATTTTCCAAAATTGAAAGAAACAACTTCTCCGCTCGCCACTCAACACTCATCTCGCTCGTTTTGAGTCACTTGTGCCGCTCGCCACTTAATGCTTGCTTGGCTTGTTGCTCTTCGCTCGACATTT
This sequence comes from Eucalyptus grandis x Eucalyptus urophylla, assembly GCA_028830015.1. Lineage (NCBI taxonomy): Eukaryota > Viridiplantae > Streptophyta > Magnoliopsida > Myrtales > Myrtaceae > Eucalyptus > Eucalyptus grandis x Eucalyptus urophylla. The sequence goes on from CM054200.1 coordinate 6,777,566, forward strand.
GATACCCATTCTATTCGACACTCACCTCACTTGACCCTCACCGCTTGCCTTTCTTAGTTGACCTCGCTCATCATCGAACCCATTGGGTCGGTACGATCCTCAGTTACCCTTTCAAGGAGTACGAAAAATGAAATAAAAAATTATTGGTTAATCCTAGGTTGACCTTGAAACCGGACTGAACCCATTGGGTCAGTTCGGTCTTCAATCGTTTTTTTAATAAGTACAAAAAATGAAATAAAAAATTATCAGTTGGTCTCGAGTTGACCTTGGAACCGGATTGAACCCATCGGGTCAGTTTGGTCCTCCTTCCCAAGCTTAATAGGGTCAGTCATCGGTCCCAAAAATTGAAGACCGGCATTGTTCGAGTTGGTTTTAGGGTTAGGGGGTGGACCGACCCAACCCGGACCATGCTCACCGCTAAAGATGGATGTGAGCATCATTTGATTAGACCACATCTTACAGCATGTTAATGATATTTCGGTTGGATTTGCTCGAATCCACGCAAAGTGAAGTTAATGATGCTTTGCTTTGAGAGAATTTCTCACCTGCATTGGATCTCGAGATCGGGTCCCTCACAACTTTTAATCACGCCGATCCATGTGAGACCCCTCATAATCGGCTACAGAGATGGATGATTATACATGGTTGAGTGAATCCAAATCCACACAAATAGTTAAGTCGATTCTGAAGCTACCATATGTTTACTATCATCCATTCAAGCCATCGAGTTTTGTGATGCATTTGCACATAATTTTATTCATTTTGGACTAGGTTGAAATTGAAGACATTTGTGATGTAAAAATATCAGGGCATTAAAATGTGCTTCTCACAAGAAAAAAATAAATGATTCAATTATAATTTAATCATTGTGCGTGCAAAATAGCTAGGAACTGTCTAGAACTAGACCAAACTGGAGAGTCCCATGGGGGATCGGTGTCGTTGCCCCTTCAATTTTTTGGAATTGGTGAGTACTGGTTTAATGCCCAGTTCTAGATGTTGAGTCGTTTAGTCGCCCGCCCAAACATATATATGCGTGTCTATATATATAATTTTTTTTTAAAATTTTAATGTTTAAAAAAAAAAAACCTTAATTCCTAAAATTTGGAATTCCTCTCACGCCCCTCTGTCCTCAGTCCTCAGTCCTCACGCTCTCTAGCCAGTTTTCATTTCTTCCTCCTTCTCCACCGCTTCGGTTGCAGAAATCGGTACTCGCCATGGCTCTTTAAGCTTCTTCTTTTGCCGTCCGCGTGCCATCCTTCGCGCCGCGTCTTTGCCGCTCCAGTCCCGGCCCTGTCGTTCGAGTCAAAGGTATGGGCCTCGTTGCCGTTCTCTTCGTTTTCTGTTTAGGCAGTTTGGGATCAGCGATGGGGAGAGTAACTGCCGATTTTATGCTCGGGGTGTCAGTTTTCTTGTGATTCATCCACGCAGTTCAGTTTGTGTGTCGCCGTGTTGCTCCGTGTTCAATCGGATAGTTGTCTGCAGAAGATGAGCTTCGCAGTTTCACTATTTTTCGGTTGCAATTGGCGCATCCGTCGTTTGAGCTTCGTTTTTCTCTGGTGTGAGTCTCTAAATTCAGAACATTAGCCTTATGACCCGAAGACTTGAAGTGATTTTTTCCATCTTTGTTGACATATAAATCACAAAAATGCCTTCCATCATGGTTTTCAAACTTCGTCATATCTTGTCTTTATTATCGGAGCTGATCTTTTAGTTCTACCCACAATGCTGTCCAAAGAGCATTCCTTGGCAGATTCTATGAACTCACCGAGGAACTGGATCATCGGACTGGTAGTTGATTCTCAGAATCAGTGGGTGTTCTCGCGTCTCAGTTTGTGAAAGCCATCGGTTTCTAATTTCCGGGTGGAAACTTCACACCCCTATCACCATATCATTATTTATTTATTATTCCGTCATCTTGAAAATCGTCATAAATCCTCAAGAGAGATTATTGTCACAATCCTTTTTTTACTAACGTTATTGTGAAATTGAATAATTGTAAAATTTACAAAAGCAATCCTATACGCCATTGATACGAGAGATCGGACAGTTGCAATCAATAAAAGAATGGCGGATAAGATGGCTCGTGGGAAATATTCTCGGTAACGACTGTGAATGATATATTTTCCCCGTCGCTAACTTCCTTATCCATCTTTCCTATTCTAATTATTTAAATTGTCCTGCATGTATTTATAAGGGGGGTTCCCTTTCGTTAATGCATTTCTCAACGAAAGGACTTAAAAGGAAGAAAAAAAACTGGACATTTGAATTGGGTCATAATTTATTTTGTCAATGTCCGTGTGAGAGGGGGTGAGGCCAAAGTCTAGAATTAAAATGTGACATGCTGCGTAGTAGTTAAAATATTTAAATTGGGCCATAATTATTGACTTATATTTTCAAGTGAAAATGAGTCCAATCAGATGCGTACATGGGCTCGAAGTGGGATTTGGACTCTCCATGGTAATCTCTTCGCACCTTAAGTACTTTTGTTTTCAATTACTCTCATCGTTAAATCTGTTCTTAAAATTGAAATAGAAAGGAACGACTAAGATGCTGAAAAAAGAAGAAAGGCACGTTCATTTAAATAAGACCTGGGCCAACCTTTTCGTGCCGAAAGTCAACCAACTTACAAATACGAACCAAAGATTGGAAAAAGAAAGGGAACATAAAGTTGTGAAGAAAATTGATTACCGCTCTTGAAATGAAGGGTTTATTAAAAACGATGGACAATAAATATAGATGAGAGTAGAAGCAGTGATATAGGGATCATAGTATTATTTACATGGATAATGAAGTGATATATTGATCTTGTCATCGAAGGATAAAGATAAATGAAGATAACGAATCAAGAAAAGAGGCCTTTCGAACAATTAAAAAAGAAAAAAAAAAGAAAAATCACATTAAAGCATCGAAAATGAGAAGTCCAATCAATCTCCTCTTTTCTTCCTAAATCCTAAACTATCAAAGAGAATTAATTTGACCAAATGAAAATCTTTGTTATCCCCGTCGAAACAATTTACAACAACGACCCATTGCACATCCATATTTCTTCGCACCTACTCGCTACGATGATCTGTCGTTGTGGGGGCATTAAAACTTCCCTGTTACGCATCAGAACAATCTAGTATAGCACGATAAGCATGCGGATTCAAGACCGTAAAAGAATCCAAGTGTTGTTTATATTGTTTCATAGCTAGATAATAATCAGTCTAGTATTTCTCTACATATGTTGTCCGGTAAAAACCAATTCCGATCCGACGTATGGTCAAACGCATCGCTTTGTCGCGTGGATTACTAATAGTCGAATATCGTCGAAGAAATCGGTCTGTTTGCTTCATCACATTTGGCTTGGGTCAAACATGTGTTGGAAGAACATCAAGCTCGTTTCGTGGAGGAGTTCCAAGTTCGCTTCTGATGTGGACGGATCTTTCCATCACGACGTCTCTTCTTGGCATTGATTCGTTATTGGGAAGAAAGTGTTGGGAAAACATGGCTTTGAATGAGGTAGAACAATGAAGTCGGATCTTTAGAGTAATTAAGTCGAACCTTGAGGCATAATATTACTTTCTTTAAAGATTTATTTGCCCCACAAAATTGCTAATGGTCACCGACAAATATCATTCAGGATACAACAAAGTCTCAAAATTGAGAATACTAGATAGCAATTATAGTATTTCTCCAAAGTCTCATGGAAAACAATTGGAAATAATGGTTGTAATTTCTTTCGAAAGAAAACGAAAAATTGGAAGAAGTTTGTTTGATTTCAAAATAAATGTACTTATCTTTGTCTTTCGAATAGAGAAAACTCTTCAAAAGGTTGCAAAAAGAACAAATGTAACCTTTTATAAACAAGTATGTCTCAAAGGTTACATTGAAATGACATAAAAAAATTCAAAATTTAAATAAATAATAAATAATAAATAATCGTAACTTTTCGTGAACAGTAACACTGTTTCAACAATACTTTATAGTTAATTTTTATATAAATAAATCTGAATTTTCAATAAATAAATTTAATGATCGTCGATTATTGCCAAATCTCGTCAACGTGCGTACCTATATCTTTTCGATGTGGGGGTACGACACCTCTTCATTTGTTTTATAAACAAACTACCAACAATCCCTAAGAACCCTGAACAGTCGGCAGCCGGCGAGTAAACCAGGGGTGATACGTAAGTGGAAGGACCCATCACCCCCGACGTCCCACTTAAGACCCCAAGCGACCGTGAGGGAATTTGAACTTCTTCCCTTCGTGAAGGGGAGAGAGCCCAAACCATCGCGACCACCAAGGTGGTGGTAACAATCCCCCACTTTTGTTTATAAAACAAAAATAAATAAATAAAATAAAACATTAGAAATATATAGCCAAAATTCCATGAGATTAATATACATACATAAATGTCTTTTTTGAGTTAAATCTTTACTTAGTGCAAATATCTCAAAGCTTTATCAAAATGACAAGTAGCTCGGCTTTAAACTTATACTTTTATATAATAGAATTAGACATACTAACATACACTAATCTCTTATTTAAGCGAGAAATTATATATTAATCCGCATTATTATGGCCTTATACTTGATTATGTTTCATGAGCTCTTTAGAAAGCAATCCTAACTTTTGTAAGAAGTGGCACCACTTCCAAGCTTATATTGGTGAAATATATACAATGTGCTTCTGTTACTATTAACACATTACAATTTTGTATTATCCAATCACAAAAATTGAGAATTGGTCATTCTAGTCCGGTTGTAGGTTTCTAAGTGGAATCGGATTGGACTGGAAACCATTTACACTAGCTGCTCATCTATTGATTACCTATATATTGTATTTTTTACAATTAGAAATTACGTTCGTTTTCCTTCACAACCCAGCTAATCAGGGAAAAAAGAAATTCGTCACATCTAATATTAATCCATAAAATTTTTGGTGCAATGTCAGCTTGATTCGGCAATTTGACTTTTCGTGAACAACATGGTAAGAGAAAAAGATATGACTGGCGATCCAATCGAAAGCCCAGCCCAGGTCAATATTCATTATCCATCGAGCCCGCGGGCCCAAATGCGAGATATTCCTTGGCACTGTTCCTCATCTGCAATTCCCTCGAATGACCCATTTTATATGGATTGACCTTCGCTGAACTCCTTTCCTCGGTGGAGTCCGGAGCTTAGGTTGGCTTTTGCTTCTCTGCTCCTGAGTTTACTCTTTGCATTCCACTTTCTGAAATCCTTTCGCTCGATCTGTGCTTCCTCGAGGTTTGCGGTTCGGAGTGATTCATCTTCTACTCTGGGTAAGCCATCTTTCGCAGCAAGACTCGTTACTCTCTCTCTCTTTCTCTCTGATACCTTCCTACTCTGTTCTTTCTTTCTTTTTTCTTTTTATTTGCCCTTTTTGGGGTCATGGCTTTTTATTTATTTATTTATTTATTTATTTATATTCCTGAATCGGAACATTGCTTAGGCTCTTTGCTTTAAACGGTACTCGTATCCGTTCGCTGTCAGGGGTGCTTTCCTCTCCCTCTCGGCTTTGCGTCTTATGAGTTTGACGTTATATCCCGCTTGGTTTCGCTCAACAAGATAGTGGTTCTTTGGTATTTTCACGAGAAATTTCTGCTAATTGCAGTCGAAGGACCGGATGGGGAAGAGGGAAGTGGAATTTCCTATGAGTAAAATTTCGAGAGGGCTGAGTTTTGACCTAAGTAAGAGAATGGAATTGACAATCTCCATTGTTGTGTCTGTTCATTTATGTAGGGTAGTGGTGGAATTGATGGGCAAAATTTGGCAGAATTAAGCATGGGTATACTCATAGATATTGTGGATGAGGAATGGATGAGAGACACTCTGCCTAATGATGGTATTTTGCTTTCCTCTCCCTTCACTTTCATGAATTTTGCTTTCACTTGGCATCAACTTGGCAAATGAATAAGTACCGCCTCGTTGTTAAGGATTCAACGCCTGAATTGGTCTCCACGTGATTGCGTTGCAGATCTTCCCCTACCGCCGATGTTGCTTGTTCGAAATGAGGATGTTGAAGATTCGATTATGTATTTCGTTTAACAGTCTCTTGTTTGTACTGATCTTCGCAACATGGATCATGTATTCTTGTCCTCTGATACTTGATCTGATAGTAAGTCTTCACTATGTTATTAATTATCCGTATAAATGCCCCATGCTGGCTATCCACTGAAGAGGCCAACCAACATCGAAAGCGAATTACTACACTCTAGTTTTAATTTAGCTAGTTCTTGGAGTTTCTCTTATCTCTCTATTGCACTGTGAAGATAGAGCTTCTTTCATCCTTTTGCTTGTACACTGAATGCGCCCATTGTCAGTAATGTTGTTTATAGTGATGCATATAGTTTGGTCCATTAAAGGGAATAAGCTTGAGGCTAGAGAATTGCTTCCTTTCTATCGAATTGACACGAATATGTGTAAGTTAATCTGACTGCGAGAACAGTGCAATAAAGTCCTTAAGCCTTTTTAGCCGATTGTTTGTTCTCATGAGGATCACAATTCTAACAATTATAAAGAAGTCTCTAGTTTTAAGGTGGTGCGGCTGCCGGTATTTTGATCTCTTCAGTTGGTTAAGCAGAGACAAATGGACATGTACATGATTTGTGGGATTTATTTGATGGTAACTCTGCTAAAGCACAGATAGAAGAACATGTAGAAGCAGTTGCTTTCTACGTTTATCCTAAACATTCTCTCATGTCTGGTTTTTGATGGATAAGCTTATGTTGCTCGTTTGTGGTATTGGCATATTTACTGCTTTGACCAGTGTCATGCTTTTTCTGAAAAAAATGGATGATGGCACTAGACGTAGCTTCTTGCTGTAAATTCCTATGAATTGACTGGTTAGTGATTGACCGTTTGCTGTATTATCCAGATCAGGAGACTCAACAAGCTGATGGAGATTCTTGGCATGATCTTGCTTTAAACACCCGGTGAAGTGTAACAAGAGGCAGGTTGATCCTCGAAACGTTGTTTGGGTGCTGGATTTCGTTATCTTAACGACCCAACTTTCTTGTGATTGCTGTTTCTTTATAAGCAGTCAAGCGCTATAGCAACCTATCTCTTCATTTTCAACACGTACACCCTAGTGTTATGACAGAGTATTCGAGTGGCGGGCCGGCTGAGGATAAGGTCTACCCAAGAGTGGGAAGAGTAAGGGTTTAGAATCGCAATAAAAACACAAATTTAAATGAGATTTGACATTATTGTTAAAATTAAATACTACGAAGAGATGCTTTCTGAAAGTAAACAATAATATAGGTGAATGTAAACATTTCATATGGCCAATCTTACTCTTAATGTGTATGATTTTCAGATGTCCATGGCATGCGTCATTAATATAAATATGCGATTGTGGTTTAAAAATATATTATGTCAATCTTTCATGAGCTAAATTATTTCAAACAAAAAAAAATTATTTTTCTCTTAATTCTTGCTAAAGAGTTTTTATTATGAAGAACTACGGAACTTGTTCAATATATAGTTTCAAATGACCTCTTCAAATTCCACTATATAGATATTTGATAAATTGAGAATGTTCGATAACATTTATAATCAATTAGTTTCAAAATTAAAATGTCGCTCTTGCCGACACCGAGTGGGAGATTAAAAAAAAATGCTGTTTTTTGTAAGATAAACACTAATATTAAACAGTAAGCACCATGGGTAGATTTAGTCGTTTTGCGCCACTAGTTGTGATGCGTAAAATGATGACAGTCCATGTGCTAAACTTGCCCACGAACAGCAACGCAACCACTCTAGTCTCCTCCGCCCTATCTCCGCCGTCGCATCCGTTACTCTCGACCAACCAAATGGACGGCTCCATCCTTCTTTACCCTTCACCTGGAAGAGGCCACCTCCCTTCTATGGTGGAGCTCGGCAATCACATCCTCAACCACCACCCTCCCTTCTCCGTCACCGTCCTCCTCCTCTCCACCCCACCTGCGGACACCAACTTCATCTCCGCTGTCTCCGCCACCCATCCGAACATGAACTTCCACCACCTCCCCGCCATCTCCCTCCCTAACTCCGACTACCTCTCCTAGTCTCCCGCTAACTTCAACCTCTCCGCCTTCGAAATCGTCCGCCTCCACAACCCAATGCTCCACCAGGCCCTCATCTCGCTCTCCAAGTCCTCGGCCGTCAAAGCCTTCGTCATCGACTTCTTCTGCAACGCTGCCTTCAGCATCTCCGCCTCCCTCAACATCCCCACCTACTACTACGTAACCCCCAGCGTGAGCGGGTTGGCCGCGTTCCTGTACGTTCCCACTCTCCACGTGAAGTACCCCGAGAGCTTCAGACTTAGACGAGCCCATTCAGATCCCTGACTTCCCTCCAGTCTCGCCCCGAGACATGCCCATGGCATCAGCAATCGGAGCCTCAAGGTCTATAGCTATTTCTTGGAGACGGCGGTTCAGATGGCAAAATCGACTGGTCTCATCATCAACACGTTCGACTCGTTTGAAGCCAGCGCTCTCAAGGCTCTGAGGGATGACCTCTGCATGCCGGATAGAGCCACTCCTCCGTCATATTGTGTCGGGCCACTGGTGGCTACCGGCGGGGGAACCAAAGGTGGCGACGAGAGGCAAAAGTTGGTTTGGCTTAACTTGCAGCCGAGCTGGAGCGTACTGTTCCTGAGCTTTGGAAGCATGGGTGTGTTCTCGACCAGGCAACTGAGTCGGGTTGTGAGTCAGGCAAACCCCCAGCTTGCTATGTTCTACACTGTCTAATGTGTTCGAGGCTAATACTTAAATCCACTCATTTACTTCAAAACACCGGAAGAATGATTTTCTCCCAGATATGCCCATGAGATAGAAACGGCACTTGAATTTACAGCTGAAAGCTTGCTATGCTCGTGCCGGTGTGATGAGCAGCAGAATCATCAGTTTGCACTGAAAGTCTTGGATTCAAAAGGTGGATTGAAACCTAGACAATGGCGATGGTAGGACAGAAGTTGCAAATGTATTCGTGAGTCGTGATCAACCCTCGTGCAATTTTCCTGCCAATGACGCAAAACCAGTCGCAATTTGCGCATTAAACCACCTCAATTAAAGAAATTATTTGGCGAATGGTAGTTACTCATGCAAACATTACAATCCTACGTAAACTTTTATTTATTTATTATTGTTTGTGATAGAATAACAATTGCAAATGCATACGGAGTATTATTAACTCGCACACGAACCCTTTTTACAGTCATAAATGCAAAAACGATAACTATACTAAATATCCTCAAGTTTGTTTCTAAGTAAAGCAGTTTGATCAGCCTTAGTTAAGTTGGACCAACTCGGTATGCTTTTTTTTTTTTTTTTTGTCCCTTGTATTTTATATTTTAATATTTTAAGGGCTACTATTTTTTACCCAAGCACGAAGGAAGATAGGGGGGAATATCATCGCCCGAGTAAGTGATCATCGAGAATGGCAGGGCCAAAGCTCAAGGCTAATTTATCGCCCAACTCCGCCCATGACAAAAAAGTTACGTACATCACAACCTCCGCTCAAAATTGGCAATTCCAACTTCCTCGTGCAATGACATTGTCCTAGCCCGTTCATTTGCTTTATAGGGTTAGATGGCTTCCTGCCATCGATCGCCTTTTTGTCTTATTTTCATCTTTGAAAACTACGTAGGTTGAGTTGACCATTGAATTTCACATTTACTAGTGATCCATCTATATAAAATTTGGTCACTCACTTTTTAGTCTACGCATCCATTATTCACTTGACAAATTGTCAATTTCTGTCTTCTTCTTTTTTGTAAGTTTGTTGCAGCTTCAATAGACTTACTAATTCAACTTTTTACAACAATATTAAGAAAGAAAATTTCAAATAAAAGTCTAAAATGGATCCATTTTCTTGAAAAATGAATTAAAGTGAAGTTATCTTAAATAAGAAATTGAAATGGTCAATAAAGTCTAAAATAAAAGCCTAAATTACCTAGCTGGCTTTTTCCAGCGACTAGAATATGGGCAATTTTGTCCAACTATTGCAATCAGGTAAAAATTGGATAAATTCACCCTAATTGCAATAGGTTCCTTCAAATTTTCACTTTTTTTTTTTTCCTTCCCACCACCTTAATTTCAGTCTGTCACTTGCCGTCGTCTCTCCTCTGTCCCGTCATCTCTTCTTTCCTAAGTTCCATCGTCCGCAAGCCTCTATGTGTGCTCGTTGTGCCTCTTCGGTTTCGACTCTCTATCCGGATCTTTGCTGCTCGACTGAGTCGCTGGTGAATCTATTTTGCTTTTCATATTATTTTCATTAACTCAAGCTTGGTCAATTTCGAGTTGCATAATATGCAAAATATCTCGTTCTCTCTCTCTCTCTCTCTCTCTCTCTCTCTCTCTCTCTTTGTTAATAAAAGATAAACGGGGACCAAGTCCAAAATTAGAAGAGAGAGCTCTTAGACCAGACTTAACGTGGAGAGAACTGTTCGAATGGGTGGCCTTCAGCAAAAAGATGGAGGCATAAGGGGAAAGCTTCCAAATACCCAAATTATGCTGGGAATAAGCTAAAATTTGCTTTAAGAGGGGATAGAAAAACCTTGAAAATCATGGGGATGGGGGTGGGCCCGAGTCAAACCGGCCTAAAACAATGAAATGGCCCATTAGAGTAACTAGATTGAGTATTGGGCCTGAGGTATGACCCTAGGGCGGCCTACGTTTGGTTGGGGCCTTGGCTTGGCCCACGCCGGCCATTGTTCATATATTTTTTAGGGTTTGACTCCAACTTTGACCGCTGCTTCTCCCTCATCCATCGTTCGATTGATCTGATATACGCCGGCGGCCGAGCTTTCAGGAAATGCAATCAGTCTTCGGAACAGTGACGGAATTGTAGATTCCCGTGAGCGGGCTAACCAGACAACCGACATGAAAATCACGACATCTTTCTCTATAGAAATTTTCCAATCAAAATTAATTCTTGAGGTGTCGCCACTCAATTTTTGCCAGCAAGGTGAGGTTTGCAATGGTGCCCGACGGCCCGTACCCCATCTTCGCCGGCAAAGGCCTTGAACCCTCCTCAGTCCCAGGGAAGGGCCTTACAATCCTTGCTTGCGATGACGCGATAGGGATGTTGTCAATGTTGGTGCACACTATTTGCTACTCTTTTCAAAATATAAATGAGCATTTCTTGGTTTTCATTCCTCCTTTTTTTTTTTTGTTTTGTGGCTTTATCATTTTTAGTTTATTCACTATTGATTTTTTCATTTTTCGCCTTCTTCAGGCATGGCATGACATCAGTGCCATATTTAATAAGTGACCCATTGAAAATGACACGTCGGATTTCCAACGAGTCCAATTTTACAACATTTATAAAAGGGGATAAGAAGTTGACTGAAGGAAAAATCGCGCTAAATATGAAATATTTAGGATTCATGACACTTTCACAAGTTTTTGTGGCTAGATTGCTTTTTGGGCTAAAGGTTTTTAAAATTCATGGTGTGATATTGCGTAGAGTTCCCAAAGAAAATCAATGATGTTAGCAAGATAGGGAGGATAGTTTAACTAAAAATTTGTTGTTGATAGCCGACTTCTTCGACCAAAGAAAAAAAAAAGTGATGAACTTCGGTGTAGGGCACCGGCAGCGCTAGATCCCGAGCAATAAAGACAAGCCAAGGATTGAGGACATCATTTCTCATTGGTTAAGCTAAGGGTAAAAGTGTTGTTTAGATTAATCGTATGGTTTATGAATTATGTCTAATCAGTTTTTGAGTTCATGAAGACGGATGTGGGCATCATTTGATTAGACAACACCTTACAGCATGTTAACGATATTTCGCTTGGATTTGCTCAAATCCACCCAAAGTGAAGTTAATGATACTTCACTTTGAGAGAATTTCTCGCCTACATTGGACTTGAGATCGGGCCCTCACAGCTTTTAATCACATCAATTCTATGTGAGCCCCCTCATAATCACCAATAGAGATAGACGATTAGACATGATTGAGTAAATCAAAATCCACAGAAATAGTTAATCGATTGTAATGCTACCATATGTTTACTATCATCCATTCAAGCCATCAAGATGTATCTACACATAATTTTATTTGTTTTGGACTAGGTTGAAATTGAAGGCATTCGTGATAAAAAAAAAAAAATGCCAGGGAATCAAAATGTGCTTCTCACAAGGAAAAAAATGAATCAATTATAATTTAAATCATTGTGCATGCAAAATAGATGGAAATTGCCCAGAACTAAATTGAAAGAGGGATTCCTGTGAGGATTGGCGTCGCTGCCAATTTCAACTTGGGATTATTGAGTACCGGTCCGATATCAAGTTCCAGGTGTGGAGTCATCCAACCGCCCACCCGAGCACGCGCGCGCGCGCGCACACACACACTATATATATATATATATAATTTCAATGTTTTCAAAAAACCTTAATTCCTAAAATTAGGAATTCCTCTCATGCTGCTCGACTCACAGTCCTCACACTCTCGCGCCAGTTTTCATTTCTTCCTCCTTCTCCACCTCTTCGGTTGGAGAAATTGGAAATCCCCACGCCTCTTCAAGCTTCTTCTTTTGCCGTTGGCGTGCCGTCCTTCGCACCGCCGCCTCTTTGCCGCTCCAGTCCCGGTCCCGTCATTCGAGCCAAAGGTATGGGCCTTGTTGTCGTTCTCTTCGTTTTCTGTTTAGGCAGTTTGGGATCAGCGAAGGGGAGAGTAATTGTCGATTTTATGCTCGGAGCGTCAGTTTTCTTGTGATTCGTCTACGCAGTTCAGTTTGTGTGTTGCCGTGTTGCACCGTGTTCATTCGGATAGTTATCTGCAGAAGATGAGCTTCGTAGTTTCACTATTTTTCGGTTGCAATTGGCACATCTGTGCTTTGAGCTTCGTTTTTATATAGCGAGAGTCTCTAAATTCGGAACATTAGCCTTATGGACCGAAGACCTGATGTGATTTTTCCATCTTCGTTGATATATATATATTCCATCATGAATTACAAACTTCATTATATCATGTCTTTATTATCCCAGCTGATCTTTCAATTCTGCCTACAATGTTGTCCAAAAAGCATCCATTGGCCGATTTCATAAGTCCACCCAGAAACCAGATCAGATGAATAGTTTGATTCTCATAATTAGTGGGTGATTCCCCAGCTCTCAGTTTGTGGAAGTGGTCTTTTTGGGGTGGTTCCCAATTTTAGGGTGACGGCTTTACACATCTATCACCATATCATTATTTATTTATTATTCGGTCATGTTGAAAATCATTGTAAATCCTCAAGAGAGACTATCGTCACAATCCCTTTTTTCTCATGTTATTGTGAAATCGAATAATTGTGAAATTTACAAAAGCAATACTATACGCCATTGATACAGGAGATTGGATAGTTGCAATCCATAAATGAATGGCGGATGAGATGGCTTGTGTAATATATTCTCAGTAACGAACGTGAATGATATATTTTTCCCATCGCTAACATCCATATGCATCTTTCCTATTCTAATTACTTAACTTGCCGTGCGTGTGCTTGTAAGGGGGTTTCCTTTCGTTAATGCATTTCTCAACAGAAGGACTCGAAAGGCAAAAAAATGGATATTTGAATTGAACCATAATTTATTTTGTTGATGTGCACGTGTCACGTGAAAGGGTGTTAGGTCAAAGTCTAAAATTGAAATGTGACATACTGCACAGCAGTTAATATATTTAAATTGGGCCATAATTTGTCGATGTCCAATCACATGCATACATGGGCTCGAAGTGGGATTTGGGCTCGAAGTGGTAATATCTTCGCGCCCTAAGTACTTTTGTTTTCAATTACTCTCATTGTTAAATATGTTCTTAAAATTGAAATCGAAAGGAACGACTAAGGTGCTGAAAAAAGAAGAAGGATCCGTTGATTTAAAGAAGACCTTAGCCAACCTTTTCATGCCGAAAGTCAACCAAATTACAAATACGAACCAAAGATTAAAAAAAAAGGGGAACATAAAGTTGTGAAGAAAATTAACTATCGTTCTTGAAACGAAGGGTTTATTAAAAAAGACAGGCAATATATATAGAAGGATAAAGATAAATGAAGATAACAAATCAAGAGGAGACACATTTCAAAAAATTAAAAAAACAAACAAAGAAAAGAAAAGAAAAGAAAAGAAAAACCATGTTAAAGCATCGAAGATGAGAAGTCCAATCAATTTCCTCTTTTCTTCCCGAACCCTGATCCATCGAAGATAATTATTTCGACCAAATGAAAATCTTCGTTATCCCCTTTGAAACAATTTACGACAACGACCCATTGCACATCCCATATTTCTTCGCACCTACTCGTTACTATGATTTGTCGTTGTGGGGACATTAAAACTTCATTGTTACGCATCAGAACAATCTAGTATAGCACGATAAGCACGCAGATTCACGACCTTAAAAGAATCCAAGTGTTGTTTATATTGTTTCATAGCTAGATAATAATCAGTCTAGTATTTCTCTACATAGGTTGTCCGGTAAAAAACAATTCCGATTCGACGTATGGTCAAACGCATCGCCTTGTCGCGTGGATTACTATGAGTCGAATATCGTCGAAGAAATCGGTCTGTTTGCTTCATCACGTTTGGCTTGGGTCAATCATGTGTTGGAAGGACATCAAGCTCGCCTCGGGGAGGAGTTCCAGCTTCGCTTTTGATGTGGATGGATCTTTCCGTCACGACGTCCCTTCTTGGCATTGATTCGTTATCGGGAAGAAAGTGCAAAGCCTCGAGCTAGCTCTCACGCCCTCCCAGCCCTCCCTGGCGTTGGAGAAATGCCTTGATACGATCTAGGATTTGGGTCGATTGATTGGTTCAATTTGTGATTACAATCGATACTGTATTTTTCATTATTTCCTCTCATTTAAATTCATACACTCTATAAATACATATAAAGAATGTAACAACATCATCAAGCAAGAATCCAAAGAAAATTCTCTTCTTCACCACATTTCATGTCACTTGGCACTAGACCCGTCAAATAGGTGGGTCAGGTTTGGATTGGGTCAAAAATTATTCAACTCATATTGACCCATTTAATCCCATGCACTGTAGATTAAGTGACTTATACTTGACCCAACCCATACTCGATCCATACTCGGTCCAACCTGTATTACTAAAACTCATTAATATTCTAGGAAACCCACACCCATTTTAAACTCTATGCTAATTGAATAAAAGCTTCAACTCAAATTAAAAAAAGAAAAGTAAACAATTAAAAATAGTAAATAAAATAAAAAATGCAAAAAAAAAAACTATAAATTGAAACATTTATAAAGAATTTGACCAATTAAATATATATTTATAAAACATGCTTAGATTTTGCCTCACATCTTACTTGATTCAATTTAGGAGAAAATTGTTCAAAAAGTCCTAAATCTTTTCTCTTTTTATTATCAATTGAGTCCATCCAGATGTTAACAAATTTTATTAAATTTTTAATATTTTTTCATAATTTGCAAATTATCTTTATATATATATATATATATATATATTAAATATATTTGCCCTTTTCTTTGGTGGCTTATCGCTAGCCTTCACCGATTGGCCAAAGGCCACAACAAGTGAGGGTCGGCCTCACTGGCCTCTAGCAAGGTTTGCCTTGCCAAATCCAACGAGATCGAGCCTTGCCAGAGGCCAGCTAGGGTCGACCTTAGGCAAGGTCACTCTCATCCCCTTGGGCAAGGCCAACCTCATCGAGATCTAGCAAGGGATGACTTCGCCAGCGGTCAGCGAGGGTCGGCCTCTCTAAAGGCCGACAAGGGTGACCTCATCGAAGGCTGGCAAGGTTGTCCCTTGACAAATCTCCGAGAGGGCAACCTTGCTTGAGGCCAGCAAGGCTAGGCTCTCTAATAATAAATGAAGTACCAAATCTAAAATAATTTCCTTAATTAGGAAAAAAAAACATAAGTTTGTGTCCCAATTTCCCAGATTGATTATCCCCATGGTTGAGAATCATATCAAACTTAAAATAAAAAATAGGAAACGTACATTTTTCAGGTTAATGTGCATTTCACATGATAAGTGTGCTTTGTTTTAATAAAGACATTTGATCAGCCAAATTAAAAATAATTAGAGCTCACCGTGCCACTATAGTCGGCTATTGTTACATGCTGTTGTTAAACCTAATTTTACACGATGTTCATGTAAATGTATAGTGCACGTGTCACTGACAAGATCCCACAAAACTTTCAATTTGATTAGTACAATTTGTTCATTTAATTAATTAATTTATTTATTCGATGGCTATCAGGGTAAAAAGGGTACAAAATCAATGGTTGTAGCAGTTGGGTCAGGCCATGTGCACTGCCGAAGTTTTGTTGGGTTCTTGCAGAACCAGATATCAATAATAATCACAATGAAGTACATCTGCCATCTTAGCTGTATTTAAGGAAAGTATATAATTTTCACCTCTAAAATGACAATTTTTTTTTTGTAGTAATAATAATTTTTTTGTCTTTTCTTTTCTTTTCTTTTATTGGTTTTTTTTGGGGGGAGGAGGGTCCATAATTACCATTGTGTCGATGGATCATGTTGACCAATTGGCAAAGTGGTGGCATTTCGCATCCTCGTCATCGTATTTGTATTTCATTATTGGCAAAGTGTTTGTAGGACATGCATAATGCATTTCCTACAAGATATCAAAAGGGCATGCATAATGCATATTAGTTGTAAATAATATTACTAGAAATGTTTCTCAAACTAATGAAATACAAACACAACAGCGAAAATGCGAAATGCAACCCACGTAATTGATGGAACAAATTGCTCAAATAGGCTTTGCGAGCTGCTCAAGTTTTAGATATTTCAAGTCTACTAGAAGTTCAATTCAATTCAACTGCATCAAACTCAATAAAAATAACGTGATTTAGACATTTTTTTAGGGTTAATATCACGAAAAACCTTAAACTGATACGTTTGTAATAAATTTACCTTGAAAGAAACATTGAAATTGGTACACACATAATAAATTTACCTTCCATTAGTTTCGATTAAATTTTATGTCAAATTGCCGAGTTACTTGACATGCGATAATTTACAAGTGTACTAGTTTATAGTTTTACCCTCCGTTTTTCACATGTGTAATAGTTTATGGTTTTTTTTTTTATGATATTAATCCAATTTAATTGAAACCAACGAAGGGAAAATTTCTCATGAATAGTTTGGGATTTTTTGTGATAAAAAAAATAATTTGAGATAAATTAATTATAAGTGTATAAGTTTAAGGTTTTTCGTGATATTAATCATTTTTTTTTAATCTCGAGAATAAGTTCTACTCTCTCTTTCTCCCTTTGCATGTGTCGAAGTATAATAATTGAGCTTTATTTTGGTGCTAGTATTCTCATACCTAAGTACCATATTCAAAAGTTCTAGATGTCATCACATTGCCACCATCCTTCGACCAAACAAAAAAGAAAAGAGTACATCCAAATTCATCTCAATTTCGTTCTTATGCAAAGGAGGCAATCGCGATTAAAATTGTGGGGCGTTTGAAGAGGAGGCATTCGATTAGGTTTTTTTTCTTTTTGGGTCATCTTGCGAGACTAGTGCAATGAAAAAGTCGATTTCATGATCCTGTTCTGAGTCGCTTTCCATGCATTTGAAAAGGGAGCATTCGATTAGGGCTTCTTCTTCTTCTTTTATAATTCTTTTTTGGGTCATCGGGCGAGACTGACTGCAATAAAGAAGTCGCTTTCATGATCCCGTTGTGACTCGCTTTCCATGTGTTCGGTGAAGGGATTGATGACAAAGCGATGCCCCTCTTTTCTTTTTTCACTTGCCCATCTCGTTTCGGTTCTTAGCCAATAGGACGATAATGATGGCGATAACGACATTTTTGCAGCCGTTAAGGGCAGCGAGAATGAACGGCAAGCTTTTGGACTTTAATCTATTTTCGATGCGTTTGACGTAAACGGCGAGCTTTTAGACTATTCAGCGACGATTAGATCGAAGGAGGGCACGTAGGGTGACCATGCCACCATTTACATGATTAGGACGTAGAGTTCGGAACACTATTAAATTTGATCGCATGCGGATTGATGTTTTGAGATTGGTTACGTAATAAGAGCAACCAACTTTATAAACTTCACCAATTACAATCATTATGCGTTTGAGTTAGATGATGATAATGGCCTTCTGCAGTCATTTATACAGTAATAACAGCAACTTTTGAACTTTGTTAATTTGATCAATTGTTTGTTAACGTTTTTGAGAAATCGAGAGGAAAAAATAGAAATTTGCAGTTTCATTTTTTTTTTCTTTTTTTGTCCTTTCTAAGATTAATCAAAAAAAGGTCCTGGAATTGCGGTCGGCCAATGCTATCAGGGTAATGCACGACTATTTTTATTTTAATTTCCTTTCGTGTACTGCATAAGGAAATTAATTAAAGTGTCGACCAAATTGAACATCGACTTGACCGGTGAAACACCACCGCCCCATTTCCCCTCAAAATTCTTCTTGTCATTGAAATGAGAATTAATGAGAATGAGAAACGTTAAATGCGTCACCCATAATTTCTTTTTTATAATTCTTATTATTTCAGAGAAGAAAAATAGTAGGAGACTCGCTCTAAAGGGAATTAAATCAATGAGTCTATGCTTACAATTATTTTTAGACCGATCTTTACAATATGGTTTTTTCCCCATCTAATTATACAAGCACAAGTGTCTTCATAATATTTTTCTAACTTTCAACGAAATTGAACGTTAACTTGACCAGTCAAACACAATCACCCCATTTCCCCTCGAAATTCTTCTTGTCGTTGAAATGAGAATTAATGAGAATGAGAAACGTTAAATGCGTCACCCATAATTTCTTTTTATTTTATTTTATAATTCTTATTATTTCAGCGAAGAAAAATAGTAGGAGACTCGCTCAAGAAGGAACTAGATCTATGCGTCTATGCTTACAATTATTTTTAGACCAATCTTTACAATATGCATTTTTTTTATCCTAGCTTATTATATAAGCACGAGTGTCTTGATAATATTTTTCTGACTTTCAAATTGCCGGAATAAATAAATATTTAAAGCTTATGGTGCATCCAATTCCAAATCCCAATTGCAATTTACATTTTATAAAAAAGAAAGCTGGAATAATTATAAGAATTATCTTATATTAAATCGTTTAGTTGTTATCTTGGTGTCCATGCCGTTTGCTAAGCACTGATTTGTGGATCTTAATGCTATTTTTGAGAAAGGTTAATATAACAAAAAATCCTAAATTAATACATATATGACAAACTTATCTCAAATTAATTTTTTAACCACAAAAAATCCAAAATTGGCACACTTTTGATAAATTTATCACAAATTAGTACACTTGTGACAGAGTATCCTCTATCAGTTTTAGTTAAATTATACTGCCAAATTACTGAGTTTGATGACATATGACATTTCTCTCCATTTGTCACAGTTGTGCCATTTTTGTGAATTTTTTTGTGGCATTAATATAATTTAATAGATGGTATATTTATCATAAATGTACTAATTTAGGATTTTTGACCGTCAAAAATTAATTTGGATTAAATTGATCGTAAATATATCAATTTGCGATTTTTTGTGTTCATTTTGGATAAATTTGTTACATGTTTATCAGTTTGAGATTTTTCGTAGCAAAAAAAAAAAATAATAATCTTAGGTTAATTTTGCATAGGTATACTAGGTAAGAGTTTTTTGTGATATTAAGCCTTCTTTTGCTGCCAAGAAGAAAAAAAAAATTATTAACAGTAGACAAAAATTAAAAAGAAAAAACGATAAACGATAAATCAATGTGATGGTTGCAACCACCATCTGAATAATTTAAATAATTTTAAAAAATAGATGATCATGGAAAGTAATTAAAAATTGGTACGTGAAATCGCATAAAAAAGAGCACAAAGGCGTGATGCCATTGATGGTAGTTGTTTCAGGAAAAGAGAAATTTCCTTCTAGTTTTTTTTTTTTTTTTTCCGTTTTCTATTATTATTTTTTGGGCCTTTCCCAAGCCAATTTTGTGGCTTCGTTTTCCGACGTGCCGTTTTAATTTGTAATATTTGGACAGCTTAAATTCTTCCATTGTCATGATGTGTTGTGCCATGCATGCGGTTTTGCGAGAAAATTAATTGACGTATTGAATTGAATTATATATTTTGATAGTCTCGTGATGAAATATTCATATTTTGCAATCGCCCTATTATGAATTATCAACTTCTTGGCTTAGAGTCACGCAGCTTGTTGGGTGTAATTATTATATAAAATATGTTCAACTTTATTGAAGGACAAATTTGATTTATGTCACTTCAATTGATGTAACCATCCTTCATGTTATAAGGAAAGGTTCCTTCGATATTTCTGGAAAAAAGAAAAAGAACAAAGAAGTTAAAAGGTGGTAATTAACTTGCCAGGGTTTGCTATAGGAAGGGACTCAACTTTGCTTGAATATTATTTTCTTCTAATAACATGAGATATACTAGCTTCTCAAATTATCCACTTTCTATGCATGTAAAGCATAGTGCCTAATCCACATACATCGATGGAGTGTAATAAGGCTCCCACTCATGAGAGTATTAAGAGGTGACTTCTAAAGTTACTCTTAGTTGGATGTTGGGAGTCGCTTTGATTTGAACGTGGAATTCAATGGTTCGAAGCCAAAGAATTAGCTACGTAATTAATTCTTGCAAATAAAACAAGGTATGGGACTTGAAAGAACAAAAAAAACATATAACGAATCAAGTCAGTATCATTTGAAGGATGTGGTTTTAACTGATTTGATGTAAAAAAATACCAAGTCACATGTCTCCGTGTGATATTATGACTTATGAAGCAAAGTGAAAGCTACATAATCATCATGACTTGGAAGCAATTTGAAAGAATAAAGAAAAATCAACATGGCGTAGGCTAAACAAGTTTGATGGTGCCCCGAGTGCCATACCCATTCAAGTTTCTTCTCGAAGAGCCCAACCACAAGAAAACATCAGGAAGGGAAAAACAACAGAGCTGCACTAAAGTTTCGCTTCTTTTTTCTTACTTTTAATCATGCCAAAAAGGTATCCAATTAAAGTAATTATAGAATAAAAAAGGATGAATCTTGAATTAGTATACGATGGGGGGCATGCATGTACTGTTCCCGAGTGTTTAGTCTTTTTGCTTACTTGCTTGCTTTGTTGCGATCGGAGACGTTGGGTGTCGTCAACATAGCTGTTTCGCTTTATAAATAATATCACCATAAGCCATGTCAATCAAGCATTGCTATGCTTTTATCCTTTCTTATGATAAAGGCAAAGTTAGCAAAAGTGAGCCGCCCTCCACGTCTCTTTCCCTTTCGATCACTTCCCGAAACACCTGCTTTTTTATGCATTAAAGAAGGCGAATGCTGCGAATCAAAACAAACCTAAAAAAATGTTCCGTTCGTGGGGCCTTTCAAGTTCCCTCATCCACTAGCTAACGACCAAAATCCATTGAATAAATGAACATTTGGGCTTTGTCTTGTGAGACTTTGATTGATTTTAGAAAACTCATGTTGATATAAATTTTCTCAAGAAAAAAAAATTAAATTGTACCTATAAACGATAAAGTTTGTAAATTACGATTTCAGTGATAACCTAAGCACGATGAGATTTAATTATTATACGAACCTCATATTCTAAGAAAGAATACGTTTTAGCCTAAATTATGAGATGACACTCTTATACACATGATCATATTGAAAAGAGTCTTGGACCCACTAATTTTTAAAAGGATAACCGAAGGTTTATTGAAGATTTCACACTCATCAAAACATGTCTATTATCATAATGTTTCGAGTCAAACGCATCGACTGTTTTATAAATCTTAAGTCAATTTTGTTGTTGAAATGAATTCGCAATGTGGGCCCAGCCCAGGACGGCTTGGCTGGGAATCTTTCTCGGTCGTAACGGTCGGAAAGGTTTTAAATAAAAAGCAAGACCCCGAGCGAAGTCTCTCTCTCTCTCTCTCTCTCTCTCTCTCTGATTCTTTCCCTTTGAGCGAAAGCCAGGAAACTGGAACGACTTTCATGACGGTCGAAGCTCAGCGCGGGGATCATTTTCCCACTTAGATAATCGCGAACAGGTACTCGTCAATCTTCATTCATGGGTCTCTGTTTAATTTGAATATCATGGGCTATTACTGGTTATTTCTCTCTCTGCTTTTTGTTCAAACTAATTCAATTGGTTCCATTCTT
Source organism: Eucalyptus grandis x Eucalyptus urophylla (assembly GCA_028830015.1). Classification (NCBI taxonomy): domain Eukaryota; kingdom Viridiplantae; phylum Streptophyta; class Magnoliopsida; order Myrtales; family Myrtaceae; genus Eucalyptus; species Eucalyptus grandis x Eucalyptus urophylla. The sequence continues at coordinate 6,799,706 of CM054200.1, forward strand.
TTACGGATTTTCCAGGGATTTCGTTGCGACCAAGAACCCTGGCGCGACCCATTTCTACACCAGCCGAGCAGACGATTTCATCCGCCTGCCGCCGATAGAGACGCCCGGCCCGACCATCCGTCCGTTGCGCCGCCACCTAAAACTTCCGGGAAAGCCGACAGCGGATCGACTGGCAACTATAACGCCGGCGCTGCCATCTCTATCCCAAGGAGCCACCGCAAGCGGTCCAGAGATGGGGTTGGCGGCGACCACTCCTCGCAAGATAAGCAAGGCATCGCCGTTTCTGCGGCAGGAGGCCGCGTTCGAGATCCCAGGGCACCAATCGGAGATCGACCCTTTTTCCCTTCTTCCATTTTCAATAATTTTTATTTTTTGCGGTCGTCCTAGTCATTAGTCAAGTTATGTTCCGACAAGTCTTTGATGGATTGATTAGACTTCTTACACCCGCTGCGGCAGGTGCGGAAAGCGAAATTGCTGAGGCGGTGGAGGTGGTGTTGCTGCCGCGCATCACTTGTGCCTCTGCGCGGCGTGCGGGCCCAGCCACCGCGACTACCCCACATGCGGCTCGGCTGTCATGGGGGGAGTGCCCCCGAATCCGTCGTCGTCGTAACGGTCGGAAGCGCCCTGGGCAGGAAGTGTAAATAGGAAAGAAATTAGGGGCGAAAAGGGTGAAAAAAAAAAGGAAACAATATGGGCGATGAAAGAAAGTCATTTTTTATTTATTTCTGGTACAGAGAGATTCCTTGATATCTTCTTCGTAGGAGAATAATGGGGAAAGCCAAGCCATCCAGAGGGATGGTTTTCCATTCCTGTGTAAACACAACACATAATAATTGAAAGAAGTAAATATTCCTTTTCTCTTTGAATCATAGCGTTTCTATATTTTTGTCTTTTGAAAACCATTGATTAACAAGGCGCGAATGGTTGCCTTCTTAATCCCCTTTTTAATTTCCTTAATTTGCTCGAATATTAACATTATTCCAACGTTGTTGACATTGGTATATAATTTCAAACCTTTTTTCTTGTGGGTTAGTAATTGAAAAATTTATAGAAAGTTACTCTTTTTTATTTATTTATTCTTCAATTTCTTACTAGCTTAGGTCATTATCGTGAATCCTAAAAATTAATCACTCGAATTCACAGATAAAATATTCGGAAATGGTCATTTTATAATAACTGATGACATTTTTCGATCATTCTCCCAATAATTTTTTAAATGGGATATTCAATTGTTATTAATTCATAGAAACGTCGGACGGCCACGTAATCCAAATAGCGAGAATATAAAGTTCTCTTTCCGTCACTTTATGTATTTCAAGGATAAAACATGAAGAAGGTAAAAAGGAAAGGAGGGAAAAGGGCATGCGATTCTGACAGTAATTCGTTCCTTTTCTTTTCTTTTTCTTTTTTTTTTAACCCAAAATTTATCATACTTTGATGTTATGGGCAAATTACGACCTTTCGAATCATTTGTGATAGACCAATTTTGACTTTTTTTTTTTAATTGAGATCCAAATTTTCGTATAATATGAATATTAATGCATAAATTTACTACACTTTTTCGATAATTTTTTAAAATTTATAGCAATATTTGAAATGTGATAGAAAACCAAATATATATGAATAGCTTAACTAAATATGCCTTCACACATGAACTAAAGGATGCAATATATTTGAATTTATTTTTCACATAAGCCATGCAATCGATATATAAAACACTTTCTCGATTATTAAATATTCAGGGTCCATATATTTTGAGACATTTTGCAAGTATGGGAACTTTTTACATTGATGCCTTACGCATGCATCTTCGTTCAAATTGATCTATTTTGTCAAGTTTTAATCTAGAGACCTTCTTTGCAAAAAAAAAATAAAAATCTAGAGACCTTCTCGTTAAGAATTTTTATCCTAGTTTTTGTGAACGCTGAAAATGCAGCTTCAATTTTTTTACAAGTCTTAAAACATATGGAAGTAATTTGCTCTTTTGAGTAGGCATTCCCTTTTGAAAATATCTAGATTAAAAATATTATCAGAATAATTTTTTTGAACAATTAAACTAATGACTACTCACAAGTACGACTTTAATTCCCCTAATACAGGAAAGAGGCCCTCTCTCTCTCTCTCTCTCTCTCTCTCTCTCTCTCTCTCTCTCTCTCTCTCTCTATTTTTAGTAATTCTCGGCTGTAACCTAATCTCGCCCCAAAAGATAAATAAAATAAAATAATAAATCTAAAATACTTTTCTCAGTTAAAAAATAAAACACAACTTTGTGTTCCGATTTCCCGTGCTGAATGTCCCAGGTGGTCGAACAACCTTAATCATATCAAACTTAAAATCAGAAATAGGAGCTTCTCCTATCAACCTCAATATGACGAAAATGAGGGCAATAATGATGTTTTGTGGCCATTTGCATGGTAAGAACGGCAAACTTTGAACTTTTCCAATTTCGATCATTACGTGTTTGATATATAGAGCAAGGACGGAATATTTGGCAATAGTTACATGAATGGCGTAAGATTGTAATAATGACATTTTGCCATCAATTATAGGGTAAGAACGGGAAACTTTGAATAATACTAATTTGATCAAATACGTGTTGACATTTTTGGATAGATCAAGAGAGAAATTTCTTGTTTCTTTATATATAGTCATTAAAAGCAATTTAATTGCGTTTTGCTAACGTTGTTTGGGCATACACTATATATATATGTATATATGTAGCGGTTTTTGAGAGTAAAAAGAATATGTCTATGAGTCTATGACACGCTCTATAACTAGAAAATAACGAAGATGAAGAAAACAAATTAATTGAAATGTCAACTATATTGAATGTTGACTTGAGCAATCAAACACCCTCTTCATTCGAAATTTTTCCTTGCGTTGAAATGAGAGTTGATAAGAATAAGGAACATTCAATGCACTCGCGTAAATTTGTTTAGATTACTAATATCAGAAAAGAAGAATTAATGGTAGAGACTTTAGATTGATGGCATGCTGATAATTATAACCACAAGTAATTGCAATTAACATTAAAAAAAGCTGGACTAATAATATCTTTTATTAAATTATTATTTGTTATCTGGGTCAAAACATCCTCCTCTAGGCACTAAAACTCATGGATTTTGATGTCATTTTTGAGAACGACCCTTTTGCCGCCAAGAAGAGAAAAAAAAAAAAAGGTCATTGACAATAGACAAAAATAAAAATAATAATGAAAAATGATAATTCATAGTGATGATACATTAATCTTTGGAAATGAGGGCTAAACGACATTTGTGTACCTGACTTCATATAATGGTTGCAATCACCATATGAATAATTAATTTTTTTATAAATAATTTGGATAACTGTAGAAATTAAATTAAAATTGGTATTTGAAATCACATCAAAAAGCACCAAGGTTTGATGCAATCCATGTTGTCGTTATTTAAGAAGAGGCCAACCTGGAATCAACAATCTAAGGGCGAGAAATTTTAGTAGTTTTTTCAGTTTTTTCCATTTTTTCTTATATCAGTTTTTGACCCTTTCTAAGCCAAATTTTGTAGCTTCGTTTTCCAACCAGTGTTTCTAATTTACAAATTTCGCTGCCTCGGACAGCTTAAATCCTTCACTAGTCGTGACATTTTGTGTCTTGCATGCCATTTCAAGAGGAAATCATATGATTTCCTTAAATGGATTATATTTTTAGCCATTCCGTGATAAGATATTCAATATTTTTGGTTGCCCTCCTCATGATATTGTCAACTTCTCTGGTTCTGAGTCACGCAACTTGTAGTAATTTTCATATACAATGGTTTCATTTTTATTGAATTTTAAATCTGTGAGGTCCAATGAGGTGTCATTTCAATTTATGTAATAATTTTTTACGTTTTAAAGAATAGTTTCTTAAGATCTTTTGACACAAAAAAAAAAAAAAAAATAGAACAAAGGAATTATAGGAGGTAATTGACTTGCTAGGGTTTGTACGAAAAAGGGACTCGACCTTGCTTGAGTATTACTTTTTTTCCCTTAGAATAATATGACGTATTCAGACTTTTCAAATCACCCGCTTTCTATGTATATTCACAAGAATATGGAGGGTGACTCCAAAGTTACTATTAGGTGGGAGTAAGAGCAGCAGCAGCAGCAGCAGCATCAGATCCTATGAAAAGTTATGAGGAGCAGCTGAGTTATGATAATATGATCTTTCTTGTACTAGGATCAGCACTTACCAATTATAACTTTCAAGCAAATCCTCGTTGCACAAGGATTTATGGAAAAACCCTATTGAACTATCGAACATTTCAAAGCTTGCTTCATTGTACAAGAATTTAAGCAATAGCTCGACTATGATAAGACTTTTCACCAAGTCATTAAATTTAGTATAACGCATTGTTTTTTCTATTGTGATTTCATCAAGATGCATTGTAATTCAACTTGATGTTAAGATCTGACCAAAAAAAAAAAAAAAACTCGTGTCACAGAAGGACTCTATTTTTGGATTAATTCCCCGGGAGATTTAGAAATGTTTAATAAGAATATTTCTTGAAATGTCATTATTTGAAATAAAAATCTCCTTTTGCATCAACGATTGGGTCATAGTGCTCGTTTTCCTCACCCTAATTATCCAATATGCCCCTTAGCTAAACAATCTTGAGCGTCTTTTCCAGTTAGTGTATCTCGAGGCAAAAGGATTTTTTCATTACTTCACATGGACATATGGGATCCTTATCATACCCCTCATTGTGATGGATCTCGTTTTTTTCCTAACAATTGTTGATGACTATAGTCGTGCCACTTGGGTGTATCTTATGCAATCAAAAAGCCAAACATGTACTCACATTTCAAATTTTCTTTCATTGGTCTAGAATCAATTTAATAAATCTGTACAACAAATTCATACAGATAATGGGTGTGAATTCTTTACTTTTGATTGCATAAATTTTCTGTCTTCTCATGGAATACTCCATGAAAGTTCTTGCACTTATACTCCTCAACAAAATAGCATTGTTGAGCATAAACATAGACATCTTTTGGAGGTAGCTCATGCCCTAAAATACCAAGCATCCATTCCTAAAAATTACTAGGGAGATTGTGTGGTCACAGCTGCCTATCTAATTAATCGTATGCCGACCCAGATTTTTGATGGAAAAACTCCTTATGAAATGCTTTATAATCAACTGCCAGAAAATAGTCATCTTAGGGTATTTGGTTGTCTCTGTTATGCAACGATTGTAGGCGATCAGGATAAATTGAGTCCTCGTGCCAATTCGTGCATCTTCACGGGATATCCTCATCTTCAAAAAGGATATAGGATTATGGATATTTCTACAGGGAATTTTTTTATCAACAGGGATGTCATATTTCATGAAGACATTTTTCCTTTCAAGGAAATGATATACTCATCAAATTCATTGCCATCAGAAAATCAACATCCTTTCTTGTCCGATGAAGATTTATCTATGAGGACACAATATTTTCTTGTTCCATCATAATTGCCCATGGCTATCTCAAAGGAATTTGTGCCTATTTCGAAGGAGTCTCCAATCATAGAAACTTCAATCCCAGCCCTTGATGAAGTTATTTCAACACATTCTCCAACATCAATTGCGTCTGAGGATGTTTCTGAGACTTCTCCAGTTTCGGAACAAAGATTGATTGGGGAAATACAACGTTCCAAGCAGCATACCCATCCACCTACATGGACCAAGGATTATATATGTTATGCAATAAGTACTTAAGGTACACAATATCCTATCTCTTCGTATGTTTCATTTAGTCGATTATCAACAGAACATATGTGCTACATCAGTCATATATCAAAAGGGAAGGAACCTTCTACTTTTGCTGAAGCAGCACACGACCCTCAATGGCACAATGCAATGGAATCGGAACTCATTGCCTTAATGGAGAATCATACTTGGGATATTGTTCCTTTGCCTCAACATTAGAAACCGATTGTCTGTAAATGGGTTTGTAAAATCAAGTTCAAGGCAGATGGATCAATTGAACGCTATAAGGCTCACCTGGTCGCTAAAGGGTTTACTTAGAGAGAAGGTTTTGATTATCATGAAACCTTCTCCCCAGTTGCTAAAGAATTCACTATTCGATCCTTTCTATCCATTGTAACTGTTCGTAATTGGTCATTGCATCAGATGGATGTCCATAATGCCTTCCTTCATGGCGACCTGGATGAAGAAATCTATATGGGCATTCCTAAAGGATTACACAAACAGGGGGAGTCTCTAGTATGTCGTCTTCGTAAATCCTTGTATGGGCTAAAACAAGCATCTAGGTAATGGTATGCCAAATTTACCGTTGCACTAACCAATGCAAGTTTTTAGCATTCCAAGCATGATTATGCCTTGTTTACATGGACTGCAGGGAATTCTTCTATTTATTTATTGATATATGTTGATGATATTTCTGTTATGGGAAATAATGATTCTGATGTTGCGAAGTTTAAAAAGTATTTACATTCCACTTTTCACATCAAGGATTTGGGACCTCTCAAATATTTTCTTAACGTAGAAATTGCTCGGTCAGATAAGGGAATCAGCCTTAGTCAAAGAAAGCTTGTCTTAGAGATCGTTTCAGAAGCAAGACTATCAGGTTGCAAACTGGCTATCGTACCAATTGAACAGAATGCCAAGCTGACAACCCATGAGTAGGATCAAAATTCCCCTTCATCTATTAAAGATTCATTGCTGAAAGATCCGACGGAATATCAACGACTTGTTGGAAATTTGATATACCTTATAATGACAAGACTTGATATATGTTATGCAGTGCAAATACTTAGCCAATTTATGTACAATCCAAAACAGTCCCATATGAGCGCAGCCTTAAAGGTTGTGAAATATTTGAAGGGATGTCCAGGACTCAGTATATTCCTATCTTGTGATTGCAACATGAGGATGACAGCTTACTGTGATACATACTATGCTACTTGTCCGATGACTAGAAGATCCATTACTGGTTTCTGCATCAAATTGGGAAATTCACTAATTTCATGGAAGACAAAGAAACAATCAACTGTGTCATTGTCATCAGCCGAATCAGAATATCGAGCAATGGCGAAAACTACTTGTGAAATAGTTTGGATACAAGGACTACTCTCAGACCTAGGAGTACAGGTCAAAGGCCCAAGTGAATTGTTTTGCGACAATGATGCTACACTCAAATTAGCAGCAAACCCATTTTTTCATGAAAGAACAAAGCACATAGAAGTTAATTGCCATTTCACTCGGGACAAAATTAAGGAAGGAATCCTCGTAACAAAAGGAATTGGGACTACGGAACAACTAGCGGAATCTTCACTAAACCATTATGCCAAAGACAACATTCCTACCTATTGAGCAAGCTAGGTGCTCTCAACATATATAGACTACCAGCTTGAGGGGGAGTGTTGGAAATATGATTGAAGATCATGGTGCCGATCTGGATTACGATCTGATTGATTCATCCAATCCATGACCGATTTAGCTTTTGGAAGGCGTTGATCTTGTATATAGGAAATATTCTTTGTATATTATTTCTTGCCTTTCTTTTTTCTATTCTTGCATTATAAATGCATCAGTGTACTTGTATACAAGATATAGATTAATTCAAAGCACTTTCACTGCCAATTCCTTCTTACGTTTCTATCACACAGGAGTAGGGCCGGTCATAATGTGGTTCGTCGGTGACAACAGGGGAACGGCCGCTTGATGCACGGCAGAGCAGAAACGAGCGCGAAGAGAGAGAAAATTTCAAATTCAAAATTTCAAAAGGAAAGAAATGGAGAGGGACAGAGGAACGAACGGGCTTCTCTTTCCTTCGTTTGAGAAAGAAAGACAAAAGTTTAAGCCACAATAAATGCTTTGACGGGAGAGAGAGTGTGCAGACTAGGAGGAGAGAGGGCGTCGGCAAGCTAGGAAGAGGAGAGAGAGGGTAAAAAGGCAAAAGACACCAAGTGGGCTCACCCCTCCACATGGCACCTTGTGAGTGGCTGGGGACCACGATGATGTGGAGCTCCCGGACCACCCAATATTTTCTCGGGGACATTTCTTACCTCGACCTAGGTGCCACGTCCTTTGACATGTGCTCCGGTCGGACCGGACGGAGTTGTCCTAGGGCTCAGTTCGATCGTGCGCCGGTCAATGCATATTCGGGTTTAGCATGGTACCAAAGATTCCAGAAACTTGAAATTGAAGTGATAACTACCTGAAGACGGTTACTTACAATGGGAGACCATAAATAGCCGAGAGAACATCATCACACATTTGCATAACAAACATCAATATATCCAGTCTTTTGTCTATTTTATTTACACTTGCGTATACTTTCAATTGCTTTAGAATTTCCCTTTATTTTCGTAGTTGCATTCAAATTAGAAACTTTTTTTTCTGAGACAACACAGGACCCTATACAAATAATAAATCTAAAGAAAGCCACTTCTTTAGTCAAAGGTATTTGGTTTAAGAACCATCTCGGCCAAATAAGTGCATACTAATGTTGTACTTTTTGGGTTTTTGTTCTTCCTTTGTCTAACATAGCGGTAAACAAAGGACTGTGCACGAGTTTATGAAAAATACAGAGTATCAAACCTAAAAAATCATTTAAGTATGACGAAGGGAAAAAAAACTTAATGCGAGCCAATCTACTCATGACGACAAGTGTAGTATGGACAAAGATATCCCTTTTAATGTAGTGTGCAAATACAATAAATATTTGAATTTATTTGTATAGTTCAAGGCCCTCTACGGATTCAAATAAATCACGATGGGGGCATCATAACGGTTATATAAACCTATAAACTCAGGTTGATCCATTTGATCCGCTAAGCTCCCAAGGATAGTTCGCTCTTGGAGTCGTTATAGAGTAAGCTAAAACATATGTGATAATTTTATGTATCCTCATATAATCGAATCATATAGATGCATGATGAATCTACTCTTAAATCCAATGAAAAGAGACGCACTTGGGGATTCTGGTTCATTTGTGGCGTACCTTACATTGGTTAAAAAATTAGTTATAAATATATTAAATAATGCCAAACATTTTTTTGGTATTCTCAATTTGTCAATAGTGTAAATGAAATCCACACTAAGTTTAGATAGATTTTGTTGTGTATTTGTTGTAACATTTAAAAGTGATTACCGAAGTAGCGGAAATCCATGGTGTCTCCCAGAATTCTAGTTTAAGATACCGAATTGGTGCGTGTCCTCCTCGGTCAGGAGGTAATCTTCTTCGACCGGGACGCCGTGCCGGTTCACGAAATGCCCCACGAACCTCACCAAAAGCAAGAGCTCGCCGGCCGCCTCGACCAAGTACGTGTTCGTGAAGCAAACCTTCCTGAGAGCACGTGCAACCTCGGCCGATTTCCGCGGGAAGGATGACTTGATATCCAAGATTTTGATGGGGCGGTCGAAGTCCCACACTTCGACGAATCCGTTGTTGCCGAGGAAGAAGAGCGTGCCGTCGTAGAACGTGACGTTGCTGTAAGGAGCACGGTTGCCAGCCCGCTCCCTCCACGCGCCGCCGAAGTCTTTGTGGCCGCAAAACGCAAGCTTCGACTCGCTGCCGAAGATCGCGACGACCCAGCAGCTCTCGCCCTTATCATCGTCGTTAGGGCTTGCCGACAGCACGGCCTTCGAGACGATGCAGTCGCGCAGCGTCGGGAGAGGGACTAGGGTCGTGGTCCGCCAGCACCCCAGATGGATGGTCTCGTAGAGGGCGGCCGCAACACGGCCGCCGCCCTCGTTGCCGCCGTCGCCGTGGCCGTCGTCGCTGCGGAACACGCGGAGCACGCAGGGGAACGTCTGGACGGGGGGGGGGGGAGGCGGAGGACCCGGCCGCCGTCGGGTCGAGGAGGTAAGGCTCGGAGTCCCTGTCCAAGAGCACGAGCCAGCCGTGCGAGGACCCGACGCAGCGGCTGTCGGAGAAGGCCTCCGGGAAGCCGAGGATGGCGAGGGCGGTCCTGTCCTTGAGGCTGAAGAAGCGGCGGCCATGGCCGCCCTCGTCTTCGTCGAGAGGAAGCATCAGTAATGGAGAGTGAGAAGAAGGAAGGCTGGGAGAGAGAGGGTCGCTGGCGTTGATGGCCATCGTTGATGGAAGAACGCAACGACTATCACAGAGAGAGAGAGAGAGAGTAATTGTTTATTATTAATCTGATTTTTGGATATTAGATTGTTACAAATAATATCTGTTGACTTTGGATTCTTATTTCCTAATATGAAATTGCCAGTTTTAGATTGGAATAGGAAACTTGATAGCCAAGAGTCGTTTCCTTCTTTGGAGTCTGGGGAAAAAAAAATACAAAAACTTGTCGGTGGGATCCAGCTAGATGTTTTATTCATCTCTGCGGGTACGAAAAAAATAAGTTATATTTTCCGGTGCGAATATTGGTCATGTAATAGAACACATTTCTTATTTTCAACGCATATAATTAATTTGTAGCCATTTTTTTCAAATTTAAAATCACCAAAACATAAACTCAATAGGTATAAACGTTTGAGAACGATAACAAATTTTTTTGAAGATATTTGTTCTTTGTCTATTTTTGCAAATTTTAATTAAAAGAGATAAAGTTTAGGGATTGTAATACTACTTGAAAGACGTTCGGTGATAAGATATCACCACAGCTATGATAAAATTAGTAAGAAGCGAAATATAAATTCGTTTATATCCGTATCCTAAACGTTGAATCGTTTATACTTAATGGTATACGATATCAAAAACATGTCGTATTGTAAACTACACTTGAATATTTGTCATGGAATCACTAAACAATTCAATGGGTTAAATTAAAATACATTGACTTAAATTATATATTTCTCTTTAATTGAAAAGTACGGTACATTACATTGATAGATGTGCATCTATGTTAACTACAAAGTACCCTTTTAGTTTTAAATATTGCAAATCGTAAGTTTTTGTGCTTCTCACAACAACTTGCCACGTGGCAATTTCACGAAGGAGTAAGCGTTCACTTTGCTTGTGAAAATTTGCCCACAAAGTTTAAGAAAAAAATCATTTAATTAAACTAATAATAATAAATCAAAATGATAAAAACGCACTTAACAAATGACAACTGGACAGTTAATTATTTCTTGAAATTATAAGAAATAAATTTTACTCGACAGATTAGCATTGATTAAAGTTAAAATTAAAGTTAAGTTAAAACTTTACTTGTGCAATTTGTCACCCTCTTTTTCAAAAGAAAATCGACTTTTCCCTTTTCGTTGGCATCCCTCGGCTTTATTCATTGCCAACACATTTTAAGCTTTGTTGTCAAATTGTATTTAAATTTTTAGAATGTTCTTCATTTTTTTTTTCTGCTATAATGTACATATGGCTATAACAACCTGCTATGAAACTTAAATTGTTTAAAAATTCAAGGATGCATTGATTTTAAATGCATATATTGGTGAATCTATGTGGAATTGAAAATGTAAATCGATTATATTAAACGCTCATAAATATTAGATTGACTCATCAACTTAAATGATGCAGATAAAGGTCGCTCGAGTTCGTCTATGAAAGAAATTAGATTGATTATTAATTACATATCATTGATAATCAGTTACATATGCATTATCTAGAGAATATTTAAAAATCGATGTAATTTTAATGAAAAAAACTTAATACGACATAATCTACCCTTGGCGAGTCCAATATAGACAAATATATCCCCTTTAAGGTAAGGTGCAAATAAGATAGATCTTTTGAGCTTATCTATATAGTTCATGACCCTCTACTAATTCAGATAAATCACAATAATGTCATTATAGAGAATATATAAACTTACAAACTCACAATGATCCATTTAATCTGTTAAGCTCACACAGAAAGTACTATTTGGAGCCATTATAAAGTTAACTAAACTATACGGACACATAGAACTAGTGAATATACTCATAAATCTAATAAAAGAGATGCAATTTGGGATTATAGTCCACTCGTGGAGTACCCATTTTTAAAGTTCATAATATTAAGATAAGCTCACGTATTGAATAAGGCCGACAAATGTTTGGTATTCTCAATTTATCAATTGAGTAGATATAATCCACATTATATTTAGATAGATTTTGTTGTAACCATTGTACACTTAAAATTGATTAGTGAATTAGTAGAGCGCATACACCAGATCTCCCAAGAATCATCATTAAGACACTGTTTGATGTATTAAGCTGTACGAATTGATGAATTAAAACTGCCCAAGTTCATTTATCTTCTTGAACTTATTCTTTGCAAGATTTCATTGAGCATATCATAGAATTCAGTAAAGTCAAGAAAATCTAATGCTAACATTGAAAAATATACCAGGGCGTAATATCTACAACTCCTTCACTGGTCAAATTACATCAATGGGACATGTAGTAGACAATATCTCCACATCCCAAGCACCAACACTCTCATAAGCAGAGACTAGACAAAAGCTTGCGACACATAAACACCGTTTGTGTCATCCTAACTAAGAACGATAATCAGATGGGAAAACCCAAAGCGGAGGAGAATCGATCCTGTCCGAGCCCAGTTCGCAAATCTCCTTCACCTTCCCGCTCTTCAAGCTGTACACCCCCATGTCGTGCCCAGCGTACGAGTCGCCGTGCTCCTCCAGATCCCAGTTATCATCGGTGAAGTACACCGAGTTTGCCTCGAGCTCTGGGAAGTCCCGGGCCGACACCGATCTCGAGTGGCTCCTGCCCACAAAGATGGCCCGGTCGCCGATCGAGTCCAGCCACACCCATTCCTCGCTGTTCATGCCCAGCACGTAAACATGAAAATACAGGGTTCTGGAGGGACAGACCGAAGAGTCCATGTCCTCCTCTGTCAGGAAGTCATCTTCTTCGACCGGGACACCGTGCCTGTTCACGAAATACCCTGTGAACCTCACGAGAAGCAAAAGCTCACTCGCCGCCTCGACTAAGTACGTGTTCGTGAAACAAACATTCCTGAGAGCACGTTCAGCCTCGGCTGATTTCCGGGGGAAGGAGGACTTAATCTCCGTGATTTTCATGGGGTGATCCCTGTTGAAGTCCCACGCTTCGACGAATGCGCTGTCGCGGAGGGCAAAGAGCGTGCCCTGGTAGAATGTGACGTCGCTATAAGGACCACCGTCACCAGCTAGCTCCGTCCACATGCCAACTCCGCCGAAGCCTTTGCAGCTGCAAAACGCAAGCTTCGACTCAATGCCAAAGATCGCAACGACCCAGAAGCTCTTGCCCTCAGCATCGTCATTAGGGTTCGCTGATAACACGGCCTTCGAAACGACATAGTCGCGAAGCGGCAGGACAGGAAGTAGGGTCGTGCTCCGGCCACTCCCCAGATGGTTCGTCTCGTAAAAGGTGGCCGGACTGCAGCTGTTGTCGTGGACGCTCTGAAGCACTTGGAGCACGCTGGGGAACGTCTTGGCGGGAGGGAGGCGGAGGACCTGGCCGCTGCGAAGCGGGTCGAAGAGATAAGGCTCCGAGTCCTTGTCCAAGAGCACGAGCCAACCTTGCGAAGACCCGACACAGCGGCTGTCGGAAAGGGCCTCCGGGAAGCTGCGGAGGGCGAGGGCGGTCTTGTCCTTGAGACTGAAGAAGCGCCAGCCATGGCCCTCCTCGTCTTTGTCTCTGTCTTTGTCCAGTGGAAGCATCAGTACTGGAGATCGAGAAAGAGGAGGGCAGGGAGAGAGGAAGTCGCAAGCATTGATGATCATTGTTGATGGAGGAACACAATGCCCATCAGAGAGAGAGAGAGAGAGAGAGAGAGAGAGAGAGAGAGAGAGAGTAATCACAACGATTTAAACGATTGAAGAGGCACTATGGATCCGGTTCTTTTATGAAGTTCGGAGGAAAACGAGTGATTTTTCTTGTTTTTAAGTAAACGGGTTGATTTGTTAAGTTTGGAGTTTTATTTCCTAATATGAAATTGCCTGTTTCAAATTGGGAACGTTGGAATTGGATGCAAATTGGGAAACTTGATGGCCAAGAGTTGCTTCCTTGTTGGAGTCTTCGAAAAAAGAAAAAAAAAAATCCCATTAGGGTCTATAGGAAACAAACGGGAAAAACAGAGGTAGGTGGTGAATTTTCCATTTCTGCAAGTATTGAAATAAGCTATATTTCACTCTATGAATATTATTTACGCAATGCGACCTATTTCTACATTCAAAATTAGCAGTCGAGCGTATGCCACGTGGCAATAATATGTGCACAGGAAAGTATTTAAATTGGAAATATTATATTCAATCTTTATCCACTATTCTCCAAATCTAAAATCATAAAACGGGAAGAGATAAATGTTGGTAAGTGACCAACGGATAAATTAAGACTTATTTATCGAACAGGTGCCATGTGGAAGATTTGTCGCATGCTAATGACAAACGTGAAATAAAGTCACCGAGCACATTTAGAATAATTAGATAATTCATGGGCTTCAGATTTCAATCTAAAGTCCGATTGACATGCTTGCGACTCGTGAAAACATGATTAATGGCATGGTCAGATTGGGGAGGAATATGGTCAAATTCATTTACTCGGCCTCGGAGCTTCACGACGCTTCCATGTTTTTGCCACTTTTTCTTTGCTGCAACATGTAACCCACGAAATTGGCGTTTCGTGTGTCTGTTTTTTTGTCAGAAACTTGGGTCGGAGGGAATGATGTCATAACAACGGAAGCGCGCGGAAAGCGCCTAGCTGGAAACACAGTAAAGAAAAATCTTTTCCTTTATGAACCTTTTTCAATAATTTTCTATTATTTTATTTTTTAAAATCGATTTTTTAATTATTTATTTTTAAAAAATTAGTTTTTAAATTATTTTTCTTTTTCTTTTCTTTATTTTTATCTTCTTCTTTGGCCGCTTGTTGGCCATGGCAATGGCCGACGAGCTCGAGGCTCGATAGATTCCAACAAGCTCGAGCTCATCGCTTACTTGGCTTGTCGACACAATTGGGCGAGCCTCGAGCTGCTCGTGGCTATCGAGCTCAAGGCTTGTGTCTGGTTGATTGCCAACGTTCATTGTGGTCAATAATCAGCTAAAACAGAAGTAGAAAATGAAGGTTGATAATCAGTTAAGAGAGAGAGATAAAAAGAAAATAAAAGTAATTAAAATTTGATTTTTTTTTAATAATGGAAGACAAAATAAGAAGAAAATGAAGATAGAAAGGTTAACATGAATGTGGGATAAGAGAAGGTGAGTGAGGAAGATATTTTTCTCAATTTGAATAATGAAAATCATTTTTGCCTATTTTAGAGGAGTTTTTTCCGCTTATTGAAAATGTTTTCACAACTAGTTCATTTTTCGTGAAATAAATACCGGAAAATCCAGAAAACGTTTTCGTGAAAGTTGTTTTACGTGAAACGAAAAATTCAAAAGATTTTTCCTTTTCTCAAATGGTAAAAAATAAGCTTGATAAAATTTCTTTATTTCATTTTTTTTTAAAACCGTTTTATTTCCTTTATTCTTGCAACTCGATTGTGCCTAAGGAGGTGATCCATATGCAGCTTGATGGAATATTTGTCTATAACATGCTCGGTTCATGTTTGCCTGATTGAGGATTTCGCCTGTCATCAGCCTTTGTTTCAATCTTTATGTCATTTTCTTTAACTGATTTATTTCTTTATTTTTACAACTTGACTGCCCATTTAAGGAGGCAACCTATGTACGGTTTGATCGAATATTGACCGAGGATCTCACCTGCCTACAGCTTTCATTTGAACCCGACGTTTCTCTTTAATAGGGACCATTAGCGGTGAAACCGCTCCTCCTCCATGTGCTACAACTCAGAGGTGGAAATATTCATTTTGCCCAACTTACGGCTATATCATAGAACTGATTTAAACTTCAAAGGACTTAACGACGTGTAAAAGGCAGAAAATAAATAAATATGCCATAGACGTATTTTTGAATGTATTTCTGTGTGATAAACAATTAAAGCCTTGAAATACATCCAAATTTGTATTATCCTACGTCTTCTAACTTGGCGCGGGCCATCGTGCGAGGGCATGCAAGCAGTAAATAAAAAGGCTGATTTAATTTATTTATTTTTTGAATACGGCTCAATGTTAACTAATGCAACTCGTCACTCATGTTCCCTTAAAATAATATTGAAGGATGTTCTCATTATCGACAACAATTTATGTACAAAACATTTCATGGACAATGAAAATCATTTTTCGTTCATTTGTTTTTGTAACCAATAAGAAAAAAAAAAGAAGCTTAGAAATATATTGACTAAGTTGAAAAATTTATGACTAAATTGATCTTTTTACCATATAAATTTAGGACTTGGGACAATTATACCTATTCATGAATATTTTACAGCGCAATACTAGGAGAAGGCCATATGTTTCAGGCGCCCCTCAATCAAATATTCAAAATTCCATGTCATTAGACATTAGAAGATATAAATTTATCTACCAAGCCGGCAGTCGGCTGGCTTTTGTGTCAAAGTTGACATTGCTAAAATGAATTGAGAAATGTTGGTCCTAATTGCCCTTTGCATAATTGTGCTTTTGTTCATTGGCTTCATTAGACTGCACGCCAGATTGGTTGGGGGAATTCACCGTGGTTGCTGCTGCAAGGCCCCAAACGTTGATATTTGCAAGTCCAACATGCTAGTATTTGTGACCCGAACGACATAACATGAAACTACGAATGCCGTAGTATGACCATGCCATCGTACGGCTTTTACGAAGCTCTGCTGCATGCTTTGTCGACCAAAGTTGTGCTTGGATCGCACATCGCGGGGTTGTAGACGGAGTACATCCTGAATGTAAATTACCGCGACTTTTTTGGAGAATGCACGAAGTAACATCTCTCTAGTTCTTCTGATTGTTATTTTACATAGTTTCTCCCTCCACTACGTACATTTTCTCCATCTCATTAATCCATCCGGTAAGCATATGAATTTCTACTACCTTTACCCTTTACAAACTGTTCGAGTTTTTCGGGAAAAATTACCAAAAACATCCTTAACTTATTGTAATTATGTTAATTCAGTCATAATTTTTTTTCAATCAATCAAGTCTAAGTCTTTTTCCAAACAGTTTGAGTTGTGTTTTTTTACCCATCCATCTTGGGGCCAACTTCGTCTTTATATTTGTGGCATATTATTTTCCTAACCACTTGTAAAATAGACCGAATCACATCACTTAGTTCATTAATATTCTATTGTATTTCAATATGGAAATCAAGACAGCTTATTCAATGGAAAGACTAGGAAAAGAAAGAAAAAAAAAGACAATGAAATGTCACAAGGCCATCATGCGTTGCACTTTTCCATATTAAGCGATCAACTTTCCAACAAATGTGACGGGCATTCTCATTTTCTATTTTTTATTTTGCAAGAAAGAAGCCGGGACATTCTAAAAGAGGCGTAGTACTAAGAAAGGCCACCGACTCATTGCTCAGAAAGAACATGCATCCCAAAGTCACAGTCACGTCTTTTTATCCCGCTTCATTCTCTTATTTGCTTGAGTAAGTAAGAAGGTTTTTTTTTTTTTTTAAATTTTTATCACTCGTTTTTTTTTTCCTCCAGTACTTCATTCCTTAAAAACTCTGCAGCACATCTGTGGTGCCACGAACGATGAACAAAACCGAAGGAGTCATTGCTGGTGATTGGGTAAAAAAAAGATTAAATGAAGAGCGAGAATACAAGGACGGAAAAGAACGAGAGAGCTGCTGATGAGTTTAGTGCAACAGAGAGGAGCGTTGGGTGGTGACAAAGATGGTGGCAGAGATGGAGAAGAAGGAGAGGCCATGGGGGGACGCGTAGGTGGGAGACAAAGGTCAAGGCAGCACTCTTGACAGTAAAACAGGCCGATAGCATGTAATTTGGTGTACCTTTCATGAGGAGTTGTATGAGGAAATTCCCTACAAGACTGCAACTCCTCGTTCCAATCTCTCTGCATGCCAATCAGCTCACTACCATAAGAAAGAGATAGTGCATCTTCAGCTCTGGCCCGGAGAAGCCTGAGAAGAAGCAGCCCGCCCCTTTGACGACCTCGTCTGCACTGAAGAAAATGGTCGATAGCCCGATTTGGCTGACCACCGGATTAGCTGCTACGCTAACAACCAAGAACCCTTGACAATAGACAGGGAAAACACAGCAACTAAAACAGGAGAAAATAGAGCGGTTGCAGGAGCCCTTGTTCTCACTAAGTTTTAAATAAAAGAAAAAAAATTCTTGAGCTGATGAACATTCATGATGGCACTTGTTGTGTTCGGAGAAATTAACTAAGACTGCATCAATCTTTCTACTTTGCAGAATATTAAACAGCGTTTCGATCCTTTCATTTAGAGACACTGGCTTTCAAGCTGCTGTGCATAAACGTAAAAAAAGAAGAAGATAGGGCCGACTTTCTTCATTGCATCAACTCCAGCACCTCCTCCACGCTGGCAAAAGAATCTTTTGTGCTCGTGTACCTAGAACTCAGCCACAGTTCATCCATATCAGCAAATAATTCCGAGCACCGGAAATCAAACATCTCGCTCGGTAGCGTCGGGGGTGGCGAATCGGTGAGGAAGTTAGTGATGGCCTCATTTCCCCACAACTCTCTCGCGGCCTTGTCGTAGGCGAGCGCTGCCTCCTTAGCCGTGTTGTAGGTGCCGATGGTTTTACGTTCTCTCTTGTCACAAATCCTTGCAACCCATCTTCCCCCCTGAAGCCTCACTCCTCGAAATGTCCTCTCTCTGTGAATCTTAGACTTCCTGGCGCGCCTCGGGGGTCTGCTCCTCTCGCCGGTGACTCCATGGCCAGACCTGGCCGTATCCATGGGGTTTTTAGTAATGGTGGTGTTTGCGATCAAGAAACTGACAGTAAGTGTGAGAGAAATTTTTTCAATGAAAAACTCTTTCTAGGATAAACTGGTAGTGGTGGTGTTAGAGACGGCGAGAAAGTATTTTAAGGTGGAAGTGGGCAAAGGAGTGGGTGGCGCTGGTGTGTGGGCTGGTGTAGAAGTTTGTGCTTACACATGTAAAAGGGTGAACGGAACGGGCTTAGGATTGCACTACATGACAACAAACATACATGATAAAACACATACTTCTTCGCAATGTGCATCAAAGCAATCCTCAATTGTTCATCCTTAGTCATCCCAAAAGATTTGATTGGGCAAAAAAATTATTATTCATTTAATAGCGCATCCGTTATGATTAATCAGATTTGATTTATGTACAATCTTTAAGAAAACATAGTCTTAACACGTCTCATGCGTGTGACGTCTGGCTAGTTGATCAAGATGTGCATAAATTGTCCCAAATTACAAAAGATATTCAAAGTCACCTTGTAACATTTTTGGCGAGTATTTCAAGACTAAATGAATTAAACAAAAACACTAAGCATATCCTAACTACCTTGGCCCAACAACGGCCATAACCAAAGTTAACCCCAATTGGCCCTATCCTGCTAGTTGAGAAAAAATACGTGTGAGAATGTTGAACAAGCATGACTGCGTCAAAGCAGTAAATTTGCCATTACATAGTTGGTGTCAGTCTAGTCCCTCAGTGAATGTGCTACCTCTCTATAACCAAATCATGCAACAAGCCAAATCATAAATTTTCAGTCAAAACACTAGAGAGAATAAAATGATTAAGAGTGCCCACTATTTAGAGCTGAAAAATTTCTAGCAGGGTAAAACATAAAAACTGTAAGAGAAAAGCATAGTTAATCAGCTACTTCGTAGGAAATCAATCTCAAGCTGAAATGGTGGCTTTCCACGTTCCACATGCATGTTTTCCATATTAAAAAAACTTCATCTTAATATCATTTAACTGTCTGCTCATGAAGTCGTGCAACTGCTAAAGAATTAGCTAGTGCTTACTTGAGCAGCAAGGCCCACAGCTACGACCCAAGGACTGCATCTAACTATACAAACTGCTGATCTAAACCGCAAAACATGTACATAACAGTGAGTCTTTAGCGGATAAAACTGAATAGCAGTCGGAGAGTGTACAAATTGTCCAAAATCAGATTCCATATGACCATCTTGACTGTGTACAAGGTTTGCGTTTTTGGCATTTTCCCCAGAGACAACCAACAGCAGAGGGTGTGATGTTCTGAATCCTTAGGAACATTATAGTCTACTGGAAACAGCTGCCTTTGCAAGAATGTAACTGGACTGTCGTGCTTTGAGACTGGCTCAGTGAAGTTAGAAGCATCCTCCATGTCAAGAAAACCATTCTGATAGCCAAGTAAGAGAACATGCTTGAAGATAGATGGAGCAAGATCAAGTCTGTCAAATCCAGAATAGGTAACCTACAGAAAACCGGAACTTAGGTATGAGATGACCACAGATTTGTTCATTATTGCATTGTACTCGATTAACATGTCGGTAATAAAGACTTAACCTACCTGTAGTAATTTGGGTTGCCTTGGCTGAGATTCATCAACAAGCTCAGCAACTCCCTCCAGCAGAGCATCAATTTGAGCCATCTCTATGCCCATCCCATTTGAAAGAATCTCAGCTCGAGGGACAGAGAGTTGCAACAGGACAAATCTCCCATAACAAGACCTGTCATTGATCAAGCCTTGTCAGCCAAAGCTTGCCACTGACCCAAAAAACATCGCCAAACAAGTAAATATCAAGAGGAAAAGATGGAAAAAAGAAGAGGTCCCGTGTCTTTGCACCTTGAGGAAAACATATCCCTCACGAAGCAGGCTTATTGAAATCCCAAAATGAGGATCTTTGAAATTGATCACACCAAAAATAAAGGGTTTAGTTTATATTTTACATGCAGAATTTCAAATGGTTTCGACAATGTAGCAATACTACGGTAACCCCATAAATACGCAAGTGACAATAAACTGAGTAGATATGGGACTAAGCCACAAAATGAATAATGAAGCCTGGCACAGAGAGGGGTGGGCAAAATAAGGGCACAAGCATAACCTTCCAGGTTATTTCGCAAAATATTTCTCTATGTGATTATTGGTATAAAATCAGATCCAAGATGGTCACGTTATGGCTTGTTGAGTGCATCCCAAAAACCAATCTGACCATGGGTTTCTTGACTGAGCTAAGGCAGAAACCAATCAATCACCGTAAAGCTACTTTACTTCCTCTCTTCCTTGCAATAACCAGCCAGGTAAGTTAGCTTGGTATCTCACAATACAGCGAAAGCTTATTGAATATCTCCACCGCTGTGTAAATGTATGAAAGTACAAAAAGGACATTTACCTGAACTAGCATGGACTCATCAAGTATTTCAGGAAGGAACTGAACTTGATGACTGGACCCCAAAAGCCACAGCTTTGATTGTTTCCCACCGTTTCACAGGAGATTCAGCACCCTCCAATTGCGTTGGCCTCCTGTGAAATGTTGCTGTTTATGAGAATAAACCAGCAGCCAAAAATGAATTGCTTGCGCTTTTAGAACCAGAGAAGCTTTCAACTGCTTCTTCTCCACGGTCAACAATTTGTCCACTTGACCGGTGATGCCATTTCCCTCACGGTGAGCAGAACCAGCCTTATGTGGAAAAGAATCCACGTAACAGACAGTAGATGCCTGTATCCCTGTCAGATTATGCTAGTACAGGTCCATCTAGATCCATTGGCCATCCTTATCAAATTCTTGCTCAGTGGCCTAAGGGTTATGAACTTAAAGCAACCTAAAACAGCAACAAAGACAATCCATCCAATTATATCTTCTCACTCAACAGCATATCCAAAATGGTGCTCTGGTGTACACCAAGCCTTCTTTTCATTTGAACCAAGGATGAGCTAATGTTGCTTCCACTGCTGTTCTGACCAACAATATCCATGCTCTGAATATTAGTCTACTGCTTAATGGCCAATTCAAGGTGTCGGGAGGAACTTGAGGTAGGAAATCACTTGTTTGCTTTTCTTTTGAGCAGATCTTTTTTCACCACTAAAAGAAATGAACCAGCAGGGAAATCCTGCTATAATCATTTGATTTTTCTGCGTGAATTTATCTTACGACAGTAGGTCAAAAGTGAACTGCCAAAAAAAATTCTTACCAATGATGGAAACAATCTCATGTATCTGCAAATACCGTAAGAACTGCATCTTTCAGCATGGAGAGTTAAAAATATAAAATAACGATGTACAACAAGGATCAAAGTTTATTCAGTCATGAGAAGTGTGATCAAGAAAACTGAACTGAGTTTTACAATGTACAACAAGGATCATAGATGAGCAGGAGAGTAGGCTGCCTCTGTATACTGCAATTCCTGCTGGTATTTCGATTCTTCAAGCATATTGAACTTCCAAAACATGAAGGCAATGGCGAATCTAGTATCAATCATAATGGAAAATGGTAAATGTGCATGACCTGCAATTCCGTAGGCGAGATTCCAAATTGTCGAGTGAATGACCAATTAAAGGTTACCTATTACATACCCAGCATGGATTTGATCCAGTTGCTTCAACCTAGTGAGGGGATTTGATCCAGTTGCTTCAACACAGTGAGGGCACATCCAATCTTTGTGTTCTCTTACTTGCTCCATCTCTAGAACATAGGGAGAATTTATAAAATGATTGGCATGCTTGACAGCAGTTGGAAAGCTCAGTGCATGAAATTGCCAGTTTTTTGCCAATATATCTCTTATAATCACAGTAATTAAAAAAAATCTTTTCACATATTGTTCCTTTCAGGCACAACAGCCAATAGCCATGATTTTACGGATTCTTTTCCTTCAACTTTCCATGGAAAGCATCTTACCCTCACCAAATCTAACCTTGAGACAAGCACAGCAGAGAACACCCAAGGCAGAATGGCAAACTGAACAATCCATCTTTCCTGCACGAGACATAATCAACCTTACAAACCATGGGAATTCTTGGCTTTTCAGAATGCATCAAGTACTAACAGACTGATACATGGTTGATCCATGTCAAGATGACCACATCGTTTGCAATCTTCACCGCACAATTCCTTTTGCCTGCATTTTTGCAGCTTTTGTTAGCAGCTATTTCTTCACTCGATCATAGAATAATGGCTTCATCGTCACATTGCATCATTTACAAGAGCAACTTCATGGTACATTCACTATAACCATGGAAAAAAAGTGTACATCATGCCAAAAGAGAAAAGGAAATAATGACAGCCAACACCCATGAATTTTTTTAGAAGCATCTGCGATGGATTAGGGAAGCCACAAATTGGTTATCAATCGCTATCAAATGGAAAATAGCTGATGCTACAAATTATTTGCAATAGCATTACTTGTCAATTAAGATAAGTAAAAGCCGATCCTTGCTGTATCTTGCAGAAACATGATGAGTAGCATAATTTTTTTATTATTTAGTGCTGGATTTCGACTCGCAACTTTTGGCTCCAATTCTGGTTTCTACTTCTTCAAGCTAAGGCTGTTGATAATCCGGCTCCAAAAGCAGAAGTAAAGAAACTAATGAACCTTCTTAGTAACTTCTCATGTATTTAATCAGAGGTTGAATAAGTTCCAGACAATTCCATGTGATTTGAGCACAGCCTTTCAGCAATTTAACAACATAAGAAGACTACTAAGACAAGGTGAAATCTGAACTCCATTGTGCCAAGCACATTGGCCTCCTGCCCAATCACCCTCTACTCAAAATGAGATTCATGGGAACAACGTGAATGCGTGAAAGCACAAAGCACCTGCAGAAATGGCAAGAAATTCCAAAGACGGGATGATAGACGCTGCCCCTGCCCTTGCTATTGCGACGTCTGGAAGAAGCATCTGGTGAAAGCTGGTATTCTAAGCCCTGTATTTTCAGCAGCTGTTTATTGGCAGGCCCGATGCTTTTACGTCCAGTAGACCAAAACTCTCCGCCCTCTTCATGACCACCCCTGTTTTGCCAGTAACCACTTAGTAAGAGCTGAGCTTCAGCATAGGCACAATGAATGGAGTTGCTCTGAAAAGACCTATCGGGTGAGGCAAGAAACACTTGCTAAAGCACATGGTTAATTCGCTACTTAATCAAGATGTCATGCACAAATGTCGGCCAAACGAGAGAGGAAAAAGAGGTCAAAAGAGGGCCACAAGCGATACCTTCAAGTGACCATTCGGATGAGCGGTTTGAAGAATCCGATGCCGCGGGTTGTTTTGGCATCGACTCAGCAGCTACTCGTTTCAAACCATCGGAACGGCAGAGATGGCTAATTTCACCCGATTTGCCTCGCATAGCAGATCACACCATATGAATTATACTGTCAGATGAACTCTTCAGAAAGCATACGCCTCTCCACCTCCAAACAACAAATACGCAGAAACCCATTTCCACAAGTGTTACCTTTCTCCATCTTCGTGTCGGCAGCGAATTTCCCTTTCAATTGGTCCGACCGGCGCACTGGCGCTGAAGCACTTCTCGAGGCAGGCTTCCCTCTCAACCGTTCAGAGCGAGCAACAAACCGATGGAGTAGATAAAAAGCCGATCCCCATCACCACGGCGAACGAAACCCTAGCCGGAGATCGTCCCATTTCTGCGGTCTTCGCGACAGCGTTGTCGACTGACGGCTAGCTACAGAGAGGACGAGCCAGTGCCAGTTTCGGCATTCTCCGTGGTGGTCGTCGTCTTCTTCTTCACTCCGTTGTCGATGCTTTTCGCGAGCAGATGAGACGTTTTTCTTTTCTCTCAAGGTGGCGTCGTTTCTCGAGGGACGCGTCCGGCGTGCGCACTGCGAACCAGTTCAACGGCTACTTCGTTCGAGCGGGAGCGGGAGCGGGAGCGGGAGCGTGCCCGGCCCTTTTTGTTCGAAGTTTAGGGGAAGTGAGAAAGTGGACCCACCCCAAGAGCCAACCCTCCCCCACAATAAGTATTAAAGGTTAAAAAAAAAATTGTCGAAACCCTAAATTTAACTAATTCAACCCATTTGACCCCAAAAAAAAAAAACTAATTTAATCCATACTCGATCAATCCAATTCTCAATTCTAAAATGGAATTAACTCAATCCGAGAACCGATCACCCTTAGCATGAGCTATTATTTTCACCATTCGATCATGATACAAATTGAACGAATTTTAGTTTATATTGACACGATCAATACGAAGTGAGTCGTGGTTGGATCAGCTCAATATTATTTAAAATTGACTACGTCTAATTGGATAGATGATGCTGATCCAATTGACAATCCAAACTTCCATTGCCTTATTTTAGTATAAATTATCTATATTTTATTTTCTATATTTTACTTCCAATAATAATAATAATACTGAAACTGTCATTACTCGCTATCATAACGGGGGCAGAGTATTAAATTTATAAAATTTCCCATTTAATATGCAAAGGGATGCTGATGTGGATAAATTGCTTTCGTCACCCCTAAGAAAAAAAGACGTTCCTCTTTTGCGGATTTTCTTTTCTAAAATGACCTTGTTGAGTTTAATTAATTATGATAACCTATTAAACACATCAAATTCAAGAAAAATAAATTTATATTCAAATTTCACTGAAATATGCCCGTGCTTTGATGCGAAAAAACATTTTCGATTATTAGACTTTATTGATTTTCGTTTATAATTTATTATATCACAATAACAGATGATTCTTTAGTCATGTTAATGTCAATTTTTCAAGGTTGCATTCAAAAGCTTTGCACGTCAATTTAAACGACAACGTCTTTATTATGGCCAAGTAAAAGCAAAAAAGTAATTTTGTAACAAAAAACAATTAAGACCATACTTATTCCTTGCGATTGAAAAAAAGTCAGTTTCACTGGGTATATTATAGATTACAAATGTGCATAATCCAGTATTTTTGGCCTTCGGAGAGAGAAGGGGGGGGGGGGGGGGAGGGGCGGGGGGGAACGAATCTGAGTAACTATTATACTCTAAGAGCTGTATTGATCTCAATGACTTTCTTGTGCGAAGGTTGAGTGGGAATAATTTAGAGAAAATAACAGAAATGATCTCTAAATTTTGATTTAACGTATAATGCCGTCCCCGAACTTTTAAATACTCAATTTAGTCCCAATGCTATATAAAATGTCTAATGCCATCCTTCTATTAATTCAAGTGAATGAAACATGCTAATGTGACTTTCAATTTATTAAGATATGAACCTTCAATTGTGATATAACAATCTGCGTTGTCAACTAATAGTGGACAGGTTAGCTTGATTTTATTTCTCCTTTTTCTACAGTAGGAGGATAAACAATTAAAAATCATACCCATATATGTCATCAAATAATGTCTAATTTTTCTTTTGAGTAAATGGGAAGATTATATTGATCATTTACAAATAGTTTGGAGATCACATTAAAATAAATTGAAAGTTAAAGAATGACATTGCATATTAACATATAAAATTTAAAATTTATTAGTGTCACCTCATCCGGTAGTTTAAGCATGGTCAATTACAGATATTTGTGCTTTTTTTTCTTTGGCCTGAAAGGGTTGGTATGCATTCAGTTAACCTCTTGAGAACAATAATTGCCATCGAATTCTTTGAAGTTATCTCAGAAAATGTTTATCTCGTTTGGCACACCTTTCGGCTGCTGTGGTGGGAATTTCCATGGTGTAATCACGGCGTACCTGCGGCCGCCACATCATGCCCGTTATCTTCCCTCCCATGCCCCATCACTAAGTATACATCAATCCTTGAAATATAGTTTTGACATGTATAGACAGACGGAGAAATTACAAATGTAATAACTGCAAAAATGGTCCGAATTCTCATAAATAATGACATCAGAATTTCTAAAAAGAAATAAATCTATTGATTGAGTGATGAAATTTGAAAAAGCGGGGCGAGAATGCATACCTTGACTTAATTCTTAATTTGTTCATAACTCGTGATCACTTAAATTTCAATAGAAGAATAGTTTCAAAAGAACTCTTTGAGTCTGGAAACAAGTATATAAAATGAATGTAATTGAAAATTATTTACGAGAAGATCGATGTTTATGCAAATTTCAAATATAAAATATGTTTGAATTCTTACTCATCTACCATGGGTATGGATACCATCGCCAGCCCATTCTCTAATAAATTGACTGATAAAATAATCATTTTTCACCAATTGTTGCATAGTAGTTTGGAGTGACTCTTATTTTTTAATTTACGAAACAACACTTTGATTCTTGTTTAACAGGAAGATCTCTATATAATTAAAATATTCAAATGTCCACGTTTCGTGCATCATCCAATTTTCTCGTATGATTAGGTGAAGCTTCCGGTAATATTTACTACTTTTGACTTTCAATCAGCAAAGTATGATTAGGTGAAGCTTCAGGTAATATTTACTACTTTTGACTTTCAATCCGCAAACCGCGAGCTGTTCAGGCGTGCAGGCTTCCCATAAGACGACAAAGAAAGACGGCACGGCTTCCCTCTCAACCGTTCAGAGCAAGCAATGATGGAGTACAAAAAAATTCGATCCATCACCACGGCGAACGAAACCCTTGCCGGAGATCGTCCCATTTCTGCGGTCTTTGCCATGGCGTTGTCGACTGACGGCTAGCTACAGAGAAGACGAAACCGGTGCCACCTTCGGCATTCTCTGTGGTGGTCGTCTTCTTATTCTTCACTCCGTTGTCGATCCTTGCTTTTCACGAGCAGATGAGACGTTTTTCCTTCTCTCTCAAGTTTGGTCATCGTTTCTCGAAGAACGCATCCGGCGTGCGTACCAGTCCAACGGCTACTTCAGGGGCGCCCCCAGCCTCGAGGTGGTAGGAGCTAGGGGTGAGCAAAAATCTTCAAAGAACAGTAGCCTCCCTCTCAATAACTCAGTTGAATCGACCAGTCCTAATCCGAGGTTTGTGTGCGGAATTGATATGGACCTCTTGGACCGACCGGATCAATATGTTTTTTCCCCTAGTAAAGATAAAGGTATTGCCAAAACCCTAAACCAAGCCAGTCCAAGCCGGAACCAATCGATTCAGGTTTTCAATTCTATGGTGGAATTGGCTTAATCTAGGAAACGATCATCCTCAGTGAAAGTAGTCATTTTCACTATGACACGATCATATGAGTTGAACACGACACGAATCAATGATTTTTCGATTTATGTTCACACAACTGATACGAAACGTGTCATATTCAGATTTACTTGGTATTATTCGCAATTTGACTCTGTTTAGTTGGATGGATGATGCTAACCTAATTGTCAATCCAACTTACATTGCCTTATTTGATATAAATTAGTTATATCTTTATTTGTTATATTTTTTACTTCCTATGACCACAATATCAGTGCCCAAAGAAATCTGAAATTATCATCACTCGCTGTATATTTGATTGCGTTAAATGTTAAATTATCATCACTCGCTGTATATATGCCAGCTTACGTGGTATCTTGCATGGTAATTAAAAAAAGGGGGGGGGGGGGGGGGAAGCAAACAAATGAGAATAATAATGACGATTGGATTCCTGTATATTAGGATGTTGCAGTATGAGAAATATGCTATTATCATGGTCACGAGATTTTCACAACCAAGGAACCGTGCATGATCGAGGAAGACCTCCCAAGATTGCCCAAAGTTCCCACAAGAGCTTCTGGAATGTTCTTAAGGATGGGCAATGCGATAATTGTGCCGACGATCTAGAACTATCTCGGCATAAATGCCGGTAGGTGGTAGGTTAGAGGTACGATCTTATCCGCCGGATTAAAAGGCGATCAATAGTTATAATCCGAGGGCCACTAATGGGTGTCTTCCCTCTCATTATAATCATTCAAACATTTCATAATCGAGATCTATTCTCTTGTTCAAATCTT
This sequence comes from Eucalyptus grandis x Eucalyptus urophylla, assembly GCA_028830015.1. Taxonomy (NCBI): domain Eukaryota; kingdom Viridiplantae; phylum Streptophyta; class Magnoliopsida; order Myrtales; family Myrtaceae; genus Eucalyptus; species Eucalyptus grandis x Eucalyptus urophylla. The sequence continues at coordinate 6,828,311 of CM054200.1, forward strand.
CTCTCTTTAAAATCCGGATGAGCAAGCAAGTGCTCAATTGATTCCAAGATAGACTTAGCTTAAGTGCTCCAATGATCCCAAATGATCAAAGAGAGCATAAGTCATTGCATGATCTCGATCCTAGACAATCAACCCGTGACACTATAATCCTAAGTATTGTCGTGATTAATAGGGTGGTTGGTAGATAGAGAAATAAAATATCCACCATAAAATATAAATATATGTGTAGTTATAACTGGAGATCAATAGGTGGTTGACAGATATAAAATTAAATCTCAACCGTTAGATAAAGATAAATGTATGGCGTTGGGCAAGCTCGATCTCACCAATTTGGTGAGGTGAAGCCCTTGCTGACGTCTAGTGAGACTTGAAAGAGGAAGAAGATTAGGGAAAAAGAAAAGGAAAGAAAAAAGATAAAGATAAAATCAATATAAAAATAATTGTAAATTCAATTTTTATATAAAAAAATATTATTAAGTTGAAGAGGGAAAGAGAGAGTGTGAGGCTTGGATTGGAAATGGGTTCTAAGTCCAACCCATTTAAGATCCATTCATCTTAAACTTTTAATTTTTAAATCCATTTAACTAGTCTTTTTAAAATGAAAGTGATCCATATATAACCCATTTATGATTTAAATGGTTTGTATATGGGTTTAAGACCCATTCGACACCTCTATTGTTAACATGCATATGAATCAATGCTGTTTCTTCCTATTATGGATGAGAATAAATAAGATTTCAACAAGTGGTGCAATCAAAGAATATTATATAACTCAACTTTCTTATTATATATTGATGGACATGGATGGATAAATTTATAAATATAGAATAGATGATAACGGTTTTAAAGTCAAATATTAGATATATTACCAATGGAATGGAGTCATTGTTATAAATTAACCAATGACATTTAATTTCTCACATAAAATTAGAATATTCCCATATAAATTTGCCATCTGAAATGAAATAAGTATGGTTAGATCACCGAATTTTACAAGTTGATAAATATAACTTAGCAAATCTTCTTTGGAAGGGAACCTAAAACCAACCAATCACACCAAACGCTCGGAATAAACAAGTTGTCCTAGTTAAGCACATCATCTTGTAAAATTTGGTGATCTAGTCATACTCATTTCATTTCGGATGGCAAACTTGTATGGAAATATTCTAATTTTAAGTGAGAGATTAAATGGATTCTTAGGTTAATTTATAACAATGATTGTATTCCACTGGTAATGTATCTTATATTGACTTCGAAACCATTATCATACATTCTACATTTATAGATTGATCCATCCATATCTATATATAATAAAAAAAAGTTGAGTTATATGACCTTTGATTGCACCACTTGTTGAAATGTTATCTATTCTCGTCCATAATAGGAAAGATCAGGATTGATTCATGTGCATATTAACAATAGAGGCATTAAAATGGGTCTTAAATCCTCATATGACCTATTTAGATCATAAATGAGTCATAAATTTGATCATTTACATTTTGAAGAGACTAATTGAATGGGTTTAAAAATTGAGAGCTTAAGATATACAGGTCTTAAATGGGTTAGACTTTAGAACCATTTTCCAACCTAAGTCTCACATTCTCTCTTTCCCTCTTTAGCCTTATAAAAATATTTTTTATAAAAATAGAAATTATAATTATTTTAATATTTATTTTTTCTTTTCTCTTTTTTTTCCCCCTTTCTTCTTCCTCCTTCCTTAATTGATGGCCAGCACGACGATGGGCCAGGCAAGCAGAGGCCTCGCAAACATCTGGCAAGACTAAGCTCACCGAAGTCAAACGAGCTCAATCTAGCCAATTTGGTGAGGCTTGAGTCTCGTCGATCTAACGAGGTAGAGGCCTTATCAACGTCTGGCGAGACTCAAGCTAACTAGCGTCGGGCAAGCTCAATCTCGCAGACAATTGGCAAGGTTGTAGCCTCGAGCTTGCTAGCCATCATTGTGACTAGCGACTAGTCGAAGAAGAAGGAAAAAAAAAAGAGAAAAAAAGAAATAATTAAAAAATAATTTTTTTAAAAAAATAAAAATAATTACAAATTCTATTTAAAAAATAAAAATAAATAAAAATATTAAAAGGAGTCAAGGAGGAATTTTTAATTATATTTTTCATATCAAACAGTAAAAAATATTTTCTAATTTATTTTCAAATCTCAAGCAAAAACACAAAAATATTGTAATTTTCCTGAAAAATACTTATTGGAAAATACTTAAGAAACAAATGAAGGCTTATTTAAAAAAAAAATTATAAAAAATTGTCCACTAAATTTGTATTGCATGAAATTATTTTAGCAATACCATTCTTTTAAAGCCATCATAAGAATTAGGCTTTCTTAGATTTAGTTAAATGTGTAGGGTATGGGTTGGAAATAGGTCAAGTCGGGTATGGGTAAAAATTTTGCACCACAATAAATGGATTTTAAATGGGTTAAATGGGTCGATTTGAGTCAGACCATTTATGACCCGACCATACCCGACCCGTTTGAAAGGTTTAGTTAACAGCTCATGAGGATTTAAAAAAAAAAATTTGACGCTTTTTCTAAATTAGTATAACTTGAATAATTATTGATTCGTCAATTTGGACGTGACCCGTTACAAGAGACAACAAATAAGCTAGATTAGCTAATAAATTTGTATATGATTTTTTTACAATTATCATTCATAAGAGTGATAACCTTAATTTTTTTCAGTTAGTCATTCATAAAGTCGTCCAAATTGGGAACCATCCTATTTTAATTTTTGAAATTATCAGTTTGCCTATAAATTATATTTTTGCACTCAATATACATGATTTACCAAAAAATAATCCTGTTTTTAGATAATTTGAAAACATTGATATATTTTGGGTTCACTTTCAGCTATGTCAACAAGATTGACCGTGGCAAGTTAAAAGCATATCTTTTTCTTTATGAAATGTGCATAAGAAATCCCCCCCCCCCCCCCCCCCCCCAAAAAAAAGAGAGAAAATTCCTTATATATATATATAGTAATAATTATTTATTATAATTTAGATAGACATAACTTTATGTTTTCCATAAAGAAGAATTGTACACAAATGGCAAGTACTCACATGAGTAAACTAAAAAAACAATAGTGTAGTTCATTACTAAAGAATGAGATTGTCGCATAGTATATGAACTAGCTTTTCAGTCTACACAATACGCAAGTTTTCGTTATAAAGCACCTGTTATATTTTTTTAACATAGTATTCCGATGTTTAAAACGATCATATATTGCAAGATTGAGTGAGGTATATCAAACGAAGTAAGCTTATGATAATCTATATTTTTTTCAGTTATATAAAGCCAACTTTTGGCTTCAACCCCCAATTTACAAAAATGTCCTTAATTTTCCTCTCCTTTTATAGTTTTGTTGAGATCTATTATTGTAAATTAAAATCTCATTGCCCGCAAAAAAAAAAAAAAAACAGTTAGAGAAATGCATATTATTTATCCATTCATTCAAAAGATCATAAGGAAGCCAATTTTTTTGCTCGAACTAATTCACTAACAAAAATAAAAGCATGAAAACAATTACACGCTCATAGCATGTGGTCGAGAGCTAGTGTTAGTTAAGAAAATAATTGTGAATAAAAGAACCTCTAAAAATATTCAACTCGACATGAAGGATTGCGTTTCTCTTGAAATAAATTATTATATCAATTTCCATAGTAAAATAAGAAAAATACGTAAATTTTGTTTGTTTCATCACCTCAATTTTTTTTTTACCATAAATCTCAAGGCCTTTTGCCTTGTGTGAGGTTAGAACTTATTGGTGAAGAATTCAACATTATCTTTAGCATAATATATCTCTTGATGTCATAAAAAAAAAGGGGGAGAAAAACCAGTAAGGGTTCGTTTGGTAACCATTCTGTACTAACAACAATTTTTGTTAAAAAATGATTATTTTTTATTATATTCTTGAGAAAGATTTCTAAGTATTTGAATGCATTTTGTGATTGTTCAAAATTTTTATCATCGAAATAGAATTGTATTTGGTAGGATTCTTGATTTTTTTTTTGTTTCTTTTAATTTTTAATAATTTTATTATATTTTTTTTCTTTTTTCTTTTTCCCTTTCTCTCCTTCTTCCTCTTTCTTTTATGGTCAATTGTCAAAGGCTCGCTTAGCCACCAACAGACTCGGCCTTGCCTTGGCCTAGTGAGGCCGAGCCTTGCCCGATTTGGTGAGGAGAGCCTTGCCTATCCACCGATGAGGCTACGCCGTAGCTAACCTTACGTTGCCTAGGTGAAATCGAGCCTCGCCAGTCGGCCTGAGATTGGGCCTCGCTAGGTTAGGGTGAGGCCGACCTCACGTCGTCTGGTGAGGCCAAGCCTTCAACAATTACTGGCAACAGAGGCAGCGACCGGTGATCGGCTAGGAGGAAGAAGAAAAAGAGAGAAGGAGAAAAGAAGAAAATAAAAGAGAAAATAGAAAAATAGGTTGGACTTGATTTTGAAATTATTCCCAAGAACAAAGAAGCAATTTTCTTTTACTTATTGATTCTATTCCAAATCTATTTTCACGAATAAATTTGTTCTTTGAAATAAAAAATTTATGAAACGGATTTCTTTTTTTTCTTCTTCAGGAAAAAAAATAGAATTAATCACTATTGAACAAGTTAACAAGCAAACCTAAAGAACCCAAATTATACTCACCGTGACATAATTATCTTCAATATTTTTTTGTGATATCAAAAATTCTAAATTTATACTTGTGTGACACATTGTGCTCACGAGACTTAAGTCAAATAAAAACAAGTCATTTTAGCTAAAAAAATCATCTAATGAAATTTTGAGTAAGGATAAATATATTACATGGATATATGAGATTTTTTATATCATAAGGAAAAAGAGAATTTGTGGTAAATATGTTATAATGAGTATAGTTTGGAGTTTTTCATGTTAAAAAAAAAAATTATAGATAAATATGCTACAGGGACATAGTTTAGCATTTTTAATGACTTTTCCCCGTGAAAATGAGAATATTTCCAATGACCAGCTTTCGCAAGGAAGCTCCATGAGCCAATGCATGATAATCAAAATTTGACATGACAATCCGTTCTCATCTTAAAAGCAAAATTAAGATTTGAAATTCCTAGATCCTGATGTAATTATCATGCAATCCCATAAATCTTCGACTTAACAAATTTTTAATTCACGATTGAATCTTTCTCATTTAGAATTATTTGCTTAATTTTCCAAAGGTTTAATATTGTAGATATTTTAATTCACCATACCTTGGAACTTTTTCACTTTACTTTCATAAACTTAAGCGTATGCTCTTCTACCGGTATTATAATCATATACGATTTTATGGAATTCTCAAAAGCGTGTCAAACAAAAATTTGAGTAAATATTTGTCAAAATAAGTGTAAAGTTGTCGGGAAGCAACATCTACCACACTTTGAAATTTAAGTTGATTAGTGAATCACTTGCTTTTTTGAACTTTAGACGGAGAACCTATTGCAATTTGCTACCAATTCGTTTGCTATAGTAATTTAGAATTTATCAGATTACGAAAGTTTGGGTTAGGCGATGAGAATAAAAGATTAATCTGAGGAAGAGCAAGAAAATTGAGAAGCATGAAAATAGGCAAACATAATTTTCCATAATTAATCGAATATAATTTTAGTGGCCCGAACTTTATTCATGCTAATCTTGCTTACAGAAAGAGCCTTTTGGATACTTGAATTTGCTTCATATTGCCAAATTATTTCTCTTTTTGCACGGCAATCAAAAAAAGAAAAAAAGAAAAAGAAAACGTGAAACAATTTCTGTTATTGAACTATAAAATTGCATGAAATAGTTTCCATTGTCGGAAAAAGTCCACACACTTTCCGAGTAACATCATTTTGCTGAAAACTTTGAGAAATTATCTCACTTCACAATTTTTTTTTGCATTTTCCCTAATTAATAGGAACGTGAAATTAGATCAAGTAAAACAACAAATAAATAATGATATAATAAATTCAGAACATTACAATTAATTGGCCTCATTGAAGAAGAGGATTAAACTTTAGATGTGACGGTCAAATTGAATGGAGTTGGCCTTGATTTCTAATGCGCCTGTGATTTTTTGCAAGCCCGGTTCTTCATTGGCCTTATCATCATAATGTTCGATACATTAATGTTATTTGAAAAATGTAAGCACTAATAACGGAAAAAATGCTTCTTCTGCCATGAAAAGAAAGCCTAGATAAGAAATTGATATAAATTATTTAGCTGTTAAATTGGCAAATTATTATGCCTACTTAATAGCCCATATGTAATTAAGTTTTTTTTTTTTCAATTTCTTTTCTCATTTTTGTGAAGTGAGATAATTTCTCCAAGTTTTCGGCAAAATGATGTTACTCGGAAAGTGTGTGCATTTTTTTTTTCATATGTAATTAAGTTTAAATACGTGCAAAACAAAAGAGTCATAATTTAATTGATTTCAGTAAATAGCCCAAATTGAATGGAAAGGACCATCATGGATTTGTAGACGAGAAACAGAGCTGGGGAATATTGTGGATTCAGGCCCGTGGCCTCGATGGATAATAGATATGGATTGGGCTGGGCCTTCGATTCGATAAGCGACTAGATCTTCTTTCTAAACATTTTGTTAATGAAAAGTCAAATTGTCGAAGTCAGCTAACATTGCATCAAAATTTTATGGATTAATATGTGATGATTTTTCAGCCAATTAGCTGGGTTGCGGTGGAAACAACACCATTATGAACGCAACCAAGGTAGTTTCTGATGATAAATATAAAATGTATAGGTAATCAATGGACGAATGGCCATCAAGGCTCAAAAAGGCGAATAAGCGGGGCTGCCTACACTAGGAAGTCCAACTAGCCCTACTTTGGCCTAAACTTGATCCGAAAACTTCCAACTATTTATGTTAAGGGTACATGGGGGATATATTAAACTTGACCTTCGAACTCGGACTCGGCCTCGGCCTGCCCATTAAACAGTAATTCTGAAGAGAGTATTTCCCTCCATCATCGTGCTTGGGAATGCAAGATAAAAGTTCATTATATACCGATGCAAAATACAACAACAAAAAGAGCATATTAAACCGTTCTAATGTAACTAAGGCCGATTAGATCACTTCACCTATAAAATTATTTTGAGGATATTTGGTACAATTTTCACTCACTACTCGTGATCATAAAATGGCAGCTAATAATAGTTTCACGGGTGCCGAGAGAGAATTGTCCTACCAAAGTGTTAAAAAGCTAGGTTTAAAGGGTTATTGACATAAATCGATTGTATAAATAAATACAATTGGTTCTCTTACCTTTTTTTGGCTTTTCAAAATCGACACCGTTCCCATTTTCCCTCATCTAATTATATAAATAAATACACAAGAAAACCCTGTTCTTGCAGCGCAAGCAGCTGTTCGAGGTGAAGGGACTTGAGGCGCAAGTGAATTCCATCCACCGCGCGTCCAAGGCGGCTCTTACTACCGCCACGAGCTGTAGGTTGAGGAGCGCCGATCTCTCTTTGGCCGATGAAGCCCGAGCAAAGGAGATGGTGAAGCCAGCACCAAAGTCCATTGCCCGAACACAGAAGCTGCAGCGGAGCAGCCACGACGGCGAACATGGCGAGTGGCATGGCGGTGATGCATCTAAGCATGAAACAGAAAAATCACTCGTCCCGATCCTCCTCGACTTCCCCCTATGGCGGAAGTAGGAGTCGCAACGCTGAAGATCTGCCCACAAGGCTGAGCAAGTTTTTGGCGATCTTCTCCAGATGTGGGATTGAAGAGGAAAGGGGTCGAAGGCGGAGGAGGGGTGGTTGCTTCGTTGGAGCTGGAGCTGGAGCTAGCTCCGGCGATTGAGAGGTTAAGGATGTTGAATGGGGGAGCAACGTTGGAGCTCTGCCCCTTCTACGAAAAGAATTCCAGGTCAAGACTTTCTTGGTGCTTGATAATTCCTTCTTTTCACCTGGTGGTGATGGATGCACATTTTGCTGAGCTGAAAGAGGTCTTGGTTTGTTAATGCGTACTTACACACCAGTGTTGATGGTTCCTCAAATGCAGAAAATTATTATTATTATTCTTTTTTTGGGGGGTTGAATTTGTTGAGTGAAAATGGCTGGTCAGGACATGTTTTGGTGTTTTCTTAGGGACGCCATTCATTGTTGATGCATTCATTCCGCTCTGGTTGTGTTGAAGGATGTTCGGCATATTCTTTCCCACATTTTCATGCTGATCACTACGGTGGCCTTCGGTGGCCTTAGCAAGGGATGGTCCCACGGCCCTATTTATTGCACCCCACTGCTTGGCTCATTCAATCCATTGTGACAATTGGATTTTGACGCTTCCTTTTTCTCTCCTTTCGTGCTTATAATCCAGAAGCATTTTGTCTCTGCCACTTTGCGCAGCAGATTATTAAGTGTGCTCACAACAGTTTTATGTGCTTCCTGTGTAAGCAGGTGTATCTGGCCTCTGGAATTGAACGAAGACCATCAAATAGTCGGAGGAGATAAGAGTCCCACCGTTAAAAGCTGATCCAGACCTGTTTCTAGAAGAGAAATCCGTTTGATAAACCTATTCAGTTTTTCTATTTCTGGAATAGATTTTTATTCCAAAAATAGGTTTGGAAGAGAAATCAGAAGCTAAAATTTTCTACTTATCTGGAATAGAAATCAGAAATAAAAATTCTTCTAATTATTCGTCAATCAGTCATTCATTCGTTGCTACTGACCACCATCCGTCGGTCGCTCGCTGTTGCCACCGCTAGTCGTCGCCGCCGCCGGTCGCCGATCGTCGCCGGCTGTCGTCGCTTGCTGCTAGCCACCGGCCCCGCCGCTGTCACTGTCGGTTGCTGGTCACCAGTCGCCGGCCACCGGTTGCCACCAGTCTCCGACGCTGCTGCCCTCCGGTCGCCGATTGCTAGTCGCCGGCCCTGCCGGTTGCCGGTCACCCGTCGCCGCCATCAGCCGCCGGTCGTCCATCCTTGCTGATCACCGGTCCATCGCCATCTGAAATGAAGAAATTTTGTGTCGTTATCAAACGTATTTCTATTTTTAGAGTAGAAATTTTGTATCATTATCAAACGGTTATTTTTGCTTAGAAATTCTTCTATAAATAAAAATAGAAAAATCTATTTCTATTCCAGAAACTATTTATGGAACAAAAATGTTGTCATAAAATTTGAAATTCAAACAATGCTATACGGTGGATATTGCATTGTAATATCTGTCTAGATCTGTTGCTTTCTGCTATTTTTGTCATTTCCTTTCTGCTCCATTGTTATTTTATATATTTAACTCTCCATGTTAAATTAAGCATGAACAATGGCTGAAAGATGCAGTTCTTAGGGTTTTTGCACATACACGAGATTATTTCATCATGAGTATTCTTTTTTTTTTTTTTTGGGCAGCTGACTTGTGACGTACTGACATAAGATAAATTCACGCAGAAAAATCAAATGATTATAACAAGATTTCCCTGTTGGTTTATTTCTTTTAGTAGTGAAAAAAAATTTGCTCAAAGCAAAAGCAAACAAGCGATAGAAAGATGTCATCGGTGAACCACATGCCACTATCCACTTCTCTAGCAACACACACAAGAGAATTTGATGAATCTATTCCTACCTCAAGTTCCTCCTGACACCTTGAATTGGCCGTTAAGTAGTTGACTGATATTTACGATTTAGAGCATGGATATTGTTGGCCACAACAGCAATGGAAGCAACATTAGCTCACCCTTTGTTCAAATGAAAAGAAGGCTTGGTTTACACCATAGCACCATTTTGCATATGCTGTTCAGCGAGAAGATATAATTGGATGGATTGTCTTTGTTACGGTTTTAGGTTGCTTTAAGTTCATAACCCTTAGGCCACTGAGTGGTTGGTTAATGGATCTAGATGGATCTCTACCAACATAATCTAATAGGGATACAAGCATCTACTGTCTGTCGCGTGGATTCTTTTCCACACAAGGTTGGTTCTGCTCACCGTGAGGGAAACAGCATCACTAGAACAGCCGACCATCTCGAACTTCCTCCATTACAATGTAGTAAATACGGGTACAAACTCTATGCAAGATCCCTTTGTTTTGCTTCCTATTGAGCAAGCTTACAGTGCTAAATCTAAGAATATCTGCTTATTCTTTAATTTTGCATCATTTTCACATCTGCTTTGGGGACAAAAACCAGCTCTCGCTGGATTTTCCCGGTCATACCATGTCTAGAGCTTCAGGGTTCCCCTCATGTTGTCTTACGCAAATATGTAGCTGTTCGTCTAAAGACAGTGTTTAATTGATGTTGATTCGACATTTTCCACGGTTAGTTAGTAAGTGAAATTGCTCATCCTAACTGTTTTATTCATATCGATAAAAATAATTTTCAGTTTGTCATCAAGCCACGAGGAAAACATTTCTCTACTGAGGCCACTTGAGAATTTATTGAAAGATGATTGGACGACATGCTCGGCCAAACGATTAGTAAAGGTTACCAACTAACCTTCTCAGTGGTTTGTTCATGATATCGTGATTGACATAACTTTTAATAGAAAGACCAGTTGAAACATGTTTCCAAACTATCTGCTGTAGCAATGCAATGTCATTGTACACAAATCATGAAATGTGAAGTTTATACTAGATATTGCGTTTCATCTCTTTTGGAGATTGAGTTATTTTGATAAGTTTGGGACTCTTCCCTGTTCGAACTATCATCGGAATCAGGAAGGAAGAGAGATAGAGGGATGCTAGTTATTCTTGGTATCTACACAATATCCCCGTTTCAACATAATTCTAGTGATTAAGAGATTAATTCTTTCCAAGTGTTCACTTAAGAGGACCTAACCGATAATGGTAAACTCCTGGTCATGCGGATTTTGAAGTCGATTTTCAACTTGTCAATCATACGTCGACTTTGGAAAATAAAGGTTACCATTCTGAGGCAATGGTACACTTACAAAATTGGTAACAAAGAGAGAGCCAATAATGTACCCCATAATACAATAATGTATGTCTGGATCTTTGGCTACGCGCAAGAGATGATCTAGAACAGTTTCATCAAAAGATGTTTTGCTTAATGATTAATGATTTGACCAGTCATCATTTAATATTTATTCACAACATATAAAGCAATAAAAAGTACGAAGAAAGTCCTAAACTTATGACTTTAATACAAATTCAATCCTAAATATTTCAATTGAGTCAATTTATTCATGAACCTTTTCACGATAGTACTAAAACAATCAATCCAGTTAATTTAGGTTGTAAATCGTTGATGTAAACGCTGATTGTCTGATTAACGTGGACATTATTAATAATTTTTTAAATTTTCTTCTTTTTTTTTTCTTTTTTTTTTTTGGTAGTGGCTGCCGACCATTGGGTCAAGCTTGGATGAGGTCGAGCGACAGCGAGGCCCCCCTCACTGGACCAGGCAAGGGTGAGGCCAAACAAGGCTCGCGCCGTGAGAGCATAGCAAGAGGAAGGGGTTGTCGTGGAGGAGAGGACGAGAGAGAGAGAGAGAGAGAGAGAGAGAGAGAGAGAGAGAGGAGATTGAGGGATAGTTGGAGCGAAGGGAGGAGAGAGCGGGGACGAGGGCAGTGTTTGGGGCGAGGCGGAGAGAGAGGGCGGTCCTGGACTCGTAGAAGAGGTGGAGCGACTGCCTGGAGACCAGAGCCACCCAAGAATACGACAATGATTGGGATGACGGCTACAGACAAATGAAGATTTCTTGGAGAAGTTCATTGCATAAAACGTTATCCATGTTTCCGTGACTCTCGACTCTCACCTCTCTCTGTTTCTCCGTCATATCTTCTTCTTCTTCAATTGGGATTGTGTTGTGCTTTGTCTGCAGGACGGTTTTTGAGCAAAGAAATTTCGAGGCTGCCAGAATCCTGGCCAGATCTGGCAAGGGGGCCTCATCGGTGCTCACCCTCGCCGACCATGGCTTGTGACCCCGGCCACCAGCAAAAAGAAAAGGGAAAGGAAAAAAAAAAGAAAACATTAAAAAAGTATTAGGAAAAAATCCAAATAAGGAGACAAAGTTGATAGATTTTCTCAAAGAATGATCCGAAATGAACTTTGGTGTCAGATAAATATCTAAAATAGACTCATTGTCTCAAATAAAGACCTGAAGTAATTGAATCAATTCCAAATAAGAACCGAAGCTTGCTAATCAGCCAAACATTCGTAGGCTATCAAGCATGTGACATTTCCAACGATCGGAGTTTGGGCAATTTTGTCCAAAAAAAGTATAGGGAAAATTAACAAATCCTAAAACGAAAACAATAAAACCCTATGTTTTCTACGGTCTTCCCGTTCCTTATACCCAACCTCTGCAAAGTCAAAAACCGAAGTTCTCCCCATTCCTTGTACCCATCCTCCGCAAAGTCAAAGACCCAAATTCTTTGCCGGTTGAGGCACGAATTGGAAAACAAGAAAAAACCAGATGCTTCTTTCTTTGTTTGCGGGGACCCAAATTCTCCGTTGATCGAGCAAGGCGAGGAGCGACAAGAATCGAGTCGCAACGATGACCATGCAGCGATTTGGTTGAGGAGCAGTGGGGGAGAAGAAAGAAAAAAATGCAAACATCTAAATGAATAACCTAAACTTAATTAATTTAGAATTTTCCCTTTTTTTCCAATCACAAATTTTTAACAAAATTGCCCCTATGTTAATCGCCAGAAAATGTCTGCCGGCAAACTAAGGTCCTCAGTGGAGATTAACTTGATCACCTTGGGTCTTTATTTGACACAAAATTTATTTCGGGTCCTTATTTGAAACAATTGGTCCACTTCAGGTTCTTATTTGATACAAAATTCACTTTGAGTCCTTATTTGAGAAAATAGATTCACTTCAGATCCTTATTTGGAATTTTTCCAAAATATTAGAAATATAAAATAAATAAAAAATGTACATGTCAATGTCGGCCGTGTCATTTAGGACGGCTAATGTCCAGCGATTTTCAGCATAGATTGACCGAATGGATTGATTTGGTACCAATGTTAAGAAGTTTACAGCTAAATTGAATTAATTGAAAAGTTTATGATTAAATTAATACAAATGTCATATAAGGTTAGAACCTTCTTGATACTTTTCCCCATAGAAGGCAATCGAGGTATCAATGTGTGTGAATATGCTTGCTGAATAGACCAATTATTCAACCAAAAGGAAAATTGTGCTCGTGTTTGTGGTTTCTAGAATGGGAAATTCGCAACAAAAAGGGAAAAAAAAAAACAACATTTTAACCAGTTACTATATTACTATTAAAGAAAAATGAACATGTGCAATTAAAACGTCATCGGATGCATCATTTGACCTCCTAGCATAGCCTTAAACAAAGAGTTTAAGTAAACAAATATTAATGCTTCTAATAATTATTTTGACACGAAATGTGGAAGAAATAAATCGAAGAAGAGTTCTTTACATGTATTTATAGTATAATGTATGGACGATGAAAGGAAATAATGAAAGATACAGTATCAATTGTAATCACAAATTGATTCAATCAATAAACCCAAATCCTAGATGGCATCTTTGATATCAAGGCATATCTTCATCATTTTTATCTTTCAGGCTCATTAAAGAAAGTCTTTTATTTATATTTTTTGTTGTCACGTGTTATGAGGTCCCTAGTCACGAGTTGGCAGGCGCAAGTATTGAGGATTCTTATTGGGCAACAATATTGAAGCAATGTCTTAACTGTTTTTCTGTTACTCGTGTTGTTTTCTATGCTTCAGATCCAATGATTTTCTAAATGAAGATCCCAAGCAAAATCAAAATAAATAATCGAATTGTTATATTTATATATCATGAATGAGGATCAACTGACAAAGAGGCAGTTTTGATTTATAAGCTGATTAGCAGGACCTATCAATGAAATTTGTTGTATTATATGGAAATTCTATTTCAATCTCCGCAATTATACTTAATGATATCTATTAAATTGAGAAAAACTATGGTAAGGGATAATTACAACTATTTAAGAGCGTGTCAGTTTTGCTAAAAAGAATTTCTACGAACATTTTTTAAAATTTCCAATGTATATAGTTTTAATTCCACATATTGAGAGATGGAAGATATTATGAAGCAAGCAAAAACATTTTTCCATTTGATAGAACAGCATTGTTGATGAGATCTATCAATTCATTAAGTGGTTCCATTATGGGAAGAGATGACAGTATTATTCATGGATCTAGCACAATTATGAGAGAGTGATTGTAATATTAAAGTTGACAGTGAATAAGTAAACATCGCTTTGTTTTTGAGAATTAATATCGCATCCCTAGTCTTTGCATGTGTTGATTAACGACAAAGCAAGTGATTTTCTAATTGCAACGTGTCGGTCCATCGCTAGTTGAAAAATTACAATATTGCTTTCTTTCACATCATCCAAGAAGCAAGAAGCACCTACTCCTTATTTTCTTTGTATTTTTGCCAAAGGTGACATTATACAAGTTAAAAAAAAATCTTTCCCTGTTACCAATTTTGTCTTTTGTCAAAAAATGAAAAATCTTATACAGTGAAGTACAAACAAATTTTCATTTTCGTCTTCATAATTTAACAAAGCAACACTAATGAAATATTGGCCTTGAAAGTAAAATAGAATGCTAGATGCCTCACTTTAAGTTTACGTTTGGTCGTCTGAATTTCTAACTAGGATAGGACTAGATAGGATAGGATATGAAATCCTGTGATTTGCCTATATCCTATCTACTGTTTGGTGAATTGCAGTATTAAAGTCGGATATAATCACATCATATCATATACATTTTTTTCAATATAAACGACACATCATCGTAAATGAACCTAAAAGTTTATAAACGGAGATGGTGAAAATCTCTGTGACACTATTCCTTAATTTATTTTTATTTTTTTTATTTTCTTTTTCCTCTTTTTAAAATTATTTTCTTTATTATTACTTTTTTCCCCTTTCATCATTCTTTAATAAAATTTTATCAAATAGTAAACTGTACTAACGTACCTAAAACACAAAAATACCTAAAATATATAATAAATATAAATATATAAATTATAGATTGAATATTTATTACAAGATAGAATTAAAGTTGAATATATAAATTAAAATAAGATTAAATTAAAAAATAATTTTTTATTTGTAATTTGTAATTTCTTAAATTAGAATTCAAATATTATTTATATTGAAATATAATTTTAATTTTGTTAATTTAAGAAATTTTTTATTTGAGAAAAATAACTTTCTTATTATGGACATTAGAAATCCTATCCACCTTTATCCCACCTCTTCCATTGGATAATTTTATCCGGCCTATATCACCCTTACATCCGACTTTATCCTATCCTAAGTAAGCACCAAATGTAAGATAGAATAAATCATATCTTATCATGAATTTTATCTTGACTGTCAAACGCAGCCTAAAGGATTCTGATTCAGTTTAGGGTATAAAACATTCAACAGAATCCTTTTTCACGCTATTAAAATCAATTCCTAGAGACTAGAGAGAATAAATTTGCCAAAAATGAAAGGTCATTTTAAGAAACTGCCAAGAAAATTCTTCTTAATTAATGTGAAAGATAATCATAAATAATTTCGATACCGTGTTTTGTCACCTGAGGGCTGCAATTTCTTCATGATACCCACTTGGCATTCATATAATAAAACTTTAGCTGGCCATACTTTTCTCTGCTAGATTTTGTTTTATCATAAATCCAAAAGCATATTACTTCAAAAGAAAATTACTAGAATAAACGTTTTTTTTCCCACTTGAGGATACCAAAATCTAACAAGAAATATATTATTTGATTTTCTCTTTTGGCTGGACAATATATTTCTCACTTATCTATTTTAGCAATGTATATTTGGAAAGGTAATTGTAATTTAATAAGCATAATTCAAATGGGCATTCTGTTTCCATTTTTTCTTTTTCATATTAGGAAAATTCCAAATAAGGACCTGAAGTGAATCTATTTTCTCAAATAAGGACTAAAAGTGAACTTTGTATTATATAAAGACCTGAAGTAGACCCATTGTGTCAAATAAGAATCTAAAGTGAATTTTATGTCAAATAAGGACCTGAAGTAATCAAGTTAATCTTTATTGAGGACCTTAGTTCACCGGCAGATATTTTCCGGCGATTAAAATAGGGGCAATTTTGTCAGAAATTTGTTATTGGAAAAAAAAGGGAAAATTATAAATTAATTAAGTTTAGGTTATTCATTTAGATGTTTACGTTTTTTTTCTTTCTTCTCCCCCGCTACTCCTCAACCAAATCACTACCCGGTCATCATCACGACTCGATTCTCGTCGCTCCTTGCCTTGCTCGACCGGTCATCATCACGACTCGATTCTCGTCGCTCCTTGCCTTGCTCGACCGATGGAGAATTTGAGTCTCCACAAACAAAGAAAGAAGCATGTGGTTTTCTTCTTGTTTTTGAATATGTGCCTCAATCGGCAGAGAATTTGAGTCTCCGCAAACAAAGAAAGAAGCGTGTGGTTTTCTTCTTATTTTTGAATATGTGCCTCAACTGGCAGAGAATTTGGGTCTTCAACTTTGCGGGAGATGGGTACAAGGAATGGGGAGAACTTTGGTCTTTGACTTTGCAGATAATAGGTACAAGGAATGGGGAGATTGTAGAAAACCTAGGTTTTTTTTTTTTTTTTTTAAAGGCTTTGTTAATTTTTCCTATATTTTTGTTGGACAAAATTGCCCAAACTCAGGTTCTTATTTGGAATTGATTCAACAACTTCGGGTCCTTATTTGAGACAATAAGTCCACTTTATATCTTTATTTGATACAAAGTTAATTTTAGGTTCTTATTTGAGAAAATTAGTTAACTTCGGATTCTTATTTGGAATTTTCCCTTTCATATTTGATACGAGTCTATACTTTTTATGAGCAGTAAATATATAGATATTCCCTCCACCCTTTTAGAATGATCCTCCCCTCTCTCTCTCTGCACACCTCGCGGATCTTCAGCTTTCTCTCAAATCCGTGAATCAACGACAATGGCCAGACCCAAAAAAACAAAGAAAAGAAAACAATGGCGGAGAATTAGGCCGATCTCCACGCGGACCGTGTGCTACAGGTTCAATTACCCATGGTGGATGCTTGAAGACAATTAGAGCACCGAGACCGAGTGGGCTGAGTTCTACAGCCCCTTCAGTTTGCGAATTCACAGAGTTCGAAGCCAACTTCAAGAGAGATTGAAATTCCTGGCGATGGAGAACCAGATCGGTCGGGGACAACGAGTTCGAAGCCAACTCCCTCCGTTCCGACCTCCGGCGCGTCCTCTCCCACGGCGATGGGCTGGAGCAACGATCCCGGGACGGTGGGTGCAGAAGGCGGCAATGCAGTAGTGGAATTGCTGCGGCGGCGCAGGTGGTGCGGGGAGAGGGAGTCGGGGGTGGTGCTGCTGCCGCGCAGCACCTGTGCCTGTGCGCGGGGTGCAGGCCCAGCCACCGCTGACCGCTCTGCGGCTCGGCTGTCGCGGCGGAAATGCCCCCAAATCTGTAGTCATTGTAACGGTCGGAAGCGCTCTGGGCAGGAAGTGTAAATAGGATAGGAATTAGGGGCGAAAAGGGTAAAAGAAGGGAAGAATTAAGGGCGATGAAAGAAATAGCATTTTTTCCCCTGGTACTGTATAGAGATTGTTTAATCGGAATGCGAACCAGTCCTCTAGAAGAAGTTGTCTCGAGCACAGTTCTAGCAGTTCCGGAAGGAGACCGGCCCAATTCTTTGCCATTGTTGTTTTGCGGATTTGAGAAAAAGCAGAAGATCGGTGGGTTATGCAGAGAGGGAGGAGGATTTATGATGCATTAGTCCAAAGGGGGAGAGAAAATATCTATATATTTGCCAGATATAAAAAGATACACTCAAACCAAATGGTTAAAATACATTGCTAACATAGATTTAAAAAAGAGAGAGAGAGAGAAGGAATATATCGTTTAGCCAAAAAAGAAAATCCAAATAGCGTAATTCTTATTAGATTTTGGTATCATGAAGTGAGGAAAATTGCAAATTAAGGGATGTGTGCAGCGAAGGTTTGAGTAAAAGTCAGAAAATTGCGGAGAAAATGAACTTATATTTTAGTTATTTATTTTGATATAATATGCTTTTGCATTTATAGAAAAGAATCCATTTCATTGTAATCAAATATGTTGAGACATTTTATTAAAAAGAAGAGATTCGATGATTTTCAGGCGGTGAAATTTTATCGACTTGCCAATGGTTCACCTGTTTTAGACATAATTGTTTTTTTTTGAGGAAATTCTTAGTTATACGTCAGAAATGACTGTGATTAATAAATAGGTATTAGGAATAAGCTACCTTTTGTTTTCTAATGGTATCTATAAATTAACTTAAAAATCGTCTACTAAAACGGAGCAATCGCAAGGATGCTAAAGGGGCGAGTCCTAGATTTCTCCATAATTAAAAATAAAAGTATTCTATCATTGATTTGAAAATCGTGATACACTTTTTGATTACCAAATATACAGTCCCATTGTTTAGGCAGAGAATCTTTTAAGTTTAGATATTTATAGCTAGAGATATTTAGTTTATTATTTTCATTTATTTAGTAGATTCCTTGTTTAGTCAACATCTCTTGAGTATAAATAAATTACTTGGATATATATTGAGAAAGAATTTTCCTTTATTTATCGACTCCGATAATTGGGTTTTTCTAGCCGTCAAGACCCTAGCTCTGGAATTTTCCCCAAATCATCGCTCTTATGGTGCCGTTGGCTCGTGTCGCAGCTGATGTCTCTATCAACTATTTTTTTCTAGATTCCGTTGACCCTATATCCATTTTCATTTGTCGTTTCTTCCAAAGCATTAAATCTATGAACTATTTTTTTCTTGAACCTGTTTCAAAAACTTGCAAAAATTTTGATTTAGCTCAGACTACGTTAACTGTCTCACCAGTGTTTTTTACTTTAAATGAGACTTAGAAATGGAGATTTATATCAAACTCATATCACACTCATGCTTCACTCCAAATTAAATGTCAATTTTGACAAGACTTACTTTAATAATATAAATTATCTACGTGGCTCACAGAAAAGCTAACTTAGCATATGATGGTGAAAAACGTCATCTTTTTTGCCACAAAATTGCCACCTCAGCAATAAGCCCCTAGAATTGATTAAAAAATTAAAAAAGGGGGTGGGGGAAGAGAGCTTCGACGAGGGCTATGGAGGCATACAACGTTCTTCAATGTAAAAAGGTCAAGATTCTTCAATTGCGTTTTGCCAACGTTGTTTGGGCAAAGAATACGTCTATGACACGTTCTATGACTGGAAAAGTATCGAACATACATGAAGAAAACAAATTAATTGAAATGTCAAAATGTCAACCACATTGAACGTCGACATGTCCAGTAAAACACCGCATTCCCTTCAATTTTCTTCCTTGCGTTAAAACGAGGTTGGGATGGCATTCACTTTTTACACGGAGGAGTCAAGGATCTATCGTGAGCCTGGAAGTTTGAGACAAAAACACCATATAGTTACGTTGTAATTATAATGAACCATGTTCATATATTTTTCTTTTGAATTGGCACTCTGTCATTTAAGGGTCATAGGCAGGGTGGTAGCAGAAAGAAGAGTGTTGCTTGTTGGTATCATCGAGATTGTTGACCGTATTGATCATGCCATGCTACCAAAAGCAAGAGACTGCGAAAATTTTCCCAAGTAATCCTATGCTTGATAAGTGGATCCAATAACATATTGTCTAGCTTGTAAATAATTATATCTCAAATATCAACACAAGCTCATGACGTGAGCTTGCGTAGCGGAAGGTAACAGAAGAGAATATTGGCCTTCGGAAAAATTGGTAGTAGCATTGTTTCCCTTCCTCTTACTTGTAAGAGAGCTGTTTCTTGTTTCATATGTGAATTCCTACACTTCTAAATGTTGCTTCTTTGATCTAGAACTGATGCAACGGTTACGAATACAATTTCGTGACCTGCGTTCTATCTCCCACTTGTGACCTGGGTTCTATCTCCCACTTGCACCGGTCCCTGTTTTCTCTTCTTGGATAGTTCTTCCTTGGTTGCATACGTAATCCAATTAAATTGATACTGGACAAATATTGTGGTGAAGTCATTGTTGGATATTTCAATAATATTTTGAAATATGCAACAATAATAACTTCGATAAAAGTTATGATCGCGTTGAAGACTATCATTATTTTTAACGGTCACATAACGGTTTCTTAATGGTCATATAATGGCTTTTTAATCATTTTCTAACATTTAATTTATTTCTCAAATAAATCCTCCATTATTTTAGAACGGCTCTATTTTTTCTGAATATAAAAATAAAATCTCATAAGACAATCTAAAAAAAAGATACATTGAATGAAAGAGAGAATATCCATGAGAGAGAAAATATCCTTTTTTTTAAAAAAAATCTTTCCTTTCCTTTTCCTTTTTGCTGGGTTGTACACAAAAGGTATTTTGTTTCCTTCTAATATTTAGTGCGGAATATATGTTGTATCTTGGGAGGATAGCTGCTAAAATCGCCTGAGACATTTGTTTTTTCTATTTTCTAATCTTTCGCAATGTATTAATAGATATTACTAATTTTATGTATTCTAAACTTTTTCCAACAATCATTTCGTCCTAGTTGACTTTATCGACTTGAATTGAATATAATTCAAAAACATGTCAAGAGCACGAACTCCAAGGACCATGTGTAATCTCAAAAGCAACGCTTTAACCGTTGTTGTGTACCGCATAAAAAGATTAATAAAATATGCACTTTCCATTGCCAACTTAAAATTCGAGTCCCATGCAAGATAAGCAAAATTCTTACCAATGAAAATTACTAATAGAAGGCTACTTCTAAATGTCTATAAAATCCTACTTCAACTTATTGATGGAAGATCGATTTAGTGCTACCTCAAAATCTTGGTTCAATCCATAGAGGCGGAGATTCAATCCATCGAGGCGGATCAAAATTATAATCAGCTCTTTTGTCAAACTCAATTCTTCCATCTTCCATGTGGTATATTCCGATGTCGTCCCAGCAGCTAAAGTAAATACAGTTTGGCTTGATAACTTGCTGGTCGATCTCATCAACCTGTATTGAAAAGGAAGAGTTGAAACCCACAAAGAGGGATACATTCCCCATGCTCTTAACCTCCGTCCACTTTCTACTATCTAAATCAGCGACGAAAACCTGAAAACTGACAGTTCCATGATATTGTTCTCGTTCTTCAAATTGTTGCTTTTGCTCTCGTTGCTCAAATTGTAAGATCAGCAATAGACGGCCCGCCGACTCCACCAAGTACTCATTTATAGCAAAATTTATGCTATCTCGAAATTCCGGAGATTCCGGAGTCTCCAATATAACTTGAGTTGTTGGATATGGTCCATCCACATCACAAGTGAATATAACAGCCTGGTAGCCAAGGGCAACAAATTGCCCCTGGTAATGTATGACATCCAAAACACCATTATCTGGGTAGTCCGGGGGTGTCAACTCTTTCCACTCCTTATTTCCGGGTTTCCAAAAGACTAATGGTCCGGAGGGCGAGCAAATGACCATGACCGTATAGTCTGGAGATGAAGCGGGGCTTGCAGACAAGAAAAATTTGCGGAGGAAAACCCGGCAATAGTCATCCGGCTGTTCTTCTGCCTCGGGATCCCAGTTGGGTAGTGTTTTTGCACTAGGAAGCTCAATGATGTCGTCAGCACGTGACAGGGCACGTGACAGGGGATTCAGCATATGGATTTTCCAATCCTTGCCGATAGTGAAGATCCAACCCCGTGAAGAGAAGCACCTCTTGCCCTTCACTTCCGGCATTAAAACTCTGTGAATTTGCGAACTGAAGGGGCTGTAAAACTCAGCCCACTCTGTCTTGGTGTTCTCATTGTCCTCGAGCATCCACCATGGGTAGTCGAACCTCTCTTTGAATGCGGCAGCACGCCACGTCGAGCACACGGATCGGAATGCAAACCAGTCCCTTAGAAGAAGCAGTCTCGAGCACAGTTCTAGCAGCTCCGGGAGGAGATCGGGCCAATTCTGCGCCATTGTTTTCTCTTTGTTTTTTTTTTCTTCTTTTGGTCGTACGCCTTTGTTGTTCGCGGATTGGAGAGAAAGCAAAAGATTGGTGGGTTGTGCAGAGAGAGGGGGGAGGATTTATATGATGCATAATTCCCAAGGGCAGAGAAAATATTTATATATTTGCCACAAATAAAAAGATACACTCAAACCAAATAGGAAATAACAATCTTTTCGAATATACACCACTGAAATAGATAAGTGAAGAATATATCGTCAAGCCAAAAGAGAAAATCCAAATAATGTAATCCTTGTTAGATAAGTGAAGAATATATCATTGAGCCAAAAGAGAAAATGCAAATAATGCAATTCCTGTCAGATTTTGGTATCATGAGGTGGGAGAAATTGCAAATAAAGGGATTTGTTGCAAAAAAAAAAAAAAAATTATTGATTTATTTATTTTGATATAATATGCTTTTGGATTTATTAAAAAGATTCGATTTCATTGTGATCAAATACGTTGACACATTTTATTAAAAAGAAGAGATCCAATAATTTTCATGCAATGAAATTTTATCAACTTACCATTGATTTGCCTGTTTTAGACACAATTAGTTTTTTGAGGAAATTCTTGGTTATATGCCGGAAACAACCGTAGTTAATAAATCGGTATTAGGAATAAACGGCATCAACTTTTGTTTTCTAAAGGTATCTATAAATGAACTGAAAAATCATCTACTAAAACGGAGCAATCGCAAGCATACTAAAGGGGCAAGTCCTAGATTTCGCCATAATTAAACATAAAAGTGTCCTATCATTGAATTGAATGTCGTGGTACACTTTTTGATTACCAAATATATGGTCGCCTTGTTTAGGTAGAGGATCTTTTTAAGTTTAGATGTTTATAGTTAGGAATATCAGTTTCCTTTATTTCGTTCGCTATTATCAATTTTCATTTATTTAGTAGATACCTTCCTTAGTCGAATCTTAGTGACTTTGAACAAGTGATGCAGCAAATATGAATCCGGTTCGGTTTCGGCATAATTTTACCGAGCGAAAGTTGTATTGTTTTTACGTTCTTTCTTTCGATTTTGTTAAGAGGGGCAGTCCGTGACACTTTTTAAAAGAAAATTCTAATTTCCTTCCAAGGCATTAATTTCCTCGTAAAACATGTGACTAATAATTTAAGACGAAGTTTTTCCTGCGAAATATGTTTGTTAGCTGTTGCGGAGAAGTTGTTTATAGGACTTTATCATTTTAATCTTAAAATTTGTCTATTGACTTTATACAGAAACTGCAATGTCTCTTACGGATAATTTTCCAAATAATCATATGCTTCACGATGTGACCATGCAGGGTGGAAGGTAAAAAAAATAAAAGAAATTGGGCATCAATTTCCTTGCAAAACTTATCACAAAAGTGCACTTGCAAAAAGTATAATCAACTCCTAAAATTTTCAAATTAGTACAATTGAGTCATTCTATAAATTCCATCCAACTTGACTAATGAAAAATACTGATGTAGCTTTTTTTTTATATCTTCTCTCTCTTATATGGCATTGACATGACTAAAACACAAAACATGAGGTTAAAACGATATCAATTTGGTCTAAATATGATTTTTAAAACACGAGGAAAGGATGGTCCTAGCACTATTGTAACCAGCTTAAACCGTTGGGCTTTTTCACCTTGATTTTATTATTTTACTATATTCTCATGTAATTTGATGAAAGCGCTAATATCAGCACAAAGAGGACTTTCGGTTTGTTGGCAATTTAATTTTTCTACAGAGTTTTTTTGATTTGTGGGAATGGGAAAAGGGAAATGCTTCTTTGCTTGCAAAATCAAATCTCTTCCGCAATTTCCTAGGAGGAAAAAGAATACAACACGACCAAAATCAGGATTTTCCACAAAAAACACAACTTTTTTTTTTATTATTATTAACCGCTGGGATTTGTCCCAATGACCACATTTCCCACATAAAAAGAGGAGGTGGAAGGTTCAAATCCCCACATTTTTAAGAGAGTTGAGATAGATACGATTTAGTTTCAGATGTACTTCATGTGTGAGCTTCGATTCCTATGCTCTATAAAAAGTATGACAAAAGTATGAGAGTGAAAATTAAAGTAAAAATAAAGTAGAACCGACAAAAAAAAAAGAATTGATAATCATTGAATGAAAAATAAATAAATTATAGGTGTCAATTAAATTTTTAGGAAAAAGTCACCAAAATCTAAATTATATTTATTGTGATATATTCATCTTGAACTTTTTTTGAGACTTAAAAAGCTCATTAGCAAATTTACTCGAAATTATTTTCCTTACATAAATAACCTCAAATTTGTACATGTGTAATACATTTGCCCTTTACCAAGGTTCTATTCAATAATTTTGGTTTGTTTTAAGGGATTTTTTTTCTCTATATTAATTTATGACAAATTCCTTGACAAAAAGAATGATAATGATAAATATGCAATAACAATTGATGAATACAATATAGGCCTTCCCTTGCAAGTTGCTCTACAGGTCGTCTGTGGTCAAATGACAGTCTACTTCCCTTCCCCATAGCCGCCATCGTGCAGCCGTCGATGTTTCTTCTCCTAAGCTGGCGCTTCGGCTCGATTTGCCCTAAGGAGGCCAATACCACCCTGACACGTGTAATAAGCCTGGAGCCCACCGCTTCATCGTTGGTCCGTCAAATCGCGCCTTGGCATGAGCACGGTTCAAGGCATACCACAACCCTTTGTCAAGATTAGTAAAACTTGGTTGTAAATAGCTAATAAGATTTTCAAGCTTTCAATTACAACCGGTTCGTTGCCTATTTTTTTCGCGGTGCAGTCGATATTCAAAAATTGAGATTTTCAGTCATAATTCATCGCTTTTTTAGTAACATATAATGTAATCATAATAAATTCCCAAAAAAAAATCTAAAAGCCCTTTACAAAAATGAATCTAGTTATTTGAAAACCAGCTAATAATTCCCTCGCATTGCTTGCTATATCATGTTTATATACAAGATTAATATCACAAAAAATCCCAAATTAATATACATGTGAAAAATTTATCATAAATTAATTTTTTGACAATTAAAAATCTCAAACTAATACACCAATGACAAATTTATCATAAATTAATTTTTTAATTATAAAAAATCTAAAAGTGATAAATTTATCCAAAATTGATATACCTGTGATAAATTTACCCTTCATTAGTTTCTATTAAATTTTACTGTCAAATCGTTAAGTTAGATAATATGCAGTAGTTGATGAATGTATCAATTAGGGATTTTACCATTCGTTTGTCATAGGTGCACCTATTTTCTAGTCTTTCGTGCTATTAATTCAATTTAACAGAATGTATATTTGTCACAAATGTACTGATTTAAGGTTTTTGGCAGTAAAAAATTTAGGATTAAATTTGTTACAAATATATCAGCTTGGGGTTTTTGGTGATAAAAAAAATTAGGATCATTTTTAAGAAAATGTTTTTCAAATTATTCATTTCTCAATAAACAAACTCGTAAATTGTAAATTTCAAAGCTTAGAATGTTTATCTTGAATCCAATTGAAGTTTGGTTGTATTAAATTGGAAATTGCACTTTGTTTGGCATGATATATCTATCGCAACCTAACCTCTTCGAACTAGGGAAGGGATAGTTTATGTTTAGGAATATTGTCAACTTCAAGCCAACGACCTTCTATTGACTTAATCTTACACGACATTGAGCGTTGAATTTTAGCAATTAATCTTACATGAAATTCAATTAATGAGTTGCCACTAACATATTTTGGTCAACTGGAAACCAAGCAACACACGGGAGGATATCTTGCTATATGTGCAACTAGAGGTTTTAATTTTAGGGCTTGATTATATTAATCCTAAGACTAATGCTAGTACCTAACTCGATTACATGCTAGCGAATGCCATAACAACCTATCGACAAAATCTAGGTTTCGTCCTAACCGTTCTAAAATGAAGAAAATAATATCCAAAGTATTAAATGTGCGAGCAAGTATAATCACAAATGAAAATACACAAGTATCCTAATATTGTCCCTAAAAAAAAAAAAAGACAATTAAAAAACAAAGAACCCTAATGCAAAGCCCTAAAGGCTTGTCCATTCTTGGGTTTGTATTTTTTAAGAATTTTCCATTTTTTTATTTTCTAGAATTTTCTTAAAATTTTAATTTTTAATTTTTTCCTGATTTTTTTTAATTTTATTATTTTATGAATTTTCTAGTTTTAAAATTTACACTGTTTTAGAAAATTTTTAATATTTTCGAATTTTATTAATTTTCACTTTTTTGGATTTTCTGATTTTTCGAATTTTTATATTTTCGAATTTTATTATTATTATCATTATTATTTAGGGAACAGGTTCGGCCTGGATTTCTCCGATCCAACCCAATGACCCGACCCATATATCCGGATGTGACCCATGTCGGATTAAGAAGACTTATTTATTTATTGGTTCTAGTTTTGGTTCTTATAAATGAAAGAACACACCCTCCTTCAATACAGCTTCTCGACCGACTTGGACAGCTCACCAACCCGTCTTCAACTTGGACACGCTATTTTTATTCTTTGACCGACATAGACAGAAAATGATGAAAGTTTCGGCTTAACAGCTGTCCTTTTGCATATTACAGCTGAGCGTTCCCTAGCCCCTGCTTGTTGCCGACTTGGATTACCATCAACTCTTCCTTCTGTATTAAGCATACTTGAATCCGAAGCATGCGTAGGCTACTGGGATTTTCCAAAAATGGATTACCTTTTAACGATCTTCTACCTCCCCTACACACGTCTTCTTTCCCGAAACTCTCCTTCATCCTGTGCAGGTCTTCTTCCCGAAGATTACACTGTTGCCAAAACCACACAAATTTTCAACCAAGGCTCGACACTCTAACGCACGAATGGAAATGTAGGCACCTCAGCAGGTAGCCGACCCATACTCAACGCCCGCTCTCCGCCGTCTCTCGTCACCTGCCGCTACCGTTAATCACCGGGAAAATGCCACTAGTGACCACCGTTAAACACCACCATCACATACACATATAGAACATAGAAACGGGTACAAGGAAACACGAAAAGCAATAAGCAGATCAAAGCCAATACATAACAATGCTGAACACTCGACTCTATTCATATCAAGAATTCAACTCGAATCGTGGACATGAACATTCTACAAAGCTCAATTCTCATGCTGACGACATAAGTCGAGACATTGATTTAGCAACAAATAATCACGCATTCTAAACAAGCTGACTTCAACCTGAGCTGATGCAACATAGTTCCCGATTCGGCAATTTCTTCAATATTTTCAAAGCCCTTGGGAGCTTAACAAAGCCTAGCCCATATCGTTTCTTCCTTCTTTGGCACAACTGAAGTCTGTGATGCAAGAGAGGGGGACGCGTCCTTGACTGTGACAGAGCTGTGATCGTGCACCCGTGAGAGAGAGGAGCGACGGACAGGTGATGGGAGCAAGTCCGAACCTTCTAGAATGTTAAGCTGGCAGGGAAATAACGGAACAGATTCCAGGCTGAGGTGAGGTTGTGCACGATCGCTCGAGGGGAGGCGGAACGGTATACAAAGGAGCTGCTCGGGAGAGAGCAAGGGGCCTTGGCCAGAGCATTCGCAGAGGAGGCACTCGCTTGAGAGAAAAACAGAAGATTTTCTTGTTTGTTGGCTTCTCATATTTACTTGTTTGTCGGTTTCTCATGTTGGATATGACCGAGATTTTCTTCAACCGTAATATTTAAAATATGGTGCTTAGTCAATACCGTTGTGGTGCCTATCTTTCCATCTCATTGCAAAAAGTTAACTTGATCAATGAGATGTTGCATAATGTTGTGCCTAATAACTAGGGGGGCGCCTAGTGAATAGAGAGGTTCTAAAGTCAATGAGATGTCGCGTAGTTGCTAGTAAGTTGCACATTCAAGGCGTTATTGCAAAAAGTTTTAAGTGGTCATACTCTGTTTTATTTTTAATTCTTTGGCAATTTTGTATACTGATACTATTGAGATCTGTTCAATTTAGCTTATCTTTTGCTACATCATCAAAATGTGTTTAGTGGAGTGACTCTCAAATTTGGAAATTATTCTATTACACTGGGTTATAGAAATGGGAGAATTTTTAGTATTATTACTAGTTGATTTTTCACCATGGCAATATGGTCCACAAATCGCCACCATCTCAATTCATTCTTGCCTAATGTACTCTATAGTTGGTTGAGTGGTTCCACATTTGTTTTCAATGTGGTATATCTAAGTTTGAATCATGTCATCTCCCAAGTAATTTTAGTGGCTACGTACCTTATCTTGAGGGTGGAGCCTTGCTCAATATACATGAATAGGGTGGTCCGTGCCATCCTTGAGTGGAGCCTTTGTGGCAGCCATATGGTTTTCTAAATGGATAACCTGACTTCTTGTACCTCTTCTTTTAATTATGCGTGTTGTGATATTTTACGCTAAGCTAACGACGAGAATGAGTATCGAGCCTTGTTGGTCTTTTCGAAGACCATATCGAGGTTATGTGAGTTATGCTATTGTACATTTTGTTTTTTTTTCTGAAGATATGGTACATGCGTTTTATTATACGACGGGATAAAATATGACTATCCATTTCTTATCAATTTTTGGTCAAATCAATGTTTTTTCCCCTCATCCAGTTTTGTAATAATTGAGACGATTATGTGGATAGGAAGCTTCTGTGAGATTTACTCATCACAAAAGGGGAAAAAGATGCTAAGACAGACAAAGCAATAGCCGAATAGGCCATCGCTCATGCAAAAGAGCAATTATGATTACTTTATTCTTATGGGAAATTTTAGAAAATATCCTCACTTTTGTACACTCGGAACACCGTCTCCAACTTTGAAAACCCACGAAATTCCTTGGT
Organism: Eucalyptus grandis x Eucalyptus urophylla; assembly: GCA_028830015.1. Classification (NCBI taxonomy): domain Eukaryota; kingdom Viridiplantae; phylum Streptophyta; class Magnoliopsida; order Myrtales; family Myrtaceae; genus Eucalyptus; species Eucalyptus grandis x Eucalyptus urophylla. The sequence continues at coordinate 6,857,157 of CM054200.1, forward strand.
GCAGCCATGGAGAACTTACTAGATGATCGATCCACTTTGTTAGTGGCAAATGTCTCGGTGCTCGATGCTGGTTCATCCCTGTCCATACACACTACGAGTAACAGCGAGCACCGGCATCGAAACTTTCAACCGGTACATGATCGCCGATGTTAGGTTCTATAGACCTTCTTATTCGTTGGTCTAAATGTCTTTTCAGAGTCTGAGCCATTTCAAGTTTTCTCATATTATTCGAATGACATTTAAAACAATCGTTCAAATCAATTCAAGTCTTGTTAATTGTCATTCTCCATTCTCAATTTTGAGATTCCGCTTTTAATTGGCATCCCTCCCCCCTATAAGTGCTTCTTGACATGCTAAGCTCCACATATTTGTATACGGATAAAGGGGGATCGATTCCATAAAAGATGGATCATAACATTATATATAATGGGAAACTTTCAAATAATAACTTAAATTGTTTTTTTTTTTTCGAATGTGGACTTTGATTTGAATGAAGGTTCAAAATGATCAACATAGTGTTAAATAAGAGCTTCAACTTAGAGGCTAACCAAATCTTATTCACACCGAGAGTGTACTTTTGTCGAGGGACTTTTTTCTCCTTTCTTCTTTTTTTTTTTTTTTTTTTCTCTTCTTTCTTTATATTGCTCACACCTCCTTTGCCTTGCATCACCTCCGTCTCGACAACAGCATCAACCTCCTCACCAACGAGATAGAGCAGATGCAAAACAATTTGAACAATTTAGAAAAATAAGAAAATGAAAAGAAACTCGAGAAGGTGTGCAGACTTTCTATTCAAATTCTATGCCCTTTTATAGTTTCGTAGCCTCCCCATCGTCGAAATTCACGAGCTTGCTCTCCATCTTGCAACTTCCGATGCACTTGTCAATTTTCGCAATTAATCGAATGTCATACAAATATTTAAGATCCCATTAATAAAATCGACAAATTTGATATTTATATAATAAATTTATAATTAAGTAGGTGATTTTGTATGTCATTTTACGTTCAGACGGATGTCAACCCTCTTTTAAACTTTCAGTTTCATAAATTAATAATTGAAATGCGTTGACACATCCATATTGGCATCGAACGGAATGGGAATGCAGATGTGCGTGACGTCTCAACGCCACTTGTCGGGAAAGGTAATTATTTCCCGACATGCGGCGCATGGGTCCAATAGGATTAGCCAACTCTTGGGTTATGTGACACGTGTCGATAATGCTCATCAAGATCCCATTCTAAGAAGGGTAAGTGAATTTCCAAATTCTCTTTATTGGTTATGATTTCTTAAGAGTACTGAGCGTGCAAAAACTCGAAAAGTAGGCAAGCATCTGCAATCTTTAAAACTAGCCTTCTTTATTTTAACTAAACTTGAGTGAGATCTTCAAGATGTCTTTTTTGTTCCGACTAACGTTGTCTTTTTATTTTTTATTTTTTTAGGTTAGGCTTTTTCTTCGTGTACGTTCTTTTTAAAAAAATAAATAAATTCCAATATTTTTAATCGTTAATCCAATTTCTCAAGCGTAAAATCCGACTAAATTCAATCAATGCTCAAAGGGCATCAGAGTACAACTCGGATTAAAATGCTGCAGTGCATAGATTTAGCTTTTCGCAGATTACTTTTTATTTTATTTTATTTCTCTGCCCGCGCGCTATACAAAATGGATTGGATTTGATTGGGTTTGATGTCGGGGGGATTTCGTTGGACAGGAAAAAATTTAGATAACTGCATGGCGAACGCTCGCACGCTGCGCAAGGGGATCGTCAAGACAGGCCGGTTCAACATACTGTCCAAGGAAGACAGCGTGCTACTCGTCGCCCCTCCACATAAGCAAACTCAGTTCCATATCATTTACGATATTAACAAGAACAAAAAAGCAAAAGAACATGCTAAGCAAACGCAGTATACCCATATTAACCAGAGAGAAAAATAAAAAAGAAAAAACAGCAACGAACGTTGATCTGCACCAAACACCCTATACCCCCATATTAACAAGCCAAAAAAAAAAGAAAATAGCAACAAATGCGGATCGGCCGCCGCGGGTGGTCGCCGCCATCAATGATGGCGGCAACCCTTATTTACCTGGCCGATTTAGAAATCACTTTTTAGCGGATCGGCACCGCCATGGTTGCCGCCATCAATGATGGCTGGCCATCCTTATTTACAAGCCGATTTAAGTACGAGAAGTGGATGTCACTTCTCGTACGCTGAACCACTCCCGCTTCCGCCGCCCTAGCAGTTGCGGGCTGCCCGATGCTGCTGAAGCTCCGAGTCGAGCTTGAAGACAGCATTACACCGCCCACATTTGAAGGGAGCTTTGCGGTGGACGGCTTCTGTATGGTGTTTAAGTCCTTCTTTGGTGAAGGTTTTCCCGCACCCGGGGTAATTGCATGCCGAAGTCCCCGTGGTCTTCGGCATGATGGAGGAGAAAATCGAGGGTTGAGGGCAGAGTTAAGATGACGGAATGATGGAGGAGAAAATCGAGAGTTGAGGACAGAGTTAAGATGGGTTCACAAACGAGGTTTATATAGCAGAGGAGGAAAGACACATGGGCAAAGGAGCAGATTAAGCAAACTAAAAAAATGAAAAATGAGATATTTAATCATGCACATGGGCAAAGGCGGCACCTTCTTTTTTTGTAGTAATAATAATTTTTTTGTCTTTTCTTTTCTTTAATTGGTTTTTCTTGGGGGTAGGGGGGGTCCATAATTACCATTGTGTCGATGGATCATGTTGACCAATTGGCAAAGTGGTGGCATTTCGCATCTTCGTCATCGTATTTGTATTTCATTATTGGCAAAGTGTTTGTAGGACATGCATAATGCATTTCCTACAAGATATTGAAAGGGCATGCATAATGCATATTAGTTGTAAATAATATTACTAGAAATGTTTCTCAAACTAATGAAATACAAACACAACAGCGAAAATGCGAAATGCAACCCACGTAATTGATGGAAAAAATTGCTCAAATAGGCTTTGCGAGCTGCTCAAGTTTTAGATATTTCAAGTCTACTAGAAGTTCAATTCAATTCAACTCCATCGAACTCAATAAAAATCATGTGATTTAGACATTTTTTTGGGATAATATCACGAAAAACCTTAAACCGATGCGTTTGTAATAAATTTACCTTGAAAGAAACATTTAAATTGGTACACACTTGACAAATTTACCTTTCATTAGTTTCGATTAAATTTTATGTCAAATTGCCGAGTTTAATGACACGCGATAGTTTACAAGTGTACTAGTTTAGAGTTTTACTCTCCGTTTTTCACATGTGTAATAGTTTAGGGTTTTTTTATGATATTAATCCAATTTAATTGAAACCAACAGAGGGAAAATTTCTCATGAATAGTTTGGGATTTTTTGTGATAAAAAAAATAATTTGAGATAAATTAATTATAAGTGTATAAGTTCAAGGTTTTTGTGATATTAATCATTTTTTTTTAATCTCGAGAATAAGTTGTACTCTCTCTTTCTCCCTTTGCTTGTGTCGAAATATAATAATCGAGCTTTATTTTGGTGCTAGTATTCTCATACCTAAGTACCATATTCAAAAGTTCTAGTTGTCATCACATTGCCACCATCCTTCGACCAAACAAAAAAGAAAAGAGTACATCCAAATTCATCTCAATTTCGTTCTTATGCATTGTGGGGCGTTTGAAGAGGGGGCATTCGATTAGGTTTTTTTTCTTTTTGGGTCATCTTGCGAGACTAGTGCAATGAAAAAGTCGATTTCATGATCCTGTTCTGAGTCGCTTTCCATGCATTTGAAAAGGGAGCATTCGATTAGGGCTTCTTCTTCTTCTTTTATAATTCTTTTTGGGTCATCGGGCGAGACTGACTGCAATAAAGAAGTCGCTTTCATGATCCCGTTGTGACTCGCTTTCCATGTGTTCGGTGAAGGGAATGATGACAAAGCGATGCCCCTCTTTCTTTTTTCACTTGCCCATCTCGTTTCGGTTCTTAGCCAATAGGACGATAATGATGGCGATAACGACATTTTTGCGGCCGTTAAGGGCAGCGAGAATGAACGGCGAGCTTTTGGACTTTAATATATTTTCGATGCGTTTGACATAAACGGCGAGCTTTTAGACTATTCAGCAACGATTTCATCGATGGAGGGCAAGTAGGGTGACCACGAGAGTGACTTCTTGCCACCATTTACATGGTTAGGACGTAGAGTTCGGAACACTATTAAATTTGATCGCATGCGGATTGATGTTTTGAGATTGGTTACGCAATAAGAGCAATCAACTTTATAAACTTCACCAATTACAATCATTATGCGTTTGAGTTAGATGATGATAATGGCCTTCTGCAGTTATTTATACAGTAATAACAGCAACTTTTGAACTTTGTTAATTTGATCAATTGTTTGTTAACATTTTTGAGAAATCGACAGGAAAAAATAGAAATTTGCAGTTTCATTTTTTTTTTCTTTTTTTGTCCTTTCTAAGATTAATCAAAAAAAGGTCCTGGAATTGCGGTCGGCCAATGCTATCAGGGTAATGCACGACTATTTTTATTTTAATTTCCTTTCGTGTACTGCATAAGGAAATTAATTAAAGTGTCGACCAAATTGAACATTGACTTGACCGGTGAAACACCACCGCCCCATTTCGCCTCGAAATTCTTCTTGTCATTGAAATGAGAATTAATGAGAATGAGAAACGTTAAATGCGTCCCCCATAGTTTCTTTTTTATAATTCTTATTATTTCAGAGAAGAAAAATAGTAGGAGACTCGCTCTAAAGGGAATTAAATCAATGAGTCTATGCTTACAATTATTTTTAGACCGATCTTTACAATATGGTTTTTTCCCCATCTAATTATACAGGCACAAGTGTCTTCATAATATTTTTCTAACTTTCAACCAAATTGAACGTTAACTTGACCAGTCAAACACAATCACCCCATTTCCCCTCGAAATTCTTCTTGTCGTTGAAATGAGAATTAATGAGAATAAGAAACGTTAAATGCGTCACCCATAATTTCTTTTTATTTTATTTTATAATTCTTATTATTTCAGCGAAGAAAAATAGTAGGAGACTCGCTCAAGAAGGAACTAGATCGATGTGTCTATGCTTGCAATTATTTTTAGACCAATCTTTACAATATGCCTTTTTTTTTTTTTATCCTAGCTTATTATATAAGCACGAGTGTCTTGATAATATTTTTCTGACTTTCAAATTGCCGGAATAAATAAAGATTTAAAGCTTATGGTGCATCCAATTTCAAATCCCAATTGCAATTTACATTTTATAAATAAAAAAAGCTGGTATAATTATAAGAATTATCTTATATTAAATCGTTTAGTTGTTATCTTGGTGTCCATGCCGTTTGCTAAGCACTGATTTGAGAATCATAATGCTATTTTTGAGAAAGGTTAATATAACAAAAAATCCTAAATTAATACATATGTGACAAACTTATCTCAAATTAATTTTTTTACCACAAAAAATCCAAAACTAGCACACTTTTGACAAATTTATCACAAATTAGTACACTTGTGATAGATTATCCTCTATCAGTTTTAGTTAAATTATACTGTCAAATTATTGAGTTTGATGACATATGACATTTATCTCCATTTGTCACAGTTGTGCCATTTTTTGTGAATTTTTTTGTGATATTAATCTAATTTAATAGAGGGTATATTTATCATAAATGTACTAATTTAGGATTTTTGACCGTGAAAAAATTAATTTGGATTATATTGATCATAAATATATCAATTTGGGATTTTTTGTGTTCATTTTGGATAAATTTGTCATATGTTTATCAGTTTAAGATTTTTCGTAGGAAAAAAAATAATCTTAGGTAAATTTTGCATAGGTATACCGGGTAAGAGTTTTTTCTATGATATTAAGCCTTCTTTTGCTGCCAAGAAGAGAACAAAAAAATTATTAACAGTAGACAAAAATTACAAAGAAAAAACGATAAACGATAAATCAATGTGATGGTTGCAACCACCATCTGAATAATTTAAATAATTTTAAAAAATAGATGATCATGGAAAGTAATTAAAAATTGGTACGTGAAATCGCATCAAAAGGAGCATAAAGGCGTGATGCCATTGACGGTAGTTGTTTCAGGAAAAGGTCAACCGGGAGTCAGATATCTAGGTGCGAGAAATTTCCTTCTAGTTTTCTTTCCGTTTTCTATTATTATTTTTTGGGCCTTTCCCAAGCCAATTTTTTGGCTTCGTTTTCCGACGTGCCGTTTTAATTTGTAATATTTGGACGGCTTAAATTCTTCCATTGTCATGATGTGTTGTGCCATGCATGCGGTTTTGCGAGAAAATCAATTGACATATTGAATTGAATTATATATTTTGGTAGTCTTGTGATGAAATATTCATATCTTGCAATCGCCCTCTTATGAATTATCAACTTCTTGGCTCAGAGTCACACAACTTGTTGGGGGTAATTATTATATAAAATATATTCAACTTTATTGAAGGACAAATTTGATATTATGTCACTTCAATTGATGTAACCATCCTTCATGTTATAAGGAAAGGTTCCTTCGATATTTCTGGAAAAAGGAAAAAGAACAAAGAAGTTAAAAGGTGGTAATTAACTTGCCAGGGTTTGCTATAGGAAGGGACTCAACTTTGCTTGAATATTATTTTCTTCTAATAACATGAGATATACTAGCTTCTCAAATTATCCACTTTCTATGCATGTAAAGCATAGTGCCTAATCCACATACATCGATCGAGTGTAATAAGGCTCCCACTCATGAGAGTATTAAGAGGTGACTTCTAAAGTTACTCTTAGTTGGATGTTGGGAGTCGCTTTGATTTGAACGTGGAATTCAATGGTTCGAAGCCAAAGAATTAGCTACTTAATTAATTCTTGCAAATAAAACAAGGTATGGGACTTGAAAGAACAAAAAAAACTAATAACGAATCAAGTGAGTATCATTTGAAGGATATGGTTTTAATTGATTTGATGTAAATCAATGATGTAAAAAAAATACCAAGTCACATGTCTCCGTGTGATATTATTACTTATGAAGCAAAGTGAAAGCTACATAATCATCATGACTTGGAAGCAATTTGAAAGAATAAAGAAAAATCAACGCGGCGTAGCCCATGAAAAATTGGTATATCTATAACAAATTTACTTTGCACTAATTTCCATTGAATTAGATTAATATCACAAAAAATCACAAGTTGACGAAAAATAGAATCCCAAACCGGTACATCCATTAATTGTCACGTGTTATTTAACTTAGCAATAATTAACAAAAAATAAATTTATTATAAGTATACCAGTTTAAGGTCTCTATTGGTACAAAAAAATAGTTTATGTATCAATTTGAGCAATTTTTTTTGTGACGTTAATCCTTATTTAAATATGCACTAACAATGCCCCCACATCACTTGCTATGTTGTCTTTATATATATATTAATCTTATTGTAATTAGGAAAAAAAAACATTTTCCTGGCAAATCGAAGAAATCTGAAAAATGAAAAGAAAAGGAAAGAAAAAAAAAAAAAAACACATGAAAGCCTCCCAACAGGAAAGAGCGGTACCCTCTCCACAGTCCCAAAAGCTAATTTCGCCTTCTTGTCTTCACCAAAAGAAAGAGCGGTGGCTTCCTCTCTCTCTCTCTCTCTCTCTGTGCGACTGCAAATGGCTCTCGTCGACAGGCTCACTGCTTCCTCCTCCTCCTTCGTAGTAAATCACTATGCTTATGGGGTGGTGATGACAGAGTTAGAAAAATAGAGGAGCCTGTTTTGGTTCATCTAAACATCTGGGTCAATAAGATGAAAGTCTTTTTGTGAACTTCATTGGCTGCACTGAGATTATTCTTCTACCTAACAGAACCAAGAGCGGATGGATCAGAATGTTGTGCGGAAGCCACGCATGTTCCAAAATGATAAAAAAAGATTGTGAAAGACGTGACTATGTCGAGTCACAATGAACTGTTTTATCAATCGCTAATGGATATATGATGTGTCTACAACTATACCAGGAGAAGAAGTGACTGTCACCTTGAAACAACAAGAGATGACGGTGATCCAAAGCCAAGAAGGCAAGCGCAAACCACAGCACTTGTTCAGTCTCAGGCTTAGTAAGTGCTAGACCAAAAGTAGGCATTTATTAATGAGAGCAAAGATGGGCAAGGATCAACTGTCCAGCTCATTGCCTCTATTGGAGTCTATACAAATCAAAATCGTCCGCAGTTCACGAATAAAAAAATTTAGAGTTACCTTTGTTCGCATTTAGATAGATTTGAATACTAGGTAAAGACACTGTCGGAGGTAGGGGATCTCCTATTCAAGTGAATATCGGTAGGAGGTTAGGATAACATTCAATTTTTACACGAAGGAGTCAAGGATCTATAATGAGACTTGCAAGTTTGAGACAAAAACAACATATAGTTGTGCAGTAAGTGTAATGAACCGTCTTCAAATATATATTTTGAATTGGCACTCTGTTATTGGAGTGTCATAAATAGGGTGGTAGCAGGAAGAAGAGCGTTGCTTGCTGGAATCATCGGGACTATTGGCTGGCTGTATTGATCATGGCATGCTATCAAAAGGAAGAGACTACGAACATTTTCCCATACTTCATAAGCGGATCGAGTGATATATTGTCTAGCTTGTAAATTATTATATATTAAATATCTACACAAGCTCATGATGGGACCATGCAAAGTTACAAAAGAGAATATTGGCCTTTGGAAGTTTTGGTAGTAGTATCGTTTCCCTTCCTCTTACTCATAAGAGGGCTGTTTCATGTTTCATATATGAATTCCCGTGTTTGATGTTTCATATAGGTATTTCTGTACTTTCAAATGTTGCTTCTTTGATCTAGAAGCGATGCAAGTGCTACGAATTCCGAGTACAATTTCTTGACCTCGTGCATTAGTTTCTCTTCTTGGATGGTTCTACTTTGTTGCATATCTAATCCAATTTCATATGTTACTGTACAGATATTGTGGAAAAGTCATATCATGCCGATTGAGTTCAGTAAATATTATTGAGGTTGACTTTATCGACTTGACTTGAATATAAAGCGGATAATATTTTCATATAACATGTCAAACACAATCCCTATGGACCATGTGCAATCTCAAAAGCAATGCTTTCAATCGTCATACACCACATAGAAAGATTAACAAAATATGCATAGTGGATGACTTAAAATACAAGTCGCACAAGATAAGCAAATCTTGCTACAAATAATTACTAATAGAAGGCTACTTCTAAAATTCTAGGATTTTTTGGGAGATCAATGTAGCGCTACCTCAAAATCTTGGTTCAATCCATAGAGGTGGAGATTCAATCCATAGAGGCCGATCAACATTACAATCAATTCTTTTATCGAACTCAGTTCTTCTATCTTCCATGTAGTATATTCCGATGTCCACGCAGCTGGTAAAAGTAAATACAGTTCGGCATGATAGCTTGTTGGTTCTCATCAATTTGTACAGAAAAGGAAGAGTTAAAACCCACGAAGAGGGACATTTTCCCCATGCTCTCAAGCTTCGTCCACTTTCTAGCATCTAAATCAATGACCAAAACCTGAAAACTGGAGGTTTCACCCTCTCGTAGTGTGAAATGTGAAACCAGCAAGAGACACCCTCCGACTCCATCAAGTACCACGACGCGCTAAGACCTCAACGATCTTGAAATTCCAGAGGCATCTCCAATATGTAATGTATGACATCAAAAACACCATTATCCGGAGTAACAATTTCCACTCATCATTGCCGGGTTTCCAAAAAGCTAATGGTCTGGAGGGCCAGCGAATGACCATGACCGTATGGTTTGGAGATGAAGCGGGGCTTGCAGATAAGACACACTTGGCAAGGAAAGCTCGGTACATGTTCGCCCACTCATCTTCCTGGGGATCTTCGGGATCCCAGCCTGGATAGCAACCGGGGAAATTGTCCAAACTAGGGAGCTTAATGATGTCGTCGCTATAGCGACTGGCAGCACGGGACGGGGGATTTAGCATGTGGATTCCCAGATCTTGGCCGATAGTGAAGATCCAACCCCCGGAAGAGAAGCACCTCTTCTTCCCCTTCACTTCCGGCAATAGAACACTGTGAATTCGCAAACGGAAGGTCCGTAAAACTCAGCCCCTCGTCATCCTCGAGCATCCACCATGGGTAATCGAACCTCTTTTCGAATGCGGCAGTACGCCATGTCAAGCACACGGATCGGAACGCGAACCAATCCTCTAGAAGAAGTCGTCTCTAGCACAGTCCTAGCAGCTTTGGGTGGAGATTGGACCAATTCTCCGCCGTTGTTTTTATTTTTATTTTTTTCTCGGAAATTCTCGGCCATTGTTGTTGATTCACGGATTTGAGAGAAAGCAGAACATCTGCAGGTTGTGCAGAGAGAGAAAGGGGGAGCATTTATATGATTCATAAATCCAAAAGGGGAGAGAAAATATTTATATATTTGTCGCTCATAAAAAATAGGGAAAATACCACTAAAAACCCTAAACTTTGCCTACAGTGACAAATTTACCCTAAACTTTTTTTCTTGACACAAAAAACCGTGAGACGAAGACGACACTTTAGGCAAAGTTTGTAAAGTTTGGGGTTTTTTATGTAAAAAAAAAAATGGAGTAAATTTTTCACTTTATGCAAAGTTTGGGATTTTTGGTGGTTTTTTCTCTAAAAAAAAAAAAATAGATTCATATCGAATATGAATAGAAAAAATGAAAACAGAATGCTCGTTTAAATTATGTTGATTAGATTACAACTATCTTTCCGCATATACATTGCTAAAATAGATAAGTGAGGGATATATCGTCCCGCCAAAAGAGAAAATCAAATAATATATTTATTGTCAGATTTGGGTATAGAGAGATTCTTTAATCGGAATGCGAACCAGTCCTCTAGAACTTAGAAGAAGTCGTCTCGAGAACTTTATCGGCCCAATTCTTTGCCATTGTTTTTCTTTTCTTCTTTTGGTGCTCCGCCTCTGTTGTTTTGTGGATTTGAGAAAAAGCAGAAGATCGGCGGGTTATGCAGAGAGGGAGGAGGATTTATATGATGCATAATTCCAAAGGGGGAGAGAAAATATCTATATAGTTTCCACATATAAAAAGATACACTCAAACCAAATGATTAAAATACATTGCTAAAATAGATTTTTTAAAAAAAAAAAGGACTATTTCATTTAGCCAAAAGAGAAAATTCAAATAGCGTAATTCTTATCAGATTTTGGTATCATGAAGTGAGGAAAATTGCAAATAAAGGGATGTGTGAAGCGAAGGTTTGAGTAAAAGTGAGAAAATTGTGGAGAAAAAGAACTTATATTTTAGTTATTTATTTTGATATAATATGCTTTTGCATTTATAAAAAAGAATGCATTTCATTGTGATCAAATATGTTGAGACATTTTATTAAAAAGAAGAGATCCGATGATTTTCATGCGGTGAAATTTTATCAACTTGCCAATGGTTCACCTGTTTTAGACATAATTATTTTTGTGAGGAAATTCTTAGTTATATGTCAGAAATGACTGTGATTAATAAATAGGTATTAAGAATAAGCTACCTTTTGTTTTCTAATGGTATCTATAAATTAACTTAAAAATCATCTACTAAAACGGAGCAATCGCAAGGATGCTAAAGGGGCGAGTCCTAGATTTCGCCATAATTAAAAATAAAAGTATTCTATCATTGATTTGAAAATCGTGATACACTTTTTGATTACCAAATATACAGTCCCATTGTTTAGGTAGAGAATCTTTTAAGTTTAGATATTTATAGTTAGAGATATTTAGTTTATTATTTTCATTTATTTAGTAGATTCCTTTTTTAGTCAACATCTCTTGAGTATAAATAAATTACTTGCATATATATTGAGAAAGAATTTTTCTTTATTTATCGACTCCCTTATCGACTTCAATAATTGGGTTTTTCTAGCCGTAAAGACCCTAGCTCTTGAATTTTCCCCAAATCATCGCTCTTATGGTGCTGTTGGCTTGTGTCGCAGCTGATGTCTCTACTTCTTCTTCCATGTGCAGCCATGGCAACCTCAATCGGAATGCCTCGCTATCTCTTCCGCATTTCGCTCACTATCGGCGTCTGTCGACATCCTTGTCAATTGTTATCAGGTGATTTCCCTCGTTCAAATGTTAGTTTGCTCGTTTCCCTGCTTAGGGTGCAGTCCAACTGAGAAATGAAGCGGAATAACTTCTTATTACTCGGTTGCTCATTCACCAGCAGACGAGAGTTAGCTTGGAAGGATGTCATGGCAGAGGGACGATCCAATGTGAAATTGATACTTTTTCGGTATACTTTGCTAATGCGCCACTCTTGTCCATCATGGCTAATATTTTCAAGGCCTTACTAATCCACAAATCGTTCATTGCATTCACTGTTATCTGCCGTTTCTGCACCTCTGTTTTGTCCATTCGGTGAACCGCTCACGGCAGATTACATTTTCTTACAGCTTCTTGGTCTCCCTGATCAAGCAAAGAAAGATGAGATCGTACGGTCAGTTATGCAATTGAAACGTGCTAAAGTAGAGGATGGCGCTTGGTAATTGTCGCTTGGGCGTTTAACATGGACATCGACTTTCAATTAAGTTTAGCTTGTAGCTAACTAGCTTAATTAGTGTCCTTTTTGCTTAGCTCCAAAAGGGTGAATCTTTCTTTCTTTTGGTGATGATTGATAGGTGGTTGTTTAATTAGAGTGAGTGTTAGCATCGAAAATGGTACGATTTCGTTTGGTATTATTTTGTAGTTGGATTGTACCATAATTATAATGCCACATGTTAAAAAACCCTTAAGGTGTGTGTGGGACAACCCCGGTTTATGTTAATAAACCTTTAAAACTAGCTTCTCAGGACTTTGGTGGACCATTCTCTCACAACACCCATGAAATAATTATTAAATATCCTTCAAAGATTAAAATGCTTTCATTTTTTATGATCACAAATAGTGAATGAAAATTTTACCTAATATCCTCCAATTAATTTCTAAATGAAGCAGTCCGATTGGCCTCAGTTACGATAGACCGACTTAATATATATACTTTTTGTCATTCTATTTTGCATTTGTAAACAATGGACTTCTATCTTGTTTCCCCAAGCACGATGAAAGAGGGAAATACCCTCTCTAGAATTAGCGATAATTGGGTAGTTTGAGGCAGAGGCCAAAGGTTGAGCTTAATATATCCCCAAGCCTACCCTTTACATAAAAGTTAGATAGAAATTTTCAGGTCAAGTTTCGACCAAAGTGGGGCAGGCCAGATTTCCTTGTGCATGCAAGCCCACTTATGCGCCTTTTGAACCTCAATGGTCGGTTGATTACCTAAACATTTTATTTTTATCATGAGAAATTATATTCATTGCGTTCATAGTTGTATTTTTCCTCCACAACCCGGCTAGTCGAGAAAAAAAGATTTCATCACATCAAACATTAGTCTATAAAATTTGAGTACGATGTCAACTGACTCAGCAATTTAATTTTTGCTGAACAAGATGTTCAGAAAGAAAATTTGATTCGCTCATCGAATTGAAAGCCCAGCCCAGGTAATATCCATTATCCTTAGGGCCCACAAGCCCAAATCCACAATATTCCCGCGTTCTGCTGCTCATCTGCCGTTTTGGTGTAAACTACATTTAATCTGATATTGTACAAATATTTGTACAGTATTTTCTTGGATGGTTCTTCCTTTGTTCATACCTAATCCAATTTAATCTGATATTGTCTAAATATTATGGCGAAGTCATGTCATGCTGATCAAGCTCATTAAATTTTATTGAAGTTGACTTTATTGACTTGAATTGAATATAATTAGGATAATATTTTCATAAAACATGTCAAGCGCATGGTCTCTACGGACTATGCGCAGTCTCAAAAGCACACTTGGGTAAGCATGTGTTAGAAAATTTGACATCTGATCAACTCTCTCGACATTCGAGTCTGAAATTGCAACACGTGTGTTCAGAATTTCAATACATACGAGGTCAATTTTAAAAAATTTCAATAAATAAGGGATCATAATATAAACATGTAAAAAAATAAAAATAAATAGAAATAATAAAGGGGGAAAGAAGGAAAACCTAGTCTTCTTATTTATTTTGATTCTCACTTTTCGTGACACATAATTCATCTTCAATTTTTTTTCTCTTTTCTTTCGACACACGAGTCCAAAATGTGGATTGATTGTTTTTTTCCTTCAAGTTTTATGGATTATTAGAATGGACTTGAATTTGTCAAATTGAAATAATAAATGATATTAACAAATGGATTAATATTTTTAGTGTAAATTCATTGTAGCCTCCTTTTAATTATTTATTTATTTGTGAATTTGAATCGAATTAATTTGATTGAAATAATAACAAAAAAAATGAAAATATGCATTTAATATACATCGTGTCTTAATGTGTCAAAATTCTCTATTTTTAAGAAATAACCTATCAACGTGTCGTGTCGTGTCGTGTCGTGTTGTGTTATGTGACGTATGTCGTGTGCAAGCATCGAAGTTACTTAGCCCAGGCTAGGGCATCAAAGACCCAATCCTGGATTCTAAGGTCTTGGGAATGAGAGTTAGGGTTCTAATGCCCAAGTGCAGATTTTACTATCCAAGCACTAATATCTAGTCATATTAAGAAAATTGATTTTAAAATTTTTCAAAGAGGAAATATTTTGCCAACTCATATATGGATTATCAATTCTCATTTAAGTGATTTACCAATTTTCGAAATAAATTATCAACTAGTTTTGAGTTATCAACTCTCATTTAAGTTACTTATTACTTTCGTGCTTTTAATTTATCAAATTTTTGATAATATATATCCATTCTCATTTGTCGTTTCTTCCAAAAACATTAAATCTATGAACTAGTTTTTTCTTGAACCTATTTCAGAAACTTGCAAAAAATTTGATTTAGCTCAGACTACATTAACTGCCTCACCAGTGTTTATTACTTTAAATGAGACTCAGAAATGGAGATTTATATCAGACTTATATCACACTCTGCCAATTTCGACAAGACTTATTTTAATAATATAAGTTATCTACGTGGCTCACGAAAAAGCTGACTTAGCGGATGATGGTGAAAAACGTCATCTTTTTTGCCACAAAATTGCCACCTCAGCGATAAGCCCCTAGAATTGATTAAAAAATTAAAAAAAAAAAAAGGGGGGGGGGGGGGGTGGGGGAAGAGAGCTTCGACGAGGGCTATGGAGGCATGCAACGTTCTTCAATGTAAAAAGGTGAAGATTCTTCAATTGCGTTTTGCCAACGTTGTTTGGGCAAAGAATACGTCTATGACACGTTCTATGACTGGAAAAGTATCGAACATACATGAAGAAAACAAATTAATTGAAATGTCAAAATGTCAACCACGTTGAACGTTGACATGACCAGTAAAACACCGCATTCCCTTCAATTTTCTTCCTTGCGTTAAAATGAGGTTGGGATGGCATTCATTTTTTACACGGAGGAGTCAATAATCTATCATGAACCTGGAAGTTTGAGACAAAAACAACATATAGTTACGTGGTAATTATAATGAACCATGTTCATATATTTTTCTTTTGAATTGGCACTCTGTCATTTGAGGGTCATAGGCAGGGTGGTAGCAGAAACAAGAGTGTTGCTTGTTGGTATCATCAAGACTGTTGACCGTATTAATCATGGCATGCTACCAAAAGGAAGAGACTGCGAACATTTTCCCAAGTAATCCTATGCTTGATAAGTGGATCCAGTAACATATCGTCTAGCTTGTAAATAATTATATCTCAAATATCGACACAAGCTCTTGACGTGAGCTTGCATAGCGGAAGGTTACAAAAGAGAATATTGGCCTTCGGAAAAATTGGTAGTAGCATTGTTTCCCTTCCTCTTACTAGTAAGAGAGCTGTTTCTTGTTTGATATGTGAATTCCTCCACTTTTAAATGTTGCTTCTTTGATCTAGAACCGATGCAACGGTTACGAATACAATTTCGTGACCTGCATTCTATCTCCCACTTGTGACCTGAGTTCTATCTCCCACTTGCACCGGTCCCTGTTTTCTCTTCTTGGATAGTTCTTCCTTTGTTGCATACATAGTCCAATTAAATTGATACTGGACAAATATTGTGGTGAAGTCATTGTTGGATATTTCAATAATATTTTGAAATATGCAACAATAATAACTTCGATAAAAGTTATGACCACGTTGAAGACCATCATTATTTTTAATGGCTCTTTTAACAGAGCTATTTTGTCTAAATATAAAAATAAAATCTCATAAGATAATCTAAAAAAATACACTAAATGAAAGAGAATATCCTCTCTTTTTTTTTTTTTTTTATAAATAAAATCTTTCATTTTCCTTTTCCTTTTTGCTGGGTTATACACAAAAGTTGTTTTGTTTCCTTCTAATACACAAAAGTTGTTTTGTTTCCTTTTAATATTCAGTGCGGAGTATAAATGAAAGTATGTTAGGTATGTTGTATGTTGTATCTTGAGAGGATAGCCACTGAAATTGCCTCAGACATTTGTTTTTTCTATTTTTTAATCCTTCGCAATGTATTAACAGTTATTATTAATTTTATGTATTCTAAACTTTTTCCAACAGTCATGTCATCCTAGTTGACTTTATCGACTTGAATTGAATATAATTCAAAAACATGTCAAGAGCACAAACTCCATGGACTATGTGTAATCTCAAAAGCAACGCTTTAACAGTTGTCGTATACCACATAAAAAGATTAATAAAATATGTACTTTCCATTGCCAACTTAAAATTCGAGTCCCATGCAAGATAAGCAAAATTCTTACCAATGAAAATTACTAATAGAAGGCTACTTCTAAATGTCTATAAAATCCTACTTCAACTTATTGACGGAAGATCGATTTAGTGCTACCTCAAAATCTTGGTTCAATCCACAGAGGCGGAGATTCAATCCATAGAAGCAGATGAAAATTATAATCAGCTTTTTTGTCAAACTCAATTCTTCCATCTTCCATGTGGTATATTCCGATGTTGTCCCTACTGCTAAAGTAAATACAGTTTGGCTTGATAACTTGCTGGTCGATCTCATCAACCTGTATTGAAAAGGAAGAGTTGAAACCCACAAAGAGGGATACATTCCCCATGCTCTCAAGCTCCGTCCACTTTCTCTGAAAACTGACGGTTCCATGATATTGCTCTCGTTCTTCGAATCGTTGCTTTTGCTCTCGTTGTTCAAATTGTAAGATCAGCAATAGACGGCCCGCCGACTCCACCAAGTACTCATTTTTAGCAAAATTTATGCTATCTCGAAATTCCGGAGATTCCGGAGTCTCCAATATAACTTGAGTTGTTGGATATGGTCCATCCACATCACAAGTGAATATAACAGCCTGGTAGCCAAGGGCAACAAATTGCCCCTGGTAATGTATGACATCCAAAACACCATTATCTGGGTGGTCCGGGAGTGTCAACTCTTTCCACTCCTTATTTCCGGGTTTCCAAAAGACTAATGGTCCGGAGGGCGAGCAAATGACCTACCGTATAGTCTGGAGATGAAGCGGGGCTTGCAGACAAGAAAAATTTGCGGAGGAAAACCCGGCAATAGTCATCCGGCTGTTCTTCTGCCTCGGGAACCCAGTTGGGTAGTGTTTTTGCACTAGGAAGCTCAATGATGTCGTCAGCACGTGACAGGGCACGTGACAGGGGATTCAGCATATGGATTTTCCAATCCTTGCCGATAGTGAAGATCCAACCCCGTGAAGAGAAGCACCTCTTGCCCTTCACTTCCGGCATTAAAACTCTGTGAATTTGCGAACTGAAGGGGCTGTAAAACTCAGCCCACTCTGTCTTGGTGTTCTCATTGTCCTCGAGCATCCACCATGGGTAGTCGAACCTCTCTTTGAATGCGGCAGCACGCCACGTCGAGCACACGGATCGGAATGCGAACCAGTCCCCTAGAAGAAGCCGTCTCGACTCTTTGAATGCGGCAGCACGCCACGTCGAGCACACGGATCGGAATGCGAACCAGTCCCCTAGAAGAAGCCGTCTCGAGCACAGTTCTAGCAGCTTCGGGAGGAGATCGGGCCAATTCTGCGCCATTGTTTTCTCTTTGTTTTTTTTTTTTTCTTTTGGTCGTACTCCGCCGTTGTTGATTCGCGGATTGGAGAGAAAGCAGAAGATTGGCGGGTTGTGCAGAGAGAGGGGCGAGGATTTATATGATGCATAATTCCCAAGGGCAGAGAAAATATTTATATATTTGCCACAAATAAAAAGATACACTCAAACCAAATAGGAAATAACTATATTTTCAAAAATACATCGCTGAAATAGATAAGTGAAGAATATATCGTCGAGCCAAAAGAGAAAATCCAAATAATATAATTCTTGTTAGATAAGTGAAGAATATATCGTCGAGCCAAAAGAGAAAATCCAAATAATGTAATTCTTGTCAGATTTTGGTATCATGAGGTGGGAGAAATTGTAAATAAAGGGATTTGTTGCAAAAAAAAAAAAACGTTTATTGATTTATTTATTTTGATATAATATGCTTTTGGATTTTTTTAAAAAGAATCGATTTCATTGTGATCAAATACGTTAACACATTTTATTAAAAAGAAGAGATCCAATAATTTTCATGCAATGAAATTTTATCAACTTACCAGTGATTTACCCGTTTTAGACACAATTAGTTTTTTGAGTAAATTCTTGGTTATATGCCAGAAACAACTGTAATTAATAGGTAGGTATTAGGAATAAACTGCATCAACTTTTGTTTTCTAAAGGTATCTATAAATAAACTGAAAAATCATCTACTAAAACGGAGCAATCGCAAGCATATTAAAGGGGCAAGTCCTAGATTTCGCCATAATTAAACATACAAGTATCCTATCATTGAATTGAATGTGGTGATACACTTTTTGATTACCAAATATATAGTCACCTTGTTTAGGTAGAGGATCTTTTTAAGTTAAGATATTTATAGTTAGGAATACTTAGTTTCCTTTATTTCGTTCGCTATTATCAATTTTCATTTATTTAGTAGATACCTTCCTTAGTCGAATCTTAGTGACTTTGAACAAGTGATGCAGTAAATATGAATCCGGTTCGGTTTTGGCATAATTTTACCGAGTGAAAGTTGTGTATTGTTTTTACGTTCTTTCTTTCAATTTTGTTAAGAGGGGCAGTCCGTGACACTTTTTGAAAGAAAATTCTAATTTCCTTCCAAGGCATTAATTTCCTCGTAAAACATGTGACTAATTATTTAAGTCAAAGTTTTTCCCGCGAAATATGTTTGTTAGCTGTCGCGGAGAAGTTGTTTATAAGACTTTTTTTTTTTTCAAAATTACCTTAAAACAAACTCAACTGATCATTTCAATCTTAAAATTTGTCTATTGACTTCATACAGAAACTGCAATGTCTCTCGTGGATAATTTTCCAAATAATCACATGCTTCACGATGTGACCATGCAGGGTGGAAGGTGAAAAAATAAAAGAAATTGGGCATCAATTTCCTTGCAAAACTTGTCACAAAAGTACACTTGCAAAAAGTGCAATCAACTCCTAAGATTTTTCAAATTGATACAATTGAGTCATTTTATTAATTCTGTCCAACTTGGCTAATGAAAAATATTGATGTAATTTTTTTTTAATATCTTCTCTCTCTTATATGGCATTGACATGGCTAAAACACAAAACATGAGGTTAAAACGATATCATTTTGTCTAAATATGATTTTTAAAACATGAGGAAAGGATGGTCCTAGCACTATTGTAACCAGCTTAAACCGTTGGGCTTTTTCACCTTGATTTTATTATTTCACTATCTTCTCATGTAATTTGATGAAAGCGCTATTATCAGCACAAAGAGGACTTTCGGTTTGTTGGCAATTTAATTTTTCTATGGAATTTTTTTGATTTGTGGGAAATGGGAAAAGGGAAATGCTTCTTTGCTTGCAAAATCAAATCTCTTCCGCAATTTCCTAGGAGGAAAAAGAATACAACATGACCAAAATCAGGATTTTCCAACTAAAATCCCACCCTTTTTTCTATTATTAACCTTTGAAGTTTGTCCAAGTGACCACCCTTTTCACATAAAAAATGGATGTAAGAGGTTCAAATTCCCACATTCTTAGAAAAGTTGAGATAGAGATGATTTAGTTTCATATGTGCTTCACCAACTCCTATGCTCCGCAAAAAGCATAACAAAAGTCTAAGAGTAAAAGTTAAAGTAAGAATAAAGTAGAATCGACCAAAAAAAAAAAGAATTGATAATCATTGAATGAAAAGTAAATAAATTATAGGTGCCAATTAAGTTTTTAGGAAAAAGTCACCAAAATCTAAGTTATATTTATTACGACATATTTATCTTGAATTTTTTTCGAGACTTAAAAAGCTTGTTAACAAATTTACTCAAAATTATTTTTCTTACATAAATAACCTCAAATTTGTACTTGTGTAATACATTTGCCCTTTAGCAAGGTTCTGTTAGATACTTTTGGTTCGTTTTAAGGGATTTTTTTTCTCTATATTAATTTATGACAAATTCCTCGACAAAAAGAATGATAATGATAAATATGCAATAACAATTGATGAATACAATATAGGCCTTCCCTTGCAAGTTGCTTTACAGGTCGTCTGTGGTCAAACGACAGTCGACTTCCCTTCCCCATAGCCGCCATCGTTCAGCCGTCGATGTTTCTTCTCCTACGCTGGCGCTTCGACTCGATTTGCCCTAAGGAGGCCAGTACTACCCTGACACGTGTAATAAGCCTGGAGCCCACCACTTCATCGTTGGTCCGTCAAATTGCGCCTCGGCATGAGCACGGCTCAAGCATATCACAACCCTCTGTCAAGACTCAAGATTAGTAAAACTTGGTTGTAAATGGCGAATACGATTTTCAAGCTTTCAATTACAACCGGTTCGTTGCCTCTCTTTTTTCGCGATGCAGTCGATATTCAAAAATTGAGATGTTCAGTCATAATTCATCGCTTTTTTAGTAACATATAATGTAATCATAATAAATTCCCAAAATAAGATCTAAAAGCCCTTTACAAAAATGAATCTAGTTATTTAAAAACAAGCTAATAATTCCCCCCACATTGCTTGCTATACCATGATTATATACAATCACAAAAATTCCCAAATTAATATACATGTGAAAATTTTATCATAAACTAATTATTTGACAACGAAAAATCTCAGACTAATACACCAATGACAAATTTATCATAAACTAATTTTTTTACTATCAAAAATCTTAAATTAATACACATGTGATAAATTTATCCATAATTGATATACCTATGATAAATTTACCATTCATTAATTTCTGTTAAATCTTACTGTCAAATTGCTTATTTGGATAATATGTAGTAGTTGACGAATGTACCAATTAGGGGTTTTACCCTTCGTTTATCATAAGTGCACCTGTTTTCTAGTCTTTCGTGCTATTAATTCAATTTAACGAAAGGTATATTTGTCACAAATGTATTGATTCAAAGTTTTTGGCAATCAAAAAATTAGAATTAGATTTGTTACAAATATATCAGTTTGGGGTTTTTGGTTATCAAAAAATAAATTTATAATAAATTTATTACAAATATATTAATTCGATAATTTTGATGATATTGACCCTTATTTAGATATGACTTAACAATTCCCCACATTCCTTGCTACTCCATCTTTATATATATTAATCTTATTATATTCTGAGGAAAGAAAGAAAGAAAAAAAAAAGGGAAAGAAAAAAGAGCGGCGAGAGAGCCTCCCAACAGAATCAGCGTAGAATACCCTATCCACAGTCCCAAAAACTAATTCGCCTTCTCGTCTTCCCCAAAAGAAAGAGCAGTCGCTTTCTCTATGTCTTTCCTCCCACATTCCAAGCTCCGAAGCCTCGAAATTTATATATATTCCGGTCTCCATTCGTCAACCTCGCCTTCTCTCTCTCTCTCTCTCTCTCTCTCTCTCTCTCTCTCTCTCAATGGCTCTTGTTAACAAGCTGGCTTCCTCCTCCTCCGTCGCAGCTTCACCTCGTCGTAACATGGGGAAATGACGACTTCGAATTCCAATGGGAGTCATGAGGAGGGCAGCATAGATGTATTTATGTATGTCACAAAATATCAGAATAGACCTTCCATTCATAATAGTGTAACAATGGACAGTACATTAATCTCATGATTTTTTTTTCCTATAAATATATCGGGCCCCATATTATCCCATCAATGCGCCGTAATATCTCCACAATACATGCTACATAATCTTATCCGTGAATATCATGTGGCCTTATCCCCAGTGCAGCTCACGTGTCAATTTCTTTTTAATCTAGCTCTACTAATCAAATTCATTAGCTAAGGCCATTCATTTGATGTATGACCCACATGGATATCTTGTGATAGATTTTGCTACCTTAAGTACGGTTTTTGGTATAGACTTCGGTTTATAAGAAGGAACATAATGAAAATTCTCACGGCTTTGGATTATTTGTGAAAATCGACAGATCTCTTGCCTAAAGGAGATGCAGATATTCCGAGGTGAAGCAGGTGACCAACTCACTTTCAGAAAAATTTGGTCGAGGAGGATATGATGAGGCCTACAAAGGTTAGTTAATCGATGGCCGTCTCGTGCCCATAAAATTTCTTAGGAACTCTAAAGCCAATGGAGAGGACCCCATGAATGAAGTTGCACGATTTAGTAGTACGGCCCGTGCGAAAGTCATCACTCTTTACGTTATTGATTTGAGACGCATAAAAGAGCCTTAATCTACCACTTCATGCCCAATGGATCTTTGGTTAAGTATGACCCTTCAGAAAAAACTGAAGTACAAATTGTTCCTCGGGATGGAAAGTTCTGCATCAAATTGCACTTGGCATGGCTCGAGGGGTAGAGCACACCCATCGAGCTGCCACCAGATAATTTTGCATTTTGATGTCAAATCTCAGAACATTTTGCTTGATTGAGATTTCATTGCGAAGCTTTCGGATTTTGGTCTCACCAAGCTTTCCAAGCAAACGAGAGCATGAGATCATGTTCAGCATGAGAGAGATGGTGGATGAGCTCATGCTGATGCCACCAAATCCCTTTCCATCTTCTCCGGCGATGCCACATTCTTATCTTGAATAGGCCTCATTGTCGAAGTTTACCGATAGGACTACAGAGATGAGGAAGTTAGAATTGTAAATTTAGAATGAAGAAATATATGGAATGAAGATTGCATTGGGTGAGGTTGAGTTAGTATTAAAAGCTTTTGGAGCTCTGTTTATTTCTCGAAAAATATATGATTTGGAAAGTATTTTCATAAAATGATCGATTGTATCAATTGAAATAATTAGTCGACAAGAAATGTTATCATTATCAACAACAAATTATGTTTCAATATTTTCGTAAACAATCAAAATATTCTTCGTTTATTAAAATATGTACAGTCATATTTAGGAAAATGTGATCTAAATCACTTCACGAGACAAACGGAGTCTTAGATAGCTTAAGGTTCATATGAAGGATGTGAAGGATATTAATTAGTCTATTTGTTGGGATTCTAATTTATGGTTTATTTGTCTTGTGAAAAATGAATGGTTTGGAAAATATTTTCCTAATAATCGCTTGAGTCGATTAAAATAATCAATCAATGACAATATTTTTCATTATTGCCAACAATTGATGTCTAAATATTTTCGTGGTTGACAAAAATATTTTTCATTCATTCATTTCTTTAAGAGATACAATGATCATTTTTAAGAAAATATTTTTTAAATCATTCATTTCTCAAGAAACAAACTCGCAAATTGTAAATTTCAAAGCTTAGAATGTTTTTCTTGAATCCAACTGAAGTTTGGTTGTATTAAATTGGAAATAGCACTTTGTTTGGCATGATATATCTATCGCAACCTAACCCCTTCGAACTAGGGAAGGGATAGTTTATGTTTAGGAATATTGTCAACTTCAAGCCAACGACCTTCTATTGACTTAATCTTACACGACATTGAGCGTTGAATTTTAGCAATTAGTCTTACATGAAATTCAATTAATGAGTTGCCACTAACATATTTTGGTCAACTGGAAACCAAGTAACACACGGGAGGATATCTTGCTATATGTGCAACTAGAGGTTTTAATTTTAGGGCTTGATTATATTAATCCTAAGACTAATGCCAGTACCTAACTCGATTACATGCTAGCGAATGCCATAACAACCTATCGACAAAATCTAGGTTTCGTCCTAACCGTTCTAAAATGAAGAAAATAATATCCAAAGTATTAAATGTGCGAGCAAGTATAATCACAAACGAAAATACACAAGTATCCTAATATTGTCCCTAAAAAAAAAAAAAAAGACAATTAAAAAACAAAGAACCCTAATGCAAAGCCCTAAAGGCTTGTCCATTCTTGGGTTTGTATTTTTTAAGAATTTTCCATTTTTTTATTTTCTAGAATTTTCTTAAAATTTTAATTTTTAATTTTTTTCCTGATTTTTTTTAATTTTATTATTTTATGAATTTTCTAGTTTTAAAATTTACACTGTTTTAGAAAATTTTTAATATTTTCGAATTTTATTAATTTTCACTTTTTTGGATTTTCTGATTTTTCGAATTTTTAATATTTTCGAATTTTATTATTATTATCATTATTATTTAGGGAACAGGTTCGGCCTGGATTTCTCCGATCCAACCCAATGACCCGACCCATATATCCGGATGTGACCCATGTCGGATTAAGAAGACTTATTTATTTATTGGTTCTAGTTTTGGTTCTTATAAATGAAAGAACACACCCTCCTTCAATACAGCTTCTCGACCGACTTGGACAGCTCACCAACCCGTCTTCAACTTGGACACGCTATTTTTATTCTTTGACCGACATAGACAGAAAATGATGAAAGTTTCGGCTTAACAGCTGTCCTTTTGCATGTTACAGCTGAGCGTTCCCTAGCCCCTGCTTGTTGCCGACTTGGATTACCATCAACTCTTCCTTCTGTATTAAGCATACTTGAATCCGAAGCATGCGTAGGCTACTGGGATTTTCCAAAAATGGATTACCTTTTAACGATCTTCTACCTCCCCTACACACGTCTTCTTTCCCGAAACTCTCCTTCATCCTGTGCAGGTCTTCTTCCCGAAGATTACACTGTTGCCAAAACCACACAAATTTTCAACCAAGGCTCGACACTCTAACGCACGAATGGAAATGTAGGCACCTCAGCAGGTAGCCGACCCATACTCAACGCCCGCTCTCCGCCGTCTCTCGTCACCTGCCGCTACCGTTAATCACCGGGAAAATGCCACTAGTGACCACCGTTAAACACCACCATCACATACACATATAGAACATAGAAACGGGTACAAGGAAACACGAAAAGCAATAAGCAGATCAAAGCCAATACATAACAATGCTGAACACTCGACTCTATTCATATCAAGAATTCAACTCGAATCGTGGACATGAACATTCTACAAAGCTCAATTCTCATGCTGACGACATAAGTCGAGACATTGATTTAGCAACAAATAATCACGCATTCTAAACAAGCTGACTTCAACCTGAGCTGATGCAACATAGTTCCCGATTCGGCAATTTCTTCAATATTTTCAAAGCCCTTGGGAGCTTAACAAAGCCTAGCCCATATCGTTTCTTCCTTCTTTGGCACAACTGAAGTCTGTGATGCAAGAGAGGGGGACGCGTCCTTGACTGTGACAGAGCTGTGATCGTGCACCCGTGAGAGAGAGGAGCGACGGACAGGTGATGGGAGCAAGTCCGAACCTTCTAGAATGTTAAGCTGGCAGGGAAATAACGGAACAGATTCCAGGCTGAGGTGAGGTTGTGCACGATCGCTCGAGGGGAGGCGGAACGGTATACAAAGGAGCTGCTCGGGAGAGAGCAAGGGGCCTTGGCCAGAGCATTCGCAGAGGAGGCACTCGCTTGAGAGAAAAACAGAAGATTTTCTTGTTTGTTGGCTTCTCATATTTACTTGTTTGTCGGTTTCTCATGTTGGATATGACCGAGATTTTCTTCAACCGTAATATTTAAAATATGGTGCTTAGTCAATACCGTTGTGGTGCCTATCTTTCCATCTCATTGCAAAAAGTTAACTTGATCAATGAGATGTTGCATAATGTTGTGCCTAATAACTAGGGGGGCGCCTAGTGAATAGAGAGGTTCTAAAGTCAATGAGATGTCGCGTAGTTGCTAGTAAGTTGCACATTCAAGGCGTTATTGCAAAAAGTTTTAAGTGGTCATACTCTGTTTTATTTTTAATTCTTTGGCAATTTTGTATACTGATACTATTGAGATCTGTTCAATTTAGCTTATCTTTTGCTACATCATCAAAATGTGTTTAGTGGAGTGACTCTCAAATTTGGAAATTATTCTATTACACTGGGTTATAGAAATGGGAGAATTTTTAGTATTATTACTAGTTGATTTTTCACCATGGCAATATGGTCCACAAATCGCCACCATCTCAATTCATTCTTGCCTAATGTACTCTATAGTTGGTTGAGTGGTTCCACATTTGTTTTCAATGTGGTATATCTAAGTTTGAATCATGTCATCTCCCAAGTAATTTTAGTGGCTACGTACCTTATTTTGAGGGTGGAGCCTTGCTCAATATACATGAATAGGGTGGTCCGTGCCATCCTTGAGTGGAGCCTTTGTGGCAGCCATATGGTTTTCTAAATGGATAATCTGACTTCTTGTACCTCTTCTTTTAATTATGCGTGTTGTGATATTTTACGCTAAGCTAACGACGAGAATGAGTATCGAGCCTTGTTGGTCTTTTCGAAGACCATATCGAGGTTATGTGAGTTATGCTATTGTACATTTTGTTTTTTTTTCTGAAGATATGGTACATGCGTTTTATTATACGACGGGATAAAATATGATTATCCATTTCTTATCAATTTTTGGTCAAATCAATGTTTTTTCCCCTCATCCAGTTTTGTAATAATTGAGACGATTATGTGGATAGGAAGCTTCTGTGAGATTTACTCATCACAAAAGGGGAAAAAGATGCTAAGACAGACAAAGCAATAGCCAAATAGGCCATCGCTCATGCAAAAGAGCAATTATGATTACTTTATTCTTATGGGAAATTTTAGAAAATATCCTCACTTTTGGACACTCGGAACACCGTCTCCAACTTTGAAAACCCACGAAATTCCTTGGTGCAGCCATGGAGAACTTACTAGATGATCGATCCACTTTGTTAGTGGCAAATGTCTCGGTGCTCGATGCTGGTTCATCCCTGTCCATACACACTACGAGTAACAGCGAGCACCAGCATCGAAACTTTCAACCGGTACATGATCGCCGATGTTAGGTTCTATAGACCTTCTTATTCGTTGGTCTAAATGTCTTTTCAGAGTCTGAGCCATTTCAAGTTTTCTCATATTATTCGAATGACATTTAAAACAATCGTTCAAACCAATTCAAGTCTTGTTAATTGTCATTCTCCATTCTCAATTTTGAGATTCCGCTTTTAATTGGCATCCCTCCCCCCCTATAAGTGCTTCTTGACATGCTAAGCTCCACATATTTTTATACGGATAAAGGGGGATCGATTCCATAAAAGATGAATCATAACATTATATATAATGGGAAACTTTCAAATAATAACTTAAATTGTTTTTTTTTTTTTTTCGAATGTGGACTTTGATTTGAATGAAGGTTCAAAATGATCAACATAGTGTTAAATAAGAGCTTCAACTTAGAGGCTAACCAAATCTTATTCACGCCGAGAGTGTACTTTGTCGAGGGACTTTTTACTCCTTTCTTCCGTTTTTTTTTTTTTTTTCTCTTCTTTCTTCGTATTGCTCACACCTCCTTTGCCTTGCATCACCTCCGTCTCGACAACAGCATCAACCTCCTCACCAACGAGATAGAGCAGATGCAAAACAATTTGAACAATTTGGAAAAATAAGAAAATGAAAAGAAACTCGAGAAGGTGTGCAGACTTTCTATTCAAATTCTATGCCCTTTTATAGTTTCGTAGCCTCCCCATCATCGAAATTCAAGAGCTTGCTCTGCATCTTGCAACTTCCGATGCACTTGTCAATTTTCGCAATTAATCGAATGTCACACAAATATTTAAAATCACATTAATAAAATCGACAAATTTGATATTTATATAATAAATTTATAATTAAGTAGGTGATTTTGTTTGTCATTTTATGTTGAGACGGATGTCAACCCTCTTTTAAACTTTCAGTTTCATAAATTAATAATTGAAATGCGTTGACACATCCATATTGGCATCGAACGGAATGGAAATGCAGATGCGCGTGACGTCTCAACACCACTTGTCGGGAAAGGTAATTATTTCCCGACACGCGGCGCATGGGTCCAATAGGATTAGCCAACTCTCGGGTCATGTGACACGTGTCGATAATGCCCATCAACATCCCATTCTCAGAAGGGTAAGTGAATTTCGAAATTCTCTTTATTGGTTATGATTTCTTAAGAGTATTGAACGCGCAAAAACTCGAAAAGTAGGCAAGGATCCGCAATCTTTAAAACTAACCTTCTTTATTTTAAATAAAATTGAGTGAGATCTTCAAGATGTCTTTTTTGTTCCGGCTAACGTTGGCCTTTTTTTTTTTTTAAAGTTGGGCTATTTCTCCGTGTACGTTTTTTTTTAAATAAATAAATTCCAATATTTTTAATTGTTAATCCAATTTCTCAAGCGTAAAATCCTACTAAATTCAATCAATGCTCAAAGGGCATCAGGGTACAACTTGGATTAAAAATGCTGCAGTGCATAGATTTAGCTTTTCGCAGATCACTTTTTTTTTTCTCTGCCCGCGCGCTATACAAAATGGTTTGGATTTGATTGGGTTTGATGTCGGGGGGATTTCGTTGGACAAGAAAAAATTTAGATAATTCCATTAGATAATGACCATCAATGTGGGTGGGTGGGTACTCTCTCTGCAGCTCCAGTGATCCCCTGTTTCGCACAACGACGCATCTCCCTTTTAAGCAAGCACTAAGCATCATCGTCGTAACCATCGTCGTCGTCATCATCATCATCACCATCGGATTTAAAGCAAAAGCAAACCGTTTCTTTCCGCGCACAGATAAGCAAGCTCTCCCTTTATAAAGCCAACTTCCCCTTATCTCCCTCCGCAGCGTGCTTGTTTCTCTCTCGTTCGGTTTCTTCTTTTCGTGGGCGAGAGTGGGAGGAAGAGAGAGGAGGAAGAATGGTGGTCACGAGGACGGTATCAGACTCCGATGAGCACGTGCAATGCACTCCACTCCACTTTCGCCTCCAGATACGTCTGTGACCCTCTTCCCAAGTAGGCACTCGCTCCTGATTTCGTGCGTTGTCCCTTTGATGTGGAGGTCTTGGAGTTCCTTCTTTCTGGGTGCTTTCGTTGGTCGCCATGAAAACGTTTCAGTTTCTTTCTTTTCTCGTTGATTGCTGCTTTCAAGTTGTTAGACAAGTCCGATTTCTCCACGACTTTGAAGGCTTGCGTACGAATTTCCACAGCGTGTGTTCAATGTCTGTGCTATCACGGAGGTGGTGGGGGAAAAATATCGAGAGTTTTTATGATAAGCCGATTATTGTTACCGGGGCCAATGTGCAGGCATGCCTCGCATTCTCTATGTAAAAATTGCTTTTTATGTATGTTTGAGGCAGACTTGTTCTTAAATTGATTATTATCTACTCCACCCAGTCTTTTTGAGAACTGGGTTAGTGCGTTTTGAGCATTTGATTTGGAGATGCAGCTCGTTCAATTTGCGATCTAATCCCAGTCGTTTGATCTTGTTGATCTTGTAGACATTGCATGTAGACTAGAAATCAATATTTAAATGGTCTAGCAGCGGATCACAGCACGGATGTGCATAATTATGCGACTCCATCATGTACTAATAGACCAACATTCTAATGATCATACCGATCTAAGGTCCACTGCACTTTAGGTACTTGTACGTTGTTAGTGGGATGGTTAAGCTATTTCTCTTATATTTCATAAATTTCGGTCCATTGGTTCAAAAGAGATTTGCTGGGAGAAGTTCGCTAGGTAATTCGAGGTCATGCTGAAGAAAGTGAAACTGAAGGAGGGTTATTATGCGATGGACCCAGTGAAAACTGTTGAGATGGTGGCGAAAATACGATATGTGATGTAGTGATCCTTAGCTCTACTTTAACTGGAGAATTCAAGGATGTGAAACTCCTTAATGATATCTATTACGTTATGTCTCGAATTTGCACCCGTGTCTAAGACTCGACCCGTTTTTTTTTATCACGCGTGGAGAAATTAAATGCAATCGCACAAGACTGACCAAGAATTGGATTATTCCTTTGACTGTGCCCGGGGTGGGGGGTGGTAATAAATGCAGTTTGACAAATCCTTCTGCACATCGATTTATATAAGTCAAAGAAAGAGGAAAGTAGCCATGCACACGTTTCTCGCGACCATTCTTCGTCCATCTCATTAAATGCATGCGCATGACCACGTGCCATGAAAATTGGAGGGCGCCGCCATGATTCAGAGGTTTGTCTTGTGGGCTTCCACTGTCTTTTGTTAATAAATGAAGGAGAAAAGGCAGAAGCTATATTCATTTTCTTAGGTCGGTCCATGATGGTCGTGCCATACTATCATTAATTGCATGTAAAAAGGAGGACATAGAAGGCGGTAGTGAAGCAAGCAAGCGAGAAATGAGACCGAGAGAGAGAGACGTGAGCCCGGAGAAAATTGTGCATACCGTAAAGTCCATGGAGTTGAGTTGATAAACCCCGTGGATGTTGAGTATATATTAGGATTGGGAACACTTGAGTACGTGGGCGTATATAACCTTGAAATTATCAATTTAAACTATGTTGTTTTCACGAAAAATATGATATTTTAAGAAAATATTTTTCAATAAGCCATTTTCAAAGAAAATGATAATATTTTACGGTATTCGGCTAAAAGTTGAAAATGAGATAGAAAATATTTTGCACAATTCAATGTGGAAAATTTAACTTGATTTTCCTATCCTTTTAATAATATTTTCATATTTTTTAAAAAGAATTTTTTAATTGTTTTATTTTAATTCTTCTTTCTTACTTTTTCTCTTCTTCTTTTTTTTTTCCCATCTTCTTCATTTGGCTGCCAGCCATGATGATTGGCCTAAGGCGAACTCTAGGCTTGCCAGATTTCGGCTCGCCACTCACCAAAGGCTGACGCTCATTGATCGCGTGAGCCTTGAGCCTTGCCTACTTGGCAAGCAGCCACCTTGAGGCCTTGAGCCTCACCAAATTGGCAAGCGGTGAGCTCGAGACCTTGGGCTCACCAACTCAAGGTCACCATGGACAGCAACCAACCTTGATAGAAGGCAAAAAAAAAAAAAGGAGGGAGAGAGAGAGAGAAAGGGACTAGTAAGGTTGTGAGATAAGAAAAAGTAAGTGAGCAAAATGTTTTCCCTTATTTGAAATGTGGAAGATATTTTCCTTCATTTTAGAAGGCTTTTTTTTACTTTTATGGAAAATGTTTTCCTCGATCAATTCATTTTCCATGAAACGAACGTTGGAAAATCCAAAAAACATTTTTCTAAAAAATGTTGAAAACGTTTTCCGCGAAATGAGCAAAACCTTATAAGTGGATTATTTATTGGCTCTCCCTATGGAAGTAAATTCTGATATTCAAACGACTCACGTAAATTTCATGTGTCTTTTTATTTCTCTTCATTTTATTTCTGTCAAATTCTATAGCTTCCAATATAATTACAAAGATACGATCTGTCACACTGCCAATTACAACAATCTCCTTACTAAGAAGAACAAGGAAACCGGATGGGACATTCCCATTCACGTCAATGCTGCAAGCGGAGGGTTCACAGCCCGATTTTGTACTCGCATCTGAAATGGGATTTCCCCCTACCGCTAGTTAAGAGTATTAACGTTAGCAGTCGCAGGGATCGCCTTGTCTATGCCTTTGTCGGATGGGTTGTTTGGAGGAGCAAAGAAGAGTTGCCCGAGGAGCTCATCTTTCCTATTAATTACCTTGAATCGGATGGGTTGTTTGGAAAGATAATGGCAAGAACTTTAAAATGTAATATAACTTGTCTTACTGCAAATTTTGCTCTTTTCCGGTTGCAATGCAGTTGATATTGTACGTGGACTCGATACCTTCGGTGAAGCTTTAGAGGAGTGATCCTTGACGATGGAAGATGTTCTTTTTTCCGCATGTCTATGAGGTGGCGACTTGCTGTCCTGTACTAATTTGTGGCTCTTGATCTTTCTACTTGGTTATTCCAGCAGGTTCGAGTCAAATTATAGCTTAGTATCATGAGTTTATAAGGCTAGGTCCGAGGTGAGTTTGCATGTTCTTTTTATTTGATACTCCAAATGACTACATTAAAAAATGGAAATGTCTGCTGTGAGAATGTTATCATAAAATCAGCATGAATGAAGTCGACCTTAGTTAGTGAGCATTGAAGTCAGTCATAGGATCAGTTGGTTGTTTTTGAAAGCTGTGGAGTTCCTGTTGGACTCTTTTTCTGTCTGACTTGAATTTTGAAATGTTGCATCTGATACAAAAACATCATGCAGAACTGCATGGCGAACGCTCGCACGCTACGCGAGGGGATAATAAGGGTGCGTTCCGAGGTGTGAAGTGGGAGAGAAGGGATTTCAGAATTGGGGTTTTGAATAAAATGACATTTTCCTTTTTTTTTTCTTTTTTAATATATATGAAAAAGTAGTAATAAGAAGGAGAGGTGTTAAGCTTTTTATTATCCTAGCATCGAGCTATTTTTCCGCAGGACCTCACCTACAGTATCATCACCGCAGTAGAGTTTAACCACCAAGTTCGGTCATACAAATTAATCAACGATTTGGAACAACAGAATCATCAAGACAGGCCGGTTCAACATACTGTCCAAGGAAGACAGCGTGCCGCTCGTCGCCCCTCCACAGAAGCAAACTCAGTTTCATATCATTTACGAGATTAACAAGAAAAAAAAAAGTAAAAGAACATGCTAAGCAAACGCAGTACACTCATATTAAGGAGAGGGGAAAAAAAAAGAAGAAAAAACAGCAAAGAACGTTGATCTGCACCACCATGGCCGTGAGGTAAATCGACCACCCTATACCCATATTAACAAGCCAAAAAAACAAAAATAAACAGCAACAAATGCGGATCGGCCGCCGCTCTTATTTACCTGGCCGATTTAGAAATAACTTTTTAGCGGATCGGCGCCGCCATGGTTGCCACCATCAATGATGGCTGGCCATCCTTATTTACTAGCCGATTTTCCGCTTCCGCCGCCCTAGCAGTTGCGGGCTGCCCGGTGCTGCTGAAGCTCCGAGTCGAGCTTGGAGGCAGCATTACACCGCCCACATTTGAAGGTAGCTTTGCGGTGGACGGCTTCTGTATGATGCTTGAGTCCTTCCTTAGTAAACTTCTTTCCGCAACCAGGGAAGTTGCATGCCGAGGTCTCCGTGGTCTTCGGCATGATGGAGGACGAAAGGAAGGGTTGAGGGCAGAGTTAAGATGGGTTCACAAACGAGGTTTATATAGCAGAGGAGGAAAGACACATGGGCAAAGGAGCAGATTAAGCAAACTAAAAAAAATGAAAAATGAGATATTTAATCATGCACACGGGCAAAGGCGGCACTTTTTTTCTCTCGACCAATTCATCCCTTTTCTAGGTTTTTTTTTTTTTTTTTCCAAAGTTTGTTTCCATTTTGAAATTTCCCAATGCCGTCCATTTTCTTAAGCTTTCCATCATGTTGATTGGAGTTGGCGAGATGAATCTGCGTACGCTTCCGCTTAGATCAATCCTATCTATCAAATTAAAATATCAGCAATGTTCTTGTAAAGGGTTTCTATAGTAGCTTTTGAGAACACTAAAATTGCAGTTTTTGTCGAGTTTTTAAACCTGTTAAAGATATTTACTCTTTGAAGCACACATATTGGCTGTTTAAACAAATTATAATAGTACAATTCTTAATAAGTTATCCTAAACTGATGCATTCCTAAGATTGTCTCTCTCTCTACAAGATCCCACAAAACTTTCAATTTGATCAGTACAATTAGTTCATTTAATTCATCTATTTATTCGATGGCTATCAGGGTAAAAGGGTACAAAATCAATGGTTGTAGCAGTTGGGTCAGGCCATGTGCACTGCCGGAGTTTTGTTGGGTTCTTGCACAACCAAATATCAATAATAATCACAATGAAGTACATCTGCCATCTTAGCTGTATTTAAGGAAAATATATAATTTTCACCTCTAAAATGACAATTTTTTTTGTAGTAATAATAATTTTTTTGTCTTTTCCTTTCTTTTATTGGTTTTTTTTTTTTGGGGTAGGGGGGTCCATAATTACCATTGTGTTGATGGATCATGTTGACCAATTGGCAAAGTGGTGGCATTTCGCATCCTCGTCATCATATTTGTATTTCATTATTGGCAAAGTGTTTGTAGGACATGCATAATGCATTTCCTACAAGATATTGAAAGGGCATGCATAATGCATATTAGTTGTAAATAATATTACTAGAAATGTTTCTCCAACTAATGAAATACAAACACAACTGTGAAAATGCGAAATGCAACCCACATAATTGATGGAACAAATTGCTCAAATAGGCTTTGCGAGCTGCTCAAGTTTTAGATATTTCAAGTCTACTAGAAGTTCGATTCAATTCAACTGCATCGAACTCAATAAAAATCACGTGATTTAGACCATTTTTTAGGCTTAATATCATAAAAAATCTTAAACTGATACGTTTGTAATAAATTTACCTTGAAAGAAACATTGAAATTGGTACACACATAACAAATTTACCTTCCATTAGTTTCGATTAAATTTTATGTCAAATTGCCGAGTTACTTGACATGCGATAATTTACAAGTGTACTAGTTTAGAGTTTTACCCTCCGTTTTTCACATGTGTAATAGTTTATGGTTTTTTTTATGATATTAATCCAATTTAATTGAAACCAATGGAGGGAAAATTTCTCATGAATAGTTTGGGATTTTTTGTGATAAAAAAAATAATTTGAGATAAATTAATTATAAGTGTATAAGTTTAAGTTTTTTCGTGATATTAATCATTTTTTTTAATCTCGAGAATAAGTTGTACTCTCTTTTTCTCCCTTTGCTTGTGTCGAAATATAATAATCGAGCTTTATTTTGGTGCTAGTATTCTCATACCTAAGTACCATATTCAAAAGTTCTAGTTGTCATCACATTGCCACCATCCTTTGACCAAACAAAAAAGAAAAGAGTACATCAAAATTCATCTCAATTTCGTTCTTATGCAAAGGAGGCAATCGCAATTAAAATTGTGGGGCGTTTGAAGAGGGGCCATTCGATTAGGGTTTTTTTTTTGGGGGTCATCGTGCGAGACTAGTGCAATGAAAAAGTCGATTTCATGATCCTGTTCTGAGTCGCTTTCCATGCATTTGAAAAGGGAGCATTCGATTAGGGCTTCTTCTTCTTCTTTTATAATTCTTTTTTGGGTCATCGGGCGAGACTGACTGCAATAAAGAAGTCGCTTTCATGATCCCGTTGTGACTCGCTTTCCATGTGTTCGGTGAAGGGAATGATGACAAAGCGATGCCCCTCTTTCTTTTTTCACTTGCCCATCTCGTTTCGGTTCTTAGCCAATAGGACGATAATGATGGCGATAACGACATTTTTGCGGCCGTTAAGGGCAGCGAGAATGAACGGCGAGCTTTTGGACTTTAATCTATTTTCGATACGTTTGACATAAACGTCGAGCTTTTTAGACTATTCAGCGACGATTAGATCGAAGGAGGGCACGTAGGGTGACCATGCCACCATTTACATGGTTAGGACGTAGAGTTCGGAACACTATTAAATTTGATCGCATGCGGATTGATGTTTTGAGATTGGTTACGCAATAAGAGCAGCCAACTTTATAAACTTCACCAATTACAATCATTATGCGTTTGAGTTAGATGATGATAATGGCCTTCTGCAGTCATTTATACAGTAATAACAGCAACTTTTGAACTTTGTTAATTTGATCAATTGTTTGTTAATGTTTTTGAGAAATTGAGAGGAAAAAATAGAAATTTGCAGTTTCATTTTTTTTTCTTTTTTTGTCCTTTCTAAGATTAATCAAAAAAAAGGTCCTGGAATTGCGGTCGGCCAATGCTATCAGGGTAATGCACGACTATTTTTATTTTAATTTCCTTTCGTGTACTGCATAAGGAAATTAATTAAAGTGTCGACCAAATTGAACATTGACTTGACCGGTGAAACACCACCGCCCCATTTCCCCTCGAAATTCTTCTTGTCATTGAAATGAGAATTACTGAGAATGAGAAACGTTAAATGCGTCCCCCATAATTTCTTTTTTATAATTCTTATTATTTCAGAGAAGAAAAATAGTAGGAGACTCGCTCTAAAGGGAATTAAATCAATGAGTCTATGCTTACAATTGTTTTTAGACCGATCTTTACAATATGGTTTTTTCCCCATCTAATTATACAAGCACAAGTGTCTTCATAATATTTTTCTAACTTTCAACCAAATTGAACGTTAACTTGACCAGTCAAACACAATCACCCCATTTCCCCTCGAAATTCTTCTTGTCGTTGAAATGAGAATTAATGAGAATGAGAAACGTTAAATGCGTCACCCATAATTTCTTTTTATTTTATTTTATAATTCTTATTATTTCAGCGAAGAAAAATAGTAGGAGACTCGCTCAAGAAGGAACTAGATCTATGCGTCTATGCTTACAATTATTTTTAGACCAATCTTTACAATACGCCTTTTTTTTATCCTAGCTTATTATATAAGCACGAGTGTCTTGATAATATTTTTCTGACTTTCAAATTGCCGGAATAAATAAATTTTTAAAGCTTATGGTGCATCCAATTCCAAATCCCAATTGCAATTTACATTTTATAAAAAAAAAAAAGCTGGAATAATTATAAGAATTATCTTATATTAAATCGTTTAGTTGTTATCTTGGTGTCCATGCCGTTTGCTAAGCACTGATTTGAGAATCTTAATGCTATTTTTGAGAAAGGTTAATATAACAAAAAATCCTAAATTAATACATATGTGACAAACTTATCTCAAATTAATTTTTTTACCAAAAAAAATCCAAAACTAGCACACTTTTGATAAATTTATCACAAATTAGTACACTTGTGACAGATTATCCTCTATTATTTTTAGTTAAATTATACTGCCAAATTACTGAGTTTGATGACATACGGCATTTCTCTCCATTTGTCACAGTTGTGCCATTTTTGTGAATTTTTTTGTGGTATTAATATAATTTAATAGAGGGTATATTTATCATAAATGTACTAATTTAGGATTTTTGACCGTCAAAAAATTAATTTGGATTAAATTGATCATAAATATATCAATTTGGGATTTTTTGTGTTCATTTTGGATAAATTTATTATATGTTTATCAGTTTAAGATTTTTCGTAGCAAAAAAAATAATCTTAGGTAAATTTTGCATAGGTATACCAGGTAAGAGTTTTTTGTGATATTAAGCCTTCTTTTGCTGCCAAGAAGAGAAAAAAAAAATTAATTTCTTGGCTCAGAGTCACTCAACTTGTTGGGGTAATTATAATATAAAATATATTCAACTTTATTGAAGGACAAATTTGATATTATGTCACTTCAATTGATGTAACCATCCTTCATGGAAAGGTTCTTTCGATATTTCTGAAAAAAAGAAAAAGAACAAAGAAGTTAATAGGTGGTAATTAACTTGCCAGGGTTTGCTATAGGAAGGGACTCAACTTTGCTTGAATATTATTTTATTCTAATAACATGAGATATACTAGCTTCTCAAATTATCCACTTTCTATGCATGTAAAGCATAGTGCCTAATCCACATACATCGATCAAGTGTAATAAGGCTCCCACTCATGAGAGTATTAAGAGGTGACTTCTAAAGTTACTCTTAGTTGGATGTTGGGAGTCGCTTTGATTTGAACGTGGAATTCAATGGTTCGAAGCCAAATAATTAGCTACTTAATTAATTCTTGCAAATAAAACAAGGTATGGGACTTGAAAGAACAAAAAAACTAATAACGAATCAAGTCAGTATTTGAAGGATATGGTTTTAACTTATTTGATGTAAATCAATGATGTAAAAAAATATCAAGTCACATGTCTCCGTGTGATATTATGACTTATGAAGCAAAGCGGAAGCTACATAATCATCATGACTTGGAAGCAATTTGAAAGAATAAAGAAAAATCAACATGGCATAGCCCATGAAAAATTGTTATATCTATAACAAATTTATTTTCCACTAATTTCCATCGAATTAGATTAATATCACAAAAAATCACAAGTTGACAAAAAATAGAATCCCAAACCGGTACATCCATTAATTGTCACGTGTTATCTAACTTAGCAATTTAATAGTAAAATTTAATAAAAATTAACATATGATAAATTTATTACAAGTATACTAATTTAAGATCTCTATTGGTACAAA
Source organism: Eucalyptus grandis x Eucalyptus urophylla (assembly GCA_028830015.1). NCBI lineage: Eukaryota > Viridiplantae > Streptophyta > Magnoliopsida > Myrtales > Myrtaceae > Eucalyptus > Eucalyptus grandis x Eucalyptus urophylla. The sequence goes on from CM054200.1 coordinate 6,895,519, forward strand.
AAAATAGTTTATGTATCAATTTGAGCATTTTTTTGTGACATTAATCCTTATTTAAATATGCACTAACAATTCCCCCACATCACTTGCTATGTGTCTTTATATATATTAATCTTACTGTAATTAGAAAAAAAAAAAAACATTTTCCTGGCAAATCGAAGAAATCTGAAACATGAAAAGAAAAGGAAAGAAAAAAAAACACACACACACACACGAAAGCCTCCCAACACGAAAGAGCCGTACCCTCTCCACAGTCCCAAAAGCTAATTTCGCCTTCTTGTCTTCACCAAAAGAAAGAGCGGTGGCTTCCTCTCTCTCTCTCTCTCTCTCTCTCTGCGACTGCAAATGGCTCTGGTGATGACAGAGTTAGAAAAATAGAGGAGCCTGTTTTGGTTCATCTAAACATCTGGGTCAATAAGATGAAAGTCTTTTTGTGAACTTCATTGGCTGCACTGAGATTATTCTTCTACCTAACAGAACCAAGAGCGGATGGATCAGAATGTTGTGCGGAAGCCATGCATGTTCCAAAAATGATAAAAAAAAAAAAAAAAAAAAAAAAAACAAAGATTGTGAAAGACGTGACAATGTCGAGTCACGACGAACTGTTTTATCGATCGCTAATGGATATATGATGTGTCTACAACTATTCTAGGAGAAGAAGTGACTGTCACCTTGAACCAATAGGAGATGACGGCGATCCAAAGCCAAGAAGGCAAGCGCAAACCACAGCACTTGTTCAGGCAGGCTTAGTAAGTGCTAGACCAAAAGTAAGCATTTATTAATGAGAGCTAAGATGGGCAAAGATCAACTGTCCAGCTCATTACCTCTATTGGAGTCTATACAAATCAAAATCGTCCGCAGTTCACGAATAAAATTTTTTAGAGTTACCTTTGTTCGCATTTAGATAGATTTGAATACTAGGTAAAGACACTGTCGGAGGTAGGGGATCTCCTATTCAATTGAATATCGGTAGGAGGTTAGGATAACATTTGATTTTTTACACGAAGGAGTCAAGGATCTATAATGAGACTTGCAAGTTAGAGACAAAAATAACAAATAGTTATGCGGTAAGTGTAATGAACCGTCTTCAAATATATCTTTTGAATTGGCACTCTGTTATTGGAGTGTCGTAAATAGTGTGGTAGCAGAAAGAAGAGTGTTGCTTGCTGGAATCATCGGGACCATTGGCTGGCTGTATTGATCATGACATGCTATCAAAAGGAAGAGACTGCGAACATTTTCCCATATTTCATAAGCGGATCGAGTGATATATTGTCTAGCTTGTAAATTATTATATATTAAATATCTACACAAGCTCATGATGGGACCATGCAAAGTGTTAAGTTACAAAATAGAATATTGGCCTTTGGAAGTTTTGGTAGTAGTATCGTTTCCCTTCCTCTTACTCATAAGAGGGCTGTTTCATGTTTCATATATGAATTCCCATGTTTGATGTTTCATATATGTATTCCTGTACTTTCAAATGTTGCTTCTTTGATCTAGAAGCGATGCAAGTGCTATGAATTCCGAATACAATTTCTTGACCTCGTGCATTAGTTTCTCTTCTTGGATGGTTCTACTTTGTTGCATATCTAATCCAATTTCATATGTTACTGTACAGATATTGTGGAAAAGTCATATCATGCCGATTGAGTTCATTAAATATTATTGAGATTGACTTTATCAACTTGACTTGAATATAAAGCGGATAATATTTTCATATAACATGTCAAACACAATCCCTATGAACCATGTGCAATCTCGAAAGCAATGCTTTCAATTGTCCTACACCACATAGAAAGATTAACAAAATATGCATAGCGAATGACTTAAAATACAAGTCGCACAAGATAAGCAAATCTTGCTACAAATAGTTACTAATAGAAGGCTACTTCTAAAATTCTAGGATTTTTTGGGAGATCAATGTAGCGCTACCTGAAAATCTTGGTTCAATCCATAGAGGTGGAGATTCAATCCATAGAGGCCAATCAACATTACAATCAATTCTTTTATCGAACTCAGTTCTTCTATCTTCCATGTAGTATATTCCGATGTCCACGCAGCTGGTAAAAGTAAACACAGTTCGGCTTGATAGCTTGTTGTTCTCATCAATTTGTACAGAAAAGGAAGAATTAAAACCCACGAAGAGGGACATTTTCCCCATGCTCTCAAGCTTCGTCCACTTTCTAGCATCTAAATCAATGACCAAAACCTGAAAACTGGAGGTTTCACCCTCTTGTAGTGTGAAATGTAAAACCAGCAAGAGACACCCGCCGACTCCATCAAGTACCACGACGCGCTAAGACCTCAACGATCTTGAAATTCCAGAGGCATCTCCAATATAACTTGAGTTGTTGGATCTGGTCCATCCAGATCACAAGTGAATATTCTCCCATCGTAGTTAACAGCGACAAATTGCCCTCGGTAATATATGACATCAAAAACACCATTATCCGGAGTAACAATTTCCACTCATCATTGCCGGGTTTCCAAAAAGCTAATGGGCTGGAGGGCCAGCGAATGACCATGACCGTATGGTTTGGAGATGAAGCGGGGCTTGCAGATAAGACACACTTGGCGAGGAAAGCTCGGTACATGTTCGCCCACTCATCTTCCTGGGGATCTTCGGGATCCCAGCCTGGATAGCAACCGGGGAAATTGTCCTAACTAGGGAGCTTAATGATGTCGTCGCTATAGCCACTGGCAGCACGGGACGGGGGATTTAGCATGTGGATTCCCAGATCTTGGCCGATTGTGAAGATCCAACCCCCGGAAGAGAAGCACCTCTTCTTTCCCTTCACTTCCGGCAATAGAACACTGTGAATTCGCAAACGGAAGGTCCGTAAAACTCAGCCCCTCGTCATCCTCGAGCATCCACCATGGGTAATCGAACCTCTCTTCGAATGCGGCAGCACGCCATGTCAAGCACACGGATCGGAACGCGAACCAATCCTCTAGAAGAAGTCGTCTCTAGCACAGTCCTAGCAGCTTTGGGTGGAGATTGGACCAATTCTCCGCCGTTGTTTTTATTTTTATTTTTATTTTTATTTTTTTCTCGGAAATTCTCGGCCATTGTTGTTGATTCACGGATTTGAGAGAAAGCAGAATATCTGTGGGTTGTGCAGAGAGAGAAAGGGGGAGGATTTATATGATTCATAAATCCAAAAGGGGAGAGAAAATATTTATATATTTGTCACTCATAAAAAATAGGGAAAATACCACTAAAAATCCTAAACTTTGCCCATAGTGACAAATTTACCCTAAACTTGTTTTCTTGACACAAAAAACCTTGAGAAGAAGACGACACTTTAGGCAAAGTTTGCAAAGTTTGGAGTTTTTTTATGTCAAAAAGAAAAATGAAGTAAATTTGTCACTTTAGGCAAAGTTTGGGATTTTTGGTGGTTTTTTCTCAAAAAAAAAAAAATAGATTCATATCAAATATGAAAAGAAAAAATGAAAACAGAATGCTCGTTTAAATTATGTTTATTAGATTACAACTATCTTTCTGCATATACATTGCTAAAATAGATAAGTGAGGGATATATCATCCCGCCAAAAGAGAAAATCAACTAATATATTTATTGTCAGATTTGGGTATCATGAAGTGAGGAAAATTGTAAATAGAAGGATATCAACGGTGAAGGTTTGAGTAAAAGTGAGAAAATTGTGCGAAAAAAAAAATGTTCATTTTAGTAATTTTCTTTTGAAATAATATGCCTTTGGATTTATAATAAAACAAAATCTAGGAAAGAAAAAGTATGGCCGTCCAAAGTTTTATTATGTAAGTGCCAAGTGGGTATCATGCATAAATTGCAGTCATTGTAGTTAAGGTGACAAAACACGGTGTCGAAATTATTTACGGATATCCTTTGCGTTAATTAGGAAGAAACCTCTCTACAATTTCCTGAAATGAACTTTCTTTTTCTCTTTTTGCTTTTGCAAATTCATTCTCTCTAGTCTCTAGGAATCAGTTTTAGTAGCATAAAAGAGGATCATTTAAATGTTTTGTACCCTAAACCGAATCAAAATCCTTTCAAGTGGGACATCTAGCATTCTATTTTATTTTCAAGGCCAATATTTCATTAGTCTCACATTGTTAAATTGTGAAGACGAAAGGGAAAAAGATGTTGTACTTCATTGTATAAGATTATTCATTTTTGACGAAAGACGAAATTGGTAACAAAGAAAGATTATTTTGAACTTGTATAATGTCACTTTTGGTGAAAATACAAAGAAAATAAGGAGTAGGTGCTTCTTGCTTCTTGGATGATGTGAAAGAAAGTAGTATTGTAATTTTTCAATTAGCGATGGACTGACATGCCTTGATTAGAAACTGACTTGCTTCGGGGTGAATCAACACATGCAAAGACTAAAGATGCGATATTGGAATTCTCAAAAACAAAGTAACGTTTACTTATTCATTGTCAACTTTAATATTAAAATCACTCTCTTGTAGTTGTGAAAGATCTATGAATAACACCGTCATCTCTTCTCAACATGTGGAATTGGAACTGTAGACATTGGAAATTTTAAAAAATGTTTTCGTATAAATTCTTTTTAGCGAAACCATGGTCGTTATTATCCCTTACCATAGTTTTTCTCAAGTTAATAGATATCATTAGGTATAATTACGGAGATTGAAATAGAATTTCCATATAATACAACAAACTTCATTGATAGATCCTGCTAACTAGCTTATAAATCAAAGCTGGCTCTTTTCAATTGATCCTCATTGAAGTGATATATATATATATATATATATATATATATATATATATATATATATATATATATACATGTATAAGTATATAGAACAATTCAATTATTTATTTTGATTTTGCTCGGGATCTTCATTTAGAAAATCATTGGATCAAAAGCACAGATAACAACACGAGTAACAAAAAACAGTTAAGACATCGCATTGATATCGTTGACCGATAAGAATCCTCAGCATTTGCTCTTGGCAACTCGTGACTAGGGACCTCCTAATATGGGACAACAAAAATAGAAATAAAAAACTTCTTTTATGAGCCCGAAAGATAAATATGTTGAAGATATGCCTTGATATCAAAGATACAATCTAGAATTTGGGTTTATTGATTGAATCAATTTGTGATTACAATCGATACTTTATCTTTCATTATTTCCTTCCTTTGTCCATACATTATACTATAAATAGATGTATATAACTTTTCTTTGATTTATTTCTTCCACGCTTTGTGTCAAAAATAATCATCAGAAGCATTAATATTTGATTATTTAAACTATTTGTTTAAGACCATGCTAGGAGATTATTTGATGCATCGGATGACGATTTAATTGCACATGTTCATTTTTTTAATAGTACTATAATAATCGGTTAAAATGTTGTTTTTCCCCCTTTTTGTTGTAAATTTCCGCTTCTGGAAACCACGAACACGAGCACAATTTTCCTCCTGGTTGAATAATTGATCTATCCAGCGAGCATCTTCACACACTTTGATACCTTGCTTGCTTTCGATGGGGAAAAATATCAAAAAAGTTCTAAATCTATGACATTGATACCAATTTAATTCTGAACACTTTAATTAGGCCAATTCAATCCTAAACATTTTCACATTGGTACCAAATCAATTCATTCGGTTAATCTAAACTAAAAATCGCTAAAGTGGATGTTAGCTATTCCACGTGGCAAAGTTGATGTTGACATGTACATATTTCTTTTATAATTTATAATGTTTTTTGAAAAAAAATTTCCCTTTTCATTTTGTGGGTGGCCGGGGTCACAGGCCATGGTGGGCGAGGATTAGTGCCGATTAGGCGCCCTTACCAGATCTGGCAAGGATTCTTGCAACCTAAAAAATTCTTTGCTCAAAAACCATCTTGCAGACAAAGCACGACACAACCCAACTGAAGAAGAAGAAACGACGGAGAAACAGAGAGAGGTGAGAGTCGAGAGTCGAGAGTTTCGAAAACATAAATAATGTTTTATGCGATGAGCTTCTCCAAGAAATCTTCATTTGTCTATCGCTGTCATCCCAATCATTGTTGTCTTCTTGGGTGCCTCTGGTCCAAGCAGTTGCTCCACCTATTCCGTAAGTCCAGGACTGCCCTCTCTCTACGCTTCGCCCCAAACACTACCCTCGTCTCGGCCCTCTCCTCCCTTCTCTCCAACTATCCCTCAATCTCTCTCTCTCTCTCTCCTCCAAGGCAACCCCCTCCTCTTGGTCTGCTCTCACAGGGCGAGGCTTGCTTGGCCTCGCCCTCACTCAATCTGGCGAGGCTGGCCTCGCTGCCGCTTGTCCAAGCGTGATCCAGCGAGGCTAACCCTCGCTTATGGTCGACGGCCAACCACTAGTAAAAAGAAAAAATGAGAGAAAAAAAAAAGAAAATTCAAAATAAAAATTATTGATCAATTCTATGTTAGTGTGGATAAGATGGTTAGCATTTACGTCAGTGATTTCCAGTCTAAATTGATTGGATGGATTGCATTGGTACTATTGTCAAAAGATTTAGGATTAAATTGGCTAAATTGAAATTTTTAGTATTAAATTAGTATTAATCTTATATGTTTTAGACTTCTGTAGTACTTTTCCTACTTGCAATGTTGTGAATAAATATTAAGCGATGATTGGTCAAATCATTAAGCAAAAAATCTCTTGATGAAACTGTTCTAGATCATCTCTTGCGCATGAGCCAAAGATCTAGACATACATTATTGTATTATGGGGTACAATATCGGCTCTTTCTTTGTTGCCAATTTCGTAAGTGTGCTATTAACTCAAAATAGTAACTGTCCTTTTCCAAAGTCAACATGTGATTGACAAGTTGAAAATCAACTTTAAAATCCGCATGACCAGGAGTTTACTCAGGTCCTCTTAAGTGAAGACTTAGAAAGAATTAATCTCTTAATCACCAAAATTGTGTTGAAACAGGGATATTGTGTGTAGATACCAAGAATAAGTAGCATCCCTCTCTCTCTCTCTTCCTTCCTTATTCTGATGATAGTTTGAACAAGGAAGAGTCCCAAACTTATCAAAAGAACTCAATCTCCAAAAGAGATGAAACGTAATATCTAGTATAAACTTCACATTTCGCGATTTGTGTGCAGTGACATTGCATTGCTACAGCAGATAGTTTGATAACATGATTCAGTTGGTCTTTCTATTAAAAGTTATGTTAAACATGACATCATAAACAAACCACCGAGAAGGTTAGTTGGTAACCTTTATTAATCATTTGGCCGAGCATGTCGTCCCATCATCATTTAATAAATTCTCAAGTGGCCTTTGTAGAGAAATGTTTTCCTTGTGGGTCAATGACAAATTGGAAATTATTTTAATTGATATGAGTAAAACAGGCAAGATGAGCAATTACAATTACTACACTAACTATGAAAAATGTTGAATCAACATCAATTTAACGGGAAAAGTGCCAAAAAAGTCCTAAACCTTTTGCATTTGTGCCAATTTAGTCATAAACCTTTTTTTGGTGCCAATTAAGTCTTAAACCTTTTTAAGTACTGCTAATTCAGTCCTTTCTGGCCAATTTTGGCCGGATTTTGCTTATTGGACGCTGTCTGGCTGACGTGGCGTCATCGGTGCTGACGTGGACAACTTTTAATAATATTTTAATTTTTTTAATTTTTTAATTTTTTGATTTTTTGATTTTCTTTTTCTTTTTTTCTTCTCCTCTTCTTCCTCTAGCCGGTCGCCGGACCTTAGCGACTGGCCAGAGGCAACGGTCTCGACCTCCCCGACCACCTCGCCAGTGGCCGCGAGGGCGAGCCTCACCCACCCAGTGCGAGGCCGCCCTCAAAGCCTCGGCGGTGAGGCTTGCCCTCACCGGATCTAGCGAGGTCAAGCCTCGCCCATGGTCAGCGAGGGCGAGTGAACCTAGGGAGAGAAGGGAAAGGGTCAGATTTGGAGGATAGAGGACCAGATTTGAGAAGCTTAGGACCTGCCGTGGCTACCCCATCACGACCGTTGCTCCCTACAGTCGCCTTCACCCCCCCCCCCCCCGACGCCATCGCCTTACTATCCTCACCAAACCCCGAGCCATTGGCAAGGCTCAAGCCTCGCCACCCTCACGACCACTGGCGAGGTGGCCGGTGAGGTCGACCTCGACCTTGACCTTGTTGGTCGTCTCCTCTGGCCGGTTGCCAAGGTTTGGCAATCGGCTGGAGGAAGAAGAGGGAAAGAAAAAAAGAAAAAGAAATTCAAATTCAAATTCAAAAAAAGAAAAAAATTTCAAAAATATTAAAATATTATTAAAAGTTGTCCACGTCACATCGATGAGGCCACATCAACTGACCGACGTCTAGTCAACAAAATCTGGCCAAAATTGGCTGGAAATGACTAAATTGACACAATATAAAAATATTTAGGACTTAATTGGCACCAAAAAAAGGTTTATGACTAAATTGGCAAAAATGCAAAAGGTTTAGGACTTTTTTGGCACTTTTCCCTCAATTTAACATTATCTTTAGATGAATAGCTACAGAATTGCGTAAGAAAACATGAGGGGAATCCCAAAGCTCTAGACATGGTACAACAGGGAAAATCTAGCAAGAGCCAATTTTTTACCACAAAGCAGATGTGAAAATGTTGCGTAATTATTTCACCAAAAAAAATGATGCATAATTAAAAAATAAGGTAGATATTCTTCGTCTCTAGCATTATAAGCTTGCTCAATATGTAGCAAAACAAAGGAATCTTACATAGAGTTTGTACCCGTATTTACTACATTGTGATGGAGGTAGTTCAAGATGGTCGGCTGTTCTGGTGATGCCATTTCCCTCATGCTGAGCAGAACCAACCCTGTGTGGAAAAGAATTCACGCGACAGACAGTAGATACATGTATCCCTATCAGATTATGCTAGTAGAGATCCATCTAGATCCATTGGCCATCCTTGTCAAATTCTTGCTCAGTGGCCTGAGGGTTATGAACTTAAAGCAACCCAAAACTGTAACAAAGACAATCCATCCAATTATATCTTCTCACTGAACAGCATAACAAAAATGGTGCTATGGTGTACACCAAGCCTTCTTTTCATTTGAACAAAGGGTGAGCTAATGTTGCTTCCTTTGCTGTTCCGACCAACAATATCCATGCTCTGAATATCGGTCAATTGCTTAACGGCCAATCCAGGGTGTCGAGAGCAACTTGAGGTAGGAAGAGATTCATCAAATTCTCTTGTGCATGTTGCTAGAGAAGTGGATAGTGGTATGTGGTTCACCGATGACATGTTTCCATCGCTTGTTTGCTTTTCTTTTGAGTAGAACTTTTTCCACCCCTAAAAGAAATGAATTAGTAGGGAAATCCTGTTATAATCATTTAATTTTTTCTGTGTGAAATTATCTTACGTCAGTATGTCACAAGTCAGCTGCCAAAAAAAAAAATTCTTACCAATGATGGAAACAATCTTGTGTATCTGCAAATACCGCAAGAACTGCATCTTTCGACCATTGTTCATGCTTAATTAAACATGGGTAGTTGAACATATAAAATAACAACAGAGTAGAAGAGAAATGACAAAAACAACATAAAGCAATAGATCTAGATAGATATTACAATGCAATGTCTTCCGTATAGCATTGTTCGAATTTCAAATTTTATGACACTATAGTCAGTAGAGCAACACAATATATCTATCAAATATGAAAAGAAAAAATAAAAACAGAATGCCCATTTAAATTATATTTATTAGATTACTACTATCTTTCCGTATACATTGCTAAAATAGATAAGTGAGGGATATATCGTCCTACCAAAAGAGAAAATCAAATAATATATTTATTGTTAGATTTGGGTATCATGAAGTGGGGAAAATTGTAAATGGATATCAATGGTGAAGGTTTGAGTAAAAGTGAGAAAATTGTGGGGAAAAAAAACGTTCATTTTAGTAATTTTCTTTTGAAATAATATGCTTTTGGATTTATAATAAAACAAATTCTAGCTAAGAAAAAGTATGGCCGTCCAAAGTTTTATTATGTAAGTGACAAGTGGGTATCATGCAGAAATTGCAGTCATTGCAATTAAGGTGACAAAACACAGTGTCGAAATTATTTATGGATATCCTTTACGTTAATTAGGAAGAAACTTCTCTACAATTTCCTGAAATGAACTTTCTTTTTCTCTTTTTTTTTTCTTTTGCAAATTCATTCTCTCTAGTCTCTAGGAATAAGTTTTAGTAGCACAAAAGAGGATCACTTTAAACGTTTTGTACCCTAAACCAAATCAAAATCCTTTCAAGTGGGACATCTAGCATTCTATTTTATTTTCAAGGCCAATCTTTCATTAGTCTCACCTTGTTCAATTGTGAAGATGAAAAGGAAAAAGATGTTGTACTTCATTGTATAAGATTCTTCATTTTTTACAAAAGACAAAATTGGTAACAAAGAAAGATTATTTTGAACTTGTATAATGTCACTTTTGGCAAAAATACAAAGAAAATAAGGAGTAGGTGCTTCTTGCTTCTTGGATGATGTGAAAGAAAGTAATATTGTAATTTTTTAATTAGTGATAGACTGACATGCCTTGATTAGAAACTCACTTGCTTCGTGGTTAATCTACACATGTAAAGACTAAAGATGTGATATTAGAATTCTCACAAACAAAGCAACGTTTACTTATTCATTGTCAACTTTAATATTACAATCACTCTCTCATGGCTGTGATAAATCTATGAATAATACCGTCATCTCTTCCTTGGTATAGAGAGATTCTTTAATCGGAATGCGAACCAGTCCTCTAGAACTTAGAAGAAGTCGTCTCGAGCACTTTATCGGCCAAGTCTTTGCCGTTGTTTTTTATTTTCTTCTTTTGGTGCTCCGCCACTGTTGTTTTGTGGATTTGAGAAAAAGCAGAAGATCGGCGGGTTATGCAGAGAGGGAGGAGGATTTATATGATGCATAATTCCAAAGGGGGAGAGAAAATATCTATATAGTTGCCACATATAAAAAGATACACTCAAACCAAATGATTAAAATACATTGCTAAAATAGATTTAAAAAAAAAAGAGGAATATTTCGTTTAGCCATAAGAGAAATTTCAAATAGCGTGCCTTACCAAAAAAAGAAAGAAAATTCAAATAGCGCAATTCTTATCAGATTTTGGTATCATGAAGTGAGGAAAATTGCAAATAAAGGGATGTGTGTAGCGAAGGCTTGAGTAAAAGTGAGAAAATTGTGGAGAAAAAGAACTTATATTTTAGTTATTTATTTTGATATAATATGCTTGTGCATTTATAAAAAAGAATGCATTTCATTGTGATCAAATATGTTGAGACATTTTATTAAAAAGAAGAGATCCGATGATTTTCATGCAGTGAAATTTTATCAACTTGCCAATGGTTCACCTGTTTTAGACATAATTATTTTTTTGAGGAAATTCTTAGTTATATGTCAGAAATGACTGTGATTAATAAATAGGTATTAGGAATAAGCTACCTTTTGTTTTCTAATGGTATCTATACATTAACTTAAAAATCATCTACTAAAACGGAGCAATCGCAAGGATGCTAAGGGGGCGAGTCCTAGATTTCGCCATAATAAAAAATAAAAGTATTCTATCATTGATTTGAAAATCGTGATACACTTTTTGATTACCAAATATACAGTCCCATTGTTTAGGTAGAGAATCTTTTAAGTTTAGATATTTATAGTTAGAGATATTTAGTTTATTATTTTCATTTATTTAGTAGATTCCTTGTTTAGTCAACATCTCTTGAGTATAAATAGATTACTTGGATATATATTGAGAAAGAATTTTCCTTTATTTATCGACTCCGTTATCTACTCCGATAATTGGGTTTTTCTGTTAGATATTTGCTCTAAAGCTGCTATGTAATATGTACATACTAGGGATTCCATTTGTACATATAAGGATTATGTTATTATTGTTATTTTTTTAAGGAAATTGATTAATTATTAATTAATTAATTGATTAATTAATGTGGAAATGGTCAGCAAATTTTTTGCTGACCACTTCGCACGAATTCGTGCATGATGGTCAGCGGTTGCTGACCATCGTGCACGCATTTAGTTCGTGCATGGATGGTCAACAACCGCTGACCATCGTGCACGAAATCGTGCATAAACGGTCAGCGGTTGCTGACCGTTCCATTCATGCACGATCGTGCTCGATCGTGCATGAGAACGAGGATCAGCAACGGTTGCTGATCCCACGATCGGCAACCGTTGCTGATTCATGTATAAATATTAAAAAAGATAGGCTGCAAAAAGGTTGCAACTAAGAGAGATTTTCTGTGGGTGTGCGTCTTGTTTTTGGCGACACTTCAAGGGGTTGAAATACAGAGAAAGGTGGGCGTGCGCTATTTGTTTTTAGAGAAAATGAGTTGCTGAAAACAAAGAGAAATGTGTGTGTTCTTGTGTTCTTGTATTCTTTGAGAGACACGAGAAAGTAGAGTGTTTTTCTCATTCGGGCCGTGACTATAATACATTGAGGATACGTTGGATCATTTCCACGTGATTGCTAGCACAATCGAAGTGGAAAATATCCGAAGGTTCTCTCTTCTGTTCGACGTTCGTTGTTGGTGTGTCTGAACTAGAGGTCCGACGCTTGTGGGACTCGAATTGTAGAACAACCGAACCGACTCGTTTCAAAGCGCGCTTCGAGAGGTATTTCGTTTAACTCCCTTTTATGTTTAGATTTTTGATTGAAACGCACGAACAACGCCTTAGGAGAATCATGTGTAAAAGATATCTTTGTTTCCGCTGCGTTCATTTCGTTAATTTTTCTTATACATGATTCATGAAACACCAACAGTGGTATCAGAGCCAACCTTAGGCGTTTCGTGCGTTTAATTGATTTATAGTTCAAATATATTTTTGCGTTCTAATGGCCAATTTACTTTTGTTAAGAGAATCGGTTCTCTTGCTCTTATGTGGCCTATAGAAGTTGATTGATTTATGTGATAAATTTAATCAACTAAGCAAAAATTAGAACTAAATCAATTTTGAATCAAAAATCCATAACTTGTTGTACTTCGTGTTTATATTCTACAAATGATATGCAGAATTTTATGCATGCCTTCCAGAGCTTTAAATTTTGAATTTATGGCTCGTAAGGAAGGGTGGTGATCATGGAAAAATCCCTAATTGTTGTGATTATTGTATGGATGAATGTATGATGATTACAGGTATTCTTTTTGGGGATGTAATTATTAAATGGAGGCTGCGTCCTTCTTTTTATATTTATTTTTATGAAATGTAATTTAAGTATAGTGTAGTATTTCAATTATTGATGTAAATACTACAAGAGAGGAGGAGCCATTGGAGGAGCCATTAAACTGGCGAGCTCTCTGGGCCCGGTCTTTGAAGAGTTCAAAGATTGAAGAAAAAGTGAAGAGCAGGTTCATATTATTAAAACATTAAAATGGCTAAATGGGTCTCTTTGGCTCGAGACCCATTGAACCATAATTCCATGATCACCACATAGGATAGATATTATGTGATATCTATTTATTTATTGTGTTTATGGTATCGTGCATGTTAAACCGGTTAATGTGCAAAGTGAGACCGTTAATAACGACCCAAATCTCCTTACAAAGAATATTAAGTCGAAACGGGTTTCGGACTCGTGGCCTTCCATCGTCGTGGTTTGATCCAATATTATAGTGGTTAATTAACCGGTTATGGATACATAGGGGTTAATTACCATTTATAATATTGGACCACTCCATTATGCATATGATGCTGTGGGGTTGGAGCCAAATGATTTCCAATAACTGTTAGGTGAGGGAATTATTTGTGTTTTCAATACTTGCATGAGACGATGGGCTAGACTTAACTATGATCATGATGCCAATAACTGTTAGGTGAGGCTTTCATGGTCTAGAGGCCGAAGTTATGATTGGGACTCGCATATGATGTGTTGAACAAGCTGGTTCACTCACTAAGTTCATAGGACACCAATAACTGTTAAGTGAGGTGGACTTTGGACTAGTGGGACTCCAATCCCCACTAGTAATCTTTACCCAACAAAGATTACCGCTTCCCATCTTAAGGAGTATGGGATTCGAATATAAATTTAGTGGGAGGATCTATTTCATTTAAAGGCCAAAATGAAATAGTTACTTTGAAAGATACAACGGCTAACAATTTATTTTCTGCAACAGATATATTATTACTCTGAAAATGGTGACCACAAACCCACTCGCTTCTATACTTGACAAGAATTGTTTGACTGGACCCAATTTCACTGACTGGGTGAGGAATTTGAGAATTGTTCTCAATTCAGAAAAAATTGGGTATGTGCTTGATGAAAAGATGCCAACCTCCTTTCCTGAGGGTGGGACCCAAGAGGAGCGTGTCACTTATGATAAGTGGCGTGATGATGACTTAAAAGTTAGGTCATATATGCTTGCTTCTATGAATAATGAATTACAAAAGAAGTATGAATCTATGGAAGATGCTGGGTCGATCATTTTGCACTTAAAGGAATACTTTGATGAGAATGGTCGAACCTCTAGATATGAGATATCTAAGGCATTGTACCGTATGAGGATGGCTGAAGGATCATCTGTTAATGATCATGCTTTGAAAATGATCTGGCACATTGAAGAATTGGCTAGGCTGAATCTTGTTATGGACAATGAGTTAGCTGTGGATTTGATCCTCCAATCTTTACCCGATTCCTTCTCTGGTTTTGTCCAAAACTTCCACATGCATAAGATGGAGAAAACTCTTGCTGAGTTACATAGCATGTTGGTAGTTTATGAAAGGAAATGCATAACACGAGGCCAAATGTAGTGGCTATGGCTAAAGCTTCTTCTTCAAAGGGTAAGACAGTTTTAAAGAAGAATAAATGGAAGAGGCCTGCCAAACCTGTTGTGCAACCAAAACCCATGATTGATAAAGGGAAATGTCATTACTGTGGTGTCAAAGGGCACTGGAGGAGGAACTGCAAGAGGTACCTCGCGAGCTTGAAGGTCAAGCCCAAGAACCGACCTTATGAAGGTATGGTGTCTATGCTTATTGAAACCAATCTTATGGTTAGTGCTGAATCCAGCTCATGGGTTCTAGATTCTGCTGCAACTTCACATATTTGTATGTCTTTGCAGAATCTGGAAATAAGCAGGATGCTAAGGCAAAATGAGATTGTCCTGACGTTTGCCAATGGAGCAAGAGTTGCTGCATTAACTATAGGGACTTTTCGTTTATGTTTGCCTTCTGGACATGTATTGGTTTTAAAGAACTGTTTGCATTATAAGAATGCTGTTAGGAACATCATCTCTGTACCTCGTTTGGGTAAAGAGAATTATGAATTTTCTTTTGCTGATGATGTATGTTCTATTTATCATAATAGAATATGTGTTGGTTCTAGCTTATTAACCAACAATCTTTATACCATTACAATGTCCGGTAATGCGATTACCAATGCCAATAAGCAAAATAGAATTGATATAAATGCCATAACTAATAAACGCCCTAGAGACGGTCCAAATAAAAAGTATGTTTGGCATCTCCGATTAGGTCATATTGGAGAAGACAGAATTAACAAGTTGAGTAATGATGGATACATTGATCCTTTAAATTTTGAGTCATACTCGACTTGTGAGGCATGTCTTCTAGGAAAAATGACCAAAGCGCCTTTTGTGGGACAAAGTGCGCGAGCTGCTGACATATTAGAATTAATACATACAGATGTATGTGGACCAATTAATGAAACTGCTAGAGGTGGTTATAATTACTTCATTACCTTCACCGATGATCAGTCACGGTATGGTTATTTATACCTCTTGAAGTATAAATCTGAATCCTTTGAAAAGTTCAAGGAATTCAAGGCTGAAGTTGAGAAACAAACAGGAAAATGTATTAAGGCTCTTCGATCAGATCGAGGAGGTGAATACCTTAGTACTGAATTCCTGGACTATCTTAAAGAGAATGGCATTTTATCACAATGGACACCTCCTGGAACTCCAGAACATAATGGTGTATCTGAACGGAGAAATCGTACTTTATTAGATATGGTACGATCTATGATGAGTTACACCGATTTGCCAATATCCCTTTGGGGATATGCCCTTGAGACAGCTGTATATATACTGAATAGAGTGCCGTCCAAATCTGTTCCAACTACGCCCTATGAGATATGGCATAGTAGGAAACCCAGTCTTAATCATATTAAGATTTGGGGTTGTCCAGCTTTCGTGAAAAAGCTAAAAATGGAAAAATTGGAGGCAAGATCTGAACAAGGTCGCTTCATTGGATATCCAAAGGAAACTCTTGGATATTATTTCTATTTTCATTCAAACCAAAGAATTTTGGTATGCAAGCACGCTTCTTTTTTGGAGAATCAGTTCATCCAAGAAAGTGGTGTTGGGCGGAAAATAGTCTTACAAGAAGAAAATAATGAAGTGCCAAACAACCGAGTTCAGATACCAATCTCTGATTCAGTGGGAGCTTCTGATACACAACCTCTTAGGAGAAGTGCGAGTACGTCTCGCCCACCTGCTTGTTATAGACACTCGGTTGATCATATCGAACCATTATTCATTGTGAATGATAGTGATCAACTCGGTGATCCTAAAACCTATGAGGAGGCGATGTTGGACATCGATTCTAGTAAATGGCTAGAGGCCATGAAATCCGAAATGGATTCAATGTATTCCAATGAGGTTTGGACCTTGACTGACCTGCCTGATGGTATTGTACCAATTGGCTGTAAATGGATCTTCAAGAGGAAGATGAATGTTGAAGGTCAAATTGGAATTTACAAAGCACGGCTGGTGGCAAAAGGATATCGTCAAAAAGAAGGAATTGATTATGACGAAACTTTCTCACCTGTGGCCATGCTAAAATCCATTCGGATTATGTTGGCTATAGCTGCACACCTTGATTATGAGATATTCCAGATGGATGTCAAAACGGCTTTTCTAAATGGTTTTCTCGATGAGGACATCTTTATGGAACAACCACAGGGTTTTGAATCCAATAGTAAAAAACAGAAGGTGTGTAAGCTTAAGAGATCCATTTATGGACTCAAACAAGCCTCCAGAAGTTGGAACATCCATTTTGATGAGGTAGTCAAATCGTTTGGCTTCATCAAAAATCCGGATGAACCTTGTGTATATAAGAAGATCAGTGGGAGTGCAATTGCATTTCTGGTTTTGTATGTCGATGATATACTTTTGATTGGAAATGATGTACCAATGATATCATCGATAAAACTATTCTTGTCACAGAAATTCTCCATGAAAAATTTAGGAGAGGCAACCTACATTTTAGGTATCAAGATCTATAGAGATAGATCAAGACGATTGATTGGCCTCTCACAATCTACGTACATAGACAAAGTGTTAACACGGTTTAACATGCAATGTTCCAAGAGAGGATTATTGCCTTTTAGGCAAGGGATCCGTCTTTCTAAGGAGATGTGTCCCAACACTCCTGAAGAAAGAGAGCGGATGGCAAAGATACCATATGCAT
Organism: Eucalyptus grandis x Eucalyptus urophylla; assembly: GCA_028830015.1. NCBI lineage: Eukaryota > Viridiplantae > Streptophyta > Magnoliopsida > Myrtales > Myrtaceae > Eucalyptus > Eucalyptus grandis x Eucalyptus urophylla. Next base: position 6,912,949 of record CM054200.1, read on the forward strand.
CCGCTATTGGAAGCATAATGTATGCTATGCTATGTACTAGACCTGATATTGCGCATGCTGTAAGTATTACTAGCAGATATCAGTCTGATCCAGGAGAAGAGCACTGGATAGCAATCAAGAATATTCTTAAGTACTTGCGAAGGACTAAAGATTTATTCTTGATATATGGAGAAGGAGAATTTAAAGTTGTAGCTTATACCGATTCCGATTTTCAATCGGATCCTAATGATTATAAGTCTACGTCTGGGTTTGTCTTCACATTCAATGGTGGTGCAGTTAGTTGGAAAAGTTCCAAACAAAGCATAACTGTCGATTCCACCACTGAGGCAGAGTATGTAGCTGCTTCTGAAGCAGCAAAGGAAGCCGCTTGGATGAAGAAGTTTATTTCTGAACTTGGAGTCGTTCCTTCAATTGAGCAACCGATCACATTTTTTTGTGACAACAATGGGGCAATAGCTCAAGCTAAGGAACCAAGGTCTCACCAGAAGTCCAAGCATATTGAGAGACGCTTCCATCTCATCAGAGAAATTGTTGGGAGAGGTGATATCGCCTTGCAGAAAATTGCCTCAGCAGAAAACGTGGCAGATCCCTTCACTAAGGCCTTACCTCAGTCTTCTTTTGAAAGACATATTGACAAAATGGGTTTGAGGTACCAGACAAGTTGGCTTTAGTGTAACTGGGAAATTGTTGGATGTATGCCCTAAAGCTACTATGTAATAGTTACATATTAAGGATTTCAGTTGTACTTTCATTATTATTATTTAATTAATGGCAACGATGTATTCATTCATTTGTCCAATTATTTTATATTGATGAATGATTCCATAAGATCAGTTGCAACTAGACCTATTCTTGAGACGTCAAGAATATATGTGACGGGTTCATAGTTAGACTGAATCTTTAAATTGTTCCCGGTTGATGGATTATTAAGTGGATATTAATAATCCTGTTGAGACCGGTGTGTTCTTAACTTCGCCATTAAGTATTGGATACTTAAGGGAATGATGAGTCACATGTCATTGGGTATTATGATGCCTGAGTTAGAACACAGGTGTTTGTATTAGACAAATTCACTGAACGTGACGCATATGGAACGATTAGCGACATGGAAGCTTTTAGCGTGGTCAATGTCTAATTGTTCATGCTTTGGTCTTGTGTAAATAATCCTTAGACCTGAGGCACAGTGTTAACTTGTGTATCGAACAACTATGGTTCACGGGTGCACATAATGCCGGGTCGTCGATCCGTCTTTATACTTGATGGTCATAGTTTGTTCATATACGAAGTTACACGTGTGCGCAATATGGAATCTGTCTCCTTGTTATATGCAAGGTATGATAATGATGTCCTATGCGATCTAATTGTGACACTGCATTGAAATCCTCGGCCGGGGTTGTAACCGAGAATAAATTGTTTATGTCTCGAATAAAATGCATGTCAATTAGATTTGTGCATATGATCGAATTAATGACTTGACAAATATTCCATGGTCTTTGTTTGATCGGGACATAATAAGACGGAGGGATTGAATTACACTGTAGCCAAAGCTGACAGGTTCATTATGTTCTTAAAGCATTCACACTATCTGGGTAGCCATGACATATTGCTAGATGTCAATCGTGGCTTGTAGGACCTAAAAGATTAATCGGGACAATTAATTCTTTTGGAAGTACTAATGTGTTAGTACAAGTCTTACTACCAGCTTAGTGATGAACCTAGGGATGTCACACACCATAAACAACTAGGATAACGTGGAACAAGAGAGAAATATTATTGCAAATGTGTTTGCAATTACTACAATCGAATTGAGTCGATTTGAAATTAAATTAAATGAGATTTAATTTAATTTGTATCATAGTCACGAGCCTACTTGCATATGATGCACACGCATGCCCAAAGTGGATATATGTTAACATACCAAACAAGTTGGCTTTAGTGCAAGTGGGAGATTGTTAGATATTTGCTCTAAAGCTGCTATGTAATATGTACATACTAGGGATTCCATTTGTACATATAAGGATTATGTTATTATTGTTATTTTTTTAAGGAAATTGATTAATTATTAATTAATTAATTGATTAATTAATGTGGAAATGGTCAGCAAATTTTTTGCTGACCACTTCGCACGAATTCGTGCATGATGGTCAGCGGTTGCTGACCATCGTGCACGCATTTAGTTCGTGCATGGATGGTCAGCAACCGCTGACCATCGTGCACGAAATCGTGCATAAACGGTCAGCGGTTGCTGACCGTTCCATTCATGCACGATCGTGCTCGATCGTGCATGAGAACGAGGATCAGCAACGGTTGCTGATCCCACGATCGGCAACCGTTGCTGAGTCATGTATAAATATTAAAAAAGATAGGCTGCAAAAAGGTTGCAACTAAGAGAGATTTTCTGTGGGTGTGCGTCTTGTTTTTGGCGACACTTCAAGGGGTTGAAATACAGAGAAAGGTGGGCGTGCGCTATTTGTTTTTAGAGAAAATGAGTTGCTGAAAACAAAGAGAAATGTGTGTGTTCTTGTATTCTTTGAGAGACACGAGAAAGTAGAGTGTTTTTCTCATTCGGGCCGTGACTATAATACATTGAGGATACGTTGGATCATTTCCACGTGATTGCTAGCACAATCGAAGTGGAGAATATCCGAAGGTTCTCTCTTCTGTTCGACGTTCGTTGTTGGTGTGTCTGAACTAGAGGTCCGACGCTTGTGGGACTCGAATTGTAGAACAACCGAACCGACTCGTTTCAAAGCGCGCTTCGAGAGGTATTTCGTTTAACTCCCTTTTATGTTTAGATTTTTGATTGAAACGCACGAACAACGCCTTAAGAGAATCATGTGTAAAAGATATCTTTGTTTCCGCTGCGTTCATTTCGTTAATTTTTCTTATACATGATTCATGAAACACCAACATTTTCTAGCCGTCAAGACCCTAGCTTTTGAATTTTCCCCAGATCATCGCTCTTATGGTGCTATTGGCTTGTGTCGCAGCTGATGTCTCTACTTCTTCTTCCATGTGCAGCCATGGCAACCTCAATCGGAATGCCTCGCTGTCTCTTCCGCATTTCGCTCAGTATCGGCGTCTGTCGACATCCCTGTCAATTGTTATCAGGTGAATTCCCTCGTTCAAATGTTAGTTTGCTCGTTTCCCTGTTTAGGGTGCAGTCCAACTGAGAAATGAAGCGAAATAACTTCTTATTACTCGGTTGCTCATTCACCAACAGACAAGAGTTAGCTTGGAAGGATGTCATGGCAGAGGGACGATCCAATGTGAAATTGATACTTTTTCGGTTTACTTTGCTAATGCACCACTCTTGTCCATCATGGCTAATATTTACAAGGCCTTACTAATCCACAAATCATTCATTGCATTCACAGTTATCTGCCGTTTTTTTTTTTTTTGGGTCGAAAACGGAGTAATTTCATTAACTAAGCAAAGAAGTGAAGCCCAGAAAATGGGCATCATTACATAAAAGGTCTAACAAAGTTTGAGGAGAATATGAGGCCCAATTCAAAGACAAGTAGCTATTTTTGTGGGCTTTAGCTACCCAATCCGCTACAAGGTTGGCTTCTCTAAGGCAATGGACTATCTGCACATGTAGGAAGGCCCGCATTTTATCCTTGCACTTACTGACAAGAGATTGAGTTTCCCAACTCAACACTTCTAAATTGTCCATCGCTTTTACCAGTTGTAGGTTATCTGACTCAAAGATCATCTCTTCGTGTCTTTTAGAAAAGAAGAAGTTCAAAGCCTCCCATAGAGCTAGAGTTTCAGCCATCAAAGGGGAAGACGCTCTTACTGAAGCAGCCGCTCCTCCCATCATTCTTCCTCCCAAATCCCTGTAGATGCAAGCTACGGAATTTCCCATCGAACCAGGTGCGTATGTTCCATCTATATTTATCTTGTATGCTCCTTTCGGCGATGGAATCCAGATCTGGGGATTTTCAGCATCTTGAATTTCAGATCTTCCATTATCAGAGAGCTCCGAGCTTCCAGATCTGCTGTCTTCATGGACTATCAAGCCATCAGCACACCGACAGTCTGGTGCTTTTTGCCGAGCTCGCTGAACTCCCCTTCCAGTTCTGCTTCACGACCCAACCCCAGCTTCAGCTACCGTCGGTCTATTGGTTAGTCGCGATTCTTCAGTCGGCCCAAGGCAGAGATCGCTTCTCAGCCCGACTGGTTTGCTTCCCAATCCTCCCTCTACTCTAGCCGGTCTGTGAACCGGTACCTTGTGCCAAGATTGCTACTCTTCATTTTCTACTCGACGTCCCAACCCAGCGAAGACAAGCTCTCTCGGCTTGTCACTGAAATTTCTCGGTTCAAAGAGTGACCCAAAGGGCAGAGTTCCTCTCAAGTCTTCTTCTCTATATACCATTCCTCCATCTTCTCTTGGTCCCGATTCTCTGAATATGGGTTGCGACTTTCGTGTCCCCGATCCACCTTCTACACACCCCGATTCACTGTCAGCTCGATGGTTTGATTCTCCACTTTGATTTCGCAGCTCTCTTCTCTTTAATCTTCTATCTACTCCAGCATTTATCTCGGCCCCTATTAGTCGATTTCAAGATTGCAGCTCATATGGTTCACTGTTCCCCTGTCTCGGCTCTGCATTTCGCACCATATGCCCTGTTCAGGCTTCTCCTCTTTCAAATTCTGCAATTACTCTATCTCGTCCTCTGCTTTTCTCTGGGTTCCAGCGGGTGTAGCTTTTAAGTGCCGCTTGAGCTGAGTCTATGATTGCCAAAGCCACTGGTTCTTTACCTTGAAAAATGGCCTGGTTTCGAGCCTTCCAGACATTCCATAACATAGCAGCCACCAAGTTCAGATTTAATGGGTGAGTTACCTTGTCTTTCAGATTGTTAAACCATTATTCGATCCTTGTCAAACCCTGACTTGATATTTTAATATTCAATACAGGATTATCCCATATTTGTCTTGTCCAAAGAACAGAGCAGGAATAGATGCTTAGCCATTTCCCTTTCATGACTACACAATAGACATATGGGATCAGGTAATATTTTCCTTCTAAATAGATTATCCTTCGTTGGAAGAGCGTTTTGGCATAAATTCCACATGAAAATCCGTATCTTAGGTGGAGTATGCAGCGTCCAAATATTCTTCCTGAGTGAGGGGGGAGGTTGAAGCAATGTTGTTTCTTGGCTCACATTACATTGCTCCATAGTTTTCTTGATGCAGTGATACCCACTTTTTACTGTATATTTGCCTGCTTGATTACCGGTCCATACAAGCTGATCTTCTTCTGTCTGAGGATTAATTAGTATAGTTAGAATTTTGTCTGCTAAATTATCATCAAATTGTGTTGCTATGAATCTTTCATCCCATCTGCCTTCCTCTTTATTAATAAGTTCCGATACTAAAGAGGGTTCATTAACATTTATAGGACCCTCAATAGTACCTCTTTGCAGCCATTTATCCTCCTTGATTTTGATCTTTGATCCATCTCCTACTTTCCACATTACTTGGGGTGCTATTGAATTTCTTTCATAGATCAGGCTTTGCCAACCCCACAAAGTGAAGGCCCTTAGTTACATGCCAAAAGTCTATCTGAGGATGGTATAATCCCTTAAACAAGCTGCTCCAAAGAGAGGTTGAATTTTGTCCTAGCCGCCAAGCTTGTTTTCCCAACATTGCTTTATTAAAAGAAAGAAGATTTCTGAAGCCCATTCCACCTTTATATTTTATAGTCTTTAAGATGTCCTAGCTCCTCTAATGAATGCCTATTTTCTTCTCATTAATCGTCCACCAAAATGAAGTAATTTTCTTTTCAATAGCCTTGCAGATAGAAACTGGGATATTAAAAACTGACATTGCATATTGTGGTAATGCTTAAACCATTGTTTTCAGTAAAATTTCTTTATCGGCTTTAGATAGGAGCTTTTCCTTCAACTTTCCAACTTTGAGCTAATTCTCTCGAGAATCCATGCAAACATTTGCCTTTTCGACCCTCCCCAATTTGAAGGAATACCCAGATATTTGCCACTTTTGTCAATAATAGGAACCCGCAATTCCCTTGCCATATTCTCTTTCAAAGATTGAGGACACCCCCTACTGAAGAAAATACCGGATTTGTTTAAATTAATCTCCCGTCCAACATCTAGACAATATTGATTCAAGATCATGGCCAGATTTTGACATTCAAGAATGGTGCCTTTCAAAAAGATCAAATCATCGGCAAATAGTAAGTGAGAAAGAGTAGGGCAACTTCTATTTAGCTTAATTCTTGTGATACTACCATTTTCCACAACCTCTTTCATCAATAAGGATAACACGTTTGCCACAATAATAAATAGATAAGGAGATAAGGGATCCCCTTGCGTGAGCCCTCTGGAAGGTTGAAAATACTGAAGAGGTTCTCCATTAAAGTTGACGTTAAATGTGACCGTAGTAACACATTGCATTACCCATTTCACCCATTTCCCATCAAAACCAGTCTTTAGTAGGCATGCCTCCAGGAAATCCCATTCTACTCGATCATAGGCATTCTTCATGTCTAATTTGAGAATTGCTTGGAATTTCTTTTTTCTGCTTCTGAGTCTAATCTGATGCAGGACCTCCTGAACAATAAAAATGTTATCCTGAATTTTCCGCCCTCCTACAAAAGCGCTTTGTTCCGGTGTTATAATTGCTGGTAATAAGGTTTTAAGTCTGTTAACCAGCATTTTGGAGATAATCTTGTAGCCAAAGTTGCATAAGCTAATTGGCCTATATTGGTCTAACCTCTCCGGATTCGGAACCTTCGGGATTAAGGAGATAATTGTTCTGTTTAGAGCTGGTGATAGATAACCAGTGTTCAAAAAATTCTGCACCTCCTTGAACATGTTCCATTTAATGTTTTCCCAGTGATGGTGATAGAAAAGTCCATTAAGACCATCCAGGCCGGGAGCTTTAGTGGAGCCTAGCTGAAATGCTGCTTCTATCACCTCTTTTAAATTTACTTCAGCAAGTAACATTCTATTTATATCATTTGTAACTAATGCAGGCAGTTGGTTTATCACTGGTTCGAAATTCCGGAAGCCATTAGATTCGTAAAGCTTCCTGAAAAATTGTAAAGTATGTTCCTTCAACTGATTCTGCTTAACCAGCCATGCATTTTCTGCATTTTGAAGCATGGAAATCCTATTCCTCTGTCTTCTTTGAATAGTTGTTGTGTGGAAGTATTTTGAATTTTGATCCCCCCATCTCAACCAATTGATTCTAAAGCGTAACACCCAATACATTTCTTCTTGCCTCCCAAGCTCTTAAATTTCTTCTTGTAGCTTTTTAAAGTGTTCCTTGTTAAAGGAATTTGAAGTGTTATTAGTTAAGCACACTATTTCCTGTTTCAACTTGTTGATTTCCTTCTTTCCATTCACAAACTTCTTTTTGGTCCATTTAGAGAGTGTAGTTTGAACATCATGTATCTTCCCTACCAAACCTTCTTGGTGCTGGATTGGAGGTGCCCAAAAATTTAACACCACTTCCCTACATTCGTCATTTTCAAGCCAAAAGGCCTCAAATCTGAAAACTCGTTTTCTCCTAGCTTGATTCGATTGACATGAGAGGATAATAGGACTATGATCCGAGCCTACTGTAGGAAGGGCGAAAACTTCAGCTTTTGGGTATATTAACCGCCATTCTATCGTACATATCACTCTATCTAATCGTTCCTTTACATAATCTTCCCCTTCCTTATTGTTGGCCCAAGTAAACGCACATCCCTTACTATATATATCCATTAAGGAGCAGGCATCCAGACAATCTCGAAAAGCTGTCATCCTGTAGTTTTCAGCCATTCGCTTCCCCACTTTTTCCCAATAGAATCTCACTTCATTAAAGTCCCCCAAGCACACCTAAGGTAGAGTGTTTTAAGCACTTATCTATCTCAATCTCTCCCAAAGTTGTAGCCTCTTTGGGTGTGTATATGGAGCATGAACAAAGGTAATCCTCATCTTGTTACCCCTGACCCCTTCTTCACATTTCAGATTGATAAAACTTTCAGCCATTGAATCAACTTCCAGTGTAATCTGATCATCCCACATAATAACCAAACCTCCTGCCGTACCCACAGGATCAACTACTAAGCAACTTTGAAAATGAAGCCGTATTTTTACTCTTTGCACAAATTCAGTTTTATTTTTAGTTTCCATCAGAAAAACCAAAGAGGGCCTGAATTGAGCCATTAAGGCTCTCAATTCCCAAACTGTCAAGGGTGTGCCCAACCCTTGACAGTTCCAACTCAATATATTCATGGTTCATTTGGTGGCTTATTAAGGCTAGCCACTACATCCCATGTTGTAACTTCTTCCGTCATCTGGATAGGAGTGTCCATAAGTTGAGTTTCATCCAACTAGCCTTGTGTTGAAGTTGTTAATTGATTGTTGACTCTTTTTTGTTTCTTAGTAGAGGGAGTTTTAGGTTGTAAGAGAGTTTTTTTCCTGGTGCTATTTGAGGTAATTGCTGGCTGAAAATTTGGATTGTTTGAGTGCTCTGGCCCAGTGATCATTAATGCTCTTTTCCATGTATTGTACATAGTTATCTCTTGTGTACTGTTATAACTAGACTCCAATAGCATCTGTTCCTGACCTCCCTTTTCAATATTTTGAGTAATGTTTGGAGGGCGAAGCTAACCATCTTCCATCACTTTGTTTTGTCTTGGTTGCTCTGGAGTTTTAGGGACAGCCTCGTCATCAGTTTCAGTCAGGGATACTTCATTATAGAACACTTTCCAAAATGGGCTATGGACAAACATTTCGGCTTTCAACCAGCTACCAAAGCAACCCCTCAGCTTAGTTGTGAATTTCTCTTCATCATAAGGTATATCTGGACAATAATTAGCATAATGTCCAATTTTTCCACATGAATAGCAAAAAAATGGCAGTCGTTCATACTTAAAATCTAGCCACACTCTCTTATTCCCGTGACACATCAATTGTCCTACTCGCAATTCAGTCGCTACATCTAACTCCACTCGTGCTTTCCCAATTTTCTGAAAAGCGAGACCTCTTGCATCTGTTTTCACTTCCAAAACCTTCCCCCATTGAGCTGGCTATTTTCTTTATCATGCTCTCAGAGTTCCATTCCAGCGGTAAGCCGAATATTCTTATCTAGAAAGCACATGTTTTAAATTCATAACAATGTGGGGGGGGGGGGGGGTATCCGGCTCCCAATCCTTTAATAACAATAAATGGTTGGAGAAAGACCATAGACCTCCCTCTAATACACGGTTCTTATCCCCTTCATTACGAAAGACAGCTAATTTTCCCATTTTCTAAGGGTTTCACTTCCACATTCTCATTCCTCCATGCCTTTTTCATTGTTGTTGTGAGGGCTTGGAAATTATGGCAAGGTTCTTATATAGTTGCCCAACGAGGGAGAAGCGACGTCCCTGGATTTTTTCCTCCGATATCTCCTCATCAAGAATGTACATATTGTTTTCATACATCAGCTTACCTAATTTGTTGCATAGATGGGCAAGGCGACCCACTGCTCCTTCTTCCCCTGCCATAGTCCTCACTGTTCTTACGCTGCTGGGTTTACTGACTGCAGATCTTTTACATTCCCTAGAATGATGAGAGGAAGAGCCACCTCATCTATCCTCCGAGATTAGAGCTGCCATGAAGATGCTTTGTTGTGGGTTCCAGCTAGGACACTGAACTGAAGAAAGCTGCGGAACCTGTGGATGTGAAAGCGGGGATTAGGGTTGATGAGGATAAGAAATCTGGTATGGGCACCGACTAAAATTGCTTCAGTGAGGATTCCAGCACAGTCATCGACTGAAGACTTGCGGATTTTGTTGATGGAAATGCTAAATCATGGTGGGAAATTAGGGTTTGTAAAGGGAAGAGTGGGGTTTGCCATAGCTACTCAGCCAGTAGAGGAGAGCTCCGAGAGAGGAGAGGTCATGGTCGACACCCACCACATTTAGAAAGATCTCTGGTTATTTGTTGTTTCTGCACTTCTGTTTTGTCCATTCGGTGAACCGCTCACGGTAGATTACATTTTCTTACAGCTTCTTGGTCTCCCTGATCAAGAAAAGAAAGATGAGATCGTACAGTTAGTTATGCAATTGAAACGTGCTAAAGTAGAGGATGGCACTTGGTAATTGTCGCTTGGGCGTTTAACATGGACATCGACTTTCAATTAAGTTTAGCTTGTAGCTAACTAACTTAATTAAGGCGCATTTGGTAACGATTCTGTTCCCGGGAATAGATTCTGATCAGAAGTGATTCTTTTTTATTTTGTTCCCAGGATCTGATTTTAAGCATTTTTAGCCATTTGGTAATTGTCCAAAATTTCTGATTCTGGAATAGAATTGTGTTTGGTACCGTGCTCATTAATTCTGTTCCAAATCAATTTCTTTTAATTTTTAAATAAATTTTTTACTTTTTTACTTTTTTTCTTTTTTTTTCATTTTTTTCCTTTTCTTTTTCCTTTTTTTCTTTTTTTTCCTTTTTTCTTTTTTTTTTCCTTTTTTTTTTTCCTTTTTCTCATCTTCTTCTTCTTTCTTGTGGCCGGTCGCCGGACCGGCAACCGGCAAGACGAGGGCCGGCGACCTCTCCGGAGTGTCGCCGGCCCTCGTCGGCCGAGCCTCGCCGGCAGCTGGGCGAGGCTCGCCTAGCCCCGTCGGTGGCCAGGTCGGCCTCACCGGTGGCCAGGCAAGCCTCGCCTGGCCACCGGTGGGGCTATGCAGCCTCGGGGCTGGGCGTCACAAGGCTTGCCCAGCCCCGGCGGCCGGCGGCTGCGAACAGCGACCGGCGGCGGCGGGCGGTGGTGGATGGCGGTCGCAAGATAGCCAAAGGGAAGAAGGAGGGTTCTTGATTTTGATTCTCAAATTCGTTCCCGGAACAATAATCAACTTTTTTTTTGTTCTTGATTCTATTCCCAATCTGTTCCCGGGAACAAAAATTTTACCAAACGCAATTCTAGGCCCAAACTGATTCCAAGAACAAAGAATCAGAATTTGGCCATGTTTGGATGGTTATCAAACAGGGCCTTAGTGTCCTTTTTGCTTAGCTCCAAAAGGGTGAATCTTTTTTTATTTCTTTTTTTCTTTCTTTCTTTCTTTTGGTGATGATTGATCGGTGGTTATTTAATTAGAGTGAGTGTTAGCATCGAAAATGGTACAATTTCATTTGGTATTATTTTGTAGTTGGATTGTACCGTAATTATAATGCCACATGTTAAAAAACCCTTAAGGTGTGTGTGGGACAACCCCGGATTATGTTAATAAACCTTTAAAACTAGCTTCTCAAGACTTTGGTGGACCAATCTCTCACAACACCCATGAAACAATTATTAAATATCCTTCAAAGATTAAAATGCTTTCATTTTTTATGATCACAAATAGTGAATGAAAATTTTACCTAATATCCTCCAATTAATTTCTAAATGAAGCAGTCTGATCAGTCTCAATTACGATAGACCGACTTAATATATATACTTTTTGTCATTCTATTTTGCATTCGTAAACAATGGACTTCTATCTTGTATCCCCAAGCACGATGAAAGAGGGAAATACCCTCTCTAGAATTAGCGATAATTGGGTAGTTTGAGGCTGAGGCCAAAGGTTGAGCTTAATATATCCCCAAGCCTACCCTTTACATAAAAGTTAGATAGAAATTTTCAGGTCAAGTTTCGACCAAAGTGGGGCAGGCCAGATATCCTTGTGCATGCAAGCCCACTTATGCGCCTTTTGAACCTCAATGGTCGGTTGATTACCTAAACATTTTATTTTTTATCATGAGAAATTATATTCATTGCGTTCATAGTTGTATTTTTCCTCCACAACCCGGCTAGTCGAGAAAAAAGATTTCATCACATCAAACATGTCTATAAAATTTGAGTACAATGTCAACTAACTCGGTAATTTAATTTTTCGTGAACAAGATATACAGAAAGAAAATTTGATTCTCTCATCGAATTGAAAGCCCAGCCGAGGTAATATCCATTATCCTTAGGTGCTATAGGTTTGCATTTACAAGGTCAAGGTGTAAACTACATTTAATCTAATATTGTACAAATATTTGTACAGTATTTTCTTGGATGGTTCTTCCTTTGTTCATACCTAATCCAATTTAATCTGATATTGTCTAAATATTATGGCAAAGTCATGTCGTGCTGATCAAGCTCATTAAATTTTATTGAAGTTGACTTTATTGACTTGAATTGAATATAGTTCAGATAATATTTTCATAAAACATGTCAAGCGCATGGTCTGTACGGACTATGCGCAGTCTCAAAAGCACACTTGGGTAAACATGTGTTAGAAACTTTGACATCTGATCAATTCTCTCGACATTCGAGTCCGAAATTACAACACGTGTGTTCAGAATTTCAATACATACGAGGTCAATTTAAAAAAAAAAAATCAATAAAAAAGGGATCAAAATATAAATATGTAAAAAAATGAAAATAAATAGAAATAATAAAGGGGGAAAGAAGGAAAACCTAGTCTTCTTTTTTATTTTGATTCTCACTTTTCGTGACACATAATTCATCTCCAATTTTTTTCTCTTTTCTTTCGACACGCGAGTCCAGAATGTGGATTGATTGTTTTTTTCCTTCAAGTTTTATGGATTATTAGAATGGACTTGAATTTGTCAAATGGAAATAATAAATGATATTACAAATGGATTAATGTTTTTAGTGTAAATTCATTGTAGCCTCCTTTTAATTATTTATTTATTTGTGAATTTGAATCGAATTAATTTGTTTGAAATAATAACAAAAAAATGAAAATATGCATTTAACATACAACGTGTCTTAATGTGTCAAAATTCTATATTTTTAAGAAATAACGTATCGACGTGTCGTTTCTTGTCATGTTGTGTTGTGTTATGTGACGTATGTCGTGTGCAGGCATCAATGTTACTTAGCCCAGGCTAGGGCATCAAAGACCCAATCCTGGATTCTAAGGTCTTGGGAATGAGAGTTAGGGTTCTAATGCCCAAGTGCAGATTTTATTATCCAAGCACTAATATCTAGTCATATTAAGAAAATTGATTTTCAATTTTTCAAAGAAGAAATATTTTGCCAACTCATATATGGATTATCAATTCTCATTTAAGTGATTTACCAATTTTCGAAATAAATTATCAACTAATTTTGGGTTATCAACTCTCGTTTAAGTTACTTATTACTTTGGTGCTTTTAATTTATCAAACTTTTGATAATATATATCCATTTTCATTTATCGTTTCTTCCAAAAACATTAAATCTATGAACTATTTTTTTCTTGAACCTATTTCAGAAACTTGCAAAATTTTTGATTTAGCTCAAACTACGTTAACTGTCTCACCAATGTTTTTTACTTTAAATGAGACTCAGAAATAGAGATTTATATTAGACTCATATCACACTCGTGCTTCACTCCAAATTAAATGTCAATTTCGACAAGACTTATTTTAATAATATAGGTTATCTACGTGTCTCACGAAAAAGCTGACTTAGCAGATGATGGTGAAAAACGTCATCTTTTTTGCCACAAAATTGCCACCTCAGCAATAAGCCCCTAGAATTGATTAAAAAATTTAAAAAAAGGGGGTGGGGGAAGAGAGCTTCGACGAGGGCTATGGAGGCATGCAACGTTCTCCAATGTAAAAAGGTGAAGATTCTTCAATTGCGTTTTGCCAACGTTGTTTGGGCAAAGAATATGTCTATGACACGTTCTATGACTAGAAAAGTAACGAACATACGATGAAGAAAACAAATTAATTGAAATGTCAAAATGTCAACCACATTGAACGTTGACATGACCAGTAAAACACCGCATTCCCTTCAAATTTCTTCCTTGCGTTGAAATGAGGTTGGGATGACATTCATTTTTTACACGGAGGAGTCAAGGATCTATCGTGAACCTGGAAGTTTGAGACAAAAACAACATATAGTTACGTTGTAATTATAATGAACCATGTTCATATATTTTTCTTTTGAATTGGCACTCTGTCATTTGAGGGTCATAGGCAGGGTGGTAGCAGAAACAAGAGTGTTGCTTGTTGGTATCATCGAGACTGTTGACCGTATTGATCATGGCATGCTACCAAGAGGAAGAGACTGCGAACATTTTTCCGAGAAATCCTATGCTTGATAAGTGGATCCAGTAACATATCGTCTAGCTTGTAAATAATTATATCTCAAATATCAACACAAGCTCATGATGTGAGCTTGCGTAGCGGAAGGTTACAGAAGAGAATATTGGCCTTCGGAAAAATTGGTAGTAGCATTGTTTCCCTTCCTCTTACTCGTAAGAGGGCTGTCTCTTGTTTCATATGTGAATTCCTACACTTATAAATGTTGCTTCTTTGATCTAGAACCGATGCAACGGTTACGAATACAATTTGGTGACCTGCGTTCTATCTCCCACTTGTGACCTGGGTTCTATCTCCCACTTGCACCGATCCCTGTTTTCTCTTCTTGGATGGTTCTTCCTTTGTTGCATACGTAATCCAATTAAATTGATACTGGACAAATATCGTGGTGAAGTCATTGTTGGATATTTCAATAATATTTTGAAATATGCAACAATAATAACCTCAATAAAAGTTATGACCGCATTGAAGATCATCATTATTTTTAACAGTCATATAACGGCTTCTTAATGGTCATATAACGGCTTTTTAATCGTTTTGTAACGTTTAATTTATTTCTCAAATAAATCATCTCCATTATTTTACAACGGCTCTTTTAACAGCTCTATTTAGTCTGAATATAAAAATAAAATCTCATTAGACAATCTAAAAAAAGATACACTGAATGAAAGAGAGAATATCTTTTTTTTAAACAATCTTTCCTTTCCTTTTCTGGGTTATACACAAACGTTATTAAGTGAGTATAAAGAAAGGTATGTTGTATCTTGGGAGGATAGCTGCTGAAATCGCCTTAAACATTTGTTTTTTCTATTTTCTAATCCTTGGCAATGTATTAACAGTTATTATTAATTTTATGTATTCTAAACTTTTTCCAACATTCATGTCGTCCTAGTTGACTTTATTGACTTGAATTGAATATAATTCAAAAACATGTCAAGAGCATGAACTCCATGGACTATGTGTAATCTCAAAAGCAACACTTTAACAATTGTCGTATACCACATAAAAAGGTTAATAAAATATGCACATTTCCATTGCCAACTTAAAATTCGAGTCCCATGCAAGATAAGCAAAATTCTTACCAATGAAAATTACTAATAGAAGGCTACTTCTAAATGTCTATAAAATCATACTTCAACTTATTGACGAAAGATCAATTTAGTGCTACCTCAAAATCTTGGTTCAATCCATAGAGGCGGAGATTCAATCCATAGAGGCGGATCAAAATTATAATCAGCTTTTTTGTCAAACTCAATTCTTCCATCTTCCATGTGGTATATTCCGATGTCATCCCAGCAGCTAAAGTAAATACAATTTGGCTTGATAACTTGCTGGTCGATCTCATCAACCTGTATTGAAAACGAAGAGTTGAAACCCACAAAGAGGGATACATTCCCCATGCTCTCAAGCTCCGTCCACTTTCTAGTATCTAAATCAGCGACGAAAACCTGAAAACTAACGGTTCCATGAGATTGCTCTCGTTCTTCGAATCGTTGCTTTTGCTCTCGTTGTTCAAATTGTAAGATCAGCAATAGACGGCCCGCTGACTCCACCAAGTACTCATTTATAGCAAAATTTATGCTATCTCGAAATTCCGGAGATTCCGGAGTCTCCAATATAACTTGAGTTGTTGGATATGGTCCATCCACATCACAAGTGAATATAACAGCCTGGTAGCCAAGGGCAACAAATTGCCCCTGGTAATGTATGACATCCAAAACACCATTATCTGGGTGGTCCGGGGGTGTCAACTCTTTCCACTCCTTATTTCCGGGTTTCCAAAAGACTAATGGTCCGGAGGGCGAGCAAATGACCATGACCGTATAGTCTGGAGATGAAGCGGGGCTTGCAGACAAGACAAATTTGCGGAGGAAAATCCGGCAATAGTCATCCGGCTGTTCTTCTATCTCGGGAACCCAGTTGGGTAGTGTTTTTGCACTAGGAAGCACAATGATGTCGTCAGCACGTGAAAGGGCACGTGACAGGGGATTCAGCATGTGGATTTTCCAATCCTTGCCGATAGTGAAGATCCAACCCCGTGAAGAGAAGCACCTCTTGCCCTTCACTTCCGGCATTAAAACTCTGTGAATTTGCGAACTGAAGGGGCTGTAAAACTCAGCCCACTCTGTCTTGGTGTTCTCATTGTCCTCGAGCATCCACCATGGGTAGTCGAACCTCTCTTTGAATGCGGCAGCACGCCACGTCGAGCACACGGATCTGAATGCGAACCAGTCCCTTAGAAGAAGCCGTCTCGAGCACAGTTCTAGCAGCTTCGGGAGGAGATCGGGCCAATTCTGCGCCATTGTTTTCTCTTTGTTTTTTTTTTTCTTTTGGTCGTACTCCGCCTTTGATTCGCGGATTGGAGAGAAAGCAGAAGATTGGCGGGTTGTGCAGAGAGAGGGGGGAGGATTTATATGATGCATAAATATTTATATATTTGCCACAAATAAAAAGATACACTCAAACCAAATAGGAAATAACTATCTTTTCAAAAATACATCGCTGAAATAGATAAGTGAAGAATATATCGTCGAGCCAAAAGAGAAAATCCAAATAATATAATTCTTGTTAGATAAGTGAAGAATATATTGTCGAGCCAAAAGAGAAAATCCAAATAATGTAATTCTTGTCAGATTTTGGTATCATGAGGTGGGAGAAATTGCAAATAAAGGGATTTGTTGCAAAAAAAAACGTTTATTGATTTATTTATTTTGATATAATATGCTTTTGGATTTATTAAAAAGAATCGATTTCATTGTGATCAAATACGTTGACACATTTTATTAAAAAGAAGAGATCCAATAATTTTCATGCAATGAAATTTTATCAACATACCAGTGATTTACCCGTTTTAGACACAATTAGTTTTGTGAGGAAATTCTTGGTTATATGCCAGAAACAACTGTAATTAATAAGGTACTAGGAATAAACTGCATCAACTTTTTTTTTCTAAAGGTATCTATAAATAAACTGAAAAATCATCTACTAAAACGGAGCAATCGCAAGCATACTAAAGGGGCAAGTCCTAGATTTCGCCATAATTAAACATAAAAAGTATCCTATCATTGAATTGAATGTCGTGATATATTACCAAATATATAGTCGCCTTGTTTAGGTAGAGGATCTTTTTAAGTTTAGATATTTATAGTTAGGAATATTTAGTTTCCTTTATTTAGTTCGCTATTATCAATTTTCATTTATTTAGTAGATACCTTCCTTAGTCGAATCTTAGTGACTTTGAACAAGTGATGCAGTAAATATGAATCCGGTTCGGTTTCGGCATAATTTTACAGAGTGAAATTGTATTGTTTTTACGTTCTTTCTTTCGATTTTGTTAAGAGGGGCAGTCCGTGACACTTTTTAAAAGAAAATTCTAATTTCCTTCCAAGGCATTAATTTCCTCGTAAAACATGTGACTAATTATTTAAGTCGAAGTTTTTCCTGCGAAATATGTTTGTTAGCTGTCACGGAGAAGTTGTTTATAAGACTTTTTCTTTTTTTTCAAAATTACCTTAAAACAAGCTCAACTGATCATTTCAATCTTAAAATCTGTCTATTGACTTCATACAGAAACTGCAATGTCTCTCATGGATAATTTTCCAAATAATCACATGCTTCACGATGTGACCAATGACCATGCAGGGTGGAAGGTGAAAAAATAAAAGATATTGGGCATCAATTTCCTTGCAAAACTTGTCACAAAAGTACACTTACAAAAAGTACAATCAACTCCTAAGATTTTTCAAATTGATACAATCAAGTCATTTTATTAATTCTGTCCAACTTAGCTAATGAAAAATACTGATGTAACTTTTTTTAATATCTTCTCTCTCTTACATGGCATTGACATGGCTAAAACACAAAACATGAGGTTAAAACAATATCATTTTGTCTAAATATGATTTTTAAAACATGAGGAAAGGATGGTCCTAGCACTATTGTAACCAGCTTAAACCGTTGGGCTTTTTCACCTTGATTTTATTATTTCACTATCATCTCATGTAATTTGATGAAAGCGCTATTATCAGCACAAAGAGGACTTTCGGTTTGTTGGCAATTTAATTTTTCTATGGAATTTTTTTGATTTGTGGGAAATGGGAAAAGGGAAATGCTTCTTTGCTTGCAAAATCAAATCTCTTCCGCAATTTCCTAAGAGGAAAAAGAATACAACATGACCAAAATCAGGATTTTCCAACTAAAAACCCAACCTTTTTTCTATTATTAACCATTGGAGTTTATCCCAGTAACCACCATTTCCACATAAAAAAAGTGAGGTGAGAGGTTCAAATTCCCACATTCTTAGAAAAGTTGAGATAGAGACGATTTAGTTTCATGTGCTCCACCAACTCCTATGCTTTGCAAAAAGTATAATGAAAATCTGAGAATGAAAGTTAAAAAGAATAAAGTAGAACCAACCAAAAAAAAAAAAAAGAATTGATAATCATTGAATGAAAAATAAATAAATTATAGGTGCCAATTAAATTTTTAGGTAAAAGTCACCAAAATCTAAATTATATTTATTGTGACATATTTATCTTGAACTTTTTTCGAGACTTAAAAAGCTTATTAACAAATTTACTTGAAATTATTTTTCTTACAAAAATAACCTCAAATTTGTACCTGTGTAATACATTTTCCCTTCATCAAGGTTCTATTAAATAATGTTGGTTCGTTTTAAGGGATTTGTTCTCTATATTAATTTATGACAAATTCCTCGAAAAAAGAATGATAATGATAAATATGCAATAACAATTGATGAATACAATATAGGCCTTCCCTTGCAAGTTGCTTTACAGGTCGTCCGTGGTCAAACCACAGTCTACTTCCCTTCCCATAGCCGCCATCGTTCAGCCGTCGATGTTTCTTCTCCTACGCTGGCGATTAGACTTGATTTGCCCTAAGGAGGCCAATACTACCCTGACACGTGTAATAAGCCAGGAGCCCACCACTTCATCGTTGGTCCGTCAAATCGCGCCTTGGCATGAGCACGGCTTAAGCATATCACAACCCTCTGTCAAGATTAGTAAAACTTGGTTGTAAATAGCGAATACGATTTTCAAGCTTTCAATTACAACCAGTTCGTTGCCTATTTTTTTCGCGGTGCAGTCCATATTCAAAAATTGAGATGTTCAGTCATAATTTATCGCTTTTTTTAGTAACATATAATGTAATCGTAATAAATTCCCAAAATAAGATCTAAAAGCCCTTTACAAAAATGAATCTAGTTATTTTAAAACCAGCTAATAATTCCCCCACATTGCTTGTTATACCATGTTTATATACAATCACAAAAAATCTCAAATTAATATACATGTGAAAAATTTATTATAAACTAATTATTTGATAACCAAAAATCTCAAATTAGTACACCAATGACAAATTTATCATTAACTAATTTTTTTACTATCAAAAAACTTAATTTAATACACATATGATAAATTTATCCGAAATTGATATAACTGTAATAAATTTATCTTTCATTAATTTCTGTTAAATCTTACTGTTCAATTGCTAATTTGGATAACATGTAGTAGTTAGCGAATATACCGATTATGGGTTTTACCCTTTGTTTGTCATAAGTGCACATGTTTTCTAGTCTTTTGTGCTATTAATTCAATTTAACGAAAGGTATATTTGTCACAAATGTACTGATTTAAGGTTTTTGGCAATAAAAAAATAGAATTAAATATGTTACAAATATATTAGTTTGGAGTTTTTTGTTATAAAAAAATAAATTTATGATAAATTTATTACAAGTATATCAATTTGATATTTTTAATGATATTGACCCTTATTTAGATATGACTTAACAATTCCCCACATTCCTTGCTATTCCATCTTTATATATATTAATCTTATTATTCTGAGGGGAAAAAAAAAGAAAATGAAAGAAAAAAGAGGGGCGAGAGATAGGGGTAAGCATGGTCCGGGTTGGGCAGGTCCACCCCCTAACCCTAAGACCAATCCGCACAGTACTAATCCTCAATTTTTGGGACCGATGACCAACCTTATTGAGCTTGGGACCAAGGACCGAACCGACCCAGTGGGTTCGGTCTAGTTCCAAGGTCAACTCGGGACTAGCTGATAATTTTTTATTTCATTTTTTGTGCTCCTTGAAAAAGTAATTGAGGAACGAACTGATCCAATGGGTTTAATCTGATTTCAAAGTCAACCCATAATCAACTAATAATTTTTTATTTCATTTTTTGCACTCTTTGAAAGGGCAACCGAGGACCGAATTGACCCAATATATTCGATGATTAGTGAGTCAGCTAAGAAAGGCAAGCGATGAGAGTCAAGCAAGGTGAGCGTCGAACGGAGTGAGCATCGAGTGTCGAGTGGGGAGCAATAAGCCAAGCGAAAACTAACTCGCAAAGTGCTAGTCCAAAAATTATAGGACCAAAGACCGACCTAGTCTCTTTGAGAACCAGATTAGGACCGGCAGGTTGAGCCGATCCAAGGTCAGTCTAAGGTTAATTCTAGACCGATACTCACCCCTAACGGGAGAGCCTCCCAACAGATCAACGTAGAGTACCCTATCCACAGTCCCAAAAACTAATTCGCCTTCTCGTCTTCCCCAAAGAAAGAGCAGTCGCTTTCTCTGTCTTTCCTCCCACGTTCCAAGCTCTGAAGCCTCGAACTTTATATATATTCGGGTCTCCATTCGTCAACCTCGCCTTCTCTCTCTCTCTCTCTCTCTCTCTCTCTCTCTCTCTCAATGGCTCTTGTTAACAAGCTGGCTTCCTCCTCCTCCGTCGCAGCTTCACCTCGTCGCAACATGGGGAAATGATGAATTCGAATTCCGATGGGAACCATGAAGAGGGCAGCATAGATTTATTTATGTATGTCACAAAATATCAGAATAGACCTTCCTTCATAATAGTGTAACAATGGACAGTACATTAATCTCATGATTTTTTTTCCTATAAATATGTCGGGCCCCATATTATCTCATCAATGCGCCATAATATCTCCACAATACATGCTACATAATCTTATCCGTGAATATCATGTGGCATTATGCCCAGTGCAGCTCACGTATCAATTTCTTTTTAATCTAGCTCTACTAATCAAATTCATTAGCTAAGGCCATTCATTTGACGTATGACCCACATGGATATCTTGTGATAGATTTTGCTACCTCAAGTACGGTTTCTGGTATAGACTTCGGTTTATAAGAAGGAACATAATGAAAATTCTCACGGCTTTAAATTATTTGTGAAAATTGACAGATCTCTTGCCTAAAGGAGATGCAGATATTACGAGGTCAGATGACCAACTCAATTTCAGAAAAACTAGGTCGTGGAGGATACGATGAGGCCTACAAAGGTCAGTTAATGGATGGCCGTCTTGTGCCCATAAAATTTCTTAGGAACTCTAAAGCTAATGGAGAGGACCCCACGAATGAAATTGCAAGATTTAGTAGTACGGCCCGTGCGGAAGTCATCACTCTTTACGTTATTGATTTGAGACGCATAAAAGAGCTTTAATCTGCCACTTCATGCCCAATGGATCTTTAGTTAAGTATGACCCTTCGGAAAAAACTGAAGTACAATTGTTCCTCGGGATGGAAAGTTCTGCATCAAATTGCACTTGGCATGGCTCGAGGGGTAGAGCATACCCATCGAGCTGCCACCAGATAATTCTGCACTTTGATGTCAAATCCCAGAACATTTTGCTTGATTGGGATTTCATTCAGAAGCTTTCGGATTTTGGTCTCACCAAGCTTTCCAAGCAAACGAGAGCATGAGATCGATGTTCAGCATGAGAGATGGTGGATGAGCTCATGCTGATGCCACCAAATCCCTTTCCATCTTCTCCGGTGATACCACATTCTTATCTTGAATAGGCCTCATTGTCGAAGTTTACCGATAGGACTACAGAGATGAGGAAGTTAGAATTGTAAATTTAGAATGAAGAAATATATGGAATGAAGATTGCATTGGGTGAGGTTGAGTTAGTATTAAAAGCTTTTGGAGCTCCGTTTATTTCTCAAAAAATATATGATTTGGCAAATATTTTCATAAAAATGATCGCTTCTATCAATTGAAATAATTAGTCAACAAGAAATGTTTTCATTATCAACAACAAATTATGTTTCAATATTTTCGTAAACGATCAAAATATTCTTCGTTTGTTGAAATTATGTATAGTCATTTTTAGGAAAATGTTTTCTAAATCATTTCATGAGACAAACGGAGTCTTAGATAGCTTAAGATTCATATGAAGGATGTGAAGGATATTAATTAGTCTTTTTGTTGGGATTCTAATGTACGGTTTGTTTGTTTTGTGGAAAATAAATGGTTTGGAAAATATTTTCCTAATAATCGCTTGAGTCAATTAAAATAATTAATCAATGGCAACATTTTTAATAATTGTCCACAATTTATATCTAGGTATTTGTCGTGGCTAACAAAAGTATTTTTTGTTCATTCATTTCTTTAAGAGATACAAGGATCATTTTGAAGAAAATATTTTACAAATCATTCATTTCTCAAGAAACAAACTCGTAAATTGTAAATTTCAAAGCTTAGAATGTTTATCTTGAATCCAACTGAAGTTTGGTTGTATTAAATTGGAAATAGCACTTTGTTTGGCATGATATCTATCGCAACCTAACCCATTCGAACTAGGGAAGGGGTAATTTCGATTTAGGAGTATTGTCAACTTCGAGCCAACGACATTCTATTGACTCGGGCTCTCCTAGATCCATAGTTCACACAACATTGAGCGTTAAATTTTAGCAATTAATCTTACATTAAATTCAATTAATGAGTTGCCACTAACCTATTTTGGTCAGCTAAAAACCAAGTAACACATGGATGTGCAACTAGAGGTTCTAAAAGCAGGGCTTGATTATATTAATTCTAAGACTAATGTTAGTACCTAACTCGATTACAAGCTAGCTAATGCCATAACAACCTATTGACAAAATCTAGGTTTTGTCTTAACCATTCTAAAATGAAGAAAATAATATCCGAAGTATTAAAAGCGCGAGCAAGTATAATCACAAAGAAAAATACACAAATATCCTAATATTGTCCCTAAAAAAAGACAATTCAAAAACAAAGAACTCCCTAAAGGCTTGTCAACAGTGAATATGCCGAGCATCCTTCAACACAACCATAGCGGAGTGAGTGCATCAACAGTAAATGGTGTCCCTGAGAAAAAACCAAAACATGTCCTGACGAGCCATTTTCGCTCCAACAAATTCAACCCGAAAAAATAATAAGTTTCTGCATTCGAGGAACGATCAACAGGGGTGTGTAAGTACCCATTAACAAACCAAAACCACTCTCAGCTCCGCAAAATGTGCATCCGTCACCATCATGCAAAAAAAAAAAAAAAAAACAGAAGAAATTATCAAGCACCAAGAAATTCCCGACCTGGGATTTTTTTGTAGAAGGGGCAAAGCTCCAACATTACTCCCCCCATTCAACGTCCTTAACCTCTCATTGCCAGAGCCAGCTCCAGCTCCAACGAAGCAACCACCCCTCCCCCACCTCCCCCACCTCCGACCCCTTTCCTCTTCAATCCCACATCTGGAGAAGAGCCCCAGAATCTTGCTCAACCTTGTGGCCAGATCTTCAGCGTTGCGACTCCTCCTTCCGCCATGGGTGGAGGTCGAGGAAGACCGGGACAAACACGGAGGCAGCAGCGGAAGCAGCCATGACGGCACCCAGCGAGTGATGTCTTTCTGTTCATGCTTAGATGCCTCACCGCTGCTCACCATGGTCCCCGTGGTGGTTGCTCCGCTGGGGCTCCTGTGTTCGGGCACTGGGCTTTGGTGCTGGCTTCACCGTCTCCTTTGCCCGGGCTTCACCGGCCAAATAGAGATTGGTGCTCTTTGACCTACAGCTCATGGCGGTAGTAAGAGCTGCAACGCTTGCATTTCGCCTTGGACGTGCGGTGGACGGACTTGACTTGCTCCTCAAGTCCCTTCACGAGCTGCTTGCGTTGCAAGAACAGGGTTTTCTCTTGTATTTATTTATATAATTAGATGAGGGAAAATGGGAACGGTGTTAATTTTGAAAAGGAGATTAGGCATGTCCCTGACCTCTAGTGGTTGGGGCTTGATCGGAGAGCCCCCATAACGCTTCCAGCGGCGTTTCTTCACCAGCGGCTCAAACCAGTCCAATCGGACTCGATTCTGTCCAGCTGCGAACTGGCGTTTCTTCAACAACCACTGGTGCCGATCCGACTTATTCTGGCATCCTCGGTGTTCCATTGACGATCCTCAACCTTTGTAGTCCACTGTGGTGCCTTGATTGTAGCTCAATCGAGTTCGTTTAATCAAAAATCGCACAAAGGTAAACGCCTAATCCCTAGCTCAATAAAGCAATCTCATTAGAAGCCTAGGATCTGTTCGATGATGAGTATGCCTATTACAGGATGTGTAGGATGATTTAGAATGGGCATGAATGATTGATTATAATTCCACAATGGTTGATTGCATGAATGATTTTGTTCTATAATTTTGGATCCATGATTGGACTGTCTGGGTTTTTTCTTTGGAATGACCTGTTTGTTTTGCCTTTTTTGTTTGATGTCTTACGGCATTCGAAGATGGTTTGAATATCTTTCCAATGAGCCAAGAATTCCTTGATCCGGCCTCATTTGATATGGTTTCTGCCTGTCCAAAGTTGAGTTCAAAATATGTTATTTGCTTGTTGTTTTGTTGATTTGTGGTCTGTAATGTTTATTAATTTTTTGCCCATTTTTGTGTTTTGATTTTGAATACGTTTCTTTATGAAAGTCGTACAAAATTGCTTTGGTCATGACATATCTTTTTGCTATATTTTTTGGAATAAACTTGATAGAGCAAACCTTCAAAAAATCATCTTTATGCTAAAAATTCTCAATAAATGAGGGGTCAAAATGTAAATATGTTAACAAAATAAATGGTGAAAGAAGAAAAATCCAGTCTCCTCTTTTTTTTAACTCTCAATTTTCATAACACACAATTTACCCCCCAAGTTTGTGCTTTTCTCTTTTCTTCCAACAATCTCTAACACGCGAGTCCATAATATAGATTGCTATTTTTTTTCCAAGTTTTATGGATTATTGGAATAGAGTTAAATTTGTCAAATTGAAACAATGAATGAGATTAACAAATGATGGATTAATGTTTTTAGTATAAATTTATTCTAGGTTATTTATTTATAATTTTTTATTTATGAATTTAAATCAAATTAATTTGATTGAAATCATGTATATATAAAACGTGTTCCAATATGTCGAGATTCTCTATATTTTAAGAAACAATGTATTGACATGTCGTGCCGTGTCGCGTATCACGTGTCAGTGTTGGTGTTGGTGCTACTTAAGTGCTTGTTGCCACCTCCAATAAAATACAATATACCATAACTAGAGGGAATTAATTCTACGAAAACTAGCAAGTCATACAAAAACTACATCATTGAATAGAGCTTATATTTACGACCGACTGGCAAGCCTCAAATGTAACACACAAATGTCACGGACCAAAGAGGGCCACATCATTAATCCCAAGGGGGCTCTTCAAAGCCATTAGAGGGGACCGTTAGATGAGACCAATCCCTACCAGTTGGACTAATGTGATGAGAATCAACATCCTCCACTGTTAGATCAAGCACATTTCTACCGTTGAATCAATTAGATGAGAATTGATATCCTCTAACATTATATTGTGTACAATATCAATGATTGTAATTAGAGAGACCTTTGTATAAATAGGAGAGCCCTCCCTTTATTTATCATCGACTTCATTTGAGAAATACAAGTATTCCTAGAACTTCTCTGTCTACTTTCTCTCTCTAGAAATCCCCTTTCTTGAGTGAGCGAGCGCAGGTGAAAATAAGGCTTACTTAGACCCGATCGATTACTGAGACCTGATCAAGCAGCTCAAAGGTCTAAATGCCGCACGGTTTGCGATTGAAAAAACTTTCCCGTGACACAAACACAGACACGTACAAAAAGAGGAAAATCAACAATGGAGGGAAAGTTACAAGAAAACATACCAATGATCACAGCTACTTTATCATGGCTCGAAAAACCGGCTCACATGACAACCTTCACCTGAAACCGAGCATCGCAACTATATGTCAAAATCCAAAAAAGAAAAAAAAGCAGACAAAAAATGACGGAAATAGAAGGTATAGGCCGATGACGCAGCACCTCAGGAAAACCATGGAGATACTGCAACGAAGGATAAGTTTGCACGAGACCTCGGATGTACTCCGTTACTACATCTGCAATGACGAGGAAAACAAGTGAAACTCATTGTGCACGGTCGAACAAATCAGGAAATGAAATAAACAGCGAAGAAGGCAGAGCCCTTGTATGAAAGAGATGATTAATACTCATCATTGAGATCGTCCATGAACTTCATCTTTCCAGCCATGAGAAAATATGGCAATGGTTATGCCCTAAAGAAGACTAGACAACACAGCACCGATCCCTGCCCTACGTGAGTTACGTGTTAGGATGTGTCAAGCAGTTAATATATAGTAATCGGCCCATAACTTATTGACTTAAGTTTCTTAGTAAAGATAGATCCAATTTGATATATTGATGAGTTCGGACTCAAGGACATGGGTGATATTACTGTTTAGTGTTTGTTATTAATTCCGCTAACAATTTTAAGTGATATTAAACTCATTAGTCACTGACCAAAAAAAAAAAAACTCATTAGTCAGAGTCATATCATTTTGTGTTAACTAATTATCTAATTCATTATTTAATTAAGGCAACACGTACACTGAGAAAATGTTTCATTTCTAAGTGCTAAGAATTTCAAGTGATATTAAACTCCTTATTCCTCAGAGTCATATCACTTTGTGTTAACTGATTATCTAGTTTTTTTTTTTACATGAATATGCATAAGTTGATCTGACTGCGAGAACAATGCAATAAATTCCTTAAGCCTTTTTAGCCCATTGTTTGTTCTTATGAGAATCACAAATCTAACAATCGTAAATAAGTTTACTGTGAAGGTGGTGCGGCTGCAAGTATTTTGATATCTTTATTTGGTTGAGGCGGAGACAAATGAACATGTACATGATGTGTGGGAATGGTAACTTTGCTAAAGCATAGATAGAAGAACAAGTAGAAGCAGTTGCTTTGCACGTTTCTCCTAAGCATCCTTTCATGTCTGGTTTTTGATAGAAAGTTTATGTTCCTCATTGATGGTCTTAGCATATTTAGTGCTTTGACCAGTGTCATGCTTTTTCTGAAGAGATGGATGATAACACTAGATATATAGCTGCTTGCTGTACATTCCTTTGAACTGACTGGCTAGTTATTGACTGTTTGCTGCATAATCCAGATCAGGAGAATCAACAAACTGATGAAGGAGATTATTAGCATGATCTTGCTTTAAACGCCCAGTGAAGTATATTGAGAGGCAGGTGTCCTTGAAACGTTGTTTGGGTGCTGGATTTTCGTTATCTCAATGACACGACTTTCTTTTGTTACTGGTTCCTTTGAGTAATTAAGCGCTATAGCAACCTATCTCTTCATTTTTCAATATGTACACAAGTGTTATGGGCAGCCGAGGATTAGGTCTACCCAAGAGTGGGAGGAGCAAGGGTTCAGAATCTGGATAACGGGTTTGAGTCATCAAATCCTGTTGCTAGACATGTGAATCACTCCAGCGTGAGACCGTGGATTATATGTAAATCCACCGATTTGCTTCTAAACACCAGAAGAATGATTTGTTTGCACACATTCCCATCTTATGGAAATGGCATTTGAATTTGCAGCTAAAAGCTTGCTATGCTTGCGCACACTCAGATTCAAAAGGTGGATTGAAACTTAGACAATGGCGATGGTAGCACGGAAGTTGTAAATGTATTCTTGACCAACCCTCATGCAATCTTCCTGCCGATGATGCAAAACCGGTCGCAAATTATTTGCTTAATTTAAGCATTTAACCACATCAATTATAGAAGTTATTTGTCTAATAGTTACTCATGCATACATTACAACCCTCCGTAATTTTTTTTAAAAATTTTTATTATTTGCGACAGAATAACAATTGCAAATGCATACGGAGCATTACTAACTCGCGCATTAGTCCTTTTTACGGTTATAAATGCTAAACGAAAGCTATACTAAACATCCTCAAGTTCGTTTCTAAGTAAAGCAGTCTGATCAGCCTAGTTATGTTAGACGAACTCGATATGCGTTTTTTTTTTTCATTTTTCCCCTTGTATTTTACAGTTCAATATTTTATGGGCTACTGTTTTGTACCCAAGCACGAAGATAGGGGAAAATATTATCTCCCGAGTAAGTGATCATTGAGCGGGGCGGGGCCAGAGATTTAGCCTAATGTATTGCCCAACTCCGCCCATGACAAAAAAGTGGCATACATGACAAACTGCGGTCAAAATTGGGCAATTCCGACTTCCTCGTGTAATAACATTGTGCAAGTCCGTTCATTTAATTTATGGGGCTATGGGGAAGAGAGGTAGACTGTGGTTTGACCACGGACGACCCTATTAGCAACTAGCAAGGGGAGGCTTATATTATGTTCGTCAATTAATTGTTATTGCATAATTATCAGTATTAATTTTTTTTGGGGAAATTGTTTAATACAGGAAAAACCACCAAACTCTCCTCAAACTATACCAGTTATAACATGTTTATCCTAAATTTTCTTCTATGACAATAAAAATCTCAAATTTGTACATAACAATCTATGAGGTTCCCATTAATGAACACTATTGATGATTTGACTACATTGATGACGAAAGGTGAATGGTGTTGCATGGTTTAAGTAAAATAACCAATATGTAATTTCAGCTAAAAAGTCATTTGATGGAACCTCCTAAATAGGTCACATGAGTACAAGTTTGAGAATGTTTACGTTATAAAAATAAAGTTCAGGGTAAATATGAACTAGAATTTTTTAAGTCAAAAAAAGAGTTCAAGGCATTTAGATTTTTGGAGGCTT
This sequence comes from Eucalyptus grandis x Eucalyptus urophylla, assembly GCA_028830015.1. Taxonomy (NCBI): domain Eukaryota; kingdom Viridiplantae; phylum Streptophyta; class Magnoliopsida; order Myrtales; family Myrtaceae; genus Eucalyptus; species Eucalyptus grandis x Eucalyptus urophylla. The sequence goes on from CM054200.1 coordinate 6,941,974, forward strand.
TTTACCAAAATTTAATTGGCATTTATAATTTATTTATTTGTCATTCTACAATCATCAACGCTCAGGCGATATATTAGCGCGCTAAAATGATTTATACTGCAGCTTGACTTCAACAGGTACAGATTCATAGTTCGTTTCTGTTCGTTTTCCTTCAATGGGTTCCCGAAAAAGATTATATGTGGCAATCCAAATAATGTCGACCGGGATGCAATAAACAATGTCGTTGAACTTAAGCGATGGGTGAGCTTGGGAAAACAATGGAGCATCTCATCCATTTTTCATGGGAACCAGACCAAACATTGGTGAGGCAAGAAGATAAAGATGTCCATTTGAGTGAAAGATCTTTGATTGATCACCCACCTACAAAACATCTTTTATCCATGTGTACTCCACCGTACGCGATTAATTAGCAAGCATCTGCTAATTAATTGGCATTGGTGAGGACAAATCTTTTATTTTGTTTTATCAATATTATTGTTGGAGGTGTTGAGAAAATGGCAAGCCCTTGAATTAAAATACAACCAGCGTGGAAATGATGGTGGAGAAGGACAGATTGTGGAGTTCAACTGGACAAACAACAAGAGCACAAAGGCCCCATCATCTCTTCAAACCATGAGAAAGCCCGACGCAGTCTCCATTTTGTACATTTCTATTCTTCATTTCATATCTCCAAGTTAGCAAATTGTTGCTAACTTGTTCGTCATCTCGGGTGTTAAACACGTCAACAATGGGTGGGTTACTAAATTTCAAGATAAGACGGGGATCGATTGCTAATCAGTCTTAAGCTTCTGAATGTCAGATGTCGATGATGATTTCTCTTGAGGATAATAGTCAAGAAACGTCAGCCATCACAAACTATTTCTAGCGATGCGTCTGAAAACCGGAAGAATGTCATGGAGGGAGCTTGCACATTGCCTCTACAGAAATTCCATGATCCATCCTCTTGCTTCTTTAGGGCGGAATGAATTCCATAAGAGCTGGTATTGTCAAAAAAGAGGGAAATGAAATTACACACCCACTGCCAAATCAAATTCAGGAAAGGGAAGCTGGAACATCCTGAACATAATCAACACCGTGGCTGCAGCCAAAAATAAGTTGGAGGTTATGACCAATTAGATAAGAGAGGAGATAAGGCAAGCGTTTTTGAATTTTTGAGACACAATCTCTGCGGCAAGGATAAAAAGAGATAGGTTCTCTTTCTTAATCAAAAGCGTCATCCATATGATAAACCAATAGAAAGAGTTTTAAGCAGAACCGAACAATGCATATGAGATGACTGCAGATTTGTTCATTATTGCATTATACTCAATTAACCTATCGGCGATAATGACTTAACCTACCTGTAGTAAATTGGGTTACTTTGCCTGAGATTCATGGACAAGCTCAGCAGCTTCCTCCAGCAGAGCATCAATTTCAGCCATCTCCATGCCCATCCCATCTGAAAGAATTTCAGCTCGTAGGATAGAGTTGCGACAGGACAAATCTCCAATAACAAGACCTGGTATTTGCCTTGTGCCGAAGCTTGCCACTGACCCAAAAAACATTGCCAAACAAGTAAATATCAAGAGGAAAAGATGGAAAAAAGAAAAGGTCCCGTGTCTTTGCATCTTGAGGAAAACATATCCTTCACAAAGTGGGCTTATTACAATCCTAAAAAGAGGATCTTTGAAATTGATCATGCCAAAAATCAAGGGTTTAGTTTATAATTTACTTGCAGAACTCAAATGGTTTTGACAATGTAGCAATACTACGGTAATCCCATACATACACAAGTGACAATAAAACCAAGTAGATATGGGACTAAGCAACAAAAATGAAAGGATGACAACGAAGCCCCACCCAGAGAGGGATGGACAAAATAAAGGCACTTGTATAACCTTCCAAGTTATTTCAGAAAATATTTCTCTATATGGTTGTTGGTATAAAATTAGATTCCAGATTGTCACATTATGGCTTGCTGTAAACGTATAAAAGTACAAAAAGGACGTTTACTTGAGCTAGCATGGAGTCATCAAGTATTTCAGGAAGGAACTGAACTTGATAAGCCTCAGCTTTCATTGCTTGCCACTGACTCACAAGAGATTCAGCATCCTCCAATTGCATTGGCCTTTTGTGAACTACTGCTGCTGATGAGAACAAACCAGCAGCCAAAAATGAATTGCCTTCGCTTTTAGAACCAGAGAAGCTTTCAAACTGCTGCTTCACCAGAGTCAACAATTTGTCCACTCTGCTGGTGATGCCGTTTCCCTTGCGGTGAGCAGAACCAGCCTTGTGTGGCAAAGAATCCACGCGACAGACAATAGATCCTGTATCCCTATCAGATTATGCTAGTAGAGATCCATCTACATCCATTGGTCATCCTTATCATATTCTTGCTCAGTGGCCTAGCACTTAGCAACCCAAAACTGTATGAAAGACAATCTGTCCAATTATATCGTTCTTAGTGAACAGCATATCCAAAATGGTGCTATGGTATGCAGCAAGCCTTCTTTTCATTTGAACAGAGGGTGAGCTAATGTTGTTTCCACTACTGTTCTGACCGACCATATCCATGCTCTGAATATTAGTCAACTGATTAATGGAGGGTGTCGGGAGGAACTTTAGGTAGGCAAAGATTCATCAAATTCTCTTGCACGTGTTGCAAAAGACGTGGATAGTAGCCTGTAGTTCACCGACGACATGTTTCTATTGCTCGTTTGCTTTTCTTTTGAGCAGATTTCTTTTTTTCACCACTAAAAGAAATGAACCTGCAGGGGAATCCTGTATTAATCATTTGATTTTTCTGTGTAAAGTTATCTTGTGTCAGTATGTCACAAGTGAGATGTTGAAAAAAATTCTTACCAATGATGGAAACAATCTTGTGTACCTGCAAATACTGCAAGAACTGCATCTTTCAGCCATTGTTCTTGTTTAATTTAACATGAAGAGTTACACATATAAAATAACAACGGAGCATGAGGGAAATGAAAAAAAAAAAAACAGAAAAGCAACAGATCAAGAGAGAGCAATGTCCACCGTATAGCATTGTTTGAATTCTAAATTTTTTGACATTATAGTCAGCAGAGCAACATAATGCTAACTTGCCTGAAACTAGAAAGTTAAAAGAGACATAACATAAATGCTTTGTACACCATAACTTAAGCTCATATCGTTGGTGCCAGCTGACATATCAAGAGTACGAGACACCATTTGGCCCAAAAAGAAAAGTGCAAGACACAACATAATTTTCACAGGTGGCAGATCCAGTACGGCTAAAGATGTTAGTTAAGTCATTGCTGCAATTTATATTGAGGTAAATAAGTTTAAAATCCAAATCAAAGAAATCCAAAATCTAATCAACATTCCAAAATTTTATCAACATTTTTGCCCTTTTTGTCTAAAGCTGAGAAAGTGCAAGTCAGATGACATTTCCCATAGATGAAATGCAGTGCATACAGTAAGAAGACAGAGGTCAAAACAAGGGCCTCATACTCTGAGAAAGCTTAGATAGCAAGAAATGAAACAAAAGCCCATTTTATTAGGTGCACACATCCTTGTAGGAAAGCGTAGACTCCTACTCATAAATCAATATAAACTTATAACCCTATATAAGCTCACATTAAAAATATTTGATGGCCTGAGGCTCCCAAGGCACATATCACCAGCAAGAACATCACCTTTTATTATGCGACTCCTTGGCTATTATAACTACGAATCTCTTATCTAAGGTTTACGCTCAGGAGACAAAACAATACACTGAACTTTTGCAGGTTTGCGTTGTCTAAAATAAAAGAAATAAATACTGAAGTCTAGAGGATAAAAGCAGGAATAAGACAAACCAACCAAAGTGAAAACACAACCCACTGGGTTCAATGACAGAGCTATTCCTTTGCATATACCTTAACCTAAAGCAGCAACCAAAATATGCTGAGGACTTTTTCGTTTAAATTCAAATTTGTCCTATGTTCTGATAATCTAATGGAGGCAGCCGAACTTAAAAACATCATGAAAGAAGCTGAGGATAATGATTGATGTTGTTTGCCCAATATCACTAAGTCAAGAGAAAGACATCTAGCTCCTAAGATTAGCTACAAGAACACTTACTATCAAATGCATTCCATGTAAAACTTTTTTCAAAATCAATCAGCATCTTACCTGTGCATGACAAGGTAACAACATGAAAATAGGTAATTCCCTAGCTACGTATCATCAATATAGAGATATCCAACAATTTTGCAAAGACATGTGCATCATTCTTAGGTTGTTTGGAAACAGTATTAGCGCTGCAAAGCCATTAGAAAGACACGCATTCGTTCTCCCTGATGACCACAGACCACATACACTAACTGCACTGCCTTCAATATATTTACATTAAGAGCCTCATGTAAACCACATTTTCCCCCCATACTTCAGAGTTAGGTCAAACATGAGAGATCTGCGGCCTAATATGTGACTGGTGCTTGCTTCCCTAATTTTTAAGATCAAGTAAGGAAACCAGTTTATCAGACTAGTGGTATGCAGAAGACCTATAAAATTAGTACTGGTTCTCAGATTTGGTTCCTTTAGACCCCAAAAGTTAAGACTATAAACTGCCTCCCCACATGACAGACATAGTTCATGATGCTTATTATGCTGACACTTAGAAACACACGATCATGACAAACCCACCTATGGAGTTTCTGTTGCATATGCCACCCAGTTTGGCATGCTTATTGTTCTATAAAGTACAAATGTGTTACCAAAAATAAATAAATAAATAAATAAAGAGATAAAAAAATTGCCATGCCCCTAACGCCTTTGAAAGAGCAAGATAGACACATTCTTTCCCAGCCCCAACAATAAGAAGGGTCTTGGGTTGCTTTTGAGGAGGTCATTAGAAATTCTGACAACATAACTTAGTCCATCTTCTTTGGAAGGGAACCTAAAAAGGACCAATCAAAACACTGGAGTAAACAAGTTGTTTGGACACGAGTCGCAGCCAATAAGATATCCATCAGTTATCCTCTGCAGAAAGGAAAGTGTCATACCTGTATCTTGGATTGGAACAAGTTGAATCCCAGGTAAAGCACATCGACTCGTTGGTTTGTGAGAAGAGGGGAAGCTTGAATTGCATTGGTTTTGAGGCTCCAAAGTCTCCTGTGTGCAAGTAGCATTGACCATTCGACAAACGAAAGTGAATCAAAGCTGCACTCGTACAATGATTAGCTTCTAACAGTGCGACTCTAACTCCTCCGACTATATGATGGTCTTCGTTCAATTTCAGAGGCTGGATAAAACTGCTTACACAGGAAGCACATAAAACTGTTGTGAGTACACTTCTTAACACTCTGCTGCGCAAAGTGGCAGAAACAAATGCTTCTGGAATATAAGCACGAAAGGAGAGAAAAAGGCAACGGCAAAATCCAATTGTCACAATGGATTGAACGAGCCAAGCAGTGAGAGGGGTGCAATCAATAGGGCCGCGGGACCATCCCTTGCTAAGGCCACCAAAGTGATCAGCATGAAATTGTGCGAGAGAATATTCCTGACATACTTCAAAAAAACCATAGCGTAATGAGTGCATCGACAGTGAATGGCATCCCTGAGAAAAGACCAAAACATGTCCTAACGAGCCATTTTAATTTCCCAAAAATTAGTTTGAGGAACGATCGATACGGGTGTGTAAGTACCCATTAACAAACCAAAACCACTCTCAGCTCCGCAGAATGTGCATCCATCACCATCAGGTGAAAAGAAGGAATTATGAAGCACCAATAAAGTCCCCACCTGGAATCTTTTCTGTAGAAGGGGCAAAGCTCCAACATTACTCCCCCCATTCAACGTCCTTAACCTCTCATCGCCGGAGCCAGCTCCAGCTCCAATGAAGCAACCACCCCTTTTCCACCTCCGACCCCTTTCCTCTTCAATCCCACATCTGGAGAAGAGCCCCAGAATCTTGCTCAGCCTTGTGGCCAGGTCTTCAGCGTTGCGACTCCTACTTCCGCCATGGGTGTAGGTCGAGGAAGGCCGGGACGAACACGAAGGCGACCGCGGAAGCAGCCACGACGGCACTCGGCGAATGATGCATCACCGCCACCCGCCATGGTCGCCGTCGTGGCTGCTCCGCTGCGGCTTCCGTGTTCGGGCACTGGGCTTTAGTGCTGGCTTCACCGGCCAAAGAGAGATCGGTGCTCCTCAACCTACAGCTCACGGCGGTAGTAAGAGCCGCAACGCTCGCATTTCGCCTTGGATGCGCGGCGGACGGACTTGACTTGCGCCTCAAGTCCCTTCGCCTCGAAGAGTTTTTCTCGTGTATATATTTATAGAGTTTTTTTTTTTTTTTTTGTCTTGTATATATTTATAGAGTTAGATGAGGGAAAATGAGAAGGATGTTAATTTTGGAAAGAGAAAAAAGTAAGAAAATGGAAAAAATGAGAACAGCGTTAATTAGTAGGGCCGGTTGGACTTCCTTGTGTATGCAAACCTTCTTATTTGAGCCTCAATGGCCGTTCGTCCGTAGATCTCATTCGTAGGATCAAAAGGCAATTAATGGTTGTAATCCAAGGATCACTAGTATAAAAAGGGGAACTCTCCTCTTATTCTCTTATTGTACTCATCAAACCATTTCATAATTAAAGTTTTATTATCTTGTTCACAATTTCTCTCTTTAAAAACTTTCTCTCTTTAAGATTCAGATAAGTGAGCAAGTGAGCAATTGATCCTAAAAGGCTTGGCTTAGGCGCTCCAATAATCTCAAATGATCCAAGAGAGCCTAAGTCATTGCACGATCTTGATCCTAAATGATCGGCCCATGACACTATACTCTTAAGTATTCTTGTGATTAATGGTGTGGTTAGTAGATAGAGAAATCAAATATCCACCATCAGTCGAGTTTGAGTAGTCGAACCTCTAGCTTGCTGTGTCCTACATCGTTTTTTGTGTCAAGAGGCTAATACGTAAATCTACTAATTTGCCTCTAAACAACAAAAGAATGATTTTCTTACACACATGCCCATCACACATGCACGATCCTCTCTAAAGTCATTGCTAATTCCACTTCTCCTTGTCCTCCCTACGAAGGAAACCCTCCACGCACTTCGTCGGTGCCATTTTTGCCTGGACTTCATAATGATTTGCCATAGCATACCAACATAGGTGCGGCTCTAGAATCAAAAGAAGCATTTTGATTTTTAGATGATTGGATCAAAATTATAAGGATTTCACACGAATCATCAAGCACTTGGTTGGAATTCCACGGGAACTTGATGAGCTTGATTAGTAGCCTCCAATTCATCGACTCTACAATACATTTTAATTATTGTAATTATTTATAATGTGACAGTATTTTCAAAGGGAGAAGGAAGATTCACTATAATTCTTGGGTTCTTACGAGACTCTTCAACATAGTCAAGAAACACATGTCGTTAACCATTTGGTCCAACTCATGATACCCAAAATTCATGATTGCCAATTCAAAAAACTTCTTGAGCAAATGAAAGTACTTCTCACCCTAAAATCAAAAGCATCACTTCCAATTAGATTGAATCGAAAAAATAAAGAAACAAAGACTAAGATCATGCACATACTGGAATATCCCATTGTATTGCGAAATCTGCGTACTCTAGAAGGAGATTTGCATGGCTCTACCGGGCAGTTCTTGGTCAACCTCTTGGTGTTTGGTCTCGTCACTTGAAGAAGTTACTAGTTCTTGGGTGAAAAATGTGTCGGGAGCCATAGCTTCATCCTGTAGTGGTAAACCAAATCCATTCTCTGCAAGTGGTAAATCAAACCGTCGCCAAGCTATAATGCAATTGAAGCAAACAAGAAAAATAAAGAAATTGGCATTACCCCAGTTTTGAAGTTCTTCAGCATCAATGACCTTGGTGTCGTCATTTTATCCTTTTCCAAGGATGGTAAATCTAGAGGGAAGTTGTCCTTCGTCTTTGTATACAAAAAGGTTACCATTAGAACTGGAAAACAATTGAGACCAAGGAACCTTACCAAAAAGAAAAAACAATTGAGACCAAGAAAAAAATTAAAAAAAATTGCATTACCCCACTTCTCAAGTTCTTCTTCACCGTCCATGACTGAAGGCTAAAAGATATTTTCGAGATAAATAAATTGAGAGTCAAGCACAAAGTCAAGTCATGAGTGGACAGAAGATAATCGACGATCACGCAAGAGGTTCTCCAATGGTGTCGCAACCTAATCCTCACCGCGGAAATTCTAGGCATTGTCCTAACCATTTAAGAGTAGAAAATACATCCATGATATTAAAAAGCACAACCAAGTATAATAATAAAGGCCCTAAAATCAAAGAACCCATTATAAAAGCTTATCTAGTTTTAGGTGAATATCTGAATTTATTTTATTTCTTAGAATTTTTCTGAATGTTTAATTGTTTCTCTTTTTTTTTTCATATATTCCAGATTTTAATTAATTTTCTTTCTTTTTTTCTTTATTTCTTTAGTTTTTTTTTTTTTTTGGTTAACGTTGGTGACGATTGGTTGGTGATTGTTTAATTAGAGTGAGTGTTAACATCGAAAATGATGCGATTTCGCTTAATATTATTTTGTAGTCGGACCGGGTCGTGATTATAATGTCAAGCTTTAAAAAACTCTAAAACCGTGCGTGGGACGACGCTGACTTTTAAGTTAGTGACCCCTCGAAACTAGCTTCTTAGCAATTTGGTGGAACGATTCTCCACTCGAAAACCCATACGGTAAAATGGAGATGATTTTTCGTTACGCGTCCCTCTCCCACAGGACCCACACGCTTGGGCGAGAGAAAATCAAAAACAAGGAGGAGGGTGTCGAGCAAGCAAAGACAGAGAGAGAGAGAGAGAGAGAGAGAGCATTCGGCATTCGAGGGCAAGCATGCTTAACGCGTGAGGGGCTCGGTGAGGTAAAAAGGGTGCTCGACGAAAGAAAAGTGGGGGTGGACGAGAGAGAAAAAAATGAGGGTGTCGAGCAAGCAAAGACAAAAAGAGACATTTCAACCAGAAAGATTCGAGGTCGACCATGCTTGACGCGAGAAGGGGTCGACGAGTAAAAAGGGGCGCTCGACGAAAGGAAAGGGGTAGATAACGGCGGTTGGGGGTGGTCCCGCGTCGGTGATATCATGTCTGAGTGGTGCGTTGAGGAATCCCTGGTTCGGGAAGAGGAAAAGAGAAGTTGCAGGCGTGGATGCTTCGGTGAAGAAGAAGGCGGGAGGTTGAAGAAGATGGACAGAAGAAGACAACAGGGAAAAGGACAAAAAAGAAAAAGAAAAAGAAAAAACCAAAAATAGAAATATAGAAAAATAGTTTTTTTATAAAAAAAAAAGGGGGAAAATGGAGCCTCGGGCTTGCTTGTTGTGGGCTAGGTTCTTCCAAGGTTTCGGGCTGACTGTCATTTTGGGCTGGAAGATTGGGCTGAAAATAGAAAATGGAAGTGGGTTGAGGTTTTTCTTTAAAAAAATTTCATGGGCCAATTTAGTTAATTTCAATTGGGCCTTAGAGCCGGCCCGGTTTTTTAGTCCAACGCGGACCGATAGGGTCCGGGCCGGTTTAGTCCCGTTTTACTTTCTTTTTTTTTTTCCAATCGGAATAAAAAAAAAATTGGCCCATGAAAAACAACAAATTTACCTTCCACTAATTTCCATCAAATTAGATTAATATCATGAAAAATCACAAGTCGAAGGAAAATAGAATTCCAAACTAGTACACCCATTAATTGTTACGTGTTATCCAACTTAGCAATTTAATAGTAAAATTTAACGAAAATTAATGGAGGGTAAATTTTTCACAAGTATATTAGTTTAAGGTCTCTATTGGTACAAAAAAATAGTTTATGATAAATTTATCATGTATGTATCAGTTTAAGAATTTTTTTGTGATATTAATCATTATTTAAATATGAGCTAACAATTCCCCCACATCACTTGCTATGTCGTCTTTATATATATATATATATATATATATATATCAATCTTAATGTAATTAGGAAAAAAAAACATTTTCCTGGCAAATCGAAGAAATCTGAAAAATGAAAAGAAAAGGAAAGAAAAAAAAAACACACGAAAGCCTCCCAACAGGAAAGAGCCGTACCCTCTCCACAGTCCCAAAAGCTAATTTCGCCTTCTTGTCTTCACCAAAAGAAAGAGGCGGTGGCTTCCTCTCTCTCTCTCTCTCTCTCTCTCTCTCTCTGCGACTGCAAATGGCTCTCATCGACAGGCTCACTGCTTCCTCCTCCTCCTTCGTAGTAAATCACTCTGCTTATAGGGTGGTGATGACAGAGTTAGAAAAATAGAGGAGCCTGTTTTGGTTCATCTAAACATCTGGGTCAATAAGATGAAAGTCTTTTTGTGAACTTCATTGGCTGCACTGAGATTATTCTTCTACCTAACAGAACCAAGAGCGGATGGATCAGAATGTTGTGCGGAAGTCATGCATGTTCCAAAATGATAAAAAAAAAAGATTGTGAAAGACGTGACTATATCGAGTCACAACGAACTGTTTTATCAATCGCTAATGGATATATGATGTGTCTACAACTATTCCAGGAGAAGAAGTGACTGTCACCTTGAACCAACAAGAGATGACGGTGATCCAAAGCCAAGAAGGCAAGCGCAAACCACAGCACTTGTTCAGTCTCAGGCTTAGTAAGTGCTAGACCAAAAGTAGGCATTTATTAATGAGAGCAAAGATGGGCAAGGATCAACTGTCCAGCTCATTGCCTCTATTGGAGTCTATACAAATCAAAATCGTCGGCAGTTCACGAATAAAAAAATTTAGAGTTACCTTTGTTCGCATTTAGATAGATTTGAATACTAGGTAAAGACACTGTCGGAGGTAGGGGATCTCCTATTCAAGTGAATATCGGTAGGAGGTTAGGATAACATTCAATTTTTACACGGAGGAGTCAAGGATCTATAATGAGACTTGCAAGTTAGAGACAAAAATAACAAATAGTTATGCGGCAAGTGTAATGAACCGTCTTCAAATATATCTTTTGAATTGGCACTCTGTTATTGGAGTGTCGTAAACAGTGTGGTAGCAGAAAGAAGAGTGTTGCTTGCTGGAATCATCGGGACTATTGGCTGGCTGTATTGATCATGGCATGCTATCAAAAGGGAGAGACTGCGAACATGTTCCCATACTTCATAAGCAGATCGAGTGATATATTGTCTAGCTTGTAAATTATTATAAATTAAATATCTACACAAGCTCATGATGGGACCATGCAAAGTGTTAAGTTACAAAAGAGAATATTGGCCTTTGGAAGTTTTGGTAGTAGTATCGTTTCCCTTCCTCTTACTCATAAGAGGGCTGTTTCATGTTTCATATATGAATTCCCGTGTTTGATGTTTCATATATGTATTCCTGTATTTTTTTTTTTTTTGTCGGTCCTACTTTAATCCTACTCTAACACTCACTCTCAGACTTTTGCCCTTGCCTCCTGCAGGCGTGGAAGTCGAAACCCACTCCTGAAATGAAATCGTCCCCACCCTAATCCCCCCTAAGAATATGGGGATTTGAACCCCGAACCTCCCCCTTCCAAGTTGGAAGGGTGGCCACTGGGGCGAACCCCTAATGGTTTGTATTCCTATACTTTCAAATGTTGCTTCTTTGATCTAAACGCGATGCAAGTGCTACGAATTCCAAATACAATTTCTTGACCTCGTGCATTAGTTTCTCTTCTTGGATGGTTCTACTTTGTTGCATATCTAATCCAATTTCATATGTTACTGTACAGCTATTATGGAAAAGTCATATCATGCCGATTGAGTTCATTGAATATTATTGAGGTTGACTTTATCGACTTGACTTGAATATAAAGTGGATAATATTTTCATATAACATGTCAAACACAATCCCTATGGACCATGTGCAATCTCAAAAGCAATGCTTTCAATCGTCATACACCACATAGAAAGATTAACAAAATATGCACAGTGAATGACTTAAAATACAAGTCGCACAAGATAAGCAAATCTTGCTACAAATATTTTCTAATATAAAACTACTTCTAAAATTCTAGGATTTTTTGGGAGATCAATGTAGCGCTACCTGAAAATCTTGGTTCAATCCATAGAGGTGGAGATTCAATCCATAGAGGCTGATCAACATTACAATCAATTCTTTTATTGAACTCAGTTCTTCTATCTTCCATGTAGTATATTCCGATGTCCACGCAGCTGGTAGAAGTAAATACAGTTCGGCTTGATAACTTGTTGGTTCTCATCAATTTGTTCAGAAAAGGAAGAGTTAAAACCCACGAAGAGGGACATTTTCCCATGCTCTCAAGCTTCGTCCACTTTCTAGCATCTAAATCAATGACCAAAACCTGAAAACTGGGGGTTTCACCCTCTTGTAGTGTGAAATGTAAAACCAGCAAGAGACACCCGCCGACTCCATCAAGTACCACGACGCGCTAAGACCTCAACGATCTTGAAATTCCAGAGGCATCTCCAATATAACTTGAGTTGTTGGATCTGGTCCATCCAGATCACAAGTGAATATTCTCCCATCGTAGTTAACAGCGACAAATTGCCCTCGGTAATGTATGACATCAAAAACACCATTATCCGGAGTAACAATTTCCACTCATCATTGCCGGGTTTCCAAAAAGCTAATGGTCTGGAGGGCCAGCAAATGACCATGACCGTATGGTTTGGAGATGAAGCGGGGCTTGCAGATAAGACACACTTGGCGAGGAAAGCTCGGTACATGTTCGCCCACTCATCTTCCTGGGGATCTTCGGGATCCCAGCCTGGATAGCAACCGGGGAAATTGTCCTAACTAGGGAGCTTAATGATGTCGTCGCTATAGCGACTGGCAGCACGGGACGGGGGATTTAGCATGTGGATTCCCAGATCTTGGCCGATAGTGAAGATCCAACCCCCGGAAGAGAAGCACCTCTTCTTTCCCTTCACTTCCGGCAATAGAACACTGTGAATTCGCAAACGGAAGGTCCGTAAAACTCAGCCCCTCGTCATCCTCGAGCATCCACCATGGGTAATCGAACCTCTCTTCGAATGCGGCAGCACGCCATGTCAAGCACACGGATCGGAACGCGAACCAATCCTCTAGAAGAAGTCGTCTCTAGCACAATCCTAGCAGCTTTGGGTGGAGATTGGACCAATTCTCCGCCGTTGTTTTTATTTTTATTTTTTTCTCGGAAATTCTCGGCCATTGTTGTTGATTCACGGATTTGAGAGAAAGCAGAACATTTGTGCAGAGAGAGAAAGGGGGAGGATTTATATGATTCATAAATCCAAAAGGGGAGAGAAAATATTTATATATTTGTCACTCATAAAAAATAGGGAAAATACCACTAAAAACCCTAAACTTTGCCCATAGTGATAAATTTACCCTAAACTTTTTTTCTTGACACAAAAAACCTTGAGAAGAAGACGACACTTTAGGCAAAGTTTGCAAAGTTTGGGGTTTTTTTATGTAAAAAAAATGGAGTAAATTTGTCACTTTAGGCAAAGTTTGGGATTTTTGGTGATTTTTTTCTCTAAAAAAAAATAGATTCATATCGAATATGAAAAGAAAAAATGAAAACAGAATGCTCGTTTAAATTATGGTTATTAGATTATAACTATCTTTTCGCATATACATTGCTAAAATAGACAAGTGAGGGATATATTGTCCCGCCAAAAGAAAATCAATTAATATATTTATTGTCAGATTTGGGTATCATGAAGTGGGGAAAAATTGTAAATGGAAGGATATCAACGGTGAAGGTTTGAGTGAAAGTGAGAAAATTGTGGGAAAAAAAATGTTCATTTTAGGGTGCGCATGGATTTATTTCTGTGCTTTTTTTGTTCCTGGGAACAGAAACAAAAAAAAGTGTTTCTGTTCCGGGGAACAATTTTTGAACAAAAGAACGCGTTTGGTAACGTTTGGTCCGGGAATAAAAAATGAACAGAAACACGTTTGGTTAAATTTTATTATTTTTTTGTTTCTTTTAATTTTTTAAACATTTTTTATTATTTTTTATTTTTTCCTTTCTTTTTATTTTTTCTTTTTTTCGGCCGGTCACCGGCCTCCGGCGACCGGCCGACGGGGCCGGCAGCCTCGCCCAGCCACGGCGAGGCTCGCCGGCCCACGGCGAGGCCGAGCCTGGCCGTGGTTGGGCGAGGCTCGGCCTCGCCTTGGCTGGGCGAGCTCGGGCTCGCCCAGATCCGGCGAGGCTCGGCCTCGCCGGCGCGGGCAACGCCGAGCCTCGCCTTGGCTGGGCGAGCTCGGGCTCGCCCAGATCCAGCGAGCCCGAGCCTCGCCATGGCTGGGCGAGCTCGAGCTCGCCCAGATCCAGCGAGGCTCGGGCTCGCCGGGGGCCGGCGACGCTCGGCCTCGCCCAGCCAAGGCGAGGCTCGGCCTCGCCCGCGCCGGCGACGCCGAGCCTCGCCGGGGGCCAGCGACGCTCAACCTCGCCGGATCTGGGCGAGGCCGAGCCTCGACGGCCGGTCGCCGGCCATGGCCGAGGCCGGCGACCGGCCAAAGAAAAAATAAGAAAAAAAAGAAGAGAAGAAGAAGAGAAGAAGAAGAGAGAGAAGAGTCGTTTTTGTTCTTTTGTTTCTTCGAGAAGTGTTTCTTTTCTGGAGAAACAACTTTTTTTTGTTTCTTTTTTCTGTTCCTATTTCGTTCCAGAAACAAAAAAACAAAAAAGGAACAAAAACGCAACCAAACGCGTTTCTGTTCCTTTTTTGTTCCCGGGCACACTTTCCGTACAAAAGTGTGCCGGAAACGTTTCTTAGAAACGTTTCCATGCACGCCCTTAGTAATTTTCTTTTGAAATAATATGCCTTTGGATTTATAATAAAACAAAATCTAGGAAAGAAAAAGTATGGCCGTCCAAAGTTTTATTATGTAAGTGCCAAGTGGGCATCATGCATAAATTGCAGTCATTGCAGTTAAGGTGACAAAACACGGTGTCGAAATTATTTATGGATATCCTTTACGTTAATTAGGAAGAAACTTCTCTACAATTTCCTGAAATGAACTTTCTTTTTCTCTTTTTGCTTTTGCAAATTCATTCTCTCTAGTCTCTAGGAATCAGTTTTAGTAGCATAAAAGAGGATCATTTTAAATGTTTTGTACCCTAAACCGAATCAAAATCCTTTCAAGTGGGACATCTAGCATTCTATTTTATTTTCAAGGCCAATATTTCATTACACATTGTTAAATTGTGAAGACGCAAAGGAAAAAGATGTTGTACTTCATTGTATAAGATTCTTCATTTTTGACGAAAGATGAAATTGGTAACAAAGAAAGATTATTTTGAACTTGTATAATGTCACTTTTGGCGAAAATACAGAGAAAATAAGGAGTAGGTGCTTCTTGCTTCTTGGATGATGTGAGAGAAAGTAGTATTGTAATTTTTCAATTAGCGATGGACTGACATGCCTTGATTAGAAACTCACTTGCTTCGTGGTGAATCAACACATGCAAAGACTAAAGATGCGATATTGGAATTCTCAAAAACAAAGCAACGTTTACTTATTCATTGTCAACTTTAATATTAAAATCACTCTCTCGTAATTGTGATAGATCTATGAATAACACCGTCATCTCTTCTCAACATGTGGAATTGGAATCGTAGACATTGGAAATTTTAAAAAATGTTTTCGTATAAATTCTTTTTAGCGAAACCATGGTCGTTATTATCCCTTACCATAGTTTTTCTCAAGTTAATAGATATCATTAGGTATAATTGCGGAGATTGAAATAGAATTTCCATATAATACAACAAAGTTCATTGATAGATCCTGTTAATCAACTTATAAATCAAAGCTGGCTCTTTTCAATTGATCCTCATTGAAGTGATATATATATATATATATATATATATATAGAACAATTCAATTATTTATTTCGATTTTGCTTGGGATCTTCATTTAGAAAATCATTGGATCAAAAGCACAAATAACAACACGAGTAACAAAAAAAAAAAAAAACAGTTAAGACATCGCATTGATATCGTTGACCGATAAGAATCCTCAGTATTTGCTCTTGGCAACTCGTGACTAGGGACCTCCTAACATGGGACAACAAAAATAGAAATAAAAAACTTCTTTTATGAGCCCGAAAGATAAATAGGTTGAAGATATGCCTTGATATCAAAGATACAATCAAGAATTTGGGTTTATTGATTGAATCAATTTGTGATTACAATCGATACTTTATCTTTCATTATTTCCTTGCTTTGTCCATTCATTATACTATAAATAGATGTATATTTATTTCTTCCACGCTTTGTGTCAAAATAATCATCACGAGCATTAATATTTGATTATTTAAACTATTTGTTTAAGACCATGCTAGGAGGTTATTTGATGCATCCGATGACGTTTTAATTGCACATGTTCATTTTTTTAATAGTAATATAATAATCGGTTAAAATGTTGTTTTTTCCCCTTTTTGTTGTAAATTTCCGCTTCTGGAAACCACGAACACGAGCACAATTTTCCTTCTGGTTGAATAATTGATCTATCCGGCGAGCATCTTCACACACGTTGATACCTTGCTTGCTTTCGATGGGGAAAAATATCAAAAAAGTTCTAAATCTATGACACTGATACAAATTTAATCCTAAACATTTTAATTAGGCCAATTCAATCCTAAACATTTTCACATTGGTACCAAAGCAATTCATTCAATTAATGTAAACTAAAAATCGCTAACGTAGATGTTAGCCGTTCCACGTGGCAAAGTTGATGTTGACATGTACATATTTCTTTTATAATTTATAATGTTTTTTGAAAGTTTTCTTCTTCTTTTTTCCCTTTTCGTTTTGTGGGTGGCTGGGGTCACAGGCCATGGTGGGCGAGAGTTAGTGCCGACTAGGCACCCTTACCAGATCTGGCGAGGATTCTTGCAACCTCAAAAATTCTTTGCTCAAAAACCATTTTGCAGACAAAGCACGACACAACCCAACTAAAGAAGAAGAAGAAACGACGGAGAAACAGAGGGAGGTGAGAGTTGAGAGTTTCGAAAACATAAATAACGTTTTATGCGATGAGCTTCTCCGAGAAATCTTCATTTGTCTATCTCTGTCATCCCAATCATTGTCGTCTCCTTGGGTGCCTCTGGTTTCCAAGCAATTGCTCCACCTATTCCGTGAGTCCAAGACTGCCCTCTCTCTACGCTTCGCCTCAAACACTACCCTCATCTTGGCCCTCTCCTCCCTTCTCTCCAACTATCCCTCAATCTCCTCTCTCTCTCTCTCTCTCTCTCTCTCCTCCAAGGCAACCCCCTCCTCTTGGTCTGCTCTCACAGGGCGAGGCTTGCTTGGCCTCGCCCTCACTCAATCTGGCGAGGTAGGCCTCGCTGCCGCTCGTCCAAGCATGATCCAGCGAGGCTGACCCTCGCTTATGGTTGATGGCCAACCACTAGCAAAAAAAAAAAAAAAAAATCAAAATAAAAATTAAAAATTATCAATAAGTTCTATGTTAGTGTTGATAAGATGGTTAGCATTTACGTTAGTGATTTCCAGTCTAAATTGACTGGATGGATTGCATTGGTACTATTGTCAAAAGATTTAGGATTAAATTTGCCAAATTAAAAGGTTTAGTATTAAATTAGTACTAATCTTATAGGTTTAAGACTTCTATAGTACTTTTCCTACTTTCAATGTTGTGCATAAATATTAAGCGATGATTGGTCAAATCATTAAGCAAAAAATCTCTTGATGAAACTGTTCTAGATCATCTCTTGCGCATGAGTCAAAGATCTAGACATACATTATTGCATTATGGGGTACAATATCGGCTCTTTCTTTGTTGCCAATTTCGTAAGTGTGCTATTACCTCCAAATAGTAACTGTCCTTTTCCAAAGTCAACATGTGACTGACAAGTTGAAAATCAACTTTAAAATCCGCATGACCAGGAGTTTACTCAGGTCCTCTTAAGTGAAGACTTAGAAAGAATTAATCTCTTAAATCACCAAAATTGTGTGGAAACAGGGATATTGTGTGTAGATACCAAGAATAAGTAGCATCTCTCTCTCTCTCTCTCTCTCTCTCTTCCTTCCTAATTCTAATGATAGTTTGAACAAGGAAGAGTCCCAAACTTATCAAACGAACTCAATCTCCAAAAGAGATGAAACGTAATATCTAGTATAAACTTCACATTTTGCAATTTGTGTGCAATGACATTGCATTGCTACAGCAGATAGTTTGGAAACATGATTCAGTTGGTCTTTCTATTAAAAGTTATGTTAAACATGACATCATAAACAAACCACCGAGAAGGTTAGTTGGTAACCTTTATTAATCATTTGGCCGAGCATGTCGTCCCATCATCATTTAATAAATTCTCAAGTGGCCTTTGTAGAGAAATGTTTTCCTTGTGGCTCAATGAAAAATTGGAAATTATTTTAATCGATATGAGTAAAAAAAGTCAAGATGAGCAATTATAGTTACTACACTAACTATGAAAAATGTTGAATAAACATCAATTTAGCGGGAAACATGCCAAAAAAAATCTAAACATTTTGCATTTGTGCCAATTTAGTCCTAAACCTTTTGTTGATGCCAATTAAGTCCTAAACCTTTTTAAGTTATGCCAATTCAGTCCTTTCCGGCCAATTTTGGCTGGATTTTGCTGACTAGATGCCAGCTGGCTGATGTGGCATCATCAGTACTGAAATGGACAACTTTTAATAATATTTTAATTTTTTTGATTTTTTTGATTTTTTCTTTTGATTTTCATTTTTTCTTTTTCTTTTTATTTTTTATTTTTCTTTTTATTTTTTTATTTTTTTCTTCTCCTCTTCTTCCTCTAGCCGGTCGCCGAGGTCAAGGTTGACCTCGCCGGCCACCTCGCCAGATTCGACGAGGGCAAGCCTTGCCCGCCCGACGCGAGGTCGCCCTCGAAGCCTAGGTGGCTAGGCTCGCCCTCGTTGGATCTGGCAAGGTCGAGCCTCGCCCATGGCTAGCGAGGGCAAGCGAACCTAGGGAGAGCAGGGAAAGGGTCAGATTTGGAGGACAAAGGACCAAACCTGAGAAGCTAAGGACCTGCCATCACTGCCCCGTCGCGACCGTTGCTCCCTACAGTCGCCTCCACTCCCCCGACGCCGTCGCCTTACTGTCCTCGCCAAACCTCGAGCCATGGATGTGGCTCGAGCCTCGCCAAATCTGGCGAGGGCGAGCCTTGCCGACCAAGCCTCGAGGGTGGCCACTGGCGAGGTGGCCGGGTGCCGAGGTCCGGTGACTGGCTGGAGGAAGAAGAGGAGAAGAAAAAAAGAAAAAGAAAAAGAATTCAAAAATTCAATAAAAAATTAAAAATGTTAAAAATTATAAAAATATTATTAAAAGTTTTCCACATCAGTGCCGATGAGGCCACATCAATCGGCCGGCGTCTAGTTAGCAAAATCTAGCCAAAATTGGCCGAAAAGGACTGAATTAACATAACGTAAAAATGTTTAGGACTTAATTGGCACAAATGAAAAACGTTTAGGACTTTTTTTGCACTTTTCCCTCAATTTAACACTATCTTTAGATGAATAGCTACAGAATTGCATAAGAAAACATGAGGGGAATCCCAAAGCTCTAGACATGGTACGACCGGGAAAATCTAGCGAGAGCCAGTTTTTTACCGCAGAGCGGATGTGAAAATGATGCATAATTATTTCACCAAAAAAAAAAATGATGCATAATTAAAAAATAAGGCAGATATTCTTCATCTCTAGCATTATAAGCTTGCTCGATATGTAGCAAAACAAAGGAATCTTACATAGAGTTTGTACCCGTATTTACTACATTGTGATGGAGGTAGTTCAAGATGGTCGGCTGTTCTGGTGATGCCATTTCCCTCATGCTGAGCAGAACCAACCTTGTGTGGAAAAGAATTGACGCGACAAACAGTAGATACATGTATCCCTATCAGATTATGCCAGTAGAGATCCATCTAGATCCATTGGCCATCCTTATCAAATTCTTGCTCAGTGGCCTAAGGGTTATGAACTTAAAGCAACCCAAAACTGTAACAAAGACAATCCATCCAATTATATCTTCTCAATGAACAGCATACCAAAAATGGTGCTATGGTGTACACCAAGCCTTCTTTTCATTTGAACAAAGGGTGAGCTAATGTTGCTTCCTTTGCTGTTCCGACCAACAATATCCATGCTCTGAATATCGGTCAATTGCTTAACGGCCAATCCAGAGTGTCGGGAGCAACTTGAGGTAGGAAGAGATTCATCAAATTCTTTTGTGCGTGTTGCTAGAGAAGTGGATAGTGGTATGTGGTTCACCGATGACATGTTTCTATCGCTTGTTTGCTTTTATTTTGAGTAGATCTTTTTCCACCCCTAAAAGAAATGAATTAGTAGGGAAATCCTGTTATAATCATTTAACTTTTCTTTGTCAAATTATCTTACATCAGTACGTCACAAGTCAGCTGCCAAAAAAAAATTCTTACCAATGATGGAAACAATCTTGTGTATCTGCAAATACCGCAAGAACTGCATCTTTCGACCATTGTTCATGCTTAATTAAACATGGGGAGTTGAACATATAAAATAACAACAGAGTAGAAGAGAAATGACAAAAACAACATAAAGCAATAGATCTAGATAGATATTACAATGCAATGTCTTCCCTATAGCATTGTTCGAATTTCAAATTTTATGACACTATAGTCAGCAGAGCAACACAATATACCTATTAAATATGAAAAGAAAAAATGAAAACAAAATGCCTGTTTAAATTATATTTATTAGATTACAACTATCTTTCCGCATATATTTTGCTAAAATAGATAAGTGAGGGATATATCGTCCCGCCAAAAGAGAAAATCAAATAATATATTTATTGTTAGATTGGGGTATCATGAAGTGGGGAAAATTGTAAATGGATATCAACGGTGAAGGTTTGAGTAAAAGTGAGAAAATTGTGGGAAAAAAACGTTCATTTTTGTAATTTTCTTTTGAAATAATATGCTTTTGGATTTATAATAAAACAAAATCTAGCAAAGAAAAAGTATGACCGTCCAAAGTTTTATTATGTAAGTGACAAGTGGGTATCATGCAGAAATTGCAATCATTGCAGTTAAGGTGACAAAACACGGTGTCGAAATTATTTATGGATATCCTTTACATTAATTAGGAAGAAACTTCTCTACAGTTTCCTGAAATGAACTTTCTTTTTCTCTTTTTTTTTTCTTTTGCAAATTCATTCTCTCTGGTCTCTAGGAATAAGTTTTAGTAGCATAAAAGAGGATCACTTTAAATGTTTTGTACCCTAAACCGAATCAAAATCCTTTCAAGTGGGACATCTAGCATTCTATGTTATTTTCAAGGCCAATCTTTCATTAGTCTCACCTTGTTAAATTGTGAAGATGAAAAGGAAAAAGGTGTTGTACTTCATTGTATAAGATTCTTCATTTTTGACGAAAGATGAAATTGGTAACAAAGAAAGATTATTTTGAACTTGTATAATGTCACTTTTGGCAAAAATACAAAGAAAATAAGGAGTAGGTGCTTCTTGCTTCTTGGATGATGTGAAAGAAAGTAGTATTGTAATTTTTCAATTAGCGATGGACTGACATGCCTTGATTAGAAACTCACTTGCTTCATGGCTAATCAACACATGTAAAGACTAAAGATGTGATATTGGAATTCTCACAAACAAAGCAACGTTTACTTATTCATTGTCAACTTTAATATTACAATCACTCTCTCATAGTTGTGATAAATCTATGAATAATACCATCATCACTTCCCTGGTATAGAGAGATTCTTTAATCGGAATGGGAACCAGTCCTCTAGAACTTAGAAGAAGTCGTCTCGAGCACTTTATCGGCCCAATTCTTTGCCGTTGTTTTTCTTTTCTTCTTTTGGTGCTCCGCCACTGTTGTTTTGCGGATTTGAGAAAAAGCAGAAGATCCGCGGGTTATGCAGAGAGGGAGGAGGATTTATATGATGCATAATTCCAAAGGGGGAGAGAAAATATCTATATAGTTGCCACATATAAAAAGATACACTCAAACCAAATGATTAAAATACATTGCTAAAATAGATTTTTTTTTTTTAAAAGGAATATTTCATTTAGCCAAAAGAGAAAATTCAAATAGCGTTATTCTTATCAGATTTTGGTATCGTGAAGTGAGGAAAATTGCAAATAAAGGGATGTGTGTAGCGAAGGTTTGAGTAAAAGTGAGGAAATTGTGGAGAAAAAGAACTTATATTTTAGTTATTTATTTTGATATAATATGTTTTTGCATTTATAAAAAAGAATGCATTTCATTGTGATCAAATATGTTGAGACATTTTATTAAAAAGAAGAGATCCGATGATTTTCATGCGGTGAAATTTTATCAACTTGCCAATGGTTCACCTGTTTTAGACAGAATTATTTTTTTGAGGAAATTCTTAGTTATATGTCAGAAATGACTGTGATTAATAAATAGGTATTAAGAATAAGCTACCTTTTGTATTCTAATGGTATCTATAAATTAGCTTAAAAATCATCTACTAAAACGGAGCAATCGCAAGGATGCTAAAGGGGCGAGTCCTAGATTTCGCCATAATTAAAAATAAAAGTATTCTATCATTGATTTGAAAACCGTGATACACTTTTTGATTACCAAATATACAGTCCCCTTGTTTAGGTAGAGAATCTTTTAAGTTTAGATATTTATAGTTAGAGATATTTAGTTTATTATTTTCATTTATTTAGTAGATTCCTTGTTTAGTCAACATCCCTTGAGTATAAATAAATTACTTGGATATATATTGAGAAAGAATTTTCCTTTATTTATCGACTACGATAATTGGGTTTTTCTAGCCGTAAAGACCCTAGCTCTTGAATTTTCCCCAAATCATCGCTCTTATGGTGCCGTTGGCTTGTGTCGCAGCTGATGTCTCTATCAACTATTTTTTTTTTTTCTAGATTCCGTTGACCCTATATCCATTTTCATTTGTCGTTTCTTCCAAAGCATTAAATCTATGAACTAATTTTTTCTTGAACCTGTTTCAGAAACTTGCAAAAAGTTTGATTTAGCTCAGACTATGTTAACTGTCTCACCAGTGTTTTTTACTTTAAATGAGACTTAGAAATGGAGATTTATATCAGACTCATATTACACTCGTGCTTCACTCCAAATTAAATTTCAATTTCGACAAGACTTATTTTAATAATATAAGTTATCTACGTGGCTCACGGAAAAGCTGACTTAGCAGATGATGGTGAAAAACGTCATCTTTTTTGCCACAAAATTGCCACCTCAGCGATAAGTCCCTAGAATTGATTAAAAAATTTAAAAAAAGGGGGTGGGGGAAGAGAGCTTCGACGAGGGCTATGGAGGCATGCAACGTTCTTCAATGTAAAAAGGTGAAGATTCTTCAATTGCGTTTTGCCAACGTTGTTTGGGCAAAGAATACGTCTATGACACGTTCTATGACTGGAAAAGTATCGAACATATATGAAGAAAACAAATTAATTGAAATGTCAAAATGTCAACCACGTTGAACGTTGACATGACCAGTAAAACACCGCATTCCCTTCAATTTTCTTCCTTGCGTTAAAATGAGGTTGGGATGGCATTCATTTTTTACACGGAGGAGTCAAGGATCTATCGTGGACCTGGAAGTTTGAGACAAAAACAACATATAGTTACGTGGTAATTATAATGAACCATGTTCATATATTTTTCTTTTGAATTGGCACTCTGTCATTTGAGGGTCATAGGCAGGGTGGTAGCAAAAACAAGAGTGTTTCTTGTTGGTATCATCGAGACTGTTGACCGTATTGATCATGGCATGCTACCAAAAGGAAGAGACTGCGAACATTTTCCCAAGTAATCCTATGCTTGATAAGTGGATCCAGTAACATATCGTCTAGCCTGTAAATAATTATATCTCAAATATCGACACAAGCTCATGACGTGAGCTTGCGTAGCGGAAGGTTACAGAAGAGAATATTGGCCTTCGGAAAAATTGGTAGTAGCATTGTTTCCCTTCCTCTTACTCGTAAGAGAGCTGTTTCTTGTTTCATATGTGAATTCCTACACTTCTAAATGTTGCTTCTTTGATCTAGAACTGATGCAACGGTTACGAATACAATTTCGTGACCTGCGTTCTATCTCCCACTTGTGACCTGGGTTCTATGATTCTATCTCCCACTTGCACCGGTCCATGTTTTCTCTTCTTGGATAGTTCTTCCTTTGTTGCATACGTAATCCAATTAAATTAATACTGGACAAATATTGTCGTGAGGTCACTGTTGGATATTTCAATAATATTTTGAAATATGCAACAATAATAACTTCGATAAAAGTTATGACCGCGTTGAAGACCATCATTATTTTTAACGACTCTTTTAACAGAGTTATTTTGTCTAAATATAAAAATAAAATCTCATAAGATAATCTAAAAAAAATACACTGAATGAAAGAGAGAATATCCTCTCTTTTTTTTTTTAAAAAATCTTTCCTTTTCCTTTTCCTTTTTGCTGGGTTATACACAAAAGTTGTTTTATTTCCTTCTAATATTCAGAGTATAAAGGAAGGTATGTTGTATCTTGAGAGGATAGCCACTGAAATTGCCTCCGATATTTGTTTTTTCTATCTTTTAATCCTTCGCAATGTATTAACATTTGTTTTTTCTATTTTTTAATCCTTCTCAATGTATTAACAATTATTATTAATTTTATGTATTCTAAACTTTTTTCAACAGTCATGTCAGTCCTAGTTGACTTTATCGACTTGAATGGAATATAATTCAAAAACATGTCAAGAGCACAAACTCCATGGACTATGTGTAATCTCAAAAGCAACGCTTTAACAGTTGTCGTATACCACATAAAAAGATTAATAAAATATGCACTTTCCATTGCCAACTTAAAATTTGAGTCCCATGCAAGATAAGCAAAATTCTTACCAATGAAAATTACTAATAGAAGGCTACTTCTAAATGTCTATAAAATCCTACTTCAACTTATTGACGGAAGATCGATTTAGTGCTACCTCAAAATCTTGGTTCAATCCATAGAGGTGGAGATTCAATCCATAGAGGCGGATCAAAATTATAATCAGCTTTTTTGTCAAACTCAATTCTTCCATCTTCCATGTGGTATATTCCAATGTCGTCCCAGCAGCTAAAGTAAATACAGTTTGGCTTGATAACTTGCTGGTCGATCTCATCAACCTGTATTGAAAAGGAAGAGTTGAAACCCACAAAGAGGGATACATTCCCCATGCTCTCAAGCTCCGTCCACTTTCTAGTATCTAAATCAGCGACGAAAACCTGAAAACTAACAGTTCCTTGATATTGCTCTCGTTCTTCGAATCGTTGCTTTTGCTCTCGTTCTTCAAATCGTAAGATCAGCAATAGACGGCCCGCTGACTCCACCAAGTACTCATTTATAGCAAAATTTATACTATCTCGAAATTCCGGAGATTCCGGAGTCTCCAATATAACTTGAGTTGTTGGATATGGTCCATCCACATCACAAGTGAATATAACAGCCTGGTAGCCAAGGGCAACAAATTGCCCCTGGTAATGTATGACATCCAAAACACCATTATCTGGGTGGTCCGGGGGTGTCAACTCTTTCCACTCCTTATTTCCGGGTTTCCAAAAGACTAATGGTCCGGAGGGCGAGCAAATGACCATGACCGTATAGTCTGGAGATGAAGCGGGGCTTGCAGACAAGACAAATTTGCGGAGGAAAACCCGGCAATAGTCATCCGGCTGTTCTTCTGCCTCGGGAACCCAGTTGGGTAGTGTTTTTGCACTAGGAAGCTCAATGATGTCGTCAGCACGTGACAGGGCACGTGACAGGGGATTCAGCATGTGGATTTTCCAATCCTTGCCGATAGTGAAGATCCAACCCCGTGAAGAGAAGCACCTCTTGCCCTTCACTTCCGGCATTAAAACTCTGTGAATTTGCGAACTGAAGGGGCTGTAAAACTCAGCCCACTCTGTCTTGGTGTTCTCATTGTCCTCGAGCATCCACCATGGGTAGTCGAACCTCTCTTTGAATGCGGCAACACGCCACGTCGAGCACACGGATCGGAATGCGAACCAGTCCCCTAGAAGAAGCCGTCTCGAGCACAGTTCTAGCAGCTCCGGGAGGAGATCGGACCAATTCTGCGCCATTGTTTTCTCTTTGGTTTTTTTTTTTTTTTTCTTTTGGTCGTACTCCGCCTTTGTTGATTCGCGGATTGGAGAGAAAGCAGAAGATTGGCGGGTTGTGCAGAGAGAGGGGGGAGGATTTATATGATGCATAATTCCCAAGGGCAGAGAAATATTTGCCACAAATAAAAAGATACACTCAAACCAAATAGGAAATAACAATCTTTTCAAATATACACAGCTGAAATAGATAAGTGAAGAATATATCGTCAAGCCAAAAGAGAAAATTCAAATAATGTAATTCTTGTTAGATAAGTGAAGAATATATCATTGAGCCAAAAGAGAAAATCCAAATAATGTAATTCCTGTCAGATTTTGGTATCATGAGGTGGGAGAAATTGCAAATAAAGGGATTTGTTGCAAAAAAAAAAGAGTTTATTGATTTATTTATTTTGATATAATATGCTTTTGGATTTATTAAAAAGAATCGATTTCATTGTGATCAAATATGTTGACACATTTTATTAAAAAGAAGAGATTCAATAATTTTCATGCAATGAAATTTTATCAACTTACCAGTGATTTGCTTGTTTTAGACACAATTAGTTTTTTGAGGAAATTCTTGGTTATATGCCGGAAACAACCGTAGTTAATAAATCGGTATTAGGAATAAACGGCATCAACTTTTGTTTTCTAAAGGTATCTATAAATAAACTGAAAAATCATCTACTAAAACGGAGCAATCGCAAGCATACTAAAGGGGCAAGTCCTAGATTTCGCCATAATTAAACATAAAAGTGTCCTATCATTGAATTGAATGTCGCGGTACACTTTTTGATTACCAAATATATAGTCGCCTTGTTTAGGTAGAGGATCTTTTTAAGTTTAGATATTTATAGTTAGGAATATTTAGTTTCCTTTATTTCGTTCGCTATTATCAATTTTCATTTATTTAGTAGATACCTTCCTTAGTCGAATCTTAGTGACTTTGAACAAGTGATGCAGTAAATATGAATCCGGTTCGGTTTCGGCATAATTTTACGGAGTGAAAGTTGTATTGTTTTTACGTTCTTTCTTTCGATTTTGTTAAGAGGGGCAGTCTGTGACACTTTTTAAAAGAAAATTCTAATTTCCTTCCAAGGCATTAATTTCCTCGCAAAACATGTGACTAATAATTTAAGTCGAAGTTGTTTATAAGACTTTTTTTTTTTTCAAAATTACCTTAAAACAAGCTCAACTGATCATTTCAATCTTAAAATTTGTCTATTGACTTCATACAGAAACTACAATGTCTCTCACGGATAATTTTCCAAATAATCACATGCTTCACAATAGGGGTGTGCATGGTCCGAGCGGGCGGTTCCCAACCTAGAACCGGGAACCGCCCTCTAAGGATCGGTTCCGAAAAATTAGAACCAGGATCCACCAATTTGTTGCATGGATCCACCTGGGAACCGGACCGCTGGTCTGGTCCGGTTCCCGGGTGGATCCGTGGAACTAGTCTCCTTTTCTATTGATAATTTCAGTAAAAAAAAAAAACAGAAAAACTAATTTGCACTAAAATATATAAAAAAAATTGCTGCTAATTATTTCTATTGATAACCAAGTTTACTACCATAGCAACAGGTTGGTATTACCAAGATAATATTCAAGGGATGGATAAAAAATAACCATTGAAAACACAACATAGCATTACAAGAGGCAACATTCAAAGACCAAAAGAATATTCCATGAACCATATAGTCTCATTTTCTCATATTAGGTAATACACTTGTTTCCTGTGTCTAACTTTCATATATGCACTAGGCGCTACAATGGGCAGTGAAAATTTAATACACAGTAAAGAACAGGAGGACATTTGGAGAGAGTATCTATGCAAATTTATAGCTGCATAGAGAATACACTGTCGACGACCCAAGAAGACAAACTCTTTAGCAGAGAGAGAGAGAGAAGGGTGGGATGGGAGTACAAATATGATGTTGATGATGCACGTAAAAAAGAGAAGGGGGGTGTTGGAGATTGAGACTAATGACTGAGAGATGAAGCGAGGAAGGAGTAAATGTAAATCCACTCTGATTTAGCAAATAACTGAAATCAAAGACAAGAAAGGCCAAAGAAAAGAAAAAAGAAACTGAGAGAGAGAGAGAGAGAGCTATTTCCATAAAGTCCCAATCCACCTATCAAACCCTTTGTTATAAGTCCAATTTTTAATATTAAAAATGAATCGGTCCGGTCCGGGTGGACGAGTGGACGGATCTGCCCATGGAACCGGGAACCGGATCGGTTTCCTCAAGAACCACCGGTTGCAGTTCCGGTCCAGTTCCGGGCGGTCCGGGCGGATCCCGGTTCTTTTGCACACCCCTACTTCACAATGTGACCATGCAGGGTGGAAGGTAAACAAATAAAAGAAATTGGGCATCAATTTCCTTGCAAAACTTGTCACAAAATTGCACTTGCAATACCACCCACCTGGGTGGTGCCGCTGGAGCGGGCACTCTTCCTCTCGCAAAAGGTCGAGTGTTCGAATTCCGGGCATCGTAGGGTGACTTACCTGGTGGCACGTGTGTGGTGGCTAGCACGTGTCGCCCCCAAGGTTTACCCCGCCACGAAGCGGCGTCCGAGGTTCCCTGGGTTACCAAAAAAAAAAGTGCACTTGCAAAAAATACAATCAATTCATAAAATTTTCAAATTGGTACAATCGAGTCATTCTATAAATTCCGTCCAATTTGACTAATGAAAAATACTGATGTAACTTTTTTTAATATCTTCTCTCTCTTACATGGCTAAAACACAAAACATGAGGTTAAAACGATATCATTTTGGTCTAAATATGATTTTTAAAACAAGAGGAAAGGATGGTCCTAGCACTATTGTAACCAGCTTAAACCGTTGGGCTTTTTCACCTTGATTTTATTATTTCACTATCTTCTCATGTAATTTGATGAAAGCGCTATTATCAGCACAAAGAGGACTTTCGGTTTGTTGGCAATTTAATTTTTCTACAGAATTTTTTTGATTTGTGGGAAATGGGAAAAGGGAAATGCTTCTTTGCTTGCAAAATCGAATCTCTTCCGCAATTTCCTAGGAAGAAAAAGAAAACAACACGACCAAAATCAGGATTTTTCACAAAAAACGCAACCTTTTTTCTTATTATTAACAGCTAGGGTTTGTCCCAATGACCACATTTCCCACATAAAAAGAGGAGGTGGAAAGTTCAAATCCCCACATTTTAAAGAGAGTTGAGATAGAGACGATTTAGTTTCAGATGTGCTTCATGTGTGAGCTTCGACTCCTATGCTCCATAAAAAGTATGACAAAAGTATGAAAGTGAAAGTTAGAATAAGAATAAAGTAGAACCGACAAAAAAAAAGAATTGATAATCATTGAATGAAAAATAAATAAATTATAGGCGCCAATTAAAATTTTAGGAAAAAGTCACCAAAATCTAAATTATATTTATTGTGACATATTCATCTTGAACTTTTTTCGAGACTTAAAAAGCTCATTAACAAATTTACTTGAAATTATTTTTCTTACATAAGTAACCTCAAATTTGTACATGTGTAATATATTTGCCCTTTGTCAAGATTCTGTTCGATAATTTTGGTTTGTTTTAAGGGATTTTTTCTCTATATTAATTTATGACAAATTCCTCGACAAAAAGAATGATAATGATAAATATGCAATAACAATTGATGAATACAATGGGTGCGTTTGGGAACCACTTCCCAAAGCCCCTTTGAAGCCTAAAGGTACTTGGCCAAATGCTAGGCCGTTTGGGAAAAAATTTTGAGCCCGCATTCAGGGAATGCCAGCATGTGCGAAGCCGAAAGCCCAAGGCAGGGGGGGACCTGCCTTGGGCTTTCGGCTTTTTCGGCATGCCCACACGGGCACTGTTCATAACTTTTTTTTTCCGAAATTGTCCTCACGAATGTTTTGTTTTTCCGGTTCTTGCCCTTGTGTCGCAACTGTTCATCTTCTCCGGGGGATTCGGTTCCGGCTGACTGTGAGCGGCCGGCGACTGCTAGAGGGACGCCGGCGATCGTCGGGGGGTGGCGCGACCGACGCCGGAGATGGCACAATCGACGCCGGAGGTGGCGCGACCGAGGGCTGGGTCACCGCAAACCCAGATCTGGGGCGGCAGACGGTCTTCTCCTTCCGCGAGCTTCTTCTTCCGCGAGCGGTCGCCGGCGACCGTCGCCCAGACGAGCGACGCCAGGCGGTGGCGCGACCGCCGCGACCCACGGCAAGGTCTGGGTCACCGCGACCTCGCGGCCCTCGGATCTGGGTCGCGGCGGCGTCGCGCGACCTCGCCGCCCCAGTTCCGAGGGCGGCGCGGTAGCGCGACCCCGCCGCGACCCAGATCCGGGGCGGCGAGGTCCTCCCGCGACCTCGCTGCCCCAGATCCGGCGTCGCCGGAGGTCGCCGGAGGTCGCGACAGCGTCGCGCGACCTCGCTGCCCCAGATCCGGCGTCGCCGGAGGTCGCCGGAGGTCGCCGGAGGTCGCCGACGGCCACTCTGCCCTTTTGGTCAATTTTTTTTAATTTTTCTTTTGATAATTTTTTTTTTACCACAAAGATCTTTTGCAATTGTAATTTCCCAAACGCTATTTTGCTCAAAATACTTTACAAAGAGCTTTCAAAGTGCAATTTACCAAACACGGTTGCATTTTGGAAAACACTTTTAAGTCAAAGGTATTTGCATTTTCCTAAAGACATTCCCCAAAAGTAGTTCCCAAACTCACCCAATATAGGCCTTCCCTTGCAAGTTGCTTTACAGGTCGTCCGTGGTCAAACGACAGTCTACTTCCCTTCCCCATTTCCCTTTTTGCTGAAGAAAGTACAGGAGCTACAGTAAGGAGATAGCAACAAGGACGTGCGGCAGCAGAGAGGGAAAAAGGAGAAAATCCACTGTTCATCTTCTTCGTTGGATTTCTCGTCGGCGTCCGTTGCTTCACCCGTGCTGCCGCGCTCGCAGGCCACCGCCGCTCCGCTGATCTCGCCGGCGACGTGGAGCCCCTTCGCTGACACTCGCCGCTGCTACCTCGCCAGCGACTGACGTCGGCTGCAGCGCCTTCGCCTCGCCTGCAACCTGCAAGATCTCGCACCGCCGCTCCGCCAGCAACCCGCGAGCCCGACGCCACAGAAGCTGGTCCCAGTCGCCGTCGACTCTGTTGCAGCGCCTCTGCACGTCGCTGCCTCGCCGTGCCGGCCTCTCTGTCCGTGAGCTGAAGCCGCGAGCACCCGCAGCAGCCTTCGACGCCGTTCCACCAGCCCGACGAAGCCCACTGCGATCTGCAGCCCAGCCCTGTCGCCGACGTCTGTGGGCCCGCTCGCCGCGTCTGCTCAGTCGTGCAGCAGCCCGCCCCCTGCTGCCCGACGCTGGTCACCCCCGTGCGAACACCCCCGTGACTCCGCCCGCTGCCTACAGGTCCTCCGAGCGATTCCCCTGCTGTCCCTTCCGCCAGCTTGCTGCTGCTCGTCTGCCTCGCACGCCGCCCTCCTCCCGAGCTCTGCCACCGGCTGCCGCCCGAGCCTCCCTCGCCGGAGCTCCGACGACCACGTCCCATTGCCTTCGGTTGCTCATCATTAGCTCCCGTCTTTGAGCCACGCCAAGTGTCCATCGTGATCCACGAGCCTTCATTTGCGAAGCCCCGTTTGAAATCAAAAATTCACATTGGGTAGATTATTTTTATTTTCTATTTTATTTTATTTCTAAATATTTTATTTTCTTTATCAAAAATATTCTTTGATGCATGATTGAAATCCCTAATGCACCACCTAATTCGCAACCGCACACGAATTTTTTATTCTATCTTTAAGGTTTAAGATCAATTTATCAAATTTATTAGCGAAATAATCAAGTTGAATCAAATATCGTTTTCAAATTTGAACGATGGATGATATCCTTGGTGATCGTGAATGATTTGATGCTTATGCTTTAATTGCTTTATATATCCAAAAAAAAAATTACATTTGCATTTCATGTAGATTATAATTGATCTTCCTAGATAAAATTGCATGATAGAATAATTAGTTTTTTTAAATGCATATTTAGATGGTATCTAAGTTAGATAATATCTTTTGAATTAAATTGCATGATGGGATAATTTTCTAAGTTAAGATAGGATTCGGATTAGTCTATTTCCTAACTTAAAATAGATAATATCTCACTTTAGTTAGATTTTATATTTTAGCAATTTTAATTACGAATTTTTATTAAAAAAAT
The DNA here is from genome assembly GCA_028830015.1 of Eucalyptus grandis x Eucalyptus urophylla. NCBI lineage: Eukaryota > Viridiplantae > Streptophyta > Magnoliopsida > Myrtales > Myrtaceae > Eucalyptus > Eucalyptus grandis x Eucalyptus urophylla. Next base: position 6,974,226 of record CM054200.1, read on the forward strand.
ATAAATAATCATGTGCATGTCATATAGAATTAGGTTCATGAATTGTATGTCATTTAATAATTGTTGCTAGGTCCATTCAATTAGAAATTATTCGTCATTAGAATTAGGTCATTTGATCATATTGCATTACACATTAGCTTAGATTTCATTAAACAAGTGAAAATAATAAATAAAAAAAGTAATTGTGTGTTAATTAGAAATCATATCTAGGACTGTCGATGTGAATTATGATCTAACATTGCAGATGCTTTCGTTACTACAAGGTAAGTCTTGCAATTTATTCACTACTTTATTGTTAAATTGATGGTTTGCATACCCACTTGATAACCTCACATGTTAAGGAAATAAATTAAAATCAATTTAAGCTGCCTGCAAAAAAAAATTTCGAGATAAAAAGAGAAAGGTACTGAAACGGCGTTAGAGAAATCAAACGTAATCAAGTCCCCAAACTCACAATCTCTTGTTCGTAGGAGTAATTAAAATCTCCCGTTACTTTACTTGAGTTTCTAATCGACCCATCAACAATAGATTAGTGGCGATTCCTGATTAAAAATCAATCGCATGTTAAGAACTTTAACCTAAGTCGCAAATCGGTATGGGCTTGGAAGAGATTGAGCTAAGTTTAGGCTTAGTAATGCATTAGCCAGATTTTAGGTGGTTCATCCGAAATTTTGGTTGTGACACTGATTTGTGCATTTCAATGCTATTTTGAGAAAGGTTAATATAACGAAAAATCCTAAAAAATTAATACACATATGACAAACTTATCTTAAATTAATGTTTTGACCACAAAAAATCCAAAACCGGTACATCTTTGACAAATTTATCCTAAATTAGTATGCTTGTGACAAATTTATCCCTGTCAGTTTCAGTTAAATTATACTGTCAAATTACTAAGTTGAATGACATACGACAGTTCTCTCCATTTGTCACAGTTGTACCATTTTGATGAATTTTTTTTTTGTGGTATTAATCTAATTTAATAGAGGATATATTTATCATAAATGTACAAATTTGGAATTTTTGACCGTCAAAAAATTAATTTTGATTAAATTTATCATAAGTATATTAGTTTGGGATTTTTTTGTGGTCATTTTGGATAAATTTGTCATATGTTTATCAATTGAAGTTTTTTCATAGTAAAAAAAAATAGTCTAAGATAAATTTATCATAGATATATCAGGTAAGAGTTTTTTGTGTTATTAAGCCTTCTTTTGTTGCCAAGAAGAGAAAAAAAATAGTTTATTAACAATAGTTTTCATATACAATGGTTTCATTTTTATTGAATTTTAAATATGTGATGTCTTAATTGCACATATGCTATTTTATCATTCAGCGATGTCTAAAAGCGAATGGAAATTTGAAGAGAAAACGGGAGAATTAGTTTTGCATGGTTTAAACACACTAACGCACACTTTTTTAGTGCTGAAGGCTAGTCTTTTCTCAACATATCACAAACCAAGTCTTTTAATCTTTTATAGGTATAAGGGAAAAGAAGGGAAAAGAAGGACAAACAATATTACATCACTTGTGACGTAGGCACATTAATACCTCATAAAAAAATATGATTCAAACTATGACACCTATGACTTTTAACCATGACTCATCCTAAAACATTGATTACAAAGTCATATGTCATCACTGTGGCTCTTCTTAAACATTAATTACGTGACTATGACTCATCCTAAAATATTAATGACTCATGAGTCATAAAAAAGATCAATATATACTAGGAATATTTTGCAAAAAAATATATATATTTATATATTCTATGAATAATAACACAAATAGTTCATGAATTTTTGCTCAATATGTAATATGGTCTCTGAAATTTTAATTTATTTAAAGTGATTTTTCAACTTTTAGTACATATTCAACTTAATCCCTAAATTTTATCAAAATATTCAATATGGCACTTTCATTAATTTTAATTTAGGGACAATATTGAATATCTTCATAAAATGTAAGAGCTAAATTGAATATGCATTAAAAGTTTAAAAACCACATCAAACAAATTAAAATTCATGGCTTTATTGCACATTGAAGTAAAATCCAAAGAAAACATTAAACAAATTTAAAGTATAGAGATCACATATATATTTTGAAAAAGACCAAACCCTTCATCAACATTTTTAAATTTTTAATTGTTTAAAATTGAAAAAAAAATAATGTATTCAAATTTTCAAATATAAATTTTGACAATAATACTAAAAAAATAAAATACATATATATATATATATATATATTTAAAAAAGATCAAATCCTTTGTTGAAATTTTTTATTTTTTATTTTTTTTATTTGAAAAATAATGTATGAGGCTTTTTAAATATAAATTTGAAAATAATGCTAAGAAATCAAATACACATATATATTTTTAAAAAGACCAAACCTTTCGTCGAAATTTTTTAATTTTTATTTGTTTAAAATTTTTAAAAAATAATGTATGCAACTTTTCAAATATAAATTTTGACAATAATACTAAAAAAATAAAATATATAAATACTTTTTTTAAAAGACCAAAATATATTTAATTTTTTTAGCATTTATATATATTTGATTTTTTTTTGCATTATTTTGGTATTTAAAAAAATAATAACAATGGCAAAATCAAAAAATTGAAGAATGAGTGAGGATAGTTTTGGAAGAAAATAAATAAATTTCAGTATATGGCCAAATGCTGAAGTTTAAATTGTGTGCAAAAAAATCCACGCGAAAAAAAAAAAACAAAACAAAAAAAATAGTTTCCCTCAATATCATTACATTAAAGGCATATTTAGTAACATTTCTGTTCCGAATAACAATTTTGAACAGAAATAGTTTTTTATGTTTCTATTTTCGTGAACAATTTCAGAGTATAAAAATGCACTTGATAACTGCAAAAAATTTCTACTCAAATAATAAAAATGCGTTTGGTAAACTTGCATAATTTTGTTATTTCTTTTAGATTTTCAGTATTTTTTTATTATATTTTTCATTTTTTTTCTTCTTTAGGAGCAAGATTTTGTCGATAGAGGCATTCTTTGGGAGCAAGATTCTGTTGACACCCATAAGTTAACGCATAGGACAAGACAATCCGCTGAACTATTTGCACCTCCTACGGATGAATGATGGGCCAAAAGAACAGCAATATCTATGCAGGCCAAAAATGGAAAATTCGAACTTGTTTCACACAGAGATTTCGAAGCAGAGCACGAGCGAACCCAAAGATGACTTCCACGACAATTCGGACTTTTTTAATTTTCTTTTTCTTTTTTAATTTGAATTATTTTTAATTTCCTTTTTCTTTTCTATTTCTTTTCTTTTTTTCTATTTCTTTTCTTTGTTTCCCATCTTCTTCTTTCTTGACTAGTCGTTGGCCGTTGCTAGGCGAACCTTGAACTCGTCGATCTCAAGCTCACGCTCTGCACTCTTGCTTATCATTTTCTTTATTTACTCTACTTTGCAATTGTACATTGCTCAAACAAATGTCTCTACATGTTTTACTTCTTTTTTTCTTTTGTTCTAAAGACACAGGAGGAAAATATGCTACTCAATTGGAAGATTCTCATTAGGGTTGTACATGCTTTGTTTTTTTTCTCTTTTGCTTCTTTTTAAAATTCATACGAATATTTTTTAGAATAGATGGACATTTGATAACAATGAAGGAATAAAGATATGAAGTAAGTTTGCCCAGATTTAAAGGCAAGTTCATATTTGATGGATTTATAGGTCGGTAAGTAATGCATACCTAAACGGTGAAATCTTAGAAAATATTTTCCTTACCGAACACCAGAAAATATTGTCATTTTCCTGGAAAATGACTTATGGGAAAATATTTTCCGAAAATGGCTAATTTTCCAGGAAAACATTTTTCGGAAATGGCTAATTTTCCGGTAAAATGTTTTTCAGATTTTCCGGCGTTCGTTTTACGAAAATGAATTCTTTGGGAAAAATGTTTTCCATGAGAGGAAAAAAGTTTTCTAAATTAGGGGGAAATGTTTTCCACTTTTGAAAAGTGGATAACATTTTCCTCAATTGATCTCTCTTATCTCACACCTCTACAAATCTTCACTTCCTCATCCTCTTTCTTCTTCTTCTTTTCTTTTTTTATTTGAATTATTTTTTAATTTTATTTTTCTTTTTTAATTCGAATTATTTTTAATTTCCTTTTTTTTTCTATTTCTTTTTTTTCTTTTATTTGTTTTCCATCTTCTTCTTTCTTAGCTAGTTGTCAGTCATTGCTAAGCGAGCCTCGAGCTCGTTGATTTCAATTTCGTGCTCCGCACTCTTACTTATCATTTTCTTTATTTACTATATCCTACAGTTTTATATTGCTCAAGTAAAGGGCTCTACATACTTTGTTTCTTTTTTCTTTTGTTTATTAGAACACAAAAGACGCAAGGGGAAAACGGGCCACTCAACTAGAAGATTCTCATTAGGCTATACATGCTTTGCTTCTTTTCTCTTTTGTTTCTTTTTAAAATCCATACGAACATTTTTTAGAATAGATGAGCATTTGGCGACAATGAAAGAACAAAGATATGAAGAAAGTTTGTCCGGATTTAAAGGCAAGTTCATATTTGATGGATTTATAGGTCGGTAAGTGATGCATGCCTAAGTGGTGAAGTCTTAGAAAATATTTTTCTTACCGAACATCGAAAAATATTTTCCAAAACATTTTCAGGTTAGCCGAACATCAGAAAATATTGTCATTTTCCTGAAAATAACTTCTAAAAAAATATTTTTTGGAAATGGCCAATTTTCCACGAAACGAGCGGATCATTAGTGTATACTTCTTTTCCAGTCGAATGGTAGTGGGCCAATTATTTCTGAACGATTATTTCTTCTAAAATAACAAATGTGACATGAGTCTTCTGCCTGATTGGATTACGTTATAGAATCGTTGGATGGAATATTTTAAGAGATTGTATAGAATAGAGTGCAAGGAATTAAGGAAGAACACCTAACATTCGCACTTCAGTCAATCTTTAAATGAATCGACTTGATCCAGTGATCAATGCATTCATATGTTGATATATATATATATATATATATATATATATATATATATATATATATATATTATGTAATCGATTCCCCCATTTAATTGTACAAGCAAATGTTGAGTTCGGAGTATCTGTTAGTGTAGAAGACTATCTATATGTATGTATACTTATATGCAATGTACAAATGTTTAGATTTTGAGGACCTGAGGTGATATTTTGCAGTCTAGATACTAGTGTGATTGTTTGCGTCTCGTTGTTCTTGCTATTGCACCTTACCGTCTCATGAATTTTAGGGGGTTTATTACTTAGCATGTTTACTTTGCTGCTTTATCATCAGGTTGGATTACCAAATGTTGGCAAATTAATGCTCTTTAATAGCCTCACAAAATTAGCTATACCAGCAGAGAATATCCCCTTTTGCACCATTGAGCCAAACGAGGCCTGAGTGAATATCCCAGACGAGCGGCTTGAATGGCTTTGCAAATTATACAAACTTTTTTATGATGTGATGATGATTCTTCTCAATTATTATTGTTGTCCTCTTGATGGATGGTCCATGGGTTTTCTATCTTTGGAGATCTGATTGAGTGTCATTTCCATGCATCTATCTTCAATTTTCGACCCTCCCTTCACTCTTTCGCCCTCACTCGATTTCGTCATTTCTTATTTCATATAGATTTTCCTAATAAAAGTTTCTTAACAATATGTATCGGGGTTGTGAGTTGAGTATGAATTGGGTAAGATATTAATTATTAGATTTGTATTAAATGGAAATAGACCAATTTGGAATAAACCATTTTCAGCCCGACTCACTCATTTGATGAGTCTATTATTTGGCGATTGAAATTGATGCAGCATTTTTTTTTTTTTTTGTTGATCGATGAACCACCGGAAATCACCCTTCGGGGATTACACAACCCTTTAGTACCCATGTGGCATTTCATTGCTCCATATGAAGAATATTTGTCTCAAATCTAGTTTATATAAATTGAATTCATCACAATCGCTTATCAAGCTTGGATTTATGACGAACTTGATCCAATCAACTCGAGACTTATATCTTAATCGGATTCCGTAGTATGGGATTTTTTATAATTCAAAGTTGTGGTCGAACCATTTATGTAACGAGACAGTTTCCCCCTTTCCCCAACTTGACCATGTCCGGTCAATTCTAGGGAATGATGTGGTCTCCACTCATGTTGTAAAGTTCCCATCTTAAGGAAGCCTATGCGGATTGCTATCAACTAAAATTAAGCCCGTTAGCAATGACTCATATGAAGCAATTCACATGGAATTCCACGTGTCATTATTCTTATCATGATCATGTTTTTCTTTTCAATCCTTCCTTTTACAATGGATTTTTTTATTGATGGATTACATATTGTCAAAATTTATATTTAAATCCAAAATCTTGAGGAAATCCCCGTGTTATAGTGATTTTCAATAAGCGAGGAAACTTCAGTTTTTTAAAAGAATAAATATTTTTTTATTCTTTTTCTTTATATATTAAATTGCAAACTATCACCCCATTAATTATTTCCTTATAAACGGTTTCTAACAATATTATTCTCTATTAGAAAGCAGATACCTGTTTAATTTATCAAAAGTACGTACTAAATGATCTTGGCGTAAAAGGTTAATTTTTGTTAACTTTAGGGGGGGGGGAATCTTCTTTCTTTTCTCTTGCATGTTAGTTCAAAATCTCCTTTCATTACGGTTTCTCTAATGGGTTTTATGATCTTGCTTACTCTGTTTTTTTTATTATTTTTCTGACCAGTCACCAATGCCAACCGGTCAATGCCGAGACTTATCCGAATAAATTTCCAACCAATGTAGTGTATCGCCAACAAAGTCCATCTAGTGTTTGTTCTCTGTTTTTGTGATCATCGATCCCTGTTTCTGTATGGAATAAGTTTACAGTGGTCTTGCTTCACTCACGTTAGATGCATATGCATTGACAATGTGATCTGTCTAGCATGATTTTCTTTGCTCAATCCAAGTCATCTTATGTGCTTAATATGTGTCGCATGTATCGTCAAACATTTGCATGTATTTCCAACTCTTGATGGAAACATCTATCAAACTTCTTAGAAAGAGCATGATTTACTGGTTTGCTGATTGTGTATACATTGTTGATAAAATTGATAGTACCTCAATTCCATAATTCGGAAAGGTGGATGTGCTTTGTTGTATATATCATTTTTCATGTGATTTCTTGATTCTTCTTAAAGTACAACTATTGTACTTTAAATCTCACCTCTACCTAAGAATACATATTATGGAGTTGGTTTCCTATTCTTTGTGCAAGTAGAATATTATTTCAGGTGTTTTAGATTTGGGGCGACCAGAAGTTGTGATTTACTATGGAATTATTTTTGTTGTCGAGGCCTAGAGAAAAGCTTACTTATAAGTTTAATTCGAAATGCAGAAGAAAAAATTTTCTGAAGAATCTCTGAACAAGCCAATAGATCCCCTGACGAAAGATACTTCTAGTGACTTGTTGAATAACAGTGGTATGTCACATTTTTTGAACATATTATTTTCAATTACATACTCACTTTTGAATGATGGATGTGTTGAAATAAAGAGATGTGGCACTTCCCTTTTCCTGCAAATGCTTTGGATTGTATTAAAATGCAGACTACCATTGTGGAAGTAGACCTGACTTTTGGAAAGTGACTTTTTCCATCTGATGGTGGATGTTTCTGCAAGTTTTCTGCTTACATTTCCGTGTCTTTCCATCATATTTGTGGTCTTTCAATTTTCATTTATAAATAAGTATTGCTTGGTTGTTCCACGAGCATCTATATTTTATAGGGATAAATATTATTGGTCAATGACAAGCTCATGTCATTGTTCCTTGTTCATTGACTAATACTTCTGTTTATGTTTGACAAGAAATTATATGGGATCAGAAGACCGGAGTGCTTCCTCTATGCGAATTGGTGTGGTAAAGAAAGTTGATCCAATCTTCAGCATTGGACTCCAGTTAATATGTCAAAATTACAAAAGTAGTGAAGATGGCGATTGAATATTGGATTTTATTCATTATCCTGTTGTATTAGCAGTTTATTGAGTCTATCTTCCCTGTAATTACTCACTGAAGGAAAAAGAAATGCATAGTAGTATTTTCTGATGGGAACTTTGCTCTCATCTCGTATGCCAATGTTTTCGTTTTGAAATTTTCGTCTTGGTGCATACTTCTCATGATTCTGCAATTTATGTTGCACTTTTGTTCTTAACACTGGCACCGGACTGATTAAAGAATCACGTCATGGCATTTTTCACCAATACCAGTGAGAGAGTTGAATCGAATGTTAAACTAATCATTTCACACTTTGTTTCTGAAAAGCTTCAAACAATTGCCCACCATCCCTTCGAGAGATGATCGCAGGCTTTGTTAGCAGGAATTGCAATCATTCATCACGAGAGATTGCAGTTTCTTGGAATTAAATTGGCAAAATGTTAGAACAATATTACCTTATAAGCATACTTAGACCGGGATTCTATCAAACACGTTCACTCTTGATATTTGTGTGTAGATGTACTCCTTTCTCATTCTTTCCTCTTCATGTTTACTCTTTCATGGTTTGACATGGGTGATGTCAGTTTCATCGATGAGCATGGTTGGGTGAGGGTAATTGGTCGAGAGAGCTCGGATCAAGACTGGGGAAGAAAATTTTTGCCCATAAGAGGTACATAATGAATTGTGTATGAATTGGATTGGCAATGAAATTATTTTTCTTGTGAAGATTTGTTGATAGGCTCGAATGGGTGATGCATAATTCATGTGCCTTCAATCCTGAACCTGTTTTATTTTCTCCAAATCGTGATTAGCTAATATGAGAAGATGTACTCTCAGCTCATTTTCTGACGACATGTTCTTGTTTTAGAACATAGGTGGAGGCAATACACTTTTACAACATCCAGGAGTCGCTGGAATGGTTGTCGTGGGAATACTTAAAGCTCGCCCGATTGAGATGGTTGTTGCCTGCCTGTATTCATGCGATTAACTGGTTAAGATCTATGAGTTTTGAGGGATAATTTTAATCTATTGATTTATAGGAAGTTACATATGATCTAGATTATAAAAAGTAGTGTATAATTACTGTTGAGGGTGAAGATCATCGAGAACAAATTCCTTATATGTACTCTTTCTATTTATCAATGTTAATTCGTTTTAAATTCTTGTCACTTGCAGTCTTTTATTTCTAAATTCATTATTCTTCGTCTTTTCTCTTGCATGTTAGTTCAAAATCTCCTTTCATTACGATTTCGCTTATGGGTTTTATGATCTTGTTTACTCTGTTTTTTCTTATGATTTTTCTGACCAGTCACCAATGCCAACCGGTCAATGCCGAGACTTATCCGAATAAATTTCCAGCCAATGTAGTGTATCGCCAACAAAGTCCATCTAGTGTTTGTTCTCTGTTTTTGTGATCATCGATCCCTGTTTCTGTATGGAATAAGTTTACAGTGGTCTTGCTTCACTTACATTAAATGCATATGCATTGACAATGTGATCTATATAGCATGCTTTTCTTTGCTCAATCCAAGTCATCTTATGTGCTTAATATGTGTCGCATGTATCGTCAGACATTTGCATGTATTTCCAACTCTTGATGGAAACATCTATCAAACTTCTTAGAAAGAGCATGATTTACTGGTTTGCTGATTGTGTATACATTGTTGATAAAATTGATAGTACCTCAATTCCATAATTCGGAAAGGTGAATGTGCTTTGTTGTATATATCATTTTTCATGTGGTTTCTTGATTCTTCTTAAAGTACAACTGTTGTACTTTAAATCTCACCTCTACCTAAGAATACATATTATGGAGTTGGTTTCCTATTCTTTTTGCAAGTAGAATATTTTTTCAGGCGTTTTGGATTTGGGGCGACCAGAAGTTGTGATTTACTATGGAATTATTTTTGTTGTCGAGGCCTAGAGAAAAGCTTACTTATAAGTTTAATTCGAAATGCAGAAGAAAAAATTTTCTGAAGAATCTCCGAACAAACCAACTGATCCCCTGACGAAATATACTTCTAGTGACTTGTTGAATAACAGTGGTATGTCACATTTTTTGAACATATTATTTCAATTACATACTCACTTTTAAATGATGGATGTGTTGAAATAAAGAGGTGTGGCACTTCCATTTTCCTGCAAGTGCTTTGGATTGTATTAAAATGCAGACTACCGTTATGGAAGTAGACCTTACTTTTGGAAAGTAACTTTTTCCATCTGATGGTGGATGTTTCTGCAAGTTTTCTGCTTACATTTCCGTGTCTTTCCATCATGTTTGTGGTCTTTCAATTTTCATTTAGAAATAAGTATTGCTTGGTTGTTCCACGAGCATCTATATTTTATAGGGACAAATATTGATGGGCAGTGACAAGCTCATGTCCTTATTCCTTGTTCATTGACTAATACTTCTGTTTATGTTTAACAGGAAATTATGTGGGATCAGAAGACCGGAGTGCTTCCTCTGTGCGAATTGGTGCGGTAAAGAAAGTTGATCCAATCTTCAGCATTGGACTCTAGTTAATATGTCAAAATTACAAAAGTAGTGAAGATGGCGATTGAATATTGGATTCCATTCATTATCCTGTTGTATTAGCAGTTTATTGAGTCTATCTTCCCTGTAATTACTCACTGAAGGAAAAAGAAATGCATAGTAGTATTTTCTGATGGGAACTTTACTCTCATCTCGTATGCCAATGTTTTCGTTTTGAAATTTTCGTCTTGGTGCATACTTCTCATGTTTTTGCAACTTATGTTGCGCTTTTGTTCTTAACACTGGCACCGAACTGATTAAAGAATCACGTCATGGCATTTTTCACCAATACCAGTGAGAGAGTTGAATCGAATGCTAAACTAATCATTTCACACTTTGTTTCTGAAAAGCTTCGAGCAATTGCCCACCATCCCTCCGGGAGATGATCGCAAGGGTTCCAATAAAATAACCACATGCAAAAGGGTAAGGCTTTGTCAGTAGGAATTGCAATCATTCATCACGAGAGATTGCAGTTTCTTGGAATTAAATTGGCAAAATGTTAGAACAATATTACCTTATAAGCATACTTAGACCGGGATTCTATCAAACACGTTCACTCTTGATATTTGTGTGTAGATGTACTCCTTTCTCATTCTTTCCTCTTCATGTTTACTCTTTCATGGTTTGACATAGGTGATGTCAGTTTCATCGATGAGCATGGTTGGGTGAGGGTAATTGGTCGAGAAAGCTCGGATCAAGACTGGGGAAGAAAATTTTTGCCCATAAGAGGTACATAATGAATTGTGTATGAATTGGCTTGGCAATGAAATTATTTTTCTTGTGAAGATTTGTTGATAGGCTCGAATGGGTGATGCATAATTCATGTGCCTTCAATCCTGAACCTGTTTTATTTTCTCCAAATCGTGATTAGCTAATATGAGAAGATGTACTCTCAGTTCATTTTCTGACGACATGTTCTTGTTTTAGAACATAGGTGGAGGCAATACACTTTTACAACATCCAGGAGTCGCTGGAATGGTTGTCGTGGGAATACCTGAAGCTCGCCCGATTGAGATGGTTGTTGCCTGCCTGTATTCATGCGATTAACTAGTTAAGATCTATGAGTTTTGAGGGATAATTTTAATCTATTGATTTATAGGAAGTTACATATGATCTAGATTATAAAAAGTAGTGTATAATTACTGTTGAGGGTGAAGATCATCGAGAACAAATTCCTCATATGTACTCTTTCTATTTATCAATGTTAATTCGTTTTAAATTCTTGTCACTTGCAGTCTTTTATTTCTAAATTCATCATTCTTCGTCTTTGCTACGCAATTAAATTCTTGTCTGAATCACCATTGAACTTGTTTAACATGACGCCAAAGTTCAATCTTTAATGAAATTTTTTTCACCATGCCCATTTTTAGTGAAACGATTTCATGGAAAAGTGAGTTGAAGAATTAAATTCGTGAGGCGAGCTCACACGATTACAATTCTAATTTGTGGAATTAGAATATATTATTGTATCTACAAATTAAGATTGCAGAAAAAGCACGGCAAAAGAAGGGGGTATTTACTGTTTGTTTTATATGTTTGGATTTTATCTATCCTTCTATACTTTTTAGGAAATTGTGCAACCTTCTGCGATGATTCTAACTAATGTGGTGCTCACCACTCAACATCACTTTGATCTTGACATGGAATTATTAGGAAAAAAAATTCCTTACCCCATCAATTCATGGTAGGGATAACAACCTTATAGAGTGGTTTACTTTACAGAGATATCTCATAAATCCTTATTCGTTACCCAAAAATAAAGATGAAAAACCAAGGGTATTCTTCGGATTCTTGATGTTTGGTTATAGGGTTACCTAACCAAAGAACGAGATGTTTCCACTCGAGCTGGGGTCGCCCCGCCTGACCAATTGCCTGGTTAGACTAATAGGATTACATTCCTTATTTTAACGTATCGATGCCTGCATGCCCAGTCTCCCAATTCCCTCAATTTTTTTTTTCCCGAATAGAGGGAATACGGGGGTGACATTGCGGGGTCTCCCACTTCAAGATGGATCTTTTGCCCGTTTCTTCCCCTTAAAGCCTTTTAGGAACTTGCTTAGGTCCAAATTTCCTTAGTAATATAAATAGACTTTTATTTAGTGCTTGATAAAAGTTCACTCACTTTAATACTTACTCAAGAATCTGAAGTAATAATACCCAGTTATAGTCTCATCACGTCATTTTTGTACTACTTTTCTAAGTTAGATATTGCATCTCCGTATACCTTGAACAATAAAATATTCATTTACAGTGTGTGGACCAAATTCTATACCCCAAGGTTTTAGAAGTATCATTGCAGTGTTTGGTTCATTTAGGGGCTATTTGTTTAAATTTGTTTCTGTTCCTCAGAACACAAATTTTTGTTCTCCGGAATACAAATTTTTGTTCTTTTGTTCTGAGGAACAAAAAAAAGATATAATCGTGTTTATTTACACTTTTGTTCCCGGGAATAGATTTGGAATAAAATCAAAAAATAGAAAAAACTTATTTCTTGTTCCCAGGAACAATTCCGAGAAACACTTCTTGTTTTTTCTCATTTTTCTTCTTATTTTTTCTTTGGCCAGTCGCTGGCCTTGGCCATAGCTGGCGACCGGCCGTCGAGGGCTAGCAACCTCACCGGAGCGTCACCGGCCCCTTGCGAGACTTGACCTCACCTTGGCTAATCGAGCTCGACCTCGCCCAGATCTAGTGAGGCCAAACTCGCTCAGTCACTGGCGAGGCCGCCAGCCCTCGTCAACCGATCGCCGGCCATGGCCAAGGCCGGCAACCGGCCAAAAGGAAGAAAGAAACAAAATAAGAAAAAATACTTTACCAAAAAAAAACAAAATAAGAAAAAATAAAATAAAAATATTTAAAAAATAAACAAAATAAAAAAAAAATTATACGAGTTTACCAAACTTAGTTCTGTTCTTGTTCTATTCTGGGAACAGAAATTTTGTGTAGTTACCAAACGCGTTTTTCTGTTCAAAAATTATTTCCCGTAACAGAAATAGTTTTTTTCTATTTTTGTTCCCAAGAATAATTTTTGAACAGAAACGTTACCAAACGCGTCATAAACTGCCTCTTTGATATTCCAACCCACCACATGACTGATATCGTTCATGAAGCTTATGTTGCTGACACTCAGAAACACACGAGTATGACAAACCCACCTGTAGAGCTTCTGTCACATACACCTCACCGCTTGGCATGCTTATTGCTCTATAAAGTACAAATGTGTTACAAAAAAGAGATAAAAGCATTGCCATGCCCCTAACGCCTTTGAAAGAGCAAGGTAGACACATTCTTTCCCAGCCCCAACGACAACAAGGGTCTTGGGTTGCTTTTTGAGGAAGTCATTAGAAATTCTGACAACATAACTTAGTACATCTTCTTTGGAAGGGAATCTGAAAAGGACCAATCTAAACAAACACTCGGCATAAACAAGTTGTCCAGGTAAAGCACATTAACTCGTTGGTTTGCAAGAAGAGGGCAAGTTTGCATTGCATCGGTTTTGAGGGTCTAGGGTCTCCTGTGTGCAAGTAGCATAGACCAATCGACAGATGAAAGTGAATAAAAGCTGCACATGTACAATGATTAGCTTCTAACAGTGGGACTCTTAACTTCAGCTATATGATGGTCTTAGTTCAATTCTAGAGGCCGGATAAACCTGCTTACACAGGAAGCACATAAAACTGTTGTGAATACACTCTTAACATTCTGCTGCGCAATGTGGCAGAAACAAATGCTTCTGGAGTATAAGCCCGAAAGGAGAGAAAAAGGAAACAGCAAAATCCAATTGTCACTATGGATTGAACGAGCCAAGCAGTGAAAGGGGTGCAATGAATAGGGCCGCGGGGCGGGACCATCCCTTGCTAAGGCCACCATAGTGATCAGCATGAAAATGTGGGAGAGGCCGAACATCCTTCAACACAACCTTAGCGGAGCGAGTGCATCGACAGTGAATGGCATCCCTGAGAAAAGACCAAAACATGTCCTAACGAGCCATTTTAATTTCCCAAAAAATTACTGTGAGGAACAATCAATACGGGTGTGTAAGTACCCATTAACAAACCAAAACCGCTCTCAACTCCGCAGAATGTGCATCCATCACCATCAGGTGAAAAGAAGGAATTATGAAGCACCAAGAAAATCCCGACCTGGAATCTTTTTTGTAGAAGGGGCAAAGCTCCGACATTACTCCCCCACCACCCCCCCCCCCCCCCCCTCAACGTCCTTAACCTCTCATCGCCGAAGCCAGCTCCAGCTCCAACGAAGCAACCGCCCCTCCTCCACCTCCGACCCCTTTCCTCTTCAATCCCACATCTGGAGAAAAGCCCCAGAATCTTGCTCAGCCTTGTGGCCAGATCTTCAGCGTTGCGGCTCCTACTTCCGCCATGGGTGTAGGTCGAGGAAGACCGGGACGAACACGGAGGCGGCAGCAGAAGCAGCCACGATGGCACTCGGCGAGTGATGCATCACCACCCCCCGCCATGGTTGCCGTCGTGGCTGCTCCGCTGCGGCTTCCGTGTTCGGGCACTGGGCATTAGTGCTGGCTTCACCGGCCAAAGAGAGGTCGGTGCTCCTCAACCTACAGCTCATGGACGGACATGACTTGCGCCTCAAGTCCATTCACCTCGAAGAGGTTTTCTCGTGTATTTATTTATATAATTAGATTAGGGAAAATGAGCACGGTGTTAATTTTGAAAAGAGAAAAAAAAAATAAGAAAATGGAAAAATGAGAACAGTGTTAATTAGTAGGGTCGGTTGGACTTCCTTGTGTATGCAAACCTGCTTATTCGCCTTTGAGCCTCGATGGCGTTCGTCCGTAGATTACTTATATATTTTTTTGTAATCATCAGAAACTTTCAAACTACCTTCATTACATTCATAATTGTGTTTCTTCCTCCGCAAGGTCGAAAAATCATCACATCTAATATTAATTCATAAAATTTTGCTATAATATCAGGTGACTTCAATAATTTGACTTTTTGTTAACAAAATATTCAGAACGAAAATCTAGTCACTTATTGAATCCAAGGCCCAACCCAGGCCATATCCATTATCCATCGAGCCCATTGGCCCGAATCCACAATCTTCCCCGACTCTGTTCCTCTTCTTCAAATCCATCAACATCCTTTCCATTCAATTTTGACTATTTAATGAAATTAATTAAATTATGGCTCCTTTTGTTTTGTAAGTATTTAAAGTTAATTATAAATGGGCTATTAAGTAGGCATAATAATTAGCCAATGTAAGAGCTAAATAATTGATATCGATTGCTTATCTAGCCCTTTCTTTTCATGGCAGAAGAAGCCTTTTGTCAATTATTAGTACTTACGTTCTTTAAATAACATTAATATATAGAACATTGCGACGACAAGGCTAATGAAGAACCGGACTTGCAAAAAATCACAAGCGCATTAGAAATAGAGGCCAACTCCATTCAATTTGACTGTCACATCTAAACCTAACTCCCAAGATCGTCCAAGGTTCCCACAAGAGCTTCTGGAACATTACTAGGGACAGGCAAGATGGTAATTGCACCAACAATCTAGAACTCTCTCTGCATAAATGCCAATAAATGGTAGGTTAGAAGACACGATCTCATCCGTAGGATTGAAAGGCAATCAATGGTTGTAATCCGGAGGCCACTAGTATAAAAAGGGGTGCTCTACTCTTGTTGTACTCATCAAACCATTTCATAATTAAAGTTTTATTATCTTGTTCACAGCTTTTCTCTTCAGAAACTTTCTCTCTCTAAGATTCGGATAAGTGAGCAAGTGAGTGATTCGATCTTAGGCGCACACTATACTCTTAAGTATTCTCGTGATTAATGGTGTGGTTAGTAGATAGAGAAATCAAATATCCACCATCAGTCAAGTTTGAGTCGTCAACCTCCAACTTACTGTGTCCTACACCATTTTTTATGTTAAGAGGCTAATACGTAAATTCACTAATTTGCTTCTAAACAATGGAAGAATGATTTGCTTACACACACGCATATCATGATTCTCTCTAAAGTTATTGCTAATTCCGCTTCTCCTTGTCCTTCCCACGGAGGAAACCTCCACATACTTCATTAGTGTCATTAGTTCACAATACGTAAAATTTTGCCTGGACTTCATAATAATTTGCCATAGCATACCAGCATAGGTGCGGTTCTAGAATCAAAAGAAGCATTCTGATTTTTAGATGATCAGATGAAAATTATAATGATTTCACGTCAATCATCAAGCACATATTTGCTTGGAATTCCACGCTAACTCGATGAGCTCGATTAGTAGCCCCCAATTCATCGGCTCAACAATATATTTTAATTATTATAATTATTTATGATGTGACAGTATTTCCAGAGAGAGAAGGAAGACTCACTGTAATTCTTGGGCTGCTGGGAGACTCTTCAACATAGTCAAAAAATGTATGTCATTAATCATTTAGTCCAACTCCTACTACCCAAAATTCATGACGGCCAATTTAAAAAACCTCTTGAGCAGATGAAAGTACTTCTCACCCTAAAATCAAAAGAATCATTTCAAATTAGATTGGATCGAAAAAATAAAGAAACAAAGACTAAGATCATGCATATACCAGAATCTCCACTACATTGCAAAATCTACGTACTCTAGAAGAAGATTTGCCATGGCTCTACCAGGCAGTTATTGGTCAATCTCTTGGTGTAAGGTCTCATCACTTGAAGAAGTCCCTAGTTCTTGGGCAAAAAATGCGTCGAGAGCCATAGCTTCATCCAGTGGTAAATCAAATCCATCCTCTGTGAGTCCCCAAGCTTACCATTAGAACTATGATGCAATTGAAGCAAACGAGAAAAATAAAGAAATGGGCATTACCCCAGTTTTGAAGTTCTTCAACATCGATGACCTTAGGTGTCGTCGTTTTATCCTCTTCCAAAGATGATAAATCTAGACGGAAGTTGTCCATTATCTTTGTATACAAAAAGGTTACCATTAGAACTGTAAAACAATTGAGACCAAGAAAAAAAAAATTAAAGAAACTTGCATTACCCCACTCCTCAAGTTCTTCTTCAACATCCATGACCGATGGCTGAAAGATATTTTCGAGATGTATAAATTGAAAGTCAAACACAAAGTCAAGTCATGAGTGGACAGAAGATGATCGATGGTCACGCAAGAGGTTCTCCAATGGTGTCACAACCTAATCCGCCCCATGAAAATTCTAGGCATTCTCCTAACCATTTAAGAGTAGAAAATACATCCATGATATTGAAAAGCACAACCAAGTATAATAATAAAGGCCCTAAAATCAAAGAACCCATTATAAAAGCTTATCTAGTTTTAGGTGAATATCTGAATTTATTTTATTTCTTAGAATTTTCTGACTGTTTGATTATTTCTCTTTTTTATTATTTTTCGGATCTTCTAGATTTTAATTAGTTTTCTGATTTTTCAAAAAAATTCTAATTAAACTGAATTAATCGCCGTACAATAAGTTTAGAATTTTTTGGACAATTATCCTATTTCCACACAAACATCTTTGGGTAGGTCTTGCCATTTTCATTGACTTGTTTCATTACGTATTGCTGACGGGAAAAGTACCAAAAAAGTCTTGAGATATTCATTGGTACCAATTTAGTTATAAACATTTTTACGTTGGTATCAACTCATTTCATCCAACCAATTTAAGTCAGAATTTGCTTATGTAGATGTCAATCAGCCAATCGGCTTTGATGTGGACATTTATAACAAAATTTAATTTTTTTTTCGATTTTTATTTTTATTTTTTGAATTTTTCTCTTTTCCTTATCTTTTTTTTTTTTTTTGGAAAATCTCTTGAACATGAGAAGGCAACAAATGTGGTCCAAGAGATGCAAAATATAGGAATTCAAGCAAATGCGGTTACTTACTAAATAATAATTGTGATATGGGGCAAGGAGGAAAATATAACACTATGTAGCGACAAATTTTTTTTTTTTCAAAAGCTAAGGTATTCGGAGGTTGAGATTGATCGGGTGCTTTATTAGACCATGATTGTGATTATGAAAGGAATGGTCTGATTGGTCATGCAATGAACATAGGCGCCTAAAATATTTCTCCTGAGAGACCGCAATAATATTTCTTGCTACAGCTGGTCACTCAAGGAGTGTTTGGTAACGCTCTCTGGAACACGTGTTCCAATTCTTTTATTCCTCGAAATAGAAATAGAACAAGGATGCGTATAGTAATTTTTTAGTTTTCATGAATAGATTTGAAACAAAAATAAGAAAAAAAAATTGTTTCTTGTTCCCTAGAATAATTCAAAAAACAAGAAACGAGTTTTTTTTCTTTCTTTCTTTTCTTCCTCTTCTTTTCTTTCTTTCTCTTCCTCTCTTCTTCCCCCAACTATTCATCGGCCTTGGCGTTGGCCAGAGACTGGCTAGACAAGTCCAACAACCTCACCGGAGCCTCTCCCAACCTCTCAAGGTCGATGTGGCTTGGGTTAGCATCGCTTGTGGGCAAGGCTGACCTCAAGGTGGCCGGCCGAGTTCGCCTTGCCCAGCTACCAATGAGGCTCCCCTAAGGCAGCAACCTTGTCTAGCCAACCACCAGCTGGCCATGGCCTAGGTCGGCGGCTGGCTAAGAGGGAAGGGAAGAAAAAGAAAAAAAAAAGAAAAAAGAAATGCAATAAATTATTAATAAAGCAAAAGAAGTTCTAAGTCACAAACATATTTGGCGTCATACCAAACCTATTTCTGTTTTGGGAAAAAAAAAGTTTATATAATTACCAAAAGTCTTAAAATACTTAGAAAGTGTTCTTGAAAATAGAAATAGAAAAAAAAAATATTTTTGAAAAGAAATTATTTCAAAAAAAGATATTACTGAATGCGCCCTTAGAAAATGTCACTTAAGGTTTTCTGGCAAGCTTTCGATGCAGGAGAGGTAAAGGATATGGCAGCATTTGGCTACATGATCGAGCTACTTTCAAGGAATAGATATAGTATGCCAACGTCATCAAGGTGTTTGATAAGATAAGACTGATTGGATACTTTCTTGATTCCAATGTCATTGCCATCAACCTGAATGATTTTGGGAAATCGCGAGAATTTGAAATGGTCGATGCAATTTAAGTGGAGTTCTCGAAAGAGGGATGCATTCTTTTTTCAGATTAAGTTCACTTCCAAATGCTCAAAGTCTATGGTGCAAGAAAGGATCTTATGACGGTAGAGTCTCTACTTCATAGACTTGACTCTAATCATAACATTACGGTCCGTTAATTATAAGTCATTTTTATGTTCGATGGGAGTAAATAAAAGAGCTCTAACCCAAAAGGGACATTACGGTCCGATAATTATAATTTTGAAAATCGATTAGTTAGCCAAATCAATGATCATGGAAGGACGAGTCAGTGAATTGTGCAAATTTAAACTGCCAACAAATTGAAAGTCCTCTCTGCGCTGATAATACGACTTTCATCATCACTTGAGTACTAAATAGATAGTGTCCCGAAAATAATAAAACCAAGGCGAAAAGGCCCAACGGTTGAAGCTGATTACAAATGTACTAGGACCATCCTTTTCTTGTAGGGCGCACAGCTGTCTTAACTTGGACTAAGAAAAATCTGCAAGACACACTAAGCCGAACTGTAGTGGTTTGCGTCAAAAGTCTAATGTCTGAGATCCAATACATAATGCTGTTGCCAAGATGTTCTAAGCCGGGGCTCCCATGTTGCTGGCCTTTCTCCGCCTTTTGACCTCGGAATCCATTGCTTTGCAAGGCCCGCCACGCCATCATCTCCTGCATTTTGCAGCTCGTCGGAGCTCATCCATCAAAAGATGGGCCACGGACTTGTATCCCATTTCCCGAGCTTTGCTTGCAAAAGGTAGAAGTCAGTGATCAGAGCTGAGTCAACAATGTTACGACAAGGATCGTAGATGATCAGGAGAGTACGCTGTCCATACCTCTGTACACTGCAATTCCTGTCGGTGCCCTATTTCGCTTCTTCAAGCATATTGAACTTCCAAAATGTAAAGGCAACGGCAAATTTAGTATCAATCGTAATGGAAAATGGTAAATGTGCATAACCTGCAATTCCATAGGTGAGATTCCAAATTGTTGAGTGAATGACCGATTAAAGGTTACCTATTACATATCCAGTATGGATTTGATCCAGTTGCTTCAACACAATGAGGACACATCCAATCTTTGTTTTCTCTTACTTCTTCCATCTCTGAAACATAGGGAGAATTTAGGAAATGATTGGCATGCTTGACAGCAGTTGGAAAGCTCAGTGCATGAAATAGCCAGGTTTTTTGCCAATATATCTCTTTAATCGCAGTAATAAAACATGATCTTTTCACACATTGTTTCTTTCAGACACAACAGCTAATAGCCATGATTTTACAGATTCTTTTCCTTCGACTTTCCATGGGAATGCATCTTACCCTCGCCATATCTAACCTTGAGACAAGCACGGCAGAAAACACCCAAGGCAGAATGGCAAACTGAACAATCCGTCTTTCCTGCACGAGACATGGACAACCTTACAAACCATGGGAATTCTTGGCTTATTAGAATGCATCAAGTACTAACTGACCTATACATGGTTCATCCATGTCAAGATGACTGCATCGTTTGCAATCTTCTTCACCGCACAGTTTCTTTTGCCTGCATTTTTGCAGCTTTTGTTAGCAGCTATTTCTTCACTCAATCATTGAATGATGGTTTAATTGTCACATTACATCATTTACAATAGCAACTTCATGGTACATTCACTATAACCTTGGAAAAAATGTGTACATCATGCCAAAAGAGAAGGAAATAATGACAACCAACACCCACGAATTTTTTCAGAAGCATCTGCCATGGATTAGTGAAGCCACAAGATGGTTATCAATCACTATCTAATGGAAAATAGCTGATGCTATAGATTATTTGTAACGGCATTACTTTTCAATTAAGATAAGTAAAAGCTGATCTTGCTTTATCTTGCAGAAACATGATGAATAGCAAAAAAATTTACAATTTAGTGCTGGATTTCGAATTGCAACTTTTGGCTCCAATTCTTGTTTCTATTTCTTCAAGCTAAGGCTGTCAATAATCCAGCTCCAAATGCAGAAATAATGGAACCAATGAACTTCTTAGTTACGTCTCATGTATTTAATCAGAGGTTGTATAAGTTCCGGCATCAACAATTCCATGTGATTTGAGTATGGCCTTTCGGTGATTTAACAATATAAGACTACTACTAAGATTTATGAACTCCATATTGTGCCGGGACATTGAGCCTCCTCCCCAATCATCCTCTACTCAAAATGAGATTCATGGGAATAACGTGAATGCGTGAAAGCACAAAGCACCTGCAGAAATGGCAAGAAATTCCAAAGACGGGATCGTAGATGCTGCCCCTGCCCTTGCTGTTGCAACGTCTGGAAGAAGCATCTGGTGAAAGTTGATACTCTAACCCCTGTAAATTCAGCAGCGGTTTATTGGCAGGCCTGATGCTTTTACTTCCAGTAAACCAAACCTCTCCACCTTCTTCATGACCACTCCCTGTTTTGCCATTAACCCACATAGAAAGAGCTGAGCTTCAGCATAGATACAGTGGATGGATTTGCTCTGAAAAAAATCTTACTTGGCGAGGTAAGAAACACTTGCTAAAGCACATGATCAATTCGCTACTTAATCAAGATGTCGTGCCCGAATGTCGGCCAAACAAAAGAGGAAAAAGAGATAAGAGGGCCACAAGTGATACCTTCAAGTGATGATTCAGATGAGCGGTTTGAAGAATCCGATGCTGCGGGTTGTTTTGGCATCGACTCAGCAGCTACTCGTTTGAAACGATTGGAACGGCGCAGATGGCTAATTTCACCTGTTTTTCCTCGCATAGCAGATCAGACCATATCAATTATACCGTTAGATGAACTATTCAGAAAGCATATGCCTCTCCACCTCCAAATAATAAATACCCAGAAACCCATTTCACATCGATTGCATCAAGACAGTTAAGTTTTTCTGATACCTTTCTCCATCTTCGCGTCAGCCGCGAATTTCCCTTTCGAGCGGTCCGACCGGCGCACCGGCGCCGAAGCACTTCTCGAATCAGGCTTCCCTCTCAACCGTTCAGAGCGACGCAACGGACCGATGGAGCACACCTTCGTCGGCCGCGCCCTAACCGGTTTCGCCGGCGAAGATAGAGAGCGGAGCTCGTGGATCGTCTTCTGCAGTCCCAAAGACGCCAGCCGAGCCTGTAAAAAAAAAAAAAAAAATCGATCCCCATCACCGCTGCGAACGACGGAAGCGCTAAACGCCAAACCCTACCCGGGCCAAATGGAAAAAATAAATAAATAAATAAATAAAAACGGCCGATTCCTCCGAGACATCAATGGACGGACCCTATCGGCGGAAGGGGAGAAGGGCTACCTGGTTCTCCAGGATCCGAGCGTTTCTGAGGCCCTCGTAGTCGGCCGGCGCCAGAGATCGTCCCATTCCCACGGCGGCCGCGACGGCGGTGTCGACTGACGGACGACGGCTAGCTGGCTGGCTACGAAGAAGGCGAAGCCGGTGCCAGTTTCAGCATCAGCATCAGCATCCTCCGTCGTCGTCTCCTTCTTCTCCTTCTTACTGTTGATATTTACTTTTCGCGAGCAGACGAGACGTTTTTCTTCTCTCCCGAGGCGGCGTCGTTTCTCGAAGGACGCGTCCGGCGTGCGTACTGCGTACCAGTCCAACGGCTACTTCGTTCGAGCGGGAGCTTCCCCGGCCCTCTTTGTTCGAAGTTCGGGAAAGGGGCAGGAGCCGCCGATGCGTGCAGGGAAATCGGACCGATTGGGAACTAAACCGACCGAACCCACCGATGAATCAACCGATCCTATTTCCCCCTTCATGTGTAAAATCGAACTGAACCGCTCAAACCGATTGAGTCCATGTGTTTTTTTTCTTTTTTCTTTTCTTTTAAAGAGCAAAAATAAATAAATAAATTGTCGATTCAACCCAAAATCAATTGATCTGATTCTCAATTCTAAAATAAAATTAATTCAATTCCGGAACTGATCGCCCTTAGTAGGAGCGATAACTTTCACCATTCGAGCTTTACAGTTTTAACGGATTTTGGTTTATGTTGACACAACCAATACAAAACGAATCGTGATCTAATTGATTTGATATTATTCAAAATTCACTTCGTCTAATTGAATAGACGATGTTGACCAACTAACGATCCAACTTCCATTGATTTATTTTAGTATAAATTATCTATATTTTCTTTTCTATTTTTTACTTTCATTGCAACAATACCAGTGTTAACAGAAAATTGAAATTGTCATTACACGCTATTATAACTTGGGAAGAGTATTAAATTTATAAGATTTCCCATTTAATATGCAAAATGGATGATGACGTGGATAAATTGCTTCCGTCACCCCTAAGATGATCTAAAAAAAAAAAAAGACGTTTCTACATCGTGGATTTTCTTTTCTAAAACAACCTTGTTGAGTTTAAATAATTATGACAACCTATTAAACACATCAAATTCAAGAAAAATAAATTTATATTTAAATTTCACTAAAATATGCCCACGCTTTGATGCAAAAAAATATTTTCAAATATTAGACTTTATTGATTTTCGTTTATAAGTTATTATATCACGATACCAGAAAATCTTTGGTCATATTAATGTCAATTTTTCAAGGTTGCATTGGAAAGCTTTGCACGTCAGCTTAAACGAAAATTTGTTTATTATGGCTAAATAAAAGCAAAATATAAATTGTGTACAAAAAACAATTAAGACAATACTAATTTCTTTCGATGAAAAAAAGTCAGTTTCACTTGGTATATTATAGATTACAAATGTGCATAATTAAGTATTTTTGGCCTTCCGAGAGAGAGAGAGAGAGGGAACAAATCTGAGTAACTATTATACTCTAAGAGCTGTATTGATCTCAAATTCTCAATGACTTGCTTGTGCAAAGATCAAGGGAGAATAATTTAGAGAAAATGACATAAATGATCTCTAAATTTTGATTTAATGTATAATACTGTTCACAGATGTTTAAACGTTCAATTTAGTCTCAATACTATATAAAATGTCCAACTCTGTCCTGTTATTAATCCAAGTGAATGAAATATGCTAATGTGACTTTTAATTCATTAAGTTTAAATGGACTTCCAACCAAAAGAAGAAGAAGAAGAAGAAGAAGGTTATGCGTGAATTATTCAAATAAGATATTCACCTTAAATTATGATATAACAATCTACGTCATCAAATAATGATGAACATATTAGTTTGATTTTATTTCTCATTTTTCTAGAGTAGATGGATAAAAAGTTAAAAATCAGACCCATGTACGTTGTCAAATAACATCTTATTTTTACCTGCGGCCGCCACATCATGCCTGTTCATCTTCCCTCCCATATCCCATCATATGGATACGTCGATGCTTGAAAATGTAGTTTTGACAAGTATAAATAGACAAATTACAAATGACATCACAAAAATTGATCTAAATTCTCATAAATAATGACATCACAATTGATCTGAGTGAGGACATAGAGGCTCTCACCGCCGGTCGGCTAGGGCCGCCGGCCCTCGGCCGGGGTTTAGCGGCCTCGGCCAACCCTCCCCCACCTTCCGACGACGACAGGAAGGCAGCAACGGCGGCAAGAGCTAAGCCCTTAGCCGTTGACTGCCTTCCTCCTCTTCCTCCACCGTTTTTTTTTTTAATATAAAATATAAATTATTATTATTATTATTATTATTATTATTATTATTATTATTATTATTATTATTATTATTATAAATTTAATTTAATTAATTTTATATTAAAATTCAAATTATACCAAAATGACGTCGTTTTTGTGGGTGTTTTGCTGAGTTAATCTTCCGACGAGCCACATAAGCGAGAAAATTAATAAATAAAAAATATCACATAGGATTTTCGGCGGGATTCACCGGATGTGACACTTAAGTGTCTCATTTTTCATAAAAAGTAACACTTAAATGTCACTTTCGTAAGTTTTGACTTATACCAAGTTTTGGCATTTAAGTCACTTTCGTAAGTTTTGACTTATACCAAGTTTTGGCACTTAAAACATTCTTTTGCTGATTTTAGTTTCTCTCTACACCTTTTTTCGTCTCTTCCACTTATGGAGGGAAGGGATTTGACTTAGATCTTCCCTCCCCTCCCAATTTCTTTTCCTTTTATTTCCTTTTGTTTCTTTCCTAATTCTCACAATCTAGTTTTAGATCTGGGAGCTTTACTCTCCCGATCTAATTCTAGATTTTGGAGTTTCAATGAATAAGTATTCTGCCTCCAGTTTTAATGGTATTCACAAAAGTTTTTGTGTCAAATTTGTACTCGTTTAACATTTTTCACTCAAAGTTTTGATACTTCGCATTGGCTATAGGTCTCAGTCTCACAGGTGTCAAATTTGAGATTTTTCAATATGTTTATGTTGTATCTATACAATGATGGTGTTGGAGACGCCGAACCTAGATACACATCGCCCAAAAATAAAGCCATAATTACAGATGGAGATCTTGGCATGTGCTTATTACCGATGGTATTGTGTGATTCAGTGATTGGCCATCGATCCTTTTGCTTGAATCTAGTTATAGATTGTTCTTGAAAGACAAGTTTGTGAAAGACGAGTTTGTGATAGTCTCTACCAACCATATTATGATGAAACATCTCGTTTTCTGTTTTTATTTATTTATTTATTTTAGAGATCTATGGGTTTGTTTTGTTACCGTGACTTTTGAAATTCCAAGTATCAATTTGGCAATGAATAGAAATTTCCTTTTGACAATATAAAATCAGATTTTGGGAAAAATAATGTAAGTCAATAACGGCGGGCTCCGATCTTATATTAGTGCCATGATTGAGAAAAAAAGAGGGGTGAAGAAAATTGGAAAGGAAAAAGAATTTCTCCCTCAAGTCCTATCTCACCTGTTCAAAAAAAAAAAAAAACAAAGTCCTATCTCACCGGACATCCGAATTTCCTCCAATTTTCTATCCGAACACGTTTTTTTCTCTAGTAAATCAAAGCTTAACTTTTTTGAAGTCATTTAGAAGAATATGAAGGAGCAAAAGGTTGTATTGGCTGCCCGCCTTCGAGGAATGGCGGGCCAATTCAACCCCACAAAAGCCAAATCATACAACAGGAAATGCGATTTCTCAAACTTGGGAATTGAAATCACTAATTCAGCCTAATTCCCTTAATTAACGTCCAACTTTATATCCAATCTCAATTTTGTCCGATCATAAATTTTTTACACTAGCCTAAAATCTATCTTCATTAATCCTCCATCTAAAATTATCAGAATTTAGTTTAACATGGATGATTGTTATTGTTTACCAAATATTCATAGCCACTTCCCCACATTTGATGCCTTTCCCAACAAAATTTGGAGCCGCGCCACAACCACAATACCCTTTTGCTTAGCCGCCGCCATATGACTATTTGCCTGCAACCCTTGGGCTACCTCTGAGAATGGATTTGGAAGTCGTGACTTCAGATTTGGTCTTTTGAATCTTTAAACAATTACGACCTTTGCCGAAAATTCGTAAAAGTTCAAATGGCCATGGTTGCCACGAGTTTTATGGCTCAAAATACTAACGGAAGCTCCAACTGTCATGACTGCTGCAAGCTCTAGTCACCACCTCATGAATGCATCATTTTTTCATTCTTCTTCATCAACGTACTTTCATTGCAGCAACATCTTGGCCACCTTCAAGTTGTTATCTAATGGAAGAGGTCACGGCTGTGAGTCGAGGTCGCATGGCCTCCTCGCAATGCCGACCTCAGAGAGATCAGCCCAAGAGATCAAAGAGAGAGAGATATGATGAAAACAACAAGTGAGGAATTCCAATGAAAATTTAAGAGGAGTTTTCAATGAGAAGGGCCCCAAACAAGATTTGTCCTCTACTCTGATTCATATCAGGCCTAACGAAGAAGAACTCACGAGGTAGGAAGACCATGAAGAGTGGCTTAATCCATGTCAACAACTAGTGTGTATTTAATTCTGACATGAAAATGTTAGGCTGGACCGACTAAATTTTGGTGGAAGGTTAACGAGACAGATTTGAGATGTGAATATAAATAGATTTTTGTTTGTAATTCGATAAAATTGGAATCAAACCTAAAATTGAAATTCTTTATTTTTAATAATAATGAGGCCCCATTAATTCCTTAAAAAAAAAAAAAATCCCATTTCCATCTATGAGTATGAGCACCACACCCATACTTCTCTCTCTCCCATAGTGAGAACTTGGGCACTCACATAAACATGTGACGAGGATCGCAGCTCAGCCCTAATTTGAGATTCAATCCTAATGATTGATGGCGCGTCAACAGAATTATACGCAGGAGAACCGAGAGCGGCTTGATTAGCATAGGATCGAAACTTGAACAAAATCCAACGTGCTTTTGCATTCACTAATCACTGTTAGGGGTGTGCATGATCCGGGCGGGCGATTCTCGACCTAGAACTAGAAACCGCCGCTAAGAATCAGTTCCAAAAAATTGAAACCAGATCCACCCGTTAGTTGCATGAATCTGACCGCCGGTCCAGTCTAGTTGCATGAATCCACTCGAGAACCTGACCGCCGGTCCAGTCTAGTTCGTAGGTGGATCCATAGAACCGGTCTCATAATAATAATAACCGGGACCGATTAAATCCTGAAGCCTCCCCTTGTCATGCCCGAAATCTTAACAAATCTACGTACTCTGCTCATCCTAAGCAGAACCTGGAAGATTAAGATCAAACTTCCATTGCCCTAATTAAAGACGCAAAACTAACATTTCTCCCTTGTCCATCATCCACCCTCACCCTCAACAAGATCCACAGTTGGCCACCATTCATCAGCAGAACAAAAACCGCAAAGCATGCCACGCGCATACATGCAACCATAACGAAGAAAAGAAGCGAGTTTTGCGTGGATTAATAACCAGGTGGGCGGTCCGGACGGGCTTTAATAAGCGAGATCCGGAGATTAGTGCCTCTCCATTTGGTGCGCTTTGGACTTTTTTCCCACTTTAATTAATTTTTTTTAATTATTTGATTTGGATTTGTTAATTTGTAATTTCATTATTTTAATATTAAAAATTGATATATTATTTTAATATAATCGGTCCGGTCCAGGTGGGCGAGTAGACGGATCCGCCTATGGAACTGGAAACTGGACCGATTCGCTTAAGAACCACCGGTTTCGGGCGATTCCGGTCCGGTTCCGAGCGATTCGAGCGGATCCCGATTATTTTGCACACCCCTAATCACTGCTTACAAAACCAAAACCTATTCAGCCAGCCAATCCAGGCTAACCAAATCACAAAGACCCAAAACCTCAAAAAATACCCAAAAAGAAAAAAGAAAAAAAAAAGGAAAGAAAGAAAACTAGAAAGTGAAAATGAGAAAGGGGTGCTAATTGGTCTTTTTGTTCATGTTGGTGACGAGCTTCTTCATCTGGAACCTCCAGAACGTGAAGTAGGCCAGGCCCAGGCCCAACACCACGTATATCCACACCTTCTCGTCCTTGTGCTCCCTCTCCGACCTCACCTCCTCGATCCCGAACCACTCCCTCCTCCCGGCCGCCGCCGCCGCCGCATCGGCCGCCGACCTGCCCAGGCCCTCCAGCACGTGCCCGTACAGCACGTACGCCCTCTCCTCCGCCCCGACCGCCACCGACGTCGGGAACCTCTCCACGTCCAGCTCCGCCTCGTCGTACACCACCCCCTGCCCCCACCCGTCGTCGCTCTTCAGGAACCACAGCCTGTTCATGGAGACCACCAGCACCACCCCGTCTCGCCGGACCGCCACGTCGTCGGCCAGCGGCAGGTCCCGGTCCAGCAGCACGACCCTCGCCGTGCCGTCCTCCGCGTCCACCTTGTACATCTTCCCCGTGTTGGACTGGACCACCAGGAGGTACCCCCTGCCGGCGTAGGCGATGCCGTTGAGGCCGCAGTAGCTGTGCGGCGACTCGCGGTCGACGGGGAACGAGGTGAAGGCCGGGGATCTAGAGAAGATCGAGGCGACCCCGTCGGGGCTGACCTTCCAGATGAGGTCGGCGAAGGAGTTGGTGACGAATGCGTTGCCGTCGAAGTCGACGGCCACGTCGTTCGCGCCGTCGTGGCCAGAGGGGGAGGGGGGGAGGAGGGAGAGGAAGAGGCGGCCGGGGGAACGGAGGTCGTAGGCGGCGAGGGCGTTGAAGGGGGGGAGCGGGGCGATGGAGTGGACGACGGCGAGGACGCGGTTGCGCGGGCTGTCGACGGCGACGCCGCCGATGGTGGAGTTGGGGGGCAGGGAGTCGTCGCGGATGAGGTCCTCGACGACGCCGGCGTCGGAGACGGCGTGGATGGAACGGCTCCGGAGGGACCCGACGACGAAGTGCTGGGCCGACGGGTCCCAGGCCATGCCTTCCGGGTAGAGGCCCGGGGATCGGAAGGCGATGGCGTGGGGCTTCTTGGCGTGCGCGAGCTGAAGATGCGGGTGAAGCAGAAACAGCAAGAACATGAAGGAGAAGAAGGAGGTCAGGTTTCCATAGGGATGGGCGGCGGCGGAGACGATCATGGCGGCCGGATTCGATTCGGTCCGAATCGGAGGTGGGTATGTTTCGATCGGAGACTTTGGGGTGTGGGTCACGTCAGAGATGATCGATCGATCGATCAGCGGAGATTGCAGAAAGCATGGGATCTTGCTTTGGCGTTGACGATGAGTTTGGAACTGGAGCGACGAAGGGCTTTTTTAGCAGGTGCGGCTTGATCCACAAGGCAAGCCACGTCCGGCCCGGTCCAATGAAGACGACGAGCTCGTCATCGTCCATCCTCCATCATTCCGAAGCAAGACTCTTCTCTTGTTGCCCAATTTTGACCGAGGGAGCACGGTCTTAAAGCTTCGACGACAACATCGTGCATGAATTTGAATGGTCTCAAGATTCATGATTTTCGACGGATTTGGTGTTGATAGATTGTTGTCCACGCATGTTCGCCAAAGGGGGAAGAGATCAATGGATAACAATATGGTATGAACATGAAAATAGGAACCAGATATTGATAAAAACAAGTTTTCACTGAAAGGAATTCTCGGCGTCAAAATGAGAACCTAATAGCTTTCTTTGTCACTCGATTTATCACATGATTGACATATTAGATACATGATAAATGCAGGAGTTTATTTCATGCAACAACAATATGATGGAGGTCGATTTCTATGATGCGAAATATTGGGACATGCTTGACAAGAAGAGCTAGCAAAGGTGGCCAAAAGCTTCGTCAAACATTATGGTTGATGCTGCAAAATGAAATGAAGTGTGTATTTCACCAAAAGGTGTTGATGAAGCACCTTTCAAAGTATGGATCGATTTTGACCACAAAAAAAATAAGGATGGGTTGACACTCACTAGGCATGCGGCCTAGTGGTAAGGGAGTTTGGGTGGGTGAGAATATTTAGTTTTATTTATGGGGTTTGATTTCGATGCTTTGTAAAAAACAAAAAAGAAAAAAAAGAGAGAATGAGTTAAAATAAGACAAAATCTAAAAAAGGTACGAGGATAAACCAACTGAAGATGTGAATGAGTTTTTGTGAAAATTAAAAATCAAGATCGAATGCAATCACAGCTAGCCATGTAAAAGATGGTGAAATCACGATAAAATCTCATATCTTAGAACAGTCAGCAGTAATCCTACAAAATCTCTTATCTCCATCACCACCAATTGTGCATGTCCACTCATCACCACTAGTTGTTTAATTCTTGAAAACACCTTATTCAACTCACATATAATTGCAAAACATCCCAAAGCTCATCTAATGACTTGTAATGCCCATCTTAAAAAAATACTAAACTCTCCCACAAATCCTCTTTTCTGTGGAATTTGCAAATTCAACCTCTCCAAATCCTCCCGGATAAGTTCCTATCTCAAAATTTGCAGGTTTCCTCTCATTCTTTCCTTGTTGAAGCTCTTCACAATGAAGGTCGACCCTTTCATATATCCATGTCAGTGCAACCTACAAATAGATACATTTGACCAAGGAGGAAGGTTACAGGCTTCGCTTCCAATATGAAAATGACAAAACATTTTACTTTTGTTCTCCTCATAGAATGCCTCATCGGATTCGCTCTCAGCATGATGCTATTCATTTTGACCCCGGTTTTCCTACGTCTAGCTTTACCATGCGAACCCCTCACATGGATGACTTGAGAGCAGAGAAAACCAAACAGAAAATAATCAAGTACCTGAGCCACAGTCTTCCCTTTAGCAGCAGCAATCTCCTTAACTAGGGGACTCTCCATAACAGCTAATGAATCCCAAGATGCTCCATTCGCTCCCAAAGCAGACAATACGGTCACATGTATTCCCTTCTCTCTACAATACTCCTCAGCTTCTCTTGTCACCATCCCACATTCA
Source organism: Eucalyptus grandis x Eucalyptus urophylla (assembly GCA_028830015.1). NCBI lineage: Eukaryota > Viridiplantae > Streptophyta > Magnoliopsida > Myrtales > Myrtaceae > Eucalyptus > Eucalyptus grandis x Eucalyptus urophylla. Next base: position 7,006,101 of record CM054200.1, read on the forward strand.
TCTCCAGCTAAACATGATGAACCCATGAAGGAAAAAAAATGCAAATTTCGAAGAAAATCTTGATTTAATTTCTTATTCGACTTAAAGATTGAACTAGAATAATTGAATTCTCTTTCAACTGGTTAACAGCAGGAGGGATTGTGGCATGATTGAGGAGTTGAGAGAGCTTCTTGGTGCCAAAGTTGCTGACTCCAATGGACTTGGCCAACCCTAGTTTGGAGCACTCTTCCATGGCCTCCCATGTCCCTTTCATGTCAAATGGCAACATTTTGCCCTTGAAATTGAACCCTTCGTTTTTCTCTATCGATCTCAGTGGCCAGTGGATTAGATACTGATCCACATACTCTAACCCTAGCTTCTCATATAATCAATCATACACCAAGTGCCAAAAAAAAAAGAAAAAAGCAGCATCAACACAACAGGACTAAACTGAACAGAAAGCGAAAAAATAATGAGGTGAAAAATTGAAAAAAAAAAAAAAACTAATGCATGCAACTGATAATTATATACCAAAGTGAGAGCTAATGTTTATCCTATCTCCCGTGAAAGAAATTCTTGTGTGGTCTATAAAAATATTTGGCGACTTAGCGGTACAATAAGTAGGAGGTGATCATGAGGCCAATTAGCAAATATTTACCGAAGAGACTTCTTGAGAGCGGGAAGAACGAGATCTGGATGAGCGTCAGTGCACCAGAGCTTGGTGGTGGTGAAGATGTGGCTGCAGCTCTCAATTAGCCCTCGGTCCAAGGCCTCGCCCAAGGCTGAAGAAACATTAAGGGAGTCTGCCTTTGACCCGTAATTGGACGTTTTCCTGCATGATCTTTCCTCGTTTGCCAAGACAAGCGACCTGGAAAAGAAGGCGTCCCTGCAAGATTAACGGGCCAAAACAGCCCAAAAGAAGAACTAGGCCACTTTCTTCACTCTCGACTCCTGTCTTCCTTTTTAATTCTTTCATGAAGCAGAGTCTATTTTGAAGGGAGAGAGATTGTCAGAGATCCAAAGAAAGAACCACCCCTCCACCTTCGTCTTTTTCTCCCTCTCCCTTCATTGTGGCCGATCCCCCGTCTCTATCTGTACCGCGTTTCCTTTAAAATCTAAGCAGTGGCGTCCCTCAAGGAAAGAACCAGTATTTCCTTCCTCGTTTGCATGACCAAATTAGTTACATAGCAGAAGGAGTATCGACCCCGTGCACGCAATTCAGCCGATTATCACCTTCCATTTAACTTGTTTCCAACAATTTTTTCTTGGTATGAACTTCGGCTCCCATATGCGTATTAATTGTGAACTTCAGCCATCATATTCTCTTTGGGCTTGGACAAACATTTAATATTTTGGGTTGAATCCGGTTGATTCGATTAAGCTCAAGACCATTCACTTAAGTCCATCGCCGATCCAATAGATATGCAAATGTTCCTAATACCTACGTGCAATTTCACCGTACTACTTGTATTAGGAGCCGGGATCGGTCCCTAATTTTCTATGCAATGTATATCTATATGATTAGCCAAAGTTTAAGTGTCAATAACAATTCAAATGAAACTTGATAAATGAAAAACTAGCTAATTTCAATATACGATAAAAAGTTGGTAAATTAAGAAAGGCCAAATTTTGGTAAGCAACTCAGGTACCCAAAACTAATTGGTAATTAAGCGGAAAAAGTTGGCAAGCCGCTCAAATAAAGACCAAAAAATTTATAGAGGAGTTAGTAAATTTATTTGTCAATTGCATATTACTGCTTCTCCTCGCACTTATTCTCTTCTACATTTCGCAAGCTGATTTGAATTTGCAAAAACACATTCCGATGGCTTCTTCTGCTGTTAAAGGGAATGTCCAAGATGAGTTTTCCTAAGTTGCGTGCTCTGGTCATAATACTAATATCAAGGTAGACTTGTTAAGTGTGCCTAAAAAGGTTAAGATTTGTCTAGCGAAAGAAAAATGCAACAATGTGGCATCGGTTGACTAGGTTTGAGGGGCATTTCTAATGCTCCCGGGGAAAATTATGCAAAAAAATCTTAAATATATTGTGGGAAAAATTGTCCAAAAAATCCTAAACCTATTATACTATTACCAATTCAGTCATAAACATTTTAATTTTACCAATTGAATCATAATTTTACTTTTTGCCAATTGAGTCCATCCGACCAATTTTGGCCAAAATTCGCTAACATGGATGCTAACTATCTTACATGGCACAACTAGCACAAACATGGACAAAATTTATTATTTTTTCGAATTTTTTAAAATTTTCTTCTCTCTCTCTTCTTCATCTTTGCCGATCACCTAGCCTCCAATGACCAGTCAAAGGCTACAATTGGCGAGGTGGCCCTCGCTAGGAATGGCAAGAGGCGACCTCGCCAACTTCACGCGATGTCGCCCTCATGGGGATCTGGCTTAGGCGAGGCTCACCCTTGTCAGATCTGGCAAGAGCGAGCCTTGCTCACGATCGGCAAGGCCGAACCCTCGCGTGCTTCAAGTGAGGGGGAGGGTCAGCCTCATGGCTAGCCCACGAGGTTGTCCCTCCTTAAATCTTGGCAAGGTTGACCCTTGCTAGCCTCTAATAGGGGCAATCTTGCCTAAGGCCAACGAGGCCAACCCTCGCCAATCACAACCTCTAACTAATTGCCGGAGGCTAGGCGATCAACAAAGAGGGAAAAAAAAGATAATAAAAAAATTAAAAATTTGAGAAAATAATTTAAAAATAATAAATCTTGTCCACGTCACATCAAGTCAATGGATTCCGGCCAAAATTGGCCTAATGGACTTAATTGGAAAAAAAAAATTAATAGGTTTAGTATTATGAAATAATGAATGAATATTTATTATATTTATCTTATCTAATATACTTATTATGGTACATTTGTATCATACATCCTAAGTACATCTCCCTATACAATTAATGTTCATCTCCTTATCCAATACATGTATCATTCGATACATTGATATTGATGAGAAGTACATTCTTGGAGTTTAGTTTTTGTTGTAGACATAACATTCATATAACAGTGATACATTGAAAATAAAATTCTCTTCTCTAACTTTCTCTACAATCTTTGGTATATGATTTTCTCTACTCAATCTCTCTATTCTTTCTATTATATATTTGCAACGCAATATTTTACAACACGTTATCAGCATGAGGATCTACCGACTGAGTAAGTATATTTTACAAGGTAAGTATTCTTTTTATTAATCAATTTATACTTCATCTTCTTCTATCAATTCTTCATTTTTATTTTTCTTCGCCTGAAGCCAATTTCAAATCTAAAAGTATCCTTCTTTTCCTGAAACGGCAGTGGATATTTGAAAATCCTTTTAATTAATAAGGATTTATTTTTTCAAAAATTATGGCAAATATTGAAAAGCTCAAATTCCACATCCTGGAAGTAAGTGGAAAGAATTATCTATCATGGTGCATTGATATGGAAATGCACCTCCAATGGCAAGGTCTTGCTAATGCAATTACAGATGATGGAACCTCAAATGAAAAGAATAAAACAAATGCGTTGATTTTATTCGCCGTCATTTGCATGAGAGCATGCAGACTTAATATTCATCCATTTGAAACCTTCAAATCTATCATGGTGCCTTGACATGGAAATGCACCTCCAATGGCAAGGTCTCGCTAATGCAATTACAGAGGATGGAACCTCAAATGAAAAGAATAAAACAAATGCGTTGATTTTATTCGCCATCATTTGCATGAGAGCATGCAGACTTAATATCCATCCATTTGAAACCCTCAAATCTATCATGGTGCCTTGACATGGAAATGCACCTCTAATGGCAAGGTCTCGCTAATGCAATTACAGAGGATGGAACCTCAAATGAAAAGAATAAAACAAATGCGTTGATTTTATTCGCCGTCATTTGCATGAGAGCATGCAGACTTAATATTCATCCATTTGAAACCCTCAAATCTTGTAAAGAAGGTTAAATAATAGGTATGATCATAACAAAATTGTTATCCTCCCTCAAGCACAATATGACTGGAAAAATCTCATACTACAAAATTTTAAATTAATGTCTGACTATAATTCCGCTTTATTTAATATTGTTTCTCAGTTTGAATTATGTAGTATCAAACTCACTGATTTAGAATTGTTAGATAAAACTTTCTCCACCTTGCATATTTCGAATATTATATTACAACAACAATACCAGTAACGTCAGTTTACCAGATACTCTGAATTAATTTTTGTGCTCCTCACTGCCGAGCAAACTAATGAATTACTATTAAAAAAATCATGATCTTAGACCCACTGGCTCAAAAGCATTGCTTAAAGCACATGCTAACTTTGAGAAAAATACTAACAATTAAGTACATGCAATAAGATGATTAATGAAAGTATTTGTCCCCGTTCTGGCATAACTGGGCACTAGTCACGTACTTGTCATACGCCAAAGCACTTTGTTGACCTATACCAAGCATTCAAAAAAAATGCGGACAAGCGTGATGAATCTTATACCATTGAAATCAATCTTATTGCCATAACCACTATTGAGACCAACAATATTTTCGTTGGTGGGACTTCTCTTGCTCCTGAAGTAGCAAATGCATTCCTGAATGTCTCTAATTATTTTGATGGGATATCAGATTAGTGGATAATAATTTGAACTTCGAATTCTATGATTCTAATAATTTCTTTTTAGTTGTTTCACTTTAAATATATTACTTTTTATTGTTCTTTCATATGGTTATGAAATGCTAATTAAATTTATATAATATTTATTTGACTTTATAACTAAGATGCAAGATTGATTAGCCCTAAAAGTGGCTATATGGCTCAATTGAGAGGGAAATATTAACTATGCATTGCAACATTGGTATGCGGTGAGTTCATAAGATACAAGATTGATTAGCCCCAGCAGTGGCTATATGGCTCAATTGAGGGGGAGGTATTATGAACTATACATTGCACTCTTTTTTCATTATGTCCGATTTTTTTTTCCAATAGGGTTTTTCCGGTTTAAAGTTTTTAATGAGACAATTAATGCATCCACAAAAGATAGATATCATAAAATTTGTGCTATGCACTCTTTTTCCCTTTTGTCCAGTTTTTGTCTCACTGGATTTTTTTGGCTTAAGATTTTTAATGAGCCAGTATCATTTGATGCATATTCGTAATAAATACGATGAATATTCAAGGGAAAGTGTTATGAAATACATAAATGAATATTTATTATATTTATCTTATCTAATATACTTATTATGGTACATTTGTATCATACATTCTAAGTACATCTCCATATACAATGAATATTCATCTCCATATCTAATACATGTATCATTCAATAGTACATTATTATTTTCCTATAAATAGGAGTTTAGTTTTTGTTGTAGACATAACAGTCATATAATAGTGATACATTGGAAATAAAATTCTCTCCTCTGACTTTCTCCACGATCTCTAGTGTATTATTTTATCTACTCAATCTCTTTCTTCATTCTATTATATATTTGCAACGCAATATTTTATAACATTTAGTTTGCTTCCTCTTGGAGGGTACATCTCTCGAGAGAGGTTGTGCATGTCGAGCTCCTACTCATTTGATTGACCTCGTGATCCCCAGCCCATCCCCTCCCGAGTTGAAGCACCTGGTCATATCGACAAGATGCTAGCACTTGCAAAAGAATCATCATTGCGGCCCCAACTCCTAATCTCATTTCTCTTTGACACGACAGAAACAACGTGGAACTAAACGTCAACAATACCCCTCGGCTCACGGAACTCACTGTCTATGGATTCGCCTCCCCAGCTCAAAGCGCTCAATCTCTGGGCGCCCGAAGCTGATTTGGTGTGTATGGTGCGGGGTAAATGACCCACTTCCTATCCACAATGAAAGGAAAATTCCCGGTGTCATCTCTAATGAGACCCGCCTTTTTGCGATTTTCAATATTTGAGAACCTCCCTGGCGTTGAAGATATGCCTCGATACAATCTAGGATTCGGGTTGATTGACTAAATCAATTTGTGATTACAATCCATACTTCGTATCTTTCATTAATCCTTTCATTAAGTTCATACACTACTATATATACATAAAAAGAATGTAATGAAATCATCTTGCTTTAAACATCCAATGAAGTGTACCGAGAGGCATGTCAATCTTCAAAATATTCTTTGGGTGCTGGATTTTCGTTATCTTAACGATACGACTTTCTTGTAATTACTGTTTCTTTATAAGTAGTTAAGCGTCATAGCAACATATCCCTTCATTTTCAACATGTAACACAATTGCTATAACAACAGTATTAAAGTGGTTGTGGCTGAGGATTAGTTCGAAATTTGAATGAAAAGGGAAGATTTAGTTGGGCTTAAGTTGTCAAACCTCCACCTTGCTATGTCCTACACCGCATCACAATTTCCCCTTTTCATGGAAAAAAACCCCCACACATATCTCAGCAGTGCTATTAGTTCATAACGCGTAAGATTTTGCCTGGACTCCTTAATGATTTGACGTAGCATACCTGCATGGGTGTGGTCCTAGAATCGAAGCATTTTGATTTTTAGATGATTGGATCAAAATTATAAGGATTTTACGAAATTATCAAGCACTTACTCTGTTCCACGCGAACTCGATGAGCTCGATTAGTCGCCCCCTAATTCATCAGTTCTACAATACATTTTAATTATTATAATTATTTATAATGTGATTGTATTTTCAGAGGGAGAAAGAAGACTCACTGTAATTCTTGGGCTGCTGCTGCACTCTTCAATATAGTTGATATATGCATGTCGTAAACCATTCGGCCTAACTCCTGGCGCTCAAAATTCATGATGGTCAATTCAAGAAACCTCTTGAGCAGATGAAAGTACCTCTCACCCTAAAATCAAAAGAATCATTTCCGCGACTGGTGGGCTGTGAGCGACAATCCTACAGCGACAATTGGCGACGATGGTCGGCGGTCGTGTGCCGGTCGTGCGCCAATCATGCCACGATTGTGCCGCGGTCATGCGCCGGTTGTGCCGCAGTCGTGCGGAATCCGAATGAAAAAAGGGAAGGTTTAGTCGGGTTTAAGTTGTCAAACCTCCACCTTGCTATGCCCTACACCGTATCACAATTTCCTCTTCTCATGGAAGAAACCCCACGTACCTTAGTAGTGCTATTAGTTCTTAACGCGTAAGATTTTGCCTGGACTCATTAATGATTTGATGTAGCATACCAGCATAAATGTGGTCTTAGAATCAAAAGAAGCATTTTGATTTTTAGATGATTTGATCAAAATTATAAGAATTTCACGAAATCATCAAGCACTTACTCCGTTCCACACGAACTCAATGAGCTCAATTAGTCGCCCCCTAATTCATTGGCTCTACAATATATGTTAATTATTATAATTATTTATAATGTGATAGTACTTTCAAAGGGAGAAAGAAGATTCACTGTAATTCTTAGGCTGCTACCGCACTTTTCAATATAGTCAATATATGCATGTCGTAAACTATTTGGCCCAACTCCTAGCGCCCAAAATTCATGATGGCCAATTCAAGAAACCTCTTGAGCAGATGAAAATACTTCTCATCCTAAAATCAAAATAATCATTTTTGCGACTAGTGGGCTGTGGGCGGCAATCCTACGATGGTAGTTGGCGACGACGATCGATGATCGTGTGCCAGTCGTGCCGTGATCGTGCGGCGGTCATGCGGAATCCGAATGAAAAGGGAAGGTTTAGTCGAGTTTAAGTTGTCAAACCTCCACATTGCTATATCCTACACCGTATCACAATTTCCCCTTCTCATGGAAGAAACCCCACACGTACCTCACCAGTGCTATTAGTTCATAACGCGTAAGATTTTGTTTGGACTCCTTAATGATTTGACGTAGCATACCAGCATAGGTGTGGTCCTGAAATCAAAAGAAGCATTTTGATTTTTAGATGATTGGATCAAAATTATAAAGATTTTACGAAATTATCAAGCACTTACTCCGTTCCACGCGAACTCGATGAGCTCAATTAGTCGCCCCCTAATTCATCGACTCTACAATACATTTTAATTATTATAATTATTTATAATGTGACTGTATTTTCAAAGGGAGAAAAAAGACTCACTGTAATTCTTGGGCTGCTGCCGCACTTTTCAATATAGTCGATATATGCATGTCGTAAACCATTCGGCCCAATTCCTAGCGCCCAAAATTCATGATAGTCAATTCAAGAAACCTCTTGAGCATATGAAAGTACTTCTCACCCTAAAATCAAATAATCATTTCCGCGACTGATGGGTTATGGGTGGCAATCCTACGATGATAGTTGGCAACAACGGTTGGCGGTCGTGTGCCGATCGTGCGCCGGTCGTGCGCCGATCGTGTCGCGGTCATGCGGAATCCAAATGAAAAGGGAAGGTTTAGTCGGGTTTAAGTTGTCAAACCTCCACCTTGCTATGTCTTACACCATATCACAATTTCCCCTTCTCATGGAAGAAACCCCATACGTACCTCAGCAGTGCTATTAGTTCATAATGCGTAAGATTTTACCTAGACTCCTTAATGATTTAACGTAGCATACTAGCATAGGTGTGGTCCTAGAATCAAAAGAAATATTTTGATTTTTAGATGATTGGATCAAAATTATAAGAATTTCACGAAATTATCAAGCACTTACTCCGTTCCACGCGAACTCGATGAGCTCGATTAGTCGCCCCCTAATTCATCGGCTCTACAATGCATTTTAATTATTATAATTATTTATAATGTGACAGTATTTTCAGAGGAAGAAAGAATATTCATTGTAATTCTTGGACTGCTACCGCACTCTTCAATATAATCGATATATGTATGTCGTAAACCATTCAGCCCAACTCCTAGTGCCCAAAATTCATGACAGTCAATTCAAGAAACCTCTTAAGCAGATGAAAGTACTTCTCACCCTAAAATCAAAAGAATCATTTTCACGAATGGTGGGTTGTGGGCGGCAATCCTACGGCGGTAGTTGGCGACAACGGTCGGCGATCGTGTGCCAATCGTGCGCCGGTCGTGCCACGGTCATGTCGCGGTCGTGCGCCGATCATGCCATGGTCATGCGGCGGTCATATAGCGGTAGTCAATAGTTGGCGGTCCGTGAGTAAAAAGAAAAAGTAAATAAATACAAAAATTTATAAATTTTTTGTGGCAAATCTAACTTGTATGTGACCTTTCTAACCCGTTGTAGCACACAAAATGGCCCATCGTAGTGATGCATTAACCCTTTATGTGCATCCTTATAACGGAGAACCGCGTGTAGCTTGGCTAACACTAAGTCCCCAACTTAGAACTCCACATGCTGTTGCTTTTTGTCGGCCCACTTATTCATACGCTAGGAGGCCTTATGTAGACACACCCGTGCTAAGTCAGCTTGATCCTACAAATCCTTGACAAACTTGTACATGGGTAGGCTACTTGGAATTCCACGTAAACTCGATTAGCTCGATTAGTAGCCCCCCAATTCATCAGCTCTACAATATATTTTAATTATTATAATTATTTATAACAGTATGAGAATGAAGACTCGTTATAATTCTTGAGCTGCTGCGAGACTCTTCAACATAGTCAAGAAACACATGCCGTTACCCGTTTGGTCCAACTCCCGATACCCAAAATTTATGACGGCCAATTCAAAAAACCTCTTGAGCAGATGAAAGTACTTTTCATCCTAAAATCAAAATAATCATTTCCAATTAGGTTGGATTGAAAAATAAAGAAACAAAGACTAAGCTCATGCACATACCGGAATCCCCCACTGTATCACATAATCTGCGTACTTTAGAAGGAGATCTACCATGGCTCTACCAAGCAATTCTTGGTCAACCTCTTGGTGTTCACTCTCGTCACTTAAAGAAGTCCCTAGTTCTTGAGCAAAAAATGCGTCGGGAGCCATAACTTCATCCTACAGTGGTAAATCAAACCCATCCTCTACGAGTCCCCAAACTTACCATTAGAACTATAATGCAATTAAAGCAACATGGGAAAATAAAGAAATGTGCATTTCCCCAGTTTTGAAGTTCTTCAGCATCGGTGACCTTAGGTGTCGTCGTTTTATCCTCTTCCAAAGATGGTAAATCTAGAGGGAAGTTGTCCCTTGTCTCTGTATACAAAAAGGTTACCATTAAAATTGGAAAACAATTTAGACCAAGAAAAAAAATTAAAGAAATGTGCATCATCCCATTCCTCAAGTTCTTCACCGTCCATGACCGAGGGCTGAAAATATTTTCAAGACAAATAAATTGAGTGTCAAACACAAAGTCAAGTCATGAGTGGACAGAAGATGATCGACAGTCGCGCAAGAGGTTCTCCAATGATGATCGACGATCGCGCTAGAGAGAAAAGCCCTAAACTTTGTATTTCACTTGTAAATGATATGATACAATGAATGATGAAAATGAGACCCCTATATATACAAGTACAGGACAAACCGTCTCCGTAGATCTCTCATCGATCTTAGAACTTCACATGCCGTCACTTCTTATCAGCCCACTTATTCATATACTTGGAGGCTTTGTGTAGACATGCCCGTGCTAAGTCGATTTGATCCTACAAATCCTTGGCCAACTTGTACGCGGGCGGGCTACATGGAATTCCACGTGAACTCGATTAGCTTGATTAGTAGCCCCCCATTCATCGGCTCTATAATATATTTTAATTATTATAACTATTTATAATGTGACAATATTTTCAACAGGAGAAGACTCACTATAATTCTTAGGCTGCTACAAGACTCTTCAACATAGTCAAGAAGAACGCATGTCGTTATCCATTTGGTCCAACTCTCAATACCTAAAATTTATGACGGCCAATTCAAAAATCTCTTGAGCAAATAAAAATACTTCTCACCCTAAAATCAAAGTAATAATTTCCAGTTAGGTTGGATCGAAAAATAAAGAAACAAAAACTAAGCTCATACACATACCAGAATCCCCCATTGTATCGTGAAATCTGCGTAATTTAGAAGGAGATCTGCCATGGCTCTACCAGGCAGTTTTTAGTCAACCTGGTGTTCGCTCTCGTCACTTGAAGAAGTCTCTCATTCTTGAGCAAAAAATGCATCGGGAGCCATAGCTTCATCCTGCAATGGTAAATCAAACCTATCATCTACGAGTCCCCAAACTTACCATTAGAACTATAATGCAATTGAAGCAACAGGGAAAAATAAAGAAATGGCATTACCCCAGTTTTGAAGTTCTTCAGCATCAATGACCTTAGGTGTCGTCGTTTTATCCTCTTTCAAAGATGGTAGATCTAGAGGGAAGCTATCCCTTGTCTCTGTGTACAAAAAGGTTACCATTAAAACTGGAAATCAATTGAGACCAAGAAAAAAAAAATTAAAGAAATTTGCATTACCCACTCCTCAAGTTCTTCTTTACCGTCCATGATCGAGGGCTGAAAGATGTTTTCAAGACAAATAAATTGAGAGTCAAATACAAAGTCATGAGTGGACAAAAGATGATCGATGGTCGCGCAAGAGGTTCTCAGTCGTGCTAGAAAGAAAAGCTCTGAACTTGTATTTCACTTGTGAATGAGATAATACAATAAATTATGGGAAGGAGACCCCTATATATACAAGCACATGACAAACCGTCTCCGTAGATCTCTAATCGATCTTAGAACTCCACATGCCGTCGCTTCTTGTCAACCCACTTATTCATACACTTGGAGGCCTTATGTAGACACACCCATGCTAAGTCGGCTCGATCTTGCAAATCATTGGCGAATTTGTACACAGGCGGGCTACTTGGAATTCCACATGAACTCGATCAGCTCGATTAGTAGCCCCCAATTCATTAGCTCCACAATATATTTTAATTATTATGATTATTTATAACGTAACGGTATTTTCAGCAGGAGAAGGAAGACTCATGCAATTCTTAGGCTGCTGCGAGACTCTTCGACATAGTCAAGAAACGCATGTCGTTACCCATTTGGTCCAACTCCCGATATCCAAAATTTATGACGGCCAATTCAAAAAACCTCTTGAGCAGATAAAAGTATTTCTCACCCTAAAATCAAAATAATCATTTACAGTTAGATTGGATCGAAAAATAAAGAAACAAAGACTAAGCTCATGCACATACTGGAATCCCCCACTATATCGTGAAATATGCGTACTCTAGAATGAGATCTACCGTGGCTCTACCGGATAGTTCTTGGTCAACCTCTTGGTGTTCTCTCTCGTCACTTGAAGAAGTCCCTCGTTCTTGAGCAAAAAAAAGTGTCGGGAGCTATAGCTTCATCCTATAATGGTAAATCAAACACATCCTCTATGAGTCCCCAAACTTACCATTAGAACTGTAATGCAATTGAAGCAACAGGAAAAAATAAAGAAATGGGCATTACCCCAGTTTTGAAGTTCTTCAGCATCGATGACCTTAGGTGTCGTCGTTTTCTCCTCTTCCAAAGATGGTAAATCTAGAGGGAAGCTGTCCCTCGTCTCTATATACATAAGGTTACCATTAAAACTGGAAAACAATTGAGATCAAGAAAAAAAAAATTAAAGAAACTTGCATTACCCCACTCCTCAAGTTCTTCTTCACCGTCCACGACCGAGAGCTAAAAGATATTTTTGAGACAAATAAATTGAGAGTCAAACACAAAGTCAAGTCATGAGTGGACAGAAGATGATCGACGGTCGCGCAAGAGGTTCTCCAATGATGATCGACAGTCACGCTAGAGAAAAAAGCTCTGAACTTGTATTTCACTTGTAAATGAGATAATACAATGAATGATGGGGAGGAAACCCCTATATATACAAGTACAAGACAAACCATCTCCGTAGATCTTTCATCGATCTAATAGTGGAGATCGCATCTCCCCAACTACTATCTACCCGCATATATTGCATAATTGTACGATTACCGTATCGCCCGCCCCAAAAGTGTTCTAGAACACTCGAGGAAACCCTAACACTTGGGGATACAAGCCGAGGGTCGCTTGTTCTAAGGATGGGTCACGGCCGTCGTTTAGAACCCTCTTGGATCGTGCTTTCCTTCGGCCATAACATTCTCCCCCACCTAATAAGGCGATGTCCTCCTCGCGTCTTCAGCATGGAAATCATCAATTTCCTTCTTGAACTACCAAAGACCCTCCGTAGGTTCCTAGCTAGCTTCACTCTCTTGAAGACCCTTCCATTGGACCAAGTATTCCTGCTTTGGCGAATAGTACCGCTTCCATATGACTCGATCCGCCATTATATATTCAACTTATAAATCATATGAGGTTTTTGCCCTAAGTGCGCCCGTTGCGACTCCCCTCAATCCAGACCTTCCTCGCCTACCTGGAGAGGCTTAAGCATACTCACATGGAAAATCGGATGTACCTTTAGTTTTGGTGACAACTCCAGCTTGTATGCGACCTTTTCGACCCATTGTAGCACACAAAATGGCCCACACATCAACCCTTTATGCACATCCTTATATTGGAGAACTGTGTGTAGCTTGGCTAACACTAAGTCCCCAACTTAGAACTCCACATCCCATCGCTTATTGTCGGCCCACTTATTCATATGCTTGGAGGCCTTATGTAAACACACCCGTGCTAAGTCGGCTTGCTCTTGCCAATCCTTGGCGAACTTGTTCGCAAGTGGGCTACTTGGAATTCCATGTGAACTCAATGAGCTTGATTAGTAGCCCCCAATTCATCGACTCTACAATACATTTTAATTATTATAATTATTTATAATGCTATGGTATTTTAAGCAGGAAGACTCACTATAATTCTTGGGCTACTCCCCCAATAACCCAACGCAATTGCGCTTGGGGTTTGTGGTTGTTGCCCAGTCAAGATCTCGAATGGACTCTAGCCGATTGACTCGCTCCGCTGCAAATTATAGGAGAAATGTACATCAATCAACTTTGCTCAATTCGCTTGCGTTGTGCTCACATAATGTCGGAGATAAATCTCCAAGAGTGCATTAACCCGCTCTATCTAACCGTTGGTTTGGGGATGCAAGCTCGTAGAGAGGTTTAATTCCGACCCAACAGCTTGAAGAGTTCGGACTAGAAATGCCTCGTGAACCGTGGATCACAATCACTCACAATCGTTTGTAGAACTCCCCAGTACTTAACCACGCGCTTCATGAACAACTTGGCCGCCTCCTTGACTGGACAATCCTTTGTTGCAAGCACGAAGATCGCATATTTGGAGAACCGATCCACCACGACCATGAGAATCCGACACCCTTCGGACTTCAACAAATTTACGATAAAGTCCATGGAAACACTTTCCCATGGACGAGTTGGAATGGGAAGCAGCTCCAAGAGCTCGGCGACGAACGTTGCTTCAGCTTGTCTTGTTGTCATACAAGACACATCTTCACATAAGTTTCAACTTCATCCTACATCTGAGGCCAATAATACTAATCTTTGATGAGGGCCAATGTACGGTGGATCCCTGACTTGCCCACTTCGAATCATGGCACTCGTGCAATATCTTTTTCCTCAGCTTCCTATGGAAAGGCACATACAATCGCCTCCCTTTGGTGTAGAGAAAGTCATCATCACACCAAATTTGTCGGGTCTTGCCTTCCCATGCATACCCAATAAGGGCTTAAGCTCTTTGGTCATGCTTAAGCCCTTCCCTAATGCGATCGATCCACAAACAACTCGGTCGACTCACTGTGCTTGCCAGCTCCATCTTTCGACTTAGTGTGTTAGCCTTCCCAGGCTTGTACTCTAACACATAATCGAACTCCGTTAGAAACTCCTGCCATCGAGCTTGCTTCAGACTCAGCTTCTTTTGAGTTTGGAAGTAACCCATGGCCACGTTGTCCGTCCTCACGACGAACCTAGATCCCAGAAGATAATGCCTCCATGTCCAAAGGCAATAGACCACCACGGTCATCTCCTTCTCCTGGACGGTATACCAACAATCAGTATCATTCAACTTTCAGGACTCAAATGCCACCGGATGTCCACCCTGTGTGAGAACACCTTTAGAAGGGGGTTTGCTAGGCTCTGTAACCCTCATTTTCTTTTTCCTTCAGTTCTATGTTTCAAAGCAATAATTGAACAAAGGTATAGGGTATTGGTATTAATCCAGAAAGGAGCTTTATGAAGGAGCTTTGGTAGGTGACAAGTGACGTTTCCTATTTCATATTCCAGGTTTGGGATGTGATGCTGCAACGGTTGTCAATATTCTTGCCCATCGGAATGTCACAAAGCGCGCTCTTATTCAGCAGGAATATCGCACCATGTATTCTGGTGACCTTTTGAAACGCTTAGAATCGGAACTGACTGGCAAATTAGAGGTCTCAATTCTTCTCTCTCTTTCATAGTTCGTTCTGCACTTTTAGACACAATTTTACCCTTTTTTTATCTTTTCGTTTGTAGAGAGCTATTCTGCTTCATGATCCTGTGTTTTGTTTTGTCCATTTCCTTTTCCCAGACGGCTGTTTTTATGTGGATGCATGACCCAACCAGACGAAATGCCATGGTTGTGAGGCAGGCCTTCACGGCATCATCAAAGTAATATATTCTCGAACTTCATCTCAGATACAGATGTTTAAGCAACACTGCTATTCCAAGTTTGGGGTTCATCTCAAGCATGACATTGAGAAACAAACCTCCGGGGACCATAAGAAGGTGAGAGCTCTTCCCTTTTCGTAGTTCTCTTCTGTTTTTAGCTCTTGGTCTGCATAGTTAGCCTTAGGGAAACCGCACTTGATCTCACAGAAATCATTACGGTTTTGATTTCTTAGTTGAGGACTTCTTTTTGACACGTTCTGTTCTAAACCCTACCCACCTTTTTATTTCTTTCCAAGATTTTGTTCATGCATGCTGGTGTAAGGATGTTCCCGAGGTAGGTCATGTTAATGAGAACCTCTACGTTCAGATTGCATCAAGAAGCTTCTCTATTAATTTTTGCTTCAAACATGTTTAATGCGAAGCTATTTGCCAACTTTTAAATTTGTGTCTACTCAATAAAAAAGATGCATAGGGAATGTAATGATCTAAATTTTGTACTAGCTCTTGGAATCTTTATGCAAATAGGGACAAGCATCTATCAATCTAGATGAGTCACCAGTTTCTGAACCTTAAGGCTTTCCGCAGCTTCTGCTTAAATATGTTGGTACACCGAAGGCTTTGAAGTCGATAGGATTGCTGCAGAACAGGATGCAAATGCTCTTTTTAAAGCTGGGGAGAAGCGGCTGGGGACCGATGAGAAGACTTTTATCCAGATATTTAGTGAGAGAAGCAGGGCACCATTGGCTGCTATTAATTCTGCTTATCATAACATGTACGGCAATTCGTTAAAGAAGGTGAGTTTTCTTCAGATATACTAACATATTTCCTCCGTCGTTTATTTTGTTAAACAAGATGCCTAACCAGAACATGAACCGAATCAGGCCATGAAGAGCGAAACATCAGGATATTTTGAGCATGGTATCTTGACAATCTTACAGTGCTTTCAGAACACTACCATGTATTTTTTTGCAAAGGTAACTTTCTTCGATATCATTTCAGGCCTAACCCTTGCTTGCCCTTGCTTGCTTGGCTGCTGCTAAAAGTTTGTAGTCCAGCGGAGTCGCATTCTTCATGCACACGTGCTTTACTTTGCAGGTATTACACAAGGCGATGAAAGGTCTGGGGACCAATGACACGACGCTGATAAGGGTGATCGTGACGAGGACTGAAATCGACATGCAGTATATAAAAACAGAATACCATAAGAAGTACAAGAAGACTCTAAACGACGCAGTTCACTCCGAAACATCAGGCCACTATAGGACTTTCCTGCTTTCGCTTCTTGGCCCCAACCACTAGGATCATCGTCCATAAAAAGTTAGTCTCGGTCAGAAGTTTGGTGTGCTCATTTTCTTTCAGCTGGATGAACTTGTACTTGGGGGAATGGGTTTGGTCAAAAGTATATTTTGGTGGAAGTGAAAAAGGAAAATTGCCTCGGTTTGTAAATTTCTCTCCGAGAATTGTACCGCTGCCCCCGGCGTACTTAGCGTACCCTTTATAAGGATAATGCCAGTGTGTTACGAGACCCCTTAATTCTTGAAAGGATCTTGGTGGGACAATGTGATATAACACGAGTGCAATCAATTTTCAAGGTACTAATTGTGCAAAATATGAATACAATCAATGTATTGAAAATTGTAAAATTTCTTTGGTTGATTGCTTAACAAGTGTTCTAAGACACTCAATTAACAAACTCTTTAAAATTTTGAATTTTCATTCATCCTATTAATCATCAAATGAATTTCATAAATCACTTAATTACACCGTACAGTTGAGGGAGCTAGCTCGGTTTCTCGAGCGATAGGTGCCGGCAATCTTGGTTCCAAATCTTGGACAAAATTGCCCAAAAAGGTCAAAACCGCTTCAAAAAGAAGGTTTATTGTTGTAGGGATAATTCTTACGAACGGTATTTGAAATTTGGCTAAATGTGTAATGTGATATCTGAACTTTTGGTAAATTTTCAATCAAGTTTGTGTACTATATAAAAATGTGCAATGCTATCCTTCTATTGATTTAAGTCCACAAAATTTGTTGATTTGGATATAGATTTAGCGGATTTTGGTTTATGTTGACACGATCAATATGAAACGAGTCATGGTCGGAATCGGCTCGGTATTATTCAAAATTGACTTCGTCTAATTGAATAGACGGTGCTGACCCAATTGACGTGCCAACTTTCATTGCCTTATTTTAGTATAAATTATCTATATTTTATTTTTTATTTTTTAGACAACAATACCAATGTCTACAGAAAACTGAAATTGTCATTACTTGCTATTGTATCTTGGGGAGAGTATTGAATTTATAGGATTTCCCATTTAATATGCCAAAGGGTGGATGATATGGATAAATTGATTTCGTCACCCCTAAGAAAAAAAAAAGTTCCTATTTTGTGGATTTTTTTTCTAAAATAACCTTGTTGAGTTTAAATAATTATATTAAACTATTAAACACATCAAATTCAAGAAAAATGAATTTATATTTAAATTTCACTGAAATATGCCCACGCTTTGATGTGGAAAAACATTTTCGATTATTAGACTTTATCGATATTCGTTTATAAGTTATTATATCATAATAACAGACAATTCTTCAGTCATATTAATGTCAATTTTTTAAGGTTGCATTCAAAAGCTTTGCACGTCGATTTAAAGGACAACGTGTTTATTATGGCTAAATACAAGCAAAAAAGAAATAATTGTGTACAGAAAACAGTTAAGACCATACTAATTGCTTTCGATGAAAAAAGTCAGTTTCACTAGGTATATTATAGATTAAAGATTGTGCATAATCCAGTAATTCTGGCCTTCGAAGTGAGAGAGAGAGAGAGAATCTGAGTAATTATTATACCATAAGCGCTGTATTGAGATGAGGTCTAATGGGAATCTTTTAGAGAAAATGACATAAATAATCTCAAATTTTTTATTTAATGTACAATACAATTCCCAAACTTTTAATGTACCCAATGTGGTCCCTAAATTATTAGTAAATGCTCAATTTAATTCCAATGTTATATGAAATGTCCAATGCTATTCTTCTATTAATTCAAGTAAATGAAATTGGCTAACAGGACTTCCAATTTTTTAAATTTAAACGGACGGCCAACATTAAAACAAAAAACAAAAACAAAAAAAGGGTCACGCGTGAATTATTGAAGTAAGATATTCACCTTAAATCATGATATAACAATCCATGTCATCAAATAGTCGTGGACACGTTAGCTTGATTTTATTTCTCCTTTTTCTATAGTAGGTGGATAAAAAATTAAAAATCAAACTCATATACATCTTCAAATAACATCTAGTGATTCCTTTGAGCAAACGAGAGGATTACATCAGACGTTTACAAATAGTTCGGAATCATATTAAATAAATTAAAAATTAAAAGATGACATTGTACGTCTTATTTAAAATTCAAAAACCATTCGTGTCTTCCCATTTGTTAATTTAAGCACGGTGAATAACAGATATTTCGGGTACGAATTCAGTTAACCTCTTGAGAACGATAAATGCCATCGAATTCTTTGAACTTGGCTCAGAAAAAATATTTTTCTCGTTATTCGGCTGCCTTGGTGGGAAGTTCTATGGTGTAATCACAGCGTTCCTTCGGCCGCCAAATCATACCCGTCCATCTTCCTCCCAATATCCCATCGTACGGATGCATCGATCCTTGAAATACAATTTTGACATTTATAAATAGACGAAGAAATTACAAATGTAATAACTGTAAAATCGGTCTAAATTCTCATAAATAATAACATCACAATTTCTAAAAAGAAAAAGTCTATTAATCGAGTGATCAAATTCGAAAAAGCAGGGCAAGAATGCTTAATCCGACTTGGTTCTTACTTCGTTCATAACTCGTGATCATAAAAATTTCAACAAAATTTCAACAAAAAAAAGGTTCTTACTTCGTTCATAACTCGTGATCATATACATATATGTATGTATGTATTTAATTGAAATCTATTTATGGGGAGATTGATGTGTTTG
This sequence comes from Eucalyptus grandis x Eucalyptus urophylla, assembly GCA_028830015.1. NCBI lineage: Eukaryota > Viridiplantae > Streptophyta > Magnoliopsida > Myrtales > Myrtaceae > Eucalyptus > Eucalyptus grandis x Eucalyptus urophylla. The sequence goes on from CM054200.1 coordinate 7,025,526, forward strand.
CAAATTTCAAACATAATAAATGTCCAAAATCTTACTTATCTACCATGATAGGTAGGGATACTGTTGCTGATTCATTCCCTCATAAATTGACTAAAAAGATAATTATTTTTCATCAATTGTCATATACCAGTTTCGAGTAATTCTTCTTTTTAATTTTTGAATTTTTGTCAATGCCACGAACCCACACTTTGATTCTTGTTTAACACGAAGATCCCGACATAATCGCATATATATATATGAAATCATGAATTTTCTCATGTGATTAGGTGAAGCTTAAGGTGATAGTTCCTACTTTTGACTTTCAATCAGCAAACCACGGCCGGTTCAGGCGTGCAGGCGAACGGGTCCCGCAAGCAGACGCGAAAAGACGGCACGGGTCTCGCCGCTGGCGATCGAACGGCCAGCAAGTGGCGGACCGAGTAACTTTCCCCCCGGGGTCGTCCGCACGCGGTCGTCTCGCGTTCCCGACAAGAGCTCGTCTGGAGCTCGTTCGTAGAACGGGACAAAAGAACTCGGTCGTCATAATCATTGCCTCTCTCCCACTTCGGCTCACCCAACTCGCTCCCCCAACTCACCACCCTCCCCTTCCCTTACCTTCTACGCCTCTCTCTCTCTGCGCGCTTATATATCGCGCGATCCCGTCGCCACCCACCAGCAAACTCCCCCACCAGGCTCCAGCACAGAGGTGGAGAGCAGCGGCGGAGGGACATGGAGCCCAGCCGGAGGGTCGCCGGCCGCGAGAGGAGAGGACAGGCGGCGGAGGAGATGGCGGTGCATAGCCGGGTGAGGAAGATCAAGCGGGAGTCGGACAGGGTCGTCGACTGGTGGCCCGACCCCCTCGAGACCAGACCTCATCTCCGGGAGATCGCCCCGTCGCCTCTCGGGCTATCCGGCGCGGCCATCGCCGTCGGCGATTCGTAGGACTGACGGTGGAGATCTCTCTCCCCTTTCCCCGTGTCGTTGAGTTTTTTGGTAGGTGTTGATTGAGATCGGAGATGCTGTAAATACCTTGTCTTTGCCGAATACACGACAGCTTTAATTTCTCAAAATCACAATTCTCTATCCTCGGATCGGCTCGGACCGAACCACAGAAAAACAATATCGGGTTAATTTCACTTGGAAAATTCGTGGCCTTTCGCGATTTGACTACATCTTCTCGATTAGGCTCGAGAAGTCAACATACGAAACTGACTTCCACGATCGTTTCAAATGGTCCTATTCCAATCCGCTCGACGATACTATTGGGTCGACGCTAACGTGCGGAACGCACTTCAACGCACGTTAGTTCGGACAAGCAATCACCTCAGACTTATCTTCCAAGTCGTATTCTCGGTATCGGCGCGGAACCCGATCTAAATCGGAGCGGGCTACTTGTGGTTGGAATAACTAGATGGTTTTCCATACGAGTTTTGCTTTCGAATTTGACGAAAACGAGTTTCATAAAATCGAAGCTCCTCATGTAGTCGAAACAAAAACCGAAGATCGGCCCAGCAAAAATCCATCGATCGGGGTGCTCTTATGGGCTTTTCAACGAGTCCACCGACTCCGTGCCGTCGGGTCTTCAAGATCGACACGGAAGCGACGAGGGAGGGGATGATGCGGTCGCTATAAATATGCACTCCTCCCTCTCGCTCTTGGTCAGTCGCTCGCTCGTCGGGTCGGTTTAAACCGTTTTGGAGAAAACCCAAGAGGAGGAGACCCAAAAGCAAGCTCAGCCCAACACTCAAATTCTCTTTGCCTTCTCCCCCAGGGTAAAAAGACCCTTTGCTTTTGGGACCTGAAAAATCTGCGGGAGGAGGAGGAGGAGGAAGAGGGGGGAGTTGCCATATCGGGATACAGGATCGTGGGCGGTGGTCCTTGGTACTTCCCGGGATTTGTGCAGAGGAGGGTTCTTGAGGTAATCACCATCGCTTTCGCCGCCCCACCATCGGTCGAACGTTTTCCGCGAACTGGGGGGTCTCGTTCATTTCCCCCTTGCGGGGCGTTAGAATCCGGAATCGCGACGCGATTTCCTCACGTCTTTCGTGTTCCGGTCGTCCTGCCCGCGAGGTGTTTGCTGGTTTGTCTGTGAAGTTTTCTTCTTCTCTTTTTTTAATGGCTAGCTTTTTCCTCGGCCTCTTTTAGGAGATTCGTGGCTATAGGCCTGCATCGTGTTGATTGCTTGGCGGATGAATATTGGGGAGCGATGCGATTTTTATTGCGATTGCGATCTCTGTGTGTTTTTCCTTGTTTTACTTTCTGGGCGATGGGTTGTGATTCTGATCTCATCAGCTTTTACTTGGCATTTTCGAGCTTTTTGATCGTTTTCATTCCTGTTTACAGCATCGAAGGGATTTGGACCGAAATTTTTTGATCCTCCGATCCTACTTCGTGTTCGTTCAATCCGCTCGCACTCGAGTTGGCTTCGTCAGGTAGTATACTTTGGAATCGGGATTCGTTGAGGACTATGAATCACCATGCCAGAAACAATAGAAGACCTAGGATGCCTGCTCAGAGTGCCCGTCAAGAATGGGTTCCCAGAGGGTCTGTACCAAATGGTCCACCTGCAAACCCTCCGGCACCAGCCAACTTGAATCCCAGTTTCGATGATGGAAATTTTCCTTCTGATAGTGGGCACGCATCGAGTTTTCGTGCTTTTCCTCCCGATAGTGGGCATAGAGGGAACTTGCGCGGAAACAATGGGTTTGCAAATCACAGTTCTGGTCCCAGGGGTAATCACGGTCCAAGAGGCCACCCTGCTCGACCTTTGAATCAGAGAAGGGAGAAGGAAAAAGCCGAGTTCAGTGGAGATAGAGTGTCCAATGACCCGAATTTGCCTCAGCTAGTGCAAGAAATTCAGGAGAAGCTGATGAAGGGTACCGTGGAGTGCATGATATGCTACGACATGGTCCGGAGGTCTGCACCCATTTGGTCTTGCTCCAGCTGCTACTCCATTTTTCATCTCAATTGCATCAAGAAGTGGGCTCGGGCACCCACTTCAGTCGATCTTTCTGCCGAGAAGAATCAGGGTGGCAATTGGCGTTGTCCTGGATGTCAGCATGTGCAACTGACGTCATCAAAGGAGATTCGATACATGTGCTTTTGCGGAAAAAGGACAGATCCTCCGTCAGATTTATATTTGACACCACATTCATGTGGAGAACCTTGTGGGAAGCCATTGGAAAAGGACATCTTGCAGCCTGGTGAGAAGGAGGAGGATTTTTGCCCCCATCTTTGTGTCTTGCAATGTCATCCTGGTCCATGCCCTCCTTGCAAGGCATTTGCCCCTCCACGGCTGTGCCCTTGTGGGAAGGAAACAATTACAACTCGATGCTCTGATCGCAGGTCTGTTCTTACTTGTGGCAAGTGTTGCGATAAGCTTCTCGAGTGCGGGCGTCATCGCTGTAAGCAAATTTGCCATGTGGGTCCATGTGATCCTTGCCAAGTATTATTGAATGCTTCATGCTTCTGCAGAAAGAATATAGAGGTTGTTCTTTGCGGAGACATGGCCATGAAGGGAGAAGTTGACGTGGAAAGTGGAGTTTTTTCTTGCAATTCAACTTGTGAAAAATTGCTTAGTTGTGGTAATCACATGTGCGACAAATTCTGCCATCCGGGTCCTTGTGGGGAGTGCGACTTATTGCCTGGCAGGATTAAAACGTGCTATTGTGGAAAAATGAATTTGATGGATGAAAGACAGAATTGTCTGGACCCCATTCCGACTTGCTCACAAGTTTGTGACAAGTTACTCCCTTGCGAGACACACTTTTGTGCGGAAATGTGTCATGCAGGGATTTGTCCTCCTTGTCCGGAGAACGTTGCCCAAAAATGTCGTTGTGGCTTGACTTCTCGTACTGTTGAATGCCACAGAACGAGGGAGGAGATATTCACTTGTGATAAACCATGCGGACGGAAGAAAAACTGTGGTAGGCATCGCTGTAGCGAGCGTTGCTGCCCTTTGTCAAATTCTAGCAACCTTCCTCTTGGTGATTGGGACCCTCATCTGTGCTCCATGGTTTGTGGCAAGAAGCTTAGATGCGGGCAGCATTCATGTGAATCACTTTGTCACAGTGGCCATTGCCCTCCTTGCCTCGAAACGATCTTCACTGATTTAACTTGTGCATGCGGTAGAACTTCGATTCCTCCTCCTCTGCCTTGTGGCACTCCCCCACCTTCATGTCAGCTCCCGTGCTTGATTCCTCAACCTTGTGGGCATTCATCCACCCACAGCTGTCACTTTGGAGACTGCCCTCCCTGTTCAGTCCCAGTGGCAAAAGAGTGCATTGGTGGACATGTGGTTCTTAGGAACATACCATGTGGGTCCAAAGACATCAGATGTAACAAAACCTGTGGTAAGACCAGGCAGTGTGGTTTGCATGCCTGTGGTCGGACTTGTCACCCACTACCTTGCGATTCCGACAACTCCGCCAGTGAAACAAGTCTCAAAGTTTCATGTGGACAGGTATGTGGTGCTCCTAGAAGAGATTGCAGACACACTTGCAAAGCACCTTGTCACCCTTCAGCTTCATGTCCTGATGCGAGATGTGACTCCCCTGTCACAATCACTTGTTCTTGTGGACGGATAACAGCAAGTGTACCTTGTGATGCCGGTGGGGCCAATGGCAATTTTAGCACCGACACCGTTTTTGAAGCTTCCATAATGCAAAAGTTGCCTGTGCCACTTCAACCCGTAGAAGCTACTGGGAAGAGAATTCCACTTGGGCAGAGGAAGCTGGTGTGCGATGATGACTGTGCTAAAGTAGAGCGCAAGCGGGTTCTTGCAGATGCTTTTGACATCAATCCACCAAATTTGGAAACCCTTCATTTTGGGGAGCATTCTTACTTGTCAGAATCAGTTGTGGATCTCTTCAGGCGTGATTCTAAGTGGGTGTTAGCTGTTGAGGAGAGATGCAAGTTTTTAGTTCTTGGCAAGGGCAGAGGAAGTGCCACTAGCCTCAAAGTTCATGTTTTCTGTCCAATGCTGAAGGAAAAAAGAGATGGAGTGAGGCTTATTGCTGAGAGGTGGAAGCTTGTGGTCAGCGCAGCTGGTTGGGAGCCAAAACGTTTTGTTGTGCTCCACGCCACGTCGAAGTCTAAAGTACCAGCTCGTGTGCTCGGAGGTAGGGGCTCTATAACCTCAAACGTGCCCCACCCACCCACATTTGACCCGTTGGTTGACATGGACCCTAGGCTTGTTGTTTCTTTCCTCGACTTGCCTAGGGAGGCAGATATAAGTGCTCTGGTCCTGAGATTTGGTGGGGAATGTGAGTTAGTCTGGTTGAATGATAAGAATGCACTGGCCGTGTTCAGTGACCCCGCTCGTGCTGCAACTGCTTTGAGGAGGTTGGACCATGGCACAGCTTATTATGGGGCTGTTGTGCTTCAGAACGGAAGTGCTGCATCATCATTGACCATGCCCAATGCATGGGGAGGAGCTGGTCCGGCCAAGGAAGGAGCTTCAATTGGAGCTATAAAGGGCAATCCATGGAAGAGGGCTGTCGTGCAGGAGGTTTCCGATTGGAAGGAAGATTCATGGGGTGGTGAGGGGTGGTCTATTGATTCCCAGAGCTCCATCTTGAAAGAGAAAGAAGCTCCTATATCTGCTTCTGTTAATCGCTGGAGTGTCTTGGATTCTGAAAACGCCACGAGCTCCTCTGCTCCTTTAGTCGGAAAGGAGATCAATTCGATTAAATTTGAAGATCAGGTTGTGGTAGGACCAGAATCGAAGGCTGGCGGGTCTAGTTCAGAAGGAACGCAAGGACTAGTTTCCAGTGGAGTGGAGGCCACCGAAGTAGTTGATGACTGGGAGGAGGCTTGTGAATGAGGTGTTAACATTTCAGCTTTGTGGATCAGGAGCACCTATTGACTGGTCGACGTTCTTGAACCGCCTTTTTTTTTTGGCTTTGGATTTTCAGGTAGATCAACCTTTGGTAATGGGGCTTCGACAGTTATCGTTTTGATATATAGACAAGATAGAAGAATGTTCTTTGCCATTTTTTTTCCTGGAAAGGGACGTTCATGCTTCCGCAAGTAATATCGTGTTGTATCGAAGCGAGTTGCTTCAGATCTTGCCTCTTGATTCTATAGCTTTCTGTTTCCCTCAATTTGTTCAAGCATATGAACACGTGTAGTTTGCAAAATTAGTCCAGTAATCACAAAGATTTGCAACTCTCTCTGCTAAGTGATGTGATTTAAAGGGACTCGATCGCTGGGGAAAATGCTGCTGAGAGTCCGAATGTGGAAAAATTAGATTGAATAAGACTTGAGTGGTGAACACTTGAAAGAATTCCATTCCAAGGTTAAGTAAATCGGTTCACGAAATTGGTATATTTAGTAACATGGTATTCCGAATGTTTAATTCTTGGCGAGGGGGATTAAAGAAATTTTTAGTATTTCAGGTTAGAGAATGCTGTCCTTTCATTACGACGGAAATTCTGGCGAGGGGGAGTAAAGAATTTTTTAGCATTTCAGGTTAAAGAATGCTGTCCCTTCATTATGACAGAGATTATATAAATGCAAGTTGGTGATGATAACATAACACAGGAGACCGTAGCGTCGCGGCTCTCCATGTTTCGATCAATCTGGCACTACGTTTTGTTTTTTGCACTCTCTCTCTCTCTCTCTCTCTCTCTCTCCCCCCGTGTGTTTTTATTTTTTATTCCGCTTCAGAATATCGAAAAAAAAAAAGCAGCAAGAAGGGTTTAAAGGTCAAGCAATCCAAATGGAAGAGCATGTGAAAATCTTAGGACTTGGACTTGAAATGAACCCATTGTGCTTCGAGGATTTCTTTTTCAGACAAAAATGGCCGTCTTTGTCATTCCGGCTTTCCCTCTCAGACTCGAGAAAAACTCCAAAATAAGAACATCTCTGCAGTCTCTAGTGTGTTGTGTTCCTCTCTTTGTTAATATCAGCCAAAGCTTCGAATCTACAAGAAGCACAAAGGCTATAGTTATCCATCTCGTGAGTCTCTCTCTCTCTCTCTCTCTCTCTCTCTCAAAAAACTTGGTTTTCTCAGTTGGACAGTTGTTGGCTTGATAGCTGGCCATTCTCATCTGCCTGATCTCTCACATGAGAGTTCACTCCTCTCTTTTCTTGACTAATATCCAATTTATAGTTAATGTCAAGTTCACTCTCTATCTCTTTACAACAAGCTCGGTTTAGTCATGGATCCTACGCTGAACCATGGGACTTTCTCTTGTCAGCCTCAGGTAAAGTTCCAGTCCTTTTGAGATACAGTTAAATGTCTATAAAATCGCAGATGATTGTCGGATTATGGCTTTTGAGGTGTGGCATCAACCAAATTTATTGTTTGTGGTGCTTATTCCGGCAAGTAGTTCCGACTCCGTCATAAGATTATCACTGTTTCCTGGAAGAGGGACCAACTGGTGAAATCAACTATTCTAATACTCGTGGTGTAAACCCAATGGCTGTCGTTCTTTTTCACTTCTCTAGCTTATTTGTTTCAAGTCTGTCCTGCATATGATCTGTATAACTTCAGCCTCAGATGTGCACGCAGTTTATTTCTTTCTTTTGGTTTGATCAGCATCTTTATATATCCAAATCTATTGCAGCTATTTGTGTTGGCTCTTGCATTTATGTTTTTGATACCTTTTTCCATGGGAGTATTGGTTACACATGCAGAAAGAAACATGGAAGCATGTGGCCCTCTTATCGTTTCAGACCCTGGGAGTAGTCTATGGCCATTTGAGCACTGCACCTTTGTATGTTTTTGGAACGATCCCCCAAGAGGATTTCAAGTCAGATGAGATTCCATATCAGTTCCTCTCCTTCATCTTCTGGACGATCACTATCATTTCCTTGCTGAAGTATGCCTTAATAGTCTTGATAGCCGATGATGATGGAGAGGGTAAGAGATTACTTCCTTCTTTGAGCATGGGGACGGTTTTTACAGTGGATTTTGCAGAGCGCTGATATGGCTTGCAAATTCTCGCAGGTGGTACATTCGCTTTATACTCGCTATTGTGTAGGCATGCGAAAGTGGGTCTGCTTCCAAATGATCAACTTACAGACGAGACTGTGCATTTGGTGGAGACCTCATCTAAGATGAAGTGGCAATCAAAGGCCAGAAGGGCTCTCGAGAAGCACCGATTTAGTCACTACTTGATGCTGTTCTTGGCTCTGTTTGGTTCCTGTATGATTATCAACGATGGAGTGCTTACCCCCGCAATATCTGGTTCCGAAATCAATCTTGTTAATTTTCCCATATCCTTTTGACTTTTGAGATTATTTCAGTTGACTTGAATAAGTTAGTTATTTCTTCATCCTCTGTTTGAACCAGTGCTGTCAGCTTCTAAGGGGATCAAGCGGTCATTGTCGGAGATTGTCAATTCATGTAAGATTTACAAGATATATCCAGTTGTAAAATGACAAGGAAATAATGATTCGGATTTGACCAACTTCTCATGTTTCTTGGTATTTGGTTCTTACCAGCTTCCTCTTTGAACACCTCTCGAGATTCCATAACAAAGGCCTTGGATAAATGTGAGTGTATAGTCATTCTCAATAACAAAACTGGGTTGCGTTTAAATATCTTGCTGTATTGTATTCTCTTTCTTGTTTTCACTCTTGATCTACAATACAAACCAAATAATTTCAACTGCCCCGAGCACCAATCTCTGTTAATATTCTCCTTTTTGATTTGTAATGTGTGATTGGTCACCAAATGCTGTTTGCACTAAGGCAGAATGTAGCGGTAATGCTTGTTCTTGAAACAGCATTTAAATACTTAGATCTGTTTGTTTGACATTTATCCTGTATTCTCCTTTTGTGTCCCAGATGTTCCGGTCCCTTCTGCATGCATCATACAGATAGTCCTTTTCATGCTGCAGCAATATGGAACTGATAAAATAGGGTTCCTGTTTGCGCCAATCATCACCATTTGGCTCTTATTTATTGGTGGGGTAGGTTTATATAATATCTTGCACTTTAACCCTAATATTCTTCATGCCATATCCCCGGCATACATGTACAGTTTCGTGAGAAATATCAATAAGCATAGTTGGAGATCTTTGGGAAGCATTCTCCTTTGCATAGCAGGTTGGTGTGACCAACCATTTCTTCTCCCTCCCACTTCTTAGCCACTACGAGGAACGTTATGGTTAGCCTGTGAAAATGTTGACCGCTTTCTCTGCTGGTGTGCGATTTTGACAGGATCAGAAGCGATGTTTGCGAACCTAGGTCACTTTTCAAAGACGTCAATTAAGGTTGCTTCGTAGAGAGCTCAAGCTCTGGTAATTTCCTTTACTCCATGCCAAAGACTGACAGATGACTTTCTTGGATTCTGTCTCTCTGCAGATAACCTTTGTGTGCTGCATTTATCCGGTTCTTCTCGTATCCTATGCGGGTCAAGCTGCATTCATATCCAAAAACTGGCACATTGTCCCAGAGTTCAATCATCTCAGTAGCTCTATGCCGGGTAGGTACTAATACAATCATGGCGTCTTTCTCGTTTTCCTCCTCCTTTTTAGTGTCTTCCAACCCTGCCTTCTTTTTCAAATCCCTGATTACTTAGAAGGCTTAACTGCATGTCCAGATCATACTCGGCATGCCTTCGTGGTGTTATCTCTGTTCGCTTCAGCGGTCGGGAGCCAAGCATCAATAACGGCCAGCTTCTCAATCATAAACCAGCTCCTGGCCCTTAAATGCTTTCCCCAGGTGAAAGTGGTGCACACGTCGGAAAAGATACATGGACAGGTCTACATCGCAGACCTCAATTGGCTGTTGATGATCCTAAGCCTCTCAGTGACGATCGGTTTACACAAAGTCGGCCCAATTGGATACGCGACAGGTTCGATTCCTTGAGAGCAACATGTATATACATCTATAAATTTTTGGGTTCTGAAGGGTTACGATTTACCTTATTCTATCTGTAAGGCTAAATGGATGTTGGTATGTTCGATGCATTGCTTGGTAAGTACTTAGTTTTATCTACTTATCTAGAAAGATACGCGAATAGACAACATATAATGTAGGACTTAGGACACTCATCTCTGTTTTTTAATGAGAAACTGGGTCAAATTTCTGCAGGAATGGCCATTGTTTCAGGAATGCTTGTAACAACCTGCCTGATGTCACTTGTGATCTCTGTGTACTGGGAAAAGAGCCTATTCATATCTGCGTGTTTCCTGATATTCTTTGGCTTCATCGAAGCCATGTACCTATCAGCGTGTATCTGGAACTTCCACCTAGGGGCGTGGTACCTCGTCATGCTCTCTGTGCTGTTCTTGACCATCATGCTCGTGTGGCATTACGGATCGATGAAGGAGTATGAGTTCAATCTAGAGAACAAGGTCTCGTTTGAGTGGCTCACCAACTTCGGTGCGGGGCTCGGGATCTCCAGGGTCCCTGGGATCGGCTTCATTTACACGGACATAGTGACTGGGGTCCCGGCATTCTTCTCGCACTTCATCGCGAATCTTCCCGCATTCCACCAGGTTCTCATCTTCGTGTCCTTCAAGCCTCAGCCGCTGCCTTATGTGCCCAGCGACCAGCGGTTCCTCATTAATAGGGTCGGCCACAAGGACTACAGGATCTACCGGTGCATTGTGCGATATGGATACTGCGACCGCACCAGGGACACAGATGATTTCGAGGAGCAGATCATCCATTCCATCGGGGAATTCATTTCCCTGGAGGAGAAAGACTTCGAGTCCATCACTTTTGAGGAAGGTAAGATGACCATCGGCGGGAAGCCGGGCTCGGATGGGAGAGTGGCATATGCCCTCATCCCGGTTAACAACTCCATGTCCACTGCGTCCTCAAGCCGGACCAGCGAGGAAAACATGACCGTTTCTTACCACCCTGGGTCAGAAAAAGGTCCTAGTACTAATGCCCCAGTGAGGAGGAAGAAGGTCCGGTTCGTATTGCCTCCAGAGAGTCCTAAAATGCAAGCATTCGTGCGGGACGAGTTGCAACAACTAGTCGACGCCAGGGAGAGCGGCACTGCATACATCCTCGGCCAGTCCCATATAGTGGCGCGTCAAGGCTCCAACTTTTTCAAGCGGCTCGTGATCATGGTCTACGTTCTCCTGGATAGAAACTCCCGGGAGCCTCCGGTCGCGCTGAACATCCCCCACGCCGCGCTCATTGAGGTCGGGATGGTGTACACGATATAATCAAGAATCGAGGCAGTCCTGGAATTTGGGCTTCGATTTTGTGCATATATATTTGATGAGAAATGAAGGACGTTGTTATGTTTCACAGGGTCACCTTCAGTCCACTATAGCATCGTCATCAGTATAATTTCCATATGTAATGGCCAAAATAACGGTTGACGTTTGAAGCGTCATCCTATACTTTCACTTTCCTTTCAAGGGTTAGTTTCGAACTCTCTTCAACTTTTTCCTGGTCGCCACACCGTCTTACATTCAACAGTAGTAGGTTTGATTTTTGAGAATTGAGAGGAGGAAACAAGCAACTTCTGAAGCAACGACAGGGCTGTCGTTCGTTCCCCGGATCGCCAGCGACGGGAACTTCTTATCCTGTAATTGGTTTAGGACATGGTATTCCACGATCAGTCTGAAAATATGTTTGGTTCAGTATTGCCACAGCACTTTGGAGCTTCAAGTCCTTAAGCGACGGGAACTTCTTATCCTGTAATTGGTTTAGGACATGGTATTCCACGATCAGTCTTCAAATATGTTTGGTTCAGTATTGCCACAGCACTTTAGGGCTTCAAGTCCTTAAGCAAATGCAATTGGCGTTAAGCAAATATTGTGGAGAGTATTAGGAAAATGTAAAGACATTTCCAAAGGCCTAGACCATTGGCCCAAGATAGGTTTAGAGGTACTTTGGAGTGCTGCATTTCTGCAAAGCCTATATGATTTTTTTTCTCTAACCTTACCCTTATTCAACTTTTATAATTCTGCAAATGTTGCCTCCTCAAGCAACCTCGTTTAGGCTGCCAACAAGGCGTAATTTGGCTACCAGCCAGTTACGCCCGATTCTGACCCAAGCGACACTTGAGGTCGGCGACCACAAGTGTTGGCTCGGTGGTGCAACCCAAACAACTCTTGAGGTTACACAACCTTAGGCGAGGCTAGCCACCAGCTAAGTTCCTTCGGTAAATATTTTAGGAGTTTCCTTCAAAAAGAACTAGCAAAAAATTTTACAAAGTGTAGTTTTTTCTAAATGGTATTTAAGTCAATATTGTTTCCCAATGTGTTCTTAAAATACACTCCACCAAACATTGGTTGTATTTCAAAAACTTTCCATTAAAGCCGAAGCAAACGCACTCTTAATGCTAAAAACTTAGGATCTGTTTAGTAACGCTTTTATTCGAGAGAACGATTTCTTTTCAGAAATTGTCTTTTTTTATTTCTATTTTTCGGAATAATTTTTTAGTAAAAAACCGCATTTAATAGTTATACAAAATTTCTATTCTCGAAATGGAAAAAGAACAGGAATACATTTGATATAGTTCACAATTTTTTTTGTAACATAAAATTTCTTTTAATATTTTAATAATTTTTTAAGATTTTTTCTTCTTCTTTTTTAAATTCTTCCTTGCCAATGAGCAATGGCGGCGATGATGGCTGCAATAGCCAGCAGCTCATGGTCAATCGGCCAGTGACTACAACAACGGCCCGCAGTCGGTCGATTGGCAAAGGCAACAACAATCGACAGCAGGCGACAAGCAGCCAGACAACAGCGGGCAGCGGTAGGGGCCAAGGAGGAATAAAAGCAAAAAAGAAAAGAAAAAATAACTTATTTCTTGAAATTATTATATTTTTTCTACTTATTGTTTCTATTTCAAATATATTATCGACTACTTTTCTATTCCAAATAATATAAAAATTAATTGACGTTACCAAACGGATTTCTATCCTTATTTTATTTCGGAAAATAGAAAAACAAAAATGTAAGAACATTAACAAACATGCCTTTATTCTACATAAACTATTATTATTATTATTATTTGGATGGACCTATAAGAGATGGTAATTGACGATCGGTTTTTAATACCAGTTACCCATTTCACTGTCAAGATGACTAGTCACTTGCTAAAGTCAAAATTATTCAAGATCAGAACTATGATAAATTAGAAGAAAATCCATCTGATGTTCCTTAGAAGTATTACCAACATAGTACACCTTTTGCATAACCAGGCGTGAGATTCGAGAGATCCGCTTTACTTACATGACACACGTGTAAAAGGCACGAAAATGTTCGGATAATGGAATTGGGCGGCGCCCGCCATGTCTCCCACCATACAGAGGATTCGAAAAGGGCAAAATCGGTAATTCGGATTCTCCCCCTCGTGGAAAACGCAAGAGAAAAAGAAGACGAAAAGCTCCCCCCATCCACTGCCTTTTGCGATCGATTTTTAGGCTTTCCTATTATCTTTCTTTTTTTTATCCAATTAATCATTTGATGGCGGCATAGTTTCCATGGAATCACCACGTAATGTCCATCTTATTTTACTCCTCATCACACCCCACCGCTGCTCAAAATCCCAACATCCATTTCTTTTCTCCTCCCGCCCACGCGCGGGCCTATGTCGCCTGCCACGGACTATCACATATAATGACAACCATTATCACATGTTCGAGAGTTAATTCCAAGACCTATTTAGGTTCTTCATTTACTCTTAATTGAACATTTACAACGAACTATCACATATAATGACAACCATTTGTTACAACCATTATGAAATATTAACACAATAAAAGTATACTATGTAATTTCAAACTACACACTCATCATTAAACAATATCGCACGAAAACATAAATAAGAAAAACACAAAAACTTGTTTCGAATCCCAAGTGCCAAGTTCCCGATTTTACTTAAAATTTGAAACCTATCTGTCAAAACAAGTTGCTATTGGTGTGATACTCATATTTCCGATTCTATCTTAGAAACATGCTTATCCTTAAGGCACGAGATCTTATAACAGCCGTTGTTCTTATCAATCGACCCCCTCGATCCCATAAATAAGATAAAAACAAATCGTTACATCAAGTGGTGGCCTAACTAGACAATTAAGAAAACACCGACGACGCACATATCCCCTAGCTTACCATCCAAGTAGTAATCATATCGCAATCGATATCACACATATCCCCTAGCTTACCATCCAAGTAGTAATCATATCGCAATCGATATCGTGCATGCATTTGTGGAAAACATTGAATTCGATTGGGGTCGGAGGGGGGGAGAGGAGGAGGCGGAGTGGGGCGTCTGGATGGAGACGTAGGGGCCGACTCGTCGTTTCCCCCCTTCACCTACGATTCAACTCCTGTTTTTTTTTTTTTTTTGTGCCCTCTTTTCGAAGGTTTTTTTTGTCCGTTTTCGCATGAGGCTTAGAAGCCGTCCGAAAACATCCCCACGTCGCGTGGATCACAATCGCAACGCACCCTATCGCCCACATCATCTTTTTCCTTTTCTGTCTCCATCGGCCAATCAATGGCCGGCATCCATTTTTAAATCCATCGGTCTCACGACAAGCACCCCCTCGTCCTTTCTCCGAAGATTCCCATCTAGCCACCCCGGCCCGATCCAATTGGGTCGAACATCAACCGTCGATGGAATGGGATGGGATCAACGGTAACCGCATCGTCCGACGATTATCTTACTTGAGGCTATTGATAGAGATATGGGTCCTCACAAGGAAATTCGAGTTATCAATAATAATGATTTAGAGTTTCCGATTTGTAAAGGCATCATTGCTGTCACGGCATATTACACCAATCCAAACGAGGGATAATAGTCTAACATATCCTAACACAATTATATAGTAGTCAATTTAGTTCTACACATTTTAATTGTATCAATATGATCCTAAATATTTTAATGATTTATTAATTCAATTTTAAACCTTTCAATCGTGTCAATTTAATCATTATTTTTTTACGATTTGCTAATTTAGTCCCTAAGCCGATATGATTATATCGGCAAATCGTCAAAATATTTGAACTAAATTGACAAATTATTGATATATTTAGGACTAAATTCGCATAAAAAAAGTTTTAAGACTAAATTATCAGATTGTCAAAGTATTTAGGATTGAATTGATATAATTGAAATATTTGAAACTGGTTATAATAAGTTTATGGCTTTTTAGAAAATTATCCATCCGAATGAAGCCGCCTCTCATTGAGATCTTTCAACAGCGTCCATCTCGCCACGATAACCGCACAACATTCGAAAAAAGATATTTCGGCTCAATTCATTTTAAATATACAAACAAACAAATCATCTCATTCACGTTGCCAGCAGCGAAGTGCCACGGGTCGCTGTCCCCCCTACCCCCACATTTAATTGGGCGACCCGTGCCTTTCCCTTTCGAGGTGGCTACAAAGCCCTTCGCAAGTTGTGGGAAAAGAGAAGGTGCGCAGAACCAGCCCGTCGATAGGAACATGTGTTCCAGAGCCATTTTTTTCTGCATAATTCCAAGACACGTCGCCGTCCGACACTCCCTTCACTTTTAAATTTTCCTTGCCCAAGTGAAAAACAAGGAAGCACGTGCAATTTGTGAAAGCCTGCGGGGGGTGTGGGGTGTTGCTTGCACGTTCTCTCTCGAGCCTCTCCCCAAGAAATCGAGGGATCCTTCCCTCCTCCTCCTCCCGGTCGCCCTTGTCGTGCACAAGATCTTTTCTTCCTTTTGCACCCGAATCTTCAAATTGAAAATTGACCAGAAATTACGATTCCGTAGACCATCTTCGAATTGAATTCAAGCCAACCATGTCGCGGAGAGTCCCGATTCGGGTCAATTTTAGGAGTCCCGAGTATTTTCCTTTACTCAGACTCCCAATAATTAAACCTAGTACCCAAGAAGCACACCCTTAAAATGAAACGCCGGTCGTCCCTCCTCGCCCGTTTTCTTAATCATTGAGAAAGGATGTAAGATTTAATGGCGATTTTCTCTCCGCCCATAATTTTAGCTCGGACAAACCTTAAGTCTACCGCTCTTTAATCGGTTTTCGCGCTACAGTCGATTGATATTTGGAGAGTTTTCGAGTCAAAAACCCAAGAATTAGTAATCTTTTTCGGGAATCAACCCTCTCGATGGTCACCAGACTTCGAAATTAAGTAACGAATATTCACAAATATAGCCAAGTGAGGAGAGAGAGAGAGAGAGAGAGAGAGAGAGAGAGTTTAAATTGAACTAGTCAAAGAAGGTTCCTTCATTAGTTCTCGAACAGCAATTTCACTGCCCGAAGCATCCTAAAGGGGACATTGAAAAAGAAAAAAGAAACAGAGAGCGCCCGAATTTGCGACCCGAAGTCCGCCCTATATGTACAAAAACTCATCGCGAAGCGAATCTCGACCCGACCCGTACTTGATTTTTCCCGGGCGGGCCCGTTCTGCGTGCGCCCGCCTCGACTTCCGGGTTTTCCAGCGGTAAAATACTTTGCCTCAACCCGACCCGCGTTCTTCCACCTCACAAGGATCCCGCCGGATCTTTACCGCCGGCTATGAAAGGGTGGTTCAGCAGCTCCGCCACCGACCACCGCTTGCTCGACTCCTTCTGCAGGCAGCACTCGACGAAGCTCCGGAACTCCTCCGACGACCCGTCCGGCGACTTCGGCGGCTCCCCGAAGCAGATCGCGCACATCAGCGTCGCCCAGTCGGGCCTCTGGCCGGGACCCAACAGCGGGAAGTGACCCAGATAGAGCTCCAGCAGCGTCAGCCCCAGGCTCCAGATGTCGCCGGCGTAGCCGTCGTAGTTGCCGCCGTAGCTGTCCGGGTCGAACCGCTCGGGGCTCATGTACGCGCACGTGCCGACGTAGGAGTTGCACGCGTCGAGGGTCCGGCACATGATCTTGCTCACCCCGAAGTCGGCAATCTTGACCTCCATCGCCGAGTTCACGAGCAGGTTCGACGGCTTGATGTCGCGGTGGATGATCTTGAGGGAGTGGAGGTAGTGGAGCCCGTTCAGCACGTGGCGGGCGACGGCGGCGAGTTGCTTCTCCGAGAAGGTCCCGGAGGCCTCCAGGAGCGTCTGGAGGCTGCCGGCGTCCATGTTCTCCATCAGGATCGCGATGTCGCCGTTCGGCTTCTCGAAGATGCCGTGGCACCGGACCACGTGCGGCGAGTCCGTGCGGCGGAGGATCTCCATCTCGCGGAGGACCTGGCGGCGGACGGTGGCGTCGCAGCCGGCGTGGACGACCTTGAGGGCGTAGACGGCGGAGGTGCGCCGGTGGCGGACCTTGTAGACGGTGCCGCCGTTCCCGTGGCCGAGGACGCCGAGGCTCTCGAGGTCGGACAGGGAGGTCGCGGCGGTGGCGGTGGCGGTGGCGGTGGCGGTGGCGGAGGAGGCGGCGGCGGCGGCGGAGGGAGGGAGGGGGAGGGAGAGGGGCGGCGGGAAGAGCGGGCGGCGGTTGGGGAGATCCGTCAGCGGGAGGCGGAGGTTGAGCTGCCGGCGTTCGCGGACGAGTGCCATCAGAGGGAAGGAGGGAGGGAGAGAGAGAGCGAGAGCGGAGAGATAAGATCGATGAGTGGAGTGAATTTATGGTGGCGGATTCCGGGAGGGCAAGTGGAGAGAGAAAAGCACGTGGGACGATTAAAAAAAATGAAAAGAAATCATTTAGTAAAAGGCCATTTGAAAGTGATGTTGATATATGGAAGGAAGCTGGGTGGAAATGGGATTAACGCCATTCATTTTTAGTTTTTCGAGGATGATTGAATATTATATATTATTATTATTATTATTACGATTTAATGGGATTCCGTATTTTTTTTCAATAATGCTTTGTTTTCTTCCTAATAAACTAATGGCATGTGACCCCATATGGCCAACTACTCCCAAAAACGAAAGTGACCTAGCAGAATCCAACATCATCAACAAGTTAAGATGACAGTTTCTTTGTCAAAACCATGTGCCCATGCATCTAACTCCCAAAATTCGATAATTAATTAAGTGGAGTGTATACATGATATATATATATAATCGTGGCAGTTGATGGGTGTTGTGAACGCGATACTGAGGTGACAAACATGGGTATAAATTACATAATTCGTAAAAAACAAATAAAAAAATATAAACTTTTTTATGCATCCATGAATTAGGGGTCCATGCATAAAAAACTCTACCTTTTAAAGAGTCATATTCAATAATCCTTTGGAACCAATGCTCTGTTACAACCATTAATCTCCTTAAATTTTTCTCGTCGGTATTTATCATGAACATAGACTTCCCTCTTTTCAAGTAATAAAGCACAAATTACTTAAATTTTGAATTAAAAAATGAGAAAATGTCATTGTTGTAAGAAAATAACAAGTAAATTTATAAAATTGCCTAAGTAGAGTTACCCAACATAGATAAGTAACTTGAGAACATGTACCAAACTAGATTGCCAACTTATTGCTTCCAACTCATGGTATCCCCTTCTTAACTTCTCTCGGGTCCCAGGCTTTAATGTGCATTTTTTTATTCTTTTAATCTTATTAATATAATAGCCTGACAAAAAAAAACTGATTAATATAATAGATATTATATATTGGATAAGATTAGATATTTGCCTATATTTTACTTTGGTATCAAGCCAAAACCGTGACCCGCACGCCGCCCTCGTTTTCCCACTGCTTCAAATTAAATAATAATATGGTTGGCGATGCCGTCCGATCCATCTCGGGTGTGGGACATCAACGCCCACCAACCGTCATTTAACAATCCCTTCCCCCAAATCATTGAGGAGATTAGCAGCTGGAAAATAGAGAAGATGAAAAAGAATTATAATTTAATCAGCGCGATTATGAAACCCAGGGACCACCTAGGCTAATTATGACAAAATTATCTAAAAAGTCATAAATTTATTGCGTTTTTGTTAATTCAATTATAAATCTTTTAATTATGTCAATTTAGTCATAAATATCTTTAAATTTGACATGGATACTAATCATCTCAAGTGACATGGTGGCTTTGATATGGATATAATATTATAATATTTTTTTGAATTTTCTCATTCTTTCTTCAATTTTCCTCATTTTTTTTAAATATTTTTTCCTTTTCTTTTTCTCTCTATCAAGTATCATCAACCCTCGTTGATGGCCAACGAAGGTCATCGCTCTCGGACAAGGGACGCCCATGCTTAGGTTAGTGAGGATTGCCCATCCGAGCGAGGGCAGTCCACACTCGCCCAAGCAAGGGCTCTCCTCTTCAAGCAAGGCACAAGCATCCCTTGTCCAAAGCTAATGGCATCAACAACCAATGATGGCCAACAGAGGGAAAAGGGAAAAAGAAAAGAAGAGAAAAGGAAAAAAAATCCTAAATAAATAATTGAAATAGTAAAATATTACTAAAGATTATCCACATCAATGTGGATTGTCCCGCGTAGGATGACCAATATCCAGTTAGTAATTTCCAATTAAAATTAGTCTGATTGACTCCATTGACAAAATATAAAAATGTTTAAAATTCAATAAACACAATTAAGAGACTTAGGCTGAATTAGTAAAAGTGCAACAAGTTTATAGCTTTTTGAACAATTTCTTGATTACAATGTCAAGAAATTTGTAGCTTAGGGACTAGAGGCTGCATATTCAAATATAATCGATTTGGTGCAAACTACTCCAGGTTACGCTTTCTAGATTATAAGAAATGAAATTATGATCAGAAATATATTTATTGACTAATCCAAAGCATTTCATAAAGTAGGCTTTTGTCCCCACCCATTCACATTCGTTTTCATATTAATTAACAAAACGACAATTAACGCAATTATTTAGTTCAATTCGACTTGCTATGTTGGTCACATGAGGCATTAATCTAGTTTCGACTGGTGCTAATTATTCTTAATCCATTCTATGACGAGCACAACACGAGACTTTTCTCATTATAACGTTGGTGGGTTTAGTTCCTTCTCACGTTGCATGGTATGATCCTAACTATAGGTTATGGGACGAGATTTCAAGGTGTGAATTATAGTGCTTTGCGTTGTCTCTCTTACTTCAACAGCTAACTCTCCGGGAGTGGTTTCCTTACAAGTCTGCATCAAAACACGACTTAAATAATCAGATAACTTTTAGCAAAAAATAAAAAAATATTAATCAGATAAGGATGATTGAACCCCATTGGTATTTAATGGTGTAGGCCCCGATCTCATCCACTTGACGTGGGTTATGGTGCCATTTCCATACGGACCAACTTCACGACTTTGTCTCTATAAAGAAAACGAAAACAAAATCGAAAACTTTAAGATTTTGTCACTAGAATCTGCCATGTGGAGTCAGAGGAATGGTAGCTTGAATCTTTCAAAATAATAAGGATAAGCAATACAGGCCAAACCGCTCGAATAGGACTGGCTAATTCTTAACGGTTCTTGAAGGCACTGGTTCGATTTCCAATTCCATAAAATTGGAACCGATCATTTTTTATGGAAATTGAATTGATGAATTTTTATTTATTTTTGACACAAAAATTCTTTTCATTCCCATTTCACCCGTCCTACTCTATTATCTCCTCTTTTCCCCGTTCCAAGGGTATTATTTGTAAATAAACTAATTTCATTGAATCATCTAGGAATTGGATCAAATCGGTGTTTGATGTCAAAAATTAGGAACTAACTCTTCTAATTTGGGTCCCAATTTCTAGGTGAGATCAAACGGACCCGAACCGATCGCTCCTAAAAATCATCGCCACTGTTCATACGCCTCCCATATTTAATTAAGGATTAATAGGTAAAAAAAAAAGAAAAAGAAAAAGAAAAATCGTCTGAAAGGAGCAAAAGGCCCATGAGCATCGCGACCCCCTCCACGTCATTCCTCGTACGGCGAGGCTAGAACTCATCGTGTCCCTGTCCTGCTGACGCCAGCGGAGCTCCTTCACATCGTCATTCGCGACGTACAGCATGACGTAATCGATCTTGGCTCTTCGGTTAGTAGGGAGAGCGTCTCTTTTTTGGGGGTTTACAAGTCGAGCTTTTTTGCAAGCAAAAAGCAAGCACGCAAGCGACCGACACGTGGCTGTGAAACCTGCCTGGCAACCGACGTTGCTGCAGCGAAGCCAGGGGAGGCGACGTCACGGGTGACGTCGATGTCGCGTCCCTCGTCATGCGTGACGTCAGACCTCACTTCGTTACCTTGGGATTGACGTCTCGAGTCCTGCGAAGTTGACGGGGGAGAAGACTTCAGCTTGACGGAGATGCTATTGGCTCACCGACACCGACTGTTCGTCTTGCGGACAGGAGCTATTTGCGTTCCGACCACTTTGGTGAAGCTCGAATTGGATCGAATTGGATCGAATTGGATTGGATTGGATTGGACTGGATTGGACTGGACGACGAAATATAAAATTCATCGAAACTCTTTCTTCAATTTCTTTATCATAGGAGAAGGATTTTGCAGCGGCTCTAAATAATAAATATCACCAGTAACCTAGTAGGGGATGAAATTAATCACTTTACTTCTTTTGAACAGAATTATACATACATCAATTATCCTGAAATTTATTCGACGATAGAGCTTACAAATACAACAACTACAACAAAACTAAACATACATAAGTTACGTTAGAGTTTAATTGATGATAAAACCCAAGAATGTAAAGATGCAATGCTGAGATTTAATCAACTATGAAGTAATTAGGATAAATAGCAATGATACATGCCATAATTTAATCGATGATGTGATTTTAAAAGCTGCAACTACCATTAAGGGTGTGCAAAATACCCGAAAACTGTCGAACCGCCCGAAACCAGACCGGAACCGCTCGGAACCGGCGGTTCTTGAGGGAACCGGTTCGGTTCCCGGTTCCAATTTTTCGGAACTGGTGGATACTAGTCCGGTTCCCGGTTCCATGGGCGGATCCGCCCACCCGGACCGGACCGGAACCTTTTTAATATTAAAAAAAAATTACTAAAAGAAATCTTAGATTAGATCTCATCTCTTCACTCTCTTCGTCTTCAGTTCTCTCTCTCTTTGTCTATTCCTCGGTTCCTCCTAATCTTATCGCCATTTCGATTCCTTCCCGAGCGTTAACACCACCGTCGTTGCGCTGCGGTTCGCCCCCTCGCGTCGGCTGCCACCCGCCATAGCCTCGGAAAATTGTTTTGCGATTGCTCTATGTTAAAAACCCGACCATAGACCTCCTCCCCTCCTTCCCAATTCATAGACCCGACCGTTCTATGTTAAAAACCAAAATTGTTTCAAGTCAAGATCGGTTCCATAGATCCACCCGGGAACCGGACCGGATCAGCGGTCCGGTTCCCGGGTGGATCCATGCAACAAACGGGTGGATCTCGATTCCAATTTTTCGGAACCGGTCATTAGCGGGCGATTCCCGGTTCTAGGTCGGGAACCGTCCGCCCGGACCATGCACACCCCTAACTATCATGCACGAAAGCGAAAATAATTGAAAGAGCGACATGTTTATTTGTTTGTGCTCGAAATAAGACTATTTAAAACTTATAATTGACAATTATCAATGGAGGTTATAAAGGGAGATTAAAAACATTTACCATATGATTTTATCAATGATTCCATTGACTTCATTACCTTGATGAATTCTTCAACTTCGTTACTTCCACTCCGTTGGAGATTATTTCTTTAATGGTTGCATCCAAAATTATTGACTCCACTTTTTGTTGATTCCCTTAAGCTGTCAATTTTTTAAATTGTCAGTATTCTATTTAAATGATCAAATTCTACTCTTATCAACTAAGTCTATCACATATCGATAATAAAAAAAAATTAATCATTTTTTGTGCAAACACTACTCATGTTAACTTTGGAGGCTATGCTCATTACCTCATAAATGGATCCTCCGCTGATGCACGCGTGTATCTGTGAGGATCGGTCGAGCTAGAAGATTCAAATTCCTCGTGATGTGAAACAAGTAATCGGTTAATTATACGAGCCTAAAAGTAAAAGACTTCTTTTCTTTTTTAGAAGCTAGCATAATGAATAGGTCGTGCATTAGTCGTTAGAGGTGATTATTAGACCGGCCCGATGCAAATGCTGAGCTTGAGACAACATAGCGCAAGACTTGCTTTGTCATGTACATGAACCCACTAACTTGATTTCTAGTCAACGGGGTCGTCCACGGGTTTTAGTTTTTTTTTTTTTTTTTAATTTCTGATGGGCGACCTAGGTAGATGCATTCAAATGATAGCCGAACAAAGAACAGAGAAGTTCATAAAGTGGGCTCCACCATCGTACGGATTTGTTCATTTTCTACAGAACTAACCATATGACAATTATTAAAGTGTCAATTGTGTTCCGACTTGCCACGTTTATTATGCTGAAGCAAGGACAATACCACTGTCGAGGCATTTATCTTACTCCTAACTAGCTACCATCAATTCGATAACATGTAGTGATGATTTTAATTACAAGGGAAAATTATAGTAAATGTTCATGAATCTTGATTAAATGTGCAATGATATTTTTGAGCTTTTAGTTTATTTAATATGATTCTCATGTTATTCCTTAATGTTCAATTCAGCTTTAGACTTTTAATATGTAATCTAATAGTTGAATCTTTCAATTTATCTAATCCAGTTCCTAAACCTTTTATAATAAAAGTATATCTTTATTATTATTTAAGGTTGGGTGATAAATCTCGGTTCTTGGAAAGAGAGTTTCTGTCAGGTTCACACTTTGAGCCTTTCTAAAGTAATGTTGGGTAAACTAGTGTGAACCTCTCAACTCGTATTAAAGATTGAAACCGGACAAACCCCACGGATGACGCCAGCTCCTTTACTCGTCATGGATGACGTCAGCTTGGGGTTACTAGTTCCCTTAGAAGTGATGTCCAATCCCTGTGAAGTTGATGGGGCCGGAAAAGACCTTATGATGAGGGGAAAATAAAAAAGTTGTGATAAGCTCCAAGACTCCTAAAGTCCGTTGAGTGGCCAGGGGTTTAATTTGAATTCAATAGGTCATGCGTTCCCATCATCTCGATGTCGCTAAACCTGTTCAAATGGGTTCAACTTCGAACATTATGTTTGTTTGAATGGGTCACTTTTAATTTTACGGACCAATCATAATGAGTTTTAAAACTATGGAAGCCAAAATACACATAGATCCATTTACAGCCCATTTTACCCATTTCCAATAAATAGCTTGTTTTAGTTCTTCCCTCTTCTTTTTTACTCACTCATTAGGCAACTCGTGATCTCACTTCTTAGACACTTTGCTCTCTCCTCCTTTGCTTCCATGAATCTAATTCACTGCCACCTCCACTGCCTGTCGCCAACTTCGCCACCACCCTTCTCCAATGGCCAAGGCCCGGCGACCGATTAGAGAAAGAAGGGAACGGGAAATGAAAAGAAAGGAAAAAATTCGAAAAAAAAACATTAACAAATTGTTCACATTATTGTCCTCGGGCCACATAGAACAACTTGTATTTATGTCAGTAATTTCCAACCAAAATTGGCCAATAGACTCAATTAGCAAAATATGAAAATATTTAATATTCAATTGGCACAATTAAAATATTTAAGATGAATTGTTAAAAATGCAAGAGGTCTAAGATTTTTTGGACAATTTTCTCACTTTATAATATATACAAAAAATAGTGACTTCTATGGTATTATTATCATTACGATGTCTCCTCATTCGTAACTACAAAAATGTTGTAAGAAGTGATCCTTCTATGTGGGGATTTGACTTATGTTTTCGCGATGTAGTACAAAAAAAACCATCGTAAACCAAGGAATCGCACACAAGAGTATCATAGCAATTCCCCGCAAAGTTCTTTCTCCCTCTCGTTACTCCACCGCCATTAGATTCGCTAAGGCCGCTTCTTAGTGGGCTCTCCGGCCTCCCCTAGACGACCAAATGGGCCTGAAAAGGCCCATGATCTTCTTATTGGGCTTGGACAGACCAGGTGGCCCATTGGGCCCGACCAGCTTATGGAACTTCTCCTTCGACAACAAAACTAAAACCCTGCTAAGCGCCTGACAATCATGGAAATTCCTAATTCTAACCGTTGGAAATAAGAACGTGGATGAGAAGATCGAGAGATTTCAATATATTTCCATATACATAAAGGAGTACAATGATAACTCATTTATAAGGCTTAAACAGAGGAGATCAGAGAAAATCAAATCAGATACGTATAATCAAAATAAATATAAAAAAATCAGAGAAAAAATCCTAAATATCTCTAAAAAAATATTTTAATACAGCTATCAATGACCAACGTAAAGGAAAGAGGACAACAGCAGGAGAGAGTGTCCACATCGGAAAGAAAGGCCGGTGTCATCTTAGTATCTATCACGTCAATTCTCGAAGCTCTAAGATCAGCGCATCCCGTCTCGTGGGCCGACAATGTTGTGCGCACATATGGACATCGAGCCTAGCCCGCTAAGGTTTCGGGCCAGACTCATTCCGGTTAACCTTTCCAAACAAGATATGCCTCGACGGCGCCGGCTCACGACCGAAGCCACCTGCTCGAATCTGATTCGGCCTCGAAATGCCTAAAAAGCATTATATGTGTGGTCGGCCCGGCCTCGTGATCCGTCGTGCTCTCCCCAAACGGTTGTCTGCGCGTGAAAGGAGAGAATCGTCTCATGGGACCGGGGGCATAAATAGGCCACATGAAGGATAAGATTTGGAGCCACTTTTGGGCGATTCTTTTACCGAGATGAATGATGACGAGACCTCATTTCGACGGTTTTCTTCACGTATCCAGCACCGAATAACACAAATGACTACACGGTCGATGAGACGGGGGGCGCACCGGGGGCGATGCGCGCACAAATGAACCGAACTGCGCGCACTAAGTTCTAGGATTCTCTCTATCTCCAAGGATCTCACTGTGCTGATGATTAGGTTCCAATGTGCACGGCCAATCTCTTTTCATGGCCATTGTGCAACGAAAGTGAAAAGGAATCCTAAAAGCTGTCGCCATTGGTATTCTGTCCGTTTCTCTCTCTCTATATCTCTCTCGATCGCTAGCTTGTGAAGAGTCACTTTACCAACGGTACGAGCGTCATCCCTTAATTAAATCCTGCACTCACATGAAGGATATCGTCTTTGCCTTTCCATCCATCTCCACCGGGTTTTTGCTCACCCTCCTTCTTCTTCTTCTTCTGTGCCTG
This sequence comes from Eucalyptus grandis x Eucalyptus urophylla, assembly GCA_028830015.1. Lineage (NCBI taxonomy): Eukaryota > Viridiplantae > Streptophyta > Magnoliopsida > Myrtales > Myrtaceae > Eucalyptus > Eucalyptus grandis x Eucalyptus urophylla. The sequence continues at coordinate 7,051,512 of CM054200.1, forward strand.
AGCTAGAAGGTGCTCCAGCGCCCGGTCGATGTCGACGATGCATGACGGAGGCAGGATAAGGAGGGGAGGAAGACGGGGATCGGAGGAGGAGGAAGACGACGATGAGGTCATGCCGCGGGGACCGGGCTCCCCGAAGCGGTCGTGGAGGTCGTGCTTCGGGGTGATGTTGGGGAACGAGGGTTCTCGGCGGGGATCGGTCGCGAGATTGGAGTCCTATTATAGTTCTTCCTCTCCACTGCTGGGGTCTATCATTCATCCCGATGACTGGTAAATCTCGTTCTCTAGAAAAGCAGGAGCTCCATGACACGATTATGTTCTTGTGGTGTGTGATTTGCTCATATCGTATTGCCTATAAGACGAGTCTATCGAATGGTTTTTTGGTGCAAAGCTACATACTGCCGTCTCGATTGTGCTTGGTCGGAAATCGCCGCCGACGCAATCATTTTTTTAATGATATTTTAATTTTTGAAATTTTTTCTTTCTTTTTTCCCCTTTGAAAGGAAATGAAAATGAAAGGAAAATAATTTTTTTTATTTGTCCATATCGGGGTCAATCGCGCGACATTAGACAATCGGCATCCACATTAACGATTCAATCAAAATTGGCCGGATAAAGTGAATTAACACAATTATAAAATATTTATGACCAAATTGGTACAATTGTAATAAATTTAGATTAAAAAACCAATTATTAATGAAGAGTGGTCTCAATCAATGGTACAAACACGAGAAAAAGATTTGGGTATAACCTCGCCATGAGCATGATATTCTTGTGGTGTGTGATTTACTTAAATCACGTCGCTTATAAAACGTGTGTATATAATGGTTTTTTCATGCATAGCTACATATTGCTATTTGGATTGTGTTTAGGCTATTGTGGTTGCACAAAATGGTAGGACTATACTCGACTCTCTACAAAGGAGAAGAGACGAAATCGAATAGATTATCTCATTCCTGAATCTTTTGTATTTGTGCAAATTCAGTTGATCTGGTCAATCTTGGCCATAAATCGCTGGCATGAGGATTTTTAGATAAAATTTTAATAACATTTTGGATTTTTTTACAACTTCTTTTGTATTTTGTTTTTCCTTTCCTTTTTCCCTTCCTAAAGGAAATGAAAAAGAAAGAAAGGAATAAATTATTAAAAAAAATCAATTTTTTTTTTAATTTGTTCACATCAAAGCTAGTCATGCAAAAAGTTTAGAATTAAATTGATACAAATGCAATAGATTTAAATTTATTTTTAACATTTTCCCATATTTTAATGAAGAGCGGTCTGGTCAATGGTATAAACAGAGGAATTTTTTTTTGGAATAACCTTATCATGAGCATGATATCTTTAGGTGAAGATAGTTTTCTAAGAGTGATCTTTTGTGATATATCTAGCCGATCATACAGATATTTTTTTCCTTTTTGCCGACACGTAAATGATCTTCTGTTTTTAGAAACTTTTTATAGGAAAGAAGTATGGGCTCCACGTGAGTTCAACCTTGCGATTACCTTTACCCGTATCGTAATTCGTAAATTAAATTGATCGTAAATTATTTTTCTCGATTTTACTGAAAACCGAAGATGACGCGCCTTTTTGTCTTTTCCCTTTCACGAGCGGGCCATAGAAAGTAGCTTTCTACGGACATGCACGTGACGAGGTTTCTCCATTGGGGCCCAGCGCCCGACAATGTACGTGATGGTCCCACGCGAGAAATCATAATTTCGACAACTTCGTTCGAATCATATGTTTTGCGGATGTCGGGTAATTTTTATCTGAATAATATGGACCATGGAGATAATTTCCAAAGGTGAAAAATAAAAAAATAGAAACAATTAGATGATTTTCGATTCATGAGCTCAATTGGCGCCAAAAGCAGAGCCGCCATGCATATGCATACACGCCGGTGACGTCGTTGTGGGGAAATGATGCAGGCGGTACGTGCTGTGGACGCACTTCATCCTGCTGTGGGCGGTGTACTCCTCCTTCTTCACCCCTCTCGAGTTCGGCTTCTTCCGGGGGTTGCCGAAGAACCTCTTCCTCCTCGACATCGCCGGGCAGATCGCCTTCCTCATCGACATCGTGATCCACTTCTCCGTCGCCTACAAGGACTCCCGCTCTCACAAAATGGTCTACGATCGTTCCCAGATCGCCCTAAGGTCGGCTCAGCTCAGCTCGGCTTCCCTTCCCTTGGCTTTGTCGCTGTTCGATTCATGATCTTCGAATTTTGCTGGGTTTCGGTGTTTATTGAACATGGAGTAGTAGTGGGGTGTTCTTGACTCTTGTCGTGTCTGGCACTTCATGTTGTGCTTACTGCTTGTTGCTTTTTAAGGTACTTGAAGTCTCGATTTAGCGTCGATCTTCTGGGTTGTCTCCCCTGGGATGCTATTTTTAAGGTATTGATTCTGTTGCCCTTGTCCTCGCCGCCGTCGCCACGTTCTTCGATTCGCTTGTTCTTGGTTATTTCTGCCTATCTGATGGTGCAACGAGCATAGATTTTGTTCGCTAGGGAGAATGGTGAATGGTTTTGCTGCTGTGCTGCTGTTGTTGAGTTTCCTCTTCTTGGATCAGGCTTGCGGGCATAAGGAGCCGGTCAGGTACATGCTGTGGATTAGGCTAAGCCGGGCGCTCAGAGTGACGGAGTTCTTCGAGAAGCTGGAGAAGGACATTCGAATCAATTACCTCTTCACTAGGATAGTGAAACTTATCGTTGTCGAGCTCTACTGCACGCACACGGCGGCTTGCATCTTTTACTATCTCGCTACCACTATGCCTCATTCCAAGGAAAGATACACGTGGATCGGGAGCTTGAAGATGGGTGACTATAGCTACTCGGACTTCAGAGATATCGATCTTTGGACGCGTTATATCACGTCTCTCTATTTTGCCATCGTCACGATGGCGACTGTCGGTAAAGATCTTTCCTCCTGTTTTTCGGCAATATGACATGACTACTTGTTTGACAAGAGTTAGGGGTTTGAAAATACAAGGTGCATTATCACCTTGACAGTGTTAATCTCTGGATGAACCGGTTCTGTGATTTTCAAGAATAGGTAACTTCTCGACAATTTGGCTGCGCGCAAGTGCTAAATAGTTATTCTCAGCTAACTAGTTCAGATGGAAATGCCATTTTTCAAAAGAGGGAAGAAGATAAATTACTTACTTCGAATCGAGGTGAGAACCTTCTTTTATGGACTGATCCGGGTTCTGTTTTTCAGGCTATGGAGACATCCACGCAGTAAATGTCAGGGAGATGATATTCATAATGATTTATGTGTCTTTCGACATGATCCTCGGTGCTTACTTGCTTGGTAACATGACGGCATTGATAGTGAAAGGATCGAAGACGGAAAAGTATAGGGATAAAATGTCTGAACTCATCAGATACATGAATAGGAATAATCTTGGAAAGCAAATTAGCAATGAAGTCAAAAACCATTTGCGAATCCAGTATAGTCACCAGGACACTGGGGTCACCGCTCTTCAGGATATTCCAAACTCTATCCGCACAAAGGTATGACCATGTCTCAATGCATTCCATATTGCACTGGAAGATGAACACCATTTCACTCAATCTCATGTTTTGGCAATTTGATATGAGTCAGGTCGATGCGGTTATACACAGTTTCCTCGACATACAATTTCAGATATGTTTGACCCTCACAATTGAAAATATAGCAGCAAGTATAAAGTTGCAGCAAAAAGCAACGTAACCTTAAATGTGAAGTTGGGGACAAGCAAAATGAAGACTGTATAACCAATCTTTTTGCCTCGCTATTTTTCAGGATAGAAGATAGCTATGTGCCCTCACCCAGTCATACTTAGGATAAGGTTCTAAAGTGGATTTCTCATCATTGGTAAACAGCATGCCTATTTCTTGCCTTAACTAGATTGGTATTTGATATACGTATCGTTCAGCACTTAAAAAAATATATTGAGATGCTTTAGGAGTCGTTGTTCCTTCTCTTGAGATGAAGAGAATCAGGGTCAACCTTTACTTTAAGGTTGAACAAACAGACCGACAGGGCAAATGTCCAGCTGCATTTTCTGGCTAGCATCTCAATCTCATGTCAATTAGTATGTGTGATTTATAAGCCTAGAGATGGAAATAAGTCCATTGTTCAGACTTCCAATTAGTATGCAGCAGAAATAATTTGTCTACGAAGCATGTTTTATCCGGTCTCTATTCTTCTTTATCGAAAGCCTTTCATGAAAAGAATCAGCCAGTGCATCCTGTACTGCAGTCTCATTGTCTGTTTACATGGCTATAACTCATGAGAGACCAAATCGCTGTGTTTGATGTCGTTTGTAGTTATTAACTGTATAGCATTTGATATGTTGTCATGTATCAGTTGCATAATTTTCCTTGTTTGTGCTGTAAGTCAGTAAAATATATGTTTAATGACTAATCCTTTCTATGCTGCAGATCCAGCAAAAGTTGTATGAGCCAGACATTACTAAAGTCTCTCTTTTCAAGGGCTGTTCTCCAGGATTCATCAAGCAGATAGTAAGCCGATTTGTTAAACGTACTCAATTACGTTAATAAGCTAAAAGACGGTTCTGTCTGCTCTTTTTTGCTCACCATCTACTTAATATACAGTAGAAATAATAATATAACAGGAAGAAAACTTGATCATTTAAGCCTCTTCTTCACTCTTGTTTATCAGGCAGTGAGAGTGCATGAGGAACTTTTCCTCCCGAGAGAAGTGATCATAGAACAGGAAACTGTGGTTGACCAGCTATTCATCCTCTGTCATGGTTCTCTGGTATGACTTCCCTACCAGTGAATCTGCACCATCTACTTCATTCCTGTCCATCTCCATAAAGAACTGTTTGTATTTCCCTTTAACTAACTCAGCTATCTAAATATGGCGACAGTTCCTGAATCTTACACTTTAGTAAAATTGACTTAGTCTTGCGAAGATATACTTTCTTGAATGGAAATGAGCTTAGGATGACACCATTTCCAGTGAGGCAAGCCTCAATTGACTTGCACTGCGAATAATTTCTTGCATTTAGGCTTATTAATTGTCTGTATGTGTGGCAACTGAGCCAAGTTGAAGTATTGATACCACCAGAATGCATGTCCGGGGCATCACTGAGGTCAAGTCTAGATCCCTCACTGTTTGAAACTGGGACACTGTTCAAATGTCTGTGTATGCGATCAAACAGCGGAAAGAAGGAACTTTTAGCGTCATGATACATTTGCTATTTTGATTTTGTGATTTGTATGGACATCAAGTTAAAGTTTAGCACGGTAACCTTTGTGTTATCATGTTCAAATTGGATTAATTTGCTATGATCGATTGATTTGTTGGCAGGAAGGAATTCGGAAAGAAGACGATAAAGAGGAACTTGTCCAGATGGACTCGCCAAGTTGTAGCACGCTAGGAGCAATCCAACTGCTCTGTAATACCACTTTTCCTTATACTGTTCGTGCTAGTGAACTATGCAAGATCTTACGCCTCAGCCAACAATCCTTTACCGAGATCCTCGAGATACATTTTTCTGATGGACGCATTATCTTGAAGAACCTTATTGAGGTGATTCATGTGCCGATGCTCGACTCTTTCACCGGTCCAAGTTCCTATGATTAATCTGGCAAAAGAAAAAAATTAACAAAAAAAAACAGATTTACTCAATCACAACGTTTATGAAATTGACAGGGAAATGACCCGAGCGTCAGCAAGAAGCTGTTGGAATCGGATACCACATTTTATATCATGAAGCATGAGTCAGAGTTCACGACGAGGCTGAACTGTGCTGCCTATGATGGAGATCTACATCGCTTGAAGCATCTGGTAGCTGCTGGAGCGGATCCCGGCTTGACGGATTACAATAAGAAGTCGCCTTTGGTATGATTCCTCGATTGCTTGATCATCTTGGCATCTATAATCTGTATGAGTGTGGCTGAAAAATCCAATTCTTACAAGTATTAAGCTCCATCATGGGCCTCTTTCCTTTAAATCATGATTATGCAAGTGCTGAGGGGGAACGCAACATTTGGCATTCCTAGAAAAGATTATGGAGCCAGCTCCGTGAAACATACAATTTTCTTAGCACGCCGCCTGAAATTCTTCTTGTTTTCTACTAACAGCATGTTGCTGCTTCAAGGGGACATCAGGAAATCGTTTCTTTCCTAATCGAACAGCGTGTATGCATTGACAGTCCAGGTTAACCATTTCGTTCGTCATAATGGCTTGTATCTATATTATGCATTGCGTCTGCTTTTCATATTGACGGTGTCCTTCACATGCGATTAGTAAATCATTGCAGTTGCTTGCTGTCTAATCAGATGAATCTGGAAATACCCCACTGCTGGAAGCTATCAAGCACGGCCACGATCAGATCGTTCCTTTACTTGTCAAAGCAGGCGCTTCACTGATGATAGATGATGCTGGCAGTTTCCTCTGTACCGCCGTCGCAAGAAGGGACACAGATCTCTTGAAGAGGACTTTGGATAATGGAATCAACCCCAACGCGAAAAATTACGACTCCCGAACCCCACTTCATGTAGCTGCTTCTGAAGGGTCGTACTCGGTTGCAAATTTGCTTCTCAAAGCAGGAGCAAGCGTTTTAGCTAAGGACAGGTTCGAACCCGAATGCAATTCATTCAAAAGCAATTAGCTGCTAGTTAGAGGATTTTATCATCCCAGATGCATTCATATCTCGCCATAAGTAATCGATATCTTCATTCTTGTAGATGGGGAAGTACTCCACTCGATGAAAGCCGTCTAAGCGGAGACAAGAATCTCATCAAGCTGCTCGAAGATGCGCAGACTCTTCAAATCTCTGAAGTTGCTGACTCAAGCCATCTTCAAGGTGACTATTTCTCCTAATAAACCATAATATGCCAGGATACAGCCGGGGTACTGTACGAAAATATTGTATCATCTGCGGATTTATGATCGAATCCAAAAAGGATCGGACGAGTACCCGTTTCTTTCGCAATCTTCCACCTTTGATGGTCACAGGATGGCAATATCATCTACATAGTCCTTTTCTTTCTTAGGAGATGGCATTCTAGTTGCATATTACATCTTCATCGAGTCTTTTTCCCGTACCTGGGGCGGCTCAGCGTATGAAGAAGGCCATTTAGTTCAAGACCATCTTTGTAAACTACAAACAATCTTTCGTTGTGCGCAGCAGCTAGGTTGCAGAAGAGGAAATGCACCGTGTTTCCTTCCCACCCCTGGGACGCGAGGGACGAGAGAGGAAGGCAAGGGATCATACTATGGGTTCCGGAGACCCTGCAGGAGCTGATCGAGGAAGCGAAACAGCGGCTCGGCGTCGAAGCGGACTCGTGCATCTTAGCTGAAAACGGCGGCAAGGTAACCGACGTTGACATGATCAGTGATGGCCAGAATCTGTACCTGACGAGCAGCGGCGCGCGATGAACGGCAGCAGCACCAAGGCGGATGATGGTCGGCGCGTTTCCTGCTGTGGACTAGCTTGCTCGCAGTGGAAACTTCATCATTCCTCCTTTTTGTCATTGTATTAAGAACCATTGCTTGCTGAGTATATATGCTAGCTTTCTTACTTACTACGGGTGCATTTGGGTTAAACTTTATAAATGAGCTTTTGGTATAATTCAAATGCTGAAAATCAAAGCTATTTAAGAAGATGTATTTTGTGTTTGGTAAAATTTCTTTGCAAATGGACTTTGAGTTAAATATTTGTTTAGCAAAAAAAAACCTTTTGTAATAGGCTTTAGATATATTTTATCTATATACATATTTATTTATTTATTTATTTATTTATTTTAAAAATAAACCCAACCCTTTGCTGGATCGGCGAAGAGCTATGGCCGCCGGAAAGCTAGATCTGGCATTGACGACCATCAATTGAGGTTGCTCGAGGCTCGAGCAACCCTTGACAACCTCCAGTAACCCTCGACTGGGTCACGTGACCATTGCCGAAGGTTGCCCGATCTTAGGCTACCTTAATTGATTGCCGTTGGCACCAAATCTAACTCGCTGGCTATCATAGCTCTTTGTCGGTCTGGCAAAGGGTTGTCTCCTTTATTTAATAAAAAAAATTAACCTAGGGCAAAATTGAAAATTCAAAGAATTTGTGAGGATAGTTTTGAAAGGAAAAAAAATAGTTTTAGTATTTAGCAAAATGTTGAAAGTCCATGCTAATTTCTATTAGTATTGGGCTTTTAGTTTTTCCAATGTCAATATTTAGTCGAAAGCTCATTCAAAAGGATTGTTAAACAATCCAACTTTCCTTAAAAGTTTTGGAGGCTAAAAGTCCATTAGAAATGCCGCTGAATTAAATGCACGCTACATTCATGTCAAAAGCAACCATCCATTAGGAAATATACTTACCAGAGAGAAAAGAAATTTACTATAAACTTACGCAGATCATTATGTTTCAATCGAATATCATGAACCATATGACCCACAAAATTTATGATAGAAAAAATGGAAATTGCATTATATCAAGAAAAGCCACGGGAAGATGTGCATCGGGTAAATTACTACCATCGGCCAGGAAAAATTACGAATGCCGAAAAAAAGAAATTATGATCGGTTAAGTTGAATCAGTCCGTCTTTAAGAGAACTATCCAAGGACCTCTAAATTGCAAAACCGGTAAACCGAGTAGCGCATTCGTATCGAAAGTCAGATATAACCAATTTCTATTTATCACGTGAATTTCACATATGGATCTTCACAAGTAATATTCTAAAATATTATTACGAAGGTGTAATTAAATTCTAAAACTTTCAAAAAACGCAATCAAATCATGAAAATTTTCAAATTGGTGCAATTAAGTTGTTTTGTTAACTTCATCCAACTCAATTAACGAAAAATATTAATGTGATATTTTATTTATTATTTTCTCTCTCTCACGTGATGCCAATTTGGATGAATAATTTCAAATTCCATTTAGGTTCTATTTAAAATCTACCCATCAAAAATAGATTCCTTTATTTTGGAACTTGAAATTCTACTTGCATATGTTAGAACCTCGGATCGGATTAGTTATTACCTGTTTTATTCTCCAATTATCGGTTCTACATTGGAACCATGCGCACTCTTAGTGCCGATGAGGCTAAAATACGAAGGACGGGCCAAAATGACACTATTTTATTACAAATCTGATTTTTTATCATCTCAATATTATTTAAATCTTGTCGTCATAACTCGCAGTAAAGCGAGGAGAAAAAAGAAAAGAAAAGGAGAGGGATTTAGTTGTAATTCCACGTAGGATCCTTGAAGCGCACACTCAAGGGTATCATCCATTTTTCTTTATAGCAATAAATCTCCTTTTTTTCCATAATAATAATACTATTATCGCTATTCATACAATTACAGCTATATAGATTTTCTTTTTTATAAAAAAAAAAAGGAAATAACGAAAAGAATAAATGCAAAACCTTGGTTATTAAGAAACGAATTTTATGACAAAATAAAAATAAAAAGAAACGAATTTGACGAAACAGAAAAAAGAACACCTACTGCGATCTTTCTCAGAAGAAGACGAAGACGAAGACGAAGAAGAAAGAAGAAGGAAGAAGAAGAAGCAGCGAAGGGTGGGGGGCGTTGAAAATGGCGTTGCAGTGGATGATCCTGACGTACGTCGTCGCCGCCGAGGCGGCGGTGGCGTTCCTCCTGACGCTGCCGTCCCCTAAGTTCCTGAAGAACCACCTCGTCTCCTTCGTCTCCCTCGTCCTCCAGCCCGCCCTCTTCGTCGTCCCCTTCGCCGGATTCCAGCTCCTCGGTCAGTCCCCCCTTCCCCCCCCCCCCCCCCGTTCCTTCGATTCGACGCTAGGTTTCCGGCGGTCCTCGGTTTGCTCCGCCCGCCCGGCGGGAGCGCCGATTAGATTCGGAATCGCTCGGCTTCTCCGAGATCTCGCCGGCCGGTACGGCGGAGGTTTGTCCCCGTGCGCCGCTGTTTCTGAGCGTGTGTGTGGGGGTGTTTTTCTGTGCAGATATATATTGGAAGAGTGAGCACCGCTTGAGTTGCACGTCCGACATCTGCACCGCTGCCGAGAGAGACCGATACGAGAAAGCGGTGAGTCGAATCGATCTTCTTCCCGCTCCCGTCTTGAAAGTTTCTGGAGATCGATTTCGTGTGAGATCTGGGGGTTTTTGGCCCCCTCTGTTTTTTAGCCCTTAGGGGAGAGCATTGTGGTGTGCATCGGGTAGGAAGCGCTGCAATGCTTGCTCTGCTGTCGAAAATTGCTCAGTGACCGGCTGCAAGGAGAGGGGTTTGGCTAGTGATGAGGGAGGCGCGAAGTAATCGAAATTTATTGGTCGAAATAAAATCGGATGGCGGTTTATGTGCACAGTTCCGTCTGGAAAGATGGCACGAAAACATGACCGTGTATGAGATATCCTGCAATTCATGTATAAAATTGAAGGTTTCGTGTGGAGAGCTTACATGAATGCCTTGGCAAGCATTAGATGGAATTACTGAACTTCCACGTTAAGTATCGCCTCGCGGAATTCAAAGGTGGTATTTTAATGATAAAGAAGGTATCAATTTCATCCAAGAAGTTCACTTGATGGCATGAAGAAAAAGTAGCCGGAGTTTTTTTTTTTTTTGGCAGAAAAGCAAGTTTCTTGTTTTTATTTTAGTTCATTTATCAGGTAGCTTGAATAGTTAACCTTAAGGGTGGCCAGTGAGGAGTAGGATGAGTTTAAATGCTTAGGTGATCTGCAATAGACTTTTCCTAGAAGAGTAATGCTAGCTTTACTAAGACCGGTTCCCAATTGGTATATAAATTTATATGATAGATTTTTATTGGGTGTTAATTGTAATACACTTGTATGTATGTCCAGTCACTGTCTGCCACATTACTTAGGTACCAGCTTTGAACACTAACCTTAGTACACTTACTGTTTCCATGAGAAAGGATTTTCTCATTAATGTTTTTGTAGCTTCCATACTCTGGCAAGTCTTAAGTCATTCACCTTAGTGGGTCTGTTTTTTAAGTTGAAGGAAAAGGGAGCACCAAATTGTAGTTTTGCTGTGAGCTTGTGAGGGAGCTGTTTGAATTTGCTAGATGGCAGCTGAATCTTCCACAATGATCAGCCAGACATTTCCATCCTCTTCTTGAGATTTTGGCTTGCAAATCAACTTCATGTAAATGACGGTGTTTGATTGCCTAGTTTTATTCTGCCTTTGACTTAAAGTGCCTTTGCAAAAAGCTTTCCTCTCCTTCCAAAGAAGATTAGTCCTCCTTGTTGCAGAAACTTGAGTAGGCTCACATCGAGTACATACCTGTAGTGAGCTAATCATTGGCACATTCTTCCCGTCATGGTTTTTTTCTCGCAATTATTCTGTTTCTCATGTGTACATTTTTTAAGTCAAATGAAGGTTTTCATGTGGACAGCTTACATGAATGCCTTGGCAAGCATTTATAGGTTGAATCCCACACTGAAAACGGAATTACTGAACATCCCCGTTAAGTATCGTGTCGTGGAATTCAGAGGTGGTATTTGATATATGTTTTTTTTTGGTTAAGAGGTATTTGATATATGTTTATTTACTGTCTGCCACATTACTTAGATACCGGCTTTGAACACTAATCTTAGTACATTTACTCTTTCCATGGGAAAGGATTTCCTCATTAATGTTTTTGTAGCTTCCATACTCTGGCAAGTCTAAGTCATTCACCTCAGTTTGGGTGGGTCTGTTTTTTTAGTTGAAGGAAAAGGGAGCACCAAATTGTAGTTTTGCAACGAGCTTGTGAGGGAGCTGTTTGAATTTGCTAGATGGCATCTGAATCTTCATAATGATCAGCCAGATATGAAGAAATCTTCTTGAGATTTTGGCTCGCAAATCAACTTCATGTAGATGATGGTGTTTGATTGCCTAGTTTTATTCTGCCTTTGATTTAATAGTGCCTTTGCAATAAGATTCCCTCTCCTTCCAAAGAAGATTAGTCCTTCTTGTTGCAGAAACTTGAGTACGCTCACATTGAGTACATGCCTGTAGTAAGCTAATCATTGGCAATTTCTTCCCGTCAAGGTTTTTTCTTGCAATTATTCTGTTTCTGTGTACATTTGCCTAGTCCAATGAAGGTCATCTTGCTACTCCACAGCTTTTTAAAGGTGTTGCTACTTTCACTGATGGTAGGCATCAAGTGAAAATATGTAGATGATGTGGGGAAATTGAAATAACTTCCATTTATCTTGAGTCGTTGTCTAGCTTCTGATAATTACCAGGGTATTTTAGCAGTAAGAGTGAACTTAATGGGTCCAATGTTTCCTGAGATATTTATCCACAATTGGCATGACAAAGCTCTGTTGCTCTGGGTTTGTTTTGGCCTTATCTAGATCTTTATAGATGATGATGGGCTCAAATGCTGATAGTTTTCTTAACCAGATTAGGAACTTCACATTGCTATATTTCCCTTGATCTCATTGTGAAAAATGTTCATCAACTATCATTTACCTTTTGCCAAATGGTGGGTCTGTTTTTTTCTTATGCCTGCCATACAGATCTATAAAGCTCAAAGGAATGTGATTTTATGTGCTTCAGCCTGCCTTCTTTACTGGTATGCAGCCATTTCGGGAAACCTATTAAGTTTCTTTCAGATAATATAAAGTTGCATGCAGATGCTAATCATGCTGATGTGAACATGTATGCAGGTGCATCTATCGCATTTGCAAATACTACAAAGAAATTCAGAAGTTGGAGGAAATAGAGAAGAGGTTCAAGGATCAGTAAAATCATCCGTGTTCTCTAGTTCCCCGGGATGCTTGACTGAGTTACCTCTGGATGAAGTGGCTACTGCCTCTAGAAGTCTCCTCTTTGCCTTGACCTTTTTTCTTTTCCCCAATCTGTGTACTTTCCATACTTGATTTTCACGTACCTCAAGTTTCTCCAGCTAGACTAGATACTTTACCGATGCATAATATGACATGCCTATTTGTTTCTTGCTTGTGTTCATCGAGATATATTGCAGATACCGGATTTAAGCAGATTAGAATCCTATAATTAATTTAGTGTTTTAAGTAGGAGTTAGGCTTGTTTGGTAACCTCTCAGTTTTCGTCTAGCTGCTTGACTAAATTGCCATCGAGCCTGATCCTGGAAATAATCCAAACTTATAGATAGTTTTTCATAGTCCCCAAATGCAAAGTTCCCTCGGTGGTGCTGTTAAGGTTTCTCAGGTTCTTTCAGAGTTTCCCAGATTTGCTCAATAGATGAACCTTTCCTTGTTGCAAGAATCATGGGTTTTAACCCCGTGTGATTTGAGATAAAGTGCATATTGTGTACAAACCGCACTTCACTGCAGTGGGAGAAGGTGGACGATTTGCTGGGGGCCATGTAAGCCTTTCGAAATGCATTGACTTGACAGGTTGGTTGACCATCTCGGGCCTGCTTTATGGGACTAGTAGTTGCAGTCCAATATGACAACGTCGGTTGTATATTAAATGGAAGCAAGTAGAGCACTTCCATATTAAAATGGAAGTGGTAGTGGACCAGGTTGGTAATCAGATCAAAGGAGATGGACTCGCAATTTACCCCAGATGTATCTCTTTGTGTTTGGTCAGCAAGTAGAGCACTTCCATATTAAAATGGAAGTGGTAGCGGACCGGGTTGGTAATCAGATCAAAGGAGATGGACTCGCAATTTACCCCAGATATATTTCTTTGTTTTTGGTCAGCTTTTTTCCTTCCTTCACGTTTTAGATATATGACGGTGAGAAATCCATGTTCTAATGGGGAGCATTTAACCACCGGAAAAGCGATAAAAGGGTAGGAAAGGATGACTGCGACAATCCATCCTCCTTGAGACCAGCTTAAGATATGGCATCTTTTTAGGGGTATCCAATTGACAAAAAAAGAGCAAACTGGAGTCTCCAGCGGACATTTGTCTCCAACTGCTGTGGTTCATTTGCATGGCTATGGGTTTCATAAGGATTAAACCGTTTTCTCGATGTCGGATCTTGTGCTACTTTTTCTGGACTGACTCACTGGACCGATCTATCATTCAGACAATCAACGGCGGGGTTCAGGATTGTCAAACCAGACAAAGCCCTGTGCAGGCGGTCCCGCCTCTAGAAATCTGACATGATAGTACTAAACAAAGTTGTGATGCCGTGGCCCTTGGTGAAGTCCTCACCTATCTAGAATCGTCAGACCTAGAAACATTAAACATTCGCAGTTTGAATGCTCCTACATTGGTTTGAAAATGAGAAGAGTAAAATCAAATTATCAAATTTTTATCTAGAAACGTCAGCAAGTACAATCGAAGTGAAGGAGGCGAGACCCTCAATAGTTAGTTCCAAGACCCTGTGTAGTGCCCTAGGAGCACTTTCTTTAGCATATGGCGCGTCTTGAGTTTTTGAGGGTGTCAATCGCGCGTATAGTGAGAAAATTCGGTTGCGTAAAATCGTAACTTTCTTTATTTAGCTGTTTAGAAAGTGCCCTAGAGGTACTATTTAGCGGAATCTCTTCGACCAAACTCTCAAATCCGCAAATCAAATGGCGAGCGAATTTGCGGGAATAATGGAACGACAGACTTGGCTTTTGGGAAAAATGGTCGGTTTTATTGCAAAAGAGTGGCTTGAATTTCTCGTCACCGGAGCATGTGTAACAGATGGTTTCAAACTAATAACCCGGGGTGTCAATGTGGATGGCAGGTAACACGCATTTTACCTGTTCAAAGTTTCTGAGATCACGTCTTCTGTTAAGAGGTTTTTGGACGATTTTGTCAATGAAATCAATAGTCAAGTCTCTTCAAGACCCATCTGTCATGGCAGAATATGCTGATCCGGCGGGGAAATCAACCCCTCTATTCCCATCGAACCCGTTCGTAGCTCCAAGGAACCGAAACGACCCGACGGTCCGTGGTAAAAACGAGAAAAAAATTTGCCAGATCCTCCTACCCATTTGTGGAATATAGCGTGTGTGGTCTTCGATACGATTCACGAGGGGAGAAAAATTCCAAGAGCACGGCTTTGCACCTTGGAATGAAGGCTTTGGCCTCGCTGACTCTGCCGACCTGTGCCGGTCATTCTGATACATGTTGCTGGCAGCTTCTTTAGGTTGTCTCTTCCTAAAATGATCCTGATCACTTTATGAGTACTTTGGTTGAATTACTCCTATCATATTAAAACATCTCTAAGAATATCTATGCCATTCTGAAGATACCTAAGTGCGTGCGATGCTTTGTCTACTTTCATCCATGCGTATACATACGTAGGATGATACGAGTGTGTCTATAGAATCACTTAAAGCACTCTTGCAAGATGGCGAGGTCAGTCTTTGAGTGATGAAATTGATGGTGTGTGTGAAAAGAAGCATGGTTTTCCTGGTCTCTTTCACATAGTGATGTCGGTACATTTCAATTTTCGGAGTAAAGACCAAAACTTAGTACATCAGTAAGCTCAAGCAATCGGTGTTCGACGTACTATAATAACTTGTGTGAAGACTCGGTACAATTTCTTCGGAAGTTTTGTTAGAAGGAGACATACAACCAAACCTCAAAACCTGCCTTTGGCATCCAAAAGAATACTGAGAACAACTAACTGCTATTAATCCAAGGAATAATTAGTCTCTACAAACAAAAAAAGGAGAATGGTATAACAATAACTAATGACCAAAAAATGATTTTCCTATTCCAAGGTTCAAAATGATCTCTTGAGGTTCTTGAAATCCGCCGATTCGATGCATTCCAATCCGGCTCGATATGGATTCATCAGTTTCAGCAGCTCGGTCGCCTTTTCCTTCGCTTCGTCGGCGCAACCGACTTGCAACAGCAGCAAGAGCTTTTGAAATGCACCAACTTGAAGAGCCTCCACCAAGGCCATCTCTTGATGATCTCTGCTCTCATGCTTGCAAAGCCTCCAAAGAGACAATACTGCGAACTCAGTCGCCATCCCCGGCACACGCAAGATCTTCTTCACTAGGATCGGCACGGTCAGCAGATTCGCATAAGCCTTTTCTCTCCCTTGTTCGCACCCTATCAGTCCGTGAAGAACGCCGAGAGCCTTCTCGCATACGCTCTTATCGCTGGAGTCGACGAGGATTTCCAAGAGCTTGGAGACCAAAGACATCTCGACAAATGCCAATCTCTCCTCATCACCGCAACCATTAGAAGAAATGAGGTTGAATGTCACCGAGAGAGAGGCTTTCGTGATCGTCGGGTTAATCGGGTGTTCGATGAACTTGACCAAAGTTTCGCGTAATCCTTCCGTGTATGCCAATGCCTCGGTTTGTTTCTCATCGCGAGAAAGCTCATTGAGGGTTAAAATGGCATGTTTCTTGAATTCTGTATCTCCATTCTTCAAGAACCAAACCAAGCAATTGAGAGATGACCGTGATGCCAAGTAGTGACGAGCATCAATATCAAGTGGGAACATCCAGCTCAATGCACATAATATTTCTTCCAACATATTTGCGCCGATTTGGCTATAATCAGATGCAGCTGCGAATGCATCGAATGCCCTGCTCAACGTGCTCGCCGCCCCGTTCGCAACGATGCAGCGCCGGTTCCGCTCGCTCTCGCCTCCCCACTTCTCGATCTTCCCCACCAATTTGGCGCACTCAGCGTGATCGATGCACTGCGACGCGTCATCGATACCCGAAAGAACCTCGGACACCTCAAATGGGGTGACGGGGACGCGCGGGGTGGGGATCCTATTGACCCCGTGGCGGCAGTTCTCGGTGCACCACTCCTGGATCATGCTGCGGAGCACGTGGTTGGGTATCTGATCGAAGCTCGAGAGCACCATGTTGGTCACGGGGCACGTGAAGTTGCCGGCCTCGAGCCACTGTTCGATGCTCTCGCGGTCGTACGTGATCCCGGACGACAGCGTGACGGGGTCCCTCATGAGCTCGAGCGAGATCGGGCACACGAAGTGGTTCGGGATCACCAGCTCCTGCAGCTCTAGCTCCCGACGACCGCCAATGCCGCCCTCTTGCTCCTTGCCTCCGTTGTCGCCGGCATTCGATCTCCTCCTCCTCCAACCGAAACCCATTTCGCGACTCCCCCTCAACTACCAACCAACGCAGAAAAAGAAGTGATTTTGCAGAGACCCGGACGTCAAAGATGGGATTTTGAATTGTGGGTTCGACTTGGGAAGGGAAAGGGAAGAGGCGAGCGGGAGCCTTTTATATGTCGATAAAGTCTCGGCTTCTTCCTTACAATTTTCACACGGTATTCAAAGTTCACACACAAGCACGGCCCGGTATTTAATCCGAGAACCGGTCGATGACTTGAACAGAGGAGTAGGAAGAAGGATTCAAGAAAAGTGTTCAGACCGACCGACCGACCGAGGAGGGGGAGAACGAGGTATGCGGGTCGTTTGATCAGGAGAGCAAGATTTTGAATATTGACCGTTGAATGGGATTCGCGACGGTGTGAATCCAACCGTCAAAGAGGGGCGGGGAACGGTGAGAAAAAGTAGCAGATCGCTGAACCTGTCAAAGGCTTCGGCATAATAATATTGTAAACGCCCAATCGAGGGCAGAGTCGCAGGGACGGCAACGCCATTAAACAGAATACTTTGTTGCTTTTGACGTTTGACCCTGAGCTTGGCGTGACTTGTGTAAGGTTTTGACGAGTCAACGGAGGAGATCCTGCTGCTCCTTTGCCTCACTGTTACTTTGCATGAGCTCTTGCTGCCTCGTGTCGTATGAAAGGGAAAACTTGTCTTTGCTGGGTTCTATCAAACGCATCCGATGGTCACCGGTGGATTCAGTACGTTCGCCGGCTGATTTACTCTTAAGTCTTAATGCGAAATTCCAAAATAGCCATTTCGGCCAATGAAATTTTCACTGAAAATCGTTGACGTAACGGTCTAGTCATCGCCAACCATCCTACGTAGCACATCATAGCGTTGATAATTTCCAACAAAAATTAGTTGGGAGGATTATATTGGAATTTTGCATAGGGTTTAAGATTCAGTTGGTAATATTGAGAAATTTAGAATTAAATTGGTGTCCATACAATAAGTTATACCAATTGACAAGTTTAGGATCAAATTTGTGTCCATACGATAGATTTAAGATAATTGGACAATTTTCCTATAATTTTGGGTCTATGATCTAATGTGAATATTCAATTGTAACATGGCAAATATTTACATTGTTTGAAGGGAAGCTTGGATACTTAGCGAGGATTCTCGTACATGGTGAATAATTAAATTCCAATAAAAATGAAATTTTTATGAGATTAATATTTCACGTTGTAAGGGAAATCGTGTGTATGAGTCGACTAAATATTTTCGAACGGGCTTTAGGTAATATAGGCCTTAGGAGTGGAGGAACAAACACGTGCCTATAGATTAGGTAAAGTCTAGTCATGACAATTTTTAGCCTTGCATGTGAAGACACTCAAGCACGATCCAAATTCACCAAGAAAAGCTTATATGACACGACTTACTCGGAACCGACAAAACTTGAAATGCTTTTACCAATCAACTTGTATCGATATTCAATATACTTTGGTAATGATACGAAATGACACGATCATGACCACGCAATGCTTTGCATGCCGTGCGTTTTTCACATTACTAAGCAGATATGATTACATACTTGAACTATCCACGTAAATATCGAATATCATATATCTAAAATCTAAGGATCCTGCAAGACATGAGTTTTTCCGTGGAGACAGCATTTTTTCCCTGGTCAAACATGTGAAAGCTCTTTTTTTCACCCTAGTGTGCGATGATTTGCTTTGTTGTCTGTTCGTTTTTTTGCCTAAATGTGTGTGAAAAGAAGTTGAACAACATAGTACTAATGCGGCTACTCAAGAACGTGGCAATCCACTTGTGACATTTCGATCATTCACATGCACTCATGCTGAGTTGAGCTCGTGAGTTGTCCAGCTTTTGATTCCCTTTTTGACTTCAAAGGCTTACAGAATCGAAGTGTCGAGCAGGGTTGTCTTCGGCTTGTCTAATTTCTCGGGCCCCCCTTTTCTTTTGTGCGTCCAAAAATTGATAAGAGCACTTACTTGAATGAATCTAGAAGCCTAGAAGGGGAAAAAAAATAAAGAACAAGCAAATGAGAAAAGAAGAATCATCGCACATGTTTGTCCATTGCAGAACAGATTGCAGGAATGATCTTGGTTGCTTCACTTGCATTGATGCACACCTATTTAAGTATTACCCCTGATTTGAAAAATCTATCATGCAATGAAACGAGATGAGAAATTGGAATTCTATATAGATTTGCATGAGGCGCCTAGGTCGTTCGGAGGTCCTAATGTTCATCATATTGTACGAGGATTAACACGATGATCACCCCGGTCGTCAATCACACTTGAAAAGGGGAGGTTCGATTCTATACGAGATGTAATCTCACTCTCTGGTAAATGCTTAATGCTTAGTGATCGGGGGTGAGGCTTTGTTGTTTGAATCAAGTCCTAAATCGAGGGAGGGAGTCAATTTGCCTTGCCTTGTAGAAGGGGGACCGAAGTTTACCCAAGTTGAAATTTCCAAATCGTCGATGTGGAAAATCTAAATCTTTGATTCCTAACACGATTACCCCTTTGCATCGAAGTTCCAACTAATCGCCTAATTCGTACACGGAAGCAGCCTTGACAAAACCCCTAGTTTTGAAGTCGTCAAAAGCCCCCCATTGAAGAAGCCCCTCTAGGGCTAGTCTCTGCAATTGCTGGCTAATTCAATCTCCTCCCTTTGTGCATGGCCAACTTAAAAACACGTCTTCCGTCATTTGACCACCTCAACATGCGTTTCCCACGACAGGGTCAGAGAATAACATATTCCAACGATGTCGACGTATGCTTAAAAGCCTCCAGAAAAGTGCACATGAGACGAGCACCCGGGACACGGGAAAAGCTTTCGAATCAAGTGGATCTTTCTCGATCGAGGGAAAGCGACCACTTTCTTTGAGCGCGTTTGGTTTGGCTTTTGAGGAATGTATTTGCAAAAATGCAAATACCTTCGAGCGAATGGGATTTTCTGAAATGCAAATATCGTTTGGTAAAATTTACATTAAAAAACAACTTTGGCCAAAATACCGTTTGATAAAATTTGCATTTATAATTTACTTTTATTAAATTAGAAAAGCATAAATATATTTGTATTTTTTTTTTAAGTCCGGCCACAAGACTGCTGGATCCGACAACTGGATGGTCGAATCTGGCCCTCGGACGGTCGCCGGGGTCGAGCGACCCCAGGCGACGACCGCCCGAGGTCGCGCGACCCTAGGCAATCGCGCAACCCAAGCGGCCGCCTAGGTCGCGTGATTCAGGCCATCAGTTGCCTGGGTCATGCGACCCAGGCACCGCCTAAGGTCTAGTGACGGTCGCCCGGGTCGAGCAAGCCTTAGGCGGCGGTCGCCAGGGCGCGCAACCCTTGGTCAGCGGTCGTCGGCCTCCCATCGGCTTCTACATCGGGTGCATGAATATTGACGAACAGTACAACTTGCATTCCAAAAATTCAAATTCCCAATGGACCTCTATTCCTCCATTCCCCCAAAGGCCTTTGAAGCCCTTTGGAAATGTAATTGCATCTCCCCAAAGTTCTCAAAAAATTGAACCAAACACTA
Organism: Eucalyptus grandis x Eucalyptus urophylla; assembly: GCA_028830015.1. NCBI lineage: Eukaryota > Viridiplantae > Streptophyta > Magnoliopsida > Myrtales > Myrtaceae > Eucalyptus > Eucalyptus grandis x Eucalyptus urophylla. The sequence goes on from CM054200.1 coordinate 7,071,985, forward strand.
CTTGCATTTTTGCCCAAACCCCTTTAGAGCCCTAAAGCCCCTTCCCAATGTTGAACCAAACAGGGCCTTTTATCTTGTAACCAGAAAACAATCTTTGTTTAGAGATTTAGAAAAAAAAACAGACGCCCTCTCAACGTCAAAAGTTCTTGTGCAGATGTTACAGATGACCAACCTGAGTTGGGAGGGGCCAAATCGAAATTGTTTTCTACCGCTAACACTCAATTCACCAAACATTTACATCAAAATCTCACGACAACCATCTACACTGGCTTTATTCACGCCGGGAAATAAATGCTATACAAATTCGAACACATCACCCAAAAATACAACTCGCTCGTCAGTATGCAACTCCCATGTATAAATCACTCGTCGATCCGCCTTTCAGGCAAGCGGCTCAGTCATCAGTTTCTCTTCGGAGCGGCAAAATCGCATCCCTCTTCTTTCACTTGGCACTCTGTTCACGACTTTGCATGGTCCATCACAGAGGGCTAACCGGCTCTGTGCTTCCATTGGTTTGCGACTTGCACCAGATTCTGTCGCAGACTCACATTAGATCCGATGCTTATTCTTGCCTAATATAAGGAGAGTAACTCATTTCTGTGCTGTAGAACGACTCATCTGCCCCAAGCCCGTACATGTTGGCATCCTTCTCTTCATCCCATTTAAGCACCTCTCTTATATATCTGAATGCCTCATCAACGGAAGTACGGTCCCGAGCTCTGGTCTGCCACACAAACAACTTTCTGCCACTCAATGAATAATACAGCTCCTTGAACTTCATTGCCACGAAGAAGTACGCTTGCTGAGCCAGTGCCTGACCATTGTGGTTGGGCTTTACGGGGCTGAAATTGGTAAACCATTCACAAGTTGATAAGGGAGAATGGATTATCTTGTCTTCAAAAGCATCGTACTTGTTCAGAAGGAGCACGAAAGGAGTGTCTCTGAATGAAGGGTGCATCACTAGACTCTCAAATAAATTTCGGCTTGCCATCATTTTGTTACAGGGAGGACCAGCACCTTGGGCCCACATTTGATCATAGTCACTCAATGCGATGCAGAAGATCACCGCTCTCACGTCTTCAAACATTTCCAGCCATTTACAACCCTCATTAAGTCCTTTGGAGTTTACCCGAATCAGTTGGTACCTGATAAAGGAACAGTGATTGAGGTAAGACAGCTTCCACCAAATCAAAAAGGACAAACAGATTAAGCAGCAAAACGTGAAGTAAGCAATAAGTACTTTGTCATGGATGGGGGCCCTTCAAAGTTTTCACTGTACAATTCAGACGTGGGACTTCTATCATCAAACGAGAAATCAATAAAGGTGAGTCCGTTGCTTGGTGCGACCCCTTCAGCATATAAGATATCCATTTCAGAAGGTTCATACTCGTTGCTTGATATCTCAACAGCCTGCATGAGATCACATACCAGCATCAATCGACATCTTAAACGAACAAAGATATGTGCATATTCTTAAGAGCATAGACCATGAGTAATGTTCAACCCACCAAATTTGTGGCATACTCAATTAAGAGCATAAACTATAAGTTATGTACAACCCACAGAATAGGCTGCATACTATAGAGCAGGTTGACATTTTCAAACAAGCTCTCTGTTTCAGCCTTATAAGATGAAATGATGAAGTATGGTTCATTAATCGAAGTTACACTGTCAGTCAGTTCAAGCTAAACTATGGAATTTCATACTAGGATAGATGCAGGGCCTCAGACCATGAATGAGCACACCAGGGAAATGGAGCTTTGACTCCACTAAAGATAACATAAAAATTGATTCAATAAATACATGCTCCTGTATAAGTTTTAAGCACTGAATGACCAGAGAGTTATTTGGATCTTAAATTAGTGCCAGTCATCAAATTTTAACTCTCAAGCTATTATGAATAATTTCTGGCCTAGTTCCCTAAAAATCCCTAAACTTTATGTAGTCCCAATGCTGGAGAGACTTTCACTAACAAAATCAATATAGGTTAAAGTTATATCAAGAGGCTAGCAATGTCCAAGGCCTGGCCGAATGAACAATTTGATAGTATTTAAGAGGCTCAGGAAGTAAGCAATGAAGATACCCGATCTAAAAAGTATTTTGCAACATCAGGAAGAGAATTTAGCTCCTCCCGTCTCTTGTATGTTTCCTGCATGGCAGGGTCTCTCCAGACCTCATCAACAATAGGTGCGTATTCACGTGTTGCAGCAGGAAAGAATGCATCCAAGTCTCCAGTTGCCATGATTTCCAGTAACCAGTCAGAGAAGTGTTTACACCTCGGGTTGATGTAGTAAATGCATCGCTGGCTTTCATGAACTCCCTCCTCACCTAAATTTATTCCACAATTAAAATTTGACTAAAGCATCTTCTTTGCAAGCTAAAGCATATCTAACCCGGACCTTAATATTTCAACCCAAAAAAAATAAACCTAGACCTTAATATCTGAGGAAAGAGAGGAGGTAGAAATAGTCCTGACTTAGTTATACCCTATTACTTTTAGCAGCAGCTGCAGGAAGAGGCCAAAAGATCAGCATTAGATACCTGATGCAGACTCTTCGGTTTCACTGGTAGCATCTTCTCTCTCCATCAAAGCTTCCTCTTCAAACCGTTCTCGGCCTTCAAGTAGTATGCTGAGATATTTGTACATATTGCTTTGAATCATAAGCTTAATATTTTGCAGCTCGTCAGGAGTAAACTTATTCCCATACAAAAATTTAGCCTGTCACCGGGGAAAAATAATTCACAGATCATCCTCCAAGAATAGAGCCGAATGTCAAAGAGCCATAACCGTGCAAATGGATTGTCATGTTACACTGAAAGTAAAATATGATGGTGAGAAAACACAAATCCTCTCCAAATCTTCTTTAATATGTATAAAATAAACATCCAAATTTTTTTTTTTTTTGGTCGAAAGAAATAAACATCCAAATAAAGAAAGTTTGTCATAACCAAAACAGTATTTTTCAGTGTTATGCACAATCAGTGCATTGAAAATGAAAATCTTTCTTTATTAAGTATAGTTTTAACAAAACCATACACATAAAGTGAAAAATATCGGTTCAAAATGGTGATTGAATGTTGAGGACAGATGAGACCTAATAGAAAATGTGCCATTGCTAAAATCATCACCGTTTGATGTAAAGAATAGTCGTATTTAAATAATACCTGCTTAAAGATGGTGCTTGTTCCTGATCCCTCCATCCCAAACAACAGCAGTTTCTGAACTCTTCCCTGTTCCAAATATTCCGGCACTGATCTACTTGAGTAGGTCGTTGGATCTTCCTTAGTCCCATGAGGATTTGCAGGTGGTACAGGTAATGAAAACAGCGAACAAATGAAACGAGTAGACGCCTGCCTACCGAAAAACAAATGTTGATGGTATAAAAAATCGATTTACATATATTCCAAATTAACTTGACAGGTGGTAGGAGACTAGGAGTAGCTTGTTGCTAGAGATAATGAGAGAACCTTTCCCCATATGTTTCCTTTTATATTATTTTGACCTTCTTCCTCATAAGAACCATCATCGTACACCCAAAAATGAGTATCACGAGGACACTGCACATTGGCCAGCTGAAATAAAAAGGAAAAGATCACATGTTTAACGACACGTTCAAAGAGATAAAGCAGGAAAATGCCCCAGTACAGAGCACATCTGTCTAAAAGAGCAGTATGAAATGTGACATGAAAAGAAAAGTCAAGATCCGAAAGGCAGCACACCAGCATAGCAAAATAATTCAAGTCAAAGGCATATAACCCCACCCAGAAAAAATTAATCAGCCTAACTCCTAACCTAAGGGCAAGAGGTAGAATCAAGATATTGTTGAAGAGGTAAGAGGCAGTTGATCTATCAGCCCATGAATTGCCAAGGCAAAAATTTCTCAATCATTTAAAGCTACACAAATCTCTTTTTTTCTTGTCAAGTGTGGTTTATGCTGCAGAATTGAAGAGATACGTGCTGGTGAACAAATATAGTTGTGACCAACGGCATGGATTCTCACAGATTCTGCAATATGATGACTTCTGTGGGAACAAATCCGCTGATGCATAAAAATATGGACGGTAAGGCCAAAAACTCCTTATCCGGAGATGATTCTAAATGCCAAAAAACAGCCACCGTCTCACTGAATAAATACAAGGGCAATTGTGGGATAATTATAATGACTTCTGGTAGGTAAATAGTAAGTAGATTCATTACATATATCTTTCCCAGAGGATGAGGTACTCGCACAAGACCGATATAATATGGTGAGGTGGTTGCTTTATGCTGGCAAACTACATTCAGCATTTTTTTTTTTTTTTTAGATACATTCAGCATTTGATTGGTCAAAGAAAAGCTCACTGCATACTTCATAATTTTATTTGAGATGCGAATACTTAGTCCAGCAGCTAATAATCATCCACAATGTTGCTAAAAGGGATAGGAACCAGCAATTAAGCTTTTGCTTCACTCATATACTTAGCTGATAGTGCAAAACTGAGGAAAGTGAAACATCAGGGTAGGCCCACTGACTAACATTAGGAAACACTTTTGTTTCCAGAGAAATTCCATGGGTAACAACTTCCAGATCATTTTGGCAAGATTGTTTACCATTTAACAAAGTTAAGTGACCTTACAGCCAATTAGTCAAGACGGTTTTGAACTTCGTTCTCTGTTCTGTCACCCCTATTCCTCTTTTTGTGAATATTGCAACTCTTGCTTATCATGTACTAACAAACTATTTGCAACTGCAAGAGATGCGCATTTAAAAAACTTAGATAAAGAATCTACATCCAGTTCTCCAAAGTAAAATACAAGTCAAACAGTTCATATTCCAGATTTGATCTCAACTTCAATCTTTCAGTCTTAACTCTCAGTTAATCTTTTTCCAGTGTGTTTGTCTCTCGTACTACGAACACAAGTGCCTTTTGTCCCTCTCCAACTCCAGCCTAAATGACACCTTTTTTCTCAAGGATCAAAGTTGTGAGTAAATTAGTGGTCACTTTGACAATACACATACTTGACGAGGAAACAACATCCACCAACAATTTTCATTTGAAGAAACCATGCCAGACATTACAATAAATTCATAGAATCTTTTAGAAAGACTAAAAAGCAACGAATTTTTCCAGTAGTCCTACTTTATCTAACCTTTAGAACAATAATCACGTAAATGCCTGTGAAGGTGCGAACAACACAGAGATCATAAATGCATGCTTTTGTCTCAAATAACCTACAGAGAGCATATCTTCTGCTAACAGATATTTTCCATTGCATTATTGATCAGCATTATTCCAAAAAACTGCACTAAGAAAATGCATAAGCACAAAACCCTAATTCATTAATTTACTTTTGATGATGACATCTTCACGATAAGATATGAGGAATGTGCATTTTACTGTTACCTTCAAAACCCTCAGCTCAACCTTTGTAATTTCACGCCCATTTATATAAACCTTCGTATTCCCATCGCTTGCATTTACCCGGAGCTTGCCCCCGACATTAAGTTTGGAACTTATTATCCGGTCAGGTTTCTCCCCTTCCTGAGAAACAAATATAAGAACATCAGGAAACTAAAATAATCAAGCAATAAAATCACAACCTCAAAAGAAATGCAATTATCAGCTGTGCATCAGCAAAATGCTTTCTTTTACCTTTCCCCATAACCCTAAATCCTTATCATACCAATACTTCCCAGGCTTCAATTTCTGCGGCGGAATTGGACACCCAAGAATCTCAGCCAGTTCCTCTTGCCTCAACTGCCTCCCATTCACCACGAGCTGCTCCGGCCGCAACTGGTTCGCCGCACACTCTCTCTCTGCCTTCATTATCTGCGTGACCTCCAGTGGACTACACACCCGCGCCAAAATCCTTGAACACTTCCCCAAACCGGACCGCTTCGCTTCGTCAATCGACTTCCCAATGCAACTCACGCACTTCCTACCTTCCGGCATTGATCCCATGGCCTTCAAAAGGCAATTTCCGCAATACCGTGCGTCGCAAACCAAGCACGCCTCCCTCTCCTTAAATCTGTTCCCCTTCCCACACCTACTGCACCGCCCTCGCTTCCCCGGCGTCTTCTTCGCGACAGCCGGCGAGTCGGTGGCGGCAGACGACACCGGAGAGGAAGAGAAATCGTTCGCTTCCTCCTCGTCTTCCTCCGAGTACTCGGAGTCCCTCGGCGTCGTGAACGTCACCACCGCGGCGCGCCTCGGCTCCCCATTCTCGCCCCCCGCCGCCGCCTCGCCGTTGTCCGTCGCATCTAGGGCACCGGCGTCCGCGCTGAACAAGCTCCCGCTCTCGCCCCCGGCCCCGTCCCCATCCTCCGCCCCCTCCAGCCGCGCTCTCGAGGCGGAGGACGCGCGTCGACTCTCCGCCGGCGAGTCCCTGGAGGCGAAGCCGTTCCCGGGGCGGCCGAGCCTGGGGGGGAGGATCCTGGGGGCGATCGGCGCGGCGACGGGGATCGCGGACAGATCGGCGGGGAGGAGGGGAGGGGAGCGGGCGCCGGAGACGGGCTCGGCGATCTCAACGGGATCGACGCGGGGGACGTCGTAGGGCACCGGGGGGCCGTCGTACTCGACGGCGATGGAGTAGTCGAGCTGGTCCTCGTCGAGGAGCGGGGCGCCGGCGGGGAGCATTTTGCGGAGGGCTTGCTCCCAGGCGGTCTCGCGGTCGTCCTCGGCGTCGGAGGCCATGTGGCGCGGCGGAGGAGCGAGGGAAAGCCGCGGGGACTTTCCTTACTTAATTTTCAGTTTGATTTTCTCGAGAAAGTTGAAGAAGGAAAGTAGCAGCAGTTGGAGATGATGAGGAGGGAGCAGAAGGAGATCGCGTTGAAAGTCGAAGCTGGAGGAGAGAGAGAGAGAGAGAGAGAAAGTAAACGGAGCTGACTTGACGGCGGCGATGGGAAGTTGACCCTCCAGCTCCGTTAAGGGGTACGGCCGTCGAAGTTGAAACTGTCGTCGCCGCTGGCGGCGGAGAGGCTGCTGAGGCACGCGATAGGAGACCGAAGAAAACAAGTGCAGCAACGTGGGAATTGTGGCGCTGCTATTCGTCCCCCTTCATCTCGTTCGGCGAATGCCCAAAAACAAAAAGGGGCTCCGTCGTACAAATCCGCCGTGGAACGGCGGCGAACGGGCTGGCCTGGTGATGTTTTAAGGGAGGACCATGCCGTGCTCAAGCTGGCCGCGTGATGTTTTAGGGAGCGGCTGGTCTTGGTAGCAGCCGGACTCTTGATCTTTTGTTAATGACTCGACGATGGTCTAGAGAAAATTACCAAAAAAGAAGGTCTTAAGAGTGAGAATAACTTTGAACAAAAAAAAAAAAAAGAAATGATTGAAAAGGAATGTATATATTTAGAAAGATATGAAAATGGAAGTTAAAACTATATATTGGCACGTGGCCCGTACTACTCATCAACAAGAAAGCATGGGAGTCGCAAGAAAGGCATATGACAGCACCCCAAGCTAGCAAAGAACTTTTTTTTGGTTATGTTTGGTAATCGGGATAAAATTTAGAATAAAATAAAATTTATCTTATCTTATGTTTGATACCTACTCAATACATGATAAAATTAATATAAGAGAAATATAGTAAGGATAAAATTATATTATAGAAATGTATGATAAAAGTGGATAGGACTTATAATATCTATTATAGGAAAGTTTATTTTTCTTGAATAACAAAATTCTTAAATTAATAAAATTAAATAATATTTGAACTCTAATATACAAAATTCAAAATAACAAAAATATATAAACAAATCAATTTTTATATATCAGTATTTTTATTTATATATTCGAATTTATTTCCATCTTCCAATATGAATTAAATATATAAATATATATTTAGTTTTTATAATTGTTACCCATTTTAGGTATATTGGTATTTTTTACTATTTAATAAAATTTTATTATACAATTATGGAAATAAAAAATAATTGAAAAAAGAGAGGAAAAAAAAGCTAATAAAAAACCACCGTCCGCGGTGGCCGCGATGATTAGAGCTTTCTCCCCCACTGAGGAGGGAGGGGTTCGAGACCCCGCGTCCCAATTGTGTGACTCACCTGCGGCTGGGTCTGTGGTGGTGGCCTAGTTCGTCTCGGGTTTACCTCGCCGGCTGTCGGCTGTACGGAGGTTCCCGGGTCATAAAAAAAAAACTAATAAAAATGAAGTCGACAAGAGTATCATAAGAGATTCTTGTTGTCTCTATTTATGCACTTTTTAGGGTTATTTACACCAATATATCATTTATGTGAAACAATTGACATGATAAGATATGAATATACCTATCATTAGCATTATGATTCATCAAATAGTGAATAAGATGTAGTAAAATTCTTAAATTTCATATTTTATTCTATCAAATTCTATCTTGATTAAAAATTCAGACAACCAAATGTATTCTTATAGTTTAAGCCCATGTTTTATTGGAAGCTACATTATTTATTTTTCTTGCTTTTATTTATAATTTATTACGATTTCTTATTCTTGCTTTTATTCAATATTCCATTGTGATTGTACACCAAATCTGAACAAAATAAATGTATTGAGTGGATATGTTATTTCAAAGATTAAGTAGTTATGTTCGAAGAGACACAACTTTTTCAAATATTGTAGAGCACTTAATAACCATAATAAACAATAATTGGTGCCGATCATGATCCCGAAGGTGCACACACCAAATCTGAACAAAATAAATATATTTGAATGGATATATTATTTCAGAGATTAAGTAGTTATGTTAGAAGAAACACGACTTTTCAAATATTGTAGAGCACTTATTAACCATAATAAACAAGAATCGGTGCCAATCATGTTCCCGAAGGTGCAAAGTACACTTAATTACACCCAAAGTAGGTATTGTAAGGTCAAGCCCACTTAGCCTATTGTTTTCAATTGTAATGTTAGAAGACGTTCATACTTAAATATTAGCTCACACACTCCCAGCCTTCTTATGCGGGACAATGTGCTTTTATTTGTTTTACAAACAAGGTTCCAATAATTCTGGACTCGAATGGAGCTCCCAAATACTCAAGCTTGATCAAGTTCGACTAGATTATAACATAATCATATAAGAACTCGAGCATTCACTCAAGCTTAATGAGCTCGGCTACTCGCCCTGCAACTATGTATGTGTAAATATAGCACTTAAATTTAATGATTTTTATGTCATTTTTTTTGTATATATAAAATATTTTTCTAAAAAAATAATAGAAATTTGGTTAAACTCATGAGATTGTCGAGCTTAGTATTAGTGAGCTCGAACTCGAGTCAAAGTTAGGATGTTAATAATCAATTATTATTCCTTTTGCCATTTCAATAAAGAGAGATTAATTTGGAATCTTCGTTTCATGTCACATCGAATTTTGATACTATGGAGAATAATAAAAATACCTTTCACGGATTCTTGGCATATGGTTAAAAATTGGGGACGAAATCATATGGAGGCACACTCCACTCGCCATTGGATGCGTCAACCTCGAATTCGGACTCAACCCAATCGATTTTTTTGGTCCTCCATTCGTGAGATACACACGATGGAACCCACGAATTTCACCTCGACTGTCATCGAATGTGCGCGTACCTTCTCATTCACTTGCGATGAATTGCAATTTCCACAAAATTATGAAATTACCCGGATATTATAGTGATTATACGTCGCCGCAATTCGAACACGGAATCCGCCGCCGTATTGCGCTGACAAACCTCGTGGGATCGAGCCACGATTCATGTCGAGTTATGAACCACGAGTTCCTCGACGATTTTGTGAACGTCAACGAGTGAAATGGCGAGTGGGCCCCTTTCTCCGCACAAGCCCGGAAGCCTCCAGAACAGTGGTCCGGGCCGGGAAGAGATCTCTTGCTTGCCCCTGCTTAAATTACCCACAAGCCCCTCACGACATCGATATATTTCTTTTTTCTTTTTTTGTGTTTCTTATAAAAGAAACAGAATTTACGATTTTTTTTTCAATAACAAGAATGATCTATGAATTTTAATCAAATATGTAATATTATTCTTAAATTTTTAATTTGTGTAACGTGATCCATAAACTTTGACTTAATAGTATCGTTATTTATAAAATTTTAATTTGTTCAATACAATGCCTAAACTATTGATTTATACTTAATATAGTCAACATACTATATGAAAACGTTTTAAAATTCAAGGAACATGTTGAACATTTGATCAAAGTTTTGATATCATATCGAACAAATTAAAAATTCAAAAACAAAAAATTAGAGATAATTTGTGTCATTTTCCCTTTTTTTCCCCTTAAATTCAATCGTTTTCAAACTATTTCTCATAATTATCAACAAACAAAAAAACTATTTTTCATAATTCACCACTTTTCCAAATATATTTCTTCTAATTGATAGTCTATGCTTCCAACGTCATAGTTTTCATATATTAGCAGACTTTCTAAATTTAACTCAATATATTTTTCAACGCTTGTGATCAATAAACCAAAAAAATTAAGCACAATTCTAATTTATAACGATAGGTGTGGCTTCCCGATTGAAATGATCAAGATGTTAAAAACTAATCTTTCTTTCACCCATTCATACTTGCACCTCTACCTCTCAATTAGCAATTACTTTGTGATAAACTCACAAAATTGGTGGGTTTGGTCGGGTTTGAGTTAGGTCGAATATGATTTGAACCAAAATAAATCCATTTAATCTGTTTTTACACTTTTTTTGATGGAATATAAATCTAATGACTAATACCAAGACCATATTTGACCCTATTCATATTATTAAAACACTTCCATATTCAATTCAATTTACGAAAACCTCATGTCCAAATTGAGTGAAGAAGGTGGAATAAGTGAGTGCGAGATCAAATAAAAACAAAAGAGAACAAGAATAGAATAAATTGTAAATCCATTTAGTGAATAAAAATAACTCATGAAATGACTCAGCCTATCATATATAAATTAAGAAATTGGTCTATAACCTATTTTGACATGTCGACTTTCAGATCAATATACCATTTTCTCCATAGGAATTACTTACCTACAAAATAAAAATGGAGAGGAGGACATCATAAAAACCAAAAAAAAAAAAGATTAGAAATAAAAGGGGGTAGAGAAAGGCATTTCAGTAATTAAACGGAAACCCCAAGGGCACGATGGACCGGCCACCTGGCAACGCGCATCCCCCCGTCCACAAGCACGAACGCTATATATATATATATATATACACAAACCAGTCTGCTTCGCCCACAGATATAACGCTCTTATTAAAACAGCCCACGTCGCCCGAGTCCCTCGCCGTCTATATCCCTCCACATCCTCTCCACCCCGCACTCGCTCCCCTCACCAACCTCCCCCGCGCGTCGCCGCCACTCGCGAGGGTCTACACCCGCCGCCGCTCCGCCGCCGATCCCCCGTCAGTCCCGTCTCCGCCCGATCGGTCTCGCGAGGAGGTACGATCGATCGCCTCCGCCGTCGTCGCGGCGATGCGATGACTTCGGGGTTTTTTTTTTCCCCTTTTTGATTTGAGTTTTTTTTTTTTTTTTGGGGGTTTCGCAGGAGCCGAGGTGAACATGGAATCGGCCGCAGCGACAGCGTTCCGGTCGTCGACGGTCGGCGCGTTGAGGCCGTCGCCGTGCGCGTCTAGATCGGCCGTCTTGGCGGCTGACGGGCCTGGCTTCGTGCGGTTCGGCGCCGGACTGCCTGCCCCGTCGAAGGTATATCCTTTTTTCCCTCGCTGGTTTCGTGTCCGTCGCTTTCGATTTCGTTCGAACCCGGTCGATGTATATGGCTTGCGATTCTGAGAGTTCTGCTGGTCGCATGAGATGTCCGGATCTCTAATTTATTCGATTCTGCGGTTTTGGTTTCTTCGTGAACTTTTTTCAAACAGGTCAAATGCTTTGGTAATGTCTTTTGGCTCGTGTTCCCTTGCGTTCTCTTTTAGGGGCGGCTGCACATGTTTTTTAGCTGGGATTTGTGGAGCGGTGTCTTAGATACGAGGGAAAAAAATTCGGTGAAACGGGTGCTGGAGGAATATTTCTAGGGGGAAAAGCTCAGGGCCTGTTTCGTTAAGTTGTCATGTTCAAGCTTTGGAATTTTATTGCTTCTATCCTGCAATATACTTATCAAGTGGCTCGGGGAAGTTTCGAGTTTATATTTGTCTACATAGCTCCGAATGGAAATGAATGTTCATGATCTGTATTTGACTTGTGGATGGAGCTTTGTCAAGATTGTTACCTCAAGCTTCTGGTTTCTCTACTGCCAGCTTTTTGCCTCTTTAAGTTAGTGGGATATTTAACTCATGTATCGTGGATGCCGACAATTCCAGTTGTTTCACAATCAGCTGGAAAGAGCTGATGTTACAGAAAGGATATTTATGCTTTGAAGTTCGTTGTCTGATAGTGTTTTCCTTTTGCAAACTCGTGCTGTCTGAACACTTATTGTGGTTATAATATGATGGGTTGGTACTTTGACTTGTTCATTTCATTGATTGAGTGATGTATGGTGGCAGCATTACACTTCTAGTCTTCGCTCAAGGGCAGGTCATAGGAGAGTGGCGGTGGGAAGCAGGAGATGTATGGTTAGAGCGTCCGCTTCTTTTGAATCGGCAGGTTCTAGTGCTCCTATTGCACCGCTTAAGCTGGAATCACCCATTGGGCAGTTTCTATCGGAGATCTTAGTGAGCCATCCACATCTTGTGCCTGCTGCAGTTGAGCAGCAGCTTGAACAGCTCCAGACCGACCGTGATGCTGAGACAAAAAAGGAAGAACCTAATGCTTCTGGTACAGAGCTGGTTTTGTACAGGTTAGAAGAACATTACTCTCGATGTATTCTGGTAAGGCATGAAAATCTTTTCAAATACTAATAATGTATATATTATTTTGGTCCATCAGGAGAATTGCTGAGGTAAAGGCTAACGAAAGGAGAAAGGCTCTGGAAGAGATTTTGTATGCATTGGTGGTGCAAAAATTCATGGATGCAAATGTATCCTTGATTCCATCTATAAATACTTCTTCAGAACCTTCAGGTCGAGTTGATGGTTGGCCTATTCAAGAAGAGATGCTTGAGCAGCTTCACTCTCCCGAAGCCTATGAGATGATCCAAAATCATCTGGCTCTCATTTTGGGGAATCGCATGGGTGATAATAATTCCGTTGCCCAGATAAGCAAACTCAGGGTTGGACAAGTCTATGCAGCGTCAGTGATGTATGGGTATTTCCTCAAGCGGGTTGACCAGAGATTTCAGCTTGAGAAAACAATGAAAATTCTCCCTAGTGCGTCCGATGATGATGAGGTTAATAATGTTCAGCAAGTTGTTGGAGAAGACAGAAAGCCAGACACTGGAGATGATACTTTCCAGACGGTGCAGTCCCATCCTGAAGTTTCATCGTGGTCTGGCGGCGTAAGCCCTGGGGGTTTTGGTAGTGGAATAAAACCCTCCAGGTTGCGCACCTATGTGATGTCTTTTGATGGAGAGACACTTCAAAGATATGCAACAATTAGATCAAAAGAAGCTGTGAGCATCATTGAAAAGCACACAGAGGCCTTGTTTGGAAGACCCGAGATTGTTATAACACCTGAGGGTACAGTAGATTCTTCAAGGGATGAGCATATCAAGATCAGCTTTGGTGGTTTGAAGAGACTTGTCCTGGAAGCTGTAACTTTTGGTTCTTTCCTTTGGGATGTTGAGAGCTTTGTTGATTCTAGATATCATTTTGTGATGAATTGAAGCATGTTTGCTGGCGATTGTGCTAGGCCAAAGCCGATGAGGTTGCACAACTGGCTATCTTGGACAAAAGAGTGCAACACATCGGTGGTAGATCTGGCTTTAGCTTCTGCTACTTGTCTGTACATATGCATGGGACTGTTCTTGCTAAGGAGGGAGGAGAGTCAAATTTGGTACTAATGCAATCACTCATCTGGTCGTCTCTTTGGAAACTACCTTCTCCTTTGACCCTCAAATATGTTATAGGAAATGGTCTTCATATGCATCTTAAGTTGATGATCAATTATTTTGCTGGTGATTGAGAAGCCAAAGAAATTCGAAGTCCAGGGGGAAAGATCAATGTCCACTTCTGATAGCTTAGGAGGAGAATAACTTGCACATTTGTGATGACTTTGTCGTTGAAATAAACTTGATGAGTATTAATTAACCAGCAATTCCATAGGTATGTCCGGTTTATCTATAAATTTGGTTGAGCAGTGTGATGAGATGACATGTGTTGGAGTGTTAGTTTTTAGGCCAAAGCAGGTATAAGCTGCATTGAAGGCTCCACATGGTACTTGAAGGATATGCAAAAGTTATTGTCTACTAAACTTTGCAAAGATGGTATCTACCCCCTTGTTTTTTGTCGTTGTTTACTAATGACAGAGAAATTCTGTCAGTGTTCAGTGACCACTTGCTGACATTCATGTGCGTTTCCATGAATAATGCATCCATATCATATACTGAACTCTTGCCTGGTAGATTGATCACTAGCTACTTTGTTATACGTGTCTGCTAAAACACCAAGTGCCATAATTTAACGTGTGATCACGAGTTTATCACTCTGTCTCATGCTGATAGAAACTCTTTCACCGAGTTAAATAATGGGAAGAGGAATTTTTTCTCTCTCATGATATTTAATATTTGTGGGATGGTCCCTTTACCCTGCTAGATGTTTGAGATTATTAGCGGAAGATGTGTCTCCTGGTCTGTGGTTTGCATTTTTGTTTTGTAAGTTAGTTTGCTAAGTTGGACATACGAACCGTTTCACTTATACTGGAGGAACTTGGCTAGTGAGCAATTCATAATGACCGAGCAAGTCTGGAGAATTTTAGATGATATCTATCTGGCCGTAAATGCTACGAAACATGAATTTTAGGTAATCTTTAGTAAGTTGCATTGATTTCAAGCCTTGTCCATCATAGTAGGACTTTCACGTCATTGAGTTTGTCAATGCTTTGGACCTCCTCGACTTGTTAGAAGATGGATAGCGCTGCATACAACTAAGGCATGCGGACGAATTAGTTGGATGATTTAGTTAAGCTATTTACTTCTCTGTAAATGTCTACATTGTTGGTACGCAATTTCGTTCCGCAGAGGAATTGAACCTCCTTGACATCTCTCTCTCTCTCTCTCTCTCTCTCTCGTGCTTGTGGGTGTCGGCTGCGTCATCAAGCCTTGAGTAGAGGAGGCTTAAAAAGAAATCCTCATTAACAATGTCTACCTGCCTCTTCTGCCTTGACCCCGCCTTCTATGCATTTCGACCTCCTGGAGAGACCTTTTGTGGGGGAATGGAGGGGCTTCGTTTGTTATTTTCATGAAAAAGGCCATCATTTTGGTGGCGGTTGCTTACCAATGCAATACCGAAGGTTTAAATGTTTGTTACTACCAAATAAGTGAATGTTGACTTGGTGCCTAGGGATCTCACTGAAGTTTCTGCGGCGGAATTCGGTTGTTGGGGCCTGAAAGGCTAGAACGGGTGAACTTTCAAGCGCGCCTGTTTGGCGATATAATTTACTTTGATGCATTGATGAAAGTTGCTTCTGGTAGCACCTTTTAGGTCTGTAGATCTTGGCTACTTTGAGATAAATGGAACGAGCCCCAAATTTTTTTATCAAGTTTAACAAGACATAGGAAGCACTAAGAAGGTGAATCTGTCAAATGCAAGTCGACATCGATTGTGAGCACCTACCGTAAAAAGCTATAAGCAGAGTGTCACGCCTCCTACGGGGGCAACTCAGCCCGACTATCTCCGAGTGAAACCGATACACAGCCACAAGCCTACTTTTGCAGTTGCAGTAGCACCACCTATTTTCTTTGATTTGTCATTACTTATCTCCATCACTTCCGATTATGCAGTTTGTTCAAGGCTTAATCTCATTTTTCTTAGGAGAACATTTGATGTTTGATCTGGGACATCGTGACAAATTGTGTCGTTTGGAAGTTAAGAAAGGAGCTCTAGTATCAGGAAAGGACAGTCTTGCCAAACAGCATGCAAACGAAGCAAAATACAAAGCCAGTAGCTCTTGCATGAAGACGACGGTACAAGGAACCGCAACATGGCGCCTGTATGTGTTCAAATGAATGGCGTCTGTCTGTCTGTCTCTCTCTCTCTCATCGTTGAGTTTCGAGGAAACTTCCATCTTGTTGCATTCGGAATGTACGACGTTTTGGATCGTATTTGGTCGAATCAGCCAAGAAAGTTCAAAACCGAGCTGCCCAAGGAAGAAGCTAAGGAAGGTTCCTTGCGGTCACGGGGCTCATGAAATTGCACTTGCTGACGTGTCGACGAGATGAATCTAACAAACATGACATTGCAGCACGTATCGGGTTCAATTCAAATCCCGGTTAATTTCATCCAATCGTGCTATGGAAGATTATCGGCCTGTCAATCACAAGTGCTTGAACACGGAGACCGTTAAATCAAATAGATCTCATGTTGGGTCGATGGATGCAAATTGTTGACATGCATTATATTTCCATGCAGGTGGACCGATAGTGAATTTCGATTTGTGTTATTGGTTATTTGCTTCAGCTTTCACCACACAAATCAAATTGGCATTTTTTTTTTCTAGCCAAATATTCGATTTAATTTTCCGACATCGCGTAACCTCCGCTAATCGAATCACCCCAAAGCTTTTCATTAGATAAGGCACATTAGGGCCCTTACTGATACATGATGGTGCCTCCAATCGAGACTTTGCTCAAGATTACATCAAAAAAGAAATGTCACTAAACCCTGTACAAAATCAAAGAAATGGCCAGCACCTTGCCACCCAATCCTAACCCATCTCTGGCCTCCAACTACAATGCTAATTGCTAGCTCATGTGCTTCCCTGTAAGAGCTACTAAACAAATTTCTCCCCTTCAATTCCTTCAAAATTCATCAATCTTGCCAATGTTTCCTGCAAGGAATGATCCCTCAAATGGGTATTCTCTCTAGATGGCAGAATGATGCTGCTTCGGCGCGTTCCACATGTGCAAGACCTCGCCAAAGACATCGTAGAAGACGATCTCCGCGTTGGACTGAGTCAAGCGCACCGACATGAACCCTTGCCCGTCGTAGAAGAAGCTCACGTTGCCTTTGTTAGTCTCTTTGACGTCACCCCTCCATGCTTTCGACCCTGCTCCGCTTGTTAGGAATTGTATCGGGCTGCACAAAGGAAAGAAAATGTACCATCAGCTACCAATTTGTCGTGCACATCTTTGCACAGTGAACTTTGATTGTATGTTGATTACCTTTCGGTGTCCCCGATGCGTTGGAGGCAATGGTCGTGGCCGTTCACATAGAAATCGACGCTGTTTGCCTGAAATTCAGGAACAAATTTGAAGCTTTAGATTGAATTTCAGCAGCAGAAAACCTTTCTATTGCTTGATTAGCGAAAAGATTAAGCTGCTTTGGAACTTTGATTTACCCGAAGAATCGGGAGGAGATGCTTGATGAGCTCTTGAGTATCGCCGTGGTGACTTATGCTTCGGATGGCATGGTGGCCGACGACAATCTTCCACTTTGCGGTTGATGCCTTAACCGCGGATTCCACATCCTACACAAACGGATCAAATCGAGAGTCAGATATGCCGCAAACGTCAACGAGTACTGGCTTAGCTATCCAATGAGCTCTGAATAAATTGATTACATGATCTTAAAGAAGCTTGTCCTAATCGATTACCTTAAGCAGGTTTGCGATGTAAGACTTGCGCGATTTAATGCCGCGCCAATCGTAGGTATGTCCCTCGGAATCGGTGAAGTAGGATTTGACAAAGGGGGTGGTGTCCAAGAAGAAGATCTCGACCAATTCTGGGTGAATCAAAAGAAGCAAATCATCAAGGTTCTAAATTCATGAATGTGTTCATTACATGAAAACAAAGCCAAGGGGAAGCTAGGTCATACTGAAGAACAAAAGAATGTCACAAGCATATGAAATCAACCTGCATTGACAATGAAAGACCTCAAACAGAGCCACCTCCTATCAATTCTTCTCAGGACAGGGCTCATCTGTGCCTCTGCATCTCCTCTGTAATCGTGGTTCCCCAGCACTGCAAGAGGAAATCCCCCAAAAAAAATATATAATGTCAACAACAAGAGAATAATTAAAAATTAAATTGAACATCTTGATACAGAGGAGGTGGTGAAACTCACCGCTGTACCACTGTTTCTGCAAGCTTTTGGCAGTGTAGATGTTGGTGAATGACTCTTCAAAAGCATGGTCAAGTTCACCAGTCAAGCCATTGTCATAGAAATTGTCTCCCGTCGATACAACGAAGTCTATGTCCAGTTTCTCCCCAATCCTCCCCATCTGCACCAAACCATAAAAATCACATCAAAAAAATGTATTTTTAATATATGGTATTTCAATGTAAGAGTAATGACCTGTCATTGGGCTGTAAACCAACTTTGCCAAAAAGGAAAAGAAAAAAAGAAAAACCGCCGTGTTTTGTCCTCCAACGTGAGAGATGGGACGTGATCGTGGAGTGCAACAACCGGCAAATTTATTGGGCGTTACGAAATGAAGCAGGGCAAAAATAATATTAAACTGAATTTGCAGTTGGTCTTTCAATGAGAGAGAGATGGGAACCACTCTCTCCCATGGGAAAAAAAAAAAAAAAACTAAAAAAGGTGATGAAAAAAGTGAGGCTATGATGATTAGGCATAAACCCAGAAGCCATGTTCTCGAGAACTCCAGGAAAGATCGAACCTTTTTCCTTGTGTCAGTAGGAAAAAGAACGTAGACACCGACTTCCATCATCTGACCAAGTTGCACCGAGAGAGAGAGAGAGAGAGAGAGAGAGAGAGAGATGGTGGTTTTCTTACCTGGAGAGCGACTCGAGATTGGTTGTAATCCCCGCGCCGTCCCCAGTCGCCCACCACCAGGAAGCTGAGCGATCCGTCCGGCTTGACGGGCTGCTCGAACCTCTGGAGCTCTGCATGAACCGACGCCAGCGCCAGCGCCAGCACCAGCACAACCCTAACGCCACCCGCAAGAGCCATGCTTCTTCTGTTGCAGAGATCACCACCCATCTCTCTCTCTCTCTCTCTCTCTCTAAGGCTAGTTTCTTATCTATGTATGAAAGGAAAAGGCAAAGGCTCAAACCAGAGAGAAGGAAGAAGAAGAAAAAGAAAGAAGGAAGAAAAAGATCCAACGTTGAATATAAGAAAGTGCTCTCTCCCTTCTCTCTCTGTCTCTCGAAAATGAAAACGACTCCTTTTTATAATTTCTTTTGGGTGTTTTTTCGACATTATTGGAAAGGGAATGGCTTTTTATAGAACCCAAAAAAAAAAAAAAAATCTGGCCTCATGTAAATAAATTTTCTCCCATTTTTCTTTTTCTTTCCCCGGATAGTCAAATTTATGTGTGGGAGATAACCAAACACCCATCATCAACCAGTGACTTCTTTCGGGCCCCCAAAAAAAACCTAACAGTCAAACTAAAACATCCATTCCTACCCCCCAAAAAAAAAATAAAATAAAAACATCCATTGTCTATGACAATAAAATTTAAAAAACTAAAACCGTCCCCGCCAATCATATTTCGCCGTGTTTTGGCACTCACTATTCATTTTTTTTTTAACATTTAGGCACTATTCAAAGAGCGATGTTTACATAAATTCCAATTAAAGTTTTATGTCGACTAAAATCGTCAAAATGCTCATGTCGGTAAGGCGATATTGGAGTCTACATTGGATACCTACCTCGAAATGACTTATTTTTCAATCTCACTTGAGCGTCATCTTGAGCTTCGTTATTGATTTAGGCTTACTATCTTAATTTGATATATCTAAAAATACTATTTTGCCAAAAACCTTTCCTTATCATTAGTAATGTGCTGTAGATAGACCTATTTAAATTTAACATCTATCCAAAGAAAAAATATTGCCAAATTTTGTATTACCTCCTCCGTTTTTTCCTTTTTTGGGAATAAGATAACAAAGGAACTTGCCTTTTCTTGTCATTTCCATCTTCAGCTCATTACTTTCTTAAATGAATTGGTAAATCCGCGGCGGGAATTTGTCGGAAGGAAGCAAATGCTCCCTAGTCCTTCAGCTTTACTTAGATAAATTAAAAAGAGAAAAAGACATCTGAGGGAAAATTTAGGATGCGGGGGTTAGAAGTGGGCATTTGATAAAGAAAATAAAATTTAAATAATTTTTTTTATTTACCGTGGAATTTTTTAAAAAAGAGAAAAAAGAAAGAAAGGGGTGCTGGCATTATCAACAAAAAGAGAATAATGCGAATATGCCGTGGAATCAAATGGAATTTCCGAGATCGGATAATGGAATATGCTGAGGCAAGATCCGTACCAGGGGTCCACTCCGCTCTGGGAAATGGTGGGTTGTCTTCTCAAAATTGCCAATTAAAACCCAAGTGGCTGTCACCCTTTATTTTGAGAAAAACAACAAATTTTGGAAAGTATCTTTATAAAATAATCATTTATATCGTTTAAAATAATTAATTAATAAAAATTATTTTTATTATTAGTAAGAATTTATATTTAAATATTTTCGTGAATTTCGTGAATTGTGAAAAAATATATATTTTGTTTATTAATTTTTGTAAGTGATACTAACGATAATTTTTAGGAAAGCTTTTCAATGAGCTTGGAAATAATAAATGTCAAGAAATAGTTCTTTTACTAAATTATAATAGCAAGTGGCTCCTATTGGTTTATCATTGTTGTCCAAAAAAAAAAAAACAAAAATGCTGCCACCTATTGGTGGCCAATGACAATGGCCAACATGACAAGCATATATGTGCCGACTTCAAATAAATGATATTAAAATTATTATTTTTTAAAAATTTTCAGTTTTCTTTACGTCGTCTACCTCTACTTTTCTTTTCCTTTTTCCTATTTTTTTTTTTAATATACATCAAGAGGAGGGTGAATTATAAGTGGTCTATGTATTGAGTTAAAGGGGTCATTTCCACAAGTTGCTCGAACTTAACAAGCGATGTTTCAGTTTAGAGAATTTCTAAAAATGGATCAACTCGATTATGCAAATGCAACATCTTAAAAATAAAAGAAGGAGAAAATTGTACAAATGGTTCGGGAATTTTGGCTCAATATGCAGCATCATCCCTAGACTTTTAATTTGATCAATGTGATCCATGAACACTTAGTAGGTGTTCAATGCGGTCTTTGATTTACTCAAACAAAAAATCGGACATAATTCGATAATATAAATTATTATATGTTGGGTTGGATATTAAAAAATGATAAGCCATAGGTCCATCTTCTTATCCATCTACTTGAAAAAAGGAAAAAAAAAAAAATCAAGGCATTAACGTGTTGACCATTTGATGACGTGAATAATTATATCGTGATTTATGATAAATATCTTACTCGGACAATTCACGTATAACTTTTTTTTGTTGTCTACCATTCAAACTTAATGTATGGGCAGTCACATCATTAAATTTTGTTCATTTGTATTTAATGGAATGACGAGATTGGATTTTTCCATATAGCCTATAGACTAAATTGAACATTTATTAATAGTTCATAGATTACGTTGAATAGATTAAGGGTGGATTTGGTTTGACTTTGCAAATGAACCTTGGGGAAATACAAATTGCGTTTGATAAATTTTTTTTTGCAGTATTTGATAAAAAATTTCTACAAAGGGTTGTTGGGTCTAATTTTTCTTTTTTATTAAAAAATAAACCTTTTGGCGATGGCTAAGGCCACCAGAGAGCCAGATCTGGTGTCAGTGGCTACCGCCCAAGGGTGTGCGAGATCCTCAGCAAGGGTGGTGCGACCATGGGCGTTGCGGCCCGAGTTGTCGATTGGGGTTGTGTGACCTTAGGTTTGGTTGTTGGGGTTACGCCACCCTAGAGGATCGTCGCTAAGGTCATGCGACCCCAAGTGACGAGGCTTGAGGTCGCGCAACCTAGGTGATGAGGCTTGAGAACATGCGACCAAGTTGATCATCATGTGACCTCGACGTCTGCCCTTGCTAAAAAAAGATGAATAGTAACGAGGGGCAAAACCGAAAAATTAAGGAATTGGTGAAGGTAGTTTTAGAAGAAGAAAACTAGTTTTAGTATTAGGCTTTCAACTTTCCCAAGACCAGCATTCTGCTGAAAAATTGGAAAACTTGCCAAACATTCCAGTATTTTTCCAAGGGTTTTCGGCATCCAAAACCCTTTGGAAAAGCTCCAAACGTAGTCTAAAAATTGAATCAAAATTTAGGGAACTGGTTATGTGGCTTTTGGGCTCAATTTGCTCTACAAGTACACTGGGCTTAAGCGAGGAAGGCTCACTAATGTGCATCTGAGCCAGAGTCCATGTGGACAAGGCCCAATAAACTTATAAGAAGTGGAGTATGCTTTCGAATTTATCTCTGTGTTTGTCCGTTCGCCTTCGTCTCTTGGAACAGAAGTTCATGTCCGTTTGGAATTAACTACGACGGTCCATACAAACTAAGGTCGCAACGACGTGCAGGTTTGCTTCGTCATCATCTTTGAGTCCCGATTCGCGTTCAAACGAGTGACCCGACAGCGCCCGCTTAAGCACGCTTTGCGGAATTCATTGTGGTCGGAGTCGTTCTGGAAATCGAGAGTTCCTTTATCTGGTAGCCAAATGCTGCGCCCCTGCTAAAAGAGTCGTTGAAGGGCCGATGAAGGCATCAGTAGTGTCCGGAGAACCGAAGGCAAGGCGGCGTGATTAACGGGCTCGGTGACAGGTAGGCCCAGAAACGATGGCCCGAAAAGATATTGTGGGCCAGATATCCAGCTCAAACATGAAAGGCCCATGACGAAGCTCCAAGTTCCCAAAGCCGGAACCGATGTGTTGACCCTATGCCCGAGCGGATCATGTTTATGAACCACATCATGGTACAGAGGGAATCCAGACAGAGTCGAGAACTGTATGTCATAGTCCCACGCAAATGAATCATTCTCTCCACCTCTTCATCATCGCGATTGAATGAAAAGAAAGAAAGAAAGAAAGAAAGAAAAAAAAGACGAGAAAGACATCAAATTTCTTTGTCGCCATTGGTTATAATCGACCCGCCCCTACTTATATTATTGGAAGATAGTGACAATCAACCATTAACGTTTCAATTCAACAATAAAATACCACAAGCTTGATTGATAGGCCCTATCCCAATAGCTTGAAACCACTAGAGTCGGCCTCTTTTCTCTATCGCTTGTTTATGAGAAAATTACTAAAAAGTCTTAAACCTATTATAATTGTGCCAATTCAATCATAATTTTTTTTCTTTTATCTAATCCAATCCTTTTTTTTTTTTGTAATTGTGTCAATTCAATTCGTCCGACCAATTTTGGTTGGCCGATATTTTTTATTTATTAATTTTTTGTTTTTCCTTTTGTTTTTTCTCTTCTTTTTTCTCTTCTTCCTCATTTGACTTCTTTTCCCCACAGTGATTGGTGAGGAAAAGGAAAATGAAAAATAAAAAAGAAAAATTAGTGAAAAAAATAAAATTTTATTAAAAAATTGTCACGTTAGCGTTGGTCAAACAATCGGCATTGACTAGTGTTCATGTTTGTGTCGGCTAGTCAAAATTGGCTGAATGAATTGAATTAGTATAATTGCAAAATATTTATAACTGAATTGGTAAAAAAATAATTTATGATTGAATAGACATAATTATAATATTTTAGGATTTTTTTGATACTTTCCTTCCATCTTACACAAACAACGCCAAGGGAGCTCTAAAAGGTATTCGTCTCTCTTTGATACACTCAAAGATCGACAATAGATAATTGAGGATTTAAGCATCGGGAGTTCATCTTAGGACAAAATTCAAGGGCCTTCTTTATCTTTCGTGTAGTATATTGATCCGGAGAGTCTGCTATTGGCAAGTCAATAATCCAAACCATCACCTCTCGCCCCACTGCATTATTGAAAACTAAACTTTGATACTTGCATGTATGTAGGTTTGCACACGGAAACGAATAACTCATATAATCCATTAGACTAAATCGGAGCTAGGCTCACCCCCATGTCCTTTACTACCTAGGTTTAAGACATGGGCCTTTCGTCTAGGGCTTAGTGCAGATGGGAGCGAGCTGTGCTAATAACGAGAAGATGGTGAATTTCGCCAACATGGTTAGAGAAAACTCAACATCGGTGAACAGGAGAAGGAGGAGGAGGAGGAGAAGAGAAGGGCTAGTGACCGAGTCAAAATGGGGAGCACAAGACATAGGCGAGATAGTAACAGTAGGAGTACCCATAGAGAAACCCCAAAGAACTGGACTGGTCCCCTAATAAATCCATGCAGGGCAATGTCTCCATCCATCTCAGTTTCACAAATCTCATCTTTGGTTTTGACGTGAAAGCTCATTCACAACCCCACTTTGCACTTTGCACTCATCCCTTTGAGTCACTGATGCTGACACCTGCGTATTTTCATTCTTTTCCTTACTTTTTGTTTAAAATGATTTTTTAAATTTTTTTAAATTTTTTTGGCATTGGGTGTAGAGATCAATGGGCAAAAAAGGGGGAGGGGGAGCAGAACCCAAAAGTCAAAAAGACTAAAAAAGGAGGAAAATAAAGGCAAGAGCCCAAAAAGAAGAAAAAAAAAGGAAAAGGAGAAAGAACAGCAATTTCACCTTAAAGAGAGACAAGAGGCTATCAATCAGTAGCCCCCTCGATAGCCCTTCTTTCCTGTGTCAAAAAGAAAGCCTTGGAATTGTTGATAAAGTCTCTCTCTCTCTCTCTCTCTCTCTCTCTCTCTCTCTCTCTCATCCTTCAATCATAAAGCCATCGATTGCAAAATCATTTCTTCCCTCATTTACTGACGGGGGTTCCTGTGCTAGCTCCTTGCTCGGTTGGACTTATCCAGTCTTCCTTTTACCTTCTTGTCCTCTGCTCTCTTGTGTATTTACAGAGATGGCGCTAATTCCATGGAGTGTGTGCTTTTCACACGGTTCGTATTTATTTAATTTGTCCTTCCTCTTCTAATACTTTCTGCAGAGCTTCCGTTTTCAAACTGGTGTGCTTCAGCCAGCTATATGATCTTCCTCCTTTCTTTCTTTCAACATTATAAATGAAGTGGTAGGTGGATAGAGTTATTTGAGTTGACAACAATGCGATTTTGTGGTTGTTGAATTTGACTAAAAGCTAGAGCCAATTTGATTTAAAATAGCTTGAATTGGATCCTTGACATCTAGAGCGGATGAGATAATTTAGAGTATGCGATGACACATTCTGGCCATCCTAAATCAGATGACTAACATCTCAAATAAGTGGCGAATTAAGGCAAGCTTCTATGGGTTTGAATCGAATTATTCAGATATTTTTAGAGAAGCATCACAAGAAATTAAGGGACAAAAGATTTTCTTAATTTTTCTTGTGAGGCTTATTCAGGGGTAATCAAGGTTGTAAATCAAGTGAGTGAGAATGAATGTGAATGAGTCATTGCAATTTCCTCTTTACAGATTATAGCGGTGTAATATCATCAATCTCTCTTCGTGGAGTGGACACATTGTTGAATTATGGAAATTCGTCGAGTCGGGTTTATTTCTACCTTCATTCTCAAGTGAAATCTTAGTATCTACGTTGGGAATGGTTTTGCCATTTCGCTTTTTTGCTTATACTTGTCTCTTTTAGTATTTGACTTGCATATGGATGAATTCTTTTAGCCATAGCGGGCAATTGAAAAGTACCCTTTTCATCAATGTGAATAAGCCGAATTAAGCACTTGTAATTACTTATAATTTTTTCCAAAAGGCTAAGCTGTCATTAAGCTAGTCCTATATATAGATTTGGCTCATTTCTTAAATATTCGTTCCTCACGTCAGTTGAGCCTCCTACGCGACATTTAGAATGTACATAATTATAGGCATAGCCACGATGAAGTGGAAATCAGGGAGGAATCGGCTGAAAGATAATAAGAGACAAGGGGTTTTTCGGATTTGAATTGTGCCCTAATGCCATATTAGACAAATCGTTTGGTCCAATATACATCTAGCACATCTCTCAACAATTACAATGCATTTTAATTTTGTACGAGCTAGAGCAAATATTCACGAAATCCTCGGTATGGTCCAAAGTCGGCTGCAAATACTATATGATTGCAAAGTTTCAACAAAGAAAAAATAAGTGATGGAGCCTATCATCATCCTTATTTGTAAAATCAAGATATTTGGCATGCCTTTTACATATTACATCACATATGCATAGGTATGATCACAAGCCTTATGAGAACCATGTATACATAAGCTTTAGCATTGAAATTTTTTTTCCAATCTTTTGGTAGGAGCTGTTATAAAATTTTTGTCTTATCTTGGGATTACGATCTCGAATGACATAAGCAACACAAAAACAAGCCACATTTTTCACACTAATCATCGTCTTTTTCCTCACTATATAAACTACGAAATTCGTGGTCAAGAGCAAGATTCCCCATTTGGTAGTTTAAACACTAGAACGTCATAAGCGCTGCTATTCCATTTGCTTGTTGTCTCCATAAAAAAAGTTGGTGGACGAACCAAGTTATTTGTAATTAAAAAAGTGTTTACATCGGCTGATATGCTTATATCAGCAAACGCCCCAATTCAACTTGTTTAATGCCCAACATTTCCCAACCATATCTCACCATAAGAACCCCAAGCATCGAAAAGAGATTTCAATTATCATTCTTTTGTTGCATTTCCAATACGTCAAGGCAGTAGATGAGAATCTGCTGAAGATGTCTTTCTTGATGGATTCAACAGAGATGAAATCAAATGTAATATCTTTTCACATGACACGATGAATAAAATATCTTATTAACATATGTTTTTAAGATACTCCAGATAATTTTAGTGCAACAAATTCACTTGTTGTAAGAATTTAAAACAGATGAAAAGTTTTTTTTTTTTTTTATGTGCCGGCCACGATGATAAATGTTTCCGGGCATTTGTACTAGTTCACCATGTACTTCGTTAGAAATG
Source organism: Eucalyptus grandis x Eucalyptus urophylla (assembly GCA_028830015.1). Classification (NCBI taxonomy): domain Eukaryota; kingdom Viridiplantae; phylum Streptophyta; class Magnoliopsida; order Myrtales; family Myrtaceae; genus Eucalyptus; species Eucalyptus grandis x Eucalyptus urophylla. Next base: position 7,098,819 of record CM054200.1, read on the forward strand.
ATTCGATTTTCAAAATAGTGATAACACATAACACGAGAAGTAGACAATGTTCAATGTATCGAAAGCTGAGTCTTCTTGATTGATGGTTGACAGGCATCTCTTGAACACTCGTTCACGACATCATTTTTATTTTCTTTTTTGGAGTACAGCGAGTATGGTATGGCTGCCGGCCTTTGGATCTAGAAGCAAAATCCACCCCATTCAAAACGGGGCGTCTCGGATTGGTCCGTCAATTAGGTCCACCAAATAACTTTTCGAACATAAGTGCCTTAATCGAGAGGGAACCCTAAGATTATTCAGCAAGGAAAAAGAGGGAGGGAGCAAGATTTGCGGGAGCCTTGGCTTGTAAGGTGGAGTACAATAAATAGGAGTGTGCAGCAGCTTGAATGTTATAAAACTCTCAACGGATGCCGAATCAGTGAGGTGTCATGTCACTATTATTACCCCTTCTTTTTCTTCTTATTCCATAATTCCATTCTTTCTTTCTTGCTTTATTTTTTTCTTCTTATTCTTCTTCCTCCTCCTCATTCGGTGTGCAATTCAATGAAGGGCAAAAGGGAAACACAGGCAATTAAAGTCACTGCAGGTAATCCTAGTTTTCTGCTTGAGCTGACCAACGTGGGAAGATTCAAAACCCTAGCAGTAGCTACAACTACCATGTTAAAAAAAAAAATTAAAATGTTTTTATTCAACAGCTTCGAATGTATTTGACCCTCAAAAAAAGAAGAAAACAAAAAGAAAAGAGGAACTGACACAGACACATTATTTTTACTGAGAATGGCCATGATTTTATCAATGATGGAATTGGAGAGCCGAGCACGTTACCTCCCGTAATTGTAGTGAACATGCCGGCGAAATTCAATTCTATTCCCTTATCGGTTCATGGTGACAGGAACTTGTAGTTTGTTTGAATTCCATGCGTAAAAAAATTAAGCAGAGGAAAAGGAATGATTCATCGTCAAAAAGAAGGTAAATTTACCAAAATTCGCTCTCCCTTCCTTTTTATAGACTCTCAACTATCTTATTCTTTCTAATATAGAATAAATTATCTCTTTCTTATATTTTCAGATAAATATCATCTTCCTTTTGGTTCATACAGCGAATAATACTAACTTAACAAGTTTTTAATTACTTGATTTCCTTTTGCACACCTTGGGCGAAAAAGTTGGCCGATCGAGATCGAAGGAAATTTGTAGAATATCTAGTTTGAGTCATGTCTACTCAGTGCACCTGTAGATATATGCTCTTTATGGCAATTCTTACAAGTGTGCCAGAAGTTTGGAAATTTCTTTAGACGATGCAACGAAGGCATGAATTTACTAGTGGTCTGTTCATGATATGATTTGTGCTCGTGACCTTGTATTAAAGACAATATGAACAGGGTACATCCTCACAAAGCCAGCATCTATTAAGAACAATGATGCCCCCAATAACTTATCCTACATCGAAATACTTCAAAACGATGCAATTGTTTTATGTGATCAAGATCAAACAAAAAAAACAACACCGAACCGATATTTTTCTCTTGGTCCGAGATGCGAGGGAAAAGAAAGAACACAAGCAGCAATTAATGAGTTAAAAGAATCTTCAGTAGGAATGGGTTGGAGGGAGAGGCGTTTTCACTACCTTCTAGGCTTCTAGCAATTAAGATGTCTGCTTGGGACCTTGCAATTCGGATGAAAGGAAGAAAAAGAAAGGTATAAGCATGTTCAATCCCTCTCTCCCTCTCTCTCTCTCTCTCTCTCTATTGTCGAGTCTCCAATTTTTATTTCGTTTGAAATTTCTAGATGTGACACCAAGACTTGGGTTGAACTCGAGGTACATATTCAAGTCTGTGCATTTAATGCAGTTCAGGAAAACAACAAAAGATCGGCAGCAGAGAACGAGAGGGGTTTCTTTTGTCTTTGTGATTAGTTTATGGTTTGATTTGCCCTAGAATTTTGAAAGAAGAACAAGAACGAAATAAAGAAACTATTCTAGGGTTTTGATAGTCAATGGGGGTGCAGAGGGAGGGTCATGTGGGGATGAGACAACAATTAATGAAACGAATATATCAATGTTAGACAATGTTTGTTGAAGGATTTAGAAGGGGAATATTTGGGAGAATGATAAGGAATATATTAGAAACTTACAAAGGTATGCGATGGAATTAGGGTTTCCTTTGGGAGCAATGGTCACCGTATGCAAGCAAACAAACAAACCTTTAAGCTCTCTCTCTCTCTCTCTCTCTCTCTCATACACACATTTAGGTCAATGGGTCCATTGAGAAATCAATATCCGGTGACAATCACACCCAACCCTATTACTTTTCTATTCATTTTCCCCAGAAAATAATTGTACCTTCACCGAAGATGTTACATTGCTTGTCCTCGTGATGGCCATGTCAACTCTCCTGACATGTGTCCCAGGATCCCATATGTCAATGAGATATTAATAAGCAAGAAATTTGATTGAACCTATTATCTCTCTTTGTCACAGAGGGAGGATGAGCTTTCCTTATTGTTATTGGAGACCCAGGAACCCTAATTTTTGACTAAAGCATTAGAATAGTGATCCAATGCTCCAAGTTACCTTAATAACATACCAATGATCAGAAAAAAAAAAAACATAAAAGAGTAATATTACCAGGTATATTAAGTTAATATATATGTATATTTTGGTATGCGAACATGGATACACAGAAATGGTATGAAGTATAATGAGTGATTTGTCTTGGCTTTGATTGGGAATACCCTGTTCATAAGAACATCCACTTACAATCTGGCATTGTTACTAAACGCACCAAACTTTTAGCCCATTCTTACTACAATTAATATTACTTGCGTCAAATTCCGTACGCTAATTGCTAAGATGTGGCAGTCTACTAAGTAATTTGCGAAATGCAAGTGAGCATTCAATTCGAGAAGTAATCGATGTATACTCAATACTCAACAAAAGTCTAGCATATCACATAGTATACCGATTTTGTTAATAAACTTTAGATAATTAGCATTATTTAAAAAAAAATTGAATACTAATAAGAGCAAGACGGAATAATTTGAGATGTGGCACAAATGGATTAAGTTCCTTATTTTAAGATTGAAAATTTGGTTTAACAGGGAAATGTTGTCTATTTCGTGCATCTCTAATTATTGATTTTGTTGATGTGCAAGAGGAGCCTCCAATAAAATACTTGATTAAATATGGAGCAAATGGTATATTAAGTCGGCTCAAAAGTCAATGACTTAAGTTTTTAGTGAAAGTGGGCTCAGAAAAAATGTTAACAAGCTTAGATTTGAGATCTTTTTTAAGTCTATCTATGATTATTATGTATTAGATTTCTGTTACGTGTCTCGACAAATAACCAAGTTAACTGCATGAGTCCCCAACATTTTGTTAGTTAATGAAAATCTCAAGGGTGGAATCTTGCGGTAGATTAGCATCACGGATCTGAGGGGAGAAACCATGAGTAAGGCAGATATTGTAGTCATTTTTTCTTCAGAATCTCGCACTACAAATTGAATAAGTTTTCACAAGAGATAATTGGTTGAACCGATTTAAAAAAGCCAAAACTCGAAAGAACTAAACTAATTGTCGATTGAATTAGCTGGTCCTCATTGATTTTCAAAATGCTCAATGCATTTCTAGGTTTCGTGCACCATCACACAAGCTAATCCGGGGTGATTACAAAGGTGTAGCAATCAGCAAGAATCGATCCTACACTATATAACAACGGGAATTTGTAGTTGGGTTATAGCTCAATTGCGTAAGCTTTTTTAGTGAAGACGATTCCGATAACATATGTTAATATACTTGTATTTGGGCTCTAATTCGATAATCCCCCCATGGCAAAGTCACACTAGCGATTTTATATAAGTCATGATGTGACAAAAATTGGGTTGCATATTATAGGGATTGATTTTGCGTATCTTAGTCAGGCTTCCTCGAATGGGCTGATATATTGTCCTAAAAACTCCGTACCCTGGTGCAATTTATTGCACTCCAAACACAAAATATCGTACCACTACCAACAAATGCTTCAAAGGTTATCAAAGAACGATCTAAATCTATTAAAACGCCCCTTCTTTATACGTATTACCATGTGAATATCTAGGTGAGGTCGGAGCATTTGCTATTTTTACTGTCAACCCGTCTTCTGCGGAGGGAGAGGGATGCCCAGTTGCCTAAGCTTACGCTGTTTTGACTATTCCAGAGAGAGAGAGAGAGAGAGAGAGAGAGAGAGGGAAGGGGGGGTGGGGGCAAGCTTCCTTGGTTGCAGTGTCGTTTTCTTATATATACTCTCGAGGCAGCAGGAATACTCACAGTTCCCCCCTCAAATCCTCCCTCTTTTCCAATCCTTTCCAAATATTTCCCATCTCTCTCTCTCTCTCTCCAAAAGTCTTTCTTTTTCATTTAGCTCTCTTTTGGACCTCTCTCTCTCTCTCTCTCTCTCTCTCTTTCTCACAGCTATAACCTTTTCAAGCTCATCATACACCATCTCTTTCCAGTAATCTGCAACTATCTCAAACCCACCCACAAAAAAGAAAAACAAACATCGCTGTTCTTCTATTCCCAAGAAGTAGAGAAACCCAAAAAAGAGAAAGAAAAAAGACCCAGGTTTTCGAAATTAATCGGCACAAAACAACTTCCTCTTCTTTTCCACCCCTAGTTTTGAGCTGTGTGGGGGAGCACAAAGCGACCCTTATCTTTCTTTCTTCAGAAGACCGGGAGAAAGCTCAAAAAAAAAAAAAAAAATATATTCCTAGCTCATACTTTTGATCCCTCTGTGAGCTCCAAGTCGGTGTCCAGATGGAAGAAGAGAGCTCCTTCCCTGATCTTTCACTCCACATAAGCCCCCCGAACAGTGCCCCCTCCTCGATCTGCGGCGGTGGAAACAACGAGGGGGACTCGAACTCGAGCTTCGACATTTGGCGGAGAGGCGCCGAGGACGATGACGACTATCATTATGCCCTAAAGTCCCACAGCGACAGTTCCGTTCTCAAGGCTGATGCTGCCGCGGACACCCGGCTCTCCCTATCGAATTTACCGGCCGCCGCCGTGGCTGCGAGCAACCCCTTAGAGGCCGAGAGCCCGTGGCGGAGGAGCATGATGGACACCCACAATGGTGATCATCAAGTGGAAGATTATTTCAAGAGGAGGCATGCAATTGGCAATGGAAGTCTCGGCCACATAAGCAGCGGGATGTCGCTCCTCGGTGTCTCGGACAAGCTTCGACCGATCAAGGGCATTCCCGTGTACAACACAGGCGCTTGCAACAATTCTTTCCAGTTCCCTCTGCAGGCAGATCGCGATTTCCCCAGAGATGTGATGACAACGAGGGACAGTAATCCAAAGTTATCTTACAACTTCCCTCGGCCGAGCAACATCATGATGAGCATGAACAATAGTTCTAGTAGTCCGAGCAATTATTTTGAGCCCATGTACGTGTTGAATTCCGGCGGCGGAGGCGGTTCGAGATTCAACGGGATAACGATGGATAATCTGAACCACAATTTCAAGTCGAGGCAGATGATGATGCAGTACCTGCATCAGCACCACCAGTATGGATCGTCGGGCGAATCGAACGGATTGGTCTCTAGATTCAGGTTCGTCCCCAAGTTGCAGAGCAACAAGAGGAACATGAGGGCTCCGAGGATGCGTTGGACTAGCTCTCTCCATGCCCGCTTTGTTCATGCCGTCGGGCTTCTTGGCGGCCATGAAAGTAAACTCTCTCCCTCTCTCTCTCTCTCTCTCTCATGCTGTATCTTCTTCTCTCTCCTCATTTTTTAACGAGGCTGTCTGATTGAAAGACAAGTTCTGAGAGAGTAATTGTTGGGCATGTTTTGCTTTTGGTCAATTTTTTTAATTTTCTAGGGGCTACACCAAAATCAGTGTTGGAGCTTATGGATGTGAAGGACCTAACACTAGCTCATGTGAAGAGCCACTTACAGGTATTATATATTGCTGCATTTCTTCATTTCCCACATAGTCACATTCGTCTGCTGAAATATTTTTAATTTCTTCAAGAAAAATAGCAGAATGATAAGGTGATGTTGAAGAAGAGACCAAAGCATCAAATAATCCCCTAAATAAGAAACAAAAAGAACCCAAAAATATCAGTTATTCATCTCTCTCTCTCTCTCTCTCTCTCTCTCTCTCCCGCTCTGTGAGCGTTTCTAAGGACTGCACCTCTCCCACTGGCACGGGAGTCGATGAACGTGCAGTGAATGAACAGTTGGGAGACTCTCTCTCTCTCTCTCTCTCGGGTCTTTCTGATACACAGGACAGAAACTGCTTTTTAGAGAGAGAGAAGAAAAAGTAGCCATCATTTCTCAATAATACAAGCCATTACTGACCTTACCAAACATCAACCTCGTGGTTAATAAACAAACCCGAGAAAAATCCAGAAAGTAGAAGCGTCTGATTTGATTTTCCTTGACTAGGAGTGGGGTTTCTTTTATGTTATTTTTTTTATCGCTCCCTTCTTTTAAGAAAGGAAAAAAAATAATAAAAGGTGGACTTTTTTTCATTATCTTTTGCTCTATTCTTGGTCAATTTTCTTTTGCTTTTATTCATCCTCTGTTCATTTCCTTTGTCTTGTTTTGCTCCTTTCAGATGTATAGGACTGTTAAGAATACTGACAAAGCAGCTGCTTCCTCAGGTAAACATTAAGTAGTGTCTTACCTTGTCTTAAGCTACTGTATAGGTTTAATTAATTAATTAAATAGCTTTTTTTTTTTTTTTGCCTTCATCATCCATCGTCTGAAAATTTTAGGAGACTCTTTCTCTCTCTCGCGTATTTTTAGTCACATGCACTTTCACCCCCAAGATCATATATGTTCAAACACGCACACATGCTACATGCCCAAGCACTTTCTTCTCTATTCTTGCGTTCCTCCTTTTTTTTGCTTTTTAATTTTTGGAGTGGAAATCAGATGGATCTGCTGATGAAGACTTTCTGCCCCCATTAAAAACATTCCAGCAAAATGGAAACCAGAGAGCTGATGGTTCTAATCTAAGTGTTTCCACTGGACATAACATGTGGACTAACAGTTCAAGGTAATGGAGAACTATCATACTTTATTTCTCTCCTTTTTTCTTTTTGGGTATGAAAACATCATATTTTCTGAATATGCATGTCTGCATTTGATACTTCTGATGTGAAATAAATCAACTCAATACCCTTTTCTGAAGTTTCTTTTTCTTTTCTTTTTTTCGTTTGGATGAAATGTCTTTTCTTCAACTTGAAAGTGCTGACACAGCTTTGTTTTTGGCTTTTCACCTAGCTTTCCTTTTTTCCACTCTTTCTTGTTTTAATGTATATGGACTTGTTCTCAGAACTAAAGGAACTTTATTAAATCATGCATGAATAACAATAAAACACAATGCATGCAGTAAAAGAAAAGCATATCCATCACATAGTTTCACAAACTGTTTGGCTTTTCTCTTCATTCTCCTGCAATGCCATCCAAAGTGATGATAGAGCTGCAATATAGTCTTTAGTTAATTCCCATCGTCCAAAAAAACCTTCAGCCATCCTTCATGCCAAAGATACTGAATTGTTGTGGCGTTTAAATTATTCATGTGGCCACACACAATTTGTTATTCGGCCTCATTGTAGTAGTTATTCCTCATCTATCTTTCAATATCTAATTCTAGTATGTATCATCATAACTTTCAAGATGAGATGAGATGTCTAGAAATATGGATTGAGAGTAGATCAAACCAACTCTATTTTATGCTCATTATTGACAAAGAGGAGATACCGAGGCTACATGACGATTCGCATATGTAGGTATTGCGATTCAACCACGCACTTCAGCTTAACACCCACACATTATACACGCAGATGAAAAATGGACCGCCTTTGGCTGTCACTTCTCTCTGGAAATCTCAAAATATGTTCGAAGATATAGTAACCGCCTCTTTTTCCATTAACTTTGGCTTTAGATAATACGCTTATCGTTAAAGCCCTACTGGCACTGTTGACTAGGATTCGTTCCGAGTTCTTCTCTCCCGTTACCACACCATTGCCAAGAGATTTTTATGCATGGATTCAACTAGATGATTACTTTATAATGTATCCAACTTATACCAAAACAATGAAGAGTCAATAGGCATTATTTAAGTATTGGATCTATATATAATTAGTGTGGCTAGTGTGAATGCAACATTGTCATTGTTATGTTTTCTCCTTTTCACGGAACCATTTAGCAATTCACATCAATTGACACATTCCTAGATCTGTAGTCTTGGATTCCCCTATCGTTCAGGGAACAAGTTCTTTAACCTCCAAGTCTATGACCAAAAAAAAAAAAAAAACTCCAAGTCAACTGTTTCTCTGGTCCAAGATCCTCCTCAATAATATAATGTACGAGGGGACATGCATGGGACAGCACCTTGAAACCACACAAATGCTGAATAGTTTTCTCGGGACATTAAGCAATTAGTCAATACACTCTCGTTACAACTTATACATTAGTCAATGGAGCTATTCCTAAGTCAATTACCAAATCTGTTTATGTAAATCTCTCTCTCTCTCTCTCTCTCTCTCTCTCTCTCTCTCTCTCTCTCTTTTAAATAAAATTATTGGGGATCTTTTGAAACTTGGAGGAGTTAGCTGATTATGATATTCATTAGTTTCTGAAGTAAGTTGTTTCGTCACCTTTGTGCAACTTCTGTGGTATTTTCAAAATGAAATTCGACGGTCCGGAGTCTATCACAAAGACATAAGAGTTCTAAATTGTTTCTCAAGATGTATGTATCTTTGTAATCCTCTAATCTTACAAAAATTTGAAAAAAAGTAAACTTTGCCGTTTGTTTTTAGGAAACTTGTTACTTATAATTTGTTTATACGTCGTACATAATAATCGCTCATTTTTGGGATATCGGGACTTGGATATAACAAGAAGAATGTTGCTATGCATGCATTAGATCATAATTGCCACAGATGAAAAGCATATGGGTGCCATTTATTTTATCTAGTCTCAAAGATTACTTCTGGGTCATGTTATTTTGAGGCCCACATGGTTTGATTGTAGTTAAGGTAGTTGAAATATATATGCGAAAAACTGATGTAAAGATAACTGACGGAGCTTGTTACGGACGATGTTTTTGCAGTAAAGGAGAGTGGCCACACAGCACTAATTCTAGAGATGTCGATGGGACAGCAAGGCCAGAAACCATTTCATCTCATCATAACTCTGAGGTTAGAATCCTGGACGCTCAAATATATATGTATAAATATATTCTTGTTTATACTTATATATGTCGATCATATGCATAAATTAATGATATACTAAGATATGGAGCATGTGAAAGACCGAGAGTGATCTTGTCGTGCCCTCATGTAAGTTTACATCATTGTATGTTTTATTTGTGTGTGTAGAGATAGGAGAATTTTGGAGTGACCTTAATCTCTGGCTGACATGCAAGATGTCCGTATGTTTTATTTGTCTTCTCTATGAAAAGTAGGTTAATTATATTATCGCATGATCTTCTGATTATATTAATTTAAAAGGATGATTTAGACAGTAAATTTTCTTTTGCAACAGACCAGTTGTATAAAGAAACCAGGTGAGGCAAAGATAATATAGGTATGCTTAGACAAACGAAGCTCCCAAACACAAGTCACAAAGTTGATCCTTTTTTTTTCCGTAAATTTTGACAGCTGAATGTTAAGGATCTCTAGCTATGAAAAAAGCTTTCTTAAGAAATTCTCATTAGTTAATAGTGAAATAACACTACAACGGCATGAGAGTGACATGCGAGCTGCTGTCTGTCGCAAAAGTTCAAGTTAAAATATGAAAAGTCGAGACAAACCAATTCTGTTTAAGTAAGTACATCTTAAGTGACTAAGATTAAGGGAGTCTATATCACAACAAACAAATAGATGAACAAATTATCAATACAAGTAGTCAAGTTTCCTTTTGTCCCTCTTTGGATTTCCGGATGCATAGACTATGCCAAGGTTTTTGACAGACACGTGAGTCATGAGACACTGTATAGATCCTTTGTCGATGCTTATCCTCATGATATGTCCTCGTGATATGTTACTAGATGCTCTTGCCAGCACCTTACTCTTTAACATAATAATGTTTACTGTACTGATAACCGCTTAACGTATTTGAGGATAGATCACTACACAAAATAACTATACATACCTCATGCATTTAAGCATCGACATTTGGGTTCTTTTATGGTCTTGTCAAGATGAAGATGTCGCCAATGCATTTGTTTCACTGTCCATGCTAGGCACAAGAATGCAACACATTGCTGGATTATATGAGACAAATCTCAAATCGTGTTTGAGCCAAAAAAGGCTTGATTTTTATCCGTTCCGCAAATCAAATGCACAAGTCTGCTGGAATGTCTAAACAAGTCGATTCATGTATATCTACCTTCAAGTTGTTTCTCAGTTTGTAAACAAATCCGACATAAGTTAAGTATATAAGAATAGAGAGAGCTTGAACAACTGATTCCGCAGACTGTGATCTTATTATCTTATTCTATCGTTTCGCTAATCCATTTAAACAGCTATTGAAATTAAATTTCCATAACATGACATAGTTTTTCATAAATATATTCAGGTGGAGTATATGGGTCAGCAGAGAGATTGTACGAGATCGGGCTTGAATATGAATACTCCCAGCTTGGAATTCAGCCTGGGGAGATCCGATTGGCGTGGCAATGTATATGACTCCTAATTAGACGCATCAAAAAAATGTTTTGCAATGCATATAAATTGGAAATAGTGTAGAGCATATTAATTATCGATATAGTTTTGACTCAACAAAGTAATTTTTTCTTTTCACAGCCAGTGCATCTGCTGTCCTAGTTTTTTTGTTTCCCGACTTCCCTCTTTTCTAGCAAACTAAGGTTATCTTCTTTTGGAATTAGGGTTTTGACGGTGCATGTCCAATTCAAAAAAGGCAAAAGTAGATGACAAGGATAAACGGTTGAGTTCTTCCATCTAGGGTTTTGCTTTTTATCTTTTCTTGATTTATTTATAAAGACATATTGGTTTGTTTGATTATCTAGGATGAGCAACTTGAGGAGAACCCAATACGATAAAGTTTGTCTTTATGAACGAATTGCTTGCTGTTACTTGCTCTCGTGTACCCATTTACATGCGCAATCGTTTACTCCTAAACTTGAGCTGTTGTAACACGGCGCGAAATTAATATTTAATCTTAACATACCCGAAAATGATGCTAAAGAAGCGGCTAAGATTATTGTCGAATCATCCAAATTGTGTCTTCAATTCCAGAGCATGCATTGGTCCATAATTAAAGCAAATGTCCGTATGCGAGATGGAGTTTTTATTGTCTCCATCGATTCTTGTTACAATTATGAACTACCCCTTCACTAAAACTCGAGACTGTTCGACAAACAAGGATCGGACTTTTTGGCATCATGTCTTCCATTGAATGTCATAAACTGTTTCGATGTTGTGGATTTGTTAAAGCTCGAAAAATCCTGAGGGCATATTGGCAGCGTTGGTCTAAATTACATGCAGAAATTAGATTAATCTAAAAATCACACGAAGGGATGATGATGATAACAAAGTCGATTAATTCCAATTTAAGAGTCGTTTGTGCATTAATTGGAAAATGCCATTGATTTGCTCATAATGGAGGCAAGAGAGAAAGACATAAATCAATTGGTGTCAAGCCTAATTATAAGACAAGTTCGAGTTGCTTCACTTTGTGAAACTTAGCATTTAGGGTACATTGGTTTTGTGACAAACTCAATAATAAAGGAATACAGTTAGTTTTTTTTTTGTTTGGTAATATATAATCAAAAATGTTTTTTTGATGTTTTAATATTATTGGAAAATGATTTTAATCTCATGATTTTATCTTAGGAAAAAAATCAAAATTTTTAAATAATTTCTATTTTTAAAAATTTCAAAATTTTAATTACTTTTATTTTTCCCGCTTTCTTTTTTTTTTTTTTTTTAAAATCATATTTTTAATTGTTTTTCTTTTTTCTTCTCTTTCCTTTTCGTTTTCCTCCTTCCTCTGTCGCTTCCAACTGGTGACAGCCACCGGCGAGCTTCGAGCTTGCAGGCCTTGAGCTTTAAGTAAATGCATGGGCCAACAAGGCTTGAGCTTGCTAGATCTTGATGAGCCTCGACCTCTTGTTGGTGAGGTCGAGCTTACCAGATCCTAGTGAGCCTTGACCTCTCATAGCGAGCTTGACCTCACTAGGATCTAGTGAGGTTGTGTCTCGTCAGCCCATGCCTGTGGCTGGTCGCCAACCGTCGCCTAGACTCAGAGATTGTCTAGGGGAGAAATAAAAAAAGAAGGAAAAAAAGAATAAAAAGAAAAAGAAAAATTGAAAATTGAAAAGTTGAAAATGATTTATTCCAGAAACCGTTTTCACCTCTTTTAAATTTAGGAATTTACTTTCCTAAATTTATACATGAAAATTTTTATTGACCGAATTTTTTTTTTTTGGTTGATTAGTGAATTTCTGCGAAGCGAACGGGTGAAAGTTTTCTAACGAAAAAAATGGATGAAAGTTTGGAAAATCAATTTCCGAAAAACATTTTCCCTGAAATAAATGCCACCTTAGTCTTGCATGCCGTTTGAACCACCTAAGTCTTGCATGCCGTTTGAATTACGTCAGTCTCGTTTCTTATCCATATCTCCTATTTTGACACCGTTTTGACCGTTCCTGAGATTGTTTGTCTTCTGCTTTGTGCCTTCGGTGTCATCGTTATCCTCGTGTGCGTGCGAATGAAAGTCCTCCAAGATCTTCGAACAAGTTTACTTGTCATCATCGCTATACATTGGAATGTCGATTACCATGCTCGCATATTCTCTCGACCATCTTTCCTTTTTTCGGTCGAGACCCAAGAACATCTTTAAAGGCACGCACTTGTGTGTAGTATTCATATTCGCATCACGAGAGTGTCCATATAACGGAAAAAAAAATGATACAAAAGGGTTCACGGGCTTTAATTTAATATGTAATGTTATCATTGAACTTTTTAATTATTTCAATGCAGTTCTTGAACTTTTAATGCATGATTTAATATAGTCATTATATTATATGAAAATGTACAATGTTGTCATTTCATGGATTCAAGTTAGTGGAATTTACTAATTTAGTTTCTAGTCCACTACGTTTGAACAGTGGACCTAAAAAAAAAAAACACATTACAGGTGGATTATTCATGTAAAATATTCAAATGAAAATGAAAATATAAGAGTGCTGGACACCTGAAGCTAAACTTGACACAGAGGAATACTTAAGTGCCAAAAGTTAGGAAAATGACACTTAAGTGCTAAAATTCGAGCAAAATAGATCACTTTAGTGCCACTTCAGCGAAAATTCGGCCAAAATGTTAACGTGGTGATTTTCCGGCGAAATAAGTGCAAAATGGTGTCGTTTTGATGCTGACATGGTAAAAAAATTAAGTAAATTAAATTTAAAACTAAATTTATTTAAAAAATTTAAAAATAAATACAAATATTAAAAAAATTATTTTTTTAAAAAATAAATAAATAAATTTTAAAAAAGGGGGGCAGGGGCGGCTGAGGGCTGAGCCCTCGCTGCTGCTGCCATTGAGAAGGGCCGGCGACCCTGGCTGATCAGTGGTGAGGGCTTGTGAGCCCTCGCCCCCGATTTGGGCGAGGGCCGTTGACCCTCGCCGAATCTGGGCAAGGGTCGCAAGGCCTTGCTGCTAATCGGCCGAGGTCACCGGCCCTTGGCCAAGGCTTGGTGGCCTCAGCTGACCCTCCTCGCTCTGTTGCTGGCCCTTCCCGGCGACGGCGGTGGCGGCGAGGGCTTAGCCCTTAGCTGCCCCTTCCACCCATTTTTTTAAATATTTATTTATTTTTAAATATTTTTAAATATTTGTATTTTTATTTCAAATATTTTAAATAAATTTCGTTTTAAATTTAATTTAATTACTTTTTATATTAATTTTTTACCATGTCAACATCAAAACAATGTCGTTTTTCACTTATTTCGCCAGAAAATTGCCACGTTATCATTTTGGCCGGATTTTCATCGGAGTGGCACTTGATCCATTTTGCTTCGATTTGCGCATTTAAGTGTCATTTTCCTAATTTGGGACACTTAAGTGTTCCTCCATGTCAAGCTTTGGCACTTGTGCTGTATTTCTCTCGAAAATATAATAATCTTTTGATTTGTTCAATTTGGAAACACGATTATCCATCTTATTCTATGACGTGGATTATTATATCTTAATTTGAATTGAATATCTTACATAAGTAATTCATAAGGCTATTTTCTTTTTGTCAGACGTTCCTATTTACCACATTAGAAGCTAAATCAATAGATTCTATAGACTTAAATCAATAAAAGGATAGCATTGCATATTTTCATATAGTACACGAATTTGATTCAAAAATTTATCAAAAGTTAAGATATGATGCCAAATTTCAAGTACCATTCATGTAAATTATCCCTATAACAATAGACCTTCTTTTTGAAGCGGTTTTTGACTTTCCTGGCTCGTGTCGAGATATGCGTATTACCTACATTAGTCTATATCTACCACGCTCGTCAGCCACTTTAATGCAGAGAATCTGTGTCATTTTAGCCTTTGAATGTAACGAATCTAGTGGCATTCAGATCCACCCTCGACGGTCTCGTCGCAAAGTGGTCCAAGATTCGGAACCGAGATCGCCGGCACCTAACCGGGCTTCGGGCGTTCAGACGACGTCGGATTGGATCCGACAATCGTCGTTACGTCAGCTTCGTTTCGATTTGGTCGTGCGTAGTATTGCGCGTCCGAATCGAATCACCACCACCACAATTCATTTATCTCCCCGCAAGAAGCCAAAGCTCCACCCACCGCCGCTGCCGCTGCCGCCGCCGCCGCCGCCGCCTTCGCCGTCCCCGCCCCCGCGTGCCATGTTTGCATAGCCGGAGGAATTTCCTGAGGGAAGGATTCGGGGGTTGATAGATGACGCGGCCATCGGAGAAGTTCTCGATGGATTTCGCGATGGGCGGGGTGGCCGCCGTGATATCGAAGAGCGCCGCCGCTCCCATCGAGAGGGTGAAGCTCCTGCTGCAGAATCAGGGGGAGATGATGAAGCGGGGTCACCTGAGGCGGCCCTACCTCGGCATCGGCGATTGCTTCGGGAGGGTCTTGAGGGAGGACGGTTTCCCGTCGTTCTGGAGAGGCAACCAGGCCAATGTGATTCGCTATTTCCCAACTCAGGTAAGGGCCAAAGCTTGGTCCTTTGCCGCTTTTTGAATCGTGGGTTGTCGTTCTGCCGTTGTCTTCTTGAAGTTTAAAAGAAAAGTTTGGTGCTTTATAGGTAGAACTCTTATGGCTCTATGGTAATGTTGATTCTGCGGCAGCTCAAATGATTCTTAGGTGCAAGATTTGGTTGTTTTTGGGTAAAGTGGCTTAAATGGTGTTTTAGTGGGAGGATTAGAGGTAGGTGTTCAATTTCGCATGTCTTTCTATTCGAATATTGGAGTCTGATTTGGCGGTGAGGATGGAATATGGAATGTGAAAGTAGATTTAATAAGCTGAACTAGCGTGCTTTTTTTATCTATAATTTGATAGGCAAAGGGAGAGAAAAATTGAACGAAAAGGGCAAAACGAGAAGCAGCATGTCCCAGTTAATAGTCCGTTGCAGTCCTAATTGGCTGCTTTGGGCATCATGTTTTGGCTGACGGAAGTGCCTTGCTCCTCTTTTGGGATGATTATGTCATATCCTTGTTACATTTTTGTGCATCCTTCCTAGGCAAGAGAAACACTTTCTCAGCTTTCATCTTGAGCGGTGACTTTGGAACAGTAAGGCCCATCAATCTTTACAAAATGCCAGTCACTTGAATTCTTAGGATGAAAACAGGGGTCCACAGCTTGTGATTGGAAGGGTGCACTGCGGTTCATGCCTGTTTTCTTTAGTTGATACAGGCTAGTGGGTTGCCTTAGTGATAATATATCTATTCCGTGATCTTAATTACTAGGTGAGCTTCCCCCACAAGCTCTAGAACCTCCTGCTTATTTATGCTGTATATCTAATACTTATGAGGTTGCGAGACAACGATGAATTCTTAGGTGAACAGCCATATCAGTGCCTTTGGTTGCCCCCAGTAAGTGAAAGATGCTGTTGTGTAACTGCAAGATGGCACGGTTGGGAAATTAATGTTTTCCATTCCACTAATTTGTCTATTTGAGTGACCTGTTACAACGTTTTGGATGTCCGAACTCCTAATGGTCTTTAGAAGTTTTATGTGCTTTCATCCTAGTAGTAGCAGGTGCAGTTCATGATTACCACAAGATGTAACAAAAGATAGATATACCTAATAATATCTATAAAAAAATATAGCAAACCTTATTATTTTTGCAATTTTTAGACTCGATAATTAGATTCTTTGGAGTGGTACCTGGTGTTGAATCTATTCTGTATATTCATCCCTGATTTTAATTATTTGACAGAACTTTCACTGTCCGTAGGCTTTCAACTTCGCATTTAAAGGTTATTTCAAAAGTTTCTTGGGCCGTTCAAAAGAGAAGGATGGATATATAAAGTGGTTTGTTGGAAATGTAGCCTCGGGAAGTGCCGCTGGAGCTACCACATCACTGTTGCTGTACCACTTGGATTATGCACGGACGCGACTGGCAACTGATGCTAGAGATGGTCCAGTTCGTGGTCAACGGCAGTTCAAGGGATTAGTTGATGTATATCGCAAAACTCTATCCACTGATGGAATGGCAGGTCTTTACCGTGGATTTGGTGTTTCAATTGTGGGAATTACGTTGTATCGTGGCATGTATTTTGGGATCTATGACACGATGAAGCCTATTATTTTGGTTGGTGCTTTAGAGGTATGCAACTCTCCAGATTCTCTTTTTGATACCGAGAATCTCAGATAGATGCTAATGTGACGTGAAGATTTATAATTACCATTATCTGCTTCATCAAGATATCTTCTACTTGATGCTGTTGGAACTGACCCAAATTATTTTTAGTTTTGCCTATGGAGAACTTATTTTGGGTCCTCTGTTTTTCTGCAGGGGAATTTCATTGCTAGCTTCTTGCTCGGTTGGAGCATTACGACAGTCTCTGGAGTATGCGCTTATCCCTTCGACACTCTAAGGCGAAGAATGATGCTCACATCTGGACAGCCCGTCAAGTACCGAAGCACTGTGCATGCGTTTCAGGAGATTGTCCAACGTGAAGGTCTGAGGGCCCTCTATCGAGGAGTCACCGCTAATATGCTTCTTGGTGTGGCAGGTGCTGGAGTTCTTGCAGGCTATGATCAGCTTCAGAGAATCGCTTCTGGACGCAGTTATTCTTATGAGCCGCACCGGAGCGTTCTGAAGTGAAAGTTGTAAGAATATGGATACATACATCATTCTTAAGCTCCTGTTTATCTCAACGGATCATGTACAAAGAATCGAAATGAAGGAGATAGCTCCCTCAACTGTACAGTGTAATTAATTGATTTATGAAATTCATTAGATGATCAATAGGATGAATGAACACTCAAAATTTAAAAGAGTTTGTTAATGAGTATCTCAGAATACTTGTTAAGCAATCAATTAAGGACATTTTCGAAGTATTGACTGTGTTCGTATTATGCACAATTAGTACCGTGAAAATTGTATTCGTATTATGCACACTTAGTACCTTGAAAATTGATTGACCTTGTGTTATATCTTGAAAATTAATGAAATTGTCCCAACGAGATTCTTTCAAGAATAAGGGGTCTCGTAAACCACACTGGCATTATCCTTATAAGGAGTACGCTAATCACAACCCGGGCAGTGGCACAAATTCTCAGAGAGAAATTTACAAACAGAAGCAATTTTCCCTCCACTTCCACCAAGTACTTTTGACCGACCCATTCCCCAAGTACAAGTTCATCCAGCTGAAAGAAAATGAGCACACAAAGCTTCTCGACGAGACCGACTTTTTATGGACGATGATCCTACTGGTTGGGGCCAAGAAGCGAAAGCAGGAAAGTCCTATAGTGGCCTGATGTTTCGGAGTGAACTGCATCGTTTAGAGTCTTCTTGTACTTATTACGGTATTCTGCTTTTATATACTGCATGTCGATTTCGGTCCTCGTCACGATCACCCTTATCAGCGTTGTGTCATTGGTCCCCAGACCTTTCATCGCCTTGCGTAATACCTGCAAAGAAAAGTATGTACGCATGAAGAATGCAACTCTGATGGACTACAAATTTTTAAGCAGCCAAGCAAGTCCGGGCTATGCCTGAGATGAGATTGGAGAAGCATACCTTTGCAAAATACTTGGCAGGGTTCTGAGAGCACAGTAAGATTGTCACGAGACCATGCTCAAAATGTCCGGATGTTTCGCTCTTCACGGCCTGATTTGGTTCATGTTCTGGTTAGGCATCAAGCTTCACAAAAGGATAAATAAACAAATGATAGGACATATGTAAGTAGATCTGAAGAAAACTCACCTTCTTCAATGAACTGCCGTACATGTTATGATAAGCAGAATCAACAGCAGCCAAATGTGCCCTGCTTCTCTCGCTAAATATCTTGATAAAAGTCTTCTCATCGGTCCCCAGCCGCTTCTCCCCAGCTTTGAAAAGAGCCTTTGCATCCTGTTCTACGGCAATCCTATCGACTTCGAAGCCTTCATAACGTGGTGTACCAACATATTTAAGCAGCAGCTGCAGAAAGCCTTAAAGTTCAGAAACTGGTGACTTATCTAGTATGATAGCTTGTCTCTATTTGCAGTAAGATTCCAAGAGCTAGTACAAAATTTAGATCATTACATTCCCTATGCATCTTTTTTTATTGAGTAGACACAAATTTGAAAGTTGGCAAGTAGCTTTGTCTTAAACATGTTTGAAGCAATAGATGTAACATCTATTAATAGAGAAGCTTCTTGATGCCATTTGAACAAAGAGGTTCTCATTAACATGACCTACTTCTCATTACCAGAAACATCCTTACACCAGCATGCATGAACAAAATCTTTGAAAGAAATCAAAAGGTGGGTAGGGTTTAGAACAGAACGTGTCAAAAAGAAGTCCTCAACTAAAAAATCAAGAGCGATTTCCCAAGGCTAACTATGCACACAAAGAGCTAAAAACAGAAGAGAACTACAAAAATGGAAGAACTCTCACCTTCTTATGGTCCCCAGAGGTATGTTTCTCAATGTCATGCTCGAGATGAATCCCAAACTTGGAATAGTAGTGTTGTTTAAACGTCTGTATCTGAGATGGAGTTCGAGAGCATATTACTTCAGTAGCAGCTTGAATATATGTCTCCATAAAGGCCTGCCTTACAACTATGGCATCTCGTCCGGCTGGGTCATACATCCATAGCAAAACAGCCGTCTGGGAAAAGGAAATGGATAAAACAAAACACAGGATCATGAAGCAGAATAGCTAGTTCTCTACAAACGAAAAGATACAAAATGGTAAAATTGTATCTAAAAGTGCAGAACAAACTATGAAAGAAAGAGTAGAATTGAGACCTCTAATTTGCCAGTCAGCTCTGATTCTAAGCGTTTCAAAAGATCACCAGAATACATGGTGCGATATTCCTGCTGAATAAGAGCGCGCTGTGTGACATCCCGATGGGCAAGAATATTGACTACTGCTGCAGTATCACATCCCAAACCTGGAATATGAAATAGAAATCATCACTTAACACCTACCAAAGCTCCTTTATAAAGCTTCTTCCTGGAGCAATGCCAGTATCCAATTTCTTCATTCAATCATTACTTTGAAACATAGAACTGAAAGAAAAAGAAAATGAAGGTTACAGAGCCCAGCAAGCCCCCCTTCTAAAGGCTACTCGACTTTTAGAGCCGTGGAAATAGGGTTATGCCCTCTAAAGCCGCTAAATGCGTTGGCTTCCATAACCACGTATCGAAATGCTGTTCAACTCCTCAATGTAAATTGCATAGCCACATTTTACTCATAAATCATCCCAATAAGTAAGATATAAAAAACAAGAATATCCTTCAAGAAAAACCCAGCAGCAAAGATTTCTCCTCACAAGAACTCGCGCCGGTAAACAGATACACAAGACACAGCGCATACACTCTCTACCATCAATCATACCAAAATTAGGCACAACGAACCACAAGGCTGATGGAGGATCTAATGTGCTATCAAGCTAATCTGCCATAAGCATCAATGTGCCTACAAGGTGAAATTTTAGACCCTAAACAACCAAAGAGTAAACCCAATTCCCAGAAGGAAAACATGCCACCCTGAAGAACTCTTCATCTTTCGTTAAATTACAAAACAAACGACACCTCTCGTTCAATGACCGCAAAAAGATCGAAGAGCAAACCGAAGCAGAAATTGAAAGGAAAACAAAAGGGTAAACAACAGTTATGGTTGGCACCGGAATGACAACCCTTTTCATTGCAAAACAAATCAATCAACTCTTCAGAGAGAAAGGTACCCTTGAAAGCACGGTAAAGTTGCATGGCGTCGTCTCTTGGGGAGGTGAGAACCGGAGGGACGGTCAAAGTCGACATTTTCCTTCCCCTTTTATTCTCCTCCTCTTTTCCCTCTTTTCCTTCCACAACCAAACTCAAGTCTCACCGTGCCTTTCTTCTTATTCCTCTTCCCCGTGAATGAATTGAATCCGAGAACAAAAACCACCCGAAAGCAAATATGATGGCAAGAAGGAAGAACAGATTTGGAAACTGGTTTTTTTCTTTTCTTGGAAAGGAGGAAGCTTTTCAACACCCGTGGCACATGCACCGATGGCGTTCAAAGCAATGTTGCTTTCCTTCAACGGTTACAAACTGATATTTTGCGCATTTAAACTCTCACCCTCCTCCTTTTCCTGCGTGTGGCCGACGAAGGCGAGACCCCACTTTGAAACTTCCCTTCTTTCTCGATCCAACCTCCCGAAGCCAATTCCAGCTCCGTCTCAACGCGCTTGCTTCTGCATCTTCCTTTTTTCTTCTTCTGGTGGCGTATTTGGTCGATTACCCAATTCTTTTTTTCTTTTTTTTAGGTCGGTTTCAACTACCCAATTTGAAAAACCACATTTTCTCGTGCTTTTCCGGAACACCCCCGTCGACAACAGAAACCGTCAATCAAAAGTACGAATGCGACTCCTCCGTTCAGATTTCAAAGATCAATACTTGAGGTGTGATCCTTGATTATATTTAATCCTGAAATACGACGCGGCCTTTTCAATGCATTACACGTGCCGGTCGTTTCGTCGGCCTTCAGCTCTGCTGGACCCGATCCTTTTCACAGGTGTCACGAGAACATGTCAACGGACTTATCACATGAACAGTCAAACATCGACGTGGCTTACGCAAGAAACTTATCCAAAGCGTAGGTACGAAACAAGACGTTCATCATGAAAAAAAAAAGGAGTTGTTGGGTATCTGAGTTCTTCATCAGAAGTTTCGGCGGCGTTCGGAGGACCTCGGCATCAGCAAAATGCCTTAGATCGTTTGAGAAAAATACAATGCTGTTCTTGATCGTTGCCCTTCCGTTGCACTTGCTCCGATCTGTCGATGCTTCTTAACGTTTTTACGTATGAGGAGCTAGAGAAGGAAACGAAGAACTTGCAAAACTTGCGATGTGAAGAAGCACGTTTTATCCGCTTGAAGAAAAGAAATCCTTCACCAAGAGTGCTCGAACCTGAGGGAAATTTGTAGAGCACAGAGCAAAAGAGGAGAGGAGAATCTTCAGAACGATGTTAGTGGCCATTCTCGAATTTAAAGTGGATACAGGACAGGACAAGGCCGCATACCAAACCCATTGACTCTTTGAGTTTTGCGACATTGCAATAAAGATCCACCAAGTATCATCGTTCATTAAGCAACGCACTGACCCAGTGGGGCCACGCGAGGCAAACAACATGGATATTTAAAAATCAACTGCTCCACTATACTTGCGTAAGATGTTGGTGCTTACCTGCAAAACATCAAAGATGTTGAGATGACATAGAACACAGTACATCATATCCTATCCAAGACAAAAGTAAAAGCAACCAATCGACTTTCGGCAGCTGGACTACAATCTTGCAGAGCGATGCTATCATATCAAGCTAACGAAATTGTCCATAAGGCGACAAGAACTATCATTTTAAGTGCTGAACAGAGAGAACGACTAGTGAGTCCATAGTCAGAGAATCCAAGAAGCCGAATTCCGAAGGTTGAACCGTTTTATAATGATAAGACTTTGAGACCACACCTCGTGATAGTGAGAAAAAAAAAAGGTAAGGCATACCAAGGGAAAAAGAAAACATATAAGTTCCCAGGCCTCGATATCTCTTTGTGCCGTCTCTTGAAGGAGCTTCCTGCTCACACCAGAATGCCATGAATGGAAGAAGAATAAGGTGAAATTATAAACAATTTAGGTACTCCATAGTTAAAGAATTGCAGGTGGAACAGATCAACTCCCTTAGTAGAACACTGAGAGAGAGAGAGAGAGAGAGAGAGAGAGAGAGAGTAAACCATGTTAAAGTTACCTTACATGCATAGAGGACATCACAGGAAAATCCATAAGATGCACTGATTGGGAAAAACAGTGGATGAAACGTTTCACAAACCAAGCCCCATAGTTCACATCACGATGGTTGCAATGGCCCGAAACAACATAGTCATCAAAAGTGATAATATGAGAAGCCCATTTGGTGACTATCATCCTATAAGCAAGGTCACTCACTATGTTACTAGAGCAACTAGAATTCTCAATTTGATATAGTGGATGAAGATGCTCAATGCATACAAATACAAATGAAGTGATTTCATGACTGCTACCACAAATTACCAAAGGCAAATATGGGGAAAGGGGCAATGAGCATCTAATTTCAGAAAGATTTATTAAAAATGCCTACTTTCAGTCAATGTCTTACCACGAGCAAGGAATTTTTGTTCTATGATCTTGGATAATAAGTTATGATTCCATTTGTTGTCAAAACCATCCTAGCGATCAAGATAAAGTTAAAGATAACTCAAGCCGACATTTCTAATAACGTGAAGATAGGAAATAATAGACTCCACCAATCAGGTTGTACCTGCAAATCTGGATGGTCCACGACTTTTTAACTTGTTGGCGTGGCACCTTCGTGCAAGATACCACATTAGACAGCTCACGATGTGGACAAAATGTATGGACAAGTTCTGAAAATCACCTTGAGAGTCACACAAGCTTGGTAAAACTCTTCTTTTCTTATATTTCCTTTGCCATCAGCGTCACCTTAAAAGCAAATGAAGCTAAGCAAGAGAAGCACGTGCACAATAAATCAAGAGTAATGAATACTTCTTTTCTAAGAAGATCCTTGACAGAAAGGCACCATGAGATGATGTGCTAGAAATTCCCTTTTACTCCCAAGTAATTTCCCAATGAGATGACACAAAACAACATTACCGAAACAATTATCAAAACATTTGGAAGCTCGCAGTGTGATGCATGAATTCTATTCCGACAATTTCTTTTTTGCTAAGATCATACTAGTATTGCTCTCAAAAGCGCATAAGCTTCAACTACAAGCTCATGGTTTAGACCATTTCTGAACCTTTCCATTTTAATACTTAGACAACAGTGAGAGCATCCGTGCTGGTCCGGCACACAAGAATCCTAATGAGATAACACGAAGAAAATATCACATTACCAACTGATAAGCATAAAATATGAAGGTTATGTTCCCTTGAAGTGAGATAACTTATTGTTGGCGAGAAAAACATGCAATTGAATGATCCATAAAATCTTCAGTACGGTGTGAAAAATCATTTCATTATTTAACAGCTAAATTTATGAGAATTTTTGCCATTTAAACAAGTTGGATGTTGGACAACTATAGGGTAGTCTTGAGAAGGGAAAAAATAGACCTTGATATTAGTAATCTCATAGAACACATGAATACATTGGACTATAAAGAGAAATTGTTAATAATACACAAGTAATTTCTCACAGCTCACAAAAGGCACTATAGTACGTCCTTTGAAACTAAGAAAGTTTATTGCTGGAGAAAATCAGCCAGTGAAGATTTGGCCGGCTGGCTAACTCAATCCCTTATTTGAGACTTTATTGGTTCATTCTGATTTTTATTTTATTTTTTTAGAAAACGAACTCACTTCAGACTCTTATTTAAAAATTTTCCCAACTTCTTGACATTGTTTGTGAAAAGCTAAATTGCTGAGCCTGCAGCAAACATTTGGAAAAAAAGAGAGAGAAATTGACAACTCATCAGGCAAGTAATGGATACGTAGACTAAAAAGTGAGTGACAAAATTTTACATAAACTGGTTATTAGTGAATGTGACAGATTCATTTTTCCCATTAGTTGAATTACGGAGGAAAAATTCAATTATTAACTCGACAGATGTATTTTCTAAAGATGAAAAGGTCATGATTAACGGGTCAGGCCCATAAAGCAAACGAGCGGGCTTCAACAATGTCACTAAATGAGGAAGTTTTTTTTTTATTTTTTGATCGGTCCTACTCTAACACTCATTCTCAAACTTTTGCTCTGCCTCCTTGCAGGGCGTGGGAGTCGAAACCCACTCCTGAAATGAAATCGTCCCCACCCAATCCTCCCAGAGAAGGTGGGGATTTGAACCCCTCACCTCCCCCTTCCAAGTTGGAAGAGTGGCCACTGAGGTCCCCAGTGGTTAACGAGGAAGTTGAAGTTGCCCAATTTTGACCTGGGTCTGTCAATTTTATGTCATCGGCGGAATTGGCCGATAAGTTAGGCTTGATGTGTGGCCCCGCCCAGCTTAATGATCACTTGGGAGAGAATATTTCCCCCTATTTTCCCACGTGCCGGGGTACAAAATAATAGCCCGCAAAATATTAAAATGCAAAACACAAGGGCAATATATATTTATATATAAATATATATTTATACATATCGAGTTGGTCTGGCATAACTAAGGCTATTCAGACTGCTTTACTTAGAAATAAACTTGAGGATATTTAGTATAGTTTTCGTTTAGCATTTATAACCATAGAAAAGGGCTAATATGCGAGTTAGTAATGCTCTGTATGCATTTGCAACTATTACTCTATCGCAAATAATAAGAAAAAATCACGCAGAGTTGTAATGTATGCATGAGTAACTATTATTCGATGAATAACTTCTATAATTGAGGTTGTTAAATGCTCAAATTAAGCAAATAATTTGCGACTGGTTTTGCATCATCAGCAAGAAAATTGCACGAGGGTTGGTCATGAATAGATTCACAACTTTCTGTGCTACCATCGCCATTGTCTAAATTTCAAACAGCCTTTTGGATCCAAATGTGAATTCCCTCTTGTCCCAGAGATTTTCGGCACAAACTGATGATGCTGCTGCTCATCACACTGGCAGAAGCATAGCAAGCTATTAGCTGTATATTCAAATGCCGTTTCCATCTGATGGGAATGCGTGAGCAAATCATTCTTCTGGTGTTAAGAAGAAAATTGGTGAATTCATGTATAATCTATGGTCTAACACTGGAGTAATTCACGCGTCTAGAAACAGGGTTTTGACGACTCAAACCCGTTATTCGGATTTTGAACCCTTACTCCCCCCACTCTTGGGTAGATCTAATCCTCGGCCACCCCGCCACTCGAGTACTCTGTCATAACACTTGTGTGCACATGTTGAAAATGAAAAGATAGGCTGCTATAGCGCTTAACTACTCATAAAGAAACAGTAATCACAAGAAAGTCATGTCGTTAAGATAATGAAAATCCAGCACCCAAACAACGTTTCAAGGATCAACCCGCGTCTCAGTATACTTCACTGGGTGTTTAAAGCAAGATCATGCCAAGAATCTCCATCAGCTTGTTGAGTCTCCTGATCTGGATTATGCAGCAAACAGTCAATCACTAACCAGTCAATTCATAGGAATGTACAGCAAGCAGCTATATCTAGTGTTATCATCCATTTCTTCGGAAAAAAGCAGTAAATATGCCAAGACCATAAACGAGGAACATAAACTTATCTATCAAAAACCAGACATGAGAGAATGTTTAGGAGAAACGTACAAAACAACTGCTTCCACATGCTCTTCTATCTATGCTTTAGCAAAGTTACCATTAAACAATTCCTACACATCATGGACATGTTCCTTTGTCTCTGCTTCAACCAACTAAAGATATCAAAATACATGCAGCCGCGCACTACCTTAACACTAGAGACTTCTTTATGATAAGTCAGAATTGTGATCCTCATAAGAACAAACAATGGCCTAAAAAGGCTTGAGGAATTTACTGCAATGTTCTCGCAGTCAGATTAACTTATAAATATTCATGTCAATTCGATAGAGTGGAAGCAATTCTCTAGCCTGAAGCTTATTCCCTTTAATGGATCAAATTATGATGCATCACTATAAACAACAACAGTGATAGTGGGCGCATTTAATGTACAAGCAAAAGAATGAAAGAAGCTCAATCGTCATAGTGCAATAGGGGGATAGAGAAACTCCAAGAACCAGCCTAGTCAAAACTAGAGTTAGTAATTTGCTTTTGATGTTGGTCAGCCTCTTCATTTAATAGCCAGCATGTGGCATCTATACGGACAATTAATTACAAAGTGAAGACTAACTATCAGATCAAGTATCAGTTGATAAGAATACATGATCCATTTTGCAAAGATCCGTAGAGCAAGAGTTAAACGAAATACATACTCGAATCTTCAACATCTTCATTTTGAACAAGCAGCACAGGCGGTAAGGGAAGATCTGCAACAGCAAAGCGGTCATGCAGAAACCAATTCAGGCATTGAATCCTTAACAAAGTGATGGTACATATCCATTCACCAAGTTGATGCCAAGTGAGAGCAAAATTCACGAAAGTGAAGGGAGAGGAAAGCAAAATACCATCATTAGGCAGAGTGTCTCTCATCCATTCCTCATCCACAATATCTATGAGTATACCCATGCTCAACTCTGCCATGTTTTCCCTTCAATGCCACCACTACCCTACATAAATGTACAAGCACAACAATGGAGATGGTTAATTCCATTCTCTTACGAAATTCCACTTCCCTCTTCTCCACCCCCTTCTTAGACCGCAAATTACCAGAAATCTCAAGCGAAAATGACAAAAACCACTATCTGGTCAAGCGAAACCAAGCGGGACAAAACGTCAAACACGTAAGACGCAAAGCCGGCACGGAGAGGAAAGCACCCGCGACAGCGAGCAGACACGAGTACCCATTAAAGCAAAGAACCTAAGCAACGTTCCGATAACCTACGAACAAAGGAGCAACAAAGGACGAGAAAAAAAAAGACAGCGTAATGACCACAGATGGCGGCTATCATAAGAACAGAGCATCGAGTCTTGCAGAGAAGAACGGCGTACCCAGAATAAGAAGAAGACGAATCGCTCCGAACCGCAACCCCTCGAACCGAAACGAGACGCCGAGCCCCCAAGATCCGAGAAGCACCCTCGAGGAAGCACGGATCGAGCGAGAAGAAGTTCAGAGAGCGGAATACGAAACGGTAAAGTCGCGGAGCAGAGAAGCAGAGAAGCAGGAGCCACCCTCGGATGAGGAACTGCGGATGCAGCAGCGATCGCCTGTACACGCCGGGATTATAGTGGAAGAGGATCGGTGATGGATTTGCAGGCGAGGAGCGGAGGCGGGGAATGTAGTGGATTTGGGCCTGTGGGCTCGATGGGTAATGGATACGATATGGGCCGGGCTTTCGATTCGATATGGCAAGCATATTAAAGCAAACGTTAAAATGACGGGAGGAAGGAACTGAAAGTAGAACTTGAGCTCAAGGAAGCGCCGGT
Source organism: Eucalyptus grandis x Eucalyptus urophylla (assembly GCA_028830015.1). Lineage (NCBI taxonomy): Eukaryota > Viridiplantae > Streptophyta > Magnoliopsida > Myrtales > Myrtaceae > Eucalyptus > Eucalyptus grandis x Eucalyptus urophylla. Next base: position 7,126,491 of record CM054200.1, read on the forward strand.
TGGGTGACCCAAAGGTCTGTTTGGTAACGCTTGTTTCGGAGAACAATTTCTTTTGAAAAATAGTTCTTTTCTATCTTTACTTTCGGAATAATTTTTGAGTAAAATAAGACGTTTGGTAACTAAACAAAATTTCTATTTTTGAAATTGAAAAAGAATATAATTACGTTTAGTACGATCCATAAATTTTTATGTTTTTCTGTTTTTTTCTTCTTACTTATGAACGGCCAAACACCGATTGCCGACTGCCGCCCAATTGCCACCCAACCACTGCCCACAGCCCACCGGCCACCGACGCCAACAAATTTTTTTTATTTTGTTTGGTAATCATCTTTTTTTTTCTATTCTTTTATTTCTCAGAAATCCGTTTGGTAACGTCCGCTAATTTTTCTATTTACTGGAATGAAAAAATGACTAGGGTATAGATGTGGAACAGAAACAAGAAGTAAAAAAAAGAATATACTTCTTTATTCTTGGGAAAATGAAAAAAGAAGAAGAAGAAGAAGAAGCTAATTCTGAATAGAAATTGATCCAAGAAATAGAAAGGTTAACAAACGCACTTTAACTAACTATTGAATTTAGAAACATGCTAAACAATTGAAAGCGCTAAACAAGGCTACGATGGTGCCAATCTATGCCTGAATGTGGTATCCCATTTCTAAATAATTGCTTGGCCAATCAATAAGGGGAGATTTGAAAAGAAGATACAGAATCGTCAAACGTTAGACTTGAGAGAGAAATGCATAGATGGTTGCATTTGCATTGGAGAAAACGGCCTTTCTAGATGGAGAAGATTCATCTGTCCATCGGAATATGAAGAGATTATATTCTATAGTTTCATATCATTGAATATAGCATGGAAAATCTACAGGAACAAAAATTACCAATAGAACCGCAACTGAAACTAAGCAGCAAACATCGATATCACTTGTTTGCTGCCACTATAGTCACCGCCACCGGGCAAGCCTTATTCACATATATCGAATACGAACAAAAAAAAAAAAAAAACAAATAAATAATGTAGATTGAATATATCATTCATTTGCGTTGGTTGCGCATCTATTCCACAAGTTAAGTGAATCTCTCTTGTAACCTCATAAGCTAGATATTTTTTATTTCTTAATTTTTTTAAGAGAAACTAATCTTTCCTTTAATATGTAGGGGAGCATATTTATATTCACATTCAATTGAAAAATGTAAGACTTGAAAATGATAAGAGTCTGTCAAAAAGAAAAATAAAAAATCTATCGTCGGCTTTAGGATTAGACTCAAACTGTAGAATATCAATTGCGAAATCAACATAATGAAACTCATAAAATTTGGTGATGTGACCAAACTCATTTCATTGAAATAGCAAACTTGTATGGAAATATTTTAATTTAAGTAAGAAATTAGATGTAATTCTTAGATTAATTTGTAGCAATAACTTCATTCTATTGGTGATGTATTTTAATTTCTAAAAAGATTTAATCTTATCCTCTTCATTATCATCTATCATATATCTATACATTGATCAATCCATGTCTATTTATAAATAATAAGAAAGTTGAGTCATATAACCTTTCTTGATTGCACCACGTGTTGAAATCTTATATATTCATATCCTCAATAGGAAAGGACAGGATTGATTCACGCGCAACGGCTCGAAAGGAAGTTAAAAAGAAAAAAGAACCTTGATGCCTTTTCTAAATTAGTATAACTTAACTAATTATCCAATATTGTCTTATTAATTTGTTAATTTGGATATGACCCATTACAAGAGACAACAAATAAGTTTGATAAGCTAATAGATTTATATATTATTATTTTTGTACATTTATCTTTCATAAGAGTGATAACATAATGTTTTTTCAGTTAGTTATTCATATAGTCATTTAAATTGGGTTTCGTCGTATTTGTATTTCTCAAACATTCGGTTTGCTTATAAATTATATTTTTGCACTGAATGTACATGATATACCACAAAATAATTCCATTTTTAGATAATTAAAAAACATTGATATATTTTGGTTTCACTTTCAAAAATGTCAACAAGATTGACCATGGCAAGTTAAAAGCATTTTTTTTCAGCACAAAACGTGCATGAGAAATCCTAAAACAAAAAGAAAATTCTATCACCACATGAGATCGTATTACTTCAAAGTAATAATTTTTATTTATAATTTAGATAGATATATCTTTATGTTTTCCATAAAGAAGAATCGCACACAAATTGCAAGTACAAGTACAATAGTGCAGTTCATTATTGAAGAATGAGATTGTCGCATATTATTAAAACTAGCCTTTCAATCCACACGATGCGCAAGCTTTCATTATAAAGCACCTATTTTATTTTATTAACATAGTATTGCAATGTTTAAATTGGTAATGTATTGCATGATCGAGTGAGGTATATCAAACAATGTAAGCTTATGATAATTTTATTTCTTCAGTATATACAAAGCCAACTTTTGGCATCAATCCCATATTAACAAAAATGTCCTTAATTTTTCTCTCCTTTTATAATTCTGTTGAGATCTATTATTGTCAATTAAAATCTCATCACCCTAAAAAAAATAAAAAATAAATAAATCAAATCCGTTAAAAAAATGCACCACTTATCCATTCATTCAAAAGATCATAACGGAACCGATATTTTTTGCTCGAACTAATCCACTAATAAAAAAATAATGAAAGCAACCACACGTCATAGCATATGCTCAAAAGCTAGTGTTAGTTAAGAAAATAACTGTGAATCAAGAAAAAAACTCTAAAAAATATTCAACTTGATATAAAGAATTGCATGTCTCCTGAAATAAATTTCATATTAATTCCCACAGTAAAATAAGAAACATACCTAAATTTTGTTTGTTTATTCATCTCTTTCTTTTACCATAATTCTCAAGGCCTTTTGCCTTGCGTGACGTGGGAACTTACTGGATAAGAGTTCGACATTATGTGTAGCATAATATATCTCTCTATATTATAGAAAAGGGGAAAAAACCATCAAAGAGCCAAAGTTATACCCATTATGATACATTTATCTTAGTTTTTTTTTCTTTTATATAAATAATCCCAAACTTATATTTGTGCGACACATGACTCTCTATCAAGATTTCGTCAATGAAGACTATTAAAAATCTGCCCACACAAGATAATCGAAGGCAAATAGTGTTGACTTTGGACTTCAATCGAATTCAACATCTGCCACTTGAGCCTATGGGCTCTATGGATAATGGATATGACCTGGGCTAGGCTTTCAATTGGATGAGCTATCAAATCTTCTTTCTAAACATCTTGTTCACAAAAAGTCAAATTGCTAAGTTAGCTGACATTGCACCCAAATTTTTTGGATTGATATCAGATGCGATGATTTTTTTTTATTATTAGTCAGATTGTGGAGGAAAAATACAATTATGAATGCAATGAACATAGTTTCTCATGACAAAAATGAAATATATTGGTAATCAACAGGTGAGCAGCCATCGAGGCTCAAAAGGTAAATAAGCGAGGTTTGCGTACATAAGGTAGTTCGATTGGCCCTACTTTGGCTTAAATTTGACCCGAAAATTCTATCTAACTTTTATATTTAGGGATATAATAAGCTTGACCTTCGGCCTCGAGCCCGGGCCTAGGCTTGCCCAATAATTACTAATTCTAGAGAGGGTATTTCCCTCTATCATCAGGCTTGGGGATACAAGATAGAAGTCCATTATATACGAATGCAAAATATATATATATAAAGCATATTAAATCAGTCTACGTAACTAAGTCTAATCATACTGTTTTACTTAGAAATTTACTCGAGGATATTAGGTACAATTTTCACTCACCATTAGTGATCATAAAAAAAAAAAGTATTTTATTCTTTGAAAGATATCTAATAATCGTTTCACAAATGTCGTGAGAGAATCATCCCACCAAAGTGTTGAGAAGCTAGTTTCAAAGGGTTATTGACATACTAACGTTCTTCCACATGCGTCTTTAGTGTTTTTTAACATGTGACATTATAATTACGACACAGTCTAATTAAAAGATAATACCAAGTGGAACCGCATCATTTTCAACGCTGACACTCACTCTAATTTAACAATCACCAATCAATTGTCACCAATATTATTAAAAAAAGAGAGAGATTCGCCCTTTTGGAACTAAGCAAAAAAGCATACTAATCAAGCTGAGATTAGCTCTTGATTGATCCCCAATTACTATTGTCAATCTCTTTCTAGCAAGTACAATCTCAGTGTCATACGTCGACTTAGCTAAGCCAAACTTAATTTAAAGTTGATGGGCATGTCAATTTGTACATTTCTTTTTTTTTTTTTTTTCGGTTTAACAATTTGTACATGTTAAACGCCCAAGCGATGTCTCTTTCATGTAATAATGCCTTAAAGTACTCATTTTCCCCCTCTATTCGCTTGGACCAACCAATGAATAATGCATCACAATATTTTCTTTCACATAAATTGTGGATCACAAGTGCAATAAATAATAGCTGTTCTTCTGTCAATCTCTATGGGCTTTTTCGCCAGTGTTTTCCCTAATTTCTATTTGTAAACCTTAGATCGACCAATCATCAATCGATTTCCCAGTCTTCATTACCTTCGCCTAGCGGGCATGCCATGCTTTATTTACCAATCTCTTTTGTCCTAATCCAAAATGGCTAAGTTCATAAAGGCGAAAACCTGATTCAAAATTGAGGAATCCAATACCCTTTTGGCGGTTAGGCTTCAAGAAAGAGGGAGCAGGAAAACTGCCTATCTTCTGTCATGCACCAGGATCCTTTTTCCACCGGTTGTACTGCTTGATTTAGTATATGCGGATGCTTTGTCAGCAGGTTGTAAATTTCCATTACGTTGAATACAAGTGTTGTTTCTGACAAAAAAAAAATGACATTTGATTTGACCCTTTTTTTAGGTCCGCATGCAATCAGACATCCACAAATCCAACATAGATTCATTAGGAAAATGGAAAAAAAAAAAGAAATCCAGAAATTACTTTGTTAACGCCGTCGGGGACGTCAGCCGCTCTTTCAATTACACCTTTGTTTTCGCTATAAGTTCTTTTATTACGTTTGCTCTGGTGCTGAATTCACCAGGTGTCGGACTGGGGTTCGATTGAATTACATGACCCTGCACGAATGGCCTTTCCCGTGAGAACCCTTTGAGCTAAATCCGCTCCAATCAAATAAATTAAAAGTTTTGACCCAAAAATATTGGTGAAAGAAAATTGCTTATCATCGCTTGTTAATGGCTTGCCACTGTAGTAGTAAATTAATGCATCAATTATTGATTAAATTTGGACCCGCTTGTCCAACCATCTAGCCATTAGGAATCGATTCAAGTCCAGTTCCCGGAAATGATTGAACCAGTAGAATCGGCTCATAACTTATTTTATTTATTCAAAAGGACAATAAGTACAAATTATTTGTGAGATTAATGTCTTCTTTTACTAGTAATTTGTGATTCATAATTTCATCTTACATGAAAATAACTGTCAATATATTTAAAAGTTTTTTACAATTAAATAAACCTTTGTTTCTAAGGTGGACATGATCGATTCCTAGTTCCATAGACTAGGTATTGACCCCATTTGGTCCGGTTTCCGATTCCAGGATGGATCGATTCTACCTTACAACTCATCACCCTTGGTTCAAGTTTTCGTTTAGCTATTTAGTATGGATTTTCCTATCTTATTGAAATTTCCAGCGTGAGAAAAATGGAAAAATTACCCAAAAAGTCATAAATCTATTGTAAAGCAATCAGTTTAATTTTAAACTTTTTAATTGTGCAAATTTAATCATGTGCATTTTGATTTGTCAATTTAATTTTCAACTTTTTTAATGATTTGTTAATTTAGTCATTCAGATCTATTTTGGTTGGAAATCGCTGGCAGAGCAATCTAGTCAACATCAACCATCGACCGTCCTACATTGCATAGTAAGCATTCACATGGACAATTATTACAATTTTTATATTTTTTTTTCCTTTTCCTTTTCTTTTCCTTTCCTTTTCTTTTTTCCCTCTGTTGACCATCCCGAGGCCTTGTCGATGGCCAGTCGAGGTTGCTAGCGTTAGGTGAGGGCCACCCTCCTTGACCTCAAGTAAGGGACGCTGACGCCTAGGTTGTTGAGGGCTGAGTGAGTGTGGGCCACCCTTGCCTTCACTGCCTAGGAAAGAGCAACTTTTGCCAAACTAGCAAGGGGGGCCGGCAGAGGGGAAAAAAAAGAGAGAAAAAAAAAAGAAAAAATTATTCATATCAGTGTCAATCATGCCTTATAGGACGGTAAGTGTTGACTAGACTACCATGTCAATAATTTCTAGTCAGAACTGGCCGAAATGATTAAATTTGCAATTCGTTAAAGATTTAAGATTAAATTGGCAAATCATCAAATTTTTTATAAGTAAGTTGGCACAATTATAAGGTCTAAGATTAAAGTGGCATAGCTGAAAGGTAGAGGACCAAATTGACCACCATGCAATAGGTTTAGGACTTTTTGAATAATTTTTCCTAAAATAAACTCTGTATTTTTACCCAATCACATGTTTCGCAGAGACGTGTAAAACCCGAACCTCCATGATTATAACTAGATCAAATATTTGCTGCTCAGTTGGGTGCTATCTTCACTCTGGAGCGCATAAAGTTCTCCAAATGAAATATGCCGACCCAATGCATTCACTCCAACTAGAAGGTTAAATATAACAGTGAAATATCTTCCTCAACATGTCTCTTTTATACCATTACACCGAAGAAGTGCACAAGATTCACTTAACCAACGGAACAGTGCACTAAAAATAGCAGTGGATGGTGCACGTGTTGACACTAGACTTGCCGAATCCGCCTATTTAAGCCCAATGTCGTGTTCAATCCAATTCAAACCGGAAAGCGACCGCTTTTTCGAGAGTTAAAAAAGGCCAACACGAGACAAATCAAGCGCGATTGGACCGTTACTTATAATTCAATAATCTACTCTTCTGCATCTCCAATCATCCTGATTTTTATTCAAATCCGTCGCTATTGCCAACCCAATCTGATGGACTGTGCCGGCGAGTTCCATATGCAATTCAAAGCCTGATTTTTCAATTTCTTGAGGGAAATTTTTGCAAGAGAGAAGATCCTTGGGTCTAAAAGCACTTTGATTTTTTTTTTTGGTTGGTCCTACTTTAACTCTCATTTTCATAATTTTGCCTTACTTCCTTGCAGGGCGTGAGAATCGAAATCCATATCTAAAACTAAATCATCCCCATTCTAATCCCCTTAACCCTCACCTCTGTCTTTTCATGTGAGAAGGGTGATTATCTAGGCAAACCCTAGTGGTTCAAAAGCACTTTGATGCAAATTGGAAGTTTCTATTGGAAGGGATTATGTCACTTGCTTTTAAAACTCTTCCTAAAGGCAAAGAAACAAAAATAATGTAGACCAGCAAACCCATCGTTTCATTTGATTTCCATGAGTTTGATTGATCCAGTCGACATGCCTATTGCCCTAGAGGGCCTTTTCCAACAATTGACTCTGAAGGGTAAGGTTTCGATTGCAACTTGTCGATCAAGCAACTTTTAAAAATGGAAGTTGCTAGAGACACCCATGCTGTTCTCAGCTTTCATATCTTTTATGTGGTGAGGGAGACTATTCTAGACTGAGTTTGCCTCCTAATCCGTCTGTCCAATCGGATCTTTCCATCTGTATAGTGAGAATGCATAAATTAATGCGAATACTCGATTAGAGGAAATAATCAGGAAAAAAAAAATCAGGGGCCACCATCAAAATATCACGAAATGGACAAGGATTTGGCATTATGCACATCTTTAATCCTTAGTTTAATTGTCTCATCTTTGGTGCTAATAATAGGATAAGTCTAACGAAAACTTTTTTGGGAGGGCCACGTTGATCAACTGGAGAAAAATCCAGATTAGTCCCTTTGCTTGCACTAAATCAAGACCGCAGAATTCTTTAATGGATGCTCATGGAATTGATAGATCTTTGAAACCTATGATAAACAAATTTTCAAGGAATCAATGAGTTCATCGATGACGTCTTTAATCCCTAAAAAAATTAAACGATAAGGTGGAAATCGAGATGGTAAAGATCCTGAATATGATTGGTTAGGGAATGGTTGGTGAATGTTTCTACAAACTTCGAAAGTATAATACCCACCTAACGCTGAACTCGTGAGCAAGGAAATTCATTTTAATTGCACGACAATAGCTAAAACTATGTTGCTTCAATCAATTGAGTTGGAGTAGTTCGAACTGGGCTCTGTCTTTTAGGGTAGTCCCTGTGGCTGGTGCAATTGGTTTGGACATTAAAAATTTCCAGCTTAGAAATGAAGGTTGTCTATTTGAATTGCATCACTTGTGCGCAAACTATTCTGGATCGAGGTCATTATTTAATAAATAAATAAAGGAACGCTACTACATTTTAGGTTTCGTAGGGAAAATTCAGTCAATGCTATCTTGATGAATGTCATCTAATTAATCACCGTCCTCTCCAACATCTAGTTTTGACCAGGATTATGTTATGGAGCAAATTAGGCTATGTTTGATAAAAATAATTTATGTTCCCCGAAACAACTATTTCTATTCTTTTGTTCTACGGAATGGAAAAAAAAAATAGAAACATGTTTGGTAAAATTTTTGTTTCCGAGAATAAATTTGGAATAGAAACAAGAAATAGAAAAAAAGTAACTTCTTATTTTCGGAAACAATTTTTTTCTTTTCTCTTCTTTTTTCTTCTTCTTTTTTTTTTTTTTTCTCTTTCCTTTCCTTTTTTTTTCCTTTTGGTCAGTCGCCAGCCTTGGCCATGACTAACAACTGGCTGACGAGGGCTGGTGACCTCGCCGAAGCGTCGCCGGCCCCCAGCAATGCTAAGCCATGGCGAGCTAGAGCTTGTCCAGATCTGGCGAGGTCGAGCTCGCCTAGCCACCGACGAGGCTCGGCCTCACCCAAATTTGGCGAGGCTGAGCCTCGTGATGGCCAGGCAAGGGCTGCCGCCGTGGCCAGCGACCGGCCACAAAGGAGGAAGAATGAGAGAAAAAAAAATGAAAAATGAAAAAAGAAAGAAGAAAAAAGGAAAGATATAATAAAAATATTAAAAAATTAAAATAAACAACAAAATTATACAATTTTATCAAACGCATTTTTATTTCGGGAATATAAATTTTGTATAGTTATTAAGCACGTTCTTATACTCAGAAATTGTTCTAGGGAATAGAAACAAAAAAAAATCATTTTTGATAAAAAATTGTTCGTGGGAATATAATCGTTACTAAACGCACCCTTACTCTAAACTTAGAATACAACTTATGATAATAAATATAGTTCAGCAATATCCACATACTAGGAGCCATAGATCTATATATTATCGTACGTAGCAACGATGGCATTTAATAATGATTATTCCTCTGAATTACACTCTAGATTCTTAGTTAAAAGGGGTTTGAAGGTACTGGTTGTCTTCTAGTAATATAGTTATCACGTGGTTAATTATCCCATATTTATAATTCATACGAATTGAAGGTGCAATTTTAGATTCGAGAGACCCTATAGTTATACCTGAGTTAAGAAAAGGGGGACTTTTTGCACATAATGAGACACAACAGTCTAAATTCAATTCTTGATTGGCAAAAACTTAATTCTCGAGATTGGATCATGAAGAAATAATTGACTCCCGTGATCGCACTTTTGAATCTGAACGGGGTATAAAAATTCTGTCCCTTATCAAGTTGATCACCAAGCTGAAACCTATTGCACGAAAGCCAGTGAAAAATAAAAAAATAAAAATCATCCGATCACCATAAAGAAGGAATAAAAGCCGAAGGTAAGGTGGAAAGATCACGTGTTCTAACAATTTATTCGTCGCGATCTATTTACAGAACTTGGGCTTGAGGATGATTCCGGTGCTCGTGACTAATGCCAAACAAGTTTCGAAAATTCAGTTTTCTTTTCGCTTGGGAGGACAATACATAACCCCAGAATCTTAGCCTGTTAGAGAAATGAAAGATCAGCTTCTCCACTCAAGCTATGACCAGGAGGGTATGGTGTAATTCGTATGATATGGGGTTCCTATTTTCTAAAATCTGAAAAATTCCAGAGGAAGAAGAAGGAAACCTCATGCCAGATAAGTTTCCATTAAGCGAAGGAGGTCCTGTGCTATCTTTGAGACCCCTCAAATTGAAACAAATTAAAGGACTCGTCTGCAAAAAAAGAAAAACAGAAAAAAAGAGAAAAAGAGCACGACTCATTCTAGTAGCTTTATCCGATCACGAGCGACATATACCGGTTCGAAAGATCAAGTTTTCCAATCCTGCCTACAAATGTAAAGAAGTATAGGGACAATAGTCGTGACTTGTTGAACTACTCTTCTAGCTAGGTTTGTAGTAAAAGGAGCACGACTCATTCTAGTAGCTTAATCCGATCACGAGCGACAGCAGTGAAATCCTCACTTGGCCCAGGAAAAGAAATATCCCCATGCTTTCTTACAAAGCAGATACCTTTATTCATCACACTATCCCTAAAATGAATTTCTATGTATTACTTCTTTCGGTGTCGCTTTATCACTATAGCACAGGATTAGCTATCCGGAAAACACATGAAATTCTCCCTGGAAAGCCAGCTTTCCAGGCAAGAAAGAAACTTCATCAGGGTCAGGTTGAAGCAAACATTCCCTGATGGACCCGGCCCAAGCTTCCCTAACTTGAGACCTAACTCTCCAACAGTATTGAGGAAAAGAGTCCTTCAGATAACCAAGAATAAATCAGCAACCTTTTAGCCCCATCAAATTACCAGAAATGGTTTCAGAATCCGGACTGGCTTGCTTTCGTCTTGTAACGCAAGTGCCACATGAATGAATAAAAGAAGCGAAAAGGTCCTCATAAATTCAACCCTAGATGCTAAAATAATGGAGGGGGACCAAAGCTTGCATCTTTGCAATACTACTCGCCAGGAATTTGGCAAATCGTTAGAATGGTCCAATCAAATCCTTTGATCAAATGCTAAATGACACGCATAAAAAGATGGCTGTATACATCAGATATGGAGCTAGTGGACGATAAATAATTGCAAGTCCAACAGGGCAATTAGAATAAGGGAACAGATGGGAGGGGAGACGGCATTTGGGTATATTTATAGCTGCTATCACCCTAATAATTATTAGGCAAACGAAACCCTAATTAGAATAGTTTATGTACATGATCATAAGAAACTAAACGACCATGTGGCATGTAGCTATCAAGCTTAGCATAAATAACATTTTGTTGTTGAAAGTACCTTTCCTCTTGCCGGCTCATAATGTCTTAAACATGAATATCCTCGTGAAGGGCAATACTAGTTCCGGTCTGGACGTTAGAAACGCTTAAGTTTGTATGGACCTAAAGAATGAATAACCCGGTTGCAATTCCCTAATTTTATCATAATTGATTACGGTATAAAAAGCAATTTTTTCCTTCCCTTGTTAAGATATTAAATTGCTACTATTTTTTTTTTTAAATAATGCATCATAAGGTTAATGTATGAAGAATATGACTTAGATTATCGATAATGTGTTATGCTATAATAAGGTCAAGTTGGCAACTCTATCAATATGCACAAAGCTTTGACAACTACTCAAATCTTATTTAGCATGTAAAAAGCAAATAAACAGATTTGCAAAAGTCAATTATAAATAGATGACGAGATCGTCTTTCTTTTGCTTTTTGTATGAGTGATGAAGACATCTTAATTTACCAAGCGTTTATTTTATTTTATTTTGTTTTCTGCTTTCTTTTCGGGGGATTTTTCTTTGATGGTTTCATCATATATTTGGAGTTGTCTCTTTCCTTGTCCTCCTCATTAAGTATGAACTATTCGAAGAGACTCTTGACTTGCATGGATACGTATACCACCATTAAAACCTTAAAGTCATGCTCATCGATCTCGACTTGCAAACTGCATTCTATTCTTCCTTATTTCTTCCATCTCGATATTCTCCTCTTAACGCTTTCTTAAAGCCCCTCTCCTCCTCAAACCTCCGGAGTTCCTCCCTCCCTCCCTCCCTCCCTCCCTCCCTCTCTCTCTCTCTCTCTCTCTCTCTCTCTCTCGCTCTCCATGCAAGTGATATGAACAGATTCTCATTAAGAACCTCACCTTGCCACTACAACTCGTGCTAGATACACACACCATGCTACAAGAACAAAAAGAAGTATAGCTCTCTCTCTCTCTCTCTCTCTCTCTGAGGCTTGATTTATCGATATTATTGTCTTTTCTTGTGTAGGTTATGTGGCCTAAGCTGGTGCTTAACAAGGTCCTTAGAAAAAGTTTAAGCAGCAGTAATATCGTTGCCGACTTGCCAGATTCAAGAGAGATCCTGCCAGAATTTCATAGTTCAGATGCCAGCACCATGAAAGCATGCAATCAGCAAACTTGCAAGTACTATATATAGCAACTAAGATTCAAACATTTTGCTTCCCTTTTAATGAATATAACTTGGAACTTACACATACCCAAATTTGTGCTTTATAATCAGGATCTTTGTCAGCTCTTGGAACGTTGGAGGCATTGTTCCACCAGAAGACATGGACATCGAATATTGGCTCGATACAAAGAAATATCCCGCCGACATATACGTTTTCGGGTAACCATTATGCTTCTATTTTTGCTCTTGAACACTTATATGCACAGATTCTCGGATTCTTTCATCTACATCGAGCGATTTCAATTTAGTACATATATAATGTATGATTGTATTCGCATACCAGGTTCCAAGAAATAGTTCCACTGAGTGCCGGAAATGTTTTGGGTTCAGAAAACAGCAAGATTTCCGGGAAATGGAATGCAATAATAAGCAGAACTCTCAACAAGTCGAGCTCTCGTGCAAGGCCAGACGATAGTTCTACCGTGGGAAGCCAGTCAAAAGAACATTTCCGATGTATTGTCAGTAAGCAGATGGTTGGAATATTTATATCCGTTTGGATCAGGAGCAACCTCTGCGAATTCGTCAGTCATCCGAGCGTTTCTTTTGTCGGCTGCGGGATAATGGGTTGCTTAGGAAACAAGGTATGTGTTAATCATTTCATACATAATAAGGCCAACCCAAGCTTAACAGGTTATTATCGTCACTGTTTATGAGACGAGGACTTTAAGCTCTTTGATATCTCTTTAATTGATGCCGATATTATTAGATGATCAGTCATTGATTCGTTCTCTAAATCTTGCTTACATAGGGTTCGGTGTCAGTAAGATTTTTGCTGCGGGAAACAAGCTTCTGCTTTGTTTGTAGTCATTTAGCTTCTGGAGGGAGAGAAGGTGATGAGAGGAACAGAAACTCAGATGCAATAGAAATATTGCTACGGACGACGTTCCCACATGGCCCCTCGCGCAGTTTGCCGAGAAAAATCCTCGACCACGAGTATGTTGTGAGACTGAGAATTCTACACTTCTTAACTCATTGTATTTCATTGATCTGTATCGCCGCATACTTCCTTCAAAGAATGTTTATATTCCTCCCGATAGCAAGGGTCCTATACCAGTAGAAACACGCATATTGGTCCTACAAAAGATCATAGAAAACCACCAGTAGTAAGATACATGGCTTCATGAATTTTTAAGGACCCCCCTTCCATATCTGCATTCTTCTAAATATATGTAAGTGATGTAAGCAGAAGTTCTTCTTCTGCTATTTGTCAATTCTTTTGAGTATTCAACCGATTGTTTTCTTAGTAGGTGGGATCAATATAAACGAAAAATGATTAGTTAGAAAAGGAATCTCTCTGAAGGAATACTTCGATTCTCAAGTGTTCGTTTCAACAAGCACTCACTCACGCCATCCTCTTCACATATACCTTTATTATGGCCACTTACAGATAGAAAAAGCAAAGCACTTACCTGATCATCAATAAATTACTCGTTGTGCAGCCGTGTGATTTGGCTGGGTGACCTAAACTACAGAATCCACCTCCCCGACACCATGACTCGATCTCTAGTCGAGAAAAGGAAGTGGGATTTACTATTGGAAAAGGATCAGGTATTCTCGTAAACCATGTGCTTTGAACATTAGAGGTCTTGGCTTACAAGGTTGGATCTTGAGATTAAAGAATATGTGAATATTTAATAAAGCTGAAGGCCGAGCTCATGGAGGGTCATGTCTTCCAAGGTTGGCAAGAGGGAGTGATCAAGTTTGAGCCAACCTACAAATACTGCCTGAATTCGGAGAGTTATTATGGTGGAAACCCGAACGCCAAAGTCAAAAAGAGTCGGGCTCCAGCATGGTAAGTAACAACACGTCATATGAAAAATGGTTTGTTCACTGAAAGAAACCTGGAAAGATATGAGATTTATTGGAGGACTTTTTTCAGGTGCGATCGGATAATTTGGTTTGGGGAGGGTTTGAAGCAAAGCCTGTATGACCGAGGAGAATCGACATTGTCCGATCACAGACCTGTCCGAGCAATTTTCACGGCAGAGACTGAGGTTTACAGGGTCCTGCAGAAGTCAGATGTTTCTAACGACGAGGGATTAATTGATACAAGAACAACATTCAGAAGAGTTCTTGAATGATAAAGATTTAGGTGGTACCATATATTCATGGTTCTACTGGATATTCAAAACTAAATGTCACTACATACAGGAAAGAGAGATTAAGCATATACTATTATGAAATAATATCGATCATTTTCAGTGTGAAGTGGCTTTTCTAATATCGTAAATGCATATGATGCAACTATGAGAATTGAATTATACTCAGCAAACCAACTCCATGCATGCCAGCAGGCACGAGTGATGTGAATTTATACAAAGTCAAAGCACATACACACAAGCACTGGCAAGTATTTCTCAAACACCGTAGTTTACAGCGTATGCACACATGAGAAGGACACTTGACACACGAGAAAAGAACAAAAGAGAAAATCAATAACGTTTATCCTGAGCCAAAAAAGAGAGAGTATTACAAGAATGGATTGTGCAATGATAGAGAACAGAAGACGGCATCCTCTCAATTTTGTTTGTGTAGCATCCTCTCAATTTTAGGAGGTCAAAGAAGATGGCAAATTTGATCCAAAGACTTTAACTCATTGTCTAAAGAAAAATCTACAGCTTAAATTCTCGTTTTGACTTGCATCTAAAGATAATAACATCTCACAAGCACAATACTGGGTTATTAGCTAAAGAAAACTCAAGGCCAAATTAAACGCTATCATTGCGCTTTTGACGTTTTATTCCACAGCCAAATGTTCAGAATATTATGATGCAAGTCAAATCTAGCTGAACGTGCTTGTAACATTTTTTTTTTTGTTTTGATTAGAGAATTTGTAAAAGTAGAAGAACTTGATTAGACAAATTAAAAGTCAAATGACTTGATTAAAAAAGGCATGAAAGTAAACGAAAAGTAGAATTTATCAAGCACCATGACAGGAGTAAACATACAGCCTTAAATTCAGAGATATTGTCCCTTTGTTGCTATCCCAACCCAAAAAAATAGCGCATCAAAATCTGGGGATTACCTTCAAATATTCCTCCTATTGATGGAGCTAACTTTTCATCGGGCGAAAGACTTCCTTTTTTTTACCTCTTACTTATGGCTCCTTGAAAACTCTCAAGCAATCACGACACAAACATTTTCCAATCTTTTTCATCTCTAAAAAATCCCTCCATTCACTTCAGGTCACCTACGCCGAATATATTTAATCCCTACATTCAGTTGAAGTCCCAAAACTGAAGCCTTGCCTCTGCCTTGGTGGAGGCAATGGGAGATTTCTCCTCTGCAGGTTTCAGAGGATAATTCATAAAGTCTGTTCACTTAGGATTTAAAACTAAGAAGCAAAACAACTTTTCCCTTTTGGCTCTCCCTGAGTAACAAGTAGCACAAGCTACAAGCAGGCCCACAATATAACATTCTGGAAAATGGCAGTGGCTGCATTTAAGTCCATCCATGACAAATTCAGACTATATTTGGAAGCAGATAAGTAGAAACCTGATGAAAAAAAAAATCATTATTAAAATTTTAGGAATACACCGATAGAGTACAAGAAGATTGCATTCTAAGTATACAGGGAGGACAAATAGACAATTTTCAAGAAGAGTTTCTAGACTAAATCAGGCAACAAATGATAAAAGCACCATTTTCAGGGTTCTTTTTGTTACATTGAATTTAAAATATGCCACAGGAAACATCAACAAACTGTATCCAGGACAATTCGGACATGGTTCCCTTCACCTGGCTGGATACATAAGATTTATGGCATCTGTAACAGATCTTGAAAGATTTAGCATTGTGCGGGCATGAGCGAATTCAGTCAGAAATCAGAAGAACCGTGTCCCTCATCACTTAATAGCCTCAATGTGGAGCAGGAATACAACATGGGCCTCAACCTTTCAAATGTGCTTCATGGTAAAGATATCCACCAGAATTTCAGCAAGAACTTGCAATATCCTCAGTGCCAGAAAATACTAATGCCCTTTATTTCGCTTCAGCAGCACTGGCCTGAAAACATGATGACGTTTTTTCATTCAGAGCAGATATTACTGGATGAATTGATCTAGGACACAACAGAACTGTAGTCCTCAACCTAAATCATATGCATCTTGGTCAAGTGAAGTAACATTTCTGATACGCCTCAAGTGCTGACAAATGAAATGAGTGATCCTACCGTACAGATTACATCAATCCAATATCAGTCACTGCATGCAAATTTTACGGGGGCAAGGAGATGAAATCAGAATTTTGACAATTCCCTCCCTATATGTTAACAAAACCATGTAGAAAAAATTTCAAACGACAAATGCATGTGAGATAGGCTGATGTACAATGAAACAAACCTGAATTGATCTAAATAAGAGGGTGGCTCAACAGTCATTGTTAGTCACTTCAATCACCTTCCTGATAAAGAAAGAGTAATCATCATTCACATAGATGCAACAATGTTCGTAGAAGCACAGAATGCAAAAGGCATAGGAAGTAAAACTCATTACTTTGGCAAGTAAGTTGCAACTGATGCATGTTTTCATAGCATACTGTCTAGTTTTAGGAAACTATAGAAAACCTCCTATAGTTTACAAGATAAACCAAACACTATCAAATAGTGATGTTTCCTACTTATTTTTAATGTCCCTAACAAGTAGTTTCACGAGCAAAAATCTTGAAAAAGATAGGAGAAATTTTTTTTTATACAGGCATTATCTGCAGCTGCAATGAGTCACTGACAATATTGTACAAAATAGCCTTATCAAGGAGCATAAAATCAAAATAAAGGCAGTTCCATTGCGATACAAATTCCACGGCTCTGACATCTCAAACAAGAATCGCATACTGGACCAACTAAATGAGTTCATCTAGACAGTGAGCGCTGCAGATGACTGAAGGGGTTCGAGATACTATGCCTCCTACAGAAACAACTGCTTTTTGTCAATTAACTGTCATAAGCATTTACAAACCATCTTATTTTACACCTAAACCTATAATCAGGCCAAGCGATTTTGTAGCTTCAACTGCCAGACATATGCTAAAAGTAGATCGGAAATTAAATCAGCAGTGACAATTCACTACTTCGCCACCTGTCAATGAGTGAACATGGATAAAAAATAGTGCTCATGAAAATTCAATCAGATTAAAATAGATATAGATGTCAAAATAGCAAACTTCAGAATTGACTTGAATGAAGAGGTTTCATTGAAACACATGCTTAAAAGAGCTGAATAAGACCAGTCGACACCAGTAAATCCCACCCAATCCTACTCTTAGTAATGAATTATACCTCTAATACAGCTTTGGCTTCAGCTTCAAATGCTTTGCAAAGAATTTCATAGCTTGCCTCACTGCCCAGCTATCAAAGAAGAAATTGAACCTTACGACGAATAGATAAAAGTAAACTTGTGAATCTCCGATACATTGGCCATTAAGTAGTAAAAGAAAGCATACCAACGGATTGACTCTTGATGGTGAAATAGATGATATAATGTATCTGCACATAATCAACAAGTAATTGGGATATTGATTGCAAGATGAATGTGCCAACCATAGCTACTTATCTGATGTGCTTTCAGGTAACATGACATTAATATGAGAAGACATGATCTCTTACTAACTTGGTTAAACTATCAAAACTATCAACCTTTCTTAGTTTCAACAGCAAAAACTTATCTCCAACTGGGAAAGTAATTACTACCAGCAGAAAAACATATTGCCAACATGCAACTTGGTTCCAGCTAGAGAAAATAATTCCATTCCATCCCTGTTTGCTAATAATATTGCAACTTCACCCAAAAATCCATATGGGGTTTGCACCAGTTAGTAGTTACAGAAAGATATGAAAGATTTACCTCAGCTTACTAGTATAGAACTTCATAGCTGACAAATTTGTTTTCTGTACAGTAAGTACCACAGCATCCATGCGATTCTACAAAAGATATGCAAGGGAAGGTGCAAGAGTAGAACCATCCATTAGATTAAGCAAAAGAAACATAATACAAGTAGATATTAAGGTATCTAAAGATCGACTATTGACCCTTGAAACTAACAAACAATTACACAAATAACTTCCAAGAGATCTTCTTTTTAAGAAACGAGAAAACGGAGATACATGACAGCATACCTTTCTAGCAATAAGCTCGATCAACTGCATCAAGAATTTACCCAGCCCCTTCCCTTGGACACGAGGCTCGAGCTGTATCTCGTACACATAGAGGACGGGTATCTCTTCCTCCACAAGAAACCGGAAGTGAACAAACCCGACAATGCTCATGATCTCCGACACACTCTCAACGACTTCTCCTTTCGCCTCGACCGCCGACGGCATCCCGTCAGCACCGGCACTGGCAACATCGTGAACGAATATATAGCGTGCTTCAGGAGCGACCATTTCCCGGCGCTTCACCTTCTCCTCCGCAGGCCACTCGGCTCCAAAAGGGCCCTCCATGTTGGCCTGCAGACCCGGACCCAACAAAGTTTAACCCCTAAGAAAAGACTCAGCGGACTCGTCGGAGAGGCAAGGAAAGACATCTTCTTCCTCTGCGTTGATGCTGAGAACTTAAAAGAAAAAAAGAAAAAGAAAAAAGACTTCAACTTTCGGTACCTTAACCAGGTTGCAGACATACTGCTTGACGGAAGAAGACAACCTATCTCCACGCCCCGAATCCAGACAAACGGAGACACCTAAACAATTAACCCGGCACGGTCACTCGACAAGCCCCGGGAAACACGCGCGTTCCGACAGCATATTGAAGCAGAACAAACGGAGGGTAATTTTTCCTCATATCGAAGGAGAAACAGATGACGACGCGGGGCCGTACCGTTGCGGTTGTAATGGCGGAAGGCCTGGAAGGAAGCGAGGTGGTCGGTCTCGGAGGAAGCCGCCCTCACCAGCTCGTCCACCGCCTTCTTCTTCTCCAGAACCTGCGCTCCAGCGAACGAACCAACCACCAAAAAAAAAAAAAAAGTCGAGAATTAGTTCGCTCGTTCGCTCGTCCGTAGACGATTTCCATGGAAAAGAAGATCGCGTGCGTGTAATTTGCCTCTTTGCGTTTCAGCTTCTTCTCCTTGTGGCGCGCGCTCGGCCCCTTGGACTTGGACTCCATTGATGGGGATTGGGGAAGCTCCGTTCGGTTTCCTTCGTAGGGCAGCGACTGTGGCGAGCTGAAGCAGCTGCGCCTCCAGACGGAGAGGCGGAAGAAGGGCGAATTTAGATTTTGCTCCCAGTCCCCCATGCCGCAGGCACTTGTCGCAATTTTGAAATCACCTCCCCAACTTTTTGATTTTTACACTGGGGCCCCTTGAGCTCTTGAAATTGTGTCGACCGGAGCTCCGGCCGTGTGCTTGTCACATGAGTAGTTTAGCTACTCTCACAGAGGGAAAAATCCGTCCGAGAATAAAGGCGAAATTGCATTTGCCCCCGAATTCGGGACTTAATTATAAGCTGGCCTTCTGACTTGTTTGATAATTTTCCATCTAGAGTTATGAATATATGAAATCAGTTGCAATGTCTCCTTTGTAGTGACTCTGGCAAATCTTCATGGAAGATGTACACTTCTAGTAACTTTTCAAATCTAGCCTATACTTTTGAATTTATCATGTAACCAATTGGAATCCGTATATGGTTTTCAAAAAAATGGCCTCCTAGGGTGCAATACGGGGTCGGACGTAGAGAAAATTAAGACATTGAGAGAAAAAAATCTGTCATCATGAGACAACGACGGGAACGACTTGCTATTGAATTCAATGTTGGTTAGAGTTTACCTTTTAGCGATTCATGTGTTGAATCGAAAATCTAAATGTACAACGCTGAGCATCCGAATCAAGTGACCGAGTCAACTTGTTTTGGGCCAGAGGAGCTAAAAGGGATCATTGGATCACAAGGAAACAATGTCTAGAAGATCCTTGGAACGGATGGCCCGATGATCTATCATAACTCCCGTAGCAATCTGGTGTGGCGATGGGGTCGCAAATTCGACTCGCACAAAGATGCTTGCCAATCAACGACATGGACTGGAAACATTACCGGATTCAATCACACGATCAAGGAGAAATTACAGCATAACCTCGCAGAGAACAGATCAGAAGACCACATGATGGGAGCAAAACAGCATGGAAGCCAACGGCCAGATAATTACGTCAATATGAGCAAATGCATTGTCCAATACAAAGCACGATCACAATGCAAAAGCACGTCATCTATGTGTTTAGCTAAGCACAATCTAAACCATCAGAAGCTCTCTCCATACTGCATAAACGGAGTCTTAGGAGAATGCGTAACCGACTACTTTACTTACTAGCAAGGTTACTCTTCCCATATCCTTCAAAAGAACACAAACCCAATCGGTTTGCTATACATTCAGTAATTCAGTTGCAGTTAAGAGTAACAGCAGCTTCAGCAGCCATTGCACATGTTTCCTGCAAAAACCATGGATAGCACCTGGTCAGGAGAAGGCAGAACAATAACGAAAGCCAAATTGGGGTTTAATTCTCTGGGTCCAGAACCAACATTATGCAATTATATCTAACACGAGCAGAAGTAATTTGAACGATAAATGGAGGATACTTCTATACGTAAAATCAGTCATGCATGAAAATTTATGGCCTGTTTAGAGTCAATTCTAGATTTTTTGCTTTTTCCAAAACTAGTGGGGCGCACTTTTGACTTTTTTTTCAATCTCAAAGCAGCTAAAACTTTCACAATACATAACAGTTGACACATAGATACACATAATTTTTCACAAATTCAGGAAAGTAAAAAGTTTCTTTTTACTCGTGAGAAATTAAAACAAAAGAGCCTGTTACTAATAAACATCAAGAGAAAGAATAGAGAGCTGAGATCTGCAAAAGGCACTTGACTAACAAGGTGCTTCTGTAAAGGTTCCAAACACCACATTCGGCAACACTAACTCATAAGATATAATGAACAAAGAAATACTATCAACTTACAAGCAAACAAAGATGGCACACTCCATGTGAATGTAACAAACTGTAGATATCAACTAGATATAGGTTCAAAAACGAAAAAAGACAGATAACTACAAAGTTAGACCATGACAAAACCAGAAGAACAGCAAAAACCAGCTGCATCGTCAGTCAAGAAAGTTAATCTGCTAATGTTACAAATAAAATGCTCTTGGACAAGTTCAGGTTAATGGTGCCTCCTTTGCCAGTTTGTCTCACAATAAAGGTGATTCTCATTAATATATTATCCATGTTTCCATAAAAGGAGAGCACTGCCATAGTAGCTCATCAGCCATTATGAGTTCCACAATGCTGACAGATTAACACCCCAAGTTAAATCGGGCCATTCACTCCTAATAGTGAGAAATGGGTATCCAACAAATACTACATCACATTGCAGGGGAGGCTGCCCTGCATTACCTAAAAGGAAGGATGGACCCGACTCATTCATCAATGCATTACCTTCTAAGGTTCAGATTTCTGCTACTTCAGAGTGGATCATTCAAGTGATTGACAGAAAAAAGAAAAATGTGTCCTTCTCATTCACCAGAGAAAGACAATAGTCTGACCAAGTCAACAACTACCATTTATCATAGCAAAAACAATGTACTATCGATATGCATATTCGCACCTAAGTTATAGACATGGTTTTATGAGAGCCCGTGGACTATCAAGGTCTCCTATTGGGAAGAGCAGCTCTTGTTTTTGGGTCATTTTAGGCATTTCTGCCTTTACCAGGGTTTGAACACCAGTCTGGGTCCCCACCCCACACCTTCCTTGCCACCCGACCCCATCACCTTGAATACCACAAAAATTCCAAGTTTTGCAACAGCTTATTCTGAAAGAACTAGTTCTTTTTCTCTAATTAATTTCCTCAGTACAACATTACAGGATCAACCCGCAAATCAGTTGACCATAGATATCCCAACCAAATAAATAAACTTCCCTCTCCTATAATTCAATCTAGAGCTAACAAAGTAACCTCTACTATCAACTGCAGCCAAAGCACATCGGTTGAGGAAACAGTCGGTTGGATCCCCAAACAAGAGAGGCCAGCAGGGAGCGTTACCAACTTTACATATGACATAATAGCAGCGCAAGTAGAATTGGAAATTTGCAAACAGAACACTCACACATGACATAATAGCAGCTCAACTTTACATATCAAGACTCCTGTCTGAAACCAACCCCATTGCAAAATACTCGCCATACAAAGAAAGATGAGGATAAACAAGGGATGAGATTCTACCAGGAGAAAAGAAAACAGGCAACAACATGCTGACACTATGTGGACAGATTAAATAATTCAGACAACCCACCCCACCCCCCCACCCCACCCGAAGTAAGAGGTGCTCGCACATTGATCCAACTCTAAGAACAGTCAGCTCAGACAAAAATCAGGATCAAAAGCACTGGACAACACCAATTTGAAATTCATTTCAATGGAATGCACAAGTAAGTCTTCCTCACTGCTCACAATACCACAAAGATGTATCACAGCAAGCACCGTCATCTCTCCAAGTAAAAGTTATTGCGATGCGAGAAAAAGAGAATTCCTATCCTGATTTATCCCGTAAGCGCAAATTCAAAGAGTCGCAATAGCTCCAGGAGCCAACAGACAAGTTAAAACTACAATCCTGAGAATTTTTCTTGACGAAATTCATCCCACAAGAGCGAATTAAAGCAGCAACGACAGATGCTAAATCATACACTCATCATTTCGGTCTCTCCAAATTACACACCTGAAGCTACCGCAAGAAGCGGATAATCGACAAACCAATGGCCGACAGCTCAAAATCAAACATCCCCTATGCCCTAAAAATGCCTGAGAATTACTCAAGCGACAACAGGCAAAAAAACCAGACCTGAATCTTGAAACTCCGCTCGACGGTGATTCACTTGCAGTACCGATCGGCCTTCTTCTTCACTCGGTCGTCGAGCGCGTCCTCCACGGTCTTGGCCTTGAACTTGGGGTCGTAGCGGAACTTCTTCGCCTCCACGGGGAACAGCTCCTCGTACTTCATCTTCTTCGCCGCGTCGATGGTGTAAATATCCTGGCCCCCCGCGGCCTCCGCCGCCGCCGCCCCGTCGCCGCCGCCGCCGCCGCGGTCCTCCTCCGCCTGCGGCTGCTCGATTTCGCCGTCCTCGGCGGCGGCGGCGGCGGCGGCGTCCATGGGCTTCTGCTTGTGCTTCTTCTTGTGCTTCTTGTCGATGGACTTGCTGCGGGACGCTAGGGCTCCGCCCTTGAAGGTCAGCCTCCCGCCTTTCGCCCGCTCGTACGCGTCCGACATTGGATGGGCTTCGGCGTTCTCCCTCGAGCTCTCTCGTTCTCTTCTCCCCCGGGACGAATTCGGAACCAGCAAGAGGATGAGGCCGGCGATGCGCGCTCCTTTTCCCTCGGTTCCGCCGGCGTGCGAGCCACGCGCCACCGCCTCTAGGCTCTGTGGGCGAAGTCGGTAAAATGGTGGTGGGCTATCAGCTACGGGCCTGGGCCATTCTAGAACTTCCACACTTCATTAAAAAAAAAAAAATTAAAAATGACATAAATGATATTTGAATTATGGATTTTTGATCCAACGTGCAATTTCATCTATACATATTCAATTTATTAGACATTTTTATATAATTTAAAGATTAAATTGAACAATATATAGGAATCGTATTGATTTATGAACTAAATTACATATATATCAAAAGTTCATTAACTACGTTAAACAAATTTAAAGTTTAAAAATCACTCAATGAAATAAAACTTATGGATAATATTGAACAAATTAAAAATTCAAAAATTATTTTATGTTAAGTGATCATTTGTATCATTATCTTTTATATACTCCGCTTTTTAAGAGGATTATACAATGGCACTCACAACTAAAAATCAGTTTACATCGAGAGATCAACCTTTGTGCTCGAAAATTTAATAGATGGGTATCATTCCATGTGGGGTGGAGCGGCCTGATTGGACAAGGCTCAGATAATCAACCGCGAGATGGGTCCCAATTCGACGAAATCTCGAGCACAGACAAAATTTCTCGTCTGAAGCATCGAAAATGCCGTGGATGCTTGTGAAACCCAAAATGGGAATGGAGTCTCATTTATTAGTAAAGTGACCACTGGAATGTTTGAGTTACTTCGATGCTCTTTGTTTATGGTGAATCGTATGCGCCCCATCTCAGGAACACCTAACCTGTAGTAATATCTGTTTGGATGTCTGCTTTTTCGTTGTTTTATATGCTGCGTTTACATGATTGATCATGCCTGATCTGCTCAGAAACCGAAACAGAATGGAAGTGAAGACACAGCATTTGAGCAAAAGACAATGGATGAAACAAACCTAGTCACTCATGCAATCGGTGATATCATTGAGAGGCCAACCGTGCCATATGTCATGCGTGCACCATGATTAACGGAAAATTAATTAGCAGATGTTACAATGCGAGGGCACTTCTCAGGATGATGATGCATAGGGCGACTTTCGACTTTGAATGACGCTGGTGACTCCAAGAGCTAGAGCTAGGAGTTGAGGGACACGAACAAAGCTTTTTCACTCTGCTTCTGTTCGACGCATTTCTTCTGTAAAGCTGAGCTGAGAGCAAGTTTTTCCACATTCCTGGAATTCACTGCTGAAGCTTAATTTCCACATACGTTAAGAGCAATGAGCAATATTGAGGCTATTAGGGATGTGCTTAGTAACTTCAATAGGGGCTGCATATTGAAGTTTTGAACATTGTATCCAATCACCTTTAGGTACAGGCGACTTAATCGATATGATTGGAGAAACCTTCCAACTCCACAAGACAGTCTATAAATTGCTTATATCATCACATTGCTAGGAATCCCCTGCATTCTATTACTCAATTGTTAACGATACTGACAAGGTCTTTCAGAGAGTTTTAAGACATGAGATAAAATGGCAGATGACTAGATCAAGCACATATCCACTATGTCCGCTAAGTTTTCAGAGATAATGGATTTCGTAATAATATCTGGACCAATTGTCGCCAGCATAAATCCTTAAATGCTGGAAACCTCCCTTTTTAAGTTAATGACAAACCTGATAGTTTCGTCCACAAACAGTCATCCTTGAACAAATCCTGCACCGAACCACGAAGGCGAATTAGTTCAATCTGATTCTGCCACATCAAGTTCATATCCAAAGTAAATTCCCATTCCAGCTGTGAATGAAGCGATACCATTAAAGGACAATGGAATGGCAAACACTGATGACAATGACATTACAAAATTTAGACAGTTACTTAGATTAGTGAGATACTGAGAACCAGAGATTTACGGCTTGAGAATGAACCTTAAAGTTCTAATGCACTCTATCATGGGGATCAGCTCCTGCAATAGACTTGACGATATAAACGCTCATGTCTTATGCCGTGTATTGACAGCAATTGGCTATATCAACAGATTTTCGAGAATAACAAGAAGTTCTTCCAACTGCTATGTAGATATTTTATGAGTTGGACACAAGAGTATTATGTAGAATAACACATATATTTACATAGCTAACTAAATAACAACAGTATTGCCTTCTGAACCTGCTCTCAGATGAATTCATTCTTGATTCAACCTTCCAAATTTACAAAGAAGACATTCAGAGACTTTTCCCTCGATCTTGAGCTGTTAAAATCGACACTTTCATTAGTATCTCCATAGAAAGATAGAACATGTTGGCTACATCCGATGGTCCTAATTTACAGCAAATTTATAGTCCTCGGACATCAGAAATGAGATGTAAAAGCAACATTTACTTTCTGCTGTCACCACAAAAAGAATGTGAATGGTTACTACAGATATCAGAAATGAACATGTTTCAAGAAAATGTCTTCCCACTAATGCAATAAAAGACGTATTGAAACTGAGGCACCTCCAGTTCATCCTCCTCCCTGTTTGACCTCTCTATGATCCGGCCTTTCATGTCCATCTCATAAATGGAATTCTATCTTGTTACAACACCCAAAATTTATAGATATTCTCTTTTATGGAAAGAATTGACTACCCAACTATAGAGAGGATAATTTACTGACCAAAGTCACCAGTAACCTTTGCAGGAGCAAGACCCTTTCTTGAAATGATGGAAACGACTTGAATCTCTCAATATGATCTCGTGATTGATTATCATAGATATGTATGTCATGGCACTGTGGCAATCTCCACAGACACGTAAATTCTTGGTTATCCGGATCGGCGCACCAGGAGCCGTTGTTAGGATGCCATATGCGAGAGCAAGCTTCTCGCTGTGCTCAGAGAGCAAGTCACCTTTTTCCTCATCATCCACATCATGGAGCGCAAAGCTCGTCTGTGGAACATAACCAAGAGCTTTGATTCGTAAGATCAAGTCTGCGAGAACTTCATGAATCTGTTGCGATTGTGGATGAGTCCAGTCTCCCACATAGAATGTGGCAGTACCCTTCATTCCTTGTACCCAGCTACAACCAGGTCTCTTCCTGATTCCAGTAGATTTCATTACAGACCTGACCCTAGCCACATCTTTCCAACGCCTCGCATTTGCGTATATGTTAGAAAGCAATGTGTAGGACCCGTCATTCTCCGACTCTATATCTAACAATTTATTAGCAGCATATTCCCCAAATTCAACATTTCCATGTAACCTAGAAGCGCTCAGCAGTGAGAACCATACAATGGGGGTAGGTTGCATAGGCATTCTTTTGATGAGCTTCATGGCTTCACCCAATCGACCAGCACGTCCTAAGAGGTCAACCATGCAAGCATAATGTTCTACTCCAGGGACAACACCATAATCTCTGTCCATGGCATCAAAATATTCAATGCCTTGATCTACCAGTCCAGCATGGCTACAAGCATAAAGGACAACTACGAAGGTGACTCCATCAGGCACCAAACCTGCTTTCCTCATCTCATTGAAAACCCAGAGAGCTTCGTCACCACGTCCATGCATTCCATAACCAGTCATCAGCGATGTCCAGGAAATGGTGTTCCTGTGCTGCATGTGGTCAAACACAACTCTACCTGCATCAATATCTCCAGATTTGGAGTACATATCTATCAGGCAATTCTCCACATGCACCATCACAGAGTCGTATTGATTTCGCAATATGTAGGCATGTATTTGTGTACCAAACCTCAGAGCAGCCAAACGAGCGCAGGCCATCAAGCCACATGATATGGTGAAAGCGTTTGGCTTTATGAAGTTTGCTTGATTGACCATCTCAGAGAACAACTTCAAAGCATCATTTGCTTCCCCCTGCTGAGCATACCCGCCAATCATCACAGTCCATGTTACCACATTCCTATGTTCCGGTGCTATCAAGTCGAACATGGTGCAAGCAACTCCAGCAGATCCACACTTGGCATACATGTCGATCAAAGCATTAATAACCATTAAATCATCCCCCGGATCATTGTCTAGCTTATTCAGAACACACTTGATGGCATAACAATGAGTCTCCTTTCCTTGACGCAATGCTCCTGCAGATGCACAACCTGAGAGAAGAGAAACGAGAGTGACAATGTTAGGCTCTGACCCACTAAGGCACATCCTCCTGAAGACATCGAGAGCCTCATGACCATGCCCCCTCTGGGCAAACCCTGCAATCACAGCACTCCATGTCACCACATTCAACTCAATCTTCTCATCCTCCATCTTCTCAAAAAGACTCAAAGCCTCATCAAATCTGCCAACTTGCGAGTATCCAGTGACCATGGCATTCCATGAGACAAGATCCTTAAACTCCATTTGCTTAAAGACCTTGCTCGCTTCGTCCAACATCCCACACTTGGCATACATATCCAACACAGCATTACCCACATAAACATCCTCAGACAACCCTCTACGGAGGGCAAAAGCATGTACCTGCTTTCCTTGTATCGATGCACCAAGCGAAGCACAAGCAGGGAGGACATTCACGAGGCTAACGGCATCAGGCACGTGGTCACTATCCCAGGTCATCCGATCAAACAACCTGAGCGCATTCCTACAATCCCCCGCCTGAACATAAGTAGCCACAATCGAATTCCAAGAGACGACATCACCAATCCCTCTCTCGGACAATTCATCAAACACCTTCCGCGCATCGTCCAACGCGCCGCACCGCCCGTACATGGCCACCACCGCATTGCACACGAACACATTTCCCTCGAACCCATTAGCGCAGACGGCCGCATGGACCGACGCGCCCCGACGGAACGACGGGAGCTCGCCGCAGGCCTTGAGGACAAAGGGGAACGTGAAGTGGTCGGGCCGCCAGCCCAGCCTCTGCATCCTCCGGAAGTAACCGAGCACGTCGTCGAGGAAACCCAGATGGACGCTCCGCCGGATGAGCATGTTCCACCAGTAGACCGAGTAGGGGCAGGGCGGGACCCGCTCGAGCAGGGCGAGCGCGCGGGCCGGGGCGCCGCAGGCGATGTAGGAGCCGACGACGCGGGCCGCGAGGTGGCGGGGCAGGCCCTGCACGAGGGTCTGCTGGTGGAGCAGCTTGGCTCGGGGCAGGGAAGCGCATTGCTGCAGCGACGCGGTCGTGATCGCGGGAGGAGCGGCGGCGGCGGCGGAGGAAGGTGACGAAGAGAACGGGGAGGCCGGGATGGCGGGCGGGAATGGACGGTGGAGAAGTCGCTTTCGGTCTTGGTGGTGGAGGATCGAACGGTGCAGCATCCGACTAGGCTGCAGAGGGCTAGCGGGTGTCGACGATATGTTGTCATGTTATATACCGAAAGCGTTAAGTTCATGGCTGAAAAAGTAATTACCTAGCTGTGTTGAAACCCAAAAAAAAAAAAAAAAAAAAAGTATCTTCTTCTTCTTTGTCATCATTATTGTTATTATCATCCACGAATAATGAACTTGATAGACAAAACTTTAAAATTTAGTCGAGATGACGGGGGGAGGAAATTTAAAATTAAGCGTGAAACTCGCTTGCGAGAATTCAAGAGAGGCTAATCAATGAAGTCATTAATAGTCAGCAATTTTGGATTGGGGCCGAGTTTTAAAGATAATATAATTAATGAACATAAGACCTATCGACACATTGATCGAGGACAATGACAGAGGGTCGATATGAGTGCATGATTGCCAAATGGTCATTATGCCGAGATTTTCGGGATTTATAACCTATTGTTTACAATAATTATTAGATAGTAGGAGATATCATAGACCCATCTATTTATATATTTTACCCATTCATCATATATGAGTGTGGGATGCAATTTCTCCTCTCCTCTCGAAATCCTTATAAATCTAATCCCTAATCACTCTCCTTTCAACAAAACACTCGAGTAATTGCAATGATTGTTCATTAATCGTGTCTTAATGAACATGCTATTGCCCTAATTAATTCACAATCTAGTTTCCCTAAATAACCAATTGGAGAAATTGAATTGACTCTTAACCGACGAGACTGACGGGGGAGATGGAGATTTGTTAGCGGAATTGACGAGGACCGTGGGATAAAATGCGGCTCTATCCATCCATTAAATAGAATTTTCCGATTGTTCCCTCTCCTGCTCCTCCTTTTTTTCCTTTTCCTTTCTTTTTTTCCGATTCAGGTGGTTTTTCGGTTTCGAGCCGTTGTCGGAATTTTCCATAAATAAAAGAAAAAAAACACCACTTATCCAAAACTACAAAGCATTAGAATAATTATAAGAAAAAGGAGAACGGACACATTGCCTTTTCGGACAAGCTGCCAATTTAAAGTCATCTTCTCCGGCAGGGAGAGAGAAAAAAAAGAGACTCAGGTCAGGCCAGAACGCCTTCCTCTCTCTGTATAAAAAGCAGAGACCCACCACCTAATTTTCCAACCACTCTCTAAATTCCCTCCTCCTTCTCCTCCTTCTCCCTCTCCCTCTCTCTCTCTCTCTCTCTCTTCTTCGAGCTTGCGTAGCGCGGGGGTTCGGGGGGGCTCCGTCGTCGGGCTACTGTTAGGGTTTAACCGCCGGCCCCGTTCTCCTCCCATGGCTTCCCAGGGGAAGAAGCTCATCAACGATCCCAAAGGTCAGCAGCATTCGTTCTCGTCTCTCCATGCAGCAACGCGCGGGGGATCGCGATCGCCCGCGCATTGCGCGTGCGTGCTCTGTTCGTGTTTGTTTTCTCGTTGCGTGATTTCTCGAGCTTCGTTTCGCTGCCGTGTCGGTGTTGCAGACGTGGTGACCGAGTACATCGAAGGTCTCGTCGAGACTTATCCTGGATTGCAGCATCTCGACGGTTTTCCCGAGGTGCTGTCATGCGTATATCTTTTTTTTTTTTTTTTTTTTTTTTTTATGGTTTTTGAATTGGACCTCGAGCGTTGCGATTTTTTTTCTTACCGTGATCTTTGGTCTCGTCGGTTTTTCAGGTGAAGGTGGTGCTGCGAGCCGATGTTTCGAGCGAGACGTACGATAAGGTCGCGGTGATCTGCGGTATGTTTCCCCGCGACTTTTCTTGCATTGTTGGTTTTTGTTTCTGTAGCTGTGGATTGCGTTGCTTTCGTGATTGTCATGTTTTAGACTCGCCGCTCGTGACTGAGCGCTATGGCGTCATGTTTGCATGATCGGGATGGTTAGGTAGGGTAATTGTGTTTGTCAAGACTGTATGTAGTTATGTACATTTCCTTCAGGTATATGAGAGGAGAACTGTCGTTGCTTGAGTTTGGTTAGAAATTGATGTGGTCTGTACATGCAGAGGTGACTTGTGATCTCTCTAGTAATAGTTCAACATTTTATTTGCTAAACTACCAGTACTACTCCTTCAAGCCTTGAACTGCCTTAGAGCGAAGAGTTTGGCTAGTTTTCATTGTTGGGTCCAGCTGATCAGGTCTAAATTTTCTACCAGCGAAAGTTGTTCGTATTCTCTTACAATTGAATCTCCTGCTTTGGTCTGGTGTAATCTAGCTGTTAATATTATGATACGTTGTAATTTATAGGAGGTGGAAGCGGGCATGAACCTGCACAAGCTGGTTATGTCGGGGAAGGGATGCTTACAGCAGCAATATGTGGAGATGTTTTTGTATCTCCTCCCGTTGATTCAATTCTAGCTGTACGTTTCTTTTTTTTTCTTTGTTCCCTGTGCAATTCTACTGTGGAGAAATTGTACACAGAGCAATTTTCCCATGGGAGCTTCCTGTCATTAGGCAGGATTCCCAAGCAGTAAGTGAGGGGCATGGAAGAAGTGTGGGTTATAATATTTTTAATATTCTGTTGTTTATCCCCTGTTCTTCACTTTATCTGCAAGTACTGTCAATGGAATTGCACATGCATATTTTGGATGAGTTAGCATATATTCCACTTTGTCTCTTGTTACAAATAATTCTGGGTTTTATATAATTTAACGTAATTCAATTACAGGGCATCCGAGCCGTAACTGGTCCCATGGGATGCCTTCTTATTGTCACGGTAATTTAATTTGCCAGTACTAAAATGAGAGTGACTATATAGTTCTTTTAACAGAGAAGAATCACAATTGTATATCTCATGGGACTGGACAGAATTACACCGGTGATCGTTTAAACTTCGGTTTGGCTGCTGAGCAAGCTAAAGCTGAAGGTTATAAAGTGGAGGTGTGATTTTAGTTACTCTAACCATTACTTTGAAATTTGGTAGCTCAGAGAGTGTGCTGAACCTTTTAGACTGGTTTTCTTATCTTATAGACTGTGATTGTCGGAGATGATTGTGCTTTACCTCCTCGGCGAGGCATAATAGGACGGAGAGGTTTGGCTGGGACGATCCTTGTGAACAAGGTAGTGTCTGGCCCGTGGCCCTCTTCTTCTCTTTCTTTATTCACCTGTACACCATCGGTGAAGAAATGCAGGTTATCTAATGAGAGAGTGAGCAGAGAGCGTTTTTCTTGTTCATTCCACTAGTCTAGAGCACAGGAGAGTTCTCTGTTTATTACTCTTCTTTCCTGATTGCCTTTTTTCAAGTGAAGTAAGTTGAACATTAGTAGGTCAAATGTTTTTTTTAATGTCATGGCACTTTTTCTTTCAAGAGCTTTTGCCTTCTCACAAGCTGTTGATATTTTGTAAGACAATTTTCTCCCCTTTTTATGTGAGCCCAGCGACTCAATAAAATTGACTGGGAACTAATAAAAAATTTCTGTGGTTACTTATTATTTGTTGAATGGAAAATTTGAGAGTTTTTAATTTGTAAGATATGTTCTATACATAGGTTGCCGGAGCAGCTGCCGCTGCTGGTCTGTCTCTCGCCGAAGTTGCTGCAGAAGCTAAACATGCATCTGAAGTAATTGGAACAATGGGCGTTGCATTATCTGTTTGCACACTTCCAGGTCTGGTTACATCAGATCGTTTGGGCCCGGAGAAGATTGAACTTGGTCTGGGGATCGTAAGTATATAATGCGAATCTTAATGTATATACTTTGCTAGTGCTCCTGCATTATATTAATGGTGTAGTATTTACTGCTTCTGATTCTTCAAATATAACAAAGACTTCCCAAGGAAAATATTTCACTAGTGTATTTCTTTTGGTGCCTTTTGCCCGTTTGAGGCTCGTATGGTCACTAGGCTTTGCTTTCATTAAAATTTGTTTGAGATCCTTTTTTTTCCCAATTATTATTCATAATTTCAGCATGGAGAACCAGGTGCTGCTGTGGCTGACCTTCAACCAGTGGATGTTATAATATCTCATATGCTTCAGCAGATATTATCTACGGTATGTCCTGATCCTTGGCAGATCATGATCACTGTCGGTGTATTTATATTCTGAATTTCTTCACAGATTTAGTTGTTTCTTCACGTAATGCATTCAAAAGTATGATGTTCATTCGTTATTTCCTACATTGAATTCCTGGGAGAATTATTATATTAGAGCTCTAATATTTGATGCTAAAAAGAAGATCTAGCTTTCCATCCTAGCATTTAGTAACTACTTTGACTTCAATTTATAAATGCGTGTACATTGCTCATGCGCAGCATGTTGGGGTAGAAAGCTTATGGCTGCTATACAAATTTGCAGGAAACTGGCTATGTTCCTATAACACGAGGTAATGGAGTGATACTCATGGTCAACGGGTAAGTCCATGAATCTCTTTTCTTCTGTGACTTATATTGAATTTGTCGTGAATTGATATGAGATAGATGACCAATTAGACAGGATGTCAACTTTAGAAGACAGCTTATGTGGAAAGTTGTGGATACGGATATGGATACGCGTTGATGATGAGAAATTGTTAAGCAGATAGGGCATTGTCTTCTGAGTTGAAGAAAATGTTGAAACAAAATGTTGTTTCTGTTGCTTTGGACTAATGATAAGGAAACTTTCTTATGCTTTGAAGCTGGGATAAAAGGGTGCTACTTTTAGTGAACCAAATTACTAAAAAAAAAAAAAATCTCAGGAAAATTTTGAACCTGGTTATTGGATTTTTTGCCTGTCCATCATGGTGCATAGAAAGGTAGGTTGATCGTAGACTAATGTCACTTGTATCTCTTGTTGATGCTTTAGGATGTAGTACATGTAATGTGATGTTACGCAACGACAGATCTTATATCTACAAATGTGTGTCCATTGAAGAGTTTGGACTCAGCAGTTATATTGGAAATAGGAATTTATTAGGAACTAGAAAGAGCAGTATATATTGGTGCATTTTATCGGCAATTATTTTTATGGTATCTTACAAGAGAGAAATGTTCCAGATCAATGCCACAACATGCCATGCTGCATTATGTCCTAATTGGTGAACCTAACTAAACTAGATTATACCCTAGAGGTAAAGTACTTAGGGATCTCTGAATGTAAGTGCTTAGTAACAAATGAGGGACGGGACAGGAATATAGGATGTAGGTTGCACCGTAAAGCAGTTTCTAGAAGCTAGTAGCTTTTGAAGTTAACCTGATTTGTTCACTCGATCTTTCAAAATAGATGAAACTATTTGTCACTCAATATTGATCATTAGACCAAGAGGTGCTCCTTTTCCATGATGAAAGGTAAACTTTACTTGTACCATAAACCATGCAGGTTAGGTGCTACCCCTGTGATGGAGTTAATGATTGCTGCGGGAAAAGCAGTACCTAAGCTGCAGCTGGAACATGGATTGGCTGTTGATAGAGTTTATACGGGATCTTTTATGACTTCTCTTGACATGGGAGGTTGGTGTTTTAATGTTGTGACGAGAAGTTTCTTCTCAGCTACGCACAATTTATTGTTGTCTCCTTTTATCAGGTTTCTCCATTACAATCATGAAATCTGATGAATCAATTCTGCGACGTCTGGATGCTCCTACTAAGGCTCCCTATTGGCCTGTTGCTGTTGATGGTCAGTATTGATATCAGAACTACCTTGAATATGGTGTTACACGGTTTAACTTGTTTGGCTGATATAATTGGTTGATGGTCTATATGCTGCAATGCCTGGATAAATTTATGCCAGTTATTGCATGTGCATTCTGGAGTTTCAAGTGAAGCATCTGAAATCAAATCAATTGCATACTTTACTTGCAGGCAGTCGCCCTCCTGCAAAAATTCCTATTGCAATGCCATTGTCTCGTTCAACAAAGAGTGATGAGGTGTGTGCAAAGCAACAGTTTCTGTGTTCTTTTGGATGAGATACAGAGACCTTTCTAAAGTTATTTGTCTTAAGTTTTAAAAAAAAAAAAAAAAATGGTTGCAATTTTCATGACTTGTGTTCATGCTTGAAATCTTTACTGGGGTTAAATATTGAAAGTCTAGGAGAGCTAAAATATGGGCCATTGCGCCTTCCCAACTTTAGATCCTTAATCGGTGTGCTCTACATCTTGAAACTTAAAACTTTCCATTAGATAATGCTGGACAAATGTGTAGACCAGTTTCTCCTTGCTTTGAGTACAGGATTAACTGAGGTTAGCTGGCTTAAAGTTTTAATAAGAGCTCGTTACTGGAAAAAATACAGAAGATGACTGCCACAATCACAGGCTTTTACAATCTAAGGTTCCCCATAGCTTTATTGGGATTGCAAGCACATACAGTGGAATTTGTAGAATATAATTTTTGTATAACAGAAAGCTTAAGCAAAAACAAATAAAGAACCTCGGAATCAAACTTAAAAGACAATAATGATAGATGAATGCAGTGCCCTACAAAGATCGTCTAGCTGCTTGTCCTGTTTGATGTGTTGTGCTTATTTTGTAAAGGGATATGAGCAGATTAATCCCATATCCGTGACATAACGCTATGGAATATAGTCATTTGTTCTGTCTCTGCTATTAATCTACACTGATTTTTGTTGTGTGTGACTTGGTTAGCATAGCATTTTAACCTGACTTTATGCGATTGATTAATTTTTGTAGTCATTGTGTCGGCCGCTAAAGTTAACTCAACAAGGCAATCTTCTTGAAATGGCTGTAGAAGCAGCATTGAATGCAATTATTGGGTTGACTGACAGTTTGAATGAATGGGATGCCAAAGTAGGCGATGGTGACTGTGGCTCAATTGTGAGTTCCCTTTTTACTCTTCATTTGTTGTTTTATTCTTCCTCATGTGGTTCACATATGTTATTAATCCTTTATAGATGTATAAAGGCGCAACAGCTGTCCTGGATGATATGAAAAAGCAGTGAGTTTTCTCTATAAGTCTATGCTCTTGCTTACTGCAGATTTTTATACTGTAATTTTGAGGAGACTTTCTCAAGGCAAAACATTGACCTGTATGCTATTGTCGCTACCAAACTGAGCATCTTATGTGCTCAGATGATTAGACAACTGCATGATGATCATCTTATGTTGGACATGCTCTTGCTGTCAGCTATATCTCCAATCTTCTTTCTCCCTCTCCTCATATAAGCTTTTGCCATGAGGTTCTAGATTTAAGTATTTATGTGCATGTGGCAGAGAGAGCTACTATATAAAGCTTTAGATGGCATACAACTGCTTCACCAAATTCTTGTTGGTAGGTTGAGTGAATGCTTCACTAGGCACCTACATAAACAGCTCAGTTCCTAGAGGGTTCCAAACCTACCCTTTTCCATGGCAGTTGTATGTTGACATTGACTTAGGGGAGCTTTCTAGTACATGTCATCTTTCTCCATTTACACCTTGATTCCTGGTGCTATATGATGAATTCTTCTTTCCCCGCAATGTAGCTTTCAATTATTCTTCCTTCTTTGATTTATGAAGATGCGATATACACCTTTTTTCTTTTGTTATCGTCAATATATCTGCAATGGTTAGATTATCTACCTCACCTTGTCATTTTCTAGTTTATTAGAGAAATGGTCTCTAAATTGTACTTTGATTGGTTTCTTCAGCGATGATGTGCAGCTGCTTGCACAGATCTGTGCATTGTTTTTTCTTGCTATTGTCTTTCTCAAAAGCATATATTGATTTTTTTTACCTGATTTGATACACATAATTTTTTTGGTAAAGATTGATACACATAATTTTGTTTGGCAGTTATCCTCTAAATGATGCTGCAGAAACTATAAGCGAAATCGGTTCATCCATCAGGAGAGTCATGGGGGGTACCAGCGGGATACTGTACGATAAAATATTTTTTTTCTGTCATCTATGGTTCCTTCTTCTCAGTCATATATCTTTATACTCTCTCTGATTTTCTTCTTTTAAATTGGCAGATATGTCATAATGTGCAAGGCAGCATCTCCACACTTGAAAGCAAACCGCCAGGCTGATGTTACAGCAAAACAATGTGAGATAATGCTATTATGCTGTACCATTTGATTGTGATGGCATCACTGAGCCTGTATTTTGGTGTATAGGGGCCGAAGCACTTGAAGCAGCCATCACTGCAGTCAGTAAATATGGTGGTGCCAGTGCTGGTTATCGCACGCTGTTAGATGCCCTTATCCCAGCATCTCAAGTTCTCAAAGAGGTACTTATCATCTTTTATAGTAGGAGGTGGTCGCACGGCTTGAAACGTGATATCGATGTGTTTGTCTTGTCAGAGGTTAGATGCTGGGGATGACCCCGTCACAGCTTTTGTGCTCTCGTCAGAAGCAGCAGTGGCTGGTGCTGAGTCAACAGTGCACATGCAGGCTCAGGTGACCTTCTGTGATGGTTGTAGAACATCGTTATTTCACTCGAATTTGAAACACAAAGAACTCATAACGAGACATGTGAAATGAGGATTTTTCTAGTGCAAATGCCTTTTGTGCGGAGAGAGGATTGTGGTAATCTCAACAATGTAACAACTCTTCCCATCTTGTTTATTTCCCGTTAATTGTTAAAAATCGAATTCTGAACCTTAGAAGTGGGAAAGGAACTCAACTTTCCCATCCATCGGAATCAAAGTTAGCTAAAGAGTAAAATCTAGGTACTAAGATCTACCCAATAAGAAGCCTTTGACAGATTACTTCTTCTTGCTTGTGATACGAAACACATACGGAACATCATATGCTCGCAAATTCTTCGCAGGCTGGTCGCTCAAGCTATGTCTCTGAAGATGTCCTTGCGACTGCCCCAGACCCCGGAGCCATGGCTGTAGCTTCCTGGTATAGAGCAGCGGCCTTAGCTGTGAAGGATAACTATAAAGTCGCATGAGGCCACGTCGGACGAGGCCCCCTATACATTCATCCTTCCTTTTTGCCGCAAGTTAGCTGAGTAAAACTTTTCATCCCGTGACTTTTAACCATTTTGCTTTCCGCTTATGCATTCCGTGTGTAAAGCTGAGAGAGCGAGTTTTTCCCCCATTGTCGGAGCCCTCCCACCTGATTGACTGTAAAGTCGAGATCTGTAGAGAGAATAACATACTTCGCAATCCAAGTCTATTGCCGGAAGTTTCACGGGGTCGGTTTTTTGCCCCTGTCGTTTCTGTTTTCTCGTGGACTTGTGTCCAATGGAGGTGTTGCGCAATTGATGATTTCTCCGACTTCACTAGTAACTACTCAGACATTACGCAATGGTTGATCTTAGAAACCGATACTACTGCGATCTGAAAGGAGTAACGAAAGCAGAATCACAAGATGACGTTGGCTTGAGAGCCGAGCGTAGAGAGCCGAGATGTGTCTCTCCGAGCTCCGGAAGAGGACTTTGTCGTGCAAAGTGGATTTTAGCTGTGCTGTGTGAAGTTCAGGAGCGGCAAAACGAACTCTGTTAAAGCGATGAGCGTTCGATTATCGACGCCATGTCAACCCTATCTTTACAAAGGTACAAAGGTACAAAGGTGGGGAAGTGATCCTAATGTCTGCGTACTCAGAATTTTATAGTCCGGTGGCATACCTGGGTTGATCGTACATGAGAGTGCTAGTGCTATGTAGATCATGTTAATTGTCACGCGACAAGGAAAATATAGAAATTTTGGTTCTATTATATCACTTGAAATATTTAGTTAATAAAATATATTTTCATTATATATTTACATGAACATTTGATTTTTCAATTGTGGTCTTAGAAATTTAGCCTAACATGCAATGTGATTTTTAAAAAATTTGTTTTACGTGGTTCTTTGACTTTTGGTGTATATTCAATTTAATCCCTAATCTATTTTAAAATATTCAATATTGCTCTTATGTGGAACATTTTTATATAGTTGAATGACTAAATTCAATAAGTACCAAAAGTTTCTAAATCAAATTTCACCATTTGATTAAAATTCAGAAATCACATTGAATAATCCAAAATTTGACGAATTACATTATACATGCTAAGTCAAAGTTCGAGTCAAAGTTCAAGAATAGGATATTAAGTTCAATTAGGTTTGGCATGGCCGTCTCTTTCCCTGGGTGGAAAGTTCCCTCGTGACACATTGTCTTCCCGGTCCATCTTGTACGTTACTCCATTAGAATATCAAAAATTTCCCCGAACTTAAAACAATCTTTGACCAATGACCACCGCCGGCCGACCCTGCCCCTCCTCAGACGGAACTCGTGGTCCCTTCCAAAATTCCCAAGGGCAAAAATCCTAAAAAGAAAAAAGAAAAAAGAAAAAAGAAAAAGAAACTCTTTACTGGTCTGCAGTCAAGTCTGCATTTAAAAAGTTGAAAACCCCATGCCCTGCCCTCCCTTCCCCGCTCCTTCACTCCATCCTTCGACGAAAAACACGACACAGCCCAAAAAAATAAAGGACGCCCAAATCTCAGATCGAACTCGAGTTCGAACGAGAAAGAGAGGGCGGAAATCAGATCGACGGCCATGGCGGAGCAGCTGACGGAGGAGCAGATCGCGGAGTTCAAGGAAGCCTTCAGCCTCTTCGACAAGGACGGCGACGGTACTGGCCCCCCCCCCCCCCCCCCCCCCCCCCCTTCTCTCGCTCTCGTTGTCTGGAGGTTTTCTCGGTCTTGCGCGCGTCGCATTACGCGCGTCCGGGACGAAAATGGCGATCGCTTCTCGTTTTGATTTGAGTTTGTGGGACTGGGTCTCCGCTTTCGTCGCGCGGGCGGGGGAAAGTTTGGATTTTTTTGCCTGTTTCGATGATGATTGATTATGCCAGCTCGGTGATCGGTTGAAAGTCTCCCTTTTTCGGCCCTTTTCTCTTCGCTTTCGATATGGGTTTGAAGTGATTATCGGTAAGCTTTACTTATATAGGCTGCGATAGCAAGGTTTGGCCGCAAGTTGTCCCTTTTTTTTTTTTTTTTACCTTTCTAATTATGGAGGCTTTGTGTGTTTTTTTGGCTCGAACATGGTATGGGAGGATGTTGTTTGCTTTTTGTATGCTGGTGTGTTGTTGCGATGTGGCGAATGTGAATGGGGTGGAGCGAGGCTGGTTACTCGGAAATGAAGGTTGATGAATGATCTTGTTGATATGGATGGAAACTTCGCCGTTTTACTGCCTTTCTCCAGAGGTTAGAGCGTGTGAGTTGTGGGAGGGAATGAGCCCCATGGAGGCCCTCACATGTGGGGACTTTTGAATTCTTTGCTGAAACCTAGAAATCTGATCCGTCCTTCAAATTCTACCTCTTGAGGTGGAACTGCTGGCTGCTCGAGCGAGAACAGTGGAGGTTTCATGAACCGTCTGGTGTTGTTCCGCGTTGTCGTCGTCCCTCGGAGCATTTCGGGGAACCCTTAAGCTTTCACCTTGTTGACCATCCTCCTTTTTGGACATCTTGTTCCCTTCCAATGTCCACCTGTCATGAAAGAGATCACCCTTGTTTTAAATTGGTTGGCAATGTAAGCTGAGGTTATGCTGCGAGATGTTGATACTACATGATAATTAAATTTAATATTTTGTTTTGTGACCTTTACTTCTTCTGCTATACTCTATATTTGATTGTGTCCCTGTGAGCATGTCGCTTTGCTCAAAATTTGCTGAAATTTATGGATTCCCATTGTAAATTACTGATTTTTTTTTTCCTTCCCTTGACTATGATTTCCCCTTTGTAGTCTTATGCAATATAATAGACACGTCATGTGTGCGTCACTATAGCTTTGATTTATTTTCCTCTCTCATCCTAACTTCATGTTGGTATAGGCTGCATCACTACCAAAGAGTTAGGGACAGTTATGAGATCTCTGGGCCAAAATCCTACAGAAGCTGAATTGCGAGATATGATCAACGAGGTTGATGCTGATCAAAATGGCACTATTGATTTCCCTGAATTTCTGAATTTGATGGCCCGAAAGATGAAGGTCAGTTTGAGTGCCGCTTGTGGTGTTTTAATTGTGGACTTTGGAGGCCTTTGGATGTTTGTATGTTTTCCCAAAGATTGCAAACCAGCATTGGAGCCTTAAGGCTTATTAATTGCTTTACATCTTAGTTTTCCAATTATTTCAGCTCATAATCATCAGTGACCCTGATGTCTTGCTCCCTGTTTTTGTGCTAACAATGAATTTCAACACCACTGGGCCCGGTGGTTGGTGGGATTTGTCCTTTTCATTTTTTGTGGTCTGGGGTTGTGGGGGGTTGGCAATGCTTTCACAAAGGTTAGGGGCACCCTCCACCGAAGCAAAAATTAACCAAAAAAAAAGAAAAGAAAGAAAGAATGGATCTCATCAAAAGTGGTACTTGAGAATGCAAGATGCCTGTGGATATACTGGCACATGTAGTTTCATGTGTCCTCTCCCTGTTTTGTTGAAATTCCAATTGCAGATAGTATTTCTTCCTGCCTTAGTATTGAGGGAAACTCTGTTGTCAAACTCTGTAGAGACATTCCTGGAATACTAGGGTATTTTCCTTTCAGACCTTTCAGTTTCTCATGAAAGATGCGTGTGCGTGATGTATCAATAGTCAGTTAAGGTGGGCAGTCTGCAAAGCAAGACGAATCCGTGTTCTTATGTCTGTTGATTTTCTGTTCTAAAAAGGGCTTTTTGCAATTGTTAGTCCATCATATCCTCTTACATTGACAAAATTTCTGATGGTGCTTTATTCAACATTTACATCTTGAAGGATACTGATTCTGAGGAGGAGCTCAAAGAAGCTTTCAAGGTCTTTGATAAAGATCAAAATGGTTTCATTTCTGCTGCTGAGGTAAACTTCATATTCAAGTGCTAGCATCTCCTTCTTGGTTATTTTCAGAGCCAGCAACCACAACAAATTTCTAGAATGGAAATGAGATTACCACATTTATGACATGTTCTTCGTTGTGCAGCTCCGACATGTCATGACTAATCTCGGAGAAAAGCTTACCGATGAGGAGGTGGAGGAGATGATTCGTGAAGCCGATGTCGATGGTGATGGTCAAGTGAACTATGAGGAATTTGTTAGGATGATGTTGGCGAAGTGATTGTGGGTGCTGCACTGCTAGAGGGAGATGAGTTGCTTACAAACAATTGGTAGTTCTATAAACCTGGAGTTTTTCTTCCCTCTTGTTGCGTGATT
This sequence comes from Eucalyptus grandis x Eucalyptus urophylla, assembly GCA_028830015.1. Lineage (NCBI taxonomy): Eukaryota > Viridiplantae > Streptophyta > Magnoliopsida > Myrtales > Myrtaceae > Eucalyptus > Eucalyptus grandis x Eucalyptus urophylla. Next base: position 7,168,513 of record CM054200.1, read on the forward strand.
TTTGGAAATCTTGAGCAGATACATCTGGTTTTGTTCACTATTATGTTTATGTATGATATCTTTGCAGCTTTGTTCTTATCTGATCATTGCACTCATTTCTTATTTGGTTTTTGAAACTGCTTTTCATTTCTCATAGTAGAGAAAACGAGCTTGTTGTGTCAAATAGATGATGGAATGTGAACACAGGGCAATGGGAGGAAATAATCAAAGAAGAAAACAGATTGTTATCATAGGTCAATTATGCTTCTTGCCTCGCATCATCAGCTCAACCGAGTGTAGCTCCTTCCTGTTGAGCTAACAGTTCTGTCAGTCTTCTGATGCTGTTCCCTTCTTTACCTTGTGAGGAAAGAACAATTAAACCAGTTATGCTTCTCGAGGGAACCTTAATACCACTTCAAGAACCATGCCCTGGCGTCTATTTTGTGTAAATTTCCATGCCGACCTGCTTTTTTTGACTCACAGGTTGTTTCATGCCATAGATGTTTTTGATCAGGAAATTTTACCATTTGGGAGCTTTGAATGCTTGATGTGGGTATTATAAGCATGCATAAGTACTAATCCCAATCGTCGATTGGATCAGGGCAAGGTGGTTAATACCAATTAATTTTTTAGATTCCGGGATTCACATTATTTCATCAAACTTTCGGTTTTGAGTGACAAAAACACCAAAGGGTATCACCAATGCATTGGTGATTGATCAGACACTATCCACAGCCATGTATGGTTGTGGCGCATGCAACTTGTCTCATGGGTTCATCCTTGCGATGGTCGTGAGCCAGAAGCAAATGTCTGGACTTCTTTCTGGTATCGCTTTTTTCTTTCGCGCACTTTTAGCGTTGGCTGGTGATTATTAGAAACCCTAGGAGGCCGCATGAACTAGTTGTCTGATTTTCGGAAGTAGCCTACTCGACATCTCATCTTTCTTCCGTATTTCTATGTACGTCTATCTGCATGCACGGCATGTATCCTGATATGCTTGAATCCGATGCCTTTGAGCTTTATCTTTCTCCTATCTTCTTATAGGCTCTTTGGAAGAGAAAAGAGTGTCAATATGGATATGATTGAATGATGAGAAAGAGGCGAAGCTAGCTAGAGAAACTGAGATAAACTCTATCAAGTTAAATGGTTCTAAAAGCAGGATTCTCTCCACTGTATATATTCATGTTGTCGGCGCCACAATCGGTCCTGTCTAAATCAGTTAGAGAGCGGTAGGGTCTACTATCTTTTCTTGGAGCCAGATTATTACAATAGCGACCGCATAAGTACAGAGTCTACAGACCAGTAAATCTGATAATCATGGCACCGGGAACTGCTAATTTCACATTTTGCTCGACTCCCCCCACCCCGCCCCTTCTTTTTTTTTGTCTTTCCCCCCTTCAGTCACGCTTTTTCTGGGCACTGTATGTTTGACCTGAACAAACAGATACTTCATTGATTCTGGAGCTACCGCTGCTAGAAATTTAATTTCTATACATTTTTCGGACCGTGGATTCTCGGGAAATTCCGAAAAAAATAAAAAAAGAACTTCTGAGGTCGGAAATTGTGCCTTCAATGAATCAAAGTCTCTAAGAAAGCATAATGCGTAAAATGTCCCTCGGATTCCAATGCGAGTAGTTTGCCCTAGGAGGTCAATCAACATTGCTTGCAAAATTCGTCAGTCAGTGACGGTCGAAAAGACATTTTCCAAATCACAAACCCATCAGGAGGTGAAAGCACTTCAATCTAAGCAAGATGCGCATATATCTCTCTCTCTCTCTCTCTCTCTCTTTCTCTCTCTCTCTCAATCTAAGCAAGATGCGCATATCTCTCTCTCTCTCTCTCTCTCTCATTCCTGCACATCATTGGCACAATCTGCACAATCTGTCATGCATGCTTATGTACATGAACCGCATTTGCAGATGTGAAATTATAGCAGCAAACCAGAAAAGAAGAAAGTGGGATTCAAGACCATGTGAGATTTCCTTAATCCTTCTCCTCATGAACAATATAGAGAAAACAAAATTCAAAACCAGCAGAAGAAGAAAGAAAAATGAACCCCCCGGAAAAGAAAAAAAATGAAAGATAAACTGACTAGTAGTTAATACTCGCTTCTCTCTCTCTCTCTCTTCTGTACTACTGAGTGGTGAGGGAGGAGGCATTGCCTGTGGAAGCAGAGGTGGAGGAAGAAGAGGAGTTCTTGTGGTTGTGCATCCACACCTTGAACACCTGCCTGCTCACCCCAACGCTCCGGCAAAACCTCTCGATCTCGTCCTCCTCATCCTTCCTCTGCATCTTCCACCCCAGCTTCTCCGCGAACGCCAACATCTTCTCCTTCTGGTCTGTCGTGAACTTTGTCCTGAACCTCTTCTTCACCCCGCTGCCGCCGCCGCCGCTCTCCGGCGAATCTGCCGCCATGTTCAGCTGCCTCCCCCGCCCATACTCCACGAGCTCCCCACCGCACAACTCGGCATTGTCCCGGCCGCCGGACCGGCACACCATCAGCCCCCCACTGCCGGCGTGGGCGGAGACGTAGGTCACCTTCCGGTGGAAGTTGCGGTGGCAGCCGCACGCTGCGCATTGGAGGCTGCCCGGGGAGGTGTCGTCCAATGTGAACTCGCCGCACCCGTCGGTCGCATAGCTCCCCAAGCTGGCTGCATGGTTTCTCAAGCACTCTCTATATGCCTCATTCCTATTATCTCCTTCCATTCTCTCTCTCTCTTTCTCTCTCTCTCTCTCTCTCTCTCTCTATGTGATGCTGTTGTGGTTGGGTTGGATATGTTTCTTTTTGGGAGAATGAAGAGGGAGTGGAATTATATACGCTGCCCATGCTGGGTGTCGTATGTCATTTTCTGAAAAAAAATAAAAAATTGTTTTCTAGGGTTTCTTATCTTCTTCTTGTTCTCCCTTACCTCATTCTGAATTTTAGCTTGAGATGAATGTGAGTTGTAGAGCACTATGTTTGTTGTCATGTAGCTCTCTCTCTCTCTCTCTCTCTCTATGTTAGAGTGTGTGTATGTGTGCAACGTCGTCTAATTAGCAATAATGGGTTTCTGCCATCTTTTAGCATGCTCTCTCAACGATCCAAAAAGAAATTTGCACGTCCTTTCCCACCCCAAAAAAGAGCAGAATATTAGATTTTGGATCCAAGTGATGATGACGACGACGAACTGTGTGGCTTCATGAAATTCAGTTTTCTGCCTTTTCATTTTTGGCTTCTATTCTTTATATTAATTTTATTTTTCCATGTCTCTATCCCTATGGAATTCGGATCTTGGTAGTTATCATCAACCTAAATAACTTTGAATGAGCAAATCGGATCTTGGTAGTAATCATCAACCTAAATAACTTTGAATAAGCATGACGAGCGCCGCAAAGATAACGCTGAGGCGTGCACGATCCACCTAACCCTCTCCTATCGGTGAACAGCCAAATTCTAAAAATCGATTAAAATGAGAATTTCTATTGTAAACTAGCTAAAAGAAATAGAAGTTATATATTGTAATTGCTATGAGCTTTCAGCAAAGGTCGAATTAGGGTGTGCTTCGGCTGTGCGGTTTGGCAGGAGTGACGTGGTACGCTTCGGTCCACTTAAATTATACATTCCAAAGTTTGGTTTTTTTATATAAATAATGTGATGTACATAAATATGAAGGTACGGACAAGAAGGGATGGTTTAGCATTAGTTGTCCTTGTCGATATTTATACCGGAAAGATGAGGAGAGAAGGCACGAATGTCTTGGTTCACGGAATTCAAACCATTATAATCGGAGAAGAGGGGGACAGTCTTAGGACTTTAGGTATTAGTTCCATCCCCTTAAAGAGTAGGGCAACATAAGCTGCACCACCCCTTACCGACATGATGGATGGATACTCAATAGTCAATGCCACCTCTCTCTCTCTTTCTGACATATTTTGAATTCAATTATTACGATGTCCACCTTCAGCTCAAAATTTTCCCGAGTGTCGTGCATTTGCCGCAAATTTTGTAATCGGAAACTTTCGGATATCAATCATCCAACGGTAAAAGTGCGATTATTTTTTACATTCCGGCCAAATTGGTGGATTTATCGCCACAGAACAACGGTTAGTGAATTCGCTTGGTTCGTACTAACAGTGTTCTTTGCTTTTGCTTTTGTGTTTCTTTCTTTCTTTGTTCTTTTTTTCCCACGTTTCTCTGATCCACTACAGATTGTTATGATATGATGGTGCAAATCTCTTTCACATCTTCCACCGCACTATCACCGTCGCCTTCACCTTCGTTGTCAACTTTTAATTGCGAGCGTGGATCGTTTGTTTCTCCTCGTGAACACAAGTGACTTCGGCTGAACAATCTGAATAGCCACATCGCATGTATTTACCTATTCCTTGCTAAATTTGTTCTTCATTGACTTATTGATGTTGATTCTCCACCATGTGTAGGTTAAATTTGTTGAAATGGTTTGTCATCTATAAAAAAATTAAGTAAAGTGACTCTTGGGTATGAAAAGAAGTGATTATTGACATGAAAAGAAGTGATGATTGATCATGTAAATTGGTGATGGTTTTGATTATGAAGAGTGGTGACGGTTTCGATAAAGTACATATATCCAAGTAATGTATTGATTGGTTATCTATAAATATGACCAAATCACACATTATTCCAAAAAGTTTTCACTTCTTCATAATTCTCTCTTTTTTATAGTGTCTCTTCTTCTCTTTTCTCACATAAGTCTGACAAGCATTCAGAGTGAAATCTCAGAAGGGAAATTTAGTAATTGTGGAACTCATTTCTTTATGGCTTTTTTGGTGTATATCCTAAGTGATGTGTTGTTGGTTATTAGTAAATAGGTACAAATCACCCATTGTTTAAAAAACTCTCTTTTTCACTACTCTCTCTTCTTCATAGTCTCCCTTCTTCTCTTTTCTCACACAAGTTTGACAACATGTTCAAGGTGAAATTTCAAGAGGGAAATTTAGCAATTGTTGAACTCATTTCCCTGTGATTTGGTGCATTTCCTTGAGTATACTTGTTCTAAACCAGATAACAATGATAGTGTGGGCAAATAATACCTTAAGAATGGTAATCGTCATCACGCATCAAAGAACTTTAAACTACTGCTCATATCTTTATCAACAATCAAATTTTCCCAACAATCTTAAGGTATTATTTTTATAGAGATAGAGACAATAGTTGCATCAAATGCTAGCAATCATGAAAATAAGTATCAATGAAACTTTTGTTTATATGCTTGAGTCATCATACTTATGACATAATAGATTATCTCACGTTGCTTCAATAATTTGAAATTTATGAATAAAAGTGGCATAAATCATGAGGTAATGGATAAGAAAAACTGTGAAATATATTTACAAGTAAAGATGACTAAGAAATCATCCTAAAAAAATAAAAGTAACAACTAAAGTGCTTAAGTTGCTGCATTTTGATATTTATGGATTAAATTGTATATTAAATGAAAGTGGAAATTTTTATTTTATTGCATTTATGGACTATTACTCTAGATGTACTCATCCGTACCTTATGAAATCAAAACATCATGCTTTTGATATGTTTAAGGTATATGAGGCTATAGTTAAAATCAAAATTGTGCAAAAATCAAAGTTTTGAGAGATTTTGGAGGAAAAATACTTCTCATTCGACTTTTCTATATTTTGTGAAGAAAATGGTATTTTGCATCAAGCAAGTGCACCTTATACACAAATATAAAATGTATTGGTAGAAAAAAAAATCGATTCTTGGTATATGGTTAAATTCATGTTCTTACAAGAAAAACTGCCAATCAATTTGTGGGGAAAAGCACTTTTTACCGTATGTTATTCTCACAGGAAAATTCCTTCAATGAAATTTAAGATATTTTCATATGAATTGTGGAAAGGAAAGGTACCAAGTATTAATACTTTAAAGTATGGGTATGCCTTGTGTATTAGAGAATTTTTGAGTCTAAGCAAAACAAATTAGGACCAAAGGAATTAAAAAAGTGTTTGTTGGTTATACCAAAAGTTCTAAAGTTTATCGACCATTAGATGTTGAATTTAATACTATTATGGAATCAAGAAATGTTGAATTTCTTGAACATAAATTTCTTATAGATTTAAGTGATACTCTAACATATTCATAAACACAATTTTATGCAAGCAATCCTTCATCAAGTGAAAGAAAATAGTTTCGATTCTCCAAGTCAAATGAGGAGAAGTCAAGGAGTGAAGAAAACGAAAAATTTCAGCTCTCGTTTTGTAACTCTCTTAGAAGAAGGAGATAGATAAAACGTTACGAATATATTACCCATGTTATTTCATTTAGAAGAAGATCCAAGAACGTTTAGTGAGGCAATGGCATCTAGAGATTTATCACTTCAAAATAACTAATTAATGATGAAAGGAGGTGTGGACGAAGAAGAGTTCTCAATGCTTTGTCAAATCATCTATATGAAATTTTTTGATCTTACACAAATCTTAGACATGTTTAGATGCCTAGGAGACAAAATATAATTCCGACAAACGAGGAGTCAATAGATTTATTGCTTTGAAATATTTTAATACATATGCATCGGTTGCTCGAATAGCATCCATTAGAGTTTTGTTAGCTTTGACATCAATTTTTAAATTTCATGTGCATCAAATGGGTATTAAAATAGCCTTTCTAAGGCACCGGTTATTTCTCAAAAAATGAATGATTTAAAAAAAATATATATTTTTAAAATAGTCACTAATATCACATACAAATATAAATAAACAAGCAATATTTTCATAATCCACGAAAATTTTTAAACATAAATTATTGTAATAATAGAAATATTTTTTATCAACTAACTATTTCAAGCAATACAAGCAATTATTTCAAGGAAAAAATTGTCCAAATCATTCATTTTTTGTGTAACAAATGGAGAAAAAATAGTAAATTAGAAGATGAGTTGTATATGGAACAACCTAAAGGCATTCTACCTGAAAATGATAATAGTGTTTGTGAATTAAACATATCATTATATGGTTTGAAGCAAGCACCGAAATAATGACATGAAAAAATTTGATTCTATGATATTATCTATAGATTTAAGCATAAGAATGCCGATAAGTACATTTATTCAAAGCTTACTAAAGAGTAGGGAGTTATAATCTACTTATATGTAGATGATATGCCAAATTGTCGGTACAAACATGCATGGCATAAATGAAACCAGAATGTATATATGTTCTTAGTTTAAAATAAAAGAAGTGTATACAATTTTAGGTATCAAAGTGATAAAATATAATGGAGGTTATGCTTTAAGTCAAGGCCGCTATGTGGATAATTTTTTTTTTTTGAAAATATAAGCATTCGGAATTAAAGAATTAAATGCACCATATGATATGTCAATTAAATTGATGAAAAATACCAGAAAATTTTTAGCACAATTAGAATATCATAATGTAATTAGAAATTTGTTGTATGTTATGCATTGTACATAGCATTTATTGTGTGTAAATTGTCTAGATAATCTAGTAATCTTAGTATTGCACATTGGAATGGCATAAGTAGAATTCTTGATTACCAAAAAAAATAAAAAATAAAATTATGGTTTATTTTATGAAGGACAACTAGCAGTACTCAAAGGATATTCATATGCTAGTTGGATACCTAGAAGAATTTATCACAAGTTGACATATAAATGGGTTCTTAAGCTTGCGAATGGGGTAGTCTCTTAGGCATTAAAGAAGCAAACGTATATAGCTCATTCACATATGGAACTCGAATGGCTATGGAATTTGCTATAGGGTATAAAGTTGTGGCCACAACCAACACAAGCAATATTTTTAGATTGGGAAAGTTATGGAACAATATTTAAGGCATACAATAATATTTACAATAAAAATCTAGACATTAGTTTATGATATAAGTATGTTCAACAATTAATTATCAATGAAATAATTTCAATATTTTATGTTTGAACAAATGATAACTTGGCTTATCCATTCACTAAGGGATTCTCCAGAGGTTTAGTCAACAAATTGTTAAAGAAATTAGGTCTTAGACCCATCAATAATAGTTGAGCATAGTGGAAACTCAATTTTACAATTCTTAACAAAATTGTCAAAGTTCAATGGGTAATAATAAACTATCATAACTTGACAATGATTGAGTAATGGGCTCAAGGTTAGGAGAATGAGTGTAAGAAAGTACTCTTAATGAGGTTCGAATTTTAGTAGGCAAGGCTAAAGTCAAGAACTTCACTCATATGAAAATAAGAAGTGGTGCCATTTCTTACAAAAGTCAGATGAACTTTTGTAAATGTTCATGAATAGATATCTTTTTGAACTATTAAAGGTTCAAATCTTATTAGAAATCTTTTTGTATGTATGATTTGTGTAAATTAGTACGTATAACAAGCAAGGTAAGGAATTGTTGAAATAGTTTGTTATTTATAAATAATTAAAATAAGTGATTGTTGATCATGAAAAGTGCAATGGTTCATTATGACACCTATTCTCAAAAGATGTGTTGATTGTTACTTTTAAACACGACCAAATCACATGTTAAAAATAAAATAAAATCTCTTCTTCATAACTTTCTCTTTTTCATAGCTTTCTCTTGCTCACAATTTTTTTTTCTCTTTTCTCCCACAAGTTCGACAACACATTCAAGATGAATTTCCAGTAGGGAAATTGAATAATTGATGTATACGTTTCTCTATGACTTTGGTGTGTATACAAAAGATATATTTATTTTAAACCCGGTAAGGAGATAGTGGGGATAAATAATACCTTAAGGTGAAATTTCAAGAGGGAAATTGAATTATCTCTTTCTTTCATAATTTTCTCTTTTCTTTTCTCCCACAAGTTTGATAACACATCCCGGGTAAATTCCAACAAAGAAGTTGAATAATTGTTAGATGCGCTTTTGTGACTTGGGTGTATATATTAGAGGTATATTTATTTTAAACCCAGCAATAACAATAGTAAACACAAATATTATCATAAGGATAGTGATTATCATCATGCATCAAAACATTACAAGACTCTAACTATTGATCTTCATCAACAATCAAATTTTCCCAACAAAATTTATAATGCAAACAAACATAGGAAGACACATGACCAGATCAAGAGTTTCCCAACAGACAAGCCAATACGTTTTCGGAAGACCCCTTGAATGCAAGGCTATTAATGTTAGATAGTTCACACGTTGGGACTTGTTATACATAAAGGCTACACTTGGTAGCTTGGATAAAAGTTAGAATAGGATGAATCCATGTTTGGTTTATGCCCAAAACATAATAAGATCATATATAAGTGAGATAAAATCTGGATAAAAAATATGCCATGTAGGAGAAGAGATAAAAAGGGATAAGAAATCTTCTCTTCATGATATAAAGTTATTTTTTCAAATAAAAAACTTCTTAAATTAATAAAATCAAAATAATGATTAAATTTCACCAAAAATAATAATAAGGGAAAATTCCAAATAAGGACCCGAAGTTGACCAATTTTCTCAAATAAGGACTCGAAATTAACTTTATATCAAATATAGACCTAAAGTGGACCCATTGTCTCAAATAAGGACCTGAAGTGGTTGAATAAATTCCAAATAAGAACATGAGCTTACTGGTCAGCCAAATATTCACCGACTACAAGCATGTGACATTTCCGACGATCGGAGTTTGGACAATTTTGTCCAAAAAAAATATAGGGAAAATTAACAAATCCTAAAACAGAAACAAAAAACCCTAGGTTTTCTACGGTCTCCCCATTCCTTATACCCATCCTTTGCAAAGTCAAAGACCAAAGTTCTCCCCATTCCTTGTACCCATCCTCCACAAAGTCGAAGACCCAAAATTCTTTGCTGATTGAGGCACGAATTCAAAAACAAGAAGAAAACCATATGTTTCTTTGTTTGTTTGCGGAGACCAAAATTCTCCACTAGTCGAGCAAGGCGAGGGGCGACAAGAATTGAGTTGCGATGATGACCAGGCAGCACTTTTGTTGAGGAGCAGCGAGGGAGAAGAAAGGAGAAGACGTAAACATCTAAATGAATAACCTAAACTTAATTAATTTAGAATTTTCCTTTTTTTTTCCAATCACAAATTTCTGACAAAATTGCCCATATTTTAATCGCTGGAAAATGTTTGCCATCGAACTAAGGTCCTTAATAGAGATTAACTTGATCACTTCGGGTCCTTATTTGATACAAAATTCACTTCAGGTTCTTATTTAAAACAGTGGGTCCACTTTAGGTCCTTATATGATACAACGTTCACTTTTGGTCTTTATTTGAGAAAATAGATTCATTTCGGGTCCGTAATTGAAATTTTCCCTAATAATAATTAAATATAGATAATATTTGTATTTTAATATAAAAAATAAAAAATAAAAAAAAATATTTTTGTTTTTCAGTCCTATTTTTATTTTTATTTATTTTATAATATATATTCTCTGTGTGTATATAATACCTACATTGATTATATATTTTAGGTATTTTAGTATACTTTGTTATTTAACAAATCTTTATTAAGGAATGATGGAAGGGAATGAAAAAGAGATGAAACAAATAAAAGAAAAAAGGTAAATAAAAATGATGTAGAAGAACCCAGATTTTAAATATACAAATTTAAACTTGAAAATGATCTTTTTAATTCTTGAAGAATTAGGGACAATGAAATTTCTATTAAAAAAACACTTACCTTGTTTGTCTCATTCTCATTGGTATCTCTAGTTCTTGTTGAAGTTTCATCGACTTCTTCGCAATTCTTTAGTTCATGTTAAAACTCCACGAAAGTATTGAGAGAGTGAAAACTCAGTTTTGTCCTAAACTCTCTATTTTACACTAAAAGTCCACAAAAAAAAAAAAACAAGAGAATCGACACTTCTCTTTCTCATCTTTAACTCCGTGATTCAGATTGAAGTTTCACAAAAGTGGCATGAGAACTGAAGTACTATATATTTTGCAATTGCAAAGCTAAATCATCCTATTTTCTTTCTCTTACTAGATTCGGCATTCACTAGCCAATTTACTTCATTGATGTTGCTGTAACTCGTTTATATTTCTTATCATAGTCGAACCTATATCTTTGAATGCTTCAATAAGCTCCTTTGCTATTTAAAGTTATATTGCACATTAGTCATTGATTGAGTGATGGGGGTTACCTTCCTTTATGCATTTGTGGTTTTTCTAATGGTGAATCGTGAGATATTTTACAATCTCCATTTACTTATTTTTAGGTTCATTTACATTGATATATGGTTCATACCAAACAGTACATGTGATAGGATATGCCGACTTCATTATTGTGATTTACCAGATAATTAAAAGGATATAACAAAATATCTTGATTTTATATCTTATCATATCAAATCATATTCTAGTTAAAAAATTCAATGAACTAAACACAGTCAAGATGAATTTATCAGAATTTCATATTACTCTCTTCGCTTTATAAATGTCACAGAAGCCCTTTTTTGTACTTTAGCCTTTGAATCTCTTAGCGAATCACAGCAATTCCATATGCAACTCTGTGCAGGACTGCATGCGATGAAGCATCTGCACGCAGCGACAATCCCATCCTTCCGGTCACTCTGATGCATTAACGAAATTTGTCAGTACTCATTCACGAGATAGAAAACTAGATTCCGGGTCAACATTTTTCCCCCCTTTTCCGTTGTCGTCGTTATAGCCCTCCTAGATTTCAAGAAGGGTGATCAAGATCGACTTTGACTTGCGGTTGGAAAAAAAAAAAAAACCATGGATGTACGAGACCAAGCACGCCCGTGCTACGTTCCCATGATGATCAGTCTATATACGCAAGAACTTGCTGCATGGCTTATTTTAGCGTGCAACCATGCAAAGTCTATCAACACTAATTTTGCGGAAAGTGCATCGATGTCAAAAAGTGGGGCTGTAAGAATTACGCTGCACATGCAGACACTTGATAGGCAAAGCCACCCTTATAATCATTTCAATAGTGTGGTTACTTCATGCTCGATTCTTTCTTCTTCTTTTTTTCATAATTTTTTTTTTCTTTTGTAGTGTCCGAAACTTTCGATTAATCTAGTTAACTTCACATATATCGAGGAAGAATTCGTCGGTCGTAAAAGCAATTTAAGAAATGGTTATATTGATACGACCACGGGACAAGTGTAAGGACTCTTCTGTCAATTCCCTTGTATTTTTTCGACGGTTCACTTGATATGTCGGAGCATTGTCTCTCTACAGGTTCGAGTCACTATAGACTCGTGTCCACTTGCCACAGTACGTACAAAGACTCATCAGTTCAAGTGCCACCACAGGATTAGGTCACGAAAGGGACCAAAGAAGACCAGAAATAAAGCTGCAATTTCTGTCTGGCACATTTCAACAGTGGGGGGCCCGAACCATAATTTTCACTCTTATCCTCAGTTGGAGATGCTTGGTCCACCAAATGCCCTAATCAATAGGGATACATATATACTTATATAATTGGAATTGGGAGAACGACAAAGGTAACATTCATTAGGGTTTTCGTACATTGTCCGAATAATTCCAGCTATTGAGATTTGTGATTAAATTCAACAATGAATGAAATTGTTGAGATTCGTATGCAGACGTGAAGATAGAGATTATTTCGTCTGATGACTTATCACATCTTCTGATGGCTTGAATTATTAGGTAGGTGTCGTGGTCCATCGCGGCAAATTGAAAAGTGACTAATAGCTAAGTTCTTTTAACAAAAAAATGACTTGATTGGTAGAGTAACTTTAAATTGTCAAAATACTTTTTTTTTTCCGCATTCTTTGTGCATAGAAGCCATAGATTCTCCTTTGGCATTGGATCTTAATATCATGAAAATTGATGCGTTTCTTTGACACAAAAGAGAAGGATTAATTACGTAGGACATAAATTTGCAAGAGTCGTTTTTCTATAATTTGTATATTTAATTAGAAATCGGATAGCACCTATTGACATGGAAATCTTTGAAAGTGAAATCAAAATATATTTCTGATTACCATTTGCTTTAACTAAGTCTATTTAATCGTTTAATTATGTAAATCCATTTGAAAAAGACATGGGCATTGTGCTATTTTCAGAACATGTATGTGCAATCTCGAATGTACTTTGATATCTTCAAAGATATGCTTTTTAGGATTATGATAAGGAGAGAATATTGTACGGTATCTTCAGTAATATCACATGGATTTAATATCACCATCTTTCAAAATATAATCTCCTCGTTCAACACGTTAGGTTCCTAATTCATTCAATGAACACGGCGCATACACAATGAAAAAAGACGTATGAAGTATCAAGAGCTCTTGATATATACAAAAACTTTTGACTCTTGAAGAGAAGAATCACCTTCTTCAAATTTCAAGAACTCGAAGGCTTCCGGAAAAGGAAAGCCAACCGGGGCAGTTGCCTTGATAGGGCGGCTTCGTTCCTCATCAAGAGGTTGCAAATTTGAACTCCTGCGGTGCTATCACGTCTTAAGTGGTAGGTTATGGTAGTGGGGTCCTATGTTAGTCTTTTTTGAGATATAGTCGTGGATACTCGGACGTAAGCCTTACAGAGCAATGAAGCGGATCCTCAATATCAACAAAACAAAAAATAAAAAACAAAACAAAACAAAAGCAAAGTCTCATCAGATCAAACTTCTAAACCCTGTTGTGTTTCTCAACATACCTTGAAATTTGGTCGAATTAAGCATACGATTTCAAGCCACGCCAAAATCGTCTGTCAAGATATTGAAATAGAAACCGTTAGGCTCAATATTTAATGTTTGTGTGGTCATAGACGGTGTTTGTTCTGAGTACTCTTTCGGATGAATATTTTTGAGCAATCATAAATATGAAAGTCATCAAATCATGCACAATTGAGTTCTTGATGATCCCTTTTTCCATTCTTTTTCCATGTTTTAGGAAGGAGAGAGGCAAAGGCGGTGAATGTCTGCCCGTGAGTAGCAGCTTTATTCCAACTTCAGAAAATTGCACATCAATCAATCAAACATTTTTTTTTCTTTCTTTTTCATGTCCTTTTCCAATCCAGGTGACCACCCCACTGTCCCTCCACTCTCTCTTTGTCCTCCATGATAAGGCTCAAATTATTTTGGCCCGGGGAATTCTTTCTTATGTCAGATATGGATTCTACAGAAGTTGTTGTTTTCCTACTTTTAATTTTATGTTGCATTGGATCCTCGCACAAAATGTGAGTTTCGATCATGAACAGGGTTCTTAATGTTGACACATACAGCAATCACCTTGCATCGTAGTCTCCATTCTATCTTTTTGAGACATTTCATGTGATTTTTTTGAAAAAAAGTATCAAAAGAGTTCTAAATTATATGATATGAGATTGAATTCGTCCAATTAAAATGTGTAAAAATGATTTGTTATCAATATAATAGATTTCAAGTTTTTTTTAATACTTTTTCCAATTTATTACATCAATTCTCAAAATAAACGACTCGTCCACTACAATTTGGCAGCCAAGTCAAAATTTCAAATCTTCTTGGCCTGTTTAATGCTTCTTCTGGATTTTGAGTCTTTCTACATCTTATTTCGGTATTGCCATTCTTTGAATTTCTGTGCATTGTTCTTGAGGTTCCATTTTTGTTATCATGATTGGCCCCCAGCAATTATATAGCTTGCTAGTGTAGACAAACTCTATAGAAAAAGGATACTAATAATTTCATAATTCTCGTACCATACTTAATTTTGTACCGTAACTTTTAGGAAAGTTCAATTGAGTGACATCAATGATTTTTCTTATCAGAAGCGCGTAGAACAACTCTCCCATATTGAAGGATTGGGGCTAAAATTAGGTCCAATTGAAAATGATATCCCCATATTACCTCTACGAATAAAAAAATTGTGGAAGGCACAGGCTTCATTTTGATCATCCTCTTGAACAAAAATCTAATGTCATCAAGATTTCTTAGGTCACCAATCACCAGCCTTGAACTTTGGTCTCACGCTATCCAAGAACCGTTCTCGATTCTCCGAACCAGACTCTAGAACAGAACACGAAAGAGCTTTGTAGATGCATAGAAGGAAGGGGGAGTTATAGAGGGAAGGCGAGTACCCATGGGTGCCATCAACTGCAAGTTTTTTCCAACATATAAGGTTCCATGTCAGAAAATATAAATCTTAAATCATGCATTCATTTAATAACTTAAAATTTTAAAATAATTGATAAGGTTCCACAAAATCTCATATGATATGTTTTTAAAAAAAGTTAACATTTGTTTCGCATAATCTCACATGACGTTAGAGGAGAAGAGTTCAAGTTTAAATCTTACATATCCTTATTTACCTCTCCAATTACATATTTCCATGTTTTAAGTTTAGGTTAAAATCCAACTTATGTATGAAGGGAGGGTTAAGGTGTTAAACCAAGCATTGTCATTTTAGGTAGAGAGAGAGAATCTGTTATTCCTCTCATTAAATCTTCTTCGATGAGTGATTGTTTAAGAGTGGAATAATTATCACAAAAGTCATAAATCTGTTGCACTCGTTCGAATTTAGTCCTAAGCATTTTAATCGTACTAATTTAGTTCTAAATATTTTCAAGTTTTGTCAACTGAGTTCATTCGGCCAATTTTAGTTTAAAATTATTGACGTATTGTTTTATGTGACACCATCAGCATTGACGTTGACATTTTTAAATATTATTTTAATGTATTTTTGAATTATTTACTTATTTTTCTTTTCCTTTCTTCTTTTCTTTTTTTACTTCCCATCGAGGCCAGCGAGGGTTTTTGGATCTTGCTGGCCACTAGGTGAGGGCCACCAAGTCCTTGCCCAAATTTGGGCGAGGTAGCCTCGCTTGTGACCATGCCTACCCAAACCATCATGAGGCGTGGTTGAGGGCAAGGCTGCCTCTCCTAGATCTGGGCGAGACTACTGTAGCCTCTGAGGCCATAGCAAGGTCGGACGAGGGCAGTGACCCTTATCGGCGGCCAATGAGCTTCG
Organism: Eucalyptus grandis x Eucalyptus urophylla; assembly: GCA_028830015.1. Classification (NCBI taxonomy): domain Eukaryota; kingdom Viridiplantae; phylum Streptophyta; class Magnoliopsida; order Myrtales; family Myrtaceae; genus Eucalyptus; species Eucalyptus grandis x Eucalyptus urophylla. The sequence goes on from CM054200.1 coordinate 7,184,404, forward strand.
TAGGCACTCGCAAGCCACGATGGGGGAAAGAAGAAAAGAAGGAAGGAAAAGAAAAGAAAAATAAAAGACTAATAAAAAATTCAAAAAAATATTAAAATTTTTTTTGTTAGTGTTGACCATGCTATATAAGACGGCTGGCATGTACGTCGGCGATTTTGCCATGGATTTAATTGTGAAAAGGTAAAAAAAAATTAAGACTAAATTATCATAGTGAAAATGTTTATGATTGAATTGATACAAATGCAATAAGCAGGGAATTGTTTTTTTTTTTTTTTGGTAATTTTCCCATTTAGAGCTGAAGTCACATCGTTTGGGTGATTTTCCACTTTGGACATAATGCTTAATAAGAAAAAGCCATGTCGGTTACGCTTTATTAAAATAAAGGCACGGAGGTTTCATAGTCAAACATATATTTTCAGAGTTACTCAAATGAATGATTTTCTAAAGTTACGACACTTAAGTGCTTTATAAAAAAGTTATGGCACGACAACGAATATCGTACCAAAATTATAGAACTTTTTTTTTAATCAAAATCTATTATATAAAGTAGTTGTCCAATAGATTCTTTTGACATGCATGATCGTCCAATATGTGGAATCTACTTTTAGCAGAGGAAAAAAAATAATTAAAAAAAATTATTTTTTTAAATAATAAAGTTGTTCACGTTAGCACCGTCTGCGGCATATAAGAGGCTTAGCAAATACTGCAACGACTTCTGGTAAATTGTTAAAAATTTTATGATTAAATTGACAAAATTAAAAAGTTTTAGGACTGCATTAGTATTAGTGCAATAAATTTAAGACTTTTTTTTTTTTAATTTCCTCGATAAAGTCGCCTCCCACACTTGCTTTAAAATCAAACATTATCTCCACTCCAGTTCATTTTCGACTAAATCTTCTTGTTCCCTCGATGCGCTACACTCTTATCTGGGTTTGCCACGCTCATAATCACAAAGATTGGTCTCCTAATTACTATTCATGCTTACCGTAAACATCCTTAGTCCAACTCTCTATTATGATTTCATGCTGAAATTATTGCCACATGCTAATTTGAACATGATTAGAAGCATAGGATCTGCATATCTCTCTCTCTCTCTCTCTCTCTCTCTCTCTGTGTTCATGCATTGAATCTAGATGATCATGTGATAATTAAATAGCTCATCAAGATCATTAACGAAGATCAAGTCGATGATAATCTACTTGATTAGCTTGGAGTGCTCCATTGTTAATTATGGCGCATAAAAAACTTAATCATGGGTAGTAACAGAACTACAGTAGACGACAAATTAGATTAAACAAAGAAAGTAACACAGCACAGCCAAATCCAATGCATGTAGTGACCTGATGAATTAGAAATAATTAATCGACTAACATAAGATCAGTACGTCTACGAAGGATACAGATCAACAAATCCAACTCGATGCTCCCGAAGATCCTCTTTCAACATCGTAATCTGCCAGACTGCCGCTGCCACTTAAAACCCGGACAAAGGCTTTTAATCAACCTTTTTTGTGCTTTGGAATTAATCCATTTTCGTTTTACTTCATTCTGCATGTGCTTCGCGTTTGTTTCATGCATCTGCCCGGTCCATCGTTTTGGATTATTCATTGACACCACTCTCAAAAAGGTCACTTTTGTTCCGGTACAACTTGAACTTTAATTAGTTATATTCGCAGAGAGAGAAGGAGAAGAAGAAGAGGGGTGAGGTCAATGGTCAAAAACAAGTTTTTTTTTTTTTTTAAGAAAACGTGCTGGGGATGATTCCTTCAATGGTGTCGGGGAGAGAAGGATGCAATGAACCTGTTGGACATTGGACAAGTCCTGGCTGTGAAATCTCCCGGTTAATCTCCATTTTCGGTGACAAAATCAGACACCCCAGCTACATAAGCGGACAAAACATTTTCAGGAAATTGCACGTCTTTTTTCTCCCTTAAATGATATTGGGTGTTGAAAAACCAGTTTCCAAAATTAGTACATCAAGTGACGCGTGGCTTTGACTGTACATAGGATATGCTAGTTTTTTTGTTTTTTTTTTGGTCGGACGATAGTTCAGATGGCCACTTACGGTCTCACACATAACTTGAGATGCAACCTATGTAGGGAAAATTAATAAAAAAATTCTACACATTTGCTAATTTAAGGTTGAATTAGCACAATTCAAAAGATTTAAATTCTTTTTGATAACTTTCCCAATTATGTAATACAGGTCTTAATAGACGTCGCATTACTCTGATCTTAAGGCACGTAGTTTCTTTAATTGTTGCTGCACAAAGCAAAGGCAAAAGCAATACGCGCCTCGACCACATGGACCATTCCCAAACCCATCCAAGGTGCACGTTGTTCGGGCGCCAGAGACACACCCGAAAAGATTTTCCAGGCCTGCGGGTCTGTGATTCGGGTTTATTTCGACAAACAAGTTTACTAGCTCATATGGATTAAAGTAGTAAGCACATTAAGAACATGGTTTTCTCTGAAATGAGACCGGTGCTTATCTCCTCGCTTGGACTTGGTCAATATCCGTCCGACTCATAACATCTAGACTAATGCATCATCCTAGGTCGGGATAAACCATCACGTTCTTCAACCTTAATACACTTTATACCACTTCCAATTTCGTCGATCATACAGCTCACGTAAGAACAGAGCGTGTATTAGAGAATAACTTGCTTCACACCGTACATCCGACAGTCCGATCATCAGAAATAGCATCTTGCTCTAGCAAGTAGTGCTACTAACCCACTGCTACTTACTGATATGCTTCACATACCATCAATCATCAAACTCTATGAATATTCTTTCCCGTGATATGCTCGAACCCAGTAATCTTGAAAACCCTTCGAATCTCATCAGCGCAGCTCAGCATTCGTGCAGCTGAACATGGCTGGCTATCAAGTAGAATTGCCATCAAACCGTATTCTCATGCGGGTATGTAATAACTTTGCCAACTCACAATATCATGACCACAGCATTTAATTTTCCATGTTCACCGGACTCCAGATCCAGTCATAATGACGATTGCTGCAATACCCGCCACCGACTACCAATCATCCGTACATGTATACAATACCCTCCTTTATGGACATATGCCACTTGTTTGTGTGTGTGTGTGTGTGTGAGAGAGAGAGAGAGAGAGAGAGAGGGCATGAATTTCGTGTATGTTATACCATCACTACAAAGAATGATATGGACTAGCATGATAAGAGCACACACAAGCCATTATTTGCCTGCTTGCTAAAGAGAACTACCAAACAATCAAAACTTCTTGCTTCAATAAATCAGTTCTTAAGAGTTACCATTGCACGACAAAATCAATGCAAAGGACAAACTTGTTCCCCAGTACCAGCAAAGAACGTGCAACCCCAGATCTATACTTCCTAAGAAAGATTCTCATGAAGATATAAACAGCACGTCATGGGCGAATACACTCCCCCTAGCATCACTTAGAAGGCTCTATGGCTGTGTGGGTGATAGAACAGAAGCAGTTGCTGCCAAATAATACCCACTGTACTGATGCAGAAAAGATCTACTGACAAAATTTATTAAAGAGCAAAACATTCGCGCACATTATTAATTCGCTCCATAAGCTTTGGATCACATTTTCAGAAAGCATGAAAATTTATACTCTGTACAAGAGAAACTTTCCTTGACATTCTCTATAGAGGAAAGATTCTAGTCGATAACATGTCCAGTCATTACAAACCACTTGCAAAATTGCCACTAGACTTGATATGTATGAAACAAGCACATCAGGATCGATTTGAATTCATTCTACCACAAGAACCCGACAAGAGGACACTCCATTGTTCAACCAGTTTCATGAGGAAAAAAAGAAATTGGATTGGTGGGATCAGTAGGATCATGTCAATCCTACTTTTTGGTCAGCTTAGGATCGGGACCATGTAAAGATCCTATTTAAGATCAGGATCCTTTGTTAAGTTTCAAAATGTAGGATCATAAAAGTCTAAGATCCAGATCAGGATCCTAACAACAATGGTTGCCACAACTGACAGTACGGAAATTTGATATCACACAGATTGATGCAAGTTTGAAGAAACCCAACTTAATCTCAATACCCTGTCTTGAGATTTTGTGGCGTGCTATTCACAGGAGCAAAAGGACAATCAGATATGAGAAGACTGTCAAGTCAAGTGTCTTGTTCAAGAGCATCGATTCCTCTTAATGAGATAAGTCTTATCTCCTTAATATATATGGTATCAAACTTCAAAAGATATCCTCATTCACCAAGATATAGCCAAAAGTAAAATCCTTCTTTGCATCGTAAGCCTTTGTTTAAAAGAAATAATCTTAGGCCTCTTCCAAACAGCTGAAGTCTATGATTAGTCAAAACAAGCCAAGGATTAGCCAATCATACCAATGTTTAAGTGTCTAGACAATTATGCCGTCCAGAAACTCAAGGTATAGCCCTAAACACTCCCAAACCAAGGTAATATGCCAGTAAATAAACAAAAAACAGAGAAGTATGTATGGATAATTGATGCAAAAGATACCCCTCAAGAAGCTATCAAGCCCTTCAAAGATCATCACAATTATGTGCTCCCTTCCCAGGGAAAACTGAAAACATCAAACTCTTCATATGTAGTAATTCCTCTAGACTCAATCTTCCATACAACTGTTAACAGACACAAAAATGTGAATAGACACCTCAGTGCTATCAGGTGCTGCAGAATTCTTCTCAATTTAAGGATGCAGAATTTTATTTGTTTGCGCATATTGAACTTCAAATGGATTCAGTGCAATGAAAATTTTAGATTAGTAGATAGAATTAGGACCAAGAGATAATGTCCTTTTGTTTATTTTGTCAAACGCTGAAAAATATTGTTTGTGTGAGAAACAGCATGATCTAAGTGCTGACTAGAAACCATCTTGACAAGCAAATCAAAATAAAGAACAGCAGTATTAAACAATTTCCAAACATTGAAAACATTACTAATGCAAAATTTGAGGCTAAATCTGCTTGATATGATAATGGAGGCTAAAATCTAATCCATCAGAACAAAGAGACAAGGCTTGATAACCTAAGTGTTCTTATAGTATGAAGTATGTATGACAATGTACTCATTTCCCTGTTTCAGCTTCCCCAAAAAACATGGCTCCACTCAGATCTAAATCTATTACTTACAATGACCACCCCTAGGCCTTGATACACTACAGACACTGTGCTCTCACAATTTTCTTTCAAGTCTCTTCCCATACAAGAGCAGTTGCTTCCCCAAGACAAGTCATCAACTGCTACAAAGAAAACTTGCCCTTGCGCATCTTGTCTCATTATCTGATTTTCATATGATCACCAGCTTAAGCCATCATGCATCAGCAGGCAATGAACACGACAAGGTTCTGGAGTATCTTCACACAACTGATATTGAGTCCATATGGAAGGTTTGAGCGGTTAAGAAGGTGAAACATGACTCTTGAAGCAAGGTTAAGCTAAAGCTAAGTCACTCACCTAAGATAAACTTGAAACTCACAAGAAATGCTCAAAGCAGTCAAGATAACATGACAAAAACAAAGCAGCAAGTTTTTCCAGCTAACTGAGAAAACAATGACACGCACACACTCACAGATGCGCATGCTTGAGCATATGTGTACATAGACTTCAATCCTATATTAAACGAGATAATTTGCAAGGAAAAAGCATTGCTGCTGCAGTATGACTCACCAGACCCAACATCGTTGCATAGATCGGTAATATCTCGAGCATAAAGTCTAGTAAAAGAGTGTTAAACTGAGGAAAATAATCAGAAGTACTTCATTTCTGGAAGTCGTTATTGTACTGGTCTTTTTAGCAAAACATCACTAGCATAGTAGTACACATTTGGTGACCAGAATACTAAAGATAAGAGGACATGAAATGTTCAGGAGACATCCAGCTATAAGATACATTGCACATTTCAAAGCATCACAGAGATCATAGGAAAAAACAAACCAGCAATGCAATCCTTATGTTCTCCAATCAACACATGCTTCTTAGGTCTTAGCAGTTAAGAAAACACGAAACTCTACCACATGGCTAGGACACAATCTGGCAGGACAAGGATCAGCTATTTGTTAAAAACTTGATCATATGCGAGTGTAATTATCAGATGCCCCAAACCAGTCCCATTCAAGCAAACCCAAAACATACACTAAAATGGGCCTTTCAGCTTTCGTCCTGCAAAGCATGGCATTGTCTACTAGGGTTCTAAATCTGATAGACGTTACTAAGCATGAGATACTAAACCACAGAAAACACCCAAGGAGGCAAGGCCAGTATGCCTTATATTCTCCTACAAACAAATCAATTGGTTACAAATTCTATGATGTTCTGTGTCTATGTCCCAAGACAATTATAAAAAACCAAAAAGCACTAAGAACTTGACAAAGAAATGAAAGAGGACTTTCATATCCTAGTCCTGAAATGTAACAAGGTGATGGTGTAGACAATTATATACTATCTTCGGGCCAGATAAAACAGTTTTCGCAAAGGGGAAGAAACTTCTGAGTGTTGGGGGGGGGGGGGGGGAAGCTACACAAAACATGGACAAATCAATAGTGAAAAAAGGGAACCTACCTTAGTTTTCTTTTTCTTTTTTTCTTTTTTTTTGGGGAGATAGGGTGGGTTCTGCCGGTCAGCAGTGACTATATATATTAAGCTACCCCCAACAAGTTCATCTGAGTAGTTCTCCAGTGTGATGAGACCATGAGGCAGAGTTGACAAGAATCACCCAAATACACCCGACAATGCAGTAAAACAGAGAACCATAAGAATTGTGGAGATTAATCCAAGAGATACAGAGAAGGGAGAAAGCTTTCCCAGAAATATGCTCAGAAAGGGAAGATAACTCAACTATTCTAGTATCATGTTTAGTGAAACGAATAACATCCCTTAAAACAATAAAAAATATCTGAGTGCTGGAAAAGAAATATTCAAAAAGCACTTGAGATCACTGAAAATATGAACTACAGTCCATCACTCAGCCTCTGCCTCAGACCACTGGTAAATATATACATGAGAAACAAGCCAATTTTAGCTAGAGGCCAAATGTGGCATCCAAGGGGACATCTCTACCTGATGGTGACAAACTTGTTAGTACCATGTTTCGCCCAGTGAGTCCTCAAGTCAATGGGGTTAGTGAAGTTATAACCCTCGGCTGCAAGTTTCTCCAACACCTTCTTAAATGCTCCTATACTCATCTTCCTGCCTGCTATCCTTGCTCCGCGCCTTTTGGTGCTCATGGGCAAGGGATACATCGACAAGCCGGTAGTGCAACAAGCAGATTGCCACCCACCAGAGCCCCAGCGGTAACACTGCTGAGGTGTCCCTGTACATGAGCAAACTGGAATAGGGATACACGAAATATCCATGTTGATCCCATTTATCATTAATTCTGTAGTTTTCTTGATCGTTCGTGCTCGCGGAACAGAAGGAGCAGTCTCAGCCTTGGGAGCCCGCGGACCTCTCTTAGCTTTCTTGGGTTTCGGAGACTTTGGTCCCTTAGGACCTGGCCTTTTCTTGGAAGGACCGTTCTCAATAATCTCATTACCTATACCTACCTGTTCTACTTGAGTCGCCCTTTCATCCTTCGATAAGTCAGGCGGTTGCACCATCTGCATATGATGAGCTGTGGACGTCTCCGGTATCATGGAATAGTTGTGGTTCCCCGACATGGGATTGAAGAACTTCTCCCTGGGGCTCATCCAAGCATCCCTCATGTAATCCATTGGGTACACTGCCTGCGATGCGCCAAGATCCCTATGATGATATGCGCTTCCGTTGGAAGCCGCCATCACAGCAGCACTCCGACTGTCGAAGAGTGGCTTCTCCGGCACGGACGACATTAGGTTAAGGCCGAGGCCTCTCATGGTCGCCGTGGGCTCATAATAACCCCAGTTTCTCATATTCAAACTGTTATCTCCATCCATCGGCGCTGAAATTTCCCAACAAAACTAAAGCAAAACTCAAACTTTCTTCACTTTGTTCCCCGGGATGATCGACCGAGGCATTTCAGGCCTCCTACAAACCCCTAAAACAACAAACAAGACACGCATGCCTAAATCAACCGATCAAGAGGACAAAAACCACCCACTAAACCCAAGAAACGCGCAGATGCAGAAGCAAGGATCAAACGGAACAGGCTAAACAGCTGAAAAAGGAAGGATTTTGACGAATACCCGGATGAACCCAGAGCCAGATGAAGGCCGGGGATCTCGAAGGACGTCAAATTCGGCCGATCTTCAGATCTCGGCACCACGGACAAAGGAACGATCTTGAGCCCAGATCTCCAAACAGGGGCGACGGCTTAAACGAAGAAGAAGTCTCCCATCAGGTATACTGAGAAGAACCCAAAAAATAAAAACAAAAGGGTACCTAATATAAGGCCCAAAAATACAATAAAACCAGACAAAGAAATTCCCCACAAATTTCAAATATTTTCAAATCGGAGAAGACTCACCCAGAGCAGCAGCAGCGACGGAGGAAGAATAAAAAGAACAAAAGTATCCCCCCCAAGAGCCGCTCTCTCTCTCTCTCTCTCTTTCCTTTTCTTATTTAATTTCCCTTTTCGCTTCGATCTACGTTCTGTAAATTCACGAAGGGGAAGAAGGGGAAGACCGAACGGTACGAAAAGCGGCGATGAATGTTTTGCACGCCATCTTATCTTATGCCACAGCCTTGCGACAGTAATATTCGACAAAAAAAAAATCAAGAAAAAAAAAAAGGACCAAAACATGCGACTTTAGCCTACTAATCGATTTATGATATTCTCGCGCGACGCCCAAGATTGACAATTACAGAGAGAGAGAGAGAGAGAGAGCATATGCTGTTCGTTTTTTTTTTTTTGGTTTTTTTTTTTATTAATTGGGGCCTTCTGAGCACCGCCTCGTTCTTTGCTTTTCTGTTAAAAAGGAGCCACCTTTCATGGGGGCGTTTTTAGAAACCCGGAAAACAAAAGAAGACAAGCTCGGTCAAACGGGGCAATAATTTCTGTTCATATTTATCCGGGAACGCCTCAGTGGGAGGCAAGCAAAAAAAATAAAAAATAAAGAAGGACTTTTATTTTTTATTTTATTTTATTTTTAAAAAAATATTTTTGCACCGTCCGAGGTGTGGGAGGAGACTAGGGAAGGGGGGGTTTGACTTTGGAGCGTCCGTGAGATCTTTTGTAAATCTCCGTTTTTACATCCTCTCTTTGGGCCCAGAAAAGGGCTCTCGTTGCACCGTAGCTTTCGTAATTGAGTGTTTTTGGGGGGAAGTTGGTCTCTTTTTTGTGCCTTTTATGGATGTTTTGCGGAGACAAGCCCAATTTTAGTAGGCACTAAAGCATCTCCCTCCTCAGTCATTGTTAGTTTTGCCGCTATTTGTGGTGCACAAAGTTATTTGGTGGGGTTTGGATTGATTGATTGATTCTAAATCTTGTATGCTCTCTTTTTTTTCTTTTTTTTTTGTCTTTTATCTCTTTTGCCAAGAATAACTCTCCATGTCCGATGTGCTTGACTGATCACAACTACTTTGGACGCCAGTTTACTTTCTTAATTCAGTTCCTATTTTTTTATCCATTCTTATACTAGAGCATATCAATCAGATTGAGAGTTAGAGTCGACGAATCGACATGCTTGAAGAGTCAACCGTGAATAAAATTTTCTTTTTTTGTCGGATGCCCAATTGAGAAAAGGGTTGATTTAAAATTTAATCATAATCAAAGTTGAATCCAATTATCCAAAGCATAATAATTGGAGAAGATAGAGGGAAAGAGAAACACATCCGAAGAAACTGAAAAGGGGGGGGGGGGGGGGATAGGGCCTGGATGAGGATGAAGGGAGATTGTGGGCCGAGCTCAGCTAAACCCCAAGAGCTTTTTGTGACTATGTCTCACGTGACATAGCACGTGGCCTTTGGGGTGGGGTTGGGGGGGGGGGGGGGTAAGCCGTAAAGAGACGAAAATATTGATGTCGGCCCAAAAATTCAATGAATGAATAAAGAGAGGTCGGTAATATCTAGAGCATAAAACCTCTCATAAAATGAATATTGATTGTCGGCCCAAAAATTCATAAGAATTAATCAAAGGAAAAGACTGTTAACCTCTTTCGTTACGTTCTCTCCCCGCACGTCTCTCTGGGTCAACGGAGTTAGGCCGATGTTGACTGGAGGCTTGCGTTGACTAACCCGTGAAGCCCCGAACGTGGCGAACGTGCGGGATGAGGTCGGACTAGACCACATTGGACGGCCCAGATCGCTTTCATCTGCTGGAGGCCGGCCCAGATCATTGTAGGCCCACATGGGCCTCATAAAATCACAGCTTCTTTGTACCATTTAATGGGCTGGCAGCCGGCCCAGATCATTGTAGGCCCACATGGGCCTCATAAAAATCACAGATTCTTTGTACCATTTAGTTGGCAGAAAATCATAGCCCAATGTGGACTGTATTTTGCCTTGCCTATTTGGGTTGAAGGCCCTTAGCCCAATCAGGAGGCAAATTTTTAATTTTTAATCTTTGGAATTTCCTGTCAAAGTAAACAGAAAATATTATCTCATTTTCAGAAATTAATTTTGGGAAAAAAGAATTTTAAGCGACTTTATGTGGAGCCATCCCTCGTTGCCGTAGTCGGGAGTGGACGATCGACAAACAACGACCGGGCTTTGCTAATGTATAGTAGTGGCGTTCCTCATCAAACTAAGAGTCTGATCCTCAAACTCTTTTAAGAGTTGAGACAAACATGAACATGCCCCCAATGTAGAAATTTGACCCTGCAAATAAGATGGAGCCTAATTTTACAGTTCTTTGCAATTAGTTGGAAGATATTCAACCGTAAGCCTCACCACTAAAATGAAATACTACCACCAAAAATACGTACATATGTTGTAACATATCGCAATGACCATAATGCAGAATTCAATGTTCTCTTTCTTTTATCGTGTGATCCTAAATTAGAATGAGATCGAGATTCAAATATTTCTCCAATCTAATTTGAGCCTAGTGCCTTACAAAGTGTATTTGATTGGCCACATCAATGGATCGGAACCAACGAAAGCACCTTGTCAAATGCCAAATTCAAGAATCAATATCGAGCTTCTGATCCCATTTTCATTCCTCTGAAATGTGTAAACGTTAATCCATGAAGTGAATGAGAGGTGATTGAATGGCATCCTGATATGGACAAATGTATATGGATAGATTTCACTCAATCCCTAGATCGATTTTCGAACAAATACCAATTCGAATCAATCTCCTTCCTTATTTCTTTCATACTCCAAAGCATGTAGGCAGCTAACAAACCATAAGCCAAAAGGAAAAAGGGGCAAAGCAATGACCAAGAGGGCAATTACTCATGGGGCAACCTTCAGGCTGTGAGCTCTCTCCTGGCATTTCTCGCCACTTCTCTGGCACATCTCACTCACTCGGGATAGCCCTTTTACACCCAGTTCGGAGCTTTCAGAACCCCATTCCCAGAATTTACATTATCCCTTCACAATCTTTCCCCATCTGCACTTGTACCCTGGTTCTCAGTAAGTTCTCGTGATCACATTCTAATTTTTCTATTGTATCAATACCACCTATATGGTCTGTTTTATCACTCTGTAACTTTCTTATCAAGCTCAATATCGGTCATGACAGGCGGGCGACGGACTCATTAGGAGTTCACGCCTTTGTGAGTCAAAAAGAAGGTGAAAAACAGCCGGAAAAGGCATTAAATGGGAGTGTGCGGAAATGGAAAAGAGATGCTGTTGCCACTTCTGAATCAGCAGCTCCTGATTCTGATGCACGAGAGAGAGAGAGAGAGAGAGAGAGAGAGAGAGAGTGAGTGGACGTGATTGTAAGTTGATAGCGACGACCGGAGTTTGTGTCGTCGCGTGCTGGGGCGCTATCTTTTTTAGAGACCTTGAGCTGAGAGGGACGGGTCAGTCTGCCACACTTTGAATACTCTCCTGCCATTTCACCAGTCGGGGGCACTGAAAACCATGCGCTCTCTCTCTCTCTCTCTCTCTCTCTCTCTCTCTCTCGCCAGTTGCCGCCCCAGCACAGCATTACCGAAAGCTGTGAGAATTTCACTTCTCGTTCCCTCCCTCCTCCCTCCTCTTTCTCTCTCAATTTGATGCCCGTATTCTCAGCTCGACTAATCCTAAAGATGCATACAATCTTTTCATCCACGACTCAAGAAGGAGATCTAAGCTCAATTCAAAACCATCGCTCATGTAGGTCCTTCATTTCCTTCCACAAAGATACGGTGTATCAACTTGTCCTGTCGACGGCATCATGAACATAGACCAATCGAGTTGCGTGGAAACCGTGCGAGCCATGCGTTTTATTTCGCGCCGGGGGACCACATTAAAATCTCATTGATTGATCTGATCCGTTAGAACAGGTAATGCCTTTGTCTCTGTATGAGTGTGACCGTGAAATTGTTTTTGGACTCTGAAAATGTGGTACTGGGGGAATCATAATGGCGAGGGACGACGGTGAGCCATGGTTCTTTCGTTCAAACATCTCCTCAGCATGGTCCAAACACAAGGATCCAAAAAACCACGGGCGCGGTCCCCAAGCAGAAGGTGTTAAGGTTTCATAACGAGTTTCTCAGACCCCCTTTCCAAGTTCTGGTCTCGAAGTTACCCTAGTACTGTATTTTCTTCTGGAATAGTATCTAAACAAGAACGAACTTACTCCAATATGGGTAATTACTGTTCGTTTGCTATGCTAACGAACACCTTAAAGCATCGACTCAATAATGGGTTAATGGGATCTTGACAGCATGAAAGGTAACTTTTACGATCTTCTGCATGTGTGCAAATAATTCATCATCATAGCATTTGAAAATGTAAACTTACCGTCAGTATTGACTGAATTGATTTTGTCCGGATACTCGATAAGAAAAAGCTAAAAGCAATGCTTGAAACCCAATACTACAACTTTTATTGGAAACTAATTAACAAATTAATAGTACCAAAACACTCCATGCAAAAAATCAAATCATAACTTATACCTCCTCAAACACCTCCTAATGAAATCAAACTAAAAGAACTTATATACTCAACCAGAAATCATAAAAGACCTATATAAACCAACCTTCTTTTCTTTTTTCCACTAGCATACTCTATTGATATCATTATCCACTTCTCCCTCCGTGATTGCAGATGACATGTAACTCAATGCCAAAGAGCTCTCGTGACCTGGAGCTAGCCTCAGCAACTCCCTTGCTTGGAGCTTTTGCTTGCAGACTTGGCATGTGATCTGCAGAATCGCAGAGCTCATCTTCTTCCTCGCATGTTCCTTCAGTGCATGCGCTTTCTGTAGCTCGGCCTGTGCCTGCTGCCTCATCCGCTTCGCGTTGGCCAACTCCCTCTCAGCCTGCTCGATCTGCCGCTTCGCCACCTGCCTTGCCTCATCCGCGTACGCCTTCTCGGCCATGGCCATCCTCAACTGATTGGTTGATTGATCGCGACTGCAGTCACTGTTTCTTTCACACGCACAATCGGTGCATAAGGAGCTTATCGAGAGCTGCAGATGGGGTGGGTATTTCTCATCTCTCTTTGGAAGATTGGTGGAAATTGTTTCAGTGGGGTTCGACGAAGTCGAGAGCTGTAGCTCGAGGTTGTGCAAGTCATCATGATGATCTTTCTTGGGGGATGGTTTGTTGACAATAGGGTTCGAGAAGATGGTTGCATCTTTGGCTGGCTTGGGCAATGCTAAAGCCCTTGTTGTTGGCCAAGAAGGTGTGTTGAGATTGGTATCACTTGAAGGGCTCGGGCTTGAGGCTGTCCTAGACAGGCATGGAGGCTGCAGGTTATTATGGTGCGAGTCTGATCCTAAACGACCCATGTTGCAAGAGTCCTGATGCTCAATGAAGCTCTCGACCCTGTTTGATCACAAAGAATTAATCAAAGATCATGCCAAAGTAGTTATCAGTCAAAGGGTTGTTTGAACAAGAGTCCCGTATAGTGCATGGCCACATGGAGCGAAAAAGAAAGAGTAAAACCTCGATTATTTAATGCTAAGCTCTTGGAAGAACATTATATGGAGCCAGGAACTCCCAACAGAGTTTTGTTTTCCTTTTTTTTTAGTTCTTTATGAATTTGGGTGTCTTTGTCAATGGCATACAGATGTAGGGTATGAGAAACAAGCCCCAGAAGATGACCCAGAAGATGAAGGAGAGATCATCATGCATATTATATAGTCAGGAGAGCGACAAAAGAAATTTTAATAAACAAATAGTACCATACTTAAGGAATTAATGTACTTTCAAAGATGAATTGTTTACTGAGATAGAGGAAGAATGTAAACTAGGAGATGATATTAATTATTCTCAAACTCCAGCGCTGTGATGGCTAATCATTGGGAGATGTGGGAGTCTTAACACGACGACCCAAATGGGAAAATCAATGCTAAACAAATCGAGGGAGATAAAATAATGTTGACAAAGGAATAAGGAACAGTTTTCTTTTGGAGGATCTTGGACTAATCGAAAAGATCTGGAAGACAGGTGACTTAAACTGGTCATTGGAAACCGAGTACATAACTGTTCACAAACAGTTGTGTTAACAAACATAAGGTTTAGGTTCCATCAATCAATGCATAAATATCCTTTCTCTCTCTCTCTCTCTCTCTCTCTCTCTCTTTCTATATATCTTTCCAACTTTCCCTTTCTGTTGCAAACTCATGTCCATGAAAAATGTCCAGAAAAACGGAAAGTTCAGTATAAACGGATCATAGAAGTTTGGGACTTCAAAGCCGTCTGAACTAGCTCTTTTCTCAGCAACCCGAATTAAAAAAAAAAAAAAATTTCTGCATTATTTATATGGATATTTGATGTCAAAAGGAAGAAACATCAATCCTTTGAGCTGTTCACTTTTCATGGCCTAATTATGAGAGCTTGTTCCTGTGATCAGTGTCTTAGCTAGGCAGCCTCAGAATTTGATTAATTTATTGCCACTTTAATTATGAGACCGAGTACTTCAAGATTTCATGAGGACACAAGTTCGCTTTCGAGGAAGAGTTTCAATTTTTGTTTATCAAACTCTATTTGATGGGAATTATCATGGAAGTTGAAGATCGTGTATATGAAAGCTAGATATAGGAGAGAACAAATGAAATGAGATAGAGAAAAATTACTGATAATGAACCTTGAGAAAACCCTGCCACAGTCACACGAGTGCCCTCTAGTTCCACAAGTCTTGAGATGTGCCTTGTAATCCGATTGAACTGCATAACCCTTCGAGCACCTTTCACACACCCACTGCTTGTGGTTGCTGTGCTTCCGGCGGAAGTGCTTCTTGATGCCGACGAGGTCGCCGAGGGCATGGCCTGGGTCGTGGTGGAGGCAGCTTGGCTCAGGGCAAACGAAGACCCGCTTCCGCACCGCCGGCGTCTCCCGCTTGAGGAGCTTCCATGGCACCTTGTGCCGCCGCCGGTGCATCTGCAGGTTCTGGTCCCTCTGGAAGCCCTGGTTGCAGATCTCACACACATACCGGTCCGACTCCAGTAGGGTTTTCGGCGACAGCGAAACCACCTCTGCATCTGGATCTTCATGATTGAATCACACACGAGTAATGAAAAGAAAATAAATCAGAATCCAATCCCACCCCAGAAGCATACTTAATGAGCTTATCATGGGAACATCAGAAAACTTGTGTAATTTGATGTAAGAAGAAGTATAGATAAATAAAAGATTAGCGTACCTGGAGTACCCGCAGGTCTTCTTTTTCTCTTGTTGGTGGTGTTGCCATTATTCTCTAAGCAATCAGGGAATGGATCCGATGGAGGAGGGACTGATGGGGGATTAGAAATGATGGCGTTGTTTCCTATCATGGGGCTTGAGAGAGCTTCTTTCCTTGATCTCTTTAGTGAGATTTTATGGATGTGCGTACGGTACAAGGCTCGAGAACCAAAGCCAACCTCTCTCTCGCTCGCTCGGTCGCTGCTTTCGAGAGAGAAACTATGGTGTGAGGATGATCTTTGGCTTTGTGTGTCTTTCTTTTGGGGATGCTTAATGGGAGCGTGAAAGTGTGTTTCCGAGAGAGAGAGAGAGAGAGAGAGAGAGAGAGAGAGTTTGGAAGGATGCTAAGCTAAGCTAGACGCATGATGCGAGAGGAAGGGGGAAAAAGCTAATACTCTCTTTCGGTTATCGAAACAGCTTTCTCTTTTGAGCTTTAAACAGCTTTCAGGCTTTTCAAAATGATCTCCTTTTCTTTTCGTTGCTCTCTCTCTTGAGCTCCTCCTCCTCCTCCTCTTCTTCTTCTTCTTCATCAGGTATGGTTGGGGAGTCTCTTTAAAAGCTCCTCTCCTTTAGAGATAGAGAGAGAGAGGGAGAAGGAGGGTGAGAGACCCAATCAAATTGATGGGAGAGAATGATCCCACCACCAGAAAAAAAGCTGGGGCCACACAGAATGGAGGGAAAAAAAGAAGAAGAAGACACCCTCACAAGCAAACAAACAAACAAAACATTACATACACACAAACACAGAGACCAGGAAAATACATAAGAAAGAAAAATCAAATCATACACAGTGAGCTTTCTTGCATGGACAAATACGGACCAAACTGTTAATAATACACGTACCCCCTTCTCTCTAAATTTTGTCATTCTCTCTTATCTCACATGCCATCGATCTTTTTTGATGTCTTTCCAGAGATGGGTGATGGGCAAGAAAGGCTCGGTGGAAAGGACATGATTGCCCCTTTGTCAATATATGTGGAATCCTCTTACTTTTGTTTTCTTTTGTTCTATCTCTGTTATATCATCAAAAGTGATTTTTAGAAAAGCTCCCACCGGATTGAATGGGATTAAGCGCTTGTTATGGTTTTATGATTCAAATCAAAGAATCTCTTCAAAGCAGAGTAATTTGAGAGGTTGCCTGTGCCATTCCATGGGTGGAGCCTCTTGCTTGATGCACGCAAATTGGACGGTTGCATATTTCTATAAAGTTAGTCGAGTTGAGATATTTAGGCACCTGTTATCTCTTTTAAAAAGCCACTTGGCAGTCAATGTATGTAAGAAGCAAAAAGTTAGTTTAATTGACTTTTTCTTAAGATATAAACTGTATTAGAATTTGCATTATAATAGCTTAAACTTTCGAAATAATTGATTGCTCAATCAATTTAAGTTGATATTAGAGTAAAAGCTCTCGGTGTAAAGTCCTCACACTGCCTTCTTCTCCTTATGGAATTTCTCGTCATCAAGCATGATGGGCTTCAATTTTTTTTTTTTTATCTCACTCATCGAGTTTCTTACATTTAAGGCCTTTGGCATTTGGGTGATGTGGAAGGTTAAGATATAAAATATGTTGCTTATTGTACTCTAAAAACTAGATGTGAGCACTGGTCTAGAGTAGATCCTAGAATTGGACTAGACAGATCCTATTCGGCTAGTTTTGGTATGACTTCAAAGTTTATAAGGTTAGGTTCCAGGTTTCAAGAAAATTGGAAACCGGTCTCAACAAGGTGGAACCAACCCACCTTGGAATTTGGGAAGCACACGTTTTGTACTTGTCTAACGGAAGTTCTTGGGACGATGCTTATATGTCATACCATACCAAGAGTCACAATTGCTTCCCTAGCTGAATGGCGTGCTCCATAGCTTCTGGCGCCATCGAATCTGTTTTCAACTTCATGAATGCAGGCACATGAGGCAAACTATTTAGGAATATGGATTGTTTGATCTCCACATCCTTGAAAGAATTCAATTCTTTCAACCGTTGACTGCTCGCAACACTCCACAATAACATATTGGAAGATGCCATAGTTTTTTCATCTTTTATGGATTGTTGCTTTTGGCAGATGAAAATTTTTGTTATTGTTTTAACCTTCATTTTGCTCAACTAAGGAATGAATTGGACACTTCCCAAATAGTTTATAGTTCTATTTATTTTATACTGTATTTCTCGTTGTTTTGTTGCTCAACTATTTGTTGTAATTGCTATTTGTCTCAGTTTGTAGATAAGGATATGTTTTACTAAAATTTGTCCTTTCAAGAAATAAAATCATGATGAAGGAAATCAACTGGTTTTCTCGGTAGATCATGAAACTGGACTATACCGACGGGGTTGATTCTAGATTAGGTTCTAGGGCTTAACGGTAGGTTTCAGGTTTCAAAAACTGAAAATTGATCTCGACAGGGTAAGTTGCAGATTAGAATCTACCCACCTTGAAACTTCTACTAAAAACTATAGTGCTTATATCTTGATTTAAAGAAATAAAAGTGAGAAAAATTCCACATTTATTACTCTTTAACATGAGAATGCAGCAATTTTTTTTTTCCATTTGTACTTGATTTTCATTGTCACAAAAGAGTGATTTTGAAAAGCTGTAATTTCCAAACGCGAAATTAAGCGACAACAAAGAATAAATTAAAGGCTTTCTCAGTGTGGAGGCGCCCATCTTACCCCACCCCCCCCCCCCCCCCCCCCCCCCCCCCCCCAAAAAAAAAAAGAAGAAGATTAAAATTAGGGTCTGAAGTCTGCGTGACTTTGATCTACACATCTCGCATCCATCACCATTGATCTGAGTATCTAGCTACTTATTATAAATAAATCTACCCCTATCAGCAGAGCCTGAGTATTTAACATTTATCCAGGAGAGAAAGACCAAATGATATCAAATGATAAACCATAGTAAAGCTCAAAAAGCACAACTGATGGTCTAGATTAATCACAACAAAATCATGGTTTAGAGGTAATAAATGTTTTTCATTCCCCGAGAAAAAAACAGCATTAGGTTTCATTTTCTCTGGACGATCGTCCTGGCCTAGAACTAATTATTGACCCATGTGTTCTACTTTTTCTGAGGAAATAAATGCACTTACTTACATAAACTAACACCGTCAGAACCGATGCAATAAAAGAATTAGACTTTGTACATATTCCAATTATATAAGCAGCAGACAATTTATAGCACGGCGAATTACGTAAGAACTGAATTCGGGAGGAAATGGAGAGGTAAAAATGGAAAAGTGAATAAAACTATTTGATATACTCCTGTCTATGTTTCACGCCTACAATTTCGCTATGGTAATTTTATAGGGGATATTCTAAGAAGGAAAGATAAAGAAATGTCCTTATAAAAGAAAAAAACTTTAATGTTGTTAATGTTCTAATAGGATATATAATCTTATAATCACTCCAAAGACCTAGATTCCGGATCTTTGTCCTTCCCAATGGCCGGCACAGCTCGCGTGTCCAATCACTATTTTCTTATAACACCAGACATCCAAACTTTCAGCCTAGCTACTTTTCGATCCATGCAAAAATTACTTTTTTCCTTTGCATTAGATAAGACTCCATCTGCAAGATTGCGGGCATGACCCTCAAGATTAGTCCGAGAGAGAAGTATTGGTGTTCAGTGGAACTTGATGCACTCATATCAAGCGCTTGATCCCTCAGGTAATCTTTTCCAATGAATTCATCAAATCTTTTTTCGATAAAACTAGCCCCTACTCCATCGCTGGTATTGAGATGCACCGTCACTTTTATCCAATTTTTCATCGTGCACAGCATCATTGCATGACATGTGTCCGTCCTAACAAAAAATAAAAAGTTATATTACCTGTTCCACGACCTTGAGGCCTAAAGTGATTTCAGGGTCTGTGTACTCTCCCGTTGCAGGCCCCTCATAATTTTCTAATGCCTTCTAGCGTTTTATGCTTCATTTCACCTTATAATAAGCCCCACCATAAGGACCACCCATCATTTCTTGTGGTTGCACAAAAAAACTAAAGATACAAAAAAAAAAAAATCAGATGATCTCTGTCATGTTTTTAAATTGCATGGAAGGTGAGACACTTTGTTTTGCATTAGGTCGGCAGTGCATGGAAGCAGTATGGTGTCATTTCTCAAAGGAATCTCAGAAAGCAGAGAGAGAGAGAGAGAGAGAGAGAGAGACAGAGACTCCATTAGACACCAGAAATTGAAATACGGGTTCGTGTTTGGTGGCTGCCGGGACAGAGAAGTGGGGGCCAAACGCGGGAAAAAGCCCTAACTACTCACCACCAATATAGTCCCGATCTAATCAGAGTGTTTGGGTTAAACTATGATTGAGAGTTAACTCGACTTAAACATAGAAAAGCAAGATCGACTGATGGTGCATGCAGACACATATCATTTTAAGGTATGCAAAAGTGAGGATCACGAGTGCATGCGCGAGACATTTTTTAGTACCAATAATTCATTAATCCAATCACTTGTATGCAAGTGCTGTGAAGTTTATTAGATCACTGATGTTATTTTCTACAGCTCCACAATATTTTACAATGATTATGCATTAAGAAAGTGGCATTTAAATTTCTAATCATTATATGTGTCATCAGAAAGCAAGATAAATTAGAAGAGGTTGTCAAAACATCACAAGAGTAAGTATGTGCAAAACAAAATAGATGATGAAAAATTCCACTTCGTTGTTTTTATCACTTAAGAAAAAAAAAAGATCAAGGGGTTGTGCCTCAATTTACAGCCAAAAATGCCAAATATGGAAAATTATTTAGCTAAAAGATGTAAACGAAAAGAAAAGAGAGAGAATGACAGGCCCTTGGTTTAGCTTGGCAGTCGAGAACGTTGTTGCCGATAATATTTTATGTTGACACTATTCCAATCTTTGTTCAAAATTAAAACATTTGCATAGTTTGAAGAAGGAAATGCACGTGTTGGTGAGGTACACTCTTGACAGTGCATGATATAAGAATGACACCAGGGGAAAAGAACTGCCGATGATGAACAATGTAAAGAGATTGTAAAAGTTAATAATAATAATAATAATAATAATAATAATAATAATAATAATAATAATAATAATAATAATAATAATTATTATTATTATTATTATTATTATTATTATTATTGTTATTGTTGTTGTTGTTATTGCCAATGCCTAAAATGAAAATCATATTTTAGATGGTGTAAGCTATATGCGTCATAAAATTCAAAGAATCATCACTAAAACTCACAAACGTAAGGGATAGAGAGGTAGAATTATAAAGAGCGAGCCCGACACTCTTCAATTTTTGGAACTGTGGAACTAGGGGTACTACCCCACTTCTGCACAACCTAGCTAGGAGAGAGATGATTGTTTATGTTAGAACTGAGGCTTGATGGGCCAATTTCATTAGCTAAAAAACAGGGTTTAGTTTAAGAGGGTATAATTAGATTCGGATCAAGGAACACTTGAGGAAGATCATTACAAAGGACACTCTCTAGGGATGTTGCATGTGTTTGGGAATCTGACTCCCATAATTCTCCATTGCTTTCATCAACCCAATAGAAAAATAATCAAAGCTCAGCAGCTTTTACTTTTTTCCATTTCTCATTATTATTAGTATTCTATTCACAATACAATAAGCAATGCCAATGCACTTAGTCTCCCCTTGCACCCTCTCTCTCCCATTTATAAATCGCAAGAAAATTGATTTAAAAGCAGTGCTTCCAATAAGATTACAAGCCAAAAAAGGTTAATTATTAAAGAAATGAGATATTAGCCTTCTAATTGATATCATATAACCATTGTTAAAGGAGAGAATAATGACATGCCGAAGATTTGGTACGGCACGGCTAACTAAGGAAGTTTTAATTTTTGGGGAGGAAAAGTAGGAAAAAGAAAGGAACAGGACCTGCACGTGCATGTCTTGAAAGCTTGCTTGGAAGGTCTAAGATGGGGGAAAAGGTAGCCTTTAATGCATGATAAAGTGTGTCGATATGAACTCTATGCCCACAGTTTGCTGCTTTTCTATTATTTATATCTAGCATGCGATTAATTAACTACTTTTAAAAGAGGTTTATCTGCTAAATCAATCTCACTATATTTGACAAAGATCTCTTGGTTTTCTCATCAGTCTACCCTTCAGCCCATCTTGCCACGGATTTAAATTGCGAAGCCATATAGAGTTTAAATATATTTTTAGTTTTTATATTTTTCAAGTGACCTCGTTACCTGTACGCAAGTTTGTGTCTTTACATTATATGCTAAATTATTGACCACTTAAAGTGATTGATTAGTCCATAAACTTTGAATCCACAATAACCGATTCAGAGGAGACAATTATCGATGTGTTATTAGGTAGAACAACTAGGTGCATGTATCTCCATTTTAAGAAAGATGAATTGATTTGATTTATATATTTAAAAAATGATATGGTTGTGGATTTCATCAAAATGTCATAATTTTATAGTTACTCAATAATGTCATTAATGTCATCGGTATGTCATTATCTCAAAGGATAAATTGTGCGTTCAGTCAATTAGCAGTATCTCGCTCGTGAACATATATTCGAAATATTTTTCTGCACGAATCGGAAACAACTGAATTTTCTTTGGATCGTCCTCGAAAGAGTGCCACAAAAGAAATTTTCTGAAATCCAAGTACCGACATGCCCTAAAAAATATTGAAGAGCAGGAGAGAGAGAAGGAAGGGGGGGGGGGGGGGGGAGAGCATATTTTCAACAGGGCGATGATGTGATATCGACAGAAAATGAATGTTGGATTTTTGGGAAAATGGGTATATCTCTGTCTCTGTGTTTGATAGTCTAACATATGTTGCACTCCACGCAGAGGCCAGGGGGCCCTTTCCCACACTGTTCTCTGATGCCCTTGTCCATTTTTAATTATTGCTTTGTTCTCATTCCACAACCCTAGAAGCAACCCACAAGAAAGTAGAATATCAATTCAACTTCATATAGATCGACGGTGTTATTCATTCAATAAAAGATCAAATGGGTGTTTTTGGCCTCCCCAAGAAACCCAAAATAATAGGGAAAATTAAATAAAAGAAGAACGCGTTTCATGATGCTTCTGGTGTCAATTTTATGTCATGTTCATGTCTCTCATCATTCGAAAATGAAAGCATAATTTACTCTCACAACCTAGCCAAAAATATTGGAAATTAATCTATCGTGTAATCTCTAACACATGTTGATTTTGGTTGTCTGTCCGTGTATCCGTTCTGTACCTATGTTTTTCGCGAGAAGATGCTCAACCATCGGAACGGATAATGAATTTTAGTGGCCAACCACCGTCACCCCATCTCACAGGGATATTGGAAATAATTCGCGAGGGGGTGGAGATGCATGCAACTTTTGAGACAGCCGATGAAATACATCTTTTTTCCAGCATATAATTCCATTATCTCAGTCATCTCGGTTATGAAAAATAATGGAGATACGATCTACTCTGCTTTCGTACTTTGTCCCAGAAATTTAGAAGCATGTCTTGTAGCTAGTCTGGATTAAGTACTCTGTCCTGATGAATGATTAGCTGGCGCAGGCTTTAAATAGATCACCGTTACGATAATAATAATAACAACGGCAGTAATACCGATAACAATGATAATATAGGGTCGCAGTGGCTGCATCAAAGTTAAAATATTACACCGCCCGTCGTGATTTCCTGAATTCTTACTAAAAATTTCTTAAGGGGAATATCAAATGCGTCTGCGTGTGAAGGTGAAAGTTGTCTTTAGCTGTTAGAATCGTGGAGAGTGACATATGGGGTTGGGAGGGTGAGGGAAGGGAAGGGAAGGAGAAAGAGAATTAGTGATGGGCACACGACGCAAATGGCCTGCATCGACACATGCATCCAACCGGTCCTGCCATTTTGAAACTTCTCAGCCCTAATTTGCAAACCAATTTGCAAAGATAAAGCAACCCTTTTTCCCTCTTGGCGTCTTCTCTTGTTTTCAGAAGTTTCCCTTGTCATTTTCGTACTTACATCGCGTTTGTATTATTGGGGCTAATACATGACCACTCAAATTTGTGTCCATTAAGATAGCCTGAGGGTTTCCAATTGCCCAATGCATGCTTGCAAGCGAGGGGGGAAACGTATAGGATGAAGGCTCATTTGATGAATGATATGATGGACATAAATAATCATCTTAAAGAAGCCTGTGTTCGTTGGAAGAGTGGCAGCGGTAGCGATGGTAAATCAAGTGGTCTAGCAAGTGGGTAGAGAGGGAGGAAGAGATAGGAGAGAGAAAATGGAGTTGGTGGTTTTGTTGGCGTGTGCAAATTTTCACCAAATGTGAAGAGACTTTAGTAAAGTTGAGGTAGTTTGATGGTTGCGTTCCTGGCCAACTATTCCTCCGTAAGCTTGGATAATCCCAATCCATTTTGGTATGTCACTGTGAGTCGTAAAGGTCTCGACATAATATAATTTATTAAATCTAGCAAAATGAATTTAAGCAATATTTGCTCATACATATAGGTATTACACTATGCCCCATTTTACAGGACATGCTCTCCCCTACTTCTAGTGGGGCATATAGCCAGGGGAATAGGATTACAAACAAGATTATGACGCACTAACAGGATTTGTCAGCTCTAACTGTTCATGACTATTTTAAAAGACTTGCCACCTTACAATTAAAACATTTTGTCACTTTGGGATTTATCAAAAAACTGGGGGAAGAACTCATTGAGAACAACAAAAATTACATTTGGACATAATATTTGCTTGTTATGTGCCTTTTCATTCTATTATTGCATGAACAAATAAATCATGTGATCCTTCTATATTCCATCACGCACGATTTAGCCTAACACTAAAGAAAACCGAAAGATTATTTTATATTAGCGGGAGAATTTTAATGGGAGTGAGATCTCTTGGAGCCAACACAATATAATTAGCCTCACATATTGTCTTGTCTAAAGGGGTCCCACTTGTATTCATGATGGTTATTAATCCTTGTCTGAGTATGGTATCATTGCTTTCTCTTGGAATTATTGCCCTTATACAGGCCATATGTACCTGAAATTGTCAACATGACAACATCTTTTCTCGCGCATCGCTGCTGCTCTCTTTCCTTATTCTTGTTTCTTTCTCAATGGGTATTAGTACACCTTCTGTACAAGGACAAATACTAAGGGGATATGCCAGGAAATTCCCTGCTTGGTTCTCGTCGAAACAATTCTAATTTAATTGATCCTCGAGAGCTTTTTCGTGCAGTGGGGACAAACACATGTTTGATGAAAACTCAATCAAACCAACTCGGTACAAGGTGGGGGTGTGATGTGTTGGCCATGGCAATAAATCATCCTTTTTTCCTTTTCATATCATGGATTGGAAGGGATAGATCATATTGAGAACAATTTGCCAACCAACTCTATTTGCACGAGCTTTATTGGGTTGAGAACTTGCTTTTTGGAAATTTGAAAGCATAAGAGATTCATCTTGTTTGATCTATGTTACATTTATCAATCTTAGAATCTCGAGAGTGGAATTCTAATTATTACATATTTTTTTCTTTGTGCTTTTAAATTCAATCAATAGGGTAATCGACCTCACAAGAGTTTAATCATATGTTTGTTGATTAAATTTTCAGATACATGTGGATGCCTTCGATCATGCGGGAGGGGAGCAACTGCATGATTTATGGGGTCAATAAACAGACCCTCAAGGCTTACCTCACAAGAGGCAAAGTAGGCGTGGCATAAGAATCACTTCACCCCCTTAATGGAGATAAAGCCAAGCCATGAAGAGACACCCAACAAGATTAATCCAACAAGTTCCAATGAATTCTTTCCAAAGGTTGTCACTTCTTGGATGTCCCCAAGATGAAGATGCTAAAACATAACACCATAGTTGGTCCCTTCCGCTTGTTCTTGTGCCCGCCCCCCCACCCCACCCCACCCCTCTCTCTCTCGATTCCTGTAAGTGTTTTCCAATGAGAAAAAGTATGAATAAATGGGGGTGAAAGTACAAATACTAATCCCCGAACGAGAAGGGTGGGTTGCCTTTATTATTATTATTATTTTTCCCACCATCTTCTCTTTCTTCTTCTCCTTCTTTTCATGACTTTTTTCTTCTCTTTATCTTTTTGGTCCTGATGCGTGCAGTTCTTTTCTGGGCAGAACACCCACATTAGACTCCATGTGCTTCCATGTCACCTCATCACAACAATTGGTTATGGTATGTTAGTGGATCATCTCCTCGCACACGAAAGACAAACACCTAAAAAGGGCCTTTTATGTGCCAAATTATGCTTTTAGTATTGGAGGTTGTATATGATTATTAAGATATAACATAAGTACCCCGATGTAGTTTGTTAGCTTATATTTTGAGTAAATGGCTGTGTCTGCATATGCATTCAATGGTTCGACAAATCTACCTCCTAATTATAAGATGGGTTAATGCCCTAAAAAACCTCAAATTGGTACACTTACAACAAATTTACCAAAAACTAATTTTTTTTACCACAAAAAACCTTAAACCGGTACATATTTGACAAATTTATTCCAAATTGATATACTTATAACAAATTTATCATCTATTAGTTTTCGTTAAATTTTATTGTCAAATTACTAAGTTAAATGACACGTAACAGTTGACTAGTGTACCGGTTTGGGATTTTAGTCTACGTTTATCAAGGTTATACAATTTTTATAATTTTTTTGTAGTATTAATTTAATTTAACGGATGGTATATTTGTTACAAATGTACTAGTTTATGGTTTTTGGCGGTTGAATAAATTAATTTGGGGTAAATTTGTCACAAGCATACCGGTTTGAGATTTTTTATAGTCAGTTGGAATAAATTTGTTACAGGTGTACTAGTTTGGAATTTTTCATAATAAAAAAATTAATTTGAGGTAAACTTGTTATACATGTACCGGTTTAAGGTTTTTTAGGGTATTAGCCCTTACAAAATTGCAATGTATAGGGTTGCTCGATTTGGTACAAGTAAAGGATTCAAAAATTCATGCATTGTCATTTTTCCGTGCACGCTTGTATTATAATTTGACATAAGATTCAGCTTGCATTCTTATCCTTGTCCGCACGTTAAATAAGTTTTGATCTATGATTATTCTAAGACGTGCACTTCTACCCGTGGTTTTTTTTTAACATCCGCAAAATACACGAGGTCTATGTTGGTGCGCTTATAATTCAGCGAGTATTGCATACCTTAAAAATGTCATTGTTTCAAACCCCCTTTTTTTTTGTGTGAAAACAACTATAATTTGTTGAATGTATCACTTCCTTTATGGAACGAGTTATTCCAGGGAAAGAGTTTGCAGGTGTCGCTATCCGATGGCAAGAAATTCAAAGCTTCCATGATTTCTTTAGTTATGAAGCAATCTAGGGACAGAAAAACAAACAAAAAGCAAACAAAAAGAAGATGTAAGTGGTAACATGTCACATACACACACATGGAAAAGAATAAAGATAACAAAGGCGTAATTTTACAACCAAAAAGCTTCCGCGAATTGACATATGCTTTAACAGGAAGGATCTAAAGCACTGAGAGAGAGAGAGAGAGAGAGAGAGAGAGAGAGGGTTTTCTTCCATCGATGTCTTTTTTTTTTTTTTGGGGTTATATTCGAAACCCTACTCTGAAAAAAGCATAATAATGAATGAGGAAAAGGTACAACCCCACAAACCCTAATCATGAACAGGTGTTGGGGACCCTCTCTTTTCGTTGGAAGGAGCATCTTTCGATTCATATTCATCCCTTAACAAGAGCTGTAGTAAATTAAATTACCTCAAAATGTCCTTTTTTCTTTTTTCTTTTAGCATCAGGGGTGACTCAAGGAACAGGCCATGTGAGTGGGGAGACTCATCTTTAAATCCAAAAAGAGAAGTTTGCCTGTGCGACTCCAAAAAAGTCAAAGCATCAAATCCAAAAGAAAGAAAGATCAAAAAGTCCCTCCCTTTTAAAAAGCCCACAACCCCAAAGTGCAATCATGGCCTTCGTTTCACGTAAGCAAGTGTTGGGATTGAACCAAAAAAAATAAAAATAAATAGACTTGGGGAAAAAAACTGGGTTGGACCTACTTTTATTGTTTTGCAGATAATAAATATCTGTAAATTATCTGGGGAATTCATCTTTATGAGTGCCGCCCTCCTGCATTTTTTTCTTCTTTGGCCTTGCATGTATGTGTATGAACGCATCTTCTTAGCTTCATGTGCATTATATAGTAAATCGAGGATCCACAAAGATATTTGTCTCCATAGCAATCAAAGCTGATATTATTGTAGGATTGATTGGGGTTTGATGGCGACAGCTACACAAATTGGTCTCGTGTTGGACATCTTATCCACTTACTAGGAAGCATTAGCATCAACTTTGGTATCAAGTAATATGTTTCGTGTGTTGTGTAATGTCTTTGGCAATTACAATCTTTGTAAAATACGTCTAAAAAAAGAATCAAATTCTATTTGTAGAAAATCTTTAGTTTGAAAAGCGCCTCAGCTATGATTGATTCTCCTATTATCCTTAACCAATCGTTTTCTTAATCTCTGCCTTTCACTTTTTATTTCTTTAGAGAAGTGTTTTCATCTTCCATTCACAGTTAACATTAGTTACAAGGTAAAAGAAAAAAAAATCTGCTATAACTACAAGGGAGTGCCAAGTTACAAAAATTCCTTAATTTTTGGTTCTTTGGTTTAGCATTTAAGTGGTGTCTGAGTTAGGTTTCGCACACCTTGACTTATCCATTTCTCTGGGCTAGCTTGAAATCGAACGTCATGGAGTACCAAATTATCAAGAAATAGAATAAAATATTTTTATCTACCAGAGAGGTTGAGTTTAAATTTCGTGTGCATCAATTAGAAATTATGTATAAGGATCATTAGGATTTCACATTAGCGATAGTTCCACATGACCAACCAAGTGGGTTCAACACCTGGGCCTTGAGCACAACGTGGGCTTTGGACTTTAGGAGGCAAGTGCATGTAGCCTGCTACTGCCTATGCACAGGTTAAATGGGCCGATAAACTTGTCAGGCACATTACATCATCCAGCTCAGCATTCTTGGAAATTCCTTGCATGATCTACTGATTAATAGACGGGTACAATACATTGTTGGGAATTGAGATGTTGTGCAACTGGCGAGGATGGCAGTCCAAGATCTGGCTTTCAGATCGGGGACCTCCATTAACAACAAGATGATAATCGCCAAATCAGTTGAGGTCATCAGCAATAGTCATTGACGATAGCGACTTCATAGTCTCTGAATGAAAGGCGAAGCACGGCGGGGGTAATGACATCGCGGCAGAGATGGCAATGGCGTGGGGGAGGAGGTGGCAATAAACAAGCGTTCTCGAAGAAGAAGAGAGAAAATAGGGCAAAGAAAAAGTGAGTAAAATATACCTCGGTCGTTCAATTTGAATAGACTAATATGTCATTGTTGATACTTAAATTCTAGCTAAGTATTTATAATAAAAATTGTATAGAAAATTAGGGACCAATTTAGCCCTAATAAAAATATCTTTCACATCACCTAGGTATTAATATCATTTGCTTTTGCTAAGTTTTATTATTCTATTCATTTCTTTTATTTTACAATATTTTCGGATAAATTAATTATGTTTAAAAAAAGAAAAAAGAACGGCCCACAAGGTTGGGCCTCTAGGGGCTGGGCATGTTCCTTTCCACTCGTGTGGGCCCGAGGCCCATTCCCACCTATTTTTTTCCCTTGGCCAGGCTGCCTCCCCCTTGTCTTCTTCATCTCTCCTTCCTCTGCAACCCATGCACAAGAGAACTAGGTGGAGGAGTGTCGCGACCTACCCATGAAGGGAGGGAATAGGTGTAGGGGTATTGCCTCATGATTAGGCGTGGGCTCTCCCAAGCCCATACCTCGCGTGATATTGGGATATTCTTTAGGAATTTTTGTACAAAAAGAGTTGCCACTAGCTTATTGGGATCGGCTAGATACCAAGTAAGACATTGGAGTGTACCTTACTTCCTACGCAACTAGAGAACCTAGGGTCTAGGACTAGAGACGTTAAACGGATGGGTCGGGTCGGGTTTAGGTTGGGTCATTAATGGTCCGACCCAAATTGACCCATTAACCCATTTATGACTCATTTATGCTTAATGTAAATTTTTCGACTCAAATCCGATCCGACCCATACCCAACCCATACCCGACCCGACCCAACTTATATTAATAAAATATTTTCATATTTAACCAAATTTAGAAAAACTTATTCCTATGTTTTTTTTAAAGATTATATTATTAAAATACTTCAAAGCTTTTATATATATTATTTTGTTAAATTGTATTGCTAAAATAGTTTTATACAACACAAATTTAATGGACAATTTTTATAAATTTTAAAATAATTATTTAAAAAATCGAAATTTAATTATTTTTTTAAAATTAAAAATTTAATTATTTTTATTTTATTTTTAAAATATAGTTTTCTTTTTCTTTTTCTCTTTTCTTTTTTCTTTTTTCTTCTCCTTCTTCTTCTTCTTCTTCTTCTTCTTCTTCTTTGGCCAGCCACTGGCCACGACAACGGCCAGCGATCGGCCACAGGTGAGCCTCGAGGTCACCGGCGTCGGCGAGCTCGAGCTCGCTCGACGCCGGCATGGTCAAGGCTCGCTAGATCGGCGAGGGTCGAGCCTCGCCCGACGCCGGTGAGGCCTCCGCCTCGCCAGATCCGGCGAGCTCGAGCTCGCCCCTCGCCGGAATTGGCGAGGCTCGAGCCTCGCCCGACGCCGGTGAGCTTGAGGCTCACCTGGCCGGTCGCTGGCCATCGCCGTGCCGGCGGTCGGAAGGAGGAAGGAGAAAGAAAAAAAAAAAGAAAGAAAAAAAGGAAGAAAAAGAAAAGAGAAAATAAAAATAAAAAAATTATAATTTTGATTTTTATAAAAAAAAATTTATAAAGTTAAAGAGGGAATGAAGAGATTATAATGTTTTTGTTGAAAATGAGTTTTCACCCAACCCATTTAAAAACCCACTTAAGACCCACCTATCTTAAACCTTTAATTGAGAAACCCATTTAACCATCTTTCGTTATAAACGAGTGAACCATTTTAACACCTCTATATGGGACTTGATTATACTAATTAACCAATTAGTGCTATTTTGATATCTAATCTTGTTCATTTTGATAAAATGATTTTTTTTTTTTGGTAAGCAATTTGGATTGATTTTATACCTATCCACTAACATGTGGGGTGATCATGCGGGTGTGCAATCATTAAAGTAACAGTCATTGCTACCAAGATTCTAATTGCAATAAAATTAACATAAGCAACTAAATAATTGCAAATTTAGTTAAACATGTAGATTAAATATACAATATAGTCAATATACGAGCAAATAAAGAACTAATTACACTACATAGCAATTCCTAATCAAATCTCGCAATTTTTAGTTTTTCGATTTTTTTTAATTTTAATTTTTTTAGTTTTTATTTTTTAAATTTTTTTAACTTTCTTTTTTAAAAATTTTTAGATTTTAAAAATTTTTAAAATTTTTAAAATTTTTTAATTAATTAATTTTTTAAAAAAAGAGTCGAATTTTTTTGAATGTTTTCTGAGTTTTTTGAATTTTCGGAACAAATTTTGAATTTTTATTATTTTTCGAAATTTTTTATTTTTTTAATTTTTAATTTTTTTTGAATTTTGAATATTTAATATTATTATATTCCACGAAAATGGGTTCGGACCGGGTAAACCCAATCCGGCATGTGGACCCAACCCAAACCCGGATCCAACACTTTTGGATTTTTTTTCTTTTTTTCAAAATCATTTTCGATTTATTTTATTTATTTTTTTAAAATTCCTTTCATTTGTCTTTTCTCACTGGGCACTCCCCCTCCTGCGATTCCTTCTTCCCGATACCAGCTTTTTCCTTTCTTTTTCAATATTTTGTTTTACTTTTTCACTTTTTCCGTACTTTTCTTTTTCTCTTGTTTTTTTTTTTTTTGGTCTTCTTCTCCTTCGTGCTTGCCCCTTGCATGCCTTCAACCCTTCCGACGGCTGTCTTCTCCTTCCTCGTGACATTCCTCACCAAAATTTGTTTCTTTACCAAAACTAATTCGAATAGTAACAACAACCGAAGCACCTAGCATCCTTTCTAACACCAAACCACCCCAACTTGCGCAAATCAATGTTGGCCATCCAACTCCGATGGCTGCTAAACCAATTTTGGATGCAAACATCCCCGGCTCAAACACACATGATTACTTCACGAAAAAAGCATGAAATCGTGATGAAAACATAAAAGACAGGCATGGTCCAACATATATATGAACATGTGCAAATCAGATCGAGTTTGAACGTAAGTTGCTTCTTGGTTCTTTTTGAGACATTTTGTCAAACATTGGGTGTGCAGCAACTAAAAGGGGTGTACGGGCTCACTCAACACTCAGATTCGAGTAAAGATCAACATAATATGCACAAACAACACTCAAGATCCACTAAGGGACATATATTACACTCGAACAGATGTGAACACAGAAAGTATCTTTAGCCACAACATACTCACAGACTCGAATCTCTTTCAGGCATTTCATCAATCGGTTAGCGCACACAAATGAACCAAAGGATTTTCGGCTTGACATGGACTCGACACAAACCTAGACGTCTATCAACATATACTAAGACATTAAAAAGCTTTCATAGAAGACCAATGGGGCCGGAGCTCGCGCGAAGTGGTCGGCCATGAGCTTCGGCTAGAGACCTCGAAAAGAAGCACAAGGCTTAGAGAAGCCTACTTGGTTCGGACGGTGAGCAACGAGTGCACTTCAAGCAACGGCGAAACGCTCTCTTAGTCTCACTCTCTCCCTTTGGCTCACCCTTTACTCTCTCTGCTCTCTCTCGACCCAAAGACTAGTCGAGAACCCCCTTATCTTCTCTTTGCTCTCTTCCTTTTAAGCTTGGCCAACAACAGGCGCGCATGGTTCTTGCCACCGCCAGCCTGTCGCGGCCGCTTGATCTCCGACCCTGGGATCACACCGTCCTCTGCCTTCGCGATCCTCTGGCCTCGCGATCCTCTGCTCCTCTGTTTGTACCCTCCTCTTTTCTCCTTTTTCGCAAAAGCGTGGATGTTGTGAGGGGAGGAAGATGATCTGCGCACGGGCCGGGTTGAAATAAAAGGAGATGGGCCAAGCCCAAGTGTGAAAAAAGAAAAGGAAAAGAGATATGTGGGCGAGCCCATGCATGAAGAAGACCCATATACTCGGCCTCATTCGATTTTTATACCTTTTAATGAACCTTTTTTTTTTAAAATTTTTTTATATGACAATTTTGGAAAAATAAAGATCATTCAATATGCCGTGCAATAATGAAAACACAATACCTTTTAATGATTTTTGTTTTACTTTTCTTTCTTTTTTTTTTCCTTTTTTTTAAATTTCGAATTTTTTATTTAAATTTTTTGTAATAATAATTTTTTTGATAAATTTTAAAACTAGTGACGCAAATGCTCCTAATGTCTATATGTGATGCAATTTTAACGAAATTTTTTTGTTAAGGGGTTAGAAATTAATCCATAATTCTCTACTGCAAATAATAAACACTTAAACAAATCGCCAAAATTTAGGTATCAACAGCTGTCCCTCTTTGAATGGGAGCTCAAAGAGATTCCTTTCAAAGACGAGAGACACCTAAATTTTGTCTATGGGTGATGACGATCAGGGGCTGCCGATGAGAAAAGGAGATAAAAGGACGACCTTACTTTGTAAGAAAATAACCTTCGACTGAGATGAGAAAATCTTATTATGTGGTAACTAGTTCCGACTAGAAGGGAGGTTTCACCGTGTACAAATGGATTTCGATCGAATGCGAACAAGTGTGGTTTTCGGATGAACTCACAAGCTGTGTGGTTCAGGAAAACCACCAACCCCGTGGTTTAAGGATAAACCCACCAACCATGTGGTTTAGGAAAGCCACCAACCCCGTGGTTTAAGGATAAACCCACCAACCGTGTGGTTTAAGAATAGACCTACGAACCGTGTGGTTTAAGGATAGACCCACGAACCGTGTGATTTAGGAAGAGCCACCAACCCCGTGTTTTAAGGATAAACCCACCAACCGTGTGGTTTAGGAAAGCCGCCAACCTCATCGTTTAAGAATAAACCCACCAACTGTGTGGTTTAAGAATAGACCCACGAACCGTGTTGTTTAAGGATAGACCCACGAACCGTGTGATTTAGGAAGAGCCATCAACCCCGTGGTTTAAGGATAAACCCACCAACCTTGTGATTTAAGGATAGACCTATGAATCGTGTGGTTTAGGAAAAAGCCACCAACCCCGTGATTTAAGAATAAATCCACCAACCTTGTGGTTTAAGGATAGACCCACGAACTGTATGGTTTAAGGATAGACCCACAAACCGTGTGGTTTAGGAAAAACTACCAACCCCGTGGTTTAAGGATAAACCAACCAATTTTGTGATTTAAGGATAGATCCATGAACCGTGTGGTTTAATGATAGACCCACGAACCGTGTGGTTTAATGATAGATTCACAAACCCTGTGGTTTAAGGATAAATCCACCAACCTTGTGTTTTAAGGATAGACTCACGAACCGTGTAATTTAAGGATAGACCCATGAACCATGTGGTTTAGGAAAAGCCACCAACCTCGTGGTTTAAGGATAAACTCACCAACCATGTGGTTTAAGGATAGACCCACGAACCGTTAGAAATGACATGATTTAAGGCTAACCATGAACCTTTGGAGATGGCATGGTTTGAGACTGACCATGAACATTTGATTTTTAGGGAAGCACCCGCTAACCCCTTGAAAACTGCATGACTTCACTAAGGAATCCTGTCAAACTCAACTTGAACAAATGTCTTTAGAGACGTCATCAAGAGACGTATTAGCAATATTACAGCATTAATTGAACAAGCTAATCAAGCTAAGTTCAATTGCTTAAAAAACATTCGATGTCAATCATCATCATGTAGCGTAAAACTGTTATCTTGCTCGGGGATGTATCATTAATCATCAAATTCTCTAGGAGTCAAGTTCTTATCAGAACGGCTATGACTCATGAAAAAGACTCATTAAACATGCCAAACTAGAGCTTCTTAGTCAGAAATGATTTCCTACACACTCTTGACGAAATGGCTGTTTAATCTCATCCATTCGCGTGGGAAGTAACTGATTGCTGATGGTATCTCACATAACCCATCTCAAAGGCTTTCAGAAACATTTGCGATGAGCACAATCCGATTGATCAAAAAGGTCCTTTGAAAGGACCGCAATATAGGCTCGGTTAGGGCTTATACAAAGGAATTATTGTTTTGAGCCAATAAAAGAACATTTGTCGCCATCTTCATTGGGTTTACAAGTCAAGAACTTGAGAGATAAGACAAAATAGGATTACTTCCACTCCTTCAAGCGATAGCTTCTTTGTGGCATTCTCATTTTCACTCGAACCATCCTAATCAGAAGAGACTTCGGTAAGGGGTTGTAATGGGCTTGGAAAAAGCTCGAAAGGCTTAAAATTTTCAAGAGGGTTTTTAAGAGTCAGTGATCATCATGGGATCATGATCAGGTCACTCGATCTTTCGAAATCATTTGGCTTTTGAACACAGCGCATCTCGAAAGTCCCTTGACTAATCATTTTTGCAATGGAGCTTTGCTCCTTTTTCTAATTTCCTTTGCACTTGCGATGATTTTTTTATGTAGGCACTTGGACTTTGATAATTTTTTGCATAAGATGCAGCCTTTTGGCTCTCTTTGTTGACAGGCATTGGCCTTGCTTTTATTAGGCACACTGCTTTTTCATGTCCCCTAGTTTGTCGAACTTTTTACTCTGTGAACTTTTGTAGCTCTTATGAATTTTGAGATGCTTTTCGCATTTTCTCATGACTGTCAATTGTATTTGGTTAATTCTTACGCCTTGCCCTAGTGAAGGGAGATGATTACCGCTCGGGGTTCAGAAATGAATAATTAGGCCCAAATTGGTTAAAACAGTGGGTATCAGTGTTTGGGTAGAGAAGGAAATGCTCTTCTTCACCTTGGGATGAGTCAAGCTCTGATGAGATTCCTCTGAAACTATCACCAGAAGATTGATGCAAGTGAAAGTAATATAATATTTCTCAACCTTTTGCTTTACAACACGACTTGTAACCTCCCATGCCGCCCCAATGTAGGGTCGTTTTCGATAGGGGTACTTTGAAGGATCATCTTATTTTGCCTAAAGAGGTAGTAAGAGATTAGTGCAATGCTTGGGATTGATGAATGAAACGCCTTTATCATTTTGATCTTTGTGCTCAATGCGAATGAATCATTTGTCCTAAGAGAAGATTTTCACTCAACTCTCAAAGGCAACGGTCAACATGGGAAATATTTCTTGACAGCATCAGCGTTTACAGGCTTAGACAACTCACGGCCGTCCATTTCAACTAGAATCATTGCACCACCCGGGAGGATCTTCTTAACGACATAAGGTCCTTCATAGTTCGGGGTGAACTTGCCACGAGGATCATGTATGATTGGCAGCACTTTCCTTAGCACTAAGTCATTGACCTCAAAGTGCCTAGGACGAACCTTCCAATTGAAGGCCTTTGTGACCCGTTTCTAATAGCATTGATCATGACATATAGCTTTCATCCTCTTCCCATCAATCATGTTTAGCTGCTCATGCCTCTGCTGTATCCATTCGGCTTCATTGAGCTTCGACTGAGAAAGGACCCTTAACGAGGGAATCTTAACCTCTACAGGCAAGACAGCCTCCATTCCATATACTAACGAAAAAGGAGTTGCCCTTGTGGAGGTGCAAATAGATGTTCGGTATGTCATTAGTGCATAAGGAAGCCTTTATTGCCAATCATGATAATTTTCAGCTGTCTTTGCCAAGATCTTCTTTATGTTCTTGTTTGCTGCTTTAACTGCCCCATTCATTTGAGAACGGTATGGTGATGAGTTTAAATGTCGGACTCAAAACTCATTAAGCAAGTCATCTACGACTTTGTTGTTTAAGTTGGATCCATTGGTAGTGATGATCGCCTCCGGCACACCATAACAGGCAATAATATCGCGACGAATGAACTTGGCCACATTCTTAGCAGTGACATTGGCATATGAGTTGGCTTCAATCCATTTCGTAAAGTAATCGATTGCCACCAAGATGAATCGATGTCCATTTGATGCCTTGGGATTGATGGGCCCGATCACATCGATTCCCCTCATAGAGAAGGGCCAAGATTGGGACATTTGGTGAAGCTCGTTTGGTGGAGCATTTATCTTATCCCCATAGGTTTGACATTGGTGACAACATTGCATGTGTTGGATGCAGTCAGATTCCATGGTCAGCTAGTAGTAGTTGAGTCGCATGATCTTTCTCGCCAAGAGGTGACCATTCATGTGGGGGCCACATTCCCCTTCATGAATTTCCTTCATCAAGTGATTGGCTTCCTTGGCATCGACGCATCTTAGTAACGTTGAATCAAATGATCTTTTGTAAAGTGCACCTCCATTGACGAAAAATTTCGATGCCAACTTTGTTAGATATTTTATGTCCGACACATCACTCTCTTCGGGAAACTCACCATTTTGAAGATAATCTAAGATGTCACGATACCATGGCTCTCCATCAGACTCTTCTTCAATAACATTACAATAAGCTGGGCGTGTAAGAATTTCAATTCTCAACGGTTCAATGTCTATGCCTCCAGCTACTCGCAACATTCAAGACAATGTAGTCGGGCATCAACGAACTGATTTTGGTACCTTGGTAAGTATTCAAAAGATATTTCTTGGAATTTCTCTGTCAACTCCCATAGGAACTCATGATACAGAATCAATTTAGAATCCCATATTTTCCATTTACCTTCGGTCTGTAAGATGATAAGGGCCAAATCACCATAAACCTGCAACTTTTAGATCTTCATATCGATGGCAGCCTGGAGGCCAAGAATGCATGCTTCATACTCAGTGATGTTATTCGTACAAGAGAACGTCAATTTAGCGGCAACAGGATAGTGTTGTCCGTCTGGGGAGATAAGAACTGCCCTAGTACCAGACTCGGCTAAGTTAACTGCACCATCGAAGTACATCGCCCATTCGTCGCTTGATATAAATAAAATTCGCTCTTCCGCATCACTATCCTCATCAGATGCTCCAGACCCCTTGGAACTTTCTGCTAATATATCTGCTATGGCGCGACCTTTAATGGACTTCTGTCCCAGGCTTTGAACGTCGAACTCTGAAATTAAGATTTGCCACTTAGCCAACTTGCCAACCAATGCCAGCTTCTCTAAGAGATACCTGATGGGGTCATTTTCGGTCACCAGTAAGATTCGATGATGAAGTGTGTATTGCTGCAGCCTATGCAAGACCCAAATCAAAGCCACACAAGTTCTCTCAACTTCCGTGTAATTCCTCTCAGAAATGGTGAACTTCT
This sequence comes from Eucalyptus grandis x Eucalyptus urophylla, assembly GCA_028830015.1. Classification (NCBI taxonomy): domain Eukaryota; kingdom Viridiplantae; phylum Streptophyta; class Magnoliopsida; order Myrtales; family Myrtaceae; genus Eucalyptus; species Eucalyptus grandis x Eucalyptus urophylla. Next base: position 7,222,453 of record CM054200.1, read on the forward strand.
TGCTCAAGTAGTATATCACGCATTCTCTCCCGTCATTCGGTCTTTTTCTGTGCCAACATGGCTCCCAACGATTCGTCATATATGGTTAAGTACAAAATCAAGGGAATTTTAGGGACAAGGGGCACTAGGACTGGTGCATGAGTGAGATAGTGTTTTATCTTCTCGAAGGTGTCTGGCACTCAGCATCCCACTCAATCTTTGCATTCTTTTTCAGGAGCTTGAAGAATGGCTTTGCTGTTTTAGACAGTTGACAGATGAATCTCGCCACATAATTAAGTCATCCCATCAGGCTTCGGACTTCCCTGGTGGTAGTCGGGGGTCGCAAATCACAGATAGCCTTAACCTTTAACGGATCAATCTCTATGCCTTTACTACTACCCATGAACTCTAATAGTTTCCCAGATCTCGCTCCAAAAATGCATTTTGCGGGATTGAGGCGCAGTTTGAATTTCCGAAGACGTTCGAACAGTTTCCACAAGACCTCAACATGGTCCTCGCCTTGTCTTGATTTTGCAATCATATCATCCACGTATACTTTGATATTCTTGTGCATCATGTCATGAAACAAAGTAACCATAGCCCTTTGATATGTTGCCCTAGCATTCTTTAGACTGAAAGGCATTATTTTGTAGCAGAAAGTTCCCCAAGGAGTTGGTTATATCCAGAAAAAATTGTCCATGAAGGAGAATAACTCAAATCTTGCTGTACTATTAACTAAGACATCAATATGCAGGAGTGGAAAGTCGTCTTTTGGGCTAGCTCAGTTTGGGTCACGATAATTACGCACACCCTGACTCGCCCATCCTTTTTCACAACAGGTACAATGTTTGCTATCCAAGAAGAGTAGTGTGATACTTCGATGAAATCCACTTTTAACAACTTCATGACTTCCTCCTCGATTTTCTTAGAAAATTCTGGCTTCATTCTTCTGAGCCTCTGTTTTTTAGGTGGCACATTAGGATCAGTCGGAACGGCATGCTCTACAATATCAAGATCTAACCCTAGCATGTTGGCATAAGTCCAAGCAAATATATCCTGATATTCTTTCAGGAAATTTATCATTCGTTTCGCTTCCAACTTCAAGAGACATGCCCCGATCTTTATTTCCTTGACATTCTGTGTATCGCCCAAATTTATGGTAACGGTTTGTTCTTTTGTCAGTGGTTTTGATCCTTCATGTCGATTCCAATCGTGCTCAATCCCAATCTGATCATCATCGGCATCAGATTCTAAAAGATCTCCTCATGTGAATCCGAGTCACATGAATCTTTGTCATGATTATGCGTAATGTAATGCTTGAGATGTGATGAGATGAGTTAGAGTGCATTAATAACAAACAAAATGCGTGTCATTTACAAATGATTTTCAAATAATTTTCAGAAAACTGTTTCAAGAGCTTGTCCTCATATCCTCAAATTTCCTTACTCTTGTGAAATCATAAAATTAGGGAGCATGTAAAAGCCCAACCCTCAATGACCATCATAGAACCAGTTTGGTGTACTTTCACATGTCCTTAATAAAATATGCATCTATTTCATTGAAAGGGAAATGATAAAGTCGTATTACAACATACTTCACCCAAGACCAACGGCTCAAGGTCAAGGGCTTAATAGAGTTTACATCATAAGTGACTTAAACAAGCAAATTGAAATAACAATGAGTTCCCACGCAAGGGAAGAAAACATAAAATAAAAAGCTACGCTGAGCGAGAACCGTCCTACTCTGAAGGGTCGGTGATGCTCCTAGAAGATTCAGCCTCCTCGCAAACTAGGAGGGTGCATACAATATTCTCTTCAAGCATCTCAGCTATACTGTCAATAGCTCTATCTTCTTCCATCAGCATTTTCGGGGGTCCTGGGAATATTTCTTTCAGTGGAGGAAGGAAAACACTCCGGTAACTTCTATCTCTTATAATTCGACCTCTGCGATCACCTCGGCCTCCACGTTCACCTCGACCTCCCTTAGTGCCTCGACCTCTGTATTCACTGCGACCTCCTCCATTGCCATGGCCTCCATACTCTTCGACAAACCCTAAGCCTTTTCTCCTTAGAACTCTTTAAGCCTTGATAGGCTTTCGAATCCCTTGTCCATGCAACCCTAGACCACCTCTGGGGTTGTATCCACTTGATAGCATAATCTTCCCTACTGTTAGGGCCAGTTTGGATAATTCAGGAATACCCACGCAAGAGCCCATAAGAACATGGACCATAGACACAAGCTCGAAAGTTTGAAAGCTTGACTCTTCTTTGCACTCGGGCTCCACGTATGGGATGACCGTTTCCTGGTACACTTTGAAGTCCGTTTCCCCGTACACATTGATGAGTTTATTACTGACCACAAATCGCACCTTTTGGTGGAGGCTAGAAGGGACAGCGCCCGCCGTGTGAATCTATGGTCTTCCTAACAGAAAGTTGAAAGCAGTTGGTATATCTAAAACTTGGAATGGTACCAAGAAAAGCACAGGACCGATAAGTAGTTCCAACTTGATTTCTCTTAGCATTTCTTTCCTCATCCCATCAAATGCGTGCATAGTGGACTTAGTTGGACGTATCATTTCCATCTCAACACCTAAGCGGTGGAGCGTAGCTAATGGACATATATTCAGCGCAGAGCCATTATCAATCAACACTCTAGAGACAACGGTGCTATTGTGTTTCACTGAAATGTGTAGCGCTTTTGTGTGATCACCTCTGTCAGCAGGGAGGTCTTCATCAGTGAAGGCGATATGATCCCTTAGTAGGATGGTCCTCACGAACTCCTGTAGCTAGATGTCATCGATTATTTCCGGGACATGTACCTCGTTAAGGATCTTCAACAAGGCGTTTCTATGCTTTTCAGAGGATTGAATTAGCTCCAGGATGAAGATTTGGGCCGGCATTTTCCGCAGTTGATTTACTACGTTGAATTCGCTTGTTTTCACTACAGCTAGGAATTGCTTCGCGTCCTCCTCCGTCACGGCTTTCTTTTCGGTTCCTCTGGCAGGCGCATAGCAATGACCTTATCGAGTGACGGCATCTACTTTCTTTGTCCCGTAATCCCAGGGTACCATGTGGCATCCTAGAATTTCATAACGATCTGTAAATGCACTACAACCCATGAATAAGTAATGGAAGTGCCATCGGACTATATTATAGTCATTAGACTAATGGATTACAATTAAACAAGGCCAAGCATTTAATGGACAATTGTTTTGTTGGAAATCTATCCTATGTCCATGTGTGATCAATGATTGTACTAAAGGATGAATTGATAAAGAATTTTCTATTCTTGGCCATGTACTCTATAAGTTGGATTACCATCGATTAATGTTGCAAAATTTTATGGCCATGTGAATATTTGAAATTTAGTAATTATGAGTGAGAATTAAGGTGGAAAATTTAGAGTAAGTGTGGGCTTGATATTTAAAGCCCAAACCAGCCCAAACCAGCCTAAAGCAGCCCACCAATCCCCATCGTTCGGCCGACCAAGGCCCGGCCCAAGAAGCCCATAAGGCTGTCGATCAAAGGAGGGAGAGGAACCGGATGGAGCAGCCCCACGCCACCTCTCCATTTGTCCTCTGGATGAAGCCACATGTCTTTCCCTTGGAGCCAAGTGTCCCTTGCATGCAAAAACAAATGATTACTAGCTAATCATGAGATTAAGAGAGAGAGGGGGAGGCGGATTGCTCGAAGGAACTGCCGAGAGAGAGAGAGAGAGAGAGAGAGAGAGAGAGAGAGAGTGAGTGAGTGAGACCGAGCAGGCGAGTGAGCGAGAGAGAGAGAGGAGTGTTTGAGTGAGAGAGAGAGGGGCGAGTGCGGGCTGCGAGGGGGAAGGGGAAGGCCATCTTCCGCCGTGTCCCAGCTGCTGCCGTCGACGCCGCCTAGTCCCGCCGTCAATTGAGCCGCGTCCAGAGCCCTGAGTTGCCGACTTGCTTGTTGTGGTTGCTTTGGATTTGAGGCAAGTAGAAGTTCTTCAATCTATGTTTGGCTTGCTGTTTTATCTAGTGAGGAGTTCGTAGATGCGAGAAAGGTGAAATACTAGAGCTGCATGTTGGATTTGGACACGAAAGATGAAGCTAGATCAAGAAAACTAGGTAAAAACAGGGCATACATTGTGGATTTCGAATTTTGTGATGGAACAAGAATTTAAAGATCTGACTATGGAGGATTTTTGGAAGTGATAAGGCTATGTTATAGTGTAATACACTTGTATACGTTTGATTGTGGATGTTGGAGGTCGAAATTCAAGGAGTAGGAAAAATTCTAGTTAGATCAGTGGACTGTTTTGTAAAGGACAGTGTGACCTCCGATGATTTCTCGATTTTTCTGGAATTTTCTAGCCAAATTTGACTTCAAATCCTTAATGAAAGTTGGAGAGCACATCTGTAGGAGTAACATATAAAAAATTTAGCATAAATGGACAAATTTGGTCGACAAAATGATTTTTATACGGAAATGCTAAATCTGGAAATTTTACAGAAACTGTAGTAAGAAATACCGAAGTTTTTACTCTCGATATGTATGGAATTTGACTTGGTGTTCTTCATGAAATTTGTTCTTATGTCTCATTGAGAACGTGTCAAAATTTCATAATTTTTTAAGTCTGTTTAGTATTTATTTCAAAATTTTTACCTGAACTGTGCATTGTAAAAGTCGGGCTATTCTGTTCTCGAATTTTCACAAAAGTATCCGAAAGTGAAGGTGTTTCGAATGACTATGTGATATGATGGTATTGGCTATGGATATTTGTGCAATATTGAGATGTGATAGAGGGTCCATGAGACGTCTTGTTTTAGCATTTGAAAATGTTTTGTGAATTAAAATGCTAATTTGTTACCGTTGAACCCTCGGGTCAACGATACCCCAGGAGTCGGGATGCCCAAAGGATTGAGTGCATCGATGCCTTGTGGATGCCCGGTGGCTTTAAATGGCTGACTGTCGAAGGTTTTTCCCCGGGAGTTTCGGGATGCCCGGTAGTATGCTAGTCGGTACGTAATTTCGGATGGCCAGGGTAACCATTTTCATGGGAGGCCCTCGAGGTTTCTCATGATGCCAAGTGGGGTACAAGATGCCTGGAGACGTGATTTGCTCCAGATGCCCGGTGGCCTTAAAGGGCTGAATGCCGGAGGCTTTCGTGATGCCTGGAGGGGTGCGAATGCCGGAGGGACGCAAACATTGGTCCCTCGAGGATGAAACCTTTCGAAAAATAAAATGAATGATTCCATTATAAGTGTGTGTGGGTCTGGATATAAGACTGAGCGTATGGCATGGAATGGAACGTGATGTTTCAGTTTGACCCTATGATTAAGATTTGTCTATCTTGGATATGTTGCACTACACATTAGGACTACATTGTTATTACATTGGAGGTTTTCATGATTTTGATATATACCTATTGTTAAATTTCTTGTTTTGTCTACTATACTTGAATCTGGATATTAATAGTAATACTTGATATAGCTTGAGGAATCTTTCACTGCTGAGTGATTGTACTCACCCTTTTGGGGACTAACATTTCAAATTAAGATATGCCTCTGTTACCAGTCACATGTGGTACTTTCTATGGCTTACTATCCGACGTTGAGGTTGAGTGTTCGGAGCATTCCTGTGTTGGTGTTCGTGGACTAGAGTTCATCCGTGTTCGAGTTTTAGTTATGTATGACGTGGGTCTACCTGATGGCCCTGTAGTCCAGGAGTTCCTGTCTGTGCATGTTCGTCGCGACAGGATCAAGATAGGGATGCTGCCGCCGCCACCACCCGATGCACTAGGATGGGTGTGATTGTGTGTGTGACTGGTAGCGGATGACACTTTGTGGATAGCCGACACTGGATGATGGATCGGTGTACATGATTGATGTGGGGTCGGGTACTTTTGGGTTATAGCCGAGCTTAGTAAAGCCTTGGCCTTTTGATGTACCAACTTTTGATGTCCGATCAAGCTATGTAAATAAAAGTGTTTCGACTCTAACGTATATATATAAAAGGTGTAGTTGGTGTGCATTGCATTGTATTATTTAGTTTGAGTATGGGTTAGGGAGATGTTGAATATGCTTTCGTTATATGAATTACGCTGGGACCGATTGAAAAAAAAAATTATAATCCCCCATGATATATGGATCCACTATAATTTAATGGTATCAGAGTGACATGTTATTAGGACAAGTGAAAGGTAAGCAAACTGAGACGACCCTAACGGATCAGGGGCCGTTTCGGGGGTGCCACATACTGCTTTGGTGTTGAATTCTAAGGAAGGTTCTAGCATTATCACCTTGTCCTTTCCTTGAGGCGGCAGTTCGATCACGACTGGTGTCAGGCTTTTGTCACGGGCCGATCGATTGTGATCGTGACCGCGTGGCGACTCGGGCACTTTAGGATCGGATTGGATCGCCGAAGCACCTAAGCCAAGCCTTGCTCGATCGAACGCTCACTCGCTCGCCTTACCCGGATCGTAGAGAGAGAAAGAATCTAGAGAGAAGAGCTCTGGAAAGAAGTTTTGCTTTGTATTATGGAAGTAGTGGATGCTTATAAATGAAGGAGGACACCCCTTCTTATAGTCGAAGGCCTCGAATTACAATCATTGATCTAGAATTTTATCGGCGGACGAGATCGCACCGCCTCAACTACCGACATAAATATTCAATTACCGTCTATCGACATAAATAACAAAACAGACTTCCAGAATATGCCTCAATGATGGTTTCGCCCGCCCTTGGAAACTTCAGGGAGAAGCCTTGATGGGAACCCGAGTGAGAGCAGGAGGTCCATGAGTGAGTCACGATCGCCCCTTGGGAACCTCTCTGGTCATCCTTCTTTCGGCCCGTGACATTCTCCCCCACTCAATCAAGCGACGACCTCGTCGCTCACAGCTTGGTGGGCAGCCTTTTTGGTACGAGCGCGAGCTTTGGCACGAGCTCTTTGGTTTCGACCTCGTTTGGTGCGGACACTCACGTACGAAGGACTGCAACCTTCTATGATGAACTCGGACTTGGCACACGGCTCCATCTTTGCCTTGGACGGAGCATGTGGCGCGCACTCAACTTCGGGGAAGAGCACTTGGATGGGCATGGCGTGTGTTGGAGTATGATCCAACTCTACCTTCGGCTTCACCTCGGCCAGCTTGTTTAGTCGCTTCTCGGACTTCAAGTTCTTGTCGAGGCATCGGATCAAGGCGATGGTCTTGGTATCGACCACCCCTTTGATCATGGGGATCGTCGTCGGGTATTGCGGGTTGAGGATCATGAGGCACTTGGTCCTCATGTCGATCATGGATCTCACACTATGGAAGAATCGAATACCAAGGATGAGATCATAATCATCGAGTGGGATTACCTCGAAATCCATCTTGCCATTCCATTCGTCAATCTTGACAGCTACATCCGAAGTCGACCCTACGCCATGGACGCCTTCCGAGTTGATCGGCTTGAACGTCTTCCCAGTTGGCTCCACGCGAAGTTTCAAGGCCTTTACAACCTCGGTCAACATGAACATGTTTGACATGCTGTTGTCGACCAAAGCGTAAAGCGTTCGGCCACACACTTCGACTTCCATGAAGAACATGTCTATGTTCAGTGTGATTCCTTTGGACGGTGATCGAGCTCGGACGGAGTTGATTGTCTTCACGCCTCCGAGTCGGATTTGCCGCCTTTCTTCTTTGGGCTCCACCTCCACCTCATCGATGGCTAGGAGTGCATTGATTTGTCCCCTCTTCGAGCACTTTTGAGCCTAATGTGGACCTTTGCAAATAAAGTAAGGAGAGGGCGGAGGTTGATCGAACTTACTCGTGTAGTTCGTCTGCGGTCGACCCCTTTGGAAGGACGGCTTAGAAGACCCTTCTCCTTATGTTTTAGCTCGGCCGCCTTGATCATGTGCGCCTTGAGGAGTGCTTCTTGCGTCGTCTTCGGGTCGATCCAACCTCCAATCTCTTGCTCAGTTGTTCCTCGACTCAACCTTGGTGAGATCGACAAGAGACTCGGCCATGCTTAGTGCTCTTGCAAGGCTACTCACGTCTCGCCAGTTCAGCTCAAGTTGTGCCCATGGCTTCAATTCATCCATGAATGCTTTGAAAGCCTCCTCTTCGCTTAGGTTGCGAATTTGGAGTTTGAGCTCTGTGAACTCCTTCACGTACTCTCGGATTGCGCCTCTTTGCTCGAGGCGATGGAGCATGCTAAGAGCTTCTTGTTGAGTGAACTCGAGGAAAAAGTAGTCGCGGAACTCCCTCACGAAGTCGTCCCACGTGCTCACGGGATCAGCGTTGCGTCTAATCTCATCGTATCTATTGTGCTACCAAAGCATCGCCATATCAGTAAGGAACATAGACGCGGTTCGTACCTTGATCGACTCGTCTTGGATATTGACGGCGCTAAAGTATTGCTCCATGCTCCACACAAAGTTGTCCACCTCTTGGGCGGACCGGTTGCCTTTGAACTCCTTGGGTTTCGGCACCTCTATTTTGGGCACCGCTTGAGTAGGCACCGCACCGTTCGTGATGCTTAGCTTGCATAGGGCGAGCTCGGTCTTGAGCTCTTGGATCTCCGCCTTCATGGCTCCAACCTCTTCCCTACACGGGCTTACCTCTTCGATTATTTGGACGCGTTCGTTCAAACCATCGATCGATGCTTCGAGAGCTTCGTCTTTGTCGAACAACGGAGCCGTAGCTTGTTTGATGCCGATCGTGAAGTCTTCGCAAAGCGAGCCCTCAACCTCCATGATCCGGTCTCGCACGTCGTCAAGACCTTCCATGAGTTCGAGCACGACACTTTGGACCTTCCCGATCTTCTCATCGAACGTAGCCACAGCATCCATCGAGGTCTCCCTCTTCTTTGATTGGCTGCAGCATCCATCAATCATAAATATTCAATTACCGTCTACCGACATAAATAACGGAACAGACTTCTAGAATATGCCTCAATGACGGTTTCGCCTGCTCTTGGAAACTTCAGGGAGAACCCTTGATGGGAATCCAAGTGAGAGCAGGAGTTCCATGGGTGAGTCGCGATCGTCCATTGGGAAGCTCTCCAGTCGTCCTTCTTTCAGCTCGTGACACTTTCCACCAGGATTTCAATCGCTGATAATTCTTCAACCATAAGGTCAATCATCATTGGCTCAGTGGTTTCCATCTCGACATCACTAGTGCGATCCTCATCAGGCAATTCTATTACCACCGGGGTAATCATAACAACCATCCCCTCCTCTTGTGGCATAGGATCATCCATACCCTCCCATCTGTCAGGGACGATGTCCTTAGGATTATCAAAGAAACTCGAGGCAGGTGAATATTTCACGTAGTAGTCATATTTTTTGCTTGGTTGACCCAACGTATCGAACACTTCACCTTTGTCATGTATCTTTTCTAGAAGATCACGGCTCCGAAAGGTTCCCTCAGAATTTGTTCTCGAGGTGTTTTCTATTGTTACTTGTTCATCCTCCTTTGGGAAAGTAGGCTTAGCTTTCTCCACTTTACGGTTGCAAATAACATTGTGAGATGATGCGCTAATCGTGGATGGTGTCATCATGGATAGTGGTCTTTGTTCTCCATTGACACTTTGGATTATCCCCATGCTTATCATTTTGTAGATATGTTCTAGTTTTTTCTCCATGGTTATGTCCTCCCCTCTTTCATAATGCCCAACTAGCTCGAGGGCCTCATACAGTTTAGGGACATCCATCACAAGGGGTCGCTCATTTGCTTGCATTTCCCCGAGAATCACATTCACTCCTTCAGCATGATCAGGCAAAGGGTTTTGTTGCACATTGGGCGTAGCTTCTTTAAAGGTCAACTTTCCTTTATCTAATAGGTTTTAAACTTTCAATTTCGGTGTGTAGCAATTATCGACGTCATGCCCCCTTTCTCCCATGTGGTATTCACATGTTTTGGTCATATCGAAGCTTTTGGAATCTTGGAGGGTTGTCCCTAGGTACCTCCTTGGCTACCAATCTCTTTTCAAAGAGGATAGGTAACAATTTCGATAGAGGTCGGGGTAGAGGTGTGAATTCCTTTTGGGGGAACTTCCTGCTTCCGTCAAATCCCTGTGACACGTTTCTTTGCAAGCTTTAGGCCTTTGTGAAGGCATCGACACTAATTTAGGTGCAGCTGGCTCTTGGATAAACGCCACTTCGACTGTCGTCTCCTTGTCCTTCTTCGTTGTGAACTTTTTGCTATTCCCAGTAGATATTCTTCCATCAATTATCGCCCATTCAACCCCTTCACCAACCTCCACCAGCTGTGAAAATGTTTGGCAACTAGAGTACATTAATCCCTGGAAATAGTTAGATGACAAAGTCCTCAAGAAAAGTTGCCTCATTTCTTTCTCACTCAGTGGAGGCTTTACTTATGATGCCATCGTTCTCCACCTTTGGGCGAACGCTTTAAACGATTCATTCCTCCTCTTTTCCATCCGAACCAGCTCCTTTCTTGTAGGGGCAATCTCAAAGTTGAATTTATATTGCTATAAAAACTCGTCAGCAAGGTCTTCCTATCCAGTGAGCTCTTCAATATCCAGTCCAATAAACCATGACAAGGCATGGCCATCTAAGCTATCTTGAAATGTATGTATGAGGAGCAGAACATTGTTGGAGTAGCGAGCCATCCTCCTCAAATAGTATTTGAGGTGGGTTATAGGGCAGCCGGTGCCATCATATTTTCTCATGAACTCTGGCTCCTTGAAGGTCTCGGGTGCTTTCACCTTAGCATATGAGGTTAGCTTGTCCACTCCCTTCATATGATATCCTTGGAGGACGCAAAGTCGCTCCTCTATTTTGGCCAAGCATCTTGCATTTTCTTCATCGAAGCGGATGGCAGATCCCTCCTTTGGAAGAGGATCCAGATTGATGATCACGGGCGTAATAGAAGGGACTTCCTCAGAAGCACATTTTTCAGCAGGGTCGGTGACATGTGGCTCTACAGTTGAGGGTGGAGTGTGTCTCGACAAAACGGGAGTAGAAGTTCCAGCTATGGCTGTGACCGGAGGTTCACTGATTTTTCGACTTATCTCGACCATCAAGGCAGTGAGCTGAGCCAGCTGGTTCTCTATGTTGGCCATGCGTATGCTGACATCCTCATTCTCCATCCTGGCCTTTGCATGAGTACGAATTGGAGATCTCCTCTTAGCCGTGTTGATAGTCGGACGAAAATAGACAACCTGTTAGTACCTGAACAATGATAGATAAGCATATATAAGCATTGAGTAATGATTAGGCGGTCGGTCCATGACAAAGATCTAATCGCCCCAATTTGTTCATTTCATTGAAAGCAAGGTTGCTACATAACGCAAGGAAAGACATAAGGGATACCCCCTAAACAACGAAGCTAATCATGACTCTTATCTCTCGATATTACAACACGAGACAAGTTCTTTAACATTGTAACATATGTAGGTATGGGCCCATTACATATCGCACTTGACTCAATCTAACTAACGAGGACAGTTCTCGCTTGTGGCAACCCCATTAACTCGGGTCAACTTCGAGGTGCCCTCCTCGGCTTCTTCGAGCTTCCTTTTGAGGCACTTGATCTCGGCTCGGTGAGTGGTCTTTAATGGCACGTCGGGAATTTTAGGGCGTAGGCTCTTTGGGATTTTGTGCCTAAGGATGTACTCCATTGATGCATAATAAATCTTCTCTTGCCTTTCCAACTCCTCTTCAGGCCATATCAGCTTCCGGGGGTGGCACATATCCCACATTGACTTGACTAATGCAACGGAGTCTTTGTGATCTTGGCATCCATCAGGGAAGTCTATCATGAGCGGGTCTTCTTGAATCGTCGGTGGAAGTTGTTGAACCTCCTGGAACTGGCAGGCGATTCAGGTTGGGTAATACTCAGTGACTCCGGTAATTTCCAACAAAGGAACAAGTCCCGTAAGCCCACACACGAACTGTGCTTCTCAAACTCGGAGCCATTTGGCATGCCATTGGAAATCTTCGAGTCCAGGGTTGGTCATGAAAGCTAACCACTCAGAATAATGATAATCGGGGGTGAACGTCTTCCTATCTTTAAACTTCAGGATAGGGTGGCTAGAGTTAGAGATGTTGTTCACAGTCATTAAGCTACCAAACCCTTTAACGTGAGAGAAGAACCAAATTTGCAAGAGTTCAGGAGGAGCATGGAAAGTTTTGTTTTTGTTTTCTTTAAAACGAGTAAGGGAAAGAAAAGTTTCAGTCAGGATGGCATTAACAAAGCCCTTTCCCATACATACCTTATGAACTACCCATGCCATGGAAGGGTTAATAGCGTTTCTACAATGTAGGAATAACATGAACCCGAAGAAAGTTAATAGGAAGATCCTATTCTTTTGAAAAGATGGGGCATTTTGAAAAAGCTTGTTTAGGAATGAAAACGGGTAGGTCTTGCGATTAGTTTTCAAAACTTTCCTCATGTCATCCTCCTTAACTCTAAGGAAATCAGATAAGGTCGATGCATGCTCAATCTCTATAGGTGGGCCAGTTAACTCCAACACCAAGGGCTTTCCAATGGCAACACTGTATTCTTCCAGGGTTGTAGTGAGTTCGTGATTATTGAGTATGAACGTGCAAGTTTTGGGGCACCAAACATGCGTTAACGTTTGTACTACACCAGAATGAGTTTCTATCTCTAATAGGGGAAGTACACGTCCAACATATGATCGCACCCAATCACAGCCAGTTGGATCCAATTTATCCAACCATGCGCGAAGCTCGACTTTCGGGACGGAGATGATGCGAAGGTCGGGTACTCCCATCGTATGATCAACCTAATTTATTGTGGAACGACAAAAAAGAAAGCGAATAAGTAAATTACGAAGAAAAAAATTCAAACAAAAACTTACCTTACTCATTGAGCAACGATGTCAATGCCATAGACATGCGCATGGACAGTGGTTCGATTTCCACTCTAGACGGCCCAAAATAAAGCCATGTGATCACAGGACTGAACCAACAAGCTTGCAGCTAGGTTGTGTTACCCATGACTCAGGCTTCGTTAAAGGACTGACTCGTGTCACATGCTTGCAGATCAGGGTGGGGACCTTCGACATCAAGAAAGGAGTTTCAGGGATGAGATGGACGACTTGTACTACATGCTTGTAGTCGGAGTGGTATCCACCTTAACACCATCCTAAGTGATCCTATGCGGCCTAGGTCCGTTGGCAGGTTGTGTGTGCTATGGTGTAGTGCAATGCAGGAAACGCATGCATGGCAATTTATAGGCAAGCAACATTTCATACATAAAGAAATAAACCATACATTCCTACACATTCATGCAAGACAAATGTGAGCAAACATTTCCCCTTATACCTCCCATTCAGCATGAACATTAAACAACCAACATGTTAGGGATGTACTTAGGATCCTCGTTGCCAAACGAAAATATTTTGAACAAGATTATTTTTGGCCTAAGTCCTCTAAGGTCTAAAACCAAGTCCCCAGCAGAGTCGCCAAGCTGTCGCGACCTACCATCGGAGGGAGGAAACAGGTTTAGGGGTATTGCCTAAAAGACGGGCCTAAGGCTTATGATTAGGCGTGGGCTTTCCCAAGCCCATACCCTGCGTGACATTGAGATATTCTTTAGGAATTTTTGTACAAAATGAGTTGCCACTAGCCTATTGGGGTTGGCTAGATACCAAGTGAGACATGGGAGTGTACCTCACTTCCTACGCAACCAGAGAACCTAGGGTCGGGGACTTGATTACACTAATTGACCAATTAGTGCCATTTCGATACCTAATCTAGTTTATTTTAACAAAATGATTTTTTTTTGTAAGCAATTTGGATTGATTTTATATCTATCAACTAATATGTGAGGTGATCATGCGGGTCCGCAATCATTAAAGTAACAGTCATTGCTACCAGGATTCTAATTGCAATAAAATTAACATAAGCAACTAAATAATTACAAACATAGTTAAACATGTAGATTAAACATACAATATAGTCAATATATGAGCAAATAAATGACTAATTACACTACATAGCAATTCCTAATCAAACCTCGCAATTTTTAGTTTTTCGATTTTTTTTAATTTTAATTTTTTTAGTTTTTATTTTAAAAATTTTTTAACTTTCTTTTTTTAAATTTTTAATATTTTTTAAAATTTTAATTTTATATATTTTTAAAATTTTTTAATTAATTATTTTTTTAAAAAGAGTTGAATTTTTTAATGTTTTCTGAGTTTTTTGAATTTTCAGAACAAATTTTGAATTTTTATTATTTTTTGAAATTTTTCATTATTTAATTTTTATTTTTTTTTTAATTTTGAATATTTAATATTATTATATTTCACGAAAATGGGTTCGGACGGGGTAAACCCAATCCGGCCCGTGGACCCAACCCAAACCCGGATCCAACACTTTTGGATTTTTTTTCTTTTTTTAAAAATCATTTTCGATTTAATTTTTTTTTAAATTCCTTTCATTTGTCTTTTCTCACTAGGCACTCCCCCTCCTGCGATTCCTCCTTCCTGATACCAGCTTTTTCCTTTCTTTTTCAATTTTTTGTTTTACTTTTTCACTTTTTCCATACTTTTCTTTTTCTCTTGTTTTTCCTTTTATTTTTTTTCTTTTGGTCTTCTTCTCCTTCGTGCTTGCCCCCTGCACGCCTTCAACCCTTCCGAAGGTTGTCTTCTCCTTCCTCGCGACATTCCTCACCAAAAGATGACGACGAAATGCTCTCTCAGTCTCACTCTCTCCCTTTGGCTCGCCCTTTACTCTCTCTGCTCTCTCTCGACCCAAAGACTAGCTGAGAACCCTCCTATCTTCTCTTTGCTCTCTTCCTTTTAAGCTTAGCCAATGACAGGCGCGCATGGCTCCTGCCACCGCCAGCCTGTCGCGGCCACTTGATCTCCGACCCTGGGATCACACCATCCTCTGCCTTCGCGATCCTCTGGCCTCACGATCCTTTGCTCCTCTATTTGTACCCTCCTCTTTTCTCCTTTTTTGTAGAAGCATGGATGTTGTGAGGGGAGGAAGATGATCTGTGCACGGGCTGGGTTGAAATAAAAGGAGATGGGGCAGCCCAAGTGTGAAAAAAGAAAAGGAAAAGAGATATGTGGGTGAGCCCATGCACGAAGAAAGACCCATATACTCAGCCTCATTCGATTTTTATACCTTTTAATGAATCTTTTTTTTAAAACTTTTTTGTATATGACAATTTTGGAAAAATAAAGACCATTCAATATGTCGTGCAATAATGAAAACACAATACCTTTTAATGATTTTTTTTTACTTTTCTTTCTTCTTTTTTTTTTTCCTTTTTTTTAATTTCAATTTTTTTTATTTAAATTTTTTGTAATAATATTTTTTTTTGATAAATTTTAAAACTAGTGACGCAAATGCTCCTAATGTCTATATGTGATGCAATTTTAACAATTTTTTTTTTTGTTAAGGGGTTAGAAATTAATCCATAATTCTCCGCTGCAATTAATAAAACACTTAAACAAATCGCCAAAATTTAGGTGTCAACAAGGAGTGAGGGTAGATCAACGACTGAGGAGGCGACTGAGCACGTGTCTTTAATGCAGTAAAGGAGGCGGCCTAGCTAGAGCCACCTCGATTGGTGGGACGCCAATTTGGCTGGGGAAGGCTGATTAGAGCGCCAAAGATTGGCGGTCGAAGAGCCATTGCCGACTAGCCCCTTTGGCCTATAAATAGGGTGTCGAGCGGAGACACGAAGACATGAAGAGAGAGAGAGAGAGAGAGAGAGAGAGAGAGAGAGAGAGAGAGAGAGAGAGAGAGAGATCAAAGGAGCAAGCTCAGAGGACTTCCCTTGAGAGACATTGACTATATTAATCGAGGATACATGACAGAAGAGGAGGCTGAGAGTGAGCAAATCCGAGAGCGAGAGAGAGAGAGAGAGAGAGAGAGAGAGAGAGAGAGAGAGATCTATGAGAGGGATTCCATATCTGAAGGGTGGAGGTCCGAGGGATAGAGATCTGAGGAGGGAGACTTGCCAATCGGGAGAGATAGAGCGAGATCTAAGAGAGAGAGTTCTCTCTCGGCCAAATCACGGAGACCCTTGTTGTGTAGCTGACGCTTGATGCCGTCTATCACTGCTTCGACGTCGCCTACTTCGCCTAAGTCGAGTTGCTTCATCTCTATCCCTCGATGCCAATTACTGTTGTAGACCTATCACTTGCACCTAGGGATGTCTTCGTTATGTCCAATGACAACCTAGTCGTTCACTAATTGCAGCCAAGCCTCACGCTGTCGAACCCGCCATCGGCTCCTTTGCTACTCGCTAATCTGTCGCCATCCCTGTTGTTGCTGCCACCTCGCCGTCGCATCCGTCGGTTCCTCAACGTGAGTTATTGTAGATTTGTTGTGCGAGGCCATGATGATCGGCGACACTCGACGGACTCCGCCCACCTCGGCTGTCTCCGTCAGGTGTTGTGAGGGGAAGAGAGATGAGAGGGCGATTCGGGTCGGCGACTGCAAATCGAGTCGGGTGTGGAACTCCATTTGGGTAGGGTTCCAACTGCTAAGTGGGTTTTGGGTTGGGCCTTCATTTTAAGAAGGGAATTGGATTGGGCTCGTATATCAAGCCCAATCTAGTCACAATTCGAGTAACTCGGTTCGGTCCCGACCTGGAGATTTGAATCGAGTCCTTTTTATATAGTATAATATAATAATTCTAATATTTAAAAAATATTTTTATAATTAAATGAATAAAAAATAATTTTTATTTTCTAGAAAAATTAGAAAAATCCAAAAAAATAAATTTTATTTTTCAAAAAAGAAAATGTAAAAAAAATGTTTTTTTTTTTACAGTACATGGAAAATCCTTAAAAAAGAAAAATCGTGTTTAATTTCTTGAAAGCAAATATTGGCTTGTTTCCCTCATTCCAATTGCTTTTTGTGTTGTATAAATGCTTTACTTGATGTTTAAACAAGATAAGTACTGAAATGACATTAGTAATTAACTAGGATAATCAAGTCATAGATTCTAGTTTATTTAGTGATGTAGGAGTGATTATTTCTCTCGATATTTCACTTGAGTTTCTAATCGACTCACCTTAAATTGATTAGTGGTGACTCATATTTGAAATTGGCTTGTAGGTTAAAAAGTCAGATCATAAGTCATGAATTGGTGGGCTTGGGAGAGCCCAGATTAAGCCTAATACTTAGTGAGTCATTAGCCTCCGCACGCGCCCACGCATAAGGGTGCCCAACAACTTGGCGACTTCGCTGGAGATTATCTTTTGTGGACTTAGGCTTTTTTATCTTGTTTAAATGCTTCACTAACTTGGTTTTTTTTTTCTTTTTCTTTTGATGCAGGTTAGTAGCTTAAAGATCGATTTTAAAAATATATATATATATATATATATTTTGTGATTATGCATGTTTTAATGTTTTAGTACTACACGTGGCATACACAACCCTACCACCGAACTTAGGCTACTATAGGATATTTTAGGATGACGTTAAGAAAGATACGGCTTTGAATACGAGACTGCAATGCATAAGTTGCCTTTTTTTTTTCCTCGAATCTCTTTAGGTAGAGCCGAGGTTAAAAGGGTATAATGCCAACGTGAGACTGCGATAGGCAAACACCCTCTTAATTTCTCTAAACCTTCTCGATTAGACATCGAGCCACACGTATCATGCACATGTCTATGTGCTTGCCATTTTCTTTAAAAGTGAATTGATATCTTTACCTTTTTTTACTCAATCTATTTACTTTATCGGCCCATGACAATTTAGGTCAGTTTTTCGAGTCCCAGTTTATATGCAATGGGAAGAGACGATGTCTAGCTTATTCGAGCCCCCAAAGCAGAGATCTTCAGATGATGGGGTTAGCTGGATCAACTTACCCAAAAGCGCGTGAAAGTCAAAATCGGTCATTTCTTATCGTTGTTCCAAATCTTTATTCTTCCCAAAGCCCTATAAGCAATAACACATTTTTGGTGCTCTAGGACATCCACTTTTATGTTTGGTAGGTTCGAGCTAACCTCAACTCTAGAAGCATACAACACCACTATTGGAATGCCTTTCAAGAGTAAGCTTGTCAAGCCACCGACAGGTATTGACTTGCTGTGTGGGTTAGTGTGACCTTTAAGAACTGAAATTCATGTTGTGAGGCAAATTCTTAAAACCAACCATAAGACTTGTTCACTACCGTTTTTGACTGATTGTTTTGAAAATTAACCAATGATCCAAAAAAGTGAGATTTTCCTTCTAACCTTTTTTCTGGTTCATCATTTTCGCCTATCAAACAGATATCATAAGTTCCTCAATGGCATGGGTGGTCGATAAGGTCTTAAGGGGGCAAAATTATGTTAACATGATTTTAGTGGAAACATTCCTATACTTTAATCGTTTAAAAAAAATGGAAAAAATCATGCAGGCCTACATGGAAATTTTATAAGTCCGGTTCTTTTTTCACTTAAGTGAATTTGGATGCCTCATGTAATTGTCTGAAATAAATGTTTTTGGAAATCCACTGTAGAGATTTGTGGTTCTAAAAACATACATTCCCAACCAAAACTACTTTAAATGGACAAATTCCCTAAGGGATCCTACTCCTGAGGCAATCCTATGGCATGTTGGTTGGTTCCACGAAAAGAAAGCTTGCTTTGCTTACAAATGTTGCAATTTGATCCTATTGCTTGGTCTCACCAGCGCTACTCTCTATTACCCATATAGGGTGGCATGTTAGTATGAAGCCCTTCATGAGATCCCACCGCCTCTCAAGATAAAGATCTCTCCAATCCTTTTCACCCATAAAAGTTGTGATTACGCATTTGAGATTCACTTCATTGAGGATACATGGAGCAAGTGCCATCGCAAAAAGATTGTATTGCCTAAAAAGCTTGAGGGATAGGAAAAGGTCCATCACACCCTCTAAATCCTACATCCACAACCATCAGATCCCAACAAGATTGTAACCATTGGTCCCTGATCTAGCCAGCAAAATTAGTCAGTAGGAGCAAATTGAGCATCTGCGAAGAGGCTTGGGAATAAGTTAGGTACATGTCTCAAAGCTAGTCCAAGAAAGTAAACAGCTTTGCAAAGGCTCCCTGTCACATACAAAATAGAGGTCGCGTGCCCCCCAATGTCAATGTTTCGAAAGTTTCATCTTGTTCCTAGTCTCATTATTTAAGGACTTTTGTTTAATGTCTAGTATTTCGTTCTGTCAAGTTTGGACCATTGATATGGGTCAATCTTCATTTACACTCATACTCAATCATTTTTTCTCTGTGACACCAGGTGATTATGAATCGTCAACCACCAGTCGCTTGAGCATGGCCTCAAGCAATAGTGGCCAATTAGAGTGATGCACAAAATCGCCTCGCTAATATTGAAGATTGTCGCGACCAATCTCGGGTAAACCACCTAGGGTTTGGCTAATGGACTACTAAGTCTAGACTTAGCTCGAGCTCTCCCTAATCTATATCAATTTGCGATTTAGGTTCAAGTTCTTAATATGCAAATGATTTTTCAATTAAGAGTTGCCACTGATCTATTTTTGGTGGATCGGTTAAAAACCGAAGTAAAGTAATAAGAGATTTACTTTATTCCTACAAACCAGAGATTGTGGGTTCCGGGACTTGATTACGCTAAATTTCTTTAACGCCATTTCAATACTTTTTCTCTTTTATTCCATTTTTTTTTCAGGCAGCTTGAATTAATTTTAACTTACTTTCTTAACACGTGAGGTGACCATGCGGTTGTGCAATCTATCAATTTAACACCCAATAAAATAATATATAAATTGGAGAACTTACCTCATAGCAATGAAAGCATTTGCAATGTTAGATTAGAATTCACATCAACAGTCCTATATATGATTTCTAATTAACACGCAATCCCTCAATCTTTTTCAGGATTTTCTCTTATTTAAATGAAACCTAGAAACTACGTGCAATGCAATACAATGACGTACAATTTTGTATAACTAAAATGACATGCAATATGCAATCTAACATGCGAACTATATGTCATGCGACATTTATTAAATGACCTAATCTAATGATAGGAAAAGATTAATGCAACTATTCTAACATATCATGCATTACCCTAAACATGCAATTTATTAAATGGCATGCAATAAATGAACTAATCTTACGTGACACACATATGATTTTTTTTTGTGTTTTATTTTTAATTAAAATTCGAAATTAAATATGCCTAATATTTAAACATGCAAACTATCCTAGAAAAGAATATCCAATTTATTCTAAAAAGATGTTTTTGGTATTTTACTAAATTCGGAATTATAAAATAACCAAAATAAACCTACAATCTATCCTTAAAAAAACTACTTTAATTGTATCTAATCTTTTTTTGGATTTTTTATAAATAAAATCAAACAAAAATAGAAATGAATAAATTCCACAATGGACACATCATCAACTCACATGAGATATTATCAATATCCATTTAATTCGGAAGTAAATTGACGAATTGTATCTCGCGTATGAGATCGGACTAGCAAATTTTTATAAAATCATGAATTATATCTCGAGCTTGAGATTGGATTGACGATTTTCCATGTGATTACGAGTCAAATTTCAGGCATGAAATTGGACTATTAATTGTGTGCACATTGTGAAATTAGGGAATAGTCCCTAATTTAAAAGGCTATTTAATATTGCAGACATGATAACATATCGAGAATTTCAATTATGAGCATTAATGATATTTCAAATAAGGAAACAAAATATTTGGAAATCGAAGTAGATACAATTTTCACCTAATTCGAATATTGGCTTTCAAATTTGGATCTTCGAACGGTTACTCGCGACTCAACGTGGTGGTGTTCGTGATGATGGAAAATCAAACAATCAGCAAGTAAGAGCAAAAGTCACCAAGTGTGGGGACTTTGAAATCTCTTTTTTATTGTCCACTCTTCAGGCACGTTCTGTATATGGCGAATGTGAATGGATCCTAGGAAAGAGGTTTCAAACACAATGGGATGTATATATCAAATAGTGATGAAGAGTTGGCCAGAACTTAATTCACTTTTACTCTGTTCTCGATTCCACCCATCATGCGTTGGATGTTGGTCAAGCGTGGAAATCACGTGAACGAGTGGAAGCCTACGACTCCTTGAAAAACTCGGACGCCGCCTTAAAATTCCTAAAAACGGCTCAAAATTTTGTCGCAGTGAGGGTATCATGCAGCAAGGATTGGGTCTCTACGGCTTATGGACAACCACAGCAGACAGTTGATCGGCAACAGCAGCATTGTCGTAAAGTGGCCAGCAGCTTCGTCGTCAACACTCGCAGCTGGTCGTTGGGCTCTGGATGGCTTAGAGCAGCAAGCTCGAGCAGCAAATCGGGAGGTGGATCAAGCAATAGTGCGTCGGGACAAGGGCAGTATGTCAGGAATCTCGGCACAGCTCGGCCAAGGGAACTCACAGTTCTCCACTCTGATGACATCTCTCTATATGGTCTTTTGTTCTTGTATTCTCCTCTTTTTGCATGTAATGGCCCTGCGTTCAATGTATTGTGTGGCCCCCTTTGCTCGGCTCTGTCACAACTCCTTTTATAGGCAAGGAACGGCCAGGGTTTTCAAATCTTCTTTCCTCCTTCGTCAATATTCGAATCCACTAAGATATTAATTCTTTCAACTTTCTTGCCCGTACCCTTTTCTCTCCTATTCCTTGCTGAAAGATAATGATATCCAGCCTTTATTTCCTCAAGGACGTCTCCACCACATCCTTCATTTCCCTAATTACTGAAGATCTTGTGCCCACACAAAATTGAAAGAATTTTCGCATGGGTCAATGAATCAGGACTTTCACTGTAGAGAATTAGAACTCTGGCATGTAAAGGATAAGGTCATCGTAGCCTTCTAATGAGCTTGGCCCTATTTTGCTACCCAGTGGACTTAGTCTAGATAAAGAAATAAGCTTAGGACCATCCACTTGAGTCCTCCTCTGTCGATCTGACAAATGTGTACTTAAATGAAATATGCTCCTAATATCTATATGCTACACAATTTAATTTAATATTTTTGTTTAAGGGCTAAAATTTTTGTCCCTAATTTTCTATGCAATGAAGGAATGATCAAGTCACCAAAATTTAGATGTCAACAAAGACTTAGGAGAAATTGATTGACGCTTTTCGCCGATAACATAATGTTGATGTCAACATCGATATCATATTGCATCAGGGAGGAGTCTGACCATCCAGTTTGACCCACCGTGAACAAAAGAAGGATCGATGAGAGAAAATATCGACGAGCCTTGCATGATGAATGGACCACCGAGCAGTATCCTATTACTGAGAAGCTACCCACTAAGAAAGGCAAGGAACCTACGGACGAGGTCAACACTATAAAGCCTATTTAGAACCAGAGCACAACAACATAACTTATCGGGCTCACCGCAAAAGCCAAGGTCCAAAGAGTGCCGACCTCTGAAACTTATCGGGCTCACCGCAAAAGCCAAGGTCCAAAGAGTGCCGACCTCTGAAACTCCACCACCTCCTAGTCCCCTCAATAGGCTTAAACTGGCAAAACAAAGGGCTTTACTCAAGAGGTCAGGACCAGGTGTCAAGAAAGGAAAGCTTAAGCAATACAAGCCAACATCTGCCACTAAACGTAGGCAAAAATTGATAGCCAATGAACGGCAACACCGAGGCTTCAATCATCACCTGTGGTACAGTCTTATGGAGAGCTATCAGTAATTTATAGATGAGGTTGGCCATTCATCAAACAACTGACTCCTACCCGCGTACAAGGTCTAAAGCTTGTTAAAAAGGGGAATGTTCGCCTTTTAGGGCTTATCTCCCAATAGGCTGCTAAATTTGTCACTTGAATATGAGGATGACGTAGATGCCTCACCCTTGATCAGAAATTTCAACCTAAAGAGAGCAATGAAATGATCTCGAAAGAGTCCAGCTTCCTTGTGGTAGCAACATTTACCATTGCAATGAATGGAATGTTGATGCAATGGAAAGACCAGTTACCTAACTAAGACACAACAGGTCCATCTTGCCTCCACAAGATTACAATTCCTAGAGAAATAGGAGTACCTAATCACCATAAATATAACGATACGACTTGCCCCATGATCCACTTGCAATATTTCTAAGCTGAAGTGAGTCGGTACTACAACCAAGTGCCATTCGTAACTCAGACCTTCCAAGAGAGTCTCACAAGACCCGTATTGCAATAGTTTTTCATAGCAAGAATCTACCTTATGAGGGATTCGAGTAAGCGGTCTTTCGCGTTCCTGCATCAATACCAAACCAAGATTGGAACTAAATTGTCCGATGAGGATTTGGTTTGTATTAGAAGAAGACTAATGGAGGATTTTCGAGAATACGTAGAAAGGTGGGAAGCTTTCGTAATGTAGGCTAACTCTCAACTGGGCAAGAAAGAAATGATGAAACTATACATAAAAGCCTTACTTCGTAAGCAATGCTCTTGATTGCATGGAATACACTTCCATAACTTTAACGAAGTGGTCCTTTCATGAGAATACTTCGAATCTACTAGGGGCGAAAAACTCGAAGGCATTTAATTTCGGGGCCAACACCATCAACTATCAAAGTCCTCCCTTTCATAGGAGTTTTCATGGGTTTAAGTTGTTTTTATAATCTCATATTTTCTATCATGTCTAGTATGTTATTGTTGCATATGTTACTGTTGCACTTTCCATTCCAGTAATTTAATTTGTTTTCACTCAGTGAATGTACGGTTCCAATATTTCGTTTTGAGAGTATGAGGTGGTATTCCAAACCGGCTCGGTGATTCTATCCAACCATGAAATCAAAATATCATCCAAGGAGAATTCTGAGGGCTAGGCTTCCTCATGCTTCCACTAAAAAAAAAAAAAAATCATTTTGAAAACAAAAAGCATTTCATTATCAGAAACCCTTTTTTTTTTATAGCAGATGTCAAATCTAATCCTATTTGTTTTTTTTTTTATTTACTTATTTCGTGTCTCAGAACATCATCCCCTTAACTTAGTGTGACTAGGGGCATTTGAAATTGACACATCACGTGGATTCATTGGATTCAAAAATACTATTTCAAGAAAAAAAGGACGAATGATAGGACATAATAGGCACAGGCAAATGGTTGAACTCAAAGGATACATAGCGTGCGTTTGGGAAGACTTTTGGGGAAAGTCTTTAGGAAAATGCAAAGACCTTTGAGTTAAAGGTATTTTCCAAAATGCAAACTGTGTTTGGTAAATTATATTTTGAAAGTCCATTTGAAGTACCTCTGAGCAAAATGGTGTTTAGGGTTCAAAGGGCTTGGGTGATAAAAAAAATATTAAAAGAAAAATAAAAAAAAATTGACCGGCAAGGGTAGGCGGTCGTTGTCGAGGCAGGTGGCCGGCGGCGGCCTTAGGCAGCCCCCGGAGACGATCGGCGAGGGCCGCCTAGGGTCGGGAGATGACCGGCGAGGGTTGCCTGGGGTTGGGTGACCCTCGGCGGCCCTTTATAGAGGTCAGTCGACCCAAATTTGGGTCTGTCGGAGGTTGCGCGACCGGCGAGACCCAAATCTGGGTCGCCAGAGGTTGCGCGACCTCGCGGCGACCAGATTTGGGTCGCGCCTGAAGTTGCACGACCTCCGGTGACCTAGATCTAGGTCACGCTCGGGGTAGCGGTGACGCTACTCGCAAGCGGTCGCCGCGACTCATCGGGGTCACGCAACTCGCCGGTGATAGTTGCCGCGACCTCGCCGACCTCAGCCATGACCTCGTCAGCGAGCTCTTTGATCGGCGGCGTGGCTGGAGAAGGAAGATGAACAGTAGCATGAACAGTACCCGAGTTATTTCGAGAATGCTGAAAGCCCAAGGCAGCCTAGGACTTACCTTGGGCTTTTAGCCTTGCAAATGCTAGCATTCCCCCAAAGCCCATTGCAAAGTAGTTCCCAAACACCTCTATTTTGGCCCAAAGGCCTTTAGCCCCCCAAAGCCCATTCGAAAACAATTTCCAAACGCACCCATACTGTGGTAGCTTAGGGTAGGATAACCTGGGAATCATTTTCCATGTTGCTCTCAGCCTCCCCCATTTTGTGAGCCATCCCTAGAGCTTTGTGCGCTCCACCTCGCACCTGCACAACACTGCCTCAAGTTTAAGCAGTGTCTCCTTTGCACAATGTACCCCAAGAGACTAGACATTGTAGTTTCATTGATGGGATATTCAACTTTGACAAGCCAAGAAGCACAGAGAATGGATTCTTTCTATTCTTTTGAATTGGCTACTGTTAATAGAGAGAAAATTCAAACAGTCGAGACGATTTCTAACCCCTAGTCCAAATGATGACTTTAGAATCTGGAAACCTCACTTCTTGTTCCAGACGCATACTCTCCTGAGAAGTGATTGCCATAAAAAAATCGGAGGTTTTGACTATCCATCTCAAATTCCGTGGAAGCTTGAGGTACGTGGCTTAACCTTATGCTGTTAATGTTCAAATGATCAAAGGCAAAAGAAAAAATTCCACAAAATGAAGGCCTTGAAGATGGATCAACAACCATTGGTCGTGCATACATGGCCACGAATGATAAAGGCCAATCAAAAGAAATGCTAAATCGTGACAAGACAAAATAGCTGTCACCAACATTCAAGACGTTTTGAGAAGTCATTAAATACAAACTCTGGATAATGGTAATTTGGTATCGTTTCTAATATTCCCCCCTCTAACTTTGCCTTTAACATAGTTTTCATGTTCAATAGGAAGCATTGAGATTCGAAGAACAGACTCAATAGGTTAATTTGAGCAAATTAATATTGGCCAAGCAAGCGCACATGAGTAACCCACATCAAATTCACCTAACTTGATGTGAAAAGACGTGTCGTCTCAAAACCGGTTCAATTAAATAAAAAAAGAAAGTGCCCTATGGACATTACCGGCGCTTTGGCCTAGTGGTATGGGGAATGAATAGGTCCAGACACGGCTAGGATTCGATCCTTGGAAGCGGCAATAAGGTTGCCATGTAAAGAACTAATAATTTTTTTTTTCTCCTCTTGGTTTTGCGAAAGCAGGAGGGTACTTGACCTAATGAAACCAAAAGTATAGAACTTCACACCCTTCTCAAGATTTAGGACCACATGTTTATTAAGTTGTATGCAAACTGATGAGTCATTTGCAAACCAACAAAGGAAAATGTTGTATCTCTCTTAGTCTTTCAACCCTTGAAAATTCATACACTAACACATTTCCTCCTATTTGTTGCCAAAGGTGTGGACGACAAACCAAGGAGAGAAATGTCAACCTCTGATTAACTGTCCAAAGTGAAATAGCATCCTAAGTATTGCCAAAGCAGATCCCATGAAACATTCGGGTCTCAATTCACATTTTCTTCCGGCCCTACTTATTAATTTATTCTCTCTTGTGCAAGGGCAAAACTAGACGCATCTGTTGAATCAAGGATTGGCCTCGATTAATTATTTGTGTCATTTCCCATTTTGAATAAAGGCAATCCATTGGCACCTCTTTTTTTGAATAATTTCCTTTGTGTTCAAGATTCAATACATCTATAGAGGGAATTTTGTTGAATTAATGCTTTTGATGAAATTTTTGAGTATGATCAATTGTTTGTGCTAGGAGTACAAACTCCCTCATGCTTAAAATGCTCCATGCCTTTTCAAAATGAATTATGCATGATGGTATTGTCTGTCTAAGTCACTGATTCCATTAAGAATTAACAAAATAGACAGTTGAATGAATAATGTGGGATTGATTACGCATGCTAAATGAGGTGCATCAAAATGATGGAAGGCAAGCCATGTCCTTTACATAGTCCCCTATTTATATACTTGTGAGATGAGCGTAGGAAGTTCCTTATCTGCAGAGTAAAAGGTTTTTTCGCGAATGGTATGATAACCAAAGTAATGAGGGGCGTTTCATTTCTATATTCTAAATACTACAGGTCATCTATTGCCTATCTTCTTTGAGCCCCATACACTTATGAAGTTTCTTTCATATTACCCCTATCAAGAACCATCCCATACCGAGGTAGATCGGAGGTAGGGCGGTATCACATGGTGAGAAAATGGATAGAAATTTTCTTACTCGCACTTGTATGAATCTTTAAGTGTTTTTATTGCATATGAGTACTCACAATAATTTAAGTGCCCTAGAAGGACGAAGAATGAGTCTGTAATTTCACTCGAGGCAAAGCAGGATCACTACCGTTCATGCAGCATAATTTGGAGCACTAGCTAAAGATGAAGATCCAAGAGTCTAATAGTAGTGTTTTGTTTGAACTTGCCTAGGCCAGTCCTCAAATAACAAAAATGAAAAACTAAGGGCATGAAAAAACAATATGCATCATAAAAGTAAAGTCAATGCCCATAGATAAGAAAATTAGATTAAAAACTAAGAGCGTGAAAAAGTAATGTGCCTAGCAAAAAACAAGGCCGATACCCTTAGATAAAAATGTGAATTTTAGCCATTTGGACTCCTAAGGAAAGTTGCTATCGCGGTTCAATTAATGGGGCCTCCATGAAGATAATATCTTACAATGAGAAGAAAGACCGGTGATAATATTAGGACAATCACCAACTCCCACCCTTTTACACATGAACCGAGCTTACGTTGTCCCTTAATAAAAGTCTTTTCAGATTATGGCACTTCAATTAACATAAAACTTCATATGTTTATAAGCATCGTTTGAAGAAGTACGGGCAAGATTATTTCTATATCTTTTCGCAGGATTCTTGACTTATAAACCTAGAGGTGATCGTACTGCACTTCTTTTATAAGCCTTGACCTTGATGGTTCCCTTTGATAAGTTGTTGACTAAGCTTACATTACGGTCCTAACAAAGACCTCTCAGATTGGTAAATTCATACCGCTTGCGAGAATACTCTGACGCTTGCTAACATAATGACAGTGGGATTGTGTGGTTCTTATAAATCCTGTATTAATGGTCAAGATAAGACAGCCTTTTCCATGAGAGTGAGCGAAAAGTTCTTTTAGATTGAGGGGGTGCATGACAATTGCCTATTTCTATTCCAGAAATAATTTTTCTACTTCAGACCTGTTTCTGGAATAGAAATCTGTTTGATAAACTTATTTCGTTTTTCTATTTCTGGAATAGATTTCTATTCCAGAAATATGTTTGGAGTAGAAATCATAAATAGAATTTTTTTTTTGGTGAAAAATAGAAATTTTCTACTTCTCTATTTCTAGAACAAAAAAGAGAAATAAAAATTTTTCTCATCATTCATCAATCGGTCCTTCATCCGTTGTCGTTGACCACCGTCTGTAGGTCGTCGGCCGCTCACTAGCCCCCGCTGGCCGTCGGTCGCCGGTTGCCACCGCCGCCATAGCTGCTGCCGTCCATCACCGCTATCCGCCACTCCACTGCGGTTCGAAAGAAAGAAATTTTGTGTCGTTATCAAACGAATTTCTATTTTTATAGTAAAAATTTTGTGTCGTTATTAAACGGTTATTTTTGCTTAGAAACTCTTCTAGAAATAAAAATAAAAAAATCTATTTTTATTCCAAAAATTATTTCTAGAACAGAATGGTTGTCATGCGCACCCTGAAAGTCCCTCATTTGGCATGTTCAAGACGTCTACATTCTGAATGAAGATTGTCTTTCTAAATTTTTCCTAGTGGAACTTTGGTGATGCAAAACTGATAAAATTGTTATGCATGAACCCCTTCTGAACTCATGAATTTACAGCATGTTT
Source organism: Eucalyptus grandis x Eucalyptus urophylla (assembly GCA_028830015.1). Classification (NCBI taxonomy): domain Eukaryota; kingdom Viridiplantae; phylum Streptophyta; class Magnoliopsida; order Myrtales; family Myrtaceae; genus Eucalyptus; species Eucalyptus grandis x Eucalyptus urophylla. The sequence goes on from CM054200.1 coordinate 7,251,002, forward strand.
GCATATTGCATGAGACATATTTTCAAAAAGGGATAAGTGTTGCAGAAGTCCTAAAACTTGTCACAAAAATGCAATTAAGTCCTAAAACTTGTAAAAAATGTAATTAAGTCCTAAAACTTGTCAAAATGTTTCAATTGAGTCCTAAAACTGACGTCGTCAAATTTCCTAACGGATTTTTTTAAACTATTAGCCACGTAGGAGAGAGAAACAATTAAAAAAAGCCACGTCCGTGCCACGTCAGCTTTTTCCGTTAGGAAATTTGATGGCATCGATTTTAAGACTCGATTGAAATATTTTGACAAGTTTTAGGACTTAATTGCACTTTTTGCAAGTTTTATGACTCAATTGCATTTTCGTGACAAGTTTTAGGACTTTTTTTTAGCAATTATCCCTTTCAGAAATCAAGAGATATCATCAGGTAAGCATATATTTGCCTCTATTTCCAAAAAAAAACCATGTGTCTAGCCAAGTGTTTCATTGCCTTTGAGTATTTGCCGCTGTTCGAGTACTCTGTTTTATTGATATTCGACCTGTTGAGATGTCTTCGGAGTTTGGATACTTGCGATTGTCCAGGTATCCCACTTCCTTTGAGTACTTGCCACTGTCACGATACTCTCTCTTATCAACGCTCGACTTATTCGAGTTGCCTTCTGAGTATGAATACTTACTACTGTGTAGGTATCCCATTGTGTTCGAGTACTTGCTATTATTTAGGTGCTTTCTCTTATTGACACTCAACTGGTTTGAGTTGTTTTCAAAGTATGGATACTTGCGATTGTTCAAGTATCCCGTTGTTTTCGAGTAATTACATCTTGGGATACTTGTGATTGTCAAGTATTTCACTATTTTGTGTGCCTACTACTACCTAGGTATGTTCTCTTATCACCACGAGACTCGGCTTGCCTGAGTTGTCCTCAAATTATATCATTGAATACTTATAGCTGTTCAAGTATTCCACTACTTTATGTGCCCGCGGCTACCCGGGTATGCTCTCCTATCACCACGACACTCGGTTTGCCCAAGTGTCCCCAAATTATATCATTAAATACTTGTAGCTGTCCAAGTATTCCACTGTCTTGTGTGCTTGCGGCTACCAAGGTATTCAAAAGTTTATTGCCCTTGAGAAAAAGTTGGCCACTAAATAGACAACCAGTTCCTCGCTTCATCAGATAAGCCTCGTGCTACATCCAAAAATTATGTCACTAGGAGGTGAGAGACCTTCATCAATTACTAGTAGGTGAGAGACCTTTACAAATATTTGAGATACATCATCGATATCCTATTTATTAGGAGATGGGAGACCTTCACCAATTATCAGAAGGTGGGAAACATTCACCAATTATCAAGAGGTGAGTGACCTTCACGAATATCCGATGAACATCCTTAATATTCCATTTGCTAAGAGGTGGAAGACCTTCACCAATTGACCTTCACGAATATTCGAGGAACATCATTGATATTTCAATTAATAGGAGGCAAGAGACCTTCATGATTATCCAAGTTGCGTCCTTGATATTTCATTTACCAGGGGGTGTGAGACCTTCACCAATTACCAGGAGGTGGGAGACCTTTACAAATATTTGAGGTGTGTCCTTGATATTCCACTCACAATGAGGTGGGAGACCTTTATCAATTACTAAGATGTGAGAAACCTTCATGGATATCTGCAGCTCGGAGTCCCTTTTCATCGACTCGACATGCTCCTATAGCTTGGAGTCTCCCCTTTATCGACCCAATGTGCTTCCGCAGTCTAGAGTCTCTCCTTTATCGACCCAATGTGCTTCCAAAATCCAGAGTCCTCCTACATGGACTCGGTGTGCTTTCGTAGCCTGGAGTCCATCTTCATTGACTTGACATACTTTTGTAGCTCAAATTTCCCACTTTATCGATCAGTGTGTTTTTTGTAGCCCGAAGTCCCCTTAATCAACTTGGCATGCTTATGTAGCTCGAAGTCCCTTTTTATTGACGTGGCAAGTTTCTGTAGTATGAAATCAAATAAACAACTTGTTGCTCTAATAGATAACCAAAGAATGGTTTGAGTTCTAGAAAAGCAATCCCTCATCAAGGCAATCAAAGAAAAGTTTGAATCCTAGAAAAATAACTTGTTACTCTAATAGGTGACCGAAGATTAGTTCAAGTCCTAAAAATGCAATTTCTCGTCAAAGCGATCGAAAAAATGTTTGGGTCCTGGACAACTTGTTGCACTAATAGGCGACTGAAGAATGATTCGATCATGGAAAAGTAATTTCCCGTCAAGGCGACCGAAAAAAGGTTTGGGTCATAGACAACTTATTATTCTAACAAGTGAGTGAAGAATGGTTTGAGTCTTGGAAAAGCAATCCCTTGTCAAGGTGACCAAAGAAAGGTTCAAGTCCTAAACAAACAACTTATTGCTCTAATAGGCGACTGAAGAATGGTTCGAGTCCTAAATAAATAATTTGTTGCTCTAACAGGCGATCGAAGAAATGTTCGGGTCTTCGAAAAGCAACTCCTTCACGTTATCAGGTAAGATGATACCCTAATACTTGCTAAACTTGGGGTTCGTTCCCCATATCACTCTTTCCTGGTAAGTAATTATAGGTATTTTCTTATCCGTGTTAGCATGTATTATGCTATAGTACCATTTTTGCATAGGACACCTGGTCCCAACATAAGGTATTATCCACTGTACATGCATGGACAAAATTTATATATCAATTTGTCTTTGAATGCAATCTTTGCAAGCTCACATTCAAAGAGAGGCAATCATTAACATCTAAATTTTGGCTAAGTATTTATGATTAAAATTGCATAGAAAATTGGGGACCAATTTGGCCCTAACAAAATATTTTTCCCATCACCTAGGTATTAATATCATATGCTTTTACTAAGGTTTATTATTCTATTTTATTCTTCTTATTTTACACTATTTTCGGATAAACTAAGTATGTTTAAAAAAAGAAAAAAGAAAGGCCCACAAGGGCTGGGCGGGCCTAGGGCCCATTCCCACCTATTCTTGCCCTTGGCCTAGCCCCTTCTCACTTGTCTTCTTCCTCCCTCCTTCCTTTGCAACCCATGCGTAGGAGACCGAGGTGGAGGAGCGAGGGTAGACCGATGACTGAGGGGGCGACTGAGCACGCGTCTTTAATGCGGTAGAAGAGGCGGCCTAGCTAAAGCCACCTCGACTGGTGGGATGCCAGTTTGGCTGGGGGAGGCCAATTACAGTGCCAAAGACCGGCGATCGAAGAGCCACTATTGACTAGTCCCTTCATCGGGCAGAGACACGAAGACACGAATAGAGAGAGAGAGAGCGAGAGAGAGAGAGAGAGAGAGAGAGAGAGAGAGAGAGAGAGAGAGAGAGGAGCGAGCTCTGAGGACTTCCCCTGAAAGACATCGGGGGAGGTTGAGAGTGAGCAAATCCGAGAGCGAGAGAGTGATCTGTGAGAGGGATTCCAAATATGGAGGGCGGAGGTTCGAGGAAGAGAGATCTAAGGAAGGAGACTCGTTGATCAGGAGAGATAGAGAGAGAGAGAGAGAGAGAGAGAGAGAGAGAGAGAGAGAGAGAGAGAGAGTTCTCTCTTAGCCAAATCACAGAGACCCTCGCTATGTTGCTGACGCTCGACATCATTTGTCACTGCTTCGACGTCACCTACTTCGCCTAAGTCGAGTTGCACTATCACTGTCCCTCGACACCAACTGCTGCTGCAGATCTATTGCCTACGCCTAGGGATGTCTCTGTTCTGTCTAGTGACAACCCAGTCGTTTGTTGATCATAGCCGAGCTTCACACCATCGAACCTACCATCGGCTCCTTTGCTGCTCGCCGATCCACCGCCATCCTTATTGTTGCTGCCACCTCGCCGTCACATTCGCCAGTCCTTTGACACGAGTTGCTGCAAAATCTGTTGAGCGGGCCCACGGTGGCCGACGTCGCTCGCCTCAACTGTCTTCGTCGAGTGTCGTAGGGGGAAGAGAGACAAAAAGGGTGATTCGAGTTGGCGGTTGAAAGTGGGGTCGGGTGTGGAACTCCATTCGGGTAGGGTCCTAGCTGATAAGTGGGTTTTGAGTTGGGCCTTCATTTTAAGAAGGGAACCAGATTGGACTGGTATATCAAGCCCAACCTAGCCACGATACGAGTGACCCAGTTCAGTCTCTACCTGGAGACCCAAACCAGGTCATTTTAGTGTAATATAATATAATATTTCTAATATTAAAAAATATTTTATAATTAAATGAATACAAAATGGAAATATAAAAAAAGTAATTTTTATTTTCCAAAAAAAATTAGAAAAATCCAAAAATAATTTTTATTTTAAAAAAAGAAAAAGCGAAAAAAAAAATTCACCAATACATGGAAAATCTTTAAAAAAGGAAAATCGTGTTTAATTTCTTGTAAGCAAATATTAGCTTATTTCCCTCATTCCAATTGTGCCTTTGTGATGCATAAATTTCTATTTCCTCAGTCTGATTAGGAATTGAATTCTAGAACTCATGATTGGTATAAAATACTGCATAAATGCTTTATTTGATGTTTAAACAAGATTAGGTACCGGAAGAGCATTAGTGATTAACTAGTATAATTAGGTCATTGATCCTAGTTTCTCTAATTGCATAGGAGCGAAATATTTCTCCGATATTTTACTTGGATTTCTAATCGACCCACCCCAAATTAATTAGTGGCGACTTTTATTTGAAATTAACTTGTAGGTTAAAAACTCGGATCATAAGTCGTGAATTAGTAGGTTTGGAAGAGCTCAAGTTAAGCCTAATACTTAGCAAGCCATTAGCTTCCACACACACCCGCGCATAAGGGCGCCCAAAAAAAGAGGTCGCGACAGTCATCCATTTAAGGAAAGTAAACGGAACATATCATTTATCCTAAACTCTCAATTCACATTCATGTCGACACATTGAACAAGAACAATATATCGAGAATACCCAGCTGCAAACTGAACTAGCTTGCAGGAACCACCAACTGAGCAACACGAAAGAATCGCTTCACTTTATTATGATTTCAGCTTACCATGGATTACATTATTCTCCACAGGACGAGAGAAAGAGATAGAGATATATCCCACACAACTGAATCAACCAATACCAGAAAAAAGAAATTAGATCAATTACAATTAGATCATTTGAAGAAGCCACCTCTGGTGGATGAGTTGCGATTGATGGACGAGAGTACAGAGACGATGACCATGCAGACCAACCCTAGGGCCAATAATCCGGCAGAGATGATTCCCCAGTTCAGGAATTTGATCGACTTCGACTTGTCATCTTCACTAAGCGGGATGTGAAACTCGATGTGGTCGTCGTCAATGTACCTCTTTAACTCGAAGCTGATGGCAAACCCTGCGCCGACCCCCGTGGCCAAGATCAAGCTTATGAGCTGCACAGACGTCGACAACGAGGTAAATAAAACTGGAGTAGTGATCGAGATAATGGCGTGAATTAGCTCACTGCGCTTTGGAGAATATATATAATAAAACGTGTTAACATATCGATTTAATAAGTGGCATCTAAGTGAATCAAGAAGTTACCTTATCACCGTAGAAATCGAATTCGGGCAAGCACCCATTGCGAATCATCCTCTTCTTGGTGCAGGCATAGTATATTGCAAAGGGAAGCTGCACTAATATATAAGCTGCTCCGATCACCGCCGTTGCTAGCACATACCTAAACATTGTTTTCACTCCATTATTTAGCTCTCATGATCAAAATCGAACACAACTATAGCATGAGTTAAATGAGGGGAAAATTGTTAAAAAAGTTATAAACCTATCGCACTTTTGTCAATTCAGTCATAAACCTTTTTACTTCTTGCTAATTGAGTTCATTCGGCTAATTTTGGTTAGAAAGTAGTGAGGCGGATGCCAATGATGCCATGCAGGACTGTCAACACTGATGTAGATAATTTTAATTTTTTTTAAAATTTTTTTTCTTTTCTTTATTTTCTTTTTGGCTTTCTTCTTTTCCATTTCCAATGGTGGGCTGACTGGCCTCGCCCACCACAAGTGAGGCTCGGCCGGGAGAGGGCAAGCCCCGGCGAGAGGAGCCCTTGACCAAGCCAGATTTGGCGAGGCTGACCTTTACCCAGGCTAGGGCGGCCTCGCTGAGCATCGATGGGGCGACGACGATGGCGATGCTGGGCGAGGCCACCCTGACTTGGGCAAGGGACGGCTCCCCTTGCTGGGGCTCCCCCTCACTTAGTCGGGCCTCACCTATGGTGGGAGAGGCTAGTCGAGCAGCTATCGCTTATGGCCGGTGGCCTGCCACCATAAAAGGAAAAAAAAAGAAAGCCAAAAAGAATAGAAATAAAAAAAGAAAAAGAAAAAAATAAGAACTCAAAAATATTAAAATATTATTAAAAATTGTCAACATCAACATTGACGGTCTTACATGATACCGCCGGCATCCATGTTAGTATTTTCTGGCCAAAATTGGCTGGATGGACTCAATTGGAAATAAATAAATAAAAGTTTATGACTAATTTGATAAAATTAAAATTTTTATGATTGAATTAGCAAAAGTACAATAGGCTTAGAGCTTTTTGGACAATTTTCCCTTTAAATGAGATCGGCCATTAGAACAAGTTTCAAACTATAGAGTAGTGTTTGCATGGTTGAAAATTATCTTTTGTTTCATTTGTCTAGTGGAAATTTCGTAAGTTATCTGCTCTCAACCATTTCCAACCGAGAAAGAGTCATGCACATCACCGTACATACCATCGTGAACATCTCTACGGACAATGCCGGATGCAGGGAGCCGAGATTACGAGATGATAATCAGTAACCTTAAAATTACTTACCTGTAAGCGATGACATCCTTGAAGGTCGTCTCGACGCCACCGCTGTCTGTGAAGTGGTTGGCGGCCATCAGAGCCACGGAACCGGCCAAGGCGAGCAAGCCGAAGATCCTAAACACGAGCATCGAAGTAACTACTCCTTGGTTGGCCATGATTCCACAACCTCCCTCTGATTCTCTCTCTTTCTCGGTCTTTCTGAGTCTGCTGCGATCGCACGGCGTTGTGACTTCTCGTGAGCGTGCCCTTTTTATAATCAGAAGCTGCCCCTTTTAATCTCTCTTCTTGATTATGTCGAAATCATTTTTAGCTGCATTAGGGTTGTTCCTTTGCAGCCCCTGTCACTGGAGACGGCTGGCCGGACGAGAATGTGAATGTGCCCAAACAAAGTTTAAAACCAAAACATCTTTAATTTACGTTCATTGTTAACATTCTGCAACTAATTTAATCTTTTCAGATTTGATTATTTAAGATTTGACACCCAAGGATTATTGCAATTTTTTTAATCCATCTTAAGTATAATCGTAATTTTTGTCCAATGTTGCTCTGTGTATACTAGCAATAAGCCAGAATTAGCATGGTAACACAAAACTGGTCTATCTTGTGTCTGGACAGATTAGTGCAAATATGATCCTCTGGATTGAATCTTGAAAATTGCTTAGCATCAATCCGGACGACAGATTAGTGTAAATATCGATCGTCGGGATGTACTCATTATTGACATGCGCAATTCTGACATGCAAAGGATTTTGGACAGAACATTTTTCTTAAAAGAAATTTCAGGTGAAAAGGCTAATTTTCTGGTAACAAAAGCAAACTTGGTTATCATATGCATTTCTACAATTGAACAAGCCTTCTCCAAATATTAAACTAAACCCACTTCTTTTTGTGGAGGAAATAATCTAATGCGACTCAAACGGTAACAAAAGGACCAAAATTCAATATATATTGGGGGAATTACCCAAAAAAAGTCCTCAAATTATTGCATTTATGCCAACTTAATTATAAATTTTTCAATTACCAATTGAGTCCTATCACGTTTTGCCAATTGAATCCATCTCACAAATCTTAACAAGAAATTACTAACGTGAATGTTGGTAATGCCATGTAGAATGGCCGGCGTTTGGTAAGATTCAACACCCAAGGATTATTGCAATTTGTTTAATCCATCTTAAGTATAATCGTAATTTTTGTCCAATGTTGCTCTGTGTATACTAGCAATAAGCCAGAATTAGCATGGTAACACAAAACTGGCCTATCTTGTGTCTGGACAGATTAGTGCAAATATGATCCTCTGGATTGAATCTAGGAAATTGCTTAGCATCAACCGAACGACAGATTAGTGTAAATATCGATCGTCGGGATGTACTCATTATTGACATGCGCAATTCTGACATGCAAAGGATTTCGGACAGAACATTTTTCTTAAAAGAAATTTCAGGTGAAAAGGCTAATTTTCTGGTAACAAAAGCAAACTTGGTTATCCTATGCATTTCTACAATTGAACAAGCTTTCTCCAAATATTAAACTAAACCCACTTCTTTTTGTGGAGGAAATAATCTAATGCGACTCAAACGGTAACAAAAGGACCAAAATTCAATATATATTGGGGGAACTACCCAAAAAAAGTCCTCAAATTATTGCATGTGACATCCCGAATTTTGACCCCGTCCCGAATATATGAAATGGGCATTTCGCCAGCGCGCCTATGGTCCTTTTTCTCTGAGCTGATCACTCACGAGTTAACCAATCTGTTGGGTGAAGCCGTTAAGGGATATAACCGCGGTAAAAATTCCTAAAAACTACCCGATAGGTTGGATCGGACTAAATCGCGTTCGATCGATTTTAACCACGAAATTGAATTTGGTTTCGGGAATCGGACGTTCGAGCATGTCGCGGTTCATTTATAGGACGTCATCTTGTCTTTCGGAGAAATTCCGTCGAGTTGGGATTTTTTCGGAGAACCGTTTTGGACGTAGCGGAAATTCGTACGGGCCAAATTAAAGAAAATCGGGACTTCCAAACTGAACCTTTGAGTGTCAGGGACTTGCAGAAAATGGAATGAGAATTTACTTCATCGAAATTGGACTTCAATTTGGAGAATTTGTGAATAAATTGAGGCCAAGAAAGTGAAATTCGGAGCTAGGCATGGGGGGTGCAACATTGGTCATCAAATTGGAATTTTTGTGGATTAACTTACAAGATTTAATTATAGGAGACAAGGAGATAATTATGTGGACTTGTGGGCCAAGCTATGATGATTTTAGATAAATATCTTGATCTTTCTCCCCCTCACCCACGGCTTCTCGAGCAAGCCTCACGCGTCCCTCTCCCTTATCCGTTCGTTCTCTCTCCAAGTCGGTCTCTCTCTCTTTTCTTTCCTTCGAAGACCGTCTGCAGCTTTTCGTTTTCATTTTCCTTTCTCTCTGGACGCCACAGCTCCTCTCTCTTTCTCTCTTGCTGCCCTTCTTCTCCACCGTTCGAACTCCAGCGCTCATCTCACGCCAGCTGCTCCACCATTTTTGGTTTCCCTCGGTCAACTCCAGCAGAATTCTCCAAGTGAAGCCAATTTGTTGACCTCCGAAGCTCCACCGAAGTTCCTCTCCTTTGCCACTCGTCCAACATCAAACGCCCACCAGTCAACGTTGCAAATTTCCCAGGCGGTTTGTTGACCCAGCAATCCATCCAGCGAAGCTCCTCCATGCGTGTGTCTTCAACCAAGCAAAAGCCCGAAGCAGCTCCATCTCTCTGCCGTGTGCGAGTCTTCTCTCGCCGCCATCCCCACGAATCCAGTCAACCGAGCCCATCTTCACGCAAGTCCACTTCCATCGTCGGCTGCGCAAAGAAGGCCAAAGCCCAATCCACCGAGCTGCCGCTTCTGCCATCATTTGCCCGCGTATCTTCATCAGCTTCTTCAACCCACCGAAGCTGCTCATCTTCTTCAGCTGCACGTGGAGTGGTTTTGCTCGGTCAACCACTCACCAAAGAAGCCCCACCGTTGACCCTCATCTTCGCACGTTCGGCCCAGCAGCGGCGTTCCATTGAAGCAGCCCTCAGCAACGCACGAAGCCGCTGCTTCCTTCGCCAGCTCGCTGGTCCACGCATCTCCTCAGTCAACTAAAGCTGTCGCCCGCTCATCCGTATCCACCGAAGACAGCCCAGCGAAGCTCGGCCCAATAGCAGTTTTGTTGCTTCCTTGTTCAGTCCAGTTGAAGCCGCAAGCCCAGCGGCCCATCCAGTGTCTTTAGCCCGTAATTTCAGTTACAGCAGTCAGCCCATCAATTGAGCAGTTCGGCCCAGCTTGCAGCAAGCCCATTTGAAGCCCAAGAAGTTTTAATAGTTCAGCCCGCGAAGCAGCCCAGGAAGTAGGCCCAATCAAGTCCGGCCCAAGCCCAGCTTTTGCTGTGGGCTTGCAAAGTTTCTTGGCCCAGCCCGAGTGATCGTTGACGTCGCCGAAAATTCGGATTTCGGCCGTCGCGTCACTATCGCGGTGTCCCGGTCCCCGCTTGTATCAAGTGAGTTTTACTCACTAATGCTTTCTTAGTTTGCTAATTATGCTTAGGGGTTGGTTAGATTTAATTAAGTGCAATTAGGTGGTTAGATTAGTCTAGAACAATTAAATTAGTGACTTAATGATGCATGTTAGGTGGTTAGACTTAGTCATTAGCAAGTAGAGAGCTTCTTTTATTTATTGAACGTATCTCGGGATTTTTCCCGATCCGTTTTGGCGTCCAATCAGGCATTATGGGCCTAAATTGGATTTTTAATATTTATTTATTTATTTTTCGAAATTAATTAATTAATTATTTATTTTTCCGGAAATTCAACCGGGATGGCTGGTGACCGGAATTTTATGCTGATTGTCGTGGTGCAGTCCGTTTATTTAATTGAGCTCTATTTCATGTTGAATTGAATTATTTGTGAAAGAAGGAATTATTCTTTAATTGAATAATCTTTGATTATTAATTGAAAAAGAACTGGGCATCGGTTGATAATGCCAAAAGGATCTGAGTGGGCTACAGAAAATGGTGGAATTTATAAAAAGGAAACTATTATATTTTGGTTAGGGCTGATCGAGTACCCACACACGTCATTTTATCGGAAAGGATAAAACTGGTTATTTGATTGTTTGTTTGGAATGACATGTATACCGGCTCGATGACTCTACGGAGCATCTGGAGACAGTACGGTATGATAAATTGTGTGTATACCGGCTCGATGACTCCACGGAGCATCTTGAGACAGGACGGTATGATCTACCGGCTCGATGACTCTACGGAGCATCTGGAGACAGTACGGTATGATAAATTGTGTGTATACCGGCTCGATGACTCCACGGAGCATCTTGAGACAGGACGGTATGATCTACCGGCTCGATGACTCTACGGAGCATCTGGAGACAGTACGGTATGATAAATTGTGTGTATACCGGCTCGATGACTCCACGGAGCATCTTGAGACAGGACGGTATGATCTACCAGCTCGATGACTCTACGGAGCATCTGGAGACAGTACGGTATGATAAATTGTGTGTATACCGGCTCGATGACTCCACGGAGCATCTTGAGACAGGACGGTATGATCTACCGGCTCGATGACTCTACGGAGCATCTGGAGACAGTACGGTATGATAAATTGTGTGTATACCGGCTCGATGACTCCACGGAGCATCTTGAGACAGGACGGTATGATCTACCGGCTCGATGACTCTACGGAGCATCTAGAGACAGTACGGTATGATTTGATAGCTCGATGACTCTATATGTCGTCTGGAGATAAGATAATATACTATCTATATATCACCTAGGGTGAGTAGTCTTGGATGTTGATCAGACTTATAGAAAGTATGGAAGGGGTCGATCAAGAGATAATTTGGATGACATGTAATCGACTAGGTCGATTGATCGATGATTCGATCTGATTGGGTGATGTAATGTGATGAGGTATATTTTATATATATACTAACTTGCAGGAAGGAGCTGAGGCCAAGGTAAGTCCTCTAACTCGTGATGTGCTTAGACAGCCTAAGGTGTATTAGTTTACTAATCGAGTATTAGGGGGTAGAATTCGCTGAGACGTGGTCTCATTGGTTATTGAATAACCATTTCAGGACCTTGAGGAGAAGCTGAAGAGGAGGAACCTGAAGGGGAGAAAGACTTTTGAAGAAGCAGATGATCCAGAGAGGGATCTTGAGTATAACCCGGATGTGGATTGAGATCCCATCCCTTTTGCAAACCCTGTCTTAGTGTAGATAGGTGTGAGACAAGTATGCTGTAAATAGCATCGTAAATATACTATGAGTTGTGTTGTTAATAAAAGTGTGGTTGTGAATTTCAATATGAAAATTATGGCCTGCTTTTCTATCCCATTGTTTTATTGTCTGGGGATTTATAACTGCTTCCGCATGCGTAATAAAAAGAAAGGGTCGGCGATACTTAGTCTTGGGATATCGCACTTTAAAATCGACCAAACAAGAAGGATGGGCGCGTCCCCGAGGATCGGGGCGTGACATTGCATTTATGCCAACACAATTATAAATTTTTCAATTACCAATTGAGTCCTACCACGTTTTGCCAATCGAATCCATCTCGCAAATCTTAACAAGAAATTACTGATGTGAATGTTGGTAATGCCATGTAGAATGACTGGCGTTTATGTAGGCAATTTGTTTCTAATTACTTTTTATTTTATTTTTTATTTTGCTTTCCTCCTTTTCCTTTTTTTCCTACCAAGTCCGATGAGAGTCATTAGCTAACACTCATCGATCACAGGTGAGGGTCAGGTGTCCATTGCTGATCGCAGGTGAGGGCCGATGACCCTTGTTAGTCACTGGGCAAGGGCTTTGGGGTCAACGAAGATTGTAAGGGTTGGCCGGCCCTTGCTTGTGATTAGTGAGGGTTGGCCAACGACCTTTGCTAGGCTTGGAAGAAAAAAAAAAAGGAAAAGAAAGAAAGAAACAAAAAAGAAAAAAAAATCATATATATATATATTTTTAAATCATAATAATTATCCATGTCAACGCTGACAATACTTCGTAGGATGGTCAATGTCGTCATTGATTTTTAGCTAAAATTGATCAGATGTACTTAATTGACAAAATGTGAAAATGTTTATGACTCAAATGGAATAATCGAAAAGTTTAGAATTGAATTGATACAAATATAATAAGTTAATAATTTTTTTAATAATTGTTCAATATATATGTTATCGAGGTATTATCTTTTTATGCGACATCAAATAATTCCGAAAAACCACACGGGGATATCGAGAAAGAGTTTCAAGCATATCTTTGGACATTGCTTAGAACAATATGAAAGTGAGAGATGGGAATGAGGTGCGACACTATGCTCATAGAATCGGTTTACCACGATCTTTTTTATGTCCCTTTGTATTTTGTATTTGTAGCTAGACAATGCCAGAATCTTACTTTTCTCTCTTTCCAAATACGAAACATTTGTAAGGGAATAATGAACGTTGTAGTTAGGCTTGATATGATGTAAATCTGGGAATAATGAACGTTGGAAGAGAAACTGCGGACATCCAAGGCGTGGAAGGAGTAAAAAGTAGGGGTGAGTAAGGGTTTGTTCAGTAATTATTCTCTTCATTGTTTTTTTGTTTTTTCATTCTATTTCCAAGACGAGTTTCTAAGCATTTAAAGGCGTTTGATAATTATGCAAAATTTCTATTCCTGACATAGAAAAAGAACATAAATGGATTTGGTAAGACTCTCAAAATTTTTTATATTATAAAATTTCTTTTAATTTTTAAAATTTAATTAGATTTTTTTTTCTTTTTTCCTTCTCTTCTTCTTCCTCATCTAATTGGTTGCTGACCTCGGCAAAAGCTAGTGATTGGCCAAACAAGAGTTTCGACCTCACCGACCTCGAAAGAGCCTCCTTGGGCCCTAGGGAGATTGGGCTCACCCAGCCATGGTGAGACTCTGATGAGGTCGTCGAACCTTGTTTGGCTAGTCATTGACTATCGTCGAGTAGGGGTGTGCAACTGGACCGAATATACCCGGTTTCTAAACCGGCCCACTCGGAAAATAGGGTTGGGAATCAGTTCCCATTGAAACTGGTCCGAGAATCGGTTCCCAAAATTCGGAACCGGTTTAAACCGGTCTAGGAACAGGTTTCGAGTGATTACCCACCTGGAAACTGGTTCTCGGATCGGTTTTGAAACCGGTTCTTGGACCGGTTTTGTAAGTAGAGATCCAAAACCCTTTTTTTCCCCAGATTTCTATTCTTGATTTCTATTCTTACTCCCGTAATCACACAACGTTTTTCCTCTTGGCTCTTTCAAACACGCACGGCACTCCTCCTTTGTCATTCCTCTTCCTCACTTGCTTCCCTCCCTCACCGGCTCCCTCTCACACCGTCCGATGGATGGATAGTGTTCGTCACCGCCAAATTCTTGTGTATCACATGGATTGGCTCGCCTAATTTCTCTTTTGTATGAGGAATTATACTTGCATAAATGAGTAGCTTCATGTAGTAATTGTGGGAATAAGACTAATATTAGACCCATGTTTGTTGCTAATTCTTTGTCTTATGATTTTATTTATTATAATTAGCCTTGTGGATCCTTAATTTTTCATTTAGTGAAAAAGTTCATGTATTTAATTATTACGAGTGCTTAACGTTTCAATACAAATTAGGAGAATTACGTTATTTTCTCGGGTATTAATATAAAATTTGAAATCGTATAGGATATTGGGAGATTGTAAAACAGGTTCCAATGGAAACAAGGTTGACCTTGGAATTGGATCGGAAAAATAGGGTGGGTCGGGTATATGGTCCAATACAAACAGGGTCAGGTGTAGGGTCCAGAATAGATGAACCGGTTATAACAGGATCGGGTATAGGGTTTAGGTCTAAACCCTACCCACCCTGGACCCGATCACCCTTATCACCGAGGCTAGCAATTGATTAAAGGAGAAAGAACATCAAAAGACAAAAAAAAAAAAAAAATTGGCTTGAATCTAGAATTGGTCCTGGGAATAAAGAAGTAATTTTTTTCTACTTCTTAATTTTGTTCCAAATCTATTTTCAGGAGTAGAAAAATTAGCGAACATTATCAAACAAATCTTTGTTCTTTTTTATGTTTTGTTTCCGGGGAATAAAAAAAAAAAGAAATAGCAAGAATTGGCTAGTTACCAAATAGGCCTTAAAAGAGGGGGGGGGGTGCTTGAGATGGGTATAGTAAACATGGGCGGGTTTTGGTTTTAAGTGAGTTTGGGTTTGGTTTGATTTAGATTAGTTTTGGGCTTACTTTGGTCTATATAAGTTTGAGCTGAATCCGATTTAGGCAGATGGGGCTTAACATAGGTGTAATCTAAATTGGGTTCATTAAAGTCAGAATTGGAGACGGGCTGAGTATAAAATCCTGAATTGTGTCCATGAGCCCAGGTCGGAGACCTTGTGCGGCCCATCATCAGACTGGGCTCAAGGGCCCAGCCCGAATTCCCATTTTCAGAATTAAAATAGTTATTATAATTTAAAAAATTTAAAAGTTGAAATTAATAATAATAAAATCAGAAAATGATTTAGAAATAGACGCTATGATTAGGTTGTTAAATCTTAGTCATAGATTTAGTTTAGTTTCATTGGATAATATAACCTTAAGTTTAGGGGTTTTAGTGAGTACCTTTATTATGGTTTAGTTTTGGTAGATTGATCCTTTAGAAAAGAAAATGGACTCAATTTGAACTTAAATAATGGGGGATCATGTCCCAAGGTTTGTAATATGGTCATTAGTATTCTTTGCTCGGCTCATATTGGATTCTTACTTTTCATATTGTTATATCAATAGGTTGGTGGTGACTCTTAGAAATGTTTAGGTTATTAAATAATATAACAAATATCCAATGTCAAGCGGGGTATAAACTTGGGAGAGCCTATACTCGAAATTGATGGATTGTTTTGGATTACAATTAAATAATGTGTTGGAGTTGCTTTTTGCAGACACCAATTCGAATCGTTTTTTGAGCACATAACTCCAAATGTTTTCCCCAGGGCGGCCCCTCGGAAAAGTAGGTCGTGACTTTATACACGCAAAAATCCCCAAATGAAATCCAGCTCAAACCGTCCATTCCATGGAGGTTGAAGATGGAAGCTATGTGAAAATTAGAGGGAGGGGAGAAAACCCTAAGGGAGAGAGAGAAAACTCTGTTTTAACAGCTCAAACCGTCTATCCCTAAGATATAGGATTAAATTGGTCCAATTGAAAACTTTAAAAATGAACTTGTACCGATGCAATAGGTTTATGATTTTTTTTTTTTTGGTACTTTTCCCATAATTGGTCACCATAAAATTACTTACCTCTAAGCGATGGTATCATCGAAGGTCCTCTCGTTGCCATCTCTGCCTGTGTAGCCATTGGTGACCCTCAGAAACACGGAAATGGCCAAGGCGAGCAAGCTGAAGATCCCGAATATGAGCATCAAAAGCACTACTCCTTGGTTGGCCATGATTTTCCAACCTAACTTTGATTTTCACTCAATCTTGGTCTGTCTAACTCTGACGCGATCGCACGGTGTCGCAACTTCTTGCGAGCAAGTCCTTTTTATGATCAGAAGCTGCCCTTTCACTCTCTCTTCTTGATTATGCCAAATCATTTTTGGTTGCATTAGAGTTGGTCCTTAGCAGCCCCCTTTTTGTTAACATTCTGTAACTAACTAATTTTTCCGGTTTAATTATTGATTTTAAGGTTTGATGCCGATATATTAAGGTATTTTTTGTTAATCTCTCTTAAGTCGGGTTGTAAATGTTGTCCAATGTTGCTTTTTGTATACTAGCATTAAGTGGCCTATCTAGTATGGACGAATTAGTGTAAATACGATTCTCCCAAAAAATTGTCCAAAAAATCCTAAATTTATCATATGCAGCTAATTCAGTCTTAAATTTTTTAATTTGATCAATTTAATCATGAACCTTTTAATGATTTGTAATATAGTTCTTCCGACTAATTTTAGCTAAAAATTGCTAACGTGGTGGTCAAGTCAATGCCAGCCATTCCATGTGGCACAACCAACATAGACATAAATGATTTTTACATTTTTTAAAAAATTAAGTTCTGAATTTTTTCTATTTTTTCCTTGCTAGTGACCAGCGGAGGGAAATGGGGGAAAACGAAAAATGGAAAAGGAAAGAAAAGTAAAGGGAAAGAATTCACAAAATTTATAAGAAAACACAAATATCACCTACGTCAACACCGATCGTGCCATATAAGATTGATGGCGTCCACATCAGTGAATTTTGGCCAAAATTAGCTGGAATGGTCATATTTGTATATTATCAAAAGTTTAGCGTTAAGTTGAACATATTGAAAAGTTTAGGATGAAATTATCCGCCATATGATAGACTTACGACTTTTTAGTTCATTATCCTTGATCCTCTCAATTAATCTTGAAATTTGCTTAGCTGGAAGGGAGCCGTCTCACTTCTGCCTCTATCATGACAAAGTCTTATAGTTCCATTTGATTATTGGAGCATAATCATTATTTACATGTAACCAATTTCGACTCTCCGACAGACACAACCAATCATAGTTCTTCATGCAAATGGCATAGCTCGAGGATTTGGAATAACCCGTATAAATAAATTAAATTTCCTGTGAAATATTTTTGAACTATGAGAGAGATTCGAACTAAACCCACTTATTATTGGGAACCGGATAACCTAAACTGACTAAATACAGTGACAAAAAAAGGAAAAGACAAAAATGGAAAACTTAACGCGGCATCAAAGACTTCCAAAACGTCAAACGGAGACACCAAGGAATATTTCAAGCGCATCTCTCCGTTTTTAACAATTTTACCTAGTCAATTCCGCCCCTCACCTTCATGTCGTTCTTAACAATTTGGAGGGATGCGCTTGACATATTACTTGGTGTCACATTTACCCTATGAGATGCGCTTGAAAATTGTTAAAAACGGAGGTATTACATGAAATTGTTATGCTTCGGGAATCTGTCTTCCACAAGCATTCTGATTTTTTAATTAAATTTTTTATTCATATTTAAACTAGAGAAAAAAGCTACAAAAAAATCCTAAACTTTACCTATTACCCTAAATTATCTTTCGTGACACAAAAATTCTAAACTTGTATTTATGTGACACATTTAGCTTAAAAAAAATTGTAACACCAAAAGCCTGACATATTTATCTTGAACTCCCAAACTTATATCTATAACACTAAATTTTTGGGATAAATATGTCACACGGATACAAGTTTCGAATTTTTGGTGTCACAAAAAAAAAAAGTTTGAGGTAAATGTGTCATACAGTATAAGTTTAGGGTAAATAGGTTGTTGGTAGTTTATTTGTAAGAGGTGCATTGTTCCACATCGAAAAGATTTGAGTATGTACGTGGATGAGATTTGGAACTAACCAATGATCATTATTTTTATTTGTTAAAATTCGGATTTATTTTTACAAAAATTAATCGTAGCATTCTGTTGAAACAATGTGACTATTTACGAAGGAGTTATGGTTATTTTTATTATTTTTATTTATTTAATTCCTAATTTTATTATTTTTTTAAGGGTTATCTCAAAAATCATACTTGTTCAAACATGATTCCTTAGTCCTTGGAAAGTTATTCTATTTAGATACAACTTCTTCTTTTTCTTTTAATTACTGAATATATCTGTTCAATGATAATTTTCTTCTTCCATTTTTCGTTTTCTTTTGAAAGAATAAAAAGTTATTGTTTCCAATTGTTTCTCTTGAGAGACCTTGGAGAAATATTATAATTGCTATATAATATTATTATTTGAGACTTTCTTGTATTCTAGAGGAAATTTGTCAGTAACCATAAGTAATGTTGTGAGACAAATAAATCTTTCAAAAAAAAAAATGGTATAACGTTTCAAAGTCCAACTTGATTGTTCTATCCAATTCGAAGATCCGACTTCATTATTCAACTTAATTCGAAACCATATTTTCCAACAATTTTGAGGTTTTATTTTGCAACAATGGAGTCAAGTGGATCAAAGTTATGAATAAAGGAAGAGAAGCTTTTTTATGAGGTTCGTTCAGCAATCTTTCCTTTTAAGGCTTTGTTATGGATAAAGGTATATCTTCCTCCTTATTGTGAAAAATTATGAAGATCAAAGATTCTTGGCTTTGAATTTCTACATTTAAGAATATTTTATCCGCTTACGGTTGGTATTAAAGCGTGGGTTTGGGATCTCACGATTTTTTTAATTGAAAATTATGGCTTATGGATGAAGATTCATCGAATGATGTTGGCCTATTTCATCTTATTTGCATGTTGTTGAAATGTTTTTTTTGGAGGGCATTGTCGGAGGAAATCCGAACGATGGATGTGATGGAAAACTAGGCGAAAAATGGAGAAAATTGGCGAAAAGGTGCGAAAAGGGAGAAGGTGTGCAAACCCATGCGCCCACACGTAGGGGTGAGCATGGTTCGGGTTGGGCCGGTCCACCCCCTAACCCTAAGACCAATCCGCACAGTACTGGTCCTCAATTTTTGGGACCGAAGACTGACCCTATTGAGTTTGGGACTGAGGACCGAACCGGCCCAATGGATTCGGTCTAGTTCCAAGGTCAACTCGAAACCAATTGCTAATTTTTAACTCCTTAAAAAGGCGATTGAGGACTGGACTGACCCAATGAATTCAGTCTGGTTTCAAGAACAATCTAGGACTAACCAATAATTTTTTATTTCATTTTTTGTACTCTTTAAAATGGCAACCGATGACCGTATCGACCCAATGGGTTCTATGATGAGCAGGGTCAGCTAAGAAAAGCAAGCGGTAAAGGTCAAGTGGGATGAGCGTCGAACAAAATGAGTATCGAATATCGAGCGGGAAGCAACAAGCCAAGCAAACATTAAGCGGCGAGCAACACGAGTGATCCAAAGCAAGCAAGGCGAGTGTCGAATGGCGAGTGAAGAAGTTATTTATTTCAATTTTGGCAAATTGAAGACTAAAATGACAAATAAGACAGAAGAGAACGAATACTAAATGAGGATGCCATAAGGAGTTGTTTATATCTTTTTGGATGTCATGAGGACTCCTCACAAAAACATTTTCTTCTTTCGTAAATTATGACTATTGACCCCGTAAAAGACATTAAAAATCTAAGTTATTAAATAATAATGTAAAATTACTTGAACTCCTCACTAAAGAGCTATTTAATGTTGTTGATATCGTTTATTTTAAAATTTTCTCTATAAAAAAAATTATAAATAATATATTAGATATAAATATTTAGGGTTGGTTCGGATTAGACCGACTCGAAACTCTCAAGACCGAGGACCGACCTGCACAGTGCTGGTTCAAGAATTCTAAAACCAAGGACCGACCCAGTCTCTTTGGGAATCTGACTAGGACCGGCAGTGTTGGGGCGGTCCAAGGTCGGTCCAAGGTTAACCCTGGACCGATGCTCACCCCTACCCACACGAACTCCACGCATATGTTGGACATCCATGTGTCCACGTGCTTCATGCACGCGCTAGAAGGTCAAGCGCGTGGAGTCCACATGCCTTGTGCCAGCCAGAATGAAAGGCGCGTGCACTACACATGCTTGCGCTGCAGGGAAGGCGCGTGCGCAACATGCACCTACTACCCTCACTACTATTTACGTTTTTGCTCTCTCCGATGATTATTTACAATCCCACCCTCCTTGCTGGATAATTATGATTCTGCTCTGGTTGATTATTTACTATTTTGTCCTTGGATGTTGAATTTATGATTTTGCCCCTTTGGAATTATGATTTTACAGTTTTACCTTACACATTAATTTACAGTTTTGCCATTTCATGCAATTTCGTGAAGTGGATATTATCTTGGGAATTAAAGTTAAAAACATAGTGGGGGTCATTCTTTGAGCCAAAGTGATTACATGAAGAAGATGTTAAATAAATTTAAACATATTGATTTTAAAGAAATGAGTACTCTATTTGCTTCCTGTAGAGGGTTTTAATGTAAGTGCTATAGGGTCTTTAATGTATATGATGCATTGTACTAGACTTAATATTAATTATTTTATGTGCAAGTTGAGTAGATACTAGTAATCCAAATGTAGAACATGAGAAAGTTGTTGCCAAAATATTTGGTTATCTTATTAATCTATAATAATCTGGCTATATTAGAAGGATATGTTGATAGTAGTTGGGTTACAAGTTTGAGAGATAAACATGAGTTACATAAGTGTAAATTTGAGGTTGTTAGTGTCATAAAAAAAGGGATAAATATTTTATAGTGAGTATAGTTTTGGAATTTTGATGGCTTTTACACTTTAGACTATGCAAGAATTCCTCTCTCTCTCTCTCTCTCTTTCTCTCTCTCTCTCTAAGTATGAAATAACTCTGAAACCATAATCTGGCTTATTAATGCATTCCGACCCTTTTGGTACAGGTTCAAATCTTATTGTAAGCAATTGCCTTTTAACAGGTATATTATTATCTCTTTAAGTTCCCTCATTTTTCGCTTTTTACGTCAGAGCGCAAAGGAATGAATATTTTAGCGAGCTAGTCGTTGCTCGATTAGCCAACTGAGCCTCGGGCACTCTCATTGAGTTTCGGGCTTGAGTCAGACTTAAACGAGTTTTAGTAATTCAGATTGGACAGTTTCCTACCTTTTCTTCTGGGAGAGGAGTATACGAAAGCGTTAGAAATGCCCCCAGACAAAGTCAACCAATGCAGAGAATTTGCCTTTTTCTTTTGCCAGACAAGTCTTAACATTTTTGGGCGACCTTAACATATCCACCTTGATGATAATTTCATGATCACAGGGCAAACAACTCAAGAAAGCTTATCTTGGACGTTCCCTTTTTCATAGCTTATGGCGTCCACGCATGATCAGAACATAGTAGAGTATATCTTATCAATAGAAGAGGCCATCGGAATGTGTTTTGCATATTCAAATCAGCTTTGCGAGTTGTTAAAGAAAACGAGTGCGATGAGAAGCAGGGGAAATATACCAAAACAGTCCTAAAGCTTTTCCATTTTTATTTTTATAAAATTTTCTGAATTCATATAATTTTTTTGATTTTTTTTCTTTTTCTCTCTTTCTTTTCCCTTTTTTTTTTCTTCTATTAAGTTCGGTGAGGGCCGTGACCCTTGCTTGTGACTGGCAAGGGGTTCACAATACTAGCTCAATGGCTGGTGAGTGTTGTCGTCACTTGCTTGTAGTTGGCGAGGGTCGGCCAATGAGCTGGTCTTTGTAGGCAAAAAAACAGAAAGAAAGGAAGGAAAAAATCAAAAGAAAAGAAATAAAAAGTTTCAAATTAATGTTAGTACTAACCATGTCATATTAGATGGTCGTTGCCTACCCCAGCGATTACTAATCAAAACTAATAATAATGATTATTTTGGTAAATTGTTAAAAAGGTATAGTATTAGTTAAATTGAATAGTTTATGGTTGAATTGATATCCAAACATTATATTTAAGATTTTTTTTGCATAGTTTTCCCCGGGTTCATTAGAAATGCAACTCAAACAAAGTCAACCAACGCCGCATTGTTGCCTTTTTCTTTTGCTAGACAAATCTTTAGCGTTTTTGGGCAGACGTAACAAGTCCACCTTGATGTTGATATCATGATCACAGAGCACTCAATGTGAGCTTTCTCATCTTGGACGTTCCCTTTACTAGTAGAAGTAGTCATCGGAATGTGTTTTGCATATTCAAATCAGCTTGCGAAATGTAGAAGAAAATAATTACGAGGAGAAGCAGTGACATGCAACCGACAGAAATTTACCAACTCCTCTGTAAATTTGCTGGTCTTTATTTGAGCAACTTGCCAACTTTTTCCACTTAATTACCAATTAGTTTGGGTACCTATCCTCATTTGAGTTACTTACCAACATGTGGCCTTTCTTAATTTACCAACTTTTTATTGTCTATTAAATCTAGCTAGTTTTTCATTTATCAAGTTTTGTTTAAGTTGTTGTTGACACCTAAACTTTAGTTAATCATTTAGAAATACGTTGCATAGAAAATTAGGGACCAATCCTATCTATCGGACCAGCCCAAAAGGTTTAGGAACATTTGCATATCTATTGGACCGGTAGTGAATGGACTCAAGTGAATGGTCTTGAGCTTAATTGAATTAACTGGATTCAGCCCAAAAAATTAAATGTTTGTCCAAGGTCATAAGAGAGTATGATGGCCGAAGTACACAATTAATACACACGTGGGAGCCAAAGTTCATATCAAGAAGACATTGTGGGAAACGAGTTGAAAAGAAGGTGATAAACGGCTGATTGCGTGCACGGGGTCGATACTCCTTCTGCCATGAACTAATTCGGTTATGCAAACGAGGAAAGAAATACCGTTCTTTCCTTGAGGAACACCACTGCTTAGATTTTAAAGGAAAGGCGGTACATATAGAGAAAGGGCATCAGCCACAATGAAGGAGCAAGGAAAAGACGAAGGAGGTGGGTGGCTCTTTTTTTGGATCTTGACAATCTCTCTCTCTCTCCAAAATGGACACTGCTTCCCGAAAGAAGAAAAAAGGCACATAGGAGTCAAGAGTAAAGAAAGTGGCCTAGTGTCGCGACCTCTTTTTCGACGCTCAATTAGAAGGCGCCCAATTAGAGAGTGCTTGTGAAGGTTAATGGCTTGGCTAGGTCTATTAAGCTTAGCTTGGGCTCTCCCAAATCTACTAATTCACGACTTATGGTTTCAATTTTTTAACCTATAAGTTAATATTAAGGAGTTGCCACTAATCAATTTAAGGTGGGTCGATTAGAAACCCAAGCGAAATATTGTGAGGAATATTCGCTTCTGCACAACTAGAGAAAGTAGATTCGGGGATGCCCTTCCAATATCTAATCTTGTTTAAACTTTAAGATTTTTTGGATTTTCGAGGGATTTCCCATGCCTTTGTGGAGAGAAAGCACATTTTTTTGGTCTTTTTCTATTTTTTTTAACATAAAAAGCATTTTTTTATTTTTTATCCTTTTTTTAAAATATAATTATTATTTTTTTGGCTTTTCTGATTTTTGGGAAGACATAGAATATTTTTGGGTTTTTCTGGTTTTCTGAAGAAATAAATTATTTTTTTGATTTTTTAATTAAAATATTATTATTTTTAATATATTATTGAAACGACCCGGGTCGGATTCCCGGGTTGGGACCGACCCGGTTCGTTAAAATCGACGGACCGGGTTGGGCCCGAAATACGGGCACGGACTGATATACCCCTTTTTTAAAAAGCAAGCCCGAACAAAATGAAAGCAGGTCGGCCCAAGAATCAGCCAGCCCAGACCCGGCCCGCTAAGCCCAAAACCCTACTCCATTACCTGCGCCCGACCCGGCTCTGGGCTGGTCGACCCGCGACTGGCTGCTTCGCGGCGAGCCAACCGCGACGGAGGCAACGCGGCTACCGGCGTGCCGTCGCCTCCGTCTGGCCTGGCGGAATGGCGCCCTGGCTTGGCCGAGCATTCGACCTTCGTCCGGTCGGCGACGTCCTCCACGATGACTCCCGGTGCACGTTGTCGAACCGAGAAGGCCCCCATCCTCCGTGGGTCGTCGTGAAGCGGCTGCGGGTCAGGTGTCGTCAGTCGCGCTTGGGACACTGAAGGATCACGGGGGCGCCTCGGCTCGGTGGGACGGCGTTTGGACAGCCCGGCTTTTGCTCGAAACAACAGAATGAAACCAGATCTCGTTTGGGCATTTTATCGAACAGGTGGAGTGCGCGACCAGGACGAGTGATTCTTGGCGTCGTCGAGGCTTAAACCTGGGTCGGGACCTTCACTGGGTGAACAACAAAATGACAGCAGCCAGAGGAGGGAAGAGTCGTGGCCGGAGCTCGCGCAACCAGGCTTTTTCCGCTTTTTGTTGGGTTTATTCATGTTGAGTTGATGTTGCTTTTTCCTTTTGTTTGGCACTTGGTGTATGATTGATTATATAGGAAGCTAGGGTTAGAGTATGTGGAACAGTATCTAACCCACTGGCCAGTGAGAGTGAAGGAGTGTACCGAAGGGTTAGATTTCAAGGGCAAAATGTTACCAATTGACATGAAAGGGACATGGGAGGCCATGGAAGAGTGCTCCAAACTAGGGTTGGCCAAGTCCATTGGAGTCAGCAACTTTGGCACCAAGAAGCTCTCTCAACTCCTCATGTATGCCACAATCCCTCCTGCTGTTAACCAAGTGAAAGAGAATTCCATTATTCTAGTTCGATCTTTAAGTCGAATGAGATATCAAATCAAGATTTTCTTGAAATTTGCGTTTCTTTTTCCTTTGTGGGTTCATCATCTTTAGGTGGAGATGAATGTGGGATGGCGACAAGAGAAGTTGAGGGAGTATTGTAAAGAGAAGGGAATACATGTGACTGCATCGTCTCCTTTGGGAGCGAATGGAGCATCTTGGGGTTCATTAGCTGTTATGGAGAGTCCCCTACTTCTGGAGATTGCTGCTGCCAAAGGGAAGACTGTGGCTCAGGTACTTGATTATTTTCTGTTTGGTTTTCTCTGCTCTCAAGTCACTCGTGTGAAGGGGTCGCACGGTAAAGCTAGACGTAGGGAAACCGGGGTCAAAATGAATAACATCATGCTGAGAGCGAATCCAATGAGGCATCCTACGAATAGAATAAAAATCAAATGTTTTGTCATTTTCATATTGGAAGCAAAGCCTGTAACCTTCCTCCTTGGTCAAATGTATCGATATGTAGGTTCCACTGAAATGGATATATGAGCAAAGGTCAACCTTCATCGTGAAGAGCTTCAACGAGGAAAGAATGAGAGAATGAGAGGGAACCTACAAATTTTGGGATGGGAACATATCCAGGAGGATTTGGAGAGGTTGAAGCTGCAAATCCCACAGAAAATAGGATTTGCGGGAGGGTTTAACATTTCTGAAGATGGGCCTTACAAGTCATTGGATGAGCTCTGGCATGGAGATGCTTGACAATCCCACCACATCATTTTTCACATTATTTCAAATGTGTTTGCAATTATATGTGAGTTGAACAAGGTGTTTTTAAGAATTCGTTTGAGAATAGACATGAAGATTTCGTTGTAGGATGTGAATCCTCACTACAGTTTGAAATGAAATAAGACAATAAATTATCGAATCATTACGCATCATTCAAATGAAGATGCAACCCACCGAGGAAAAAATGCAAGTAATGCTACCAAGGCGAAGTTACTCGATAGAAAAGTTGATAAATCAAAAAATAATTAAACATTTGTAAGTAGCTCAAAAGACGGTAATTCAAAGCTAGTAGTTAATACTTTTTTTTGTTTGTTAATACTTTAATGAGTAATGCTTGGATAACGGACCGTCACTTGCTATGAGCGACGGTGCAATTTGAACCTTTAATTCCATTTTGCTTACAATGGGCAACCGGATCAGTAAAAAATCAATGGTTTTGCATGTGTGATATTTAAAGAAACAAACCGAATGAAATCACTCAAGAAAAGGAAATTCATGGTGTAATTAACTATTATTAGATGGCGGGGTTCCGGTCCAAAATAAAACAAATGAGATGCAGTCGTGAATTAATAATATCATATATCCAA
Source organism: Eucalyptus grandis x Eucalyptus urophylla (assembly GCA_028830015.1). Taxonomy (NCBI): domain Eukaryota; kingdom Viridiplantae; phylum Streptophyta; class Magnoliopsida; order Myrtales; family Myrtaceae; genus Eucalyptus; species Eucalyptus grandis x Eucalyptus urophylla. Next base: position 7,277,277 of record CM054200.1, read on the forward strand.
TATGCAAGTAATATAAATGGAATGGACTTTCATTTTTTTCACTTTTTTTTTTTTTAAATCTTAAGGTTGGCCATGAACTTGATTTTTCACCGAAGTCACTTCGTTATCTTGGTACGGTTATCTCTCTAGATGAAAAGCATTTGGTTGGAGAGTCATCGTATCCCACTGTCATTTTACAACTTGTTCATATGCCTTAAATTTATCGCCAAAAAGCCTACACTTCTCAATTTTAATTGGTGAGACGATTGTTCCCAAAACCATCATCACTAGATATCATATCGCATCCTTGCAATCATTCATGGAAATCAAATTGAATTTTGGTCATTAATATTTCGAGGTCTTATTTCCTTTAAACTTACTTTTAGCATAAACATTTTATTTATGCAAATCAAATCCCTCCTATTGGGATTTTTATTTCCCAAGGAAATCGGACAAAAAAGTCATCTAGTTTCCTTGAGAAAATGATGGGTGCAACAGACTATCACCTTAGAATTTTCTTACTTTAATGGGATAAGTGTATAGAAGTCTTAAAACATGTCATGAAAGTATAGTTGACTACTAACATTTTTACAAAGTGCAATCAAGTTCTAAAATTTATCAAATTAGTGTGATTCTTTCATTGATTCCGTTGATGAATTGGCTACTTCCATTCAAATTAGGTCAATTCATGTTCACTCACTTTAGTGGTGAGATGGTTTGTATTAAAAAGTTCAACATCGAATTTCCGACCACACAAATTGGCGATGGTACTAAAATGATAGTTTTAATTTTTACAAAAGTGGAACGAAAGTAATTGCTTGAAAATTTTGGGTACTAAAATAAGTATCATACAAAAAGTTATGACATTTTTGGTTGGCCATATCCCCCCTTCTCTCTCTCTACAACTTCACATTTTTTAAGCATGTGTCAATGTAATGGACAACAAAATTTTTAGTGTATTTATATCAAGCAAAAGAAAAGAAATTAAGCATAAGAAAATGCAAAGTCTTTTTAAACATTATAGTTGATTCGAGGTAGAGCTTGTTTGGAGAAATCCTAATAATTATATTAAGACTAAGAAAATGCAAAGTCGTGTTAATGTATTATTGGTAACTTGGACTTATGATAAAGATCATGCGTGAAGACAGATTTTATAAAGGCACCCTTGTTGTCATGGAAAATTTCTCACTATTTTTGCAAAATAAAGGCGTTGTTACAAAAAAAAATCTCTCTCTCTCTCTCTCTCTCTCTCTCTCTCTACACCACTTCACAAAATTTGGATACTCCTACCATTTTTAAGCACGTGTCAATGTAATGGACAGCAACATTTTTAGTGCATTTATATCAAGCATAAGAAAAGAAATCAAGCAAAAGAAAATGCAAAGCCTTTTTATACATTATAGTTGACTTGGAGGCAGAGCTTGTTTGAAGAAATCCTAATAATTATATCAAGAATAAGAAAATGCAAAGTCGTGTTAATGTATTATTGGTAACTTGGACTTATGATAAAGATCATGCGTGAAGACATATTTTATAAAGCCACCCTTGTTGTCATGGAAAATTTCTCACTATTTTTGCTCACTGTTTTTGCAAAATAAAGGCGTTGTTACAAAAATAAATAAATCAATACGTATAATATAATGTCCACATACTTATGATCCATGTCAAAATTTGTAAATGTTGAAAAAAATTGACAAATTATCAAAATAAACATTTGAAAATAAATTAAAGGAGAGTTAGTAGCTCAAAGCTAAATAGTCATAATGCGAGAAAAGTTGGTGAATCGCTTTCATTTAGGCCAGTGATCTTTCAAAAAGTTGGTAAATGTAATGCTAATCAAGACAAATAAAATATAGTTACCCAATAGAAAAGTTGATGAACTAAAATAACAATTGAACATTGCTACGTAACTCAAAAGAAAGTTAATAATTCCGTAAGGGTTGACTAGTAATCAACAGGTGAAATGATGAAACGAGATTAAAATAATATAAATTTTGCGGAATGAATACCTCCCTCACAAATTGATGCTTGTAGTCATATTAACAGAAGAAAAAAGGAAAAGAAAAGATGATAGACAATTCTGACTTTAACTTCCAGGTCGCTTGATGCATGCATATACGAAAGAAAATATTTCCGCAAAGGTTGACCAATAATGAACAAGTGAAATGATAAAACGGGATTAAAATAATATAAAATTTGCGGAACGAAGACCTCCTTCACAAATTGATGCGTATACGTTTCATTAACAGAATAGAAAAAGAAAACAAAAGACGATAGACCATTCTCACTTTGACTTTCAGGCCGCTTGATGTATGCATATACGTCAAAGGCAGACTCCAATAATACTTTCTTCACCACTTCTTTTGTCTGGGTCTCTATCTCTTCTCGTTTATTTATAGTACCCAGTAACATCACTCAATCGCACGACACAAACAGACAGACAGACAGACAGACGCGCGGTCACACACGAGAAACAACAATGGACGTAGTACTGAGTTCAGGACACAGAATGCCGTTGATTGGGTTCGGAACATTCGCGTCCCCCCTGCCACCGCTAGACGTGCTGACATCCATATTCCTCGAGGCCATTGAAGTGGGGTACCGCCACTTCGACACGGCGGCATGCTACGGCTCCGAAGAGGCACTCGGCCGAGCTGTGGCTGAGGCCCTAGACCGAGGGCTCATCGAGAGCCGCAGTCACATCTTCATCACCACCAAGCTCTGGTGCACCGACACTCATCCGGATCTCGTTCTTCCCGCTCTCAAGAAGTCTCTCCAGTAAATATTTGTTAATTCCTCCAACTTATATTACTACTTGACACTATATGCAGTTCTCATAACCACTAAGTATCCAATTTTTTTTAAGACCACAAAAGAATTTCTTTCACGGAAGATAGGATAAACATTAGGTTTCGCCTTGGTATATGATTATCAGTTGCATGCATTAGTTTTTTTTCCAATTTTTCCTCCACATTATTTTTCCGCTTTTTGTTGGGTTTAGTCATGTTGTGTTGATGTTACTTTTTTCACTTGGTGTATCATTGATTATATAGGAAGCTAGGGTTAAAGTATGTGGATCTGTATCTAATCCACTGGCCAGTGAGGGTGAAGGAGGGAACCGAAGGGTTCGATTATAAGGGCAAATTGCTTCCAATCGACATGAAAGGGACATGGGAGGCCATGGAAGAGTGCTTCAAACTGGGTTTAGCCAAGTCCATCGGAGTCAGCAATTTTGGCACCAAGAAGCTCTCTGATCTCCTCTTGCACGCCACCATCCCTCCTGCTGTTAATCAGGCAATTAGAAGAACATACTATATCTAATCTCTTCATTATTGGTACAACTAAGAGTATGCAAAAGGACCGAAAATCGCCCAGACTTTTCGAAATCGGACCAGACTGGATTGGAACTAGCGGTTCTTAAGGGAACTGGTGGATATCGGTCCGATTCTCGGTTTTCAGTGTGGAACTACCTACCTACTTAGACCAAACTGGTAATATAAAAACATATATTATATTTATAAAAAAAATTCCAACAAAAAAAATTAAGAAAAATAAAAACCTTAAAATCTCTAATTTGAAGCTCAATACCCATTAATCAAGTGCTCGTCTTGTCTCACTCTCACCTCATCTAAGTTGTCTCTATATCTCACATTCATGGCTTCGACTCTCAAGCTCCACGTCAATCGACTCACGGCCTCAACTTTCAACTTCTAATATGAGTCCAATCTTTTTACCTATCTTGCAATTGAGAATAGGGAAGTTCTTTGTTTTTTGCTTTAAACATTGCATTGACGTATGAAGTTTGATGGGATTGGTTCCATGGACCCACCCACAAACCAGACCAGACTGGCGGTCCGATTCCCGAGTGTATCCATAGAACCAACGGATAGTTCCTTGTTCCAATTTTTCGAAGTCAGTCCTTAGTGGGCGGTTTCTGATTCCAGGGTGGGAACCACCCACTCGAACCATACTCACCCTTAGATGTAACCATGGATATATTTTTTTAGGAAAGACAGATAAAGTAATATTTTTTATTTTATGGGTTAACTATGATTTAGGTGGAGATGAATGTGGCATGGCAACAGGAGAAGCTCCGAGAATATTGTAGAGATAAGGGAATACAGGTGAGCGCATGGTCCCCATTGGGAGCGAATGGAGCAGCCTGGGGTACATTAGCTGTTGTGGAGAGTCATGTGCTCAAGGAGATTGCTATTGCCAGAGGCAAGACCGTGGCTCAGGTACTACACTCTTCTCTTCTTGTGTGTTTACCTCCTGTTTTGGTGTCATTTGGGGCATAAGAGATCATTAATTGAGTTGATGCAATCGAAAGGAAAATTTAGATTTTTGTCACTTTCGGGAAAGCATATTTTAGAAGCTCTTCCCTCAGAAATTGCATTTCCTTATCTCCAATTTGCATATTGTACCTTATATACATGCGTACATATGAAGGTTGCACTGAAATGGATATATGAGCAAGGGGCATCTGCGATAATAAAGAGTTTCAACAAAGAGAGAATGAAAGAGAACCTCCAAATCTTAGATTGGGGACTTAGCCAAGAGGATTTGGGAAAAATCAAGCTTCAGATTCCACAGAGAAGAGGAAATCCCGGTGGCATGTTCATTTCTGAGGATGGGCCTTACAAATCATTGGATGAGCTCTGGGATGGCGATGCTTGAATACCTACATTTTTATAGTTTATATGATCGAGTATAAACTCTATGATGATCTCTTGTTGATGATAAACAATCTATATGAATTGAACCTCGAGATTTCATTATGATTATATCTTCTTCCACACTGTTTTTCTAAATATGTTGTGCTAATAACAGGCTTACTGAGACATCCTGTAAATAGAAAAAAAGTAATATACATTTCCAGTTTCTGATTAAAAGCCTAGGGTACATTTGTTTGGGGAAAAATTTTATAATAAAGGAAAATGTTTTCCAGAAAATATTTTTTCAAGAAAATTGATAATTTTCCTTTATTTGGTAATATATGATCAATTCCTTTTTTGTATTTAGATTTTATTTAGAAAATGGTTTCAATCTTACAACTTTATCTTTAAAAAAATCATTTTTTAATTTTTTTTGTTATTTTCTTTCTTTTATTTTTCTTCTTCGCTTTTCCATCCCACCCACCTCTCCACCTCCCCCAACTCCTCTCCACCGTCGCCGCTGGGACCTGGCGAGGTCAAGGTTTGTGTCAGCCCGTGTGTGTGGCCAGTTGTCAAGGCCCAAGGACTGGTTGAGGGAGAAATAAAAAGAAAAATAAGGAAAAAGAAGAGAAAAAAGAAAATTTTAAAAAATTTGAAAGGAGCAATTCTAAAAAGTTTTTTCATCTATTTAGTTTAGCTTTATGAATGAATATTTTATATGAACCAAACGGATAAGAATCCAGAAAATCAACTCGTGGAAAACTTTTGCCGAAACGAAGGCACTCTTAGGTTGGAATTTTCCTTGGATAGAGCAACTATGGATGCCACCACCGAGCCCATGATTCATCGTCGCCAAGCCATTGAGCCACAGTCACCACCATGGGCCCCCTCTAGCATCCCTTCTCCCTTCTTCTCTACAGCTTCGCGAAATTTAACATCGCCATTGACAGATTTCCAAGACCTCTGCGGTCCAACGGCCGGGGGGGAAGGGGGGGGGGGGGGGGGAGAGAGAGAGAGAGAGAGAGAGAGAGAGAGAGAGAGAGATAAAAGAGTTGGAGGCAGCGTGGGCAAGAGCTCTTTGCGGCAATCAGGGCCTGGCGGTGGGGACGGGCACCGGCTGACTGATCCGCCAAATTAAAGGACTGATTGGAGGAAATTGCCAACAATCAAACTTTAGAGGAAAACTTAGCCCTTCAAACCTGATGGAAAGTACAAACCGCAGCTTAAAAAAAATTGCACTTATATCATTTTTTTTCTTAAGCATGTGTCAGTTTGACCCCATCGTTTGTTTTTTTTTTAATATTCTTTTTGACCCCACTAAAATTCTTTGAACAACCCTAATTGGACTCTAATGGATCCTCAAAACCCCAACTTGCACCAGATAAAATTGTCCAAATTACGAATGAGATGCTTGAAGGGAGATAGAAGGATAAAATATTGAGGTTTTTAAAGTTTCATCTATTTCGTGAAAAATAAATAATTTAAAAATTTTCCATAAAAATGATTACTTATATCACTTTAAATAATTAGTTGTGGAAAAATATTTTCACTATTGACAATAATTTATATTTAAAATTTTTTGTGAATGATAAAAAAAAATTGTTTATTCTTTCTTGTAAGCGATAGAAGCGGTACTTTTTAAAAAATATTTTTCAAATAATAAATTTTCTACGTAACAGCATGAGCCTTAGTGATGAAAATATCATATTTGTGTGATTACGGTCTATAGCTCTCGTTATTACCTTGGATTGCCAATGTGGACAATATAGCACTTGAGATCGCTTTACCTCTACAAACCAAAGAATTTTGAAATACTTGCTTATGCTAAATTAAACTAACGTATATTGATTTGTACCTTTTTATCTCTTTGAAGGACAACTTTTCATACAATCTTGAGCAAACCTTTTTTTCCCTAACATGCATCTTATGTTTGAGCATTTACCGAAATAAATCGAACATTTAAAAAATAGTAGTACACAATGATGCATAATAATTTAGCTTTATCCCCAAATCTGCGTTCACTCTTTAGACTAATAGCCACAAGTCGGGCTGAATTGCACTAGTAACCTACTTAAAAAGTTACAATTGGCAAGAACTGTTCCTATCACATGATAGTCCATGGTGCCTTTTAAGTATTTCAAAATCCTCTTTACTACTTTCTAGTGTGCTTGACTAGGATTTGATTGATATCGGCTCACTAATCCCATGGCATAACATATGTTGGGTTGAGTACACATCATAGCATACATCAAACTGTTGACTGCATTAGCGTAAGGAACAATTTCCATTTCTTTCTTTTCTTTTAGAGTCTTAGGATACATCTTAGTACTCAGGCCTTCGCCTTGCATGACAGGGGTATTAATGAGATTACAATGCTGCATATTGAAACACTCAAGAATCTTCATTAGATGAAACTTTTGTAATAGAGTAAGGAGTTTGCTTGATCGATCTCTTTCGATCTTAACTCCTAATATATAAGCAACTTCTCCCATTTCTTTCATTTCAAAATTGGATGACAACTATTCTTTTATGGTGATAACCAAACTCTTGTCATTTCCAACTTATAGAATATTGTCCACATAAAGTGATAAAATCACGAATTTATCTTCAGACCGTTTGATATATACACAATGATCTTCTTCGATCATCTTAAATCCAAAAGATAATATGGCACGATGAAAACCAAAATACCATTGTCTAAATGATTGCTTAAGACCATATATTGAGTGATAAAGCTTGCAAACTTTATGTTCCTGACCTTCAGCTATAAAACCTATTGGTTGCTTCATATAGATTTTCTAATTTAGTTCTCCATTGAGAAATATTGTTTTTACATCAATTTGATGTAATTCTAGGTATAAATGTGTAACGATAGCCGGGATAAAGCGTCTAGAGGCAAATCTTATAATTGGTGAAAATGTTTCCTCAAATTCTATACCCTATTGTTAAGTATAGTCTTTCACCACAAGACTAGCTTTATACTTTTTAATGGATCCATCTATCTTTCGCTTAATCTTGAAAACCCATTTATTTTCAATAGCCTTGCGATTGGGTGGGATATCAACCAAGTCCCAAATGTGGTTTGCCATCATTGACTTCATCTCATCTTCCATAACTTTTCTCTATTCTTCTTTATCAGAGGATGAGAAAGCCTCTTGAATAGTCTTAGGTTCGGCATCATCTTATGAAGCAATCGTAAATGTTTCCTCTTCAATCTCAAAATGACGACGGGAAATGCTTTAATGATTACTTTTACGTAACTGAATTTATCTTGAATTCAGTTCACTAAGTAATGTAATACTCCTATTAGGTCTTGTATGTTGAAATAAATCTTCATTTCCTTTGACAACATTAGTGGGTGTGTTATCAATGTCTTCCATCTCATATAATGAAAGTCCTTATCAATCTCACCTCTATTAGGAAAGTTGTTTTCCAAGAATGTGACATTTCGTGACTCTATTTCGGTCAAACTTCCATCAGTTTGTTCACCTATGAAAACGTACCCTTTAGAGTATTCAGAATATCTTATAAATAAAACATTTCTTCCCTCTATGGCCTAATTTGCTATATTTATCATGAACATAAGCTGCACACCCTCAAGGACGTAAATTACTTAAGTCTAGTTTCCTACTAATCCACAATTCATAAGAGGTGGAAGTAACTGACTTTGAGGGCATATGGTTAAGTACATAGGTAGCAGTCAATAACACATCTCCCCAATACGATATAGGTAGATTTGTTTGTGCCATCATAAACATAATCATTTCCAATAGGGTTTTATTATTTCTCTCAACAACCCCATTTTGTTACGGAGTACCGGGAATAGTCAATTGTTGTACAATTCTCTTTTATCACAAAGAGCCTTAAATTGCTCAGATAGATACGCACATCCATGATCGGTTCTCAATGAGTTTATTGTTTTGTTCAACTAATCATCTACCAATGCTATATATCGTCTAAAACATTCTAATGCTTCTAACTTATGAGAGATCGGAAAAACATAATCGAATAACTTGAAGCATCTATAAAAGTGATGAAATATGAGACTACGTGATGAAATATGAGGCTACATGCCTCACCCTCACGTTCAATAGACTACAAATGTCAAAATGTATAAGTTGTAAAGAAAGTTCGGCTCTAATTCCCTTACCAAATGGTTTTCTAATTACTTTTCCCGCCAAATAATGTTTATATATGGGTAAATCAATATTAGTGAATGACCCTAAAAGGCATTCTTTAGCTAACATTTGCATTATTTGTAACATAATGTAACCTAGTTTAGCATGCGATGTACTTGCATCAATCTCAACATTATTAGAAAATGCAATTTAAGAAAAATAACCATCAACATTAACATTGTACACATCATAGTCAATGTTTAATACCATAAAACCATTCAATACATAATTAGAACCATAATAAAATGTTCCAACTAAAATGTCAACACAATTACCATGGAAATTTAATACATAATTTAAGCTAAGAAGAATAACTATGGAAACCAAGTTCCGTTGAATATATGGAGCATAGAGGACATCATGTAGGAATAGGCTTCGACCACCACGTAAAATTAATTTATATGTGCCGATACCCTTTACTTCAACTGTTGAGTTATTCCTAACATATATATATCTTCTTCCATATTGTATCTAACGATACTTCACAAATGCTCTTCGATCTCTAGTTACGAGATCTCTTGCTCCTGAGTTTATAGTTCACATTATATGAGATTCAGCAAGCATTACAGTGCTTGAAATAAAAGTACTACTTAAAGTAATAGAGTAATATAGTATCTCTTTCGACTCAGTGTATTCACGAGTAAAATGATCCATTTTGCCACAATTGTAGCATTTCATCTAGGTCTTGTTCTTCTTCCCACCACGCTTCCTACGTCAGAAGGTCTTAGTCTTTTTAGGTGCCTGATCAGTTTCCTTTCCTTTATTGTTTAATTTATGGTTCATTTTGCACTTGAAGCCCAAAACTTTGCGCAAACTTGAGTTAGCAACATAAGCATGGGTAGAGAATCTCATAGCCTCTAGACGCTCATTCTCTAATTCCAAATAATGTGCTATATCGTCAAAAGTGAAAATATTTTCATTGTGTGTCATGTTGATCTTCATATGCTCCCAACTATCAGGAAGAGACTTTATAACAACCTGAACTTAGTGTTTATCAGTAAGGAAGTGACTTGTCGATTTCAGTTCACAAATCATGTTTGACATCTCTTAAAGATGCTGCATTATCGTTACATTTTGGGCATTTTCAATATGTGTCAAACTTCATAGTAAGTTTGCTCAATTTAGTGATAAACGTACCCTCAAACTTATCTTTCAAGGCAACCCATATTATTTGAGCTTTATCATAACTTTTAAGCCCACACATAAGATCATTTTGCAAATAACTCAGCAACGTGATACGAGTAATGTTATTTTTCTTTTTCTAAGCTTAGTAAGTTTCTTGATTTCTCATATGTTGAGCTGAAGTTCCATGTTCAAGCTCATTTATGGTATGGTTGAAGGTTTCCGAATCATCTTACTTCTCAAGGATGTAATGAACGGTCCAACCAACAGATTGGCTAACCGGTTCAAAGTCCAAGTTGGGTCACTAGCCGGTTGTTGGTCGGCCAACTGCCGTTGGTTGGATGACCTCATCGATGACATCATCAAGTGATTACCGACCATTGGTTGACCTCATAGATGATGTCAACACGCATCGTTTGCCGATGCACGCGTGGCTTTCATGCGCTAGCTATCTTAGTGCATGTGGCTCGTCTGGCGTCTTCCGGCGACGCTTGACCCACCATTTAACTCATCTCCACAAGTACTTTCATTCTGTATATTGAAAAATTGATTTTGGCCAAAAAAGTATTTCAAAAAATGACCAAAACTGTACAGATATACATGACCTCCAAACCCATTCTTTGCTTCGGTTTGTTTTTAACGATTCATGTTGCAATTTCCAAACAATAAACATTCAAACGATGTGAGGTTCATCCTCTTGATCCTTATATCAAACAACAAATGAGAAAATTTGATAGGAAAATAAGGGAGAAATCATAACACGGGCTCTGATACCAATGTAGAAAAATGTTGGCGGAAGAAATGACTACCCTCCTCGATGCGTAATGAACAATATATCCTAAAACGAACGTTGAATCATGAGTGAACAACATAAGATATGACTTCATGATGGTCCAAATTTAATCACGAGGAAGACATTCAATTTCCACAGTGTTAATGCCGATTGTCTTCTTAAAACAATAATGAAATGCCTTTTGTTCTTTGATGGAGAGAGGAGAAGGAGAGAAAACTTTCTTTCTTTCTTTCTGAACATTGTTTCTACCAACAACCTCAACGTTTATCTCCAGAGATTATTTATATGACTTCTTTCATACCCTTTCAAAAGGGTGTCTCTCCATCATAACATATCAAGACAAATTGGTATCTTAATCGCACCCATCATGGACGTATTAATAAACTACAACAGTGGCAACAAGTGAATGTACTTGATAGGTCTAATTCCTTTTTCCCCTTCACGCAAGTCCTTGTCAGTCAACAGGGTCTCCCTATGAATGAATCATAGAAAAAGCTTTTGAGTGCGTTTTAGTGAAAATTATAAGATAAGGTTTAGTTGAACCGGCAACTTCAGAAAGACGCGGATCCTCCGCATGCGCACCTTCTAGTTAATTAAAAAAAAATTATGGAGATTATTGATTACCAACTTTAGTTGAACCGGCAACTTCAGAAAGACGTGGATCCTCCGCATGCGCACCTTCTAGTTAATTAAAAAAAAAATTATGGAGATTATTGATTACCAACTTTGGTAATAAACATCGTTCGTTAGTTATCACCACAAAGTCAACTTATTATTTGTTGAAGGTACTGTCCCATTACTTCCTATCATATATATATGTGTGTGTGTTCAATCATTCACAAATTAGGAATTTATTTCTTTTGTAGACTTGGATATGTGCACTTAAAAGAACATACAGCAGCATGTTTCTTGTAAAGAATTCTCTTTATATAATAGTGCCATACAAAAATGTCAGACTAATACATTTGCGTCCCATTTACTTTAAGTTGATTTTCTTCTGCCGAAAAACTACAATATGGTTTTTTGTGTCATAGTTATCCCAAACTAATTTTCATGTCAGAAAAAATCCCAATATACCCCTGATAAATTTATCCTTCATTAACTTTCGTCCAATATCTCATTAATTGTTGACGTGGAAATACACATGACAAATGACTTTGATGATCAGCGAATGATGTGGATCCGATGTGAAATTTAAAGAAGATTAGTTTGGACTAAATGTAATACAGGTGTCTTGGTTTGAATTTTTATGACACGATAATTATTTTGAAGTAAACGCGATACAATGTACAGGTTTAGGATTTTTTACAGTATTAACCCTAAATTAAATAGGAGCAGATTATAAGGTTGTAACTCATAGTTGTGCAATTATAATAATACGACCCATAGTTGGCGTACCAAACTCCCAAAGAACTACTTTTTGTTCCTTGCGGCTTCCAAATACTAAAGGGTCTCTTTGTTATTTTCTTTTTTAATTTTTGGTCAGCAAGACAAACCCTACCCATAAACAAGATTGAAATTACCATTACAGAACATCTTCCTATGTCGCTGTTTCTATTCGCCTGCAATAAAGGGAGGACAAAAAACTTTAGGCACTATTTAATTAATTTATTTATTAATTTATTTATTAATTTGTGTTTTGACGAGAAAACCCATCCGATAAGTAATAAGAAAATCACGACGCATGCAATTTAACTAATATCATGGATCACGTGATTTTTTTTTTCTCTCCAAACTATTTAGTATTTCTCATCTATGTGCATACATATAAAGGTTGCACTGAAATAGATATATGACCAAGGGGCAACGGTGATAGTAGAGAGTTTCAACAAAGAGAAAATGAAAGAGAACCCACAAATCTTAGAATGGGAACTTAGCAGAGAGGAATCAGACAAGATCGAGCTTCAGATTCCATAGAGAAGAGGATGTCCTGGTGACTTATTCATTTCTGAGGATGGGCTTACAATCATTGGATGAGCTATGGGATAGAGATGCTTAAGTATCTACATTTTTATAGTTCATATGATTGAGTGTAACTCTGTAACTATCTCTTGCCAATAATGATGATTAATCTATATGAATTGAACTCTTTTTTTCACTATCGCAATTCTTCTTTCACACCATGTTTTTGAAAATATCATACCGACATTGAGTCGACGAGGCATCTTATAAATAGATAGAAAGTCAAAAAAAAAAAAAAAAATTTCCATCGGAAGCTTAGTTTAGACAAAGAAACGAATGCACCACGCACTTACATGAGAAAGGCTACATGTTAGCTCCCCCTCTTTTTCCTTCTAGCATGGATAAGTAATTTAGTGAAATTGATATACAAGCTAAAACGAATTTAGTGATGATTTATTTTGATTATATATGTATTTGTACGTATTTGCATATGAATAGTGTTTTAAATTCTATAAGTACCTTAACTATACATGCACATATATATACAGGAGCAAGGGGCAAGCATTATTATGTAGAGCTTCAATAAGGAGAGAACGGGAGAGAAGGTGTAAATGTTGAAGAGAGAGAAATTTGCAAAAGAGATTCTCATTGGAAAATTATTGAAAAAAAAAAAACGAAACCTATTGCACTTACCAATTCAGTTTTAAACATTTCAATTTGATAAATTAAATCCTTAACCTTTTGACAAACTGCAAATCTTGTTGACTAGATGCCGATTGTCCAACGTAGCACAACCAGTGTTGATGTAGACAATTTTTTTTAGTTTATTTTATTATAAATTCTCTTTTTTTTCCTTTTTTTTTTTTTTTTTTGGTTGTGTTGATGACCCTCGCCGGCCACGAAGGTCATGCCTAGACAAGGCGAGGGCCACAAAGGCCCAGGGCAAGACCGGGTGACCTCAACAATCGTGCGAGAGCCTTCGTAACCTCGCTGGCTGTGGGTAAGGCAGCCCTTGCCTAGATTTGGTGATAGCCTTCCCACACTCACCCATAATTGGTGAGGCTATGAAGGCCCTTGCCAAATTCAAGCAAGAGGGCTACCTTGCCCATGACTAGGGAGGCTACGAAGCACTCAACTAGGGCCATCACATCCTTGCTAACCTCAAGTGAAGGCCATCACCTTGATCTAGCAAGGGCCTTTGCGGCTCCCTCGACTGCAGGCGACACACCCTCGGCCAATCTAGACATAGCCTTTGTGGTCGACGAGGGTCACGATGGCCCTCACTAGCAAAAGGGAAAAAAAATGCAAAGAGAAAAGGGAAAATAAAAATAATAAACATTGACATCTGAGGACTAAGCCCTCACCGTCGTCGCCGGTTTTTTTATTTTTATTTTTAATAATTTTTTTTTATTTTTAAATGTTTTAAATAAGTTTAGTTTTAAATTTAATTTAATTAATTTTTATATTTATTTTTTTACCACGTCAGCACCAAAATGACGTCATTTTATATTGTTTAGCCACGTCAGCATGCAAAACGATGTCGTTTTGCACTTCCTTCGCTAGAAAATCGCCACATCAATATTTTGGCTAGATTTTGATCAGAGCGGTACTTAAGTGATCATTTTTGCTCCGATTTTGGTACTTTAAGTGTCATTTTTCAAATTTTTGACATTTAAGTGTTCTTCCGTGCCAAGTGGCACTCCATGTGTCCATACCCCCATCAAATTACTTCAATAAGCCACCCGAAGATGTTGAAATCTGCGCAATTAAAGTTCAAATTACGCAATCGATGGGATGCCAAGGAATGTCGCATTACAAGATGACTTCCACTGACGTATCAAAGATGGATTTTCTAAACCCTAACATTTTTGTAGGACCTTTTTCTACCGGATATCTATTTCTTTCTCGTTTACTTGTATTCCCACAAACATCACCCGCTCAGGCAATACCGACAGACAGACACACACACACACCCAACCAACGAGAAACAACGATGGACGTAATACTGAGCTCGGGACACCGAATGCCGTTGATCGGCTTCGGAACGTTAACGATGCTTCTGCCACCACATGACGTATTGACTTCCATCCACGCCAAGTACCGCCACATCGACACAGCCGCCCAGTACGGCACAGAAGAGCCGCTCGGCCGGTCCATCGCCGAAGCCGTGAAGCGTGGCCTCATCAAGAGCCGTGACAAGATCTTCATCACCACCAAGCTCTGGTGCACCGACGCCCATCCAAACCTCGTTGTTCCTGCCTTCAAGAACTCTCTCAAGTGATTAATTATAGTAAGGTCCATCTATTTGAAGGAAAATTATTTTCAAGAAATTATTTTCTGACTTTCCAATGAATGAATGACGAAAAGCTAGTTGATCTATGGAAAGCGTTTTTCATTGGCCAAAAACGACAAATTTAGATTGAGGAAAACCAACTTTTTCTTATGGTAAGAAGGAAACCACTAAAACACACGAAACAAATAAAAACTAACCATTTTTTTAAAAATGATTTTTATAAAAAATATTTTCCTTTATCATGAAATTTTCAATTGAACAAATGAACCTTTAGAGAATGCTTTCCATGGAAATTATTTTCACATTCTCATATTAGGGAATTCATTTTCCTCACCTTAAGCATGTAATTTTTTTTTACTATAAATGAAATAACATTGACCGATAATTTTTAGTGAACCAGACGAATGAAAATATATAAAACTAATTCACAGAACTTTTTTTTTTTCACACAAACAAACACATCCTTCATTCTTCTTGAACTTCTCTCTCTTTTTCTTCAGTTTATTGAGTTTGTGTAGCTTAAGGGTATATATTTTTTAGTTTCACCGTGGATATAAATATCAGTATTATGCATGTAGAATTTGGAGGTTTCTTTGACCCTTATACTACAACATTGTCAATTAACTTGCGGATAAATAATATATATATATATATATATATATATATATATTCAATCGTTCTGCTTTTGTAGAGTCAAATTGTATCAAATCAAGATTTCTTTTCGTTGTGGGTTAATCATGATTAGGTGGAGATGAATGTGGGATGGCAACAAGAGAAGTTGAGGGAGTATTGTAGAGAGAAGGGTATACATGTGACTGCATGGTCTCCATTGGCGGCGAATGGAGCTCCTTGGGGTTCATTAGCCGTCATGGAGAGTCCTTTGCTTAAGGAGATTTCTATTGTCAAGGGAAAGACTCTGGCTCAGGTACATTTATAATTTATTTTTTGGCCTTTGTGTCCCTTTGTCGGGATAAAAAGAGATTTTTCTAGGGTCTCGCGTCGCCCATGGAGGGGGGTTTGCCACGTTGCTAAATAAGTCTCGTCCAACCTCATATTAGCACGATAACTATTAAAGCTTGGCATAGGTAAAGGCCCAAATCAATAACAACATGCTGACAGAAAAATCTAAGGCGGCATCCAATGAATACAAATAGAAGTCAAATTTTTTCTTTTGTCACTTTCAGATCTAAAGCCTAGGTTATAATTGTCCTCCTACTGCAATTGTTGGGAATAACGGATCCCCAAAAACAGGATTCGACACTAAATCGAACCCCTAAATCAATGCGGAAGACGAAGCCCAGGAAAACACGTATCACCGATCGTAAAGCACACCACGGAGTTGAGCGTACCTTGTTAGCCACAGATTAGACACCAATGCCGATAAGAGGAAGAGAATTTGTCCCTTGTTCGATCCGATTCGATCCGACGACGCCTTGAAGGGGAGAAAACAGTGGCCTTGTGCTTACTGTTTCTTCTTTTTGTTTTTGAGAGAGAGAGCGCGGGAAAAGGAACGTACGTACGTTGAAATATCCATGAGGTGTCTTCTCTCTCTCTCTCCTCCCTTTTATACCTTCCCCCATCCACAGGCCCTATTCCCGTGGGCCGGGCTTTTTGGGCCCAACTTGGGCGGACGGGCCTTAAGCCCATCTCATATAAAACCATCATCTCTCACTTGCACATGGTGGGCCGAACAGGATTCTCTTTACCTCTCTTCAACATTCATACTGGTGAATAATCCGTGCGACCAGCATACTTTGAGAGCTCGTTGCCATACATCTGTTAGGAATATATAGCAGCTCATAATGGGCATCACACTCCGAGTAGATTTAGTATGCAGTACCCTAGATCGATCGATCACATTTATATCTCTCTTGATCTCTTTTAAACAATGATATATATATATTGTATTCACAATTATGATTATCACAAAGACAGTCATAATTGATTAACCGGTGAATACAAAACTACAATGTGATTCTCCAAATTCGATCTTCCTCTTCCCTTCAAACTCGCAATTTCAGTTCAGCTTGCTTTTCTAGAAATGCCTCATTAGATCGAATCAAAAACTTATGACCATTGGCAACATCTTAAGATAGCAAACACTAAATAGAAATCTTGAGAATAAGTAAGAGTCATGAGGGAACTAAAAAATTGAGGAACTCTTTTCCTCAAGAGTCTCACACGACATAGAAAGTTGAGATCAAACTTTTGCCACTCTTATTGGTCGTCTCATGCATACGTAGTATGAAATACGTATTACGGTAATAACTCCTTTCCCATGGAGCGTATGTCTACACCTTCAATACCGTACAGATGATAGTTCAGACATACCCAATGTCTAACTTGAGTTCACGTATTTACTCAATCATAAAATTCATTAGAACTCACATCTGGCATCATAGACAGATAAAGTAAAATATGTGGGTTATTTTACTTTCGGACATAGTTAGTATTATGTCCTCATCTTAACACTTAGTTAAGGCGACATACGTATTTTAAGCTTGAGCTCTCGATTATCACCTAGATAATAAGCTTAAAAACAGTCTCATCTATATTTATCACACAGTAAATAGAGGCGATTACCCGTGTGAGTGGGCTAATCTTTTATCTGTTCGACATACTTTCTCAACTTAAAGTAATGCACTGAGCATTAAGATGCATAAAGATCAAACTAAGATTCGTAGGCATTAATGATGAAAACACAAATTCATCAAATGTGAACTCTTAGGGAAATTACAATATTCAGTACATCATCCTCTACGCAATCCTAGAGATTTCATATGGCCACAAAACACATCTCTAGGTATTGGCTTTGTCATAGGATCTGCTACCATTCTATGCGTAGTATGTACTCCAAGTTCACATATTTTCGTGCAATCATATCCTTGACAAAAGTATACTTTGTATCTATATGTTTGGTCTTGCCATGATATTTTGGATCTTTGGTGTACGCTTTTGCTGCTTGACTATCACAGTTAACCAACAATGAATCTGCAGCACTTCAAATAACACATAAATGATCCAATAACCTCTTAAGCCGAACATCTTCTTTTATTGCTGCTGATAATGCCACGAACTCATTTTCTATCATGGACAAGGCTATACACTTTTGTTTCTTACTGCTCCAACATATGGTGCCATTATTCGGTAAGAAAACAAATCTAGAGGTAGATTTTCTTTCATTTAAATCTCCTCTCCAATTAGCATTAGAATAGCCTTTGAGTTGCAGATCCTTTCCATAATAACTCAACGTATAATCAGCAGTCCCCTTTAGATACCTTAGTATTCATTTAACGGCTTTCCAACGTGTTTGACCTGGATTGGATTGGTATCTACTCACCATTCCAACTACATAACATATGTCAGGTCTTGTACACATCATAGCGTACATCAAGCTCCCAACAACACTAGCATAAGGAACATGTTTCATTTGTTCCTTCTCTTATGGAGTCCTTGGACACAGTCTATGGCTCAATCCTTCACCTTTTGCAATATGAGTGTCAATGGGTTTACAATCCCATATCCTTCAATTCAAAATTGGAAGACAACCAGCTTTTGACAGTATTGACAAGCTCCATATTGCTTCCGGCAATTAGTATATCATCAACATATAATGATATGATCACAAATTGATCATTGGATCTTTTGATATATACATAATGATCCTCATCTATCATTGTAAAATCATATGCCATTATGGCATTATGAAATCGTATATACCATTGTCTTGACGACTGCTTAAGGCCATATATCGACCTCAAAAGTCGACATACCTTTTCTTCTTGGCCTTTCACTATGAAACCAGCAGGTTGTTCCATATATGTTCCTTCCTCTAATTCTCCATTGAGGAAAGCAGTCTTTACATCCATTTGATGTATCTCAAGATCCAGACTAGCCACTATTGCCAGAATAATGCGAATCGAGGGAAATCTCACTACAGGAGAAAACGTATCTTCATAATCAATTCCTTCATGTTGATTATACCCCTTCGCAACAAGGCGAGCCTTATGCCTTTCTATCGAGCCATTAGCCTTTCGCTTTATTTTGAGAACCTACTTGTTCCCAATAGCTCTGCGTCCTTTTGGAAGATCAACCAGTTCCCAGACTTGGTTTGATTTCATTGACTCCATCTTCTCTTTCATTGCATAAATCCATTTTTCCTTATTAGGGCAATTTAGAGCCTCATTAATATTTCTTGGCTCATCCTCATCTTGTGGAGCAACCATAAAAGTTTCCCCTTCAATGTCAAAACGTCGACAGGGAATACTTTGGCGACTTGTTCGCTATATGGGAGATTGTACACTTAGCACATCATTCCCCATTATGCTCCCACTCGGATTAGATAATGACGATATCATCTCATCATGTGGTTGTAATTGAGAATGAGTTGAATTCAATTCATCACTTCTCATATTACTCCCACTTGGATGAACTACATTAATATCATTATCTTGATCCAAGGTTTCAAATAGGGGTAATCTTCCCCTATTTCGCCCTTCTTAGGAAATTCATCCACTAAGAATGTGACATCTTGTGATTCAAATTCAGTTATACTCCCACTTTCTTGCTCACCTATGAACACATACCCTTTCGAGTATTCAGAGTATCTCATGAAAATACTCTTATTTCTTTTGGGACCCAATTTCCCAAACTTGTGAGAGGACTTATGAGTATAGGCAGCACAACCCCATGATTTAAGAAAACTTAAGTCCGGTTTTCTACCTGTCCATAACTCATATGGAGTGGAACTAACTGATTTGGAAGGCACCCAGTTAAGTATATAGGCAGCAGTTAATAACGCATCACTCCAAAAAGTGATATGTAAGTTAGCATGCGCCATCATGGACCTAACCATTTCCAGTAGAATTCTGTTTCTTCTCTCCGCAACACCATTTTGTTGATGAGTATATGGAATAGACAACTGTCTTTCTATTCCCTTTTCATCACATAATTTTCTGAACTCATCAGATAAATATTCTCGACCTCGATCGGATCTCAATACTTTTATTGTCTTGTCTAATTGATTTTCAACCAAATTCATAAACCTTTTGAAACAACATAATGCTTCAAATTTATAAGAAATCAAATAGACATATTCGAATCGAGTATAATCATCTATAAAAGTGATGAAATAAACAGCCCCATGCCTTCTCTTCACATTCATTGAACCACAGACATCATAATGGATTAAATGCAGAGGAAATTCAGCTCTTTATCTTTTCCAAATGGTTTCCTTGTCGTTTTCCCTACTAGGCAATGCTAACATCTGGGCAAATTGACTTTTTCAATGTTGCCCAACAAGCCCTTTTTGGCTAGTCTTATACATTGTTGGCTAATATGACCAAGTCTAGCATGCCACACATTCACATTATTATCACATGAAGTAAAAGACGTGAAACAAGGGAATAACATATTGACATCACCACAGTCAACATTCAGTACAATAAAACCATCCAGAAAATGACCACATCTATAGCAGTTTGTATCCAAATACAAATCTACATCGCTATTATGGAAATTCACACATAAACCAAGTTTAACCAACACCAAAACAGACACTTAAATTTCGACGAATCTCCGAAGCATTTAGAACGTCATGTAGGAACAAGATGCGTCCACCACGCATGTTCAATTGGCAGGTGCCAATCCCTTTAACTTCATTTCTGGAGTTATATCCCACATAGATCCACTTAGTTCCAGTCGGTATCGTCGGAATTCCACGAAGGATTCTCTATCCTTCGCTACATGATCTGTCTTTCCTGAATCTACAGTCCACAAATGATTGGATTCAGCCAATAATTCAGAACTTGACACATAAACAAAGTTCTCAAATGTACAAGAGGTGTGTACCTTCTTTGGCTCACAACAGTCGTGAGCATAGTGACCCTTCTTGTCACAATTGTAACACCTCACCCTTGACATTTTCTTCACTTGAGGACGTTTTCCTCTATTGTGTTGGTTAACTTTTGATCTCTTGCAATAAGGACTTGATCCTTTGCATTCCCACATATTGAACGAATCAATACGTTTGCGCTTAGAGCTCAAAGCCCTTTTCTGAGCTAGAACCAGCATTGCAAATATCTATTTTCGGCTCACATGCCGTTAAGCAGTCCTCTACCAGCTCAAGGTGGCGCACAACATCCTCAAGATCTTCCATAACTTGGTCAAGAGCTTCTAGTGCTTCTTACTTTTCCAGCACATATTGAATCTTCATATTCAATATTTCACAATTGTTGCCGTTCATATCAGCAATTACGTTCTTAGTTGCTAAAACCATCAATCTGAACACATCAGACATATATGCATGAATAATTAATGCCTATCATTTATGCATCCCTTTTGCACAGACCCATCATATTAATGAACAATTTCAAGTAAGGTTTTAGAATCAAAAGGTCACTACGTTTCCAATCATCCTCCAAAAATCCTAACTTAAAACTATCATTAATATGATTTTCATATGCAAAATCAATTCTATGAAGCTACAAAAACTTCTAAACTACCCACAGCTAATTACCCACAGCAACCAGCAATAACATAAAGCAATAGATAATTTAATATCCAATAGAATAACTATGCTTTCACATAATACAACAATCCATTACACTAAGTAATATACACAGAAGAAAATATCAACTTAGAAAAAGATATTCACACTCAATAACATCTCAAACTAATCTAAGAAATAAATAGGGAAAGTCCCTTCTAATCTATCAGTCAAAGTGTCTGAGAAAACTGAAGGCACATTTGCCAACCATGGAAAAACTTTTGGAGAGCTCTCATGTCGCCACCAAGGCGCATTTACTCTACGCCATATGGCGCTCAATCTAAGGGTTGAAGTTTTGGCCAACTCAATCCTATAGTACTCTCTTACAAAAGCTTCCACTAGCCCTCTGTAATCCGGGACCACGTTGACCTCCCATAGCTGATCTAACACTGCTAACCATTCAGGTGGAAGAGTGTTCATCAAAGCCGGCACCTTCTCAAAGTCCGGCATAAGATAACCATTCCAGATGATTTCCTGTATCATTTGATTGACCTTGACCAAGTGTGATACTAAATCACCATCAAGCCACCGATAATCAGCTAACTCTTTCATCAGCCTTTTCAGTCTAGCTCTTCCTTCGTCTGTTCTCGGGATTGCAGGTATCCGTGCATAACGCATCATAGTTCCTGCAACAAATGCAGAACTAAAATGGATCACTTTTAATCCACAATAAACAAAATGAAAAATACATAATTTTCCATGATTCATGCAACAAATGCAGAATAAAAAAATGGATTACCTCTAACCCACACAGACATAATTGAAAAAGAAACGAATTCCTTCTTCTTCTTTTTTCTTTTTTTCTTTTTTTCGGGTCAACGGTCAAAGTCAACGGTCAACGGTCGTCGGTCGACGGGTCGACGGTCGACGGTCAACGGTCAACGGTTAGGTCGTCGGACCGGTCGGGCCGTCAGGCCGGTTCGCGCAAACTGCCCGCACGTGCCGCGCGCGTGCCGGGCATCCGCGGGTCGGGTCGGGTCAGGTCGCCAGTCGGGTTGCCGGCCGGTGACCGCCCGGCCAACCGGCGTCATTGCTGACGTCATCGATGATGTCACCCTAGCGGTTACTGACCGTTGGGTGACGTCATGCTGACGTCAGCACGCGTCGGTCCGCGGACCGGCGCGGCGGCCGCGGCGGCGAGCACGCGCCGGTTCGCCGGCCGGCGGCGAGCACGCGCCGGTTCGCCGATCGGCGCGTGTGTCGCACGCGCTGGGCGAGCCAGCGCTTCCGGGCGCGTCGCGCCCACGCGTAGCGCCTTCTGGCCGCGCGTGTGGGCGAGTGCGGCGTCTCCCGGCGGCGCATGACATGTCGCCGGACTCGCCTCGACGACCTCTTTCACCCAGTGCATTCAGAAATCGATTTGGACTTACGGAAACTCGAAAAAAAATCGATGAACAGTGCTCGGGTGTCGGGATTTCTCGCCCCGATCCGTGCCGGCCGATTTTCTTCGCGAAAATTCAATCCAAAAAAAAAACGTCAAACAGGTCGGGAAAACGTGAACTAGGGCTCTGATACCAATGTTGGGAATAACGGATCCCCGAAAACAGGATTTGACACTAAATCGAACCCCTAAATCAATGCGGAAGACGAAGCCCGGGAAAACACGTATCACCGATCGTAAAGCACACCACGGAGTCGAGCGTACCTTGTTAGCCACAGATTAGACACCAATGCCGATAAGAGGAAGAGAATTTGTCCCTTGTTCGATCCGATTCGATCCAACGACGCCTTGAAGGGGAGAAAATAGTGGCCTTGTGCTTACTGTTTCTTCTTTTTGTTTTTGAGAGAGAGAGCGCGGGAAAAGGAACGTACGTACGTTGAAATATCCAAGAGGTGTCTTCTCTCTCTCTCTCCTCCCTTTTATACCTTCCCCCATCCACGGGCCCTATTCCCGTGGGCCGGGCTTTTTGGGCCCAACTTGGGCGGACGGGCCTTAAGCCCATCTCATATAAAACCATCAGCAATATTGCAATATAATGTGGAAACGATTGAATCTTGCAATTAAATCAACATGAAATCGCTAGAATAATCAAACAAGAAATGATAAAAAAAAATACCAAAGACTTATGTGATTCGGTTTGAGTGGCGGTATCTACTTCACAGTGAGAGCCAACCACAAATAATCAACTAACCTAATTAGAGATTTTCGAAGTTACAATCACTCACACATTGAAGTGTTTCTCAGCCCTGATTTACATCCAGATTTCTCATGTTTGCAAAGAAAACAAATCATTTGGACGTAGAACTTATAGCACAAATCCACCCGTTATCAGAGCTCTTCGAATAGCTGATAAGAAAACTTCTCTAAGCGGTTCTTGGAGAACTCCGATTTGCGTCCTTGCAGAAGTCAAACGCACATACGCTCAGTGCGGTTAATAAATTTGAAACGTTAGTAAGTTATGTAAATAAGTTGGTAAGTTGGCACCAAAATTGCTAATTTGCTAGGTATAAAACAAAGTCGGTAATTTCATAACTATTGGTCAATTTCAATAAGAGAATTGATGAAATGGGACTGAGAAAATTTAATTTTTGGCGGAAGGAATAGCTCCACAATTATTGATGCATGCACGTACGTCATATTAACAGAAAAACCAACAAAAGATGAGAAGCGGCTTTGACTTTTATCCGCAAAACTCAGCGCACGAGAAAAGTTACTTCAACAGAGCGACCTAAACATAACGACATCGGCGCAGTCAAGATTCAAATTATGCAATCGATGGGATGACTTTTATCCAAAAATCGCATGAAATTTAAGACCCCTTCTTGCTTGAATATTGAAAGATAACTTGCAATTGCGTGTCAAAGACAGACTTCCTCAAAGTCGATCCTAATATTTCTCCACCCCTTTTTTTGCCCAGGATCTCTATTTCTTCTCGTTTATCGGCGCTGCCCACAAAGACCTACACACACACACACACAAACGAGAAACATCAATGGACATAGTAGAGGGTTCAGGACACGGAATCTCATTGATCGGGTTTGGAATTGGAGACTATATCTCTCAATGGCAAAATAATTCAAAATTTTGCTCTCAATCATGTCAAGACTAGTCAAGCAATTCTTGTTTTCAAAGTTGACAAACCCATTTTATCTTTCTTTGTACAGAGGATTTTATCTTTTTCATGCATAAAGATCGTAACTGGGAATATTATTGTATTACAGTTATTTTAGCTAATGTGTTTCTATAAACTATTAACTACCTTGTGCTGTAAAGCAACCGTATCTTGTCCAATTCTTCATTTGGAACGGCCACGATGCCTCTACGACCGCACGATGTGCTGACTTCAGCTTTTCTGGGTGTCATCGAGGTGGTTGTACTTTGTAGCTCTAGTTGTTTGTCCTCTCCATGCATGTCCTTGTCCGTCAACATTATTTCTCTACGCGTTTTCTGGATGAACTTGTGTGTGCAAGGTCTAGTTGAACCGGCAACTTCAGCAGCCATACAATTCAATTTGTTGTGTGCTTCTATATGTCTTTTAGTCTTGTTCAATGTGCACAATGAAAACGAAAGCTAACCAGAAGAATTCTCAAATAGAGCGCACCTTCTAGGGTGCAAAAGAATTACTTACCAACTTTCCTTTCCTTTCCTTTCTTGCTCTGTGATTTTCATTTCTATTATTGGTCGGCAAGTCTAAACCCTATCCAAAAGCGACATTGATATTCCTTATAAAATATCTTCCAATCTGTTTCTTTCTATCCGCTTGCAAAAAAGGGAGGGCAAAAATTTTAGCCACCATTTAATTTTCTTTCTTTTCTTTTTTTTTTGGACGGGGAAGCGCATCTAATAAGTAAAAGGAAAATCATGATCAATGAAAACTTAATTAATCTCAAGGATCACATGATTCTTTTTTGTATATCCAAATCATTTTGTGCTCTTTATGTACATGTATACATAAAAAGGTTGCACTAAGATGGATATATGAGCAAGAAGTAATTGTGATGGTAAAGAGCTTCAACAAAGAGAGAATGAAAGAGAACTGACAAAACTTAGAATGGGAACTTAGTCAAGAGGGTTTGGACAAGATCAAGTTTCAAATGCCACGGAGAAGAGGGTATCCTGGTGACATGTTCAGTTTCGAGGATGGGCCTTACAAATCATTGGATGAGCTCTGGAATGGAGATGCTTGAATATCTACATTTGTATAGCTTATATGATCGAGTGTAACTATGTGATGAATCTCTTGCCAATAATGATGATCAATCTATATGAATTAAACCTTGTGTTTCCATTGTCCTAGTCTCTTCTTTCACATTATGTTTATGAAGATAGTGTAGTCAAATGTTTTTCCACGCGATGAGGTCATTGCATTGCTTGCATACATGAGAAAGGCACTCGTTAGCTCTACCATGTTTTTCCTCCACGCATGAATAAGTTCTTCAGTGAACTTGATAAACGAACGAAAACGAATTTAGACATTCAAATTTTGATAGGATCCCGCGTGAGATTCATCACATGAGATCCACCAAGTTTTAATGACCAACTTTTCTAAATGCATATAAGAGTTTTATCAAATAATTGCACGCATGCATGGTCAATTCATTATTCATTCTAAGGATAAAAAGCTTGTGTAGGTAATAGTCAAAATCATAAGATTAGGTTCAACAAACGGCATTTTCAGTAGCCACACACAACTCAATTCATGTTATTTTTTAGGTGAATATCTCAATTCGATTTGATTAAACGTTATATAATCTTAGCCAAAGTAGAAGAGGTCGTCCAATGAGAATGCATACATAGAAAGGGCCAAAAAAAAAAAAAAACTTTAGTCAGGATTTATTTCCAATAAATATATGTATTTGTGGATTTGTATAAGTATGGTCCCCCCCCCCCCCCCCCCCTCCAATTAGTACCTTATACATGCAAAATCAACAAGGAATGATACTTTTGGTTATACATTATGCAAAGAGTCTGTCTTGCATAAGTGAGATTTGCTCCTGGTCAATTACTTGGTATTGAGGCTTTCCATCTTTTTATGCTTGAGTTCATTTTTGTCACGACCTAAATTTCAGATGCACCACCTAAGTTTAGCCAATGGACAAGTCTGTACTTTTATCCTTTTTCCTTTTTCCTTTTTCCTTTTTCCTTTTTCCTTTTTGACTCTTGAACTCAAGAGAAACTGAAGAAAAAGCCTTAACGAATTCTCTCTATTTTTCTAAATTCGCTCCCCCATGTTCACAAAAATTGTGGCTCTCTATTATAGTGATTCCGGACGGCCGCTTTCCATGGCAATTTTCAAGTTTCCATCTTCTTTTGCATTAATTCATGATTGCAAATCGGAATGTGATTTCGCAATCAGCTCAATTTTGCTTCGATTTCTTCTATCTTGTAAAAAATCTTGCTCTTTATTCACATGATTTCCTTCCGCATTTACCAAATTTTGAATATTTATCAGAATTTTCAACTTCCATACATAATCAATCAGATTGATTTCCCCCCCCCCCCCTTTTTTTTTTCCTTTTATTTGCTCTGATGCGATTTTTATTTTTTATTCCATAGATTTGCCAAAATTAAGTATCAACATTTTTCTTACGCTCATTATAAATACAAGCATTCCTTCTCATAAAACCGTCAAAGAAATCTCCCAACCTCTCACACTTTATCTCTCTATCTCACGCACGCGAAACACAGAGCACTGATGTCCAACGTCATGGTCCCAGAAGTGTTGCTGAACTCGGGCATGAGGATGCCGCTGATCGGGATGGGCGGGGCCACGAGCAATCTGCCACCGCCCGATGTGCTGACATCCATATTCCTCGACGCCATTGAAGTCGGGTACCGCCACTTTGACACGGCCGCATGCTACGGCTCAGAAGAGGCGCTCGGCCGGGCTGTTGCCAAGGCCCTGGACCGAGGGCTTGTCAAGAGCCGCAGCAACATCTTCATCACCACCAAGCTCTGGTGCACCGACGCTCATCCGGGTCTTGTTCTTCCCGCTCTCAAGAAGTCTCTCCAGTAAGTTTTCGATGATTTGCCTTCTGATCTCTTTCTGTTTATTTTAAGTGCTTGGCACTATATACAGTTCTAATAAGAGCTAAGTCAGCAATTAACTTTAAAGACCATATGATAAGTTCTTCCATATGAAAATTTACACGATAAACATTAATATTCACTTCTATACGTTATCACCAGTTGCATGAATTAGTTTTTTTTTCTAATCTTTCCTCTATATCATGCTCTTCTTTTTGGGTTTATTTATGTTGTATTCATGTTTTTTTTTTCCTTTTTTTTTTTGGGACACTTGGTGTGTATTGATTTATATAGGAAGCTAGGGTTAGAGTACGTGGATCTGTATCTAATTCACTGGCCAGTAAGAGTGAAGGAAGGAACCGAGGGGTTCGATTTCAAAGGCAAAATGTTGCCATTTGACATGAAAGGGACATGGGAGGCCATGGAGGAGTGCGCCAAGCTAGGGTTGGCCAAGTCCATTGGAGTCAGCAACTTCGGCACCAAAAAGCTCTCTCAACTCCTCACGCATGCCACGATCCCTCCTGCTGTTAACCAGGTAAAAGGAAAAATCGACCATTCTAGTTCGATCTTTGAGTCAAATGAGATATCAAAATCGAGTTTTTCTTCAAGGTTTAATTCTTTTTCTTTGTGGGTTAATCATGACTTAGGTGGAGATGAATGTGGGATGGCAACAAGAGAAGCTGAGGGCGTATTGCAGAGAGAAGGGAATACATGTAAGTGCGTGGTCCCCATTGAGCGCAAACGGAGCTTCTTGGGGTTCATCAGTAGTTGTGGAGAGTCCTGTGCTCAAGGAGATTGCTATCTCTAAAGGAAAGACCGTGGCTCAGGTAATTTCGAATCTTTGTTCACCTGTGTTTGGTAAGACCCTACTCATAGAGAAGTAGACATGACTTCCATGGTTTCTCCGAGTAGGAGACATTTCTTAGCACGCATCTAAAGCAAGTGCTAGCCCAGTCAAATGGAACCCTTGAGAGTTTTCATAATTTCAAATGAATTATTCTCGCGAAAAATTAATAGGATAAAATCATAAATGAATTGATTTCAACTGTTTTTTTTTTTTTTTGGTAAAGTTTTAATAAATTTTTTGGTAAAGAATTGATTTCAACTGTTTATTTGCAAATTACCCCAAATTACAGGTAAACGGAATTAGGTACCTAATGTGATAGGTGGAGAAATAAAGAGATGTTTTGTCGTTTAAAAAGGAAGCTTTTTGTTTAGAAATTCCCTCATTGGTTATATAGGCAGCATTTACTTATTATATGAGAAGGCAATGTGTAACATCTTCCTCCATGCAAGTCCCTGTCGATATATTTTCTCCAAGGATTAAAAGCTTGCGTGCGTGAATAGTCAAAACCATAAAGAGATAAGAGGTTTTGTGCACGGCTTCTTCAGCAACCACACAATGCAATTCGTCTTGTGATTCTAGATTAGTGTGGTCCTCTCTCTCTCTCTCTCTCTCTCTCTCTCTCTCTCTCTCTCTCTCGGAACAACAACTTTAGTCGTCATATATTTTTTATGAGAAAGTTGACCTAAATATATAGATCCCAATCCATGAAAAGTACTTAAGCTAATCCCATAAATCACATGTGTGTGTATGTTTGCGTGTGTTTGTGTTTGTATGTAACTCTAGATATAAATATTATAGGTCGCACTGAGGTGGATACATGAGCAAGGGGTAAGCGTGATAGTGAAGAGCTTCAACAAAGAGAGAATGAAAGAGAACCTACTAATCTTGGATTGGGGACTTAGACATGAGGACTTGGATAAGATCAAGCTTCAGATCCCACAGAAAAGAGGATTTCCTGGCCATATGTTCGTTTTTGAAGATGGGCCTTACAAGTCATTGGATGAGCTCTGGGATGGAGATTATTGAATTAAATCACGCATATGATGAGTTACATATGATGATCACATATCACTCTCTCTAGTGGTTTCTCATGGATTATGAATTAATAATTGCAACTATTATTTTGTATTTCCACGTTGCAAATCTATATGAAATTGACGTTGTGTTTTCACTATAGCAATCTCTTCTCTAAAGCTAGCGCCGAGGGGGGAAACCGAGGTGCTTGAGCCGGGTAGGGTTTCGCGAGATTCTGTGGCAGGCGGGAGTCGGGTCGGGTGTTCGGGTCGGATCCGGGTAGGGTTTACGGGGAGTCGGGTCGAGGAGCGGGCTGTCGGGCCGGGCTGGATCCCTCCCAAAACGACGGGCCACGACGTCGTTTCAGTAAATAAATAAATAAATAAATAAATAAATAAAGACGAAAAAAAATCCGAGTCGGGCCCGCAACGCGGGCCTGTCCTTGTTCGGATCGCTGGCCCGGGTCGGACCCAACCCGCGGATCCGACCCGGGTCAGTTTTTAATATTATTTTAATATAAAAATAATATTTTAAATAAATAAATATTTTATTTTTCGAAAAAATCAAAAAATAATTTATTTTCCAAAAATATTAAAAAAATATTTTAAAAAATATTTTATTTTCCGAAAAATCAAAAAATCAAAAATATTTTTTTAAATATTTTTTAATATTTTTGGAAAATAAATTATTTTTTGATTTTTTTGATTTTTTCGAAAAATAAAATATTTATTTATTTAAAATATTTTTTTATATTTAAATAATATTAAAAACTGACCCTGGTCGGATCCGCAGGTTGGGTCCGACCCGGGCCAGCGATCCGAACAAGGACGGGCCCGACTCGGATTTTTTTTCGTCTTTTTCTTTTTCTTTTTTTTTTATTTACTGAAACGACGTCGTGGCCTGTCGTTTTGGGAGGGATCCAGCCCGGCCCGACAGCCCGCTCCTCGACCCGACTCCCCATAAACCCTACCCGGATCCGACCCGAACACCCGACCCGACTCCCGCTTGCCACAGAATCTCGCGAAACCCTACCCGGCTCTAAGACCCGGATCCGACTCGGCGACCCGGAAAATCGCAAACCCTAGGGTTTGCGAATCCGCGGCGCCGAGGGGGGGAAACCGAGGTGCTTGTCGGCGACGGCGACTACGGCGGCGACGACGAAGGTGACAACGGCGACGGCAACAGTAACGGCGATGCCCCCCCTTTTTTACCTTCTCTCGAACGGGGACGGCGACGGCAGGAGGGCGGCTCGCGACGGTGGAGAAACGGCGAGCGACGACGGCGACGGCGAGACCTCAGCTTGGTCAAATCCGGCCGGAACACTCTCTCTCTCCCTCGGGTTCGCTCGTCAAGCTCCCCAAAGTCTCTCGGGGACCCCTCCGAGCTCACCACACCACGACCGGCCTACACTCGAGCTCCCCGAAGTCTCTCAGGGGACCCCAAGCTCCGGTGGCCTCTCTCTCTCTCTCTGTCTCGGTGTGTCTATGCTCGCTTCTCCGGCCGACCTTGGATCTCGGCGTGCTCGTCCTCGGCCCCCCTTCTGAAGTCTCTCAGTCGGAGGTTTCGAGGATCTGCAGCTTTTGATCCTTCTCCGGCCTCGTGTGTTTTTCAACGACGGAAACGGAGGCCTATTTATAGGCCGAGGGGCGGCCGGTCGATGGAGCTCGACCGGCGGCTGCCATGGCCCTCGCCGGCCGAACCGGCGTCCCATTTGACGCCAGCTACCCCCCTACTCCATGTGCCATCGCCGTCCGGTGCCAGCTGCTCCATGTGCGTCGCTGTTCATTCCGTTTGCTCCGGCGTCGCGCCCCCTGCGCGTGCGCTACAACTGCACGAGGAAGAAGAAGACCCGACTGGGCCGGGCTGAGGCGAAAATGGGCCAAGGGCCCATGCGGAGGCTGCTTCTCTTCTTTTCTGTTTTTTCTGTTTTTTCTGGTTTTTTTGTTTATCATCCGAAAAAAAAGATAAAATAAAAACAAAAGTTAAATAAAGCTAAATAAAACCTAACTAATTTTAGGCGTCAACAGCTATGTTTTGGATAATAGTAATTAAGGAGGGACAAGGGACAAAAAGAAAGATTGGACATGGAGAATTAAAAGTACAAATGAAAATGTGCATATGAAGATAAGTCAAGGTGTCACCTAATAATTTAGATGTCTCCAACCGTAAAAAGAAAATACTCAAGGCGGTTGCTGCAATCTTACGTGTTAAGTTACTTCTTACAGTTGAAGCTCGTTTGTTCAATAAATACTCGCGCAATTTAATAGGTTGAAAGAGAAATGGATTTGAAACACAAAGCAATGAATTTATTAAGTTAATTTCATGAACTTATTACATGTTCATTGTTTTGAAAATTGAAATAAATCTGAGAGAATTACTCAATCGATCATAAACCTGCTATATGTAGTCATGAAATTTTCAATTTTGTTAAATTAGTATTAAATTATATTATAGTCATTCTAATCAATTTTCACTTGGAAATCATGGACGTGGCAGTCCAATCATCGCCAGTCCAATCATGTAAGAGATTTTTGATGAAAATTGGCCGGAATGACTATATTGGAATTTCGCGTAAAGGATTATGACTAAATTGACAAAATTCAAAAATTGAAAATTGAATTCACATTCACACAATAATTTTAGAACCAATTAAGCGATTTCTCCAAATAAATCCCTATTATAGAACACATGGTAAGCGTCCGGAATGCTAATTACCGGTCTAGACATCCGCCGATCAAGTGGCCTTGGGTGGCGATACTTAGGTGAGGTCCCAACATCCGCCAATGGTCTTGAATCTTGACGCAATAGATGTGGGTTTTAATAGGTATTGAGTATGTGGGATTAGCATAGACTGTCAAGATAACATCATATAAAGCAACCAACGAGCTCTCCGAATTTAATTTTGCATCAAAAAATAAGTTTCTTTAGATCGCTGGTGCCGCATTAATCGATTTGGTAATTGGCAGAAGATTAATTGCTCATTTCCAATTGGTCACGTTTCCAGCTAAAATCGAGACAACCAGAAACCATCTACAATCAGCTCCTTGTGGGTTATCTGGACCCAAAGTAAATAAATAAATAAATAAAATTTACGAGGTAGTTCCGGTCATAAAGAAAATAATGGGGCAGTTTCTTGGAGTAATGTACTTTGATGTTTTCCTTGTATAATTTTTACAATTATGTGTTACTATAGTAGTAGATAAGATCATCTTAGAAGTATGATGACTTTTTAATTAGTAATTCTTACCCAGTCTTTTGACTGGCCTCTTCATTTCCTTGTACCACGACCCAAGTTTCCCTAGGGGAAGGCGTCGCGGGTATCTGAAGTGGCTGCCCTCTCCCCGTAAGGGGAGTGGCCAGGTCAGCCAATCGGAATCTTTTACCCGGCCCGGGTCCCGGCCAGGGGGGCGTAGAGCCCCATGAGCAGTTTAAGGACCTGCTCAAGTCCAGATCATCTTAGAAGTACGATGACTTTTTAATTAGTAATTCTTTTTTAAAAAATGCATAACAATACAAGGGTGTCTTGAAACTTGTGAATTACACGTTTTGGCATCCAGATTCCAAAATGGTTCAGAGATCCTATGAAGTAGGATTCAAGTTTTGAACATTTAGGCCATGTTTGGTTCAGCATTTGAAATGCTCATTTGGGCTCTAAAGTCCCTTGGCCAAATGCAAAGGTGTTTGGTTCATTTTTTTGCGCGACTTTGGCAAGATGTAATAGCATCTCCAAGTGGCTCTAAGGGCCTTTAGCCCAATGCAGCTCTTGAGGTCCTTTGGCAAGTTGCATCTTCGAATGCAACTTCGATATTGTTCATCTTCTTTGCGGTATTATTCATCTTCTTCGGAGAGACGAACGGAGGTCGACGACCGCTGGCCAAGGAGAGGCCCGCATCGGCGACCGTCACTTGAGGCGTCACCAACCCCAGCGACCGCCGCCTGAGGTCATGCGACCTCGGGCGTCGCCTGGGTAGCGGGGCCTGGTCGCCGGACCTCAAGCGTCGCGCGACCCAGGCGATGGTCGCACGACCTCAGGCCGTGGTCGCCTGGGTTCGCGCAACCCAGGCAACGGAGGCTTGAGGTCACCAAACCTTAGGCGACGCGTCGCTTGGGTCGCGCGACCCAGGCGTCGCCTGAGGTCCGACGACCTCAGGCTGTGGTCCCCTGGGTTCGCGCGACCCAGGCGACGAAGACTTGAGGTCATCGGACCTCAAGCAACACCTGGGTCGCAAACCCTAGGCGTCGCCTGAGGTCCGACGGCAACAGGCAACCCCCAGACCTCAAGCGAAGCTGTCCGGTGGCCAGATCTAGCCGCTGGACATTGGCGTTGGTGGCCAAATCTAGCCACCGGTGGCTACATTTAAAATAAAAATTTAAAAACTTTTTTTATATATAAAATTTACCAAATATATTTTACAAAATGTAGTTTTTACCAAACGGTGTTTAAGCTAAAGTTCTTTCACAATGCACTTTAAAACTATAATTTACCAAACGCTATTTGCATTTGCACAAACCCCTTTAGCTCAAAAGTATTTGCATTTTCCCAATGACATTTGCCCAAAGCCGAACCAAACGAGCCCTTAGAATCAATAACAATGATAGCAACTGCCCAGCTGCAACTTCACAAAATTTGCCTGCACTTAAAACTATATTTTTTAAAAATGTGTCAATTGAATTGACCACGCCATTTTTGTTTTTTTTTTTTTACCGAACAAGTTTCTTTGAACAACCAATTTGACTTTAAGTTTTTTTTTTTTTTTTAATATAAGTAACAAGCCTAAGTAATAAGAAAAGATTTCTTTCAAATGAATAGTCTTAGCTATTTAGTGTCATGACCTCCTTTTTTCGGAGTCTTATCACGGGCACATGCAGAGGCTAATAGCTCGCTAATTATTAGACTTAACACAGGCTCTCTCAAACCCACCAATTCACAATTTATGATTTGAGTATTTAACTTGCAAGTCAATTTCAAATATGAGTTGCTACTAATCGATTCGAGGTGAGTCGATTAAAAATCTTAGTAAAATAGTGAGAGAAATATTTTACTTTTACCCAACCAAAGAAATTAGGATCGAGACTTGATTATACTAGTTAATCACTAATCACCGATGCCCTTTTAGTACCTAATTTTGTTTAAGCCCTTAGATTTTTTTTTGGATTTTCAAGAATTTTCTATGAATTTGTGGAGCTTTCACGCTTTTGCTCATTTTTTTGGAAAATGTAGATCAATTTTGGATTTTTCTGATTATAAATTTTTATTAAAATATTTTTAAATATTTAAATAATATATCATATTATATTATAAAAATGGATCTGGGCCGGGCCTCCATGTCCCACCCGGGTCGGGACCAGCCCGGCGCACGGCCCGGTCTCCAGAGCCTTAGGGGCCTCCTTTGCTGCGCTGAGTACGGCTAATGGGCTTAGTTCGCCTGGCCCGAGGGGGGATACCTGAAAGAAACAAATCAATCAAGCCCATATTCTTAAAAAAAAAAAAAACCAACTTTGGCCCAAGAAAACAGAATAAGCCCAACGGGCCTAATTCTCGCCGGCCTCTCCTCTGTTCCACGTGCATTCGTCGTCCTCTACTCTCCTTCTCTCCGTAGCGCGCGTGAAGCGCAGCAAGAAGGAGGAAGAAGGGAATCGGGGCCAGGCCGAAGGAAAGTCAAAAGGGGAATGGGCCCTGGGCCAGCGCAGGGAAGAAAGGAGAAGGGAAGGGGGCTAGGGCGAAGGCCCATCCCCCGTGGGCTTCTTCTTTCCTTTTTAAAAAATAAAAAATAAAAAATTATATATTTTTTATTTATCGGAAATGCAGTAAGATAAGGGAAACTAAATTAGAAAATCTAGGTGATGCAAAAATCATTTTTGTTAGGGTCAAATTGTTTCCTCGTTTTCTGTGCAATTTAATCATAAATATTAAGCCAAAATTTAGATGTCAATATTCAGATACTTAAATCGAAATAGAACTAATAAAATTTGGAGGCACTAGGTTCAAAAAATCTCATTTTTATGTGATTATGATTGTATAAGTATATCATGATTCAGTTCGGTCAAGTACAAAAATCACGACCTGAATTTGCTTGTGATCTTAATCACGACGTTACTCTGGCCGCACGCGAGAATCGTAAGGAATTTCCGATGAAAACGGGGGCGGCATTCAAAAGGTCCGTCTGGGTGAGCACGCAAGATGTGTATTACAAGTTCAAGTCAGCCTTTGCCTCCGCATTTCCAATATATTGAAAAAGACCCTGCATCTTCTTCTGCTTGATATAAATATTATTATTCCTTCGAACGACCTTTGCCTCCGCATTTCCACCATCTCTCTCTCTCTCTCTCTCTCTCTCTCTCTCCAACACAGAACAAAGCACAATGCGCCACGTCATAGTCCGAGAAGTGGTGCTGAGCTCCGGCGAAAGAATGCCACCTAGGGATGAGCATGATTCTAAGGTAGAACCTGGAACCTGAGAATCGGACCGATAGAAACCCATAAGTTCCAAGTTCTAAAGTATGTAAAATAGGTTTTGGGTTCCAAAAAATGATAAACATATTTCAACAAATAGGTTCCAGGTTCGTAGTTGGAGGAACCTGGAACCTAAAACAAATTTTAATATTTTTCTTAATCCATGTTTTCGTGTGATCTTCTGATATTCCATACTGTTCGATGATGCATATATAATCTGGAAACACTAATTCAAATTTCCATTTTATAGATTAGATTTTTACTTTATTAATGTTCATATGTTTTGTATATCTAAATATAAGTTATGATTAGTGAATTATAATCTTTCGAATAATAACATAAGTGGCATCTGGGTAAACCTTGGAACCTATGACAGGATATGTTCCACGTTCTAGGATATGCAAGGTAAATTTCAAGTTTCAAAAAATGAGAAACCCGTTCCAACAGATAGGTTCCAAGTTCCATCTTAGAACCGCTCACCTCTACTTTTATCTAATTGAATTCATTGCCAAGAATTCATTTTCTTTTGTTGATAGTTTTGTTTATTTTGTATTCTCTTTGATGAATGACAAGATTATTTATTATTATTGTGTTCATTTTTGTTTTATTTAACTTAAAAAAAAAAAAACCTATTAGACCCTGAAACCTGTGACAAGGTAGGTTTTAGATTTCAAGTTTCAACGGCTAGGTTCTAGATTCCAAAAAATAAGGAACCTATACCCAATAGTAAGTTTTAGGTTCTAGGTGGAACCTGTAATAAACTTATAACAGCTCACCCATAATATCACCAATCATCATGGGTTGCGCTGCGACCTCTCTGCCCCGGCCAAATGTGTTGACTTCCATATTCCTGGAGGCCATCGAAGTCTAGTACCGCCATTTCAACACTGCAAAGTTGTACGACACCGAGGAGGCACTCGGCCGAGCTGTCGCCAAGGCCTTGGACCAGGGGCTCATCGAGAGCCACAACCAAATCTTCATCACCACCAAGCTCTAGTGCACCGATGCCCATCCTGATCTCGTTCTTCCTGCCCTAAAGAACTCTCTCAGTAAATACATCAATTCGCCTTCTCTCCTCCATTTTTTATACAATGACAATATAGTTCTGATCACTGAGAATTTTTTAAGACTGTATAAGAATTTCGTTATGGGAAAACATATATGATAAACATTAACCTAGTTCCTTTGCTAGATTGACTACTTTAAGTTTGTTATATACTAAGTATGGCAAAATAGAGATATGTTGCATGCATTTGGATATTGGAGATCGGAGATAGCTTTCAACTTTTATTATGCTAAGAAGTTTGTCAATTTGATTTTTTTTGGTCATTACCTTGACATATTATAGAACAGAAACCACATAACATGTTCCATCTTGCTGCTTACTCTTTTCCCTTTTTTATCCATGGCTTTTGATTTAAAAATAAATAAATAAATAGGAAATTGACATTTGGTGTGTATGGATTTAAACAGTCGGGTATGGTTAGAGTATGTGGATCTGTATCTAATCCACTGGCCAGTGAGACTAGAGGAAGGAACTAAAGGGTGGTCTGATCTCAAGGGGAAGATATTGCCATTTGACATCAAGGGCACAGAGTAAGCCATGGAGGAGTACTCCAAGCTGGGCTTAGCCAAGTCCATAGGAGTCAGCAATTTTGGCACCAAGAAGCTCTCTGATCTCCTCTTGCACGCCACTATCCCTCCTGCTGTTAATCAGGCAATTAGAACAATACACTATATCTAATCTCTTCATTATTGATCACAAATAGATTTTTTTAGGAAAGACAGATGAAGTAATATTTTTCATTTTATGGGTTAACCATAATTTATGTGGAAATGAATGTGGCATGGCAACAAGAGAAGCTCAGAGGATATTGCAGGGAGAAAGGCATACAGGTGAGCGCATGGTCTTCATTATGAGCTAATGGAGCTACTTGGGGTACATTAGCTGTTGTGGAGAGTCCTGTGCTCAAGGAGATTGCTATTGCCAAAGGCAATACTGTGGCTCAGGTACTACACTCTCTCCTCTTCTTGTGTTTATTCCTCCTGTTTTGGTGTCATTCTTGAGGCGAAAGAGATCATTAATTGAGTTGAAGGTATCGAAAGAAATTTTAAATTTTTGTCACATTGGGGAAAGCATAGTTTGGAAGCTCTTCCCTCGGAAATTGCATTATTTATCTCCAATTTGCGTACCATACCTTATATACATGTGTCACGGCCCGAAAGATAGCCTTCGAGTGAACGAGGAGTGATCGAGAGTGAATCGATCAGCCCGTGACACATGCATACATATGAAGGTTGCACCAACATGGATATATGAGCAAGGGGCATGCGTGATAGTGAAGAGCTTCAACAAAGAGAGAAAGAAATAGAACCTGCAAATCTTAGAATGGGGACTTAGCCAAGAGGATTCTGAGAAAATCAAGCTTCAGATTTCACAAAGAAGAGGATGTCCTGATGACGCGTACATTACTGAGGATGGGCCTTACAAATCACTGGATGAGCTCTGGGATGGTGATGCTTGAATACTTACATTTTCATAGTTTATACAATCGAGTATAAACTCTATGATGATCTATTGTCAATGATAATCAATCTATATGAATTGAACCTTGAAATTTAATTATCACAATCTCTTCTTTCACAATATTTTTGTAAATATATCATGTTAACAACGGGCTTGATGAAGCATCCTATAGATAGAAAGAACATCATGTACGTTTTCATTTTCAGATTGAAAGCTTAGGGTGTTTTCGTTTGGGGAAAAACAACTCTATGAAAAAGGAAAATGCTTTCTAGAAAATTATTGTCCAAGAAAATTAATATTTTTCCTTTATTTGAAAATATATGACCAATAACATTTTTGGTGTTTGGATCTCATTGGAAAATGATTCTAATCTTATTAGTTTATTTTAAGAAAACAAACCATTTTTTAAATCATTTTTTTTATTCTTTTCTTTTTTTCTTTCTCTCTCTCACCCGCCTCTACATCTCTCCCACTGCTCCGTCCTCACCACCACTACCACCACCATCTCCAACAACCTTGCCTCCCTCTGCATCGATCTCATCCACCGAAAATCGGCCGATCTCGAAGCTCGAAGCTCTAAGCTCAGCTGATCTCAAGCTTGAAGCATAGGCATAGGCCAGCAAGGCTCGTCAAATCCTAACATGCCTCAACCTCCTCGAACTCGGTAAGATCTAGTGAGGTCGAGCCTCAGCAGCCTGTGCCTATCACTAGTCGCCAAGGCCCGAGGACTAGCCAAGGGAGAAATTAAAAGGAAAAGGAAGGAAAGAGAAAAGAAAAAAGACAAATTAAATTATAATTATAATTAAAAATTTTGAGGGGAGCAATTTCGGAAGTGTTTCCACCTCTTTAGAGTTAGCTTTTCACTTTACTAAATTTACACATGAATATTTTCATTGATCGAAAAGGGTTTTCAGTTGACTAGTCATTTTCTATGAACCAAAAGGTAAGAATCCAAAAAATCCCCGAAAAACTTTCCCCAAAACAAATGCACCCTCAATTTGGAATTTTCCAAATCATAAACTTTCCGCATAAACTTTTTCGAATCATAAACTTTCCGCATAACAATAGGAGCCTCGGTCCTGAAAATCTCATTTTTGTGTGATTATGGTCTATAGCTCTCGTTGTTACCTTGGATTGCCTATGTGGACAATATATATGATTTTGTTCTGTAAAGCGCAAAAAACCTGCATTTTTGTGTGATTGTATTTTCCTCACACTTCTCAGTACTTAATTTAGGTCACTTGAGTATGGAACATATCTTAGAAAATAATCAAGGGATTTATTTTGTTAACTACACGATCCTCCAGAGCGAGCTAATGGATTGCTAGGCAGGCTCAAATTATACTCTTGCAAGGTGATGCCCATGCTTCGCACCAACTCTCTCAAGTCCCACTGATTCTAGCTTGATTTATCTCGTTCATTAATGATTATTTTAGAGTTGTCGCTAACCAATTTACTAAGCCTACTAGATTATGGTAAAGCACCTGAGATCACTTTACCTCTACAAATCAAAGAATATTTATAAATTTAGTTACGCTAAATTAAATTTAGTTTAGCTAAATTAAACTAACGTATATTGATTTGTACCTTTTCTCTTCTAAGGACAACTTTTCATACCATCTTTGAGTAATTTTTTTCCTAACACGCATCTACATGTTCGAGCAGCTACGGTATTAAATCAAACATTTAAAATGTTACCAAATATAACACTGTATGTAAAGCAATGAATAAATTAAATAGTAAAAAAGTAGAAGATAATGACCCAACCTGTCTCGAGGAACAATTAAACAAGTCCTTGTTATAATCCCTTGGGATTGAAGCACCCCGAAAGGGAATAAGCATATATAATAAACGAAAGAAAAAATCCAATCATGATCATGAAAATCCCTAAACCTCGATGCAAGACTTAATCAAAACGCAGTCAAACATTATTTTTATCTTTTAATGTTTTAATCATGAAATGCCAACTAATTAGACGTGCCAAAAATAGAATTTTCAGTTTTACGATATGCACTTATATTTAGAATTTTTTGTGGTGTTTTCTTTCGGAACAAATTTGATCTATATACAAACATTAGAATTACACCAAATGCATTTCTACGTGAGAAATTTATGCTACATATGCATGTACGAAGCAATTCCACCCATGAGCATCCGACATAGATGAACATGCTGTGAAAATACATTAACTAGCAAACTAAACACAATCAGAAAGCACGAGACCATGATATATGACGATACTCATTCAATGTTCAAGATCGACGTGCGGACCTTGAACAAGTATACATGTATCCCATCACCTAATGACATGATTACGCGTGATTAAGCTAGAAATTCTGTTGATATCCAAAATTGATCATGTCGTTATGATCAATTTTGAACGAAAAGAAAATGCAGTCACAAGAGAAAATATGACAAAAGCAGAATAAACATATATATTAAACGAAAAGAAAATCCAATCATGATCATGGAAATCCCTACACCTCGATGCAAGACTTAATCTAAATGCAGTCAAACATTATTTTTATCTTTTAATGTTTTTATCATGAAATGCCAACTAAATTAAACGTGCCAAAAATAGAATTTTCAGTTACAATGTGCACTTATATTTAGAATTTTTTGTAGTGTTTTCTTTTGGAACAAATTTGATCTATATGCAAACATTAGAATTACACTAAATACATTTCTACGTGAGAAATTTATGCTACATGTGCATGTATGAAGCAATTCCACCCATGAGCATCCGACATAGATGAACATGCTGTGAAAATACATTAACTAGCAAACTAAACACAATCAGAAAGCATGAGACCATGATATATGACGATACTCATTCAATGTTCAAGATCGACGTGCAGACCTTGAACAAGTATACATGTATCCCATCACCTAATGACATGATTACGCATGATTAAGCTAGAAATTCTGTTGACATCCAAAATTGATCATGTCGTTATATACTAGTCACAAGAGAAAATATGACAAAAGCGGAATAAGCATATATATTAAACGAAAAGAAAATCCAATCATGATCATGAAAATCCCTAAACCTCGATGCAAGACTGAATCAAAACGCAGTCAAACATTATTTTTATCTTTTAATGTTTTAATCATGAAATGCCAACTAATTAGACGTGCCAAAAATAGAATTCAGTTTTACGATATGCACTTATATTTAGAATTTTTTGTGGTGTTTTCTTTCGGAACAAATTTGATCTATATGCAAACATTAGAATTACACTAAATGCATTTCTACGTGAGAAATTTATGCTACATATGCATGTACGAAGCAATTCCACCCATGAGCATCCGACATAGATGAACATGCTGTGAAAATACATTAATTAGCAAACTAAACACGACCAGAAAGCACGAGACCATAATGTATCCCAATACTCATTCAATCTTCAAGATTGACGTGTGGACCTTGAACAAGTATACGTGTATCCCATCACCTAATGACACGATTAAGTGTTATTAAGCTAGAAATTTTGTTGACGCCCAAAATTAACCTTGTTGTCACGTGCTAGTCACAAGAGAAAATATGACAAAAGCAGACCACGATCACATGCGTATCATGCTGGTAGTATTTGATACATACTTGACTATCGATGAGCACAAGGATTACTATCCAATGATCGATGGCAAGAAAAAAAAATTGTCACATGTCCAGTCGTTGAAATTGCGATGACGGACAGTTGGTGGCCACTTGAGTGGACTCTAGCGGCAATTTTTCAATAAAAACTCAAAGTTCAGAAAGCACTCCTTGCTTTGTAGTTGGGTCGTCTTCGGTCGGCAGTTCGGGTAATCCACCGCGATCCGTGCTCCCAACGCAGCCAACGTTGACACGGTATATTTGGATACGCTGAAGTTCAACACCTTTAGCGCGGCAGTTACGAACTCGGGATCTTTCTCTTTATGTTACGATCACTTTCAATAGTCACCCTTGACCGTTCGGGACCTCTCGGCTTGGTGCAGGCGCATGGTCTCCAAGCACAGCCACGCATACTGTGAGTGAAAAGGACTTTCCATCACTAGATTCCCCACTTCTCTCTCTCTCTCTCTCTCTCTCTCTCATGCCGCTGATTGGGCTCGGAATGTGCCACGGCCTGACATGGCAATGCCACTTCGACACAGCAGCATCCTACTGTACCGAAGAAGCACTAGGCCGGGCCATGGCCGAAGCCCTGGACCGATGGCATGTCAAGAGCTGCAGCGACATCTTCATCACCACGAAGCTCTGGTGCACTGGCGCTCCTCCGGGTCTTGTTCTTCCCGCTCACAAGAAGTCTCTCCAGTAAATACTTGCTAATTCGCCTTCTGATGTCCACCTTTTTATTTTGCTCCTTGACACTATAGAAAGTTCTAATAACTGCTAAGTCGGCAATTAGTTATAACAATTTCTTCCATAGTAAAATAGACACGATAAACATTATTTTTCACTTTGGTATTTATAATTATCAATTGTGTGCATTAGTTTTTTTTTCCCAATCTTTCCTCTAATATTTTTCCGCTTTTTTATGGGTTCAGTCATGTTGTGCTCATGTTTTTATTTTATTTTTATTTTTTTTTGGGCACTTGGCATATTATTTGATTTAAATAGAAGGCTAGGGTTAGAGTATGTGGATTTGTATCTAATCCACTCCCCCTAATGAAGGAACCGAACGGTCCGGTTTCAAGGGCAAACTGTTGCCATTTGACATGAAAGGGACATGGGAGGCCAAGGAAGAGTGCTCCAAGCTGGGGTTGGCCAAGTCCATTGGGGTCCGCAACTTTGGCACCAAGAAGCTCTCTCAACTCCTCACGCATTCCACGATCCCTCCTGCTATTAACCAGGTACAGGAAAAATCGATCATTCTTGTTCGATCTTTGAGTCAAATGAAATATCGAATCAATATTTTCTTCAATGTTTGTTCCTTTTTCCTTGTGGGTTAATCATGACTTAGGTGGAGATGAATGCGGTCCCCATTAAGCCCAAATGGAGCTCCTTGGGGTTCATCAGTGGTTGTGCAGAATTCTCTACTCAGGCAATTTTTCTTTCTCTGTTCACTTGTGTTTGGCCAGACTCCACTTATAAATAAGTAGACATGGCTTCCATGGTTACTCGGAGTAGGAGATATTTTAATTTGATCATCAAAACCAAGTGCTAGCCCAGTCAAATCGAATCTTTGTGAGATGATTTTCATAACCTTAAGAGAATTATTCTCTCCAAAAATTAATGGGAACAAAATCATAAATGAATTGATTTCAACCGTATTTGCTAACTACCCCAAATAATAGGCAAACGCATTTAGGTAGGGAACATGACATTTGGAGAAAGAAAGTGATGTTTTTTCGTTTATAAAAGAAACTTTTAGCTTAGAAACTTTCTCATTGGTTATGTAGGTAGGCCCCAGAAGAAATTGCATTTGCTTATTACATGAGAAGGCAATGTGTTACATCTTCCTCCATCCAGGTCTCTGTCGATATAGTTTCTTTAAGGATTAAAAGCTTGGTGCATAAATAGTCAATACCACAAAGATATAACAGGTTTTGTGCACGGCTTCTTCAGCAACCACACAATGCAATTCGTCTTGTGATTCTAGATTAATGTGGTCTTGCCCTTACGCATTTGTTTGACCTATATAGCGATTGTGATCTAAAAATAAATAAAGAATTAGTTATTTCCCCCTTTTCAACATCCAAATACTAAAAGGCTCTTCAACTTTATTTTTTTTCTTTCTTTCTTTCTTTCTTTTTTTTCTTTCTTTCTTTATTAAATGTCATCATAATTATTTATTTTTTTGGCGGCATGACAAAACCAGATCTGAATATGTAAGACCCATGTTAAAAGCATCAATCTCTCTCTCTCTCTCTCTCTCTCTCTCTCTCTCTCTCTCTCTCTCTCTCTCTCTCTCTCTCTCTCTCTCTCTCTCTCTGATCGTCCTTTATTTTTTATGAGAAAGTGGACCTAACTATATAGATCCTAATCCATGAAAAGTATTTGGCTAATCTCATATATCACATGTATATATGTGTGTAACTCTAAATATAAATATTATAGATTGCACTGAGGTTGATATATGAGTAAGGGGCAAGCGTGATAATGAAGAGCTTCAACAAAGAGAGAATGAAAGCAAATCTGTCATTGGATGAGCTCTGGAATGGAGATCATTGAATTAGATCACACATCTAATGATTTTATATATGATGATCACATATCGCTCTTTCTAGTGATCTCTCGCGGATGATGAATTAA
The DNA here is from genome assembly GCA_028830015.1 of Eucalyptus grandis x Eucalyptus urophylla. Taxonomy (NCBI): domain Eukaryota; kingdom Viridiplantae; phylum Streptophyta; class Magnoliopsida; order Myrtales; family Myrtaceae; genus Eucalyptus; species Eucalyptus grandis x Eucalyptus urophylla. The sequence goes on from CM054200.1 coordinate 7,321,794, forward strand.
TAATTGCAACTATTATTTGTATTTCCACGTTGGAAATCTATATGAAATCAACCTCATGCTTTCACTATAGCAATCTCTTCTCTAAAACTTGGATAATAGTAATTAAGGAGGGACAAGAGATAAAAAGGAAGATTAAACATTGAGAATTAAAAGTACAAATGAAAATGTGCATATGAAGATAAGTCAACGCGTCGCCTAATTAATTTAGATATCTCATATGTAAAAAGAAAATGCTTAATGCGGTTGCAGCAATCTTGTGAGACAAGTTACTTCAGTTGAAGCTTGTTTGTTCAATAAATATTCCCAGTAATATAGTACTTGGGTAATTTAATAGGTTAAAAGAGAAATGGATTTCAAACACGAAGTATTTAAGTTCATTTCATTAACTTATTATGCATTCGTTGTTGATCCACAAGAATTACTCAATTAGTCATAAACGTATTGTATGCAATTGTGAAATTTTCAATTTTGTTAATTTAGTCATAAACCTTTGTGTGAGATTTCAAACTAGTCTTTTTGGTCAATTTTCACCTAGAAGTTGCCAACGTGGCTATCTAATCATCGCCGGGCATCCTACATGGTGCACCACCATGTAAGTAACACTTGGCAAAAATCAGCAAAAAAAACTACATTGGAATTTCGCATGAAGATTCTAAGACTAAATTGGCAAAATTAAAAAAATATTAAGCAATCTTCCCAAGTAAACCCCTATTATAGAATCCATAGTAAGCGTCCGGAATACTAATTACAGGTCCAGACATCCGCCGGTTAAATGGCCTTGGGTGGTGAAACTGTGGTCAGGTCACAACATCCACCAATGAAGTGGTCTTGAATCTTGACACAATAAATATGGGTTTTAATAGGTATAGAGCCTGTGGGATTGGCATCGACTATCGAGATGACAGCATATGAAGCAACCAAAGAGCTCTCTGAATTTATTTTGCATCAAAAAGAGTTCCTTCAGATCGCTAGTGATGCATTAGTCGATTTGGTAACTTGGCAGACGATTAATTGCTCATTTCCAATTGGTCACGTTTCCAGCTAAAATCGAGACAACTAAAAACCGTCTAGAATCAGCTCCTTGTGGGGTCTCTGTTATTATAGTACTGGATAAGATCATCTTAATAGCAAGAAGTGCGACAACTTTTTAATTAATAATTTTTTTCAAAAAATGCAGAATAATACGGGGCATCTTGAAACTTGTGAACTGGTCGGTTTTGGCTTCCAAATTCCAGAATGGTTTCAGGGGCTATAAAATAGGATTCAAGTTTTCGACATTTGAAATCGAAAACAATGAGATACATTCTTGCGTGTTGTAAGGTAACTACATTGATGTATTCCAAACACGATAGAAAGTGCCTAGCTGCAACTTCACAAAATTTGCATGTACGTAAAACTATATTATTTATGCATGTGTCAATTTAATTGACCACTGCCTTTTTGTTCTTTTATAACCAAACAAGTTTCTTTGACCCATCAATTTGACTCTAATTGATCTCAACAATCCAAAAAAAAAAAAAATGTATATAAATAACAAGCCCAAGTTACATAAAAAAAAAAAGTCTTTCAAATCATTAACGGACCTAATTATTTATATACTTAAATTGAGACAAAAATAATTAAATAATTAGGTACTCGATTCATAAAATTATGTGACCGCATGGTACTTAAATTTCAATTTGACTTATTACCTTTGAATTACTTATGTGGACGTGACATAAAGTACATCATGATTTAGTTCAGTCAAGTACAAAAATCATGACCTAAATTTGCTTGTGATCTTAATCACGATTTAGTTTGACCGCACGCAAGAATCGTAAGGAATTTTCGAGGAAAACGAGGGAGGCATTTAAAAAGTCTGTCTTGTTGAGCGCGGATGATATGTATCACAAGTCCAAGTCAACTTTAATATATTAAGGAAACTTCGCATTTTCTTCTGCTTGATATAAATATTAGCAATCCTTCGAACAACCTTTGCCTACACATTTTCCTAATCGCTATTTTCCCACCATCTCTCTCTCTCTCTCTCTCTCTCTCTCTCTCTCTCTCTCTCTCTCTCTCTCTCGCCAACATAGAACAGAACAACAATGCACGGCGTCGTAGTCCCAGAAGTGGTGCTGAGCTCCGGCGAGAGAATGCCACTGATCGGCATGGGCTGCGCAGCGAGCCCTCGGCCTCCGCCAGAGGTGTTGACTTCCATATTACTGGAGGCCATCGAAGTTGGGTACCGCCACTTTGACACTGCGGCGTTGTACGGCACTGAGGAGGCGCTCGGCCGAGCCGTGGCCGAGGCCCTCGACCGGGGGCTCATCAAGAGCCGCAACCAAATCTTCATCACCACCAAGCTCTGGTGCACCGATGCCCATCCCGATCTTGTTCTTCCTGCCCTAAAGAACTCTCTCCAGTAAATACATCGATTCGCCTTCTCTCCTCGACTTTTGTATACGATGAAACTATAGTCCCGATCGCTAAGAATCTTGTAAGACCGTATAAGAATTTCGTTATGAGAAAACATAAATGATAAATAGTTAAACATTAATCTTCTTCCTTTGCCAGATTGACTACCATTCACTTAAACATATATGTTGCATGCATTTTGATTTTGGAGATTGGACATTGCTTTCAGCTTTTATTATGCTAAGAAGTTCGTTAAATTTTTATCATTACCTCAACATATTAGAACAGCAACAACATAACATGTTACCTCTTGCTGCTTTATTTTTCCCTTTTTTTTTCTGGTGCGTCCATCGATCTTGATGGTTTTTTTTTTTCTTTTTCTATTTGTCCTTGGTGTGTATCGATTTAAATAGGAGGTTAGGGTTAGAGTACGTGGATCTGTATCTAATCCACTGGCCGGTGAGACTGAAGGAAGGAACCGAAGGGTTCGATTTCAAGGGCAAGGTCTTGCCATTTGACATCAAGGGCACATGGGAAGCCATGGAAGAGTGCTCCAAGCTGGGCTTAGCCAAATCCATTGGAGTCAGCAATTTTAGCACCAAGAAGCTCTCTGATCTCCTCTTGCACGCCACTATCCCTCCTGCTGTTAATCAGGCAATTAGAACAATTTACTATATCTAGTCTCTTCATTATTCATATTGCCACGGATAGATTTTTTTAGGAAATTCAAATGAAGTAATATTTTTTATTTGATGGGTGTGCCGTGATTTAGGTAGAGATGAATGTGGCATGGCAACAAGAGAAATTGAGAGGATATTGCAGGGAGAAGGGAATTCAGGTAAGCGCATGGTCCCCGTTGGGAGCGAATGGAGCCGCCTGGGGTACATTAGCTGTTATGGAGAGTCCTGTGCTCAAGGAGATTGCCATTGCCAAAGGCAAGACTGTGGCCCAGGTACCATATTCTCTCTCCTTTTGTGTTTTTTTCTCCTATTTTGGTGTCATTCTTGGGGCAGAGGAGATCATTAATTGAGTTGGTGGAATCGAAGTAAAATTTAGATTTTCGTCGCTCTCAGGAAAGCATAATTTAGAAGCTCGTCCCTCTGAAATTGCATTGGAAAGTCCGCCCGTGGCTGTAAAAGAATTCTTAAAAGGTTAACCTTCTAAGCATGGGTTGGTTTTGGATCCTTGATACCTGGTTAAAGGTTAACCTCACCAAAAGTCAAGGGAGTTTAATCCATACTTACACTAGTTCGTTTGCATTGCAATGACAGCAGGCTGTCCACATGCTTTTCTTATTTTAATGTGCCTATTCTGACATGTCTCGCACTCCTAACTCACTTCAAATCTTTTTATTCCTTAGAAAGAGGAAATACTCTCTGATTTGTTTTACATTCCTGAGATCCCGAGAATATTAAATCTTTTCGGGACTTACTTGGTCCAAGGTTTCTTTTAGTCTTGTCGTTTTGTATTTTTCTGATGACTTTTCTAAAGTTTGAGTCATACCGAAAGTGAAAGCTAACCAAAAGAATTATTAAATAGAGCGCACCTTCTCGTGATTGATGGCAATCCCGAGTGGCCAACTTTAGTGGTTAAAAATTAGTTTGTTGACTTATTCACCCATGGCTTTCATATTCTTCCATCTGTCGCTCATTTGTCCCGTTGCTATTCACAAATTAGCAAGTTTTTCCTTCTGTAGACCGGTATGTGTGCGCTTACAAGAACTTGCAGCAACATGTTCTCTTGTCAAGAATTTTCCGTATGAAATTCGTATTATAAGGTTTTAATCATTGTGTGGCGTAATTATAGAAAAAAATTCGTAGTTGGTCTTGTAACATTGCTAACCCCTACCTTAAGACGATCAAAGTTATCATTACAAAAGTATTTTCCAATCTTTCTGTCCGCGTGTAATTAAGGGAAGATAAGAAACTTTAGCTCCCTTTCATATTTTCTTTTCTGACGAGGAGGCCCATATAAATAAGTAGTAGCATGACCACGATTTATGAAATACTCAACTAGTTTCATGGATTGCGTGATTTGCATTTTCTTATCTCCAATTCGCATACTATACCTTATATATATGCATACATATGAAGGCTGCACTGAGATGGATATACGAGCAAGGAGCATGCGTGATAGTGAAGAGCTTCAACAAAGAGAGAATGAAAGAGAACCTGCAAATCTTAGAATGGGAACTTAGCCAGGAGGATTCGGACAAAATCAAATTTCAGATTCCACAGAGAAGAGGATGTCCTGGTGACATGTACATTTTTGAAGAGGGGCCTTACAAATCACTGGATGAGCTCTGGGATGGTGATGCTTGAATACCTATGCTTTCATAGTTTCTATGATCATGTGTACTTCTAAGAAGATCTCTAGTTGACTGTAATAAATTAATATGAATCGAACTTTGCAATTTTGTCATCACAATATCTTCTTTCACGCTATATTTCTAAATATATTGTGCTAATAGCAAGCCTAACAAGGCATCCTGTAAATAGAAAGAAAGTCATATACGTTTTTATTTTTAGATCAGGAAGCTTAGTTTGGAATTTTCCATCAATATGGTAACTATGAATGTCGACACCAAGCCCACGAGTCGCCATCACCGAGCCATTAAGCCGCAATTGTCACCGTGAAGCCCCCTTTGGCATCCTCCGCTATAGCTTTGCAACAGCGGTTGCTAACTCGGGCGACCCCAATTACAAATTGAGATTTGCCCGAGGTCGAGGACCGCTGATCTGAGTTTGCAATGACAGGTTTTAAGCCCCCTACAGTCCCCCAGAGAGAGAGAGAGTTGGAGGCCGCAAGGGCAAGAGCTCTTTGTGGCGATGAGGCTGGTGGTGGGGACGCACAGGCTGCTTGATCGACCAAATTGAAGGACTGATTGGAGGAAATTGCTGACAATCAAGATTGGAGGAAAACATAGCCCTCCAAACCTGATAGAAAGTACACACCGCAGCTTCACAAAAATTGCACCTATAACTGAAGTATTTAAGGCATGTGTCAATCTGACTCCACTGTTCTTTTCTTTTTGACCCCACTACAATTCTCTGAACAACCCCAATTTGACTCTAATGGACCCTCATAACCCCAACTTGCACGTCCAAATACGATCTCTAGCCCTCGTTATTCCATTGGATTGCCAATGTAAAAAATATAAGTTACATCGTTATTTAGTTCAGCAAAGCACAAAAACTGGATTTTCGTGTGATTATTATTTCCTTTACCCTTCTTAGTACTTAAAATGGGTCATTGACTTGCTTGTGGCCAAAATTTGAAGAATATAGACTTGAGTGTTGAACATATGTTATGTGATAATTGTCGTGACCTCTCTCTTTTTTTCGACGCTCAATCAAGGGCGGGCGCCTTGCGGCTAATGGTTTGGCTAAATTTATTAGGCCCGAACTCTCCCAAGTCCACCAATTCACGACTTGATGGTTTAGGTTTTTAACTTGCAAGTTAATTTTAAAAGGAGTCGTCACTACTCGGTTTGGGATGGGTCGATTAGAAACCCAAGCGAAGTATTAGAAGAAATACTTGCTCCTGCGCAACTAGAGAAATTAGGATTGAGGACTTCGTTACACTAGTTAATCACTATTTGGATGTTTGAGGGAATTTACATGCATTTTGTGGAGGAAATTTTTTTTTTTTTTTTGGGATCATTTTCTCATTTTTTGGACATAAAAATCATTTTTTGGATTTTTTTTATCATTTTCTGAAAATATAAACCTTTTTTTTTTCTTTTTCTGACTTTTTTGAATTTTTTGGGAAAATATGGCTATTTTTGATTTTCTGAAAAAAAAAATTATTATTTTTAAAATATGGGTTAATACCCTGAAAAACCCTAAACTAGTACACTTGTGACAAATTTACCCCAAACTATTTTTTTGACCACCAAAAACCCTAAACTGGTATATTTTTGACAAATTTACCCCAAATTGGTACACTTGTGACAAATTTACCCTATGTTAGTTTTCGTTAAATTTTGATTAAGTTAAATGATACGTGACAATTGACTAGTATATAAATTTGCGATTTTACACTCCATTTGTCACAATTTACAATTTTTGTGATTTTTTTGTGATATTAATCCAATTTACCGGAATGTATATTTGTCACAAATTTACCAGTTTAGGATTTTTTGTGATTGACTAAATTAGTTTTGGGTAAATTTGTCATAAATGTACCAGTTTAGGGTTTTTTATGGTCAGTCGGGGTAAATTTGTCACAAGTGTAGTAGTTTTGGGTTTTTCATGGTCAAAAAAATAGCTTGGGATAAATTTGTCACAAGTGTACCAGTTTGGGGTTTTTCAGGGTATTAACCCTTAAAATATTATATTATATAATGTGAAAAACGAACCGGGTCAAATCCCTGGGTTGGGTCCGACCCAGGTCATCCATTCGGGCCCGGCTCGGATTTTTTTTTTTGGAAAATAAAATATTTTTTATTTTTATTTATTAAAATACTATTTTAGATTAAAATAATAAAAAAATGACCCGGGTTGGGACCGACCCGGGTCGCTCACCCAAGAGCCCAATGGGCATGCAACGCAGGCCCGACTCAGAGAATGCCCGGCCCGAGCTCCAAACCCGGCCCGACGAGTGCAGGTCCGACCCGGGGAAACCCTACTCGGAAACAGGGAAACCGGGTCAGATGGACCCGCGAACTTACCCGGTTCCCGGCCTCCTTTACCCTTCGTTCGTTCGCGGCGCTGGTGAGGGGGACTAAGGCGTCGCCGGGCAGATGACGGATTTGACAGCGACGACAGTGACAAACCGCTTACGAGGACGGCGAGGACGAGCGACAACGCGGCTATGTTGGTGTGGTCGGTGGCTACATGGTTCGAGAGGGGGAATGCGAAGCGACGCGGACGAGCACGGCCGTTACCTGTTCGCAACGAGGGCACGGCAAGGCGGCTGCAGGTCGGTGAGACAGCGTCAGGGATGCGAGATCGGGTGGAGTCGTCGGTGGCGACGGATCAGCTGGAGTCGCCGGTGGTGGAGCAGCAGAGTGGCGGTCGCGGCGACAGCGGGCCTTTAGCTTCGCAGATCTGGAGTGGCGGCGGCGTCGGGCACGACTCGAGGTGGCGTTGGGGGTGCGACGGAGCTAAATCGACCCCAGATCTAGGCCTTCGCCGACCCCTGCCCACTCGCTCAGCCCCCTTACGCTCGCTGATTTCCCTCCTTTCCGTGGGTTTGCTTGCCGCCGGCCTCCCCTGATGTCTCTCAGTGGGAGGTCGCTTAAGCTCACGACCCTTCTCTGCCTTGCTTACTCTTCGAGCTCCCCTGAAGTCTCTCAAGGGGATCTCTCTGAGCTCGCTGGCTTCCTATCCTTTGTCGTCGACGTCGGGGGCTATTTATAGGCGAGGGGGTGGCCGGTCAACGGAACTTCGACCGCCGGTCCCCCTCGCGCGCCGAGCGGCCCCCGACGGCCGAACCAGTGTCCCATCCGACGCCAGCTGCTCCTCCCACGTGAGTCGCCGTCCGGTGCCAGCTACCCCTGCTTTCTGTACGTTGCAGTCCTCCTCGCAGCTCCGGCGTCGCGCGCGTCGACGTCTCCGGCGCGTGGAGCTTATCCACGCGAGGAAGATGACAGGCGCGCGGGTCGAGCCGGGTCTGGATCCGCGCGGGGAAGGAAAAACCGTCGAGCTGGGCTTGAAGGCCCAGCCCAACACGCTGCAGCGCTTTTTTTCGTTTTTTCTCTTTTTTTTTTATATATTCCAAAAAAGACAAAAAAAAACCTAATTAATTAAAAAAAGGAAATTTAGGCGTCAACAATAATCACGATATTTACTATCGTGTTCATCCCAAGGTGAATCTTGAGGGAGCTCATGGATTGCTATGTAGGCACAAATAATCCTCTCATGGAGGCGGCTATGCTTCACATTGATTCTCCTAAACTCCATAAATCGCAATTTTGTTTTTCTTATTCATTCATGATTCTTTTAGAGTTACTGCTTAGCTATTTACTAGGCTGGTTAGGAGTCCGATAAAGCTTGAGAGATCACTTCACCTCTGCGAGTTAGAGAATTTGATTCAAAGATTGATTACACTAGATTAAACTAATGCTGAAGTATTAGTATCTTTTTCTCCTTTAACGAAAACTTTTCACATGATCTTAGGTAAATTTTATTTTTTTCTGAGAGGCATCCACATGTTCACGCATTTACGAAAGGAATCAAACATTTAAGTTACCAAATACAAACAAATTATGTAAGGCAATGAACAAATTAAGTAGTAAAAGGGACAGAAGATATTAACCCGAGCCGTCTCAGACAACAATTGAACATGGTATTGTTATGATGCCCCAGGATTGGATCCCGTGAATGGGAATAAGCGTATATAATAAAAGAAAAGAAAATGCTATCACGATTATGAAAATCTCTAAACCTCAAATGCAAGACTTAATCTAAATGTAGTCAAACATTAGTTATGTCGTTTTATAGAATCTGTGACATCTAGAGTGTCAAAATTTGGCATGGAAAGACAATTAAGTGCCAAAAGTTAGGAAATTGATATTTAAATGTCAAAATTGGAGCAAAATAGATCGGTTAAGTGCCAACGGCGAGAAAATCCTACCAAATTGCGTACGTGGCATTTTCTAGTGACATATATTAAATAAAAAAAAAAAAGCACACGTGGACGACAAAAACGACATGGCCCATTCACGTTGGCTTGGCCAATCTAAACGACATCGTTTTTTTTTTTTATGCTAAACAATATTGTTTAGGTTATTTTTTGGCTTACCCAAACCTGGCTGTCGCCGTTCCTCTCCGTTCACACCAGATCTAACGCCCTTCTCTCCGTCGTCATTCACGCCCAGAGGTGGTCATCGCCTAGGTTTGTCCTCTTCGCCCCCTCACCTGTGATGAAATTAGGACTCGAACTCGTTTATTAGGGCTTTGATGATAAATTTGGGGCTTCACTGCGAAATGTGGAGGTTGGCTGAGAGATGTAGGGCTCGGATAGTACTTTGATGTGCAATTTAGGGCTCAAAAGTGGTACTAGAATCCTAATGGGGGTTCGGATTGACAATTTAAGGCTCGGTCTCGAAATGTAGGGCTCAACGAGGGAAAAATTAACACTCAACCTCAAAGATGCGGTGCTATTGTGAAGTGTGACTTAAAGTAGTGTTACTATGATGTGTAATTTAGAGTTTGGATGTGGTATTGTGATGTGCGAGGGAGATTTTAAGGAGTCAGATCTAAAATGTGATGTGCGACGGCGATTTTGACGGCTGGGAGTGGTTGTTGTGGGGACATCTAGTCAATTTTTAAAATCGAAGTGTTGAAATGGGTGACATGGGGACATGTGCTCGTCATTTGGCACGCTCTGAGCCCATCAATGGCTCCGAGGCTTCTACTCAGCGTCAACCACAAATGCAACAGCCAAAACATCACAGAAAACCCAACCGATATCGCTGTCCGAATGCCTCGATCAATACTATCACCGAAACGTCGTATGGCAACCCAACCCGAAACTCAAACTTCACAAAGCACTCCTTGCTTTGTAGTTGGGTCGTCTTCGGTCGGCAGTTCAGGTAATCTACCGCGATCCATGCTCCCCACGCAGCCAACGTTGACACGGTATATTTGGATATGCTGAAGTTCACCACCTTTAGCGCGGCAGTTGCGAACTCGGGATCTTTCTCGCTATGATTACGATCACTTTCAATAGTTACCCTCAACCGTTCGGGACCCCTCGGCTTGGTGCGAGGCGTATGGTCTCCAAGCACAGCCACGGATACTGTGAGTGAAAAGGACTTTCCATCACTAGATTTCCCACCTCTCTCTCTCTCACACATGTACATAGAACATAAAGCACCAATGTACGAAGTCGTTGTCCCAGAAGTGGTGCTGAGCTCGGGCAAGAGGATGCCACTGATTGGGCTCGAAACGTACACAATCCCTCTGCCGAAGCCTGACATGGCAATGCCACTTCGACACAGCGGCATCCTACGGTACCGAAGAAGCGCTAGGCCAGGCCATGGCTGAGGCCCTGGACCGAGGGCTTGTCGAGAGCTACAGCGACATCTTCATCACCACGAAGCTCTGTGCACTGGCGCTCATCCGGGTCCTGTTCTTCCCGCTCTCAAGAAGTCTCTCCAGTAAATAGTTGCTAATTTGCCTTCTGATGTCCACCTATTTATTTTGCTCCTTGACACTATATAAAGTTCTAATAACTGCTAAGTCGGCAATTAGCTATAACAATTTCTTCCATAGAAAAATAGACACGATAAACATTATTTTCCACTTTGGTATTTATAATTATCAATTGTGTGCATTAGTTTTTTTTTTTTTTACAATCTTTCCTCTATAATATTTTTCCGCTTTTTTATGGTTTAGTCATGTTGTGTTCATGTTTTTATTTTCTTTTTTTATTTGGGCACTTGGTATATTTTTGATTTAAATAGAAGGTTAGGGTTAGAGTATGTGGATTTGTATCTAATCCACTTCCCTAAAGGAAGGAACCGAAGGGTCCGATTTCAAGGGCAAAATTTTTCCATTTAACATGAAAGAAACACGGGAGGCCATGGAATAGTGCTCCTCACGCATTCCACGATCCCTCCTGCTGTTAACTAGTTACAGGAAAAATCGATCATCCTATTTCGATCTTTGAGTCAAATGAAATATCAAATCAAGCTTTTCTTCAAGGTTTGTTTCTTTCTTCTTGTGGGTTAATCATGACTTAGGTGGAGATGAAAGCGGTCCCCATTAAGCGCAAATGGAGCTCCTTGGGGTTCATCAGTGGCTGTGGAGAATTCTCTACTCAAGGAGATTGCTATCGCCAAAGGAAAGACCGTGGCTCAGGCAATTTTTCTTTCTCTGTTCACTTGTGTTTTGCAAGACTCCACTTATGAAGAAGTAGACATGGCTTCCATGGTTACTCGGAGTAGGAGGTACTGTAATTTGATCATCAAAACCAAGTGCTAGCCCAGTCAAATCAGACCTTTGTGAGATGGTTTTCATAATCTTAAAAGAATTATTCTCTCCAAAAATTAATAGGAACAAAATCATAAATGAATTGATTTCAACCGTTTATTTGCTAACTACCCCAAATTATAGGTAAACACAATCGGGTAGGGAACGTGACGTTTGGAAAAATAAAGTGATGTTTTTTCGTCTATAAAGGAAACTTTTAGTTTAGAAATTTCCTCATTGGTTATATAGGTAGCCGCCAGAAGAAATTGCGTTTGCTTATTACATGAGAAGGCAATGGGGAAAAGTGCCAAAAAAGTCCTAAACCTTTTGTTTTTGTGCCGATTTAGTCCTAATCCATTTTACGTTGTGCCAATTCAGTCCTTTCTAACCAATTTTGGCCGGATTTTACTGACTGGATGTCGGCCAACTGACGTGGCCTGATTGGCGTCGATGTAAACAACTTTTAGTAATTTTTAATATTTTTGAATTTTTTTTCTTTTCTTTTTCTTTTTTCTTTTTTTCTTTTTCTCTTTTTCATTTTTTCTTCTCCTTGTCTTCCTCCAACCGGTCGCTGAACCTCAGCAACCGGCCAAAGGCGATGGCCAGCGAGGTCAAGAGCGGTCTTGCGCTGGGCAACAAGGCTCGCTGTCACCGAATCTAGCGAGGGTCAATCCTCGCCCATGGCCGGCAACAGCGAGCCTCGCCCGCTCGAAGCAAGGCCGCCCTCGAGGCCTGGGCAGCGAGGCTCACCCTCACTAAATCTGGTGAGGTTGTCGAGTGGCGGTGGATGTTGCGACAAGGAAGGATAGGCGGTGACAGCAGAGACAATGCTGCTACCGGGGTTTCAACATCCGACTTTGCTGAAGCATCGTCTCGGTGAGGGCGAGCCCTGCCAGCTTGGCGCCTAGCAGGGCTTGCCCTTGCTGGCCATGGGCGAGGCTCGACCCTCGCCAGAACCAACGAGGGCAAGCCTCGCCGCCCAAGCCTCCAAGGCAGCCTCACCCACCCAACACGAGGCGGCCCTCAAGGCCACTGGCAAGGTCCACCTCGACCTCACCAACCGTCGCCTCTGGCCAGTCGTTGAGGTCCGGCGATCGGCTAGAGGAAGAAGAGGAGAAGAAAAAAAGAAAAATAAAAAAAGGAAAAAATTTCTAAAATATTAAAATATTATTAAAAGTTATCCACGTCAGCACCGATCAGGCCACGTCAGCCGGCCGGCATCCAATCAGCAAAATCTGGCCAAAATTGGCCGGAAAGAACTGAATTGGCACAACATAAAAAGGTCTAGAACTAAATCGGCATCAAAAAGAGGTTTATGACTAAATTAACAAAAAAACAAAAGGTTTAGGACTTTTTGGCACTTTTCCCGAAGGCAATGTGTAACATCTTCCTCCATGTACGTCCCTGTCGATATAGTTTCAAGGATTAAAAGCTTGGTGCATGAACTCGATACCACAAAGATATAACAGGTTTTGTGCACGGCTTCTTCGGCAACCACACAATGCAATTCGTCTTGTGATTCTAGATTAGTGTGGTCTTGCTCTTACGCATTTTTTGACCTATATACTGATTGTGATCTAAAAATAATTAAAGAATTAGTTATTTCCCCCTTTTCAACTTCCAAATACTAAAAGGCTGTTCAACGAATTATTTATTTCCCCCTTTTCAACTTCCAAATACTAAGGCCCTGTTTAGTAACTTTTATGTTTCTCTCAATTTTTGTTCTTTTGTTCCCTAGAACAAAAAAAGAACAGAAATCCATTTGATAACGATAATTAATTTTTTTAATCCTCAGAATAGAAAAATGGTTGGTGAATGGATTTGGAACATAACGAAAAAGTAAAAAAAAAAAAAAAATAGCTTCTTATTCTCAAGAACAATTTCTAAAAACAAGTTATTTTCTTTTTTTCTGTTCTTCTTTTCTTCTTATTTGCGTACCGCCACCCCCTCTGCTGCTTGCCCTCGGCGGTAGCACCAATCATCAACGCCACCCCCCACCAACTAGCCAACCGCTGCCGCCGCTGACCATTGTCGCCTGTCGCCAATCGACCGCCCCCATTGCTAACTGTCATCGCCACCATCACCGCCAATCGCCGACCCTCGTCGCTGATGACCACCGACGACATCAATCACCGCCCGCTGCCAATGACCGCCATAGGCAACACTAACAACGATAGTCAGCAACAGTAAGGAAGAATAAAAAAAAATTAAAAGAAATTCTACATTACAAAAAAATTTGTAAATCTTACTAAACGTAATTCTATTCTTTTTTTTTATTCCGAGAATATAAATTTTGTATAGTTACCAAACACTTTTTTTTTTAATTCAAAAATTGTTCTAAGGAATAGAAATAGACAAAGACTATTTCTAAAAACAAAAAAAAAAACAAAAAAAGCAAACTATACCACGAAACAAAAGCGTTACCAAATGAACTCTAAAAGGCTCTTCAAATTTACTTTTTTCTTTCTTTCTTTCTTTATTAAATGTCATCATAATTATTTATTTTTTTGGCAGCATGACAAAACCAAAAGTGAAATATGTAAGACCCATATTATCATTAAAAAGCATCAATTAAAAAGCATCAATTAAAAAGCATCAACCTCTCTCTCTCTCTCTCTCTCTCTCTCTCTCATCGTCCTTTATTTTTTATGAGAAATAGATCCTAATCCATGAAAAGTATTTAGCTAATCTCATATATCACATGTATATATGTTTGTAACTCTAAATATAAATACTAGAGATTGCATTGAGGTTGATGTATGAGTAAGGGGCAAGCGTGATAGTGAAGAGCTTCAACAAAGAGATAATGAAAGCGAATCTACAAATCTTGAATTGGGGGCTTAGCCAAGAAGACTTGGACAAGATGAAGCTTCAAATCCCATAGAGAAGAGGATCTCCTAGCGATATGTTCGTTTTCAAAAATGGATCTTACAAATCATTGGATGAGCTCTGAGATGGAGATCATTGAATTAGACAACACGTCTGATGATTTATATATGATGATCACATATTGCTCTTTCTAGTGATCTCTTGTTGATGATGAATTAATAATTGCAACTATTATTTTTGTATTTCCACATTGCAAATCTACATGAAATCAACCTTGTGCTTTCACTGTAGCAATCTCTTCTCTAAAACTTGGATAATAGTAATTAAGGAGGGACAGGAGATAAAAAGGAAGATTAAACATTGAGCATCAAAAGTACAAATGAAAATGTGCATATGAAGATAAGTCAAGGTGTCACCTAATTAATTTAGATATCTCATATGTAAAAAGAAAATACTCAATGCGGTTGCAACAGTCTTGTGAGACAAGTTACTTCTTACACTTGAAGCTCATTTGTTCAATAAATATTCCCAGTAACATAGTACTCGGTACCCACTAGGGTTTGCCCCAATAGCCACCCTTCTAACATGGAAGGGAGGTGGGGGGTTCGTATTCTCACCTTCTCGGGAAGGGTTGGGGGGAGAGGACAATTTAATTTCAAGTGTGGGTTTCGACTTCTAAGCCCTGTAAGGAGGCAAGGCAAAAGTCTAAGAGTGAGAGTTAGAGTAAGAGTAAGAGTAAAATAAGACCGACCAAATATATATATAGTACTCGGGTAATTTAATAGGTTGAAAGAGAAATGGATTTCAAACACGAAGTAATGAACTTATTTAAGTTGATTTCATTAACTTATTATGCATCTGTTGTTAATTCGCAAGAATTACTCAATCAATCATAAACCTATTGTATGCAGTTGTGAAATTTTCGATTTTGTGTCCAAGCCAACTTTAATATATTAAAGAAACTTGGCATTTTCTTCTGCTTGATATAAATATTAGTATTCCTTCGAACAACCTTTGCCTCCACATTTTGTAATCGCTATTTTTTCCACCTTCTCTCTTTAACATATTAAAGAAACTTGGCATTTTCTTCTGCTTGATATAAATATCAGTATTCCTTCGAACAACCTTTGCCTCCACATTTTGTAATCGCTATTTTTCCACCATCTCTCTCTCTCTCTCTCTCTCTCTCTCTCTCTCTCGCCAACATAGAACAGAACAACAATGCACGGCGTCGTAGTCCCAGAAGTGGTGCTGAGCTCCGGCGAGAGAATGCCACTGATCGGCATGGGCTGCGCAGCGAGCCCTCGACCTCCGCCAGAGGTGTTGACTTCCATATTACTGGAGGCCATCGAAGTTGGGTACCGCCACTTTGACACTGCGGCGTTGTACGGCACTGAGGAGGCGCTCGGCCGAGCCGTGGCCGAGGCCCTCGACCGGGGGCTCATCAAGAGCCGCAACCAAATCTTCATCACCACCAAGCTCTGGTGCACCGATGCCCATCCCGATCTTGTTCTTCCTGCCCTAAAGAACTCTCTCCAGTAAATACATCGATTCGCCTTCTCTCCTCGACTTTTGTATACGATGAAACTATAGTCCCGATCGCTAAGAATCTTGTAAGACCGTATAAGAATTTCGTTATGAGAAAACATAAATGATAAATAGTTAAACATTAATCTTCTTCCTTTGCCAGATTGACTACCATTCACTTAAACATATATGTTGCATGCATTTTGATTTTGGAGATTGGACATTGCTTTCAGCTTTTATTATGCTAAGAAGTTCGTTAAATTTTTATCATTACCTCAACATATTAGAACAGCAACAACATAACATGTTACCTCTTGCTGCTTTATTTTTCCCTTTTTTTTTCTGGTGCGTCCATCGATCTTGATGGTTTTTTTTTTCTTTTTCTATTTGTCCTTGGTGTGTATCGATTTAAATAGGAGGTTAGGGTTAGAGTACGTGGATCTGTATCTAATCCACTGGCCGGTGAGACTGAAGGAAGGAACCGAAGGGTTCGATTTCAAGGGCAAGGTCTTGCCATTTGACATCAAGGGCACATGGGAAGCCATGGAAGAGTGCTCCAAGCTGGGCTTAGCCAAATCCATTGGAGTCAGCAATTTTAGCACCAAGAAGCTCTCTGATCTCCTCTTGCACGCCACTATCCCTCCTGCTGTTAATCAGGCAATTAGAACAATTTACTATATCTAGTCTCTTCATTATTCATATTGCCACGGATAGATTTTTTTAGGAAATTCAAATGAAGTAATATTTTTTATTTGATGGGTGTGCCGTGATTTAGGTAGAGATGAATGTGGCATGGCAACAAGAGAAATTGAGAGGATATTGCAGGGAGAAGGGAATTCAGGTAAGCGCATGGTCCCCGTTGGGAGCGAATGGAGCCGCCTGGGGTACATTAGCTGTTATGGAGAGTCCTGTGCTCAAGGAGATTGCCATTGCCAAAGGCAAGACTGTGGCCCAGGTGCCATTTTCTCTTCTCCTTTCGTGCTTTTTTCCTCCTGTTTTGGTGTCCTTGGGGCGGAGGAGATCATTAATTGAGTTGGTGGAATCGAAGTAAAGTTTAGATTTTTGTCGCTGTTGACGCCTAAAATTTACTATTAATTAATTAGGTTTTACTTTATTTTACTTTATTTTTTATTTTATCTTTTTCGGATAATAAATAAACAAAAAAACCAGAAAAAAAACAGAAAAAACAGAAAAGAAGAGAAGCAGCCTCCGCATGGGCCCTTGGCCCATTTCCGCCTCAGCCCGGCCCAGTCGGGTCTTCTTCTTCCTCGTGCAGTTGCAGCGCACGCGCAGGGGGGCGCGACGCCGGAGCAAACGGAATGAACAGCGACGCACATGGAGCAGCTGGCACTGGACGGCGATGGCACATGGAGTAGGGGGGTAGCTGGCGTCGGATGGGACGCCGGTTCGGCCGGCGAGGGCCACGGCAGCCGCCGGTCGAGCTCCATCGACCGGCCGCCCCTCGGCCTATAAATAGGCCTCCATTTCCGTCGTCGGGAAGAGCACACACCACGCCGAGAAGGATTGAAGGCTGCAGATCCTCGAAACCTCCCATTGAGAGACTTCAGAAGGGGGGCCGAGGACGAGCAGGCCGAGATCCGAGAACTCGCGGCCGGAGACGAGGGGGAGAGATCCGAGTGGGTGGAGGCTGAGCACAGAGATCCCGGAGAGAGAGAGAGACGGAGCCAGAACGAGTCGTAGCCCTTGGACACCCCACTGAGAGACTTCAGGGGGGCCGAGGGTTCGCAGCCTCGCGGGAGGGGAGAGTAGAGAGAGAAGCGCAGGAGGGGAAGGGATTTGCGTGGGTCTCGCCGTCGCGGTCTTCGCTCTTGTCGCGCCGTCGCCGAGCAGGTATCGCGCTGTCACCGTCGCCATCACCCCTCCTGTAGTCCAATCGTCGTCGTCGTCTGCATCGCTGCCCTCGTCGCCGTCGCCGTCGCCGTCGCCGCCGCTGCACCTCAGCCTTCCCCTCTTCGGCGCCGCGAATCGAGAACCCTAGGGTTCGTTTTTTTTTTTGGGTCGCGGCCTCGGGTCATCGGATCGGACCCGGACTGCGAACCAGGTAGGGTTTAGAGGGGCGGCTACGAGTCGAGTTGGAAGTCGGGTCGGACCCGGGTAGGGTTCCACTAGGAACCCAGGTCGTCGGGCCGGGCCGGGCGCCCCCAAACGCCCGGTCACGGCGTCGTTTTAATTTTTTAAAAAAAAAAAAAAGATGAAAAATCCGAGTCGGGCCCGCAACGCGGGCCCGTCCGCATTTGGGTCGCCGGCCCGGGTCGGACCCAACCCGCAGATCCGACCCAGGTCGGTTTTGTTTTATTATTTTAATATAAAATAAATATTCTAATAAATAAAAAATAAATATTTTTATTTTTAAAAAAAATCAAAAAGTATTTTATTTTCAAAAAAATATTAAAAAATGTTTTAATTTCCAGAAAATCAAAAAATATTTAAAAAAATGTCGAAAAGTGCTTTATTTTCTCAAAAATCGAGAAAAATAAAAAATAATTTATTTTCCAAAAATATTTTGAAAAATATTAAAAAATATTTTATTTTCCGAAAAATCAAAAAAATCAAAAATATTCCATATTTTCCAAAAAAAGCTAAAAATCCAAAAAAAGCCAAAAATTCATGAAAAAGCCAAAAAAAATTTAGAAAAAGCCAAAAAGACTTGTATTTTTCCAAAAAAATCCAAAAAATCCCTTTTATGTCCAAAAATGTTTTTCCTCCCGAAAATGTATGGAAAATCCCTCGAATATCCAAAAAGCCTTAGGGTTTAAACAAGATTAGGTACCGAAATGGCATTAGTGATTAACTAGTGTAATCAAGTCCCCGATCCTAATTTCTCTGGTTGCGCAGGAGTGAGTATTTCTCCCGATACTTCGCTTGGGTTTCTAATCAACCCACCCCAAATCGATTAGTGGCGACTTCATTTTAAAAATTGATTTACAGGTTAAAAACTTGAACCATTAAGTCGTGAATTGGTGGACTTGGGAGAGTCCGGGCTTAACCAATTTCAGCCGAGCCATTAGCCTCCTTAGGCGCTCGTACCCGATTGCAGGCGCCGAAAAAAAAGAGGTCACGACAGCTTGGCGACTCCGCTGGGGACTTTGAGGACTTAGGCCATTTTATCTTTGTTTAAATGCCTTGTTGACTTGGTTTTTTTTTTTTCTTTTGTGCAGGGCAATAGCTTAAAGTTTTATTCTGTTAAAATAAAATGTTTTGTGATTATAAACTGCTGTGTATCCTTAAATGTTTTAGCACTACACATGGCGCACACAACCCGGCCGCCGGACCTGGGCCGCCATAGGATTTCTAGGATGGTGTTAAGAAAGATACGACCTCGAACGCGAGACTGCGATGTAGAGGTTGCCTTTCTTTTCCCCGAATTTCTTAGCCGAGGTTAGGAGGGTATGCTGCTAACGCGAGACTGCGACGGGCGGATATCCTTTTAATTTTAACAAACCTTCTCAGTTAGAAATCGAGCCGCACATATCATGCGCATGTTTATGTGATTGCCATCAATTTTCTCGCGTGAAGTAAGTTTTTATTTCGTGTACTTTGCAATTTACTTACATTCCTGTATATATTGAGTAGTCCATGATTAGTGTAGGATTTAATATCACGGTCATCTAAATTTGGGAGTAATTGTCATAAAGTTTTTTTTTTAATTGCAAAAGAAATTACTTTCAGTTGGTGTTTTTTTTTTTAAGCATGTTAAAAAGTTCTTTTTCGCAAGATTTTTCATTTGCCTCAAAAAGGGATAGAAGTCTTTTTCAAAATTTGTTACAATTCATGCTTTCCTCGCCTTTCGAATGGAATAGCCTTTTAGCCCATGCTAGCATGTCACATGCCATTTTTCAATTCATGCTTAGGAAATCCTCCACCTTTTCATGAATAAACAAAAAGAGTAGGATTAGGTCATCATCATGGACAGACTCCCTATCTACGCCTTGTCTTCACACATGCTTGTTTATTCATGGCCAGGTAATCACGTTCGCCGATCCAGACTCGCTCAAAAGCAAGAGCAAGAATGGCCAAAGAGAATGTACCAAGCCGTGTTGCGGTCATGGAAAACGAAATGAAACAAGTCTTCAATGTGCTTCAACAACTCTCAAAGCAGATAGACTCCATCCAGGGCAAGCTTACTCCCGCCCCGACCTCAATCGAGGTATTGTTGCCATAATCATCTACCATGGGTGATCAAGGTGGAGATACCAACGATAACATACCCGAATTGGAGAATGATCCACACCAAACCGCGATTGAGAAAGCTAAGCCAGACAGTTTATCTAAAGCTGAGCATGACAAACGTCTCGAAAAGCTTGAGGAGAGATTGAAACAACTGCAAGGCCTCCAAGATCCTACTTCGACGGACCTCTCCATTTATTCCAAAGTCACAATGCTAGAAAAATTCAAAATGCCCGAATTTGAAAAGTATGACGGCACAACTTGCCCAATGACTCATTTGCAAATGTACTTAGTTTGGATGGCCCAGCACGCCAATAATGCACCCTTGATGATCCAGTTGTTCCAATCAAGTCTAGTAGGTCCTGCCCTGAGGTGGTACATCACAAAGAACATAAGCCTCCTCGAAACATGGAGCGAAGTGAGTGAGGCATTCCTCAAGCAGTATGAGTTCATAATGGATATTACCTCTTCTCGCGAGGATCTTGAGCGTACCGAGAAGAAAAAGTATGAATCATTCAAAGAGTATGCCATTGGGCGGAGAAATCTAGCCACCCAAATTAGTCCCGAACCAACCGATTTCGAACTGAGAAAAATGTTTATCAAAACCCTCCCTTATGAGTACCGCAATCGAATGGTAACCACGATCGATCAACTCCTTCCAGTAGAAGAGCAAATCAAGATAGGGTTAAGGGATGGTTGGTTCATTGAATCTGCACCCACGGGTAGGCTCAGCATGAAGAAAGACAAAGAACCCCTAGTAAATGTCAATGCAACCTATAATCATCCTTCAACAATTCAAACAAGGGCAGGACAACAACAGACCACCAAACGTCAGCCGTCCCAGCGTTACAGCAGCAGGAGACAATTTACTCCACTTCCCGGATCTCCATCACAGGTTTTGGTAATCCTCCAGAATAAGAACCTCCTCTCAACTGAGCCAAAGCGACCAAACATAGAAAGCTTCTCCAGCTATGATCCATCCAAAAAATGCGACTATCACAGGGGAGAAGTGGGGCACTCGACTGATGAGTGCTTCGCTCTCAAAAGTCGAATCCAAAACCTGTTAGACACTAAAGCTTTCTCATTCCAGAGCAATCCGCTCCCTAATCACACCGACAAAGTAAACACGGTATTCAGTTCTGAGGACAGTCAGAGTAGAAACGTCGAAGCGCATACTGCTGACATTCATCAAGGGCTGGTGAAGGCCGGGTATTATTCAGGCAATGAAGTGCCACCCTTAGCAACAAAAAAAAAGAAGGGTCAGATGACACGACCACCATGTTTGGAGACCTTTTGATGGGCGCCATCAACGAAGGACCGTCAGGGGAAATGGGTGCAGGCTCGCTCAAGTAGAACCCTTTTTAATTTCTTTGCGTACTCCCCTACGTGGGAACTTGTACATTTTTCTTAAGTCTAGCTTGTTTTATTTTCAACATCAGTTCCGCTTGAGGAACTAACTTTTGAAATCACTCTTCCAAAATGTAAATCCACATATTAAATAAAGTTGAAAATATTTTGAGAGCATGAGGCGGTATCCCAAACCAGCCCGGTGATGCTATCCAACCATGAAAAAAAAAAAATATATCATCCAAGGAGAATACTGAGGGCTGGGCTTCCTCATGCTTTTTCTCCCCCGAATACATATTTTGATGTTGACACCTAAAATTTTGGTTAGTTAGGCTTTAATTTCTTTTAATCTTTGTTTTTCCTTTTTCGGATAATAAACAAAATAAATAACAAAAACAAAAACAAAAAAAATAATAATAAAAGCAAGAAAAGCAGTCAGCCCCCTTTTCTTTCTTTTTTCCTTTCGCACGACTTGGCCCCACCCCTCTTTTCCCCTTCTTCTTCTTTCTTCTTCTTCCCTCTTCTTCTTCCTCGTTCCTTCTTTCTCTGCCTCTGTAGTTCACGCGCAGAAGATGACGACGCGCGCAAAGGACGGCCTACGGCCGAGGGGAGTAGGCCGACGTCGGCCGGAGAGGATAAGATCTCGGGCGCCATCAATGCCGAGCACGCTTCGCTGGATAAACTCAGATGGGACGCCGGTCCAGCCAAGGAGAACCGCTCGGCGCGCGAAGGGGACCGCCGGTCGAAGCTCCGTCGACCGGACCTCCTCGCCTATAAATAGGGGAGCACCTCCGTCGACGAACGGCATCGCAAGCTTGAAGATCTTCCCACTGAGAGACTTCGGGGGAGGAATCGACGAGCGAGCGAGAGAGAGCTCGAGTTGTGAGCTCAGCCCACCCTCCACCGAGAGACTTCGGGGAAGGCCGGCGGCGAACAACTTCGAGAGGGTCAGATCCGGCCGGTGGAGGCTCGGATCTGGCCTGAGTGAGAGGAATCGGAGGAGGGAAGGTCGGATTCAGGGAGAAAGGAGCTGCTGTAGACGCTGCCCGACGCCGTGCCGCGACTGACCCACCAACGCCACACCGGATCTGAGGGTCGAGGGACTGCCGTCACTGCCCTGTCGTCGTCACCACCACCATTTGCCGCCACCAGGTATCCGCCGCCTCCGGTCGCGTAGTCGCAGTCACAGCCCCCCTCTCAAACCGTGCCGCCGCTGGCCACACCGGCACAGACCCATCCTCACTCATCCTCGCCGGAACCGTTTTGTCGCCGCCGTCGGTCGTGTCGTCGCCGCCGTTGTGGCCACCGTCTAGCCCGTCGTCGCCGCCATTGTGGCCGCCGTCGCTGCTGTCGTCGCCAGTGACGCTTCTTCCCGTCACCAGCGCCGCGAGCGAACGAAGGAGAAAAGAGGCTGGGGAACCAGGTCAGCTCGCGGGTCCGTCCGACCCGGTTTCCCAGTTTCCGGGTAGGGTTTCCCCGGATCGGACCTGCACTCGTCGGGCCGGTTTCTGAACTCGGGCCGGGCATCCTTTTTTAATAGGTCCAATTCCGTGTGTGTGTGGGCTGAGTTTTTAAGAAAAAAACCAAAAAATCCGAGTCGGGCCCGCGTTGCGTTTTGGGTCGTCGACCCGGGTCGGACCCAACCCGCGGATCCGACCCGGGTCGGTTTTATTTTATTATTTTAATATAAAATAATAAATATTTTATTTTCAAAAAAAAAAATCAAAAAGTGTTTTATTTTCAAAAAAAATATTAAAAAATGTTTTAATTTCCAAAAAAATCGAAAAAATATTAAAAATGGTTGAAAAATGTTTTATTTTCTAAAAAAATCGAGAAAAATAAAAAAATAATTTATTTTCCAAAAATATCAAAAAATATTAAAAAAATATTTTATTTTTCGAAAAAATCAAAAAAATCGAAAATATTTCATATTTTCCAAAAAAAAGCCAAAAAGACTTGTATTTTTCCAAAAAATACCAAAAAACCCCAAAAAATCCCTTTTGTGTCCAAAAAATTGGAAAATGACTCAAAAAATGTTTTTCCTCCCAAAAATGCATGGAAAATCTCTCAAAAATCCAAAAAGCCTTAAGGTTTAAACAAGATTAGGTACCGAAAGGGCATTAGTGATTAACTAGTGTAATCAAGTCCCCGATCCTAATTTCTCTGGTTGCGCAGGAGCGAGTATTTCTCCCGATACTTCGCTTGGGTTTCTAATCGACCCACTCCAAATCGATTAGTGGCGACTCCATTTTAAAAATTGATTTATAGGTTAAAAACTCAAACTATTAAAGTCGTGAATTGGTGGACTTGGGAGAGTCCGGGCTTAATAAATTCAGCCGAGCCATTAGCCTCCTTAGGCGCTCGTACCCGATTGCGGGCGCCAGAAAAAAAAGAGGTTGCGACATTTGAAAACAAAAAACACTTCATCACCAAAATCTTTCAAAAAAGATGATAAATTTAATCATGTTTGTCTTTCTGACTCACTCACTTCATGTCTCAGAAGATCATTCCCGTCCCCTTTGACTTAGTGTGACAGGAGGTATTTGAAGCAAGCACATTATGTGAACTCACCGAATTCAATGACACCCTCCCAAGAAAGCAGGGGCAAACAGAAATGATCATCACGTTTCAAAATGGTAAGTCCTATTCCCTGAACATAATGTCGAAAATGACATCCTCTCTCTTCCATCTACAGGAAACGAAGGATGGGATGTAATAGGCACAGGTATATTATCAAACTTGAAGCATGCATAGCATGATAGCTCAAGGCAGGATGTCCCGAGTTCATTGACAGGACTTCCAGCTTCAACGAGCCAAGAAGCACAAAGAAGGATTTGCTTCTCTTCCTTTAAAGTGATTACTGTCAACAGGGAGAAAATCTAGACAGTCAAAGCGATCTATAACCCCACACCCTGGACAATGATGTTGGAATCTAGAAACTTCACTCTAGACGCGTATTCTTCCGAGGAGTAATTGCCATAAAAAAGCTTGAGACTTTTGATCTCAGATTCCATAGAAGCTTGAGGTACATGACTTTTTCCCAATGATGCTATAGTTAAAGACAGAAAGAGAAATTCCACAGAAGGAAGGCGTTGAAGATGAATCAACGACCAGCAATCACGCATACATGGTCACAAGTGAGGAAGGCCAATCAAAGGAAATGTCAAACTATGCCAAGACGAAAAGGCTGTCATCAACATTCAAATATCCAA
Organism: Eucalyptus grandis x Eucalyptus urophylla; assembly: GCA_028830015.1. Lineage (NCBI taxonomy): Eukaryota > Viridiplantae > Streptophyta > Magnoliopsida > Myrtales > Myrtaceae > Eucalyptus > Eucalyptus grandis x Eucalyptus urophylla. The sequence continues at coordinate 7,346,215 of CM054200.1, forward strand.
ACTTTGGAGAAGAGTAATTTGGTATCGTTTCCAATACTCCTCCCAGTATCTGAACTCACTTTTGACATATTTTCCCTATTGACAGGAAGCATTGGGATTCAAGAACCAAACTTGATGGTTAGGTTTGGCAAATCAATATTGGCCAAGTTGGTACATGAAAAAGACTCGCATCGAATTCACCTGACTTCGTGTAAAAGGACGTGTCATCCATACGCCAATTTAGAGAATAATTGACTTAACAAAGCAAGGGACATAGGACTTCGTGTCCCCATCTCACTTCGAGTTCACCCAATCATCTGCAAACCAGTGAAGGGTAAAAGTTGTATCGCTTCTAGTTAATTCGACTCTTGAAAGAGTTCATGACTAACACATTCCCTCTTGTTTGTTGCAGGATCACCTGACTGTCAAAAGCAAGGATAACAAATCAATGAGAAGCATGTCTTCTTGTAGGATTACTTGACTGTAAAAAACAAGGATCACAAATCAATGAGAGGCATGACAAACTCTCCTAAACGAAATGGCGTCCTGAGTAATTGCCAAAGCAAATGACAGAGATCCTTCAGGCCTCAACTCACATTTGATTTCGGCCAGACTAATTGATCTACTTGTACATCTTCTCTTCTGCAGGGGCAAAAGCATAAAGGCCCGTCAAATCCATGATCAGATCCCCAACCCTGGCTGATCCTTCTTATGTTATGTCCCTACTTAATAGGGACAACCATCGACGTCCATTTGCAAATAACCCTTTTGATGTTCAAAATTTAACATATTTGGAAACACCATCATGTTAACTCCTAAAGCTGTCAACAAGGTCTTTTCAAGTCAAAACCATTCACTTGTTTTGAAAAGTTCAAACTCCATCATATTCAAAATGTTGCATGTCATTTCCAAGTGAATTTTGCGTGATGATTTTGTCTGTCTAAATCTTTGATTCTATTAAGGATTATTAGAATAGACATCTAAATGAAGAATACAAGATTAATTGAGCATGCTGGATGAGGCGCGTCAGAATGATGAAAGGCAAGCCATATCCTACACACAGTCCGCCATCTATACACTTGTGAGATGAGTGCAGAAGATTCCATGGCTGCAGGGTAAAGAGTTCTCTTGCGAATGGTACGATAACCAAAATAGTGAGAGGCATTCCATCGCTCACGCCATTGAGCCCCATACACTGATGAAATTTATGTCCTATCCCTGTCAAGAACCACCCCACACTGGGGCAGAGCAAAGGCAAAGCAGCATCACAAGCTGAGAAAAGAGATAGAGATTTTCTTGCTTGCACTTGCATCAATCTTCAAGTGTCTTTATTTCATGCGTTAATTTAAGTGCCCTAGAGTCATGAAGAGCAATTCTTTCTTTACGCACTTGTGTTCATTGTACAACCCAAGTGAGTCTGTAATTTTACCCTCACATCAAGACAAAGCAGAAGTTATTATAGCCTGAGCGCCAGTTGAAGATGAAGACTCAAGAGTCTAATAAACGGTGCTTCGATTAAGCTTGCCAAGATCAGCTCTCAAGCAGCAAGAATGAAAAAAGCAGGGGCATAAAAAAGCAGTGTACCTGGTAAAAGCAAGGTCAATGCCCATATTTGAAGAACTGGAATAAAAAATAAGGGCATGAAAAAGCAGCGTGCCTAGTAAAAGCAAGGCCAATGCCCCCCAGTCAAAAATACAGCCAAGAAAATGTTGCTGTTGTGGTCCATAGAACCTCCATTTGACAGTGAGAAGAAAGACTGGTGACAAATGCCAAGGCAATCACCAGCTCTACCTTTTTACACATGAATCAAGCCTACGTTGCATCCCATTGTAAAAGTCTCTTCAGACTAGGGGCACTTCAATTAACGTTGGATTTCATATGTCTATAAGCATCGCTCGAAGAAGTACGAGCAAGATTACTCTATCTCTTTTCACAGGGTTCTTGACTTGTAAACCCGGAGATGATCGTGCAACATTTTTTGTCCATCAGCTTCAACCTTGATGGTCCCCTTCGATGAGCCACTGACCAAGACTTCATCACAGTTTCAACAAAGACCTCTCACATTGGTAAAGTCGTACCGTTTGCGAGAATACTCAGACCCCTGCTGACATGATGACAGTGAGATAGTGTGGTCCTTATGAATCCTGCATCAACGGTCAGGACAGCCTTTTCCATGAGAGTGAGCGGAAAGTCCTTTCAGACTGAAAGTCCCTCATCTGGCATGCTCAAGACATCTATATTCCGAATAAAAGTTGTCTTTCAAAATCTTCCCTAGCGAAATTCAGATGATGCAAAACTGACAAAATTCTTATGCATAAATCACATTTAAACTCATGAATTTACAGCATTTACAATCATGTGTAAATAGCAGACATACTCTCAGAGATAAGAGATATTTCCAGGTAAGCATATCCTTGTCCCCATTTGTCTTAAAGTACCTGCCACTGTCTAGGTACTCCCTCCTTGACACTCGACCTATTTGAGTTGTCCCTTGAGTTTCGATGCTTGCAGCTGTCTTAGCATCTCATTGTCTTTGAGTACCAGCCACCGTCTAGATACTCATTTTTCCTGACACTCGACCTATTCGAGTTGTCCCTAGAGTATTGATACTTGTGACTGACCAAGTATCCCTTTATCGTTGAATACCTACTGCTGTCTAGGTATCCCTATTGTCTTTAAGTGCCGACCACCGTCCGAATACTCCTTTTTCCTGACACTCGACCTGTTCGAGTTGTCCCCAGAGTATCGATACTTGTGACCGACCAAGTATCTCTTAGAATACCTACTGGTATCTAGGTATCCCCATATCGTCAAGTGCCCACTGTTGTCCAGGTACTTCCTTTTCATGACACTCAACCTGCTCGAGTTGTCCCCAAATAATATAGCAGCTGTTCAAGCATTCCATTGCTTTGCTTGGCACTGCCGCCCAGGTATGCTTTCTTACACTTGGACTTGCTGAGTGGTCCCAGATCATGTCATTAAATACTTGTGTTCATCCAAGTATTCCAGTACTTTGTACTCCTGCGGCTACTCAGGTGTTTCAGCCCTTTTGAGTGCCTGCGGCCATCCAGGTAAGCCTTGTGCTACATTCAAGTTTATGTTGCCAGGAGGTGGGAGACCTTCACGAATATGCGAGGCACGCCCTCGATATTCCCAATTACCAGGAGGTGAGAGACCTTCATGAATATCCAAGGTACGTCCTCGATATTCCAACTACCAGCAAGTGAGAGACCTTCACGTATATGCAAGACCTATCCTCGATATTTCCACACGAACATCTCAGGTATGCCTTGATTCTTCCTTCAGAGTTTGTACCTGTGATCGTCCAGGTACCCCTTCGATGCTTGTGATCATCCAAGATTCTCCAAAGAGTTTGTGCCTGTGATTGTCCAGGTACCCCTTCGATACTTGTGATCATCCAAGTATCTCCAAAGAGTTTGTACCTGTGATCGTCCAGGTACCCCTTCGATACTTGTGATCATCCAAGTATCCCCCGAGAGTTTGTACCTGTGATCGTCCAGGCACCCCTTCGATGCTTGTGATCATCCAAGTATCTCCAAAGAGTTTGTGCCTGTGATCGTCCAGGTACCCCTTCGATGCTTGTGATCATCCAAGTATCTCCAAAGAGTTTGTGCCTGTGATCGTCCAGGTACCCCTTCGATGCTTGTGATCATCCAAGTATCCCCAAAGAGTTTGTACCTGTGATCGTCCAAGTACCCCTTCGATACTTGTGATCATCCAAGTATCCCCCATGAGTTTGTACCTGTGATTGTCCAAGTACCCCTTCGATACTTGTGATCATCCAAGTATCCCCCAAGAGTTTGTATTTGTGATCATCCAAATACTATCTCCCAACAAACAGATGCCCTGAGAAAGGTCGGCGCATCTCCTGTCAAGGCGACCGAAGAAAGGTTCGGGTCCTAGACAAAACAGTTTATTGCTCTAACAGGCGACCGAAGAAAAGTTCGGGTCTTGGAAAAGCAATTCCCCATCAAGGCGACCGAAGAAAGGTTCGGGTCCTAGACAAACAACTTATTGCTCTAACAGGCGACCGAAGAAAGGTTCGGGTCCTGGAAAAGCAATTCCCCGTCAAGGCGACCGAAGAAAGGTTCGGGTCCTGGACAAACAACTTATTGCTCTAACAGGCGACCGAAGAAAGGTTCGGGTCCTGGAGGAGCAATCTCCCGTCAAGGCGACCGAAGAAAGGTTCGGGTCCTAGACAAACCATTGATTGTTTTAACAGGCAACCGAAGAATGGTTCGGGTCCTGGAGAAGCAATTTCCCGTCACGGCGACCGAAGAATGGTTCGGGTCCGAGACAAACCACTGATTACTCCAATAGGCGACCGAAGAATGGTTCGGGTCCTGGAGGAGCAATCTCCCGTCAAGGCGACCGAAGAAAGGTTCGGGTCCTAGACAAACCATTGATTGTTTTAACAGGCGACCGAAGAATGGTTCGGGTCCTGGAGAAGCAATTTCCTGTCACGGCGACCGAAGAATGGTTCGAGTCCGAGACAAACCACTGATTACTCCAATAGGCGACCGAAGAATGGTTCGGGTCCTAGAGGAGCAATTTCCCGTCAAGGCAACCGAAGAAAGGTTCGGGTCCTAGACAAATCATTAATTGTTTTAACAGGCGACTGAAGAAAGGTTCGAGCCCTGGAAAAACAACCTCCTCACATCACCAGGTAAGATGACGCCTTGATACTTGCCAAACTCAGGGTTCACACCCTATCTCACTCACTCCCGGTAAGTAACTACAGGTAGCTTCTTATCTGTCTTAGTATTTGTAATGTTATATTGCTCTTTTTGCATAGGATAATAGGTCTCAAGTAAAATATAATCTGTTACGCATGTATGGATAAAGTTTAGGCATCAGTTTGTCTTTGAATGCAACCTTTGCAAGCTCACCTTCAAAGAGGGGCAGCTGTTAACGCCTAAAATTTACTATTAATTAATTAGGTTTTACTTTATTTTACTTTATTTTTTATTTTATCTTTTTCGGATAATAAATAAACAAAAAAACCAGAAAAAAACAGAAAAAACAGAAAAGAAGAGAAGCAGCCTCCGCATGGGCCCTTGGCCCATTTCCGCCTCAGCCCAGCCCAGTCGGGTCTTCTTCTTCCTCGTGCAGTTGCAGCGCACACGCAGGGGGCGCGACGCCGGAGCAAACGGAATGAACAGCGACGCACATGGAGCAGCTGGCACCGGACGGCGATGGCACATGGAGTAGGGGGTAGCTGGCGTCGGATGGGACGCCGGTTCAGCCGGCGAGGGCCACGGCAGCCGCCGGTCGAGCTCCATCGACCGGCCGCCCCTCGGCCTATAAATAGGCCTCCATTTCCTTCGTCGGGAAGAGCACACACCACGCCGAGAAGGATCGAAGGCTGCAGATCCTCGAAACCTCCCACTGAGAGACTTCAGAAGGGGGGCCGAGGACGAGCAGGCCGAGATCCGAGAACTCGCGGCCGGAGACGAGGGGGAGAGATCCGAGTGGGTGGAGGCTGAGCACAGAGATCCCGGAGAGAGAGAGACGGAGCCAGAACGAGTCGTAGCCCTTGGACACCCCACTGAGAGACTTCAGGGGGGCTGAGGGTTCGCGGCCTCAGATCTGAGCCTCGCCGGAGGGGAGAGTAGAGAGAGAAGCGCAGGAGGGGAAGGGATTTGCGTGGGTCTCGCCGTCGCGGTCTTCGCTCTTGTCGCGCCGTCGCCGAGCAGGTATCGCGCCGTCACCGTCGCCATCACCCCTCCTGTAGTCCAATCGTCGTCGTCGTCTACGTCGCTGCCCTCGTCGCCGTCGCCGTCGCCGTCGCCACCGCTGCACCTCAGCCTTCCCCTCTTCGGCGCCGCGAATCAAGAACCCTAGGGTTCGTTTTTTTTTTCGGGTCGTGGCCTCGGGTCATCGGATCGGACCCGGGCTGCGAACCGGGTAGGGTTTAAAGGGGCGGCTGCGAGTCGGGTTGGAAGTCGGGTCGGACCCGGGTAGGGTTCCTCTAGGAACCCGGGTCGTCGGGCCGGGCCGGGTGCCCCTAAACGCCCGGTCACGGCGTCGTTTTAATTTTAAAAAAAAAAAAAAGATGAAAAATCCGAGTCGGGCCCGTCTGCGTTTGGGTCGCCGGCCCGGGTCGGACCCAACCCGCGGATCCGACCCGGGTCGGTTTTGTTTTATTATTTTAATATAAAATAAATATTCTAATAAATAAAAAATAAATATTTTTATTTTAAAAAAAAATCAAAAAGTATTTTATTTTCAAAAAAATATTAAAAAATGTTTTAATTTCTAGAAAATCAAAAAATATTTAAAAAAATGTCGAAAAGTGTTTTATTTTCTAAAAAATCGAGAAAAATAAAAAATAATTTATTTTCCAAAAATATTTTGAAAAATATTAAAAAATATTTTATTTTCCGAAAAATCAAAAATATTCCATATTTTCCAAAAAATGCCAAAAATCCAAAAAAAACCAAAAATTCATGAAAAAGCCAAAAAATTTTAGAAAAAGCCAAAAAGACTTGTATTTTTCCAAAAAAATCCAAAAAATCCCTTTTATGTCCAAAAATGTTTTTCCTCCCGAAAATGTATGGAAAATCCCTCGAATATCCAAAAAGCCTTAGGGTTTAAACAAGATTAGGTACCGAAAGGGCATTAGTGATTAACTAGTGTAATCAAGTCCCCGATCCTAATTTCTCTGGTTGCGCAGGAGTGAGTATTTCTCCCGATACTTCGCTTGGGTTTCTAATCAACCCACCCCAAATCAATTAGTGGCGACTCCATTTTAAAAATTGATTTACAGGTTAAAAACTTGAACCATTAAGTCGTGAATTGGTGGACTTGGGAGAGTCCGGGCTTAACCAATTTCAGCCGAGCCATTAGCCTCCTTAGGTGCTCGTACCCGATTGCGGGCGCCGAAAAAAAAGAGGCCACGACAGTCGCTCTCAGGAAAGCATAGTTTGGAAGCTCGTTTCTCTGAAATTGCATTGGAAAGTCCGCCCGTGGCTGTACTTTTTTTTTTTTTCTCCTTTCACGTGGCTGTATTTTGCAGCTCTAGCCTTTTGTTCCCTCCGTACACGGTGTCTCTCTATGAATTAATTACAGCCAAAACCATAAGACAAAATTTAGGGAACGCGGCAACTTCGGCAGCCATACAATACAATTTCTCGCGACAGAATTTAGGGAACCCGGCAACTTTAGCAGCCATACTATACAATTTCTCGTGTGCTTCTAGGCTTCTTTTAGTCTCGTTGTTTTGTTTTTTTCCGGATGATTTTTCTCAAGTATTACGTTATATCGAAAAGAAAGCTAAATAAAAGAATTCTTAATAGGTTAACCTTCTAACCATGGTTTGGTTTTGGATCCTTGATGCTTGATTAAAGGTTAACCTCACCAAATCCAAGGGAGTTTAATCCCTATGAGGATCTCTTATGTGTGTCCATTTGCATTACAGTAACAGCAGACTATCAAGATACTCTTCTTATTTTAACATGCATGTACTGACATGTCTCGCATTCCTAATTCCCTTCATATCTTTTTATTTCCTAGAAATAGGAAATACATTCTAATTTATTTTATATTCCCGAGATCCCGAGGATATGATACCTTTTAGGGACTTGCTTAGCCTCAAGATTTCTTTAATCTTGTTGTTTTGTATTTTCCTGATGGCTTTTCTAAAGTATTGAGTCATACCAAAAGCAAAAGCAAACCAAAAGAATTCTTAAATAGAGTGCACCTTGTCGTGATTGACGGCAATCCCTTGTGGCCAACTTTAGTGGTTAAAAATTAGTTTGTTGACTTATTCACCCATTGCTTCCATATTCTTCCATATGTCGCTCATTTCTCCCATTGCTATTCACAAATTACAATTTTTTTCTTCTGTAGACCGGTATGTGTGCGCTTACAAGAGCATGCGGCAACCTATTCTCTTGTGAAGAATTTTCCGTATGAAACTGTGCTATAAATCAAGTACCAACATACTATAAGGTTTTAATCATTGTATCATGTAATTATAGAAAAAAATTCGTAGTTGGTCATGTGACATTGCTAACCCCTACCTTAAGACAAGATCAAAATTGTCATTACAAAAGTATCTTCCAATCTTTTTATCCGCGTGTAATTAAGGAAGATAAGAAACTTTAGCTACCTTTCATATTTTCTTTTCTGATGAGGAGGCCCATATAAATAAGTAGTAGCATGACCACGATTTATGAAATACTCAACTAATTTCATGGATTGCATGATTTGCATTTTCTTATCTCCAATTTGCATACTATACCCTATATACATGCATACATATGAAGGTCGCACTGAGATGGATACACGAGCAAGGAGCATGCGTGATAGTGAAGAGCTTCAACAAAGAGAGAATGAAAGAGAACCTACAAATCTTAGAATGGGAACTTAGCCAGGAGGATTCGGACAAAATCAAGTTTCGGATTCCACAGAGAAGAGGATGTCCTGGTGACATGTACATTTCTGAAGAGGGGCCTTACAAATCACTGGATGAGCTCTGGGATGGTGATGCTTGAATACCTGAGTTTTCATAGTTTCTATGATCGTGTGTACCTCTAAGATCTCTAGTTAACTGTAATAAATTAATATGAATCGAACTTTGCATTTTCATCATCACAATATCTTCTTTCACGCTATATTTCTAAATATATTGTGCTTCTGGCAAGCCTGACAAGGCATCCTGTAAATAAAAAGAAAGTCGTATAGGTTTTCATTTTCAGATCGGGAAGCTTAGTTTGGAATTTTCCATCGATATAATAACTATGAATGTCGACACCAAGCCCAAGAGTCGCCGTCACCGAGCCATTAAGCCGCAATCGTCACCGTGAAGCCCCCTTGGCATCCTCCTCTATAGCTTTGCAACAGCGGTTGCTACCTCGGGCGACCCCAATTACAAATTGAGATCTGCCCGAGGTCGAGGACCGCTGATCTGAGAGTTTGTAATGACAGGTTCTAAGCCCTCTACAGTCCCCCACAGAGAGAGAGAGAGTTGTAGGCCGCAAGGGCAAGAGCCCTTTGTGGCGATGAGGCTGGCGGTGGGGACGCACAGGCTGCTTGATCGACCAAATTGAAGGACTGATTGGAGGAAATTGCTGACAATCAAGATTGGAGGAAAACATAGCCCTCCAAACCTGATAGAAAGTACACACCGCAGCTTCACAAAAATTGCACCTATAACTGAAGTATTTAAGGCATGTGTCAATCTGACTCCACTGTTTTTTTCTTTTTGACCCCACTACAATTCTCTGAACAACCCCAATTTGACTCTAATGGACCCTCATAACCCCAACTTGCACGTCCAAATACGACCTCTAGCCCTCGTTATTACTTTGGATTGCCAATGTAAAAAATATAAGTTACATCGTTATTTAGTTCAGCAAAGCACAAAAACTGGATTTTCGTGTGATTATAATTTCCTTTACCCTCCTTAGTACATGGGCTTTTAACTTGCTCGTGGCCAAAATTTGAAGGATATAGACTTGAGTATTGAACATATGTTACGTGATAATCACGACATTTATTTTGATTACTATTGTGTTTATCCCAAGGTGAATCTTGAGGGAACTAATGGATTGCTATTTAGGCACAAATGATCCTCTCGTAGAAGCGGCTACGCTTCACACCAATTCTCCTAAACCCCATAAATCACAACTTTGTGTTTCTTATTCATTCATGATTCTTTTAGAGTTACTGCTAAGCTATTTACTAGGCTGGTTAGGAGTCCAATAAAGCTTGAGAGATCACTTTCACCTCCGCGAATTAGAGAATTGGATTTAGAGATTGATTACACTCAATTAAACTAATGCCGGAGGATTATTATCTTTTTCTCCTTTAAGGAAAAACTTTTCACATGATCTTAGGTAAATTTTATTTTCTGAGAGGCATCCACATGTTCACGCATTTACGAAAGGAATCAAACATTTAAGTTACCAAATACAAACAACTTATGTAAGGCAATGAACAAATTAAGTAGTAAAAAAGACAGAAGATATTAACCCGAGCCGTCTTAGACAACAACTGAACATGGTCTTGTTATGAGGATTGGATCCCGTGAATGGGAATAAGCGTATATAATGAAAGAAAAGAAAATGCTATCACGATTATGAAAATCTCTAAACCTCAAATGCAAGACTTAATCTAAATGCGGTCAAACATTAGTTATGTCGTTTTATATTTCATATCATGCAATGCCATCTAAATAAAACATGCCAAAAAGGGAATTTCATCTACACGATATGTATTTTTATTTAGAACTTTCATAAGTATTTTCTTTAGAACAAATGTGATCTATATGCAAACGTTAGATTTACAATAATGATAGTAAGGCTCCATTAAAGTTTTGGAAAATGTGACGTTACTTAAAATGATTTTTCAGAAAGCTATTTTATAGGAAAGCGACAACATTTTCTTATGTTCAGCCGAAACTTAAAAATATTTTATGTCGTTCAATAAGAAAAATATTTTTCTCCATGCATTCCTTTTCAATATTTTTTTTTATTTTTTAAATTGATTTTTAATTTCTTTTCTTTTCTTTTTCTTTTCTTTTTCTTTTTTTCTTCTTCTTCCTTGGCCAGCATAGGCCTCGCTAGATTCCAGTGAGGTCAAGCCTTGCTGTCCGGCAAAACCGAGCTTGCCAATTTTTGGAAATGAAAAAATATTCAAAGTATTTGATTTTGGGGGGGGGGGGGGGGGGGGGTAAGATTGTAATAAAAAATACAAGATAAAAATATATAATTTAAGTATGTGGGAGTTAAAGTGAAATAATTAGTTTGTATATTTAACCGTTGATAGAATATTAATGAAACAACTAAATGGGGATATTTTGTATGGGGAAAAAAGGATCGTGATCCCTTAGAATAACTTCCTTCTATGAATCGACAATTCAAATATTTTGTTATAAATCATGATACAATTTGGCAAAGTTGTGTTGATGTTGCTTTCTTTCACTTGGTGTATCATTGATTTTATAGGAAGCTAGGGTTAGAGCATGTGGATCTGTATCTAATCCACTGGCTAGCGAGAGTGAAGGAGGGAACTAAAGGGTTCGATTTCAAGGGCACAATACTTCCATTCGACATGAAAGGGACATGGGAGGCCATGGAAGAGTGCTTCAAGCTAGTGTTGGTCAAGTCCATTGGAGTCAGCAACTTTGGCACCAAGAAGCTCTCTCAACTCCGCATGCATGCCACGATCCCTCCTGCTGTTAACCAGGTAAAAAAAGCATATGCATGTATGTACGTATGGATAATCATCAATTATTTTGGTTTCATTTTTTAGACGAATTAATATCAAATCAAGATTTTCTTCAAGATTTGTTTTTGTGCTTGTGGGTTAATCATGATTTAGGCGGAGATGAATCTAGCGTGGTAACAAGAGTAGCTGAGGGAGTATTGTGGAGAGAAGGAAATACATGTGACTACATGGTCTCCTTTGGGAGCGAATGGAGCATCTTGGGGTTCATGAGCCATTATGGAGAGTCCCCTGCTTAAGGAGATCGCTGCTACCAAAAGAAAGACTCTGGCTCAGGTACTTCATTATTTTCTGTTTGGTTTTCTCTACTCTCAAGTCACCCATGTAAAGGGGTCACACGGTAATTAATCCTGCCCAACATCAATTTGGCACGATGCACTTTGAAGCTAGACATAGGGAAACCGTGGTCAAAATGAAAAACATCATGCTGAGAGCAAATCCCATGAGGCATCCTACGAATAGAACAAAAGTCAAATGTTTTGTCATTTTCATATTGGAAGCGAAGCCTATAACCTACTTCCTTGGTTAATTGTATCTATATGTAGGTTGCACTGAGATGGATATCTGAGCAAGGGTCAACCTTCACTGTTTAGAGCTTCAACAAAGACAGAATGAGAGGGAACCTCCAAATTTTTGGATGGGAACTTAGCCAGGAGGACTTGGAGAGGTTGAAGCTGCATATCCCAAAGAAAAGCGGATTTGCAAGAGAGAATTATATTTCTAAAGATGAGCCTTACAAGTTGTTGCATCAATTTTGATCCCATTGAACATCTTTCACCAAACGTTGCATTTAGGTTTTATTATAGGAGTGTGCTAAGCTTGAACAGAGAATGTCAAATACGACGATGAATTGTATTTATCAACTTATATATACAACCCTGACAATTAATACTCAGATGACTTGAAGATTAACCGCTCCTGAGCACAAATTACATCAGAATTTAATCAATGATGCAATATGGACACTAGTAGCTAGTTAATCTATGCTTCGAACTCAAATTATGCCGGAATATAATCTACGACATAGCTTGGTTTAGGTGTAAAGCTGGAAGTTAGTTAACAGCAATACTCCTAGATAAGAAACACAACACCAGAATTTAATCAATAACGTCGAGCTTGTGGTTCACCATGACAGCACCAGAATTTAGTCAATAACTTTGGGCATTCACCATGACAACACACACACATAAGGTTCGCCATAAATAATCTTATCAAATCGTTCCTCTAGTTGATTCTTTGGGATCCATTCAACTGTCTTCTTATCAAAATGACAGAACCCAATGCTATTAGGATCCACCATTGGGGTCTACTTATGCAAATATTATCTTCCAATGCCCCTTGGCACCCCCATGATCGACTGGGAACACGCTACTCATGGTTTAGTATTTGCCCTAACATACTCAACCTTATCATCGTTCCAAAATGCCAGCATCTGGCTAAAAGTCAATAGGACACATTGGTTACCATAAATCCAATTAATCCTTAATAATAAATTATATGACCCATCAGCATCAATGGCATAGAAAGACGTCCAAGAGGTTTTAGATCTCATAGTTAGATCAACCACGAATACTCCTTCAACTTTTGAGACATCCCCTGTGTTGACACCTAAATATCGTTTTAATTAATTAGGTTTTTTTTACATTTATTTTCCTTTTTCGGATAATAGGCAAAACAAATAACAAAAACAACAAAAACCAAATAAAAACACAAAAAAAGCAAAAGCCCAGCCCATCTTTTTTTTCTCCTTTTCTTCTCCCTCCGCGTGGCCCCTACGGCCCATTTTCCTTCACCCCCGACCCGGCCCCTTTCTCTCTTCTTCTTCCTCCTTCCCTTTCCTTCGCCGCTGCAACTCACGCGCGCAAGGGAGGCCGATGCGCGAAGGACGGCCTACGGTCGAGGATAGTAGGCCGACGTCGGCCGGAGAGGATAAGATCAGGCGCCATTAATGTTGAGCGAGCTTCGCTGGAAAGCTCGATGGGACACCGGTTCAGCCGAGCGGAACCGGTGGGCAAGCCGGAGGCCGGCGACCGAGCCCCTCCGTCGACCGGAGTTCCTTCACCTATAAATAGGTGGCCGCAAGCATCGTCGGAGGGTGTGGCGAGCTCGGAGATCCTTCACTGAGAGACATCGGGAAGGGTTGAAGGCCGAGCGCAGGAGAGAGCTCGAGTCGCGAGCTTAGCCCACCTTCCACCGAGAGACTCCGGGGAAGGCAGGCGGCGAGCGACTTCGAGAAGGTCAGATCCGGCCGGTGGAGGCTCAGATCTGGCCTGAGTGAGAAGAAATCAAGGCCGAGGAAGGTCCGGCCGAGATCTACGCAGCAGATCTAGTTCTTTTCTTGCTGCTGTTGTTGCCGCCGAACGTCGTTCAAGTCCCGACGCCGTTGCCTCGAAGGGTTTGTTGTCGTGTTTTCCCCCCCGCGGAGCCATTGCCGTGATCGATCCGCCGAAGCCGCGCCAGATCGGGAAGCTGAGTTGCCGCCGTCGTAGCCGCCGCCGTCACCACCGTTCGCCGTTCACGGACAGGTAACGTACCGCCACCGTCGCCGTAGCCGTCGCCGTGGTTCCCATCGTCGTCGCCGTCACCGCCGTGGCCATCGTCGCCGCCGTATCGCTTCGGTCTCCTCCCCGGCGCCGCGGATTCGCAAACCCTAGGGTTTGCGATTTTCCGGGTCGCGAAGCGGACCCGGACCCGGAAAATCGGGTAGGGTTTGCGATCCGGGGGGGCGGCTGCGAGTCGGGTCGTGCGCCGGAGCCGGGTCGGGTAGGGTTCCGAAGGAACCGGGTCGTGGAGCAGGTAGTCGGAGCCGGGTCATCGGGCCGGGTTTTAAAAAAAAAAAAAAAAGTCGGGCCCGCATAGCGGGCCCGTCTGCGTTTTGGGCTAACCCGGGTCGGACCCAACCAGCGAATCCGAACCGGGTCGGCTTTTTATATTATATTATGTAATATTTTAATAAAAAAAAGAAAAATAAAAAATAATTTATTTATAAAAAATATTAAAGATATTTTAATTTCTAGAAAACCGAAAAATGTTTTAAAATATTAAAAAATGTTTTAATTTCCAAAAAAATCGAAAAAAAAATATTAAAAAAATATTTTATTTTTCGAAAAATCAAAAAATCAAAAATATTTCATATTTTCCAAAAAATGCCAAAAATCCAAAAAAAAGCCAAAAATTCAGAAAAAGCCAAAAAGACTTGTATTTTTCCAAAAAAAAAATACCAAAAAATCCCTTTTGTGTCCAAAAAATTTGAAAATGACTCAAAAAATGTTTTTCCTCCCAAAAATGCATGGAAAATCTCTCAAACATCCAAAAAAGCCTAAGGGTTTAAACAAGATTAGGTACCGAAAGGGCATTAGTGATTAACTAGTGTAATCAAGTCCCCGATCCTAATTTCTCTGGTTGCGCAAGAGCGAGTATTTCTCCCGATACTTCGCTTGGGTTTCTAATCGACCCACTCCAAATCGATTAGTGGCGACTCCATTTTAAAAATTGATTTATAGGTTAAAAACTCAAACTATTAAAGTCGTGAATTGGTGGACTTGGGAGAGTCCGGGCATAATTAAAATTAGCCGAGCCATTAGCCTCCTTAGGCGCTCGTACCCGATTGCGGGCGCCACGAAAAAAAAAAGAGGTCGCAACAGCTTGGCGACTCCACTGGGGAAAATTGAGGACTTAGGCCATTTTATCTTTGTTTAAATGCTTTGCTGACTTGGTTTTTTTTCTTTTGTGCAGGGTAATAGCTTAAAGTTTTTTTATTCTGTTAAAATAAAATGTTTTCTGATTGTAAACTGTTGTGCATCCTTAAATGTTTTAGCACTACACATGGCACACACAACCCGGCCGCCGGACCTGGGCCGCCATAGGATTTCTAGGATGGTGTTAAGAAAGATACGACCTCGAACGCGAGACTGCGATGTAGAGGTTGCCTTTCTTTTCCCCGAATTTCTTAGCCGAGGTTAGGAGGGTATGCTGCTAACGCGAGACTGCGACGGGCGGATATCCTTTTAATCTCACAAATCCTTCTCAGTTAGAAATCGAGCCGCACGTCCCATGCGCATGTCTTTGTACTTGCCATTTTTCTTTAAAAAGCAAAGTGATTTCTTTACTGTTACTCAGTCTTTTTATTTGGCCCATGGCAATTTAGGATAAGCTTTTCAAGTCCCAGTTTATATGCGATGGGGAAAGACGATATCCAGTTCATTCCTACTCCCAAGGCAGAACTCTTCAGATGGTGGGGTCAATTATATCAATTTGCCCAAGAGCGTGTGAAGGTCAAAGTCGGTCATCTCCTATCGTTGATCCAAATCACTGTTCGCCCTGAAGTCATACAAGCCATGGCACATTTCTGGTGCCCGAAGACGGTTACTTTTATATTCGGTAGGTTTGAGCTAACCCCAACCCTGGAAGAATACAGCATCATCACTGGAATGCCTCTCGAGAAAAAGCTTGTCAGGCCATCGACAGGCGCCCCCCCATGGCGTGGGTTAGCGCGACTTTTAGGAACTGAAATCCATGTCATGAGGCAAATTCTTGAAAACAACCATAATATATGCCCTCTAGAATTCATGAATGCATGTTTTCAAAACCAGCCTATGACCCAAAAAAGTGAGATTTTCCTCCTGGCCTTTTTCGGGCTCATCGTTTTCCCCCATCAAAGAAATGCCATAAATCCTAAGATGGCATGGATAGTTGATCAAATCTTGAGAGGAGGGAATTATGTCAACATGATTTTAACTGAAACATTCTTGTCTTTTAATCGTTTTAAAGACAACTCGGAAAAAATCATGCGAGCATCTCCTGAAATTTTACAAGTCTGGTTCTTTTCTCACCTAAGCGAATTTCGAGACTTCATGCGATCATCTGAAACGAATGCTTTCGAAAACCCATTACAAAAATTTATGGTTTTAGGACCATACATTCCCAATCAAAGCTGTTTAAATTGGGTAAGCTTCCTAAGAGACCCGGCTCCTGAGGCATTCCAATGGTGTGCTGGTTGGTTCCATGAAAAGAGAGCTCGCTTCGCTTACAAGCGCTATCTCTCAATTCCGTTGCTCGGCCTCACCGGTGCCATTCTCTATCACCCTTATCGAGTGGCACGACAATATGGAGCCCTTCAGGAGATCCCACCACCTTTCATCAGGAAGATCTCTTCAGTTCTTTTCAACACAAGCAGTGACTACGCATTCGAAGTTTCTACCGCTCAGGAAGCTTGGGACAAGTGCCATCGCAAAAGGATCGCGGTACCTGAAGGGCTTGAGGGAGAAGAAAAAGCCCACCACGCCTCCATGTCCTACATCCACAACCATCGCATCCCGAAAAGATGGAAGCCATTAGTCCCTCACTCAATCAGCGAAAGCAGCCAACACGAGCAAGCAGAGCTCATGGAGAGGGATATGGGAATGGACTGGATGCACACCTCAGAGCCAGTTCAAGGAAGCAGGCGTTCTCGCAAGAACAAGACTCCCCATCGCATATAAATTGGCAATCATGTGCCCCTTAGTGTAAATAGTGTGAAAGTTCTGTCCCATTGTTTAGGGACTCTTGTTTAATATCTAGTATTTTATCCTGTCTTTTCAATTTCAAGCAAGGAGTTTGCAGTCTATAAATCCTCTTTTGATAAATAAGAAAGCAGTTAGACCATTGCCATGGGTCAATCTTTGTTTACTGTCGTGCTCATTCATTGTTTTCACCACGAACAGGGTAATTATGAATCGCCGGCCACCAATAGCTCGCGAATGGCCTCATGCATTAGAGCCCGATCAGAATGATGTACAAAATCGCCTCATTAACATTGAAGACGGCGTAGGACAGATGTCCATTGTCCTTCGACAACTCTCGAGACAAATGGAATCCACTCAAGTCAAAGCCAACTCTGTAGTTGCCTTAAGCACCGTCATGACACCCGCAAATTTGCCAGAAAATAGCCAGTACCATAGACAGTTTGAAAGGATCATGAAAAAGTTAAGCCAGCTGCAGGAGCAGAATCCCATGGACCTGTCCAATTACGCCGGCATTGAGATCCCTGAAAAACTCAAAGCACCTGAATGCGAAAGGTATGCTAATACCTCCCGCCCAGAGACCTACTTGCAAGCCTACCTGGTTCGAAGGATGATTCAATCGTACCAATCGAGCTTGACTGCCCCTGCCTTGCGATGGTACATTGTGAGGAAGATTAGTCCCCTTAAAACCTGGAGGGAACTAATTCATGTTTTTCACCAAGAATATGGTATTGACATCAGCCCTGACATAGCCTTGCCCTACGAAGAGCTGATGATCGCGGAGCACGAGGAACCGTTAGTCGCTGAGATAGGAGAAGAGCATGTCAATAAAGCCTTGCATAATAAATGGGCAGCTGAACAACACCCTGTTACTGGAAAATTTCCCACTAGGAAAGGCAAGGAGCCTTTGTACGAGATCAAAGACACAGAGCATGTTCAAGACCGGGGCACGACTGGACGACTCCCCAAGCTTACTCCAAGAGCTAGGGTCCAAAGAGCACCAACCCCTATCAACCTGGAAAGTGAATCAAACAGTGAAACTCTAATGTCTCTCACTTCCCTTGACAGAATCAAGCTGGCAAAACGAAGGGCCTTACTCAAAAGGTCTGGACCAGGAGCCAAGAAAAGAAAGCCTAAGCAGATCAATGCAGCATATGCCGACAAGCCACCGCACCAAAGCTTCGAGCATTCCCAAGAGTACAACCCTGAAGACTTCCCGGCCCTAGAATACAACCCCAAGGACTTCCAGCGTTATTTCAACAATGAAACTGACGATTCATCGTATAACTGTTTCCTACTCTCATCCGGGGATGAAGGCCCGTCAGAAGAGGAAGCATACGTCTTTATCTGCCACAATCCTAATGAAGTACTAAGCTTGTCCTCCGACCATGAGGATAGCTTCAATACTTTATCCTCATTCGGAAATTTTGACCAAGAAGAAAGCAATGGGGTAATCTCGGTAGAATCCAACTTCCCTGAAACAGAAAAATTCACCACTACAACAGATATGCAGTGGGAAAACCAGTGGCCTAACCAGGATACATCAAGCTCGTCTTGCACTCATAGGATCATGACCCCTGGAGAGATGTGGATACCTAATCTCCGCAAGTATAACGGCACGACTTGCCCCGTGGCCCACTTGCAATACCTCCATGCTGAAATGAGTCGGTACTATGGCCCGATGTCATTCACAACTCAGGCCTTCCAAGAGAGTCTTACGGGATCTGCATTACAATGGTTCATCACAGCAGATATCTACCTCATGAGAGATTGGAATGAGCTGTCTTCTGCATTCCTGCTTCAGTATCAAAGCCAGATTGGAACTGAAGTACCTTGTCAGAACTTAGTTCACTTCAGAAGAAGACCAATGGAGGATTTTCGAGCATATGCAAGGAGGTGGGAGGCTTTTATGATGCAAACTTACCCTCAGCTGGCCAAGGAAGAAATGATAAGGCTATTCATAGGGGCTTTACCTCGCAAGCATCGCTGTTGGTTGTATGGGTTGCATTTCCATAGCTTCAATGAAGTGGTCCTCTCATGTGAATACTTCGAGTCTACTGGAGGCGAGGAACTCAAAGGCGCTTGATTTCAGAACCAACACTATCAAAGCACTCCTTTACACAGGAGTTTTCATGGGTTTTACTTGTTTTTATAATTTCATGTTTCTTATCTTATCTAGTGTGCTACGGTTGTATTTTCCATTCCAAGTACTCTATTGTACAGTTATAATATTTTGTTTTAAGAGCATGAGGCGGTACTCCAAACCAGCCCGGTGATGCTATCCAACCATGAAAAAATATATCATCCAAGGATAATACTAAGGGCTGGGCTTCCTCATGCTTTTTCTCCCCCAAAGATGTATTTTGAAAATACAAAAAATATTTCATCACCCAAAAAGCTTTTGTTAAAACAAGATGATAAATTTAATAATGTTTGTCTTTCTGACTCACTCACTTCATGTCTCAAAAGATCATTCCCGTCCCCTTTGACTTAGTGTGACAGGGGGCATTTGAAGCAAGCGCATCAGGTGAACTCGCTAAATTCAAAGACACCATGCCAAGAAAACAGGGGCAAATAGAAAGAATCATCCTACACCAAAAGAGGGACGTAATAGGTATAGGCATACGGTTGGAATCAAGCCGTTCCCAAGAGCTCTATGCACTCCACCTTGCTCCTGCCCAACTCCTTTACAAGCCAGAGCAATATCCTTTCCCCACAATGTGCCTGAGCAACCAGATGTTGTGGTTTCATCAACGGGACTTCCAGCTTTGACAAGCCCAGAAGCACAAGGAGGGGATCTTTTCTCTTTCTTTGAATTGGCTACTGTCAACAGGGAAGAAATCCAGACAGTTGAAGCGGTCTCTAGCCCCTATTCAAAATGAGGACCTAGAAACCTGACTTCCTATTCAGACGCATGCTCTCGCAAGAAGTGATTGCCATCAGAGAATTGGAGGTTTTGATTGTCCATCTCAAATTCCATAAAAGCTTGAGGTACATGACTTTTGCCCAATGATGCTATAGTTAAAGACAGAAGGAGAAATTCCATAAAAGGAAGGCGTTGAAGATGAATCAACGACCAGCAATCATGCATACATGGTCACAAGTGAGGAAGGCCAATCGAAAGAGATGTCAAATTGTGCCAAGACGAAGAGGATGTCATCGATATTCAAATATCCCTAGGAGTCAGCAAATACAAACTTTGGAGAAGAGTAATTTGGTATCGTTTCCAATACTCCCCCCTCTTTAAACCCGCTTTTGACATATTTTCCCTATTGATAGGAAGCATCGGGATTCAAGAGCCAAACTTGATGGTTAGGTTTGGCAAATCAATATTGGCCAAGCTAGTACATGGGAATGACCTACATCAAATTCACCTGACTCCGTATAAAGAAGGACATGTCATCCATGAGCTAATTCAGAGAATAATTGACCTAACGAAACAAGGGACATAGGACTTCGTGTCCCCCTTCTCACTTCAGGTTCACCCAATCATCCGCAAGTCAATGAAGGGTAAGGTAAAGTTGTATCGAGTCTAGTTATTCGACTCTTGAAAGAGTTCATGACTAACACATTCCCTCTTGTTTGTTGCAGGATCACCTGACTGTCAAAAGCAAGGATAACAAATCAACGAGAAGCATGTCTTGTTGCAGGATCACTTGACAAGGATAACAAATCAATGAGAGGCATGACAAACTCTCCTAAATGAAATGGTGTCCTGAGTAATCGCCAAAGCAAATGACAGAAAATCTTCATGCCTCAACTCACATTTGATTTTGGCCAGACTGATTGATCTACTTGTACATCTTCTCTTCTACAGGGGCAAAAGCAGAGATGCCCTATCAGATCCCCAACCCCGGCTGATCCTTTATGTGTCATATCCCTAACCAATAGGGACAACTATCGACACCCATTTGCGACTAACTCTTTCGATGTTCAAAATTTAACATATTTGGAAACACCATTATGTTAACTCCTAAAGTTGTCAATAGGGTCTTTTTCGAGTCAAAACCTTTCACTTGTTTTGAAGAGTTCAAACTCCATCATATTTAAAATGTTGCATGTCATTTCCAGATGAATTCTGCATGATGATTTTGTCTGTTTAAGTCACTGATTCCACTAAGGATTATCAGAATAGATAGCTAAGTGAAGAATACAAGATTAATTGAGCATGCTGGATGAGGCGTGTCAGAATGATAACAGGCAAGCCATATCCTATACACAGTCCCCCTTCTATACACTTGTGAGATGAGTGCAGAAGATTCCATGGCTGCAGGGTAAAGAGTTCTCTCGTGAATGGTACGATAACCAAAATAGTGAGAGGCATTCAATCGCTCACCCCATTGAGCCCCATACACTGATGAAATTTATGTCCTACCCCCGTCAAGAACCACCCCACACTGGGGTAGATCGGAGGCGAAGCAGCATCACAAGGTGAGAAAAGAGATAGAAATTTTCTTGCTCGCACTTGCATCAATCTTTGGGTGTCTTTATTGCATATGAACACTCACATTAATTTAAGTGCCCTAGAGTCATGAAGAGCAATTCTTTCTTTACGCACTTGTATTCATTGTACAACCCAAGTGAGTCTGTAATTTTACCCTCACATCAAGACAAAGCAGAAGTTATTATAGCCTAAGCGCCAGTTGAAGATGAAGACTCAAGAGTCTAATAACGATGCTTCGATTAAGCTTGCCAAGATCAGCTCTCAAGCAACAAGAATGAAAAAAGCAGGGGCATAAAAAAGCAGTGTACCTGGTAAAAGCAAGGTCAATGCCCATATTTGAAGAACTGGAATAAAAAATAAGGGCATGAAAAAGCAGCGTGCCTGGTAAAAGCAAGGCCAATGCCCCCCAGTCAAAAATACAGCCAAGAAAAAGTTGCTGTTGTGGTCCATAGAACCTCCATTTGCCAAGGCAATCACCAGCTCTACCTTTTTTGATGCAGCCCACATTGAATACCGGCTCCCTCGACCAAGAAGATCGGCCCGCATTAAAGCTCGACGAAACCGAGAAGCCATAACGACATCTTAAGTCCATCCCGGAAGCTTGAAAGACACTTGGAAGCTCGCGTGACGCTTTTATTAGTTTATAGTTTCCATGCTCTTTACTATTTCTCCTATTTTCAATGCTCCGTTTTTATTTCTCCTAGTTTTCAACGCTTTGTCTTTATTTCTCCTAGTCTCAACGTTCTGTTTTTATTTCTTTGATGATATAAGCCAATCCCTTGTAAAAGACAGACAACTTTTGATTAATGAAAAGCTTTGCTTGAAGCAAGTATCATGAACCTTGAAGAGTTCAACCCTTGAAAACCTAGAAGAGTTTTCACTCCGTCCTTGAAGAGTCGGAGCTTTCAAAATCTGCATCCTTGAAGAGTTGCAGTCATCGATCTAGAAGAATCGGTGCCCCCCCTCAACTTCCTTGGAGGCCTAGAAGAGCAACCAACGAAGTTCCTATCTTTTCCTGTTCTGTTCGTTACTTCCAATCCAATTTCGACTATCCTACAGTGCTTATTTCAGAAAACCCAAAACACAGAAATTGTAGATCCAGAAGTCTTTGTTCATTTGGCTTTGGAATCAGGTCGATCCGATCCGTATCGACAAAGATACGACTGTTCTCCTGAGCTTGTGCAGTGCTGAAATTACTGTTCGTCCCGTTTCTTGTGCGCGAGTCACTCTCCCGATCCTATTGTTTGAGAAAGCCTCCCCTAGGCTTGCATCATTTTTACACATGAATCAAGCCTACATTGTATCCCATTGTAAAAGTCTCTTCAGACTAGGGGCACTTCAATTAATGTAGGATTTCATATGTTCATAAGCATCGCTCGAAGAAGTACAAGCAAGATTACTCTATCTCTTTTCACAGGGTTCTTGACTTGTAAACCCGGAGATGATCGTGCAACATTTTCGTCCATCAGCTTCAACCTTGATGGTTCCCTTTGATGAGCCGCTGACCAAGACTTCATCACAGTTTCAACAAAGACCTCTCACATTGGTAAAGTCGTACTGTTTGCGAGAATACTCAGACCCCTGCTGACATGATGACAGTGAGATAGTGTGGTCCTTATGAATCCTGCATCAATGGTCAGGATAGCCTTTTCCATGAGAGTGAGCGGAAAGTCCTTTCAGACTGAAAGTCCCTCATGTGGCATGCTCAAGACATCTACATTCTAAATGAAGGTTGTCTTTCAAAATCTTCCCCAGTGGAAATCAAAAGATGCAGAACTGACAAAATTATCATGCATGAATCTCATTTGAACTCATGAATTTACAGCATATACAATCATGTGTGCATACTGTGCAAATAGCAGACATACTCTTAGAAATCAGAGATATTGCCAGGTAAGCATATCTCTATCCCCATTTGTCTTAAGGTACCTATCACTGTCCAGGTACTCTCTTCTTGACACTCGACCTATTCAAGTCGTCCCTTGAGTTTGGGTGCTTGCAATTGTCTCAGTATCCCGTTGTCTTTGAGTACCCACCACTTGCCGGGTACTCCCTCTTAACGACACTCGACTTGTCCGAGTTATCCTCGGAGTATTGATACTTGTGACTGACCAAGTATCCCTTTATCGTTGAATACCTACTGCCGTCTAGGTATCCTTATTGTCTTTGAGTACCGGTCACCGTTCGGATACTCCATTTTCCTAACACTCGACCTGTTCGAGTTGTCCCTAGAGTATTGATACTTGTGACTGACCAAGTATCTTTTGGAATACCTACTGCTGTCTAGGTATCCCCATATCGTCAAGTACCCACTATTGTCTAGGTACTTCCTTTTCATGACACTTAACTTGCCCGAGTTGTCCCCAAATAATAGCAGCTGTTCAAGCATTCCACTGCTTTATGTGCCTGCGCCTACCCAGGTATGCTTTCTTACACTTGGACCAACTGAGTGGTCCCAGGTTGTATCATTAAATACTTGTGTTCATCCAAGTATCCCAGTACTTTGTACACCTGTGGCTATCCAGGTGTTCCACCCCTTTTAAGTGCCTGCGGCAATCCAGGTAAGCCTCGTGCTACATTCAAATTCCCTTTACCAGGAGGTGAGAGACCTTCACGAATATTCGGGGCACATCCTCGATATTCCCCATACCAGGAGGTGAGAGACCTTCACGAATATCTAAGGTACATCCTCGATATTCCAATTACCAGGAGGTGAGAGACCTTCACGAATATCTCAGGTACGCCCTCGATATTCCCTTTTACCAGGAGGTGAGAGACCTTCACGAATATCTCAGGTACGCCCTCGATATTCCCTTTTACCAGGAGGTGAGAGACCTTCACGAATATCTGAGGCACGTCCTCAATATTCCCAATTACCAGGAGGTGAGAGACCTTCACAAATATACGAGGTACGTCCTCGATATTTCCCATACCAGGAGGTGGGAGACCTTCACGAATATCTCAGGTACGCCCTCGATATTCCCAATTACCAGGAGATGAGAGACCTTCACGAATATCTCAGGTACGCCCTCGATATTCCCAATTACCAGGAGGTGAGAGACCTTCATGAATATCCAAGGTACGTCCTCGATATTCCCAATTACCAGGAGGTGAGAAACCTTCACGTATATGCAAGACCCATCCTCGATATTTCCACACAAATATCTCAGGTATGCCTTGATTCTTCCTTCAGAGTTTGTACCTGTGATCGTCCAGGTACCCCTTCGATACTTGTGATCATCCAGGTATCCCCAAAGAGTTTGTACCTGTGATCGTCCAGGTACCCCTCCGATACTTGTGATCATCCAGGTATCCCTAAAGAGTTTGTACCTGTGATCATCCAAGTACCCCTTCGATACTTGTGATCATCCAAGTATCTCCCAAGAGTTTGTACTTGTGATCATCCAAGTACTATCTCCCAACTAGCAGATGCCTTGAGAAAGGTCGGCGCATCTCCTGTCAAGGCGACCGAAGAAAGGTTCGGGTCCTAGACAAACCAACTTATTGCTCTAACAGGCGACCGAAGAAAGGTTCGGGTCCTGGAAAAGCAATTCCCCGTCAAGGCGACCGAAGAAAGGTTCGGGTCCTAGACAACCAACTTATTGCTCTAACAGGCGACCGAAGAAAGGTTCGGGTCCTGGAAAAGCAATTCCCCGTCAAGGCGACCGAAGAAAGGTTCGGGTCCTAGACAAACCAACTTATTGCTCTAACAGGCGACCGAAGAAAGGTTCGGGTCCTGGAAAAGCAATTCCCCGTCACGGCGACCGAAGAATGGTTCGGGTCCGAGACAAATCGCTTATTGCTCTAACAGGCGACCGAAGAAAGGTTCGGGTCCTGGAAAAGCAATCTCCTCGTGCAGCAGGTAAGATGACGCCTTGATACTTGCCAAAACTCGGGGTTCACACCCTATCTCACTCACTCTCGGTAAGTAACTACAGGTATCTTCTTATCTGTCTTAGTATATGTAAAGTTATATTGCTCTTTTTCTATATAGGACAATAAGTCCCAAATAAAATATAATCTACTACGCGTGCATGAAAAAAATTTAGGCATCAATTTGTCTTTGAATGCAACCTCTGCAAACTCACCTTCAAAGAGGGGCAGCTGTTGACACATAAATATCGTTTTAATTAATTAGGTTTTTTTTACATTTATTTTCCTTTTCTGGATAATAGGCAAAACAAATAACAAAAACAACAAAAACCAAATAAAAACACAAAAAAAGCAAAAGCCCAGCCCATCTTTTTTTTCTCCTTTTCTTCTCCCTCTGCGTGGCCCCTACGGCCCATTTTCCTTCACCCCCGACCCGGCCCCTTTCTCTCTTCTTCTTCCTCTTTCCCTTTCCTTCGCCGCTGCAACTCACGCGCGCGAGGGAGGCCGACGTGCAAAGGACGGCCTACGGCCGAGGATAGTAGAACGACGTCGGCCGGAGAGGATAAGATCAGGCGCCATTAATGTTGAGCGAGCTTCGCTGGAAAGCTCGATGGGACACCGGTTCAGCCGAGCGGAACCGGTGGGCAAGCCGGAGGCCGGCGACTGAGCCCCTCCGTCGACCGGAGTTCCTTCACCTATAAATAGGTGGCCGCAAGCATCGTCGGAGGGTGTGGCGAGCTCGGAGATCCTTCACTGAGAGACATCGGGAAGGGTTGAAGGGCGAGCGCAAGAGAGAGCTCGAGTCGCGAGCTCAGCCCACCTTCCACCGAGAGACTCTGGGGAAGGCAGGCGGCGAGCGACTTCGAGAAGGTCAGATCCGGCCGGTGGAGGCTCGGATCTAGCCTGAGTAAGAAGAAATCAAGGCCGAGGAAGGTCCGGCCGAGATCTACGCAGCAGATCTGGTTCTTTTCTTGCTGCTGTTGTTGCCGCCGAACGCCGTTCAAGTCCCGACGCCGTTGCCTCGAAGGGTTTGTTGTCGTGTTTTCCCCCTCGCGGAGCCGTTGCCGTGATCGATCCGCCGAAGCCACGCCAGATCGGGAAGCTGAGTTGCCGCCGTCGTAGCCGCCGCCGTCACCACCGTTCGCCGTTCACGGACAGGTAACGTACCGCCACCGTTGCCGTCGCCGTCGTCCCTGCCGCCCATCGCACCCCCATTCTGTTGGCGTCGCCATCGTCGTGGTTCCCATCGTCGTCGCCGTCACCGCCGTGGCCATCGTCGCCGCCGTATCGCTTCGGTCTCCTCCCCGGCGCCGCGGATTCGCAAACCCTAGGGTTTGCGATTTTCCGGGTCGCGAAGCGAACCCGGACCCGGAAAATCAAGTAGGGTTTGTGATCCGAGGGGGCGGCTGCGAGTCGGGTCGTGCGCCGGAGCCGGGTCGGGTAGGGTTCCGAAGGAATCGGGTCGTGGAGCAGGTAGTCGGAGCCGGGTCATCGAGCTTGGCCGGGCGTCCTCGAACGCCCGGCCACGGCGTCGTTTTAAAAAAAAAAAAAAGTCGGGCCCGCTACGCGGGCCCATCTGCGTTTTGGGCTGACCCGGGTCGGACCCAACTAGCGGATCCGAACCGGGTCGGCTTTTTATATTATATTATGTAATATTTTAATAAAAAAGAAAAATCAAAAATAATTTATTTATAAAAAATATTAAAGATATTTTAATTTCCAGAAAACCGAAAAATGTTTTAATTTCCAAAAAAATCAAAAAATCAAAAATATTTCATATTTTCCAAAAAAATGCCAAAAATCCAAAAAAAAACCAAAAATTCAGAAAAAGCCAAAAAGACTTGTATTTTTCCAAAAAAAAATACCAAAAAATCCCTTTTGTGTCCAAAAAATTTGAAAATGACTCAAAAAATGTTTTTCCTCCCAAAAATGCATGGAAAATCTCTCAAACATCCAAAAAAGCCTTAGGGTTTAAACAAGATTAGGTACCGAAAGGGCATTAGTGATTAACTAGTGTAATCAAGTCCCCGATCCTAATTTCTCTGGTTGCGCAGGAGCGAGTATTTCTCCCGATACTTCGCTTGGGTTTCTAATCGACCCACTCCAAATCGATTAATGGCGACTCCATTTTAAAAATTGATTTATAGGTTAAAAACTCAAACTATTAAAGTCGTGAATTGGTGGACTTGGGAGAGTCCGGGCATAATTAAAATTAGCCGAGCCATTAGCCTCCTTAGGCGCTCGTACCCGATTGCGGGCGCCACGAAAAAAAAAAAAAAGAGGTCGCGACACCCTGTAAAGTCTGAGAGCTGAATATTTGATGGGATAATCTCATTGTCTTTTCTTCCAATTTTCTTGTAGAAGCAATAAGGGACGGGGTTCAAAGTAGATCCTCCATTGACTAACACTAGATGTAGGTCGTCCATTAGTCCTGGCATTAATATTTAATGCTCTTAAATGGTTGGAACTCCATACTGAAGGTTTTTCGAATTCCATTATTACTTCGGCGTCAAAATGGAACTCGGCTCCCTCCTTTTCATATGCAAGGATCTTTTCACATAATTTTGTTGCAAATGGGAACATACGGAATTCATTAGGGAGTTTTGCCTATACCATACATGAGCTTAATGGTGACACTAACCTTGTTATGGGACTCCATTTTCGCTCCAATGATTGAGTGACTGTTTTTGTGACAAATCTTTAGGTTTGGTTGGGAATTACATTATCACCTTCTGGCTTTCTCCTCCAAACCAGATTTTTTGTCTTGACCTTCTTTGGCTTATGAGTTGGCATTATGGTGGATTTAACCTAAGCAATGCGAACTTGGCCAAGCTGTTCTTGAAGAAAATGCATTTTCTTCTTTCTCCACGTCCTCCTCTTCTGTGTACGTGTCAAGCCGCGCCTTTGGACCTAACCTCTCTCAACTCTGTACCATTTACCGGGAGGTGGATTATGAGGTATGTTTAAGGCTCGATGACGGTGACAATTGGCTTTCGGGTCCATTTCTTTGTTGTCAAATTCAACTTTCCATCTGGATGGAATAACTACTTGAGGGTAAATTGGAGGTGGGCTATAACTAGCGTAATAGTCATATTTTTTGCTATGTTCTCCTAGAGTTCTCCCTTGTCATACCTTCGTTCAAATGAGTTTTTACGTAGTCGACGCATACGGAATTTCCTAGGGATTCCTGTCTCATATGAAGTAGGTTCCCTTTGGTTAGAACCACCGAAATTGTGTACCTCACTACTGACCATTATGCCTTGTTGATTATGGTGCCCCCTTGAATAATACTTTTATTGGCATACAAACCGTCTACACACTGGACATAATTGAGGATCTTGATCCATGCCAAATTTAGAATCATCCGGGTTGATTTTCTTCTTCCGATGAGTATAATGCCTACTAAAGTATGCTGACTCATTTATAATTGGCCTCTTTCGGAGAGGGGCAGTTTGTTTTGGGCTGTATTCCATATCAGCGATCCTTTGACTAAACCGATGGTACTGCTACCTAGGCCTATGCCCTTACAATCTGGATGACGACCCTTGGGTATGGGTTTTACTTTGGATGATATAATTCCAATCATGACATGGAATGGGTCCACATTAACTTCCATAAGAGATTTGTTCTTATCATTAGTAAACTTTATCTTCTATTACTTGATTGCATCTTGAATATTTCTTTTAAAAACCATGTAATTGTTAGCATTATGACTCCATGAATGATATCATTTACAATATCGCTTCCCTACTAATTCTTCTTTAGTGGTTATACTCTACCCTTCGGTCAATCTTATTTGACCGCCAACCAATAATAGATCGAATATCTGTTCAGTTTTATTAGCATCAAAGGAGTAATAGACAGGTTCTTTAACTTTTGGCATGAGGTAAAATTTCTCCTTTTACTCAAGTTGGCTTTAATGCTTGACAAGCATACGGTCCATCAATAATCATTTTGGCGACAGCCACCTCTACTATGTCAACTTGCTCCAATTCTTCATCTGCTTCCATGACATTAGCCGAATTAACATCTGCTCATCAACCATACCTTTTATTTTTTTTTCTTTAAGCAAACTCTCGTGCTTAGTGGCTATGGTAGATAACTTAAATAAATCAGGATAGGGTTGCCCAATCATTCTCTCCCGGATTTCAAATTTCAAACCATTAAATGCAAGATCTACAAAGGTATTTTCGGGCAAGGGAACTAAACACTTATTTCTAGCCCTCTTAAACTTAGAGATGAACCGGTCGACTAACTCATTATATAACTGTTTCATGGTTGGTAAGTCAACAACTGACAAGTCTGGGACAGTCCTCTGGAACTAGGTGTGAAACAGTCTTTCCATTTGTTCTCATGAATTAACCGAGTTCTGCGGCACTGCAAAGAAAGAGAAAAAATATACATAGTGGGTTTATCCGATTCAGATCGGCAAATGATCCAATTTATATCAAGTAAAAACAGTTTTTGATAATGATAAAGAAAATAACCTCAACTTCCAATGATTTGAATGTGTTGTATCTCCGCATTGTGCCAAGAAACGATTAACATGCTCAAAAGTCGACTAATCCTCTTCATCAATAAATAGAGTAAACTCAGGCATTTTGAAACTTATTGGATATGGTATAGTATCCATCTAATCCGGGTACGATTTCCTATAGATGTTGGCAAAACATGCAACGTCATTACCATATCCTCTTAACAATGGCTCAACTATTGGCTAATTTTGGATTGGAGCCATGTGAGGAAACCTTATGACCTGTTACACAGCATAATTGGGTTGTAATGTTAGATTTATATTCTGCTGAGGTACTTGATGGTTTTGTTGTTGGGGCCAAAGAATTGTGGTTGTGATTGAACTACAAGCGTCGGATTTATTTGTGATGGATTGGGCATGTTCACCTGAGAAGGAAGAATTCATTGCTACAATATCTAAGGTTGAACATTCGAAGGCACCTACCGTTGTATATTTGGAACTTGTTGGGCATTAAATGCCACTAACTGGGGTGCTTGAGGTTGAATATTCGGGACTCCTATCTAAGGTTGAATGTTCATTTGTGCTGGTTGGTCCTACCCCCTAATTGGAGTCATTACTACTTCAAGAACCTCCACCATGACTGGGAATACAGTTGCCTAAGGCATCAGAATGGGACCTAGCTGAGTTAGACCCATTCCCAAGGCACTCTTCAATAATGTATTTTGTCGAGTCGCTGGCGGCATGAACACTGCGGGACCATGATCAGCATTTGTAATGACATGTGTAAACCCATTTGCTTACACGGTCGCAAGAACTTCTCCCCTTTGAAAGATTCTCAAAGGGGGTTCAGTCGACAGGGATTGTCCTGCATTACTTAATGTTATCTATGAAATTGATGACACAGGAATATACTCGATCGAAATAGAAACCTGTCTAATTTGAGGCTGAACTGGGTATGTTGGAACACCATGTTGTCCTTGTGCACACTCGTGATACGCGTTGATGATTAATGGTCTGACTACATCAGTCATTTGTCTGATCATATAATCAGCAAATTTATTCTGACTTTTTTCCATTGTTAGTCTCACAGTAGCAAGCATGACCAATGTAAGGTCCGCTTGCCTTCTTTCTTCTGCACGATGCCTTGAAACATCATCAACTTCCTCTTGGCTTGATTCGTGACCTCATTTCGAGGGTGTTAGGCTGATGACGACTCGACCTATGCATTGTACTCAGCCATTAGCACTTGCTCGTCAGTTGTATTATTCAAGTTGATTTGGCTTCGGGTTTGTGGTATAGCACTCTCGACACTCAACACAATAGGCCCCACCAAGCATGCCAAAAAGATGTTTCACCAGTTTCGATCCTCGTGAAAATCTTTCACCGTGTAGAAAATGTCAAATGCAATGAGAAATTTTATTTATCAACTTGTATATACAACCCTGATGATTGATACTCAAATGACTCAAAGATTAACCTCTCCTGAGCACAAATTACACAAGAATTTAATCAATGATGCAATTTGGACACTAGTAGCTAGCTAATCTATGCTTCGAACTCAAACTATGCTAGAATTTAATCTATGACACAGCTTGTTTTACGTGTAAAGTCGGAATTTAATCAATAACAATAAGAAACACAATGCCAAAATTTAATCAACGATGCTAGGCTTGTGGAACAACACCGAAATTCAATCGATAATGCTGGACCTGATAGAGATGCACGTCGGAATTTAATCAACGATGGGAATCTAGAAAACTACAGCTAAAATGCGATAAAGTAATGATAAAGTAAAGATAATCATTGTGTTGTTCGGGGGTTCTTAATGGTAGGGTTGCGGTATTTATAAAGTGGACTGATTATTCCTCAGTCGGCCGCTCTTTCTTGGGCATTACTCTTCCCATTCTCCATGTTTTCCGCTTCTTTTTTATGACCTTATCCTTTAATAACTGCTTCATGCTCTATCAACGATACTCGTGAAGCCTGATCCTTTACCAAATAATCACTCCCTATTTTTATGCACATTTCTCGTAGCGATTATTCTCGCTGGAGTTCTAATGCTAATTTCACTTTATCATCAAATCTGGTGCACTATCCCTGTAGCCTAACATGTGGCAAATAATCTCCAAGCCATCGACTCTAGAGTTCTCTTCCAGAATCCCATCGAGGCTTAGCTTAAGTAGCCTTCACAAAAGCTATTTTACCCTTAACTTCGCGAGTAAAAACAGGAGTGTTTCACCTAGTGATCTCTCGTGACCAACACGTGGTTCCAATGGCAATTTTGGGTGTCAACACAAGTCAATGGATGAGCTTTGGGATGGAGATGATTGACGATCCCCCCACATCATTTTTCACATTATTTCAAATGCGTTTGCAATTATATGTGAGCTAAACAAGGTGTTTTCAAGAATTTGTTTGAGAATATACATACAGATTTCGTTGTAGGATGTTAATCCTATATTAGTTTGAAATGAAATAAAATGATGAGTGGTCGGATCATTACACATCATTCAAATGGAGATGCGAACCACCGAGGCAATTAAAAAATGGTTATTCGATAGAAAAGTTGATAAATAAATAATAATAATAATAATAATAAATCAAACATCCGTAAGTAGCTCAAAAGACAGTTGGTAGTTCCAAACTAATTGATAATAATATAACCTAATAAGTGCATCATAAGTTTTAAAACATATTGCAAAAGCACGATTGAGTACTAGAATTTTTAAAGTGCAATCAAGTTCTAAAATTTATTAAATTAGTGCAATTAAATCATTTCATTAACTCTGTTCATGAATTGAAAATTACTACATCGGATTTTCGACAACACAAATCAACAGTAGCACTAAAATGATAGTTCTTTTATTTTATTTTATAAAAGTGAAACTTAAGTGATTGCTCAAAATATTTTGATGCTAAAATAAGTGTCGTACAAAAAGTTATAACAAATTTAGTACCATTTTTCCTTTTCCAACCCTTCTCTCTCTCTCTCTCTCTCTCTCTCTCTCTCTCTCTCTCTACAGTGAGATATTTTAGTTTGTGCTCTCGATAAAATGGACTATGCGCTTTTTGTGGAAACTCATAAATACAAATAATGGGTGAACTTGATTTATTTCTTTATTTTATTTTTATTTTTAAATATAATATATTTTTATGATTATGCTTACTATACAATTAGAAATGATCATGCACTATATTTGAGTTAAATGACGAATATGTTCATAGCTAGAATTACGATAACTTTTCAACGAGGAATTCTTATTTCAAGAAATACAAGATATTATAGGGTATTCTAAAATCTAGGGAACAAACAGGCTTCAGATTTTAGGTCTCAAAATGGTTCTAATAACTGATACGGTAGGAAATAGGTTCGGAAAATTTGGATCCACTACCACTAAGGTACATTCCAAAGTAGTGCAAATACCATAGCCGCCTTGAAGCCCATGCACCCATAAACTATATTGATGCCTAGCTACAACTTCACAAAATTTGCATACTCTTAAAACTACATTTCTTAAGCATAGGTCAAATGTAATTGACACCCCCACAATATTCTTCGAATAACCATTTTGACTCTAATCTTAACCAGGTTGTTTTTTAACAAGTAATAAACCCAGGTTGAACCAAAAGAAATCGCTCAAAATCATGAATTGGATCCAATCATTCAAATACTTAAATCAAGAATAATAAAACATTTAGGTATTTGGTCCATCAAATCTCATTTTTGTGTGATTATGATCTCATGCTGTCCTTTGCTTGAATATGGTCATCATTTTTGCGTGACACTTAAATTTCAAGAAAATTACTGAGTACCTTTAATTTACCAATGTGGACATTATATAAGTAAATCATGATTTAGTTCTGTCAAGTACAGAAGTAATGATATGAATTTTCGCGTGATTTTAATTTCCTTATACTCCATGACAACGTGGGCGGCTTTATAAAATCTGTCTTGCGATGCACGCACGATCTTTATCACAAGTCCAAGTCAGCTATAGTATATTAACACAACTTTGCATTTTCTTATTCTTGACATCATTATTAGGATTCCTTCAAACAAACCTGCCTCGAAGTCAACCATGTGCTTGATATAAATATTAGTATTCCTGCCTCCCCATTTTCTGTCACTAGATTTCCACCATCTCTCTCTCTCTCTCTCTCTCACAGAGAACAGAGAACAGAAGCGCCATGCACGACTTCGTAGTCCCAGAAGTAGTGCTAAGCTCGGGCGAGAGAATGCCACTGATTGGCAAGGGCTCCGGAGGGAGCCCTTTGCCGCCACTAGACGTGTTGATTTCCATATTCATGGAGGCCATCAAAGTCGGATACCACCACTTCGACACAGCCGCGTTGTACGGCTCTGAGGAGGCACTCGGCCAAGCCGTGGCCAAGGCCCTGGACCAGGGGCTCGTCAAGAGCCGCAACCAAATCTTCATCACTACCAAGCTCTGGTGCACCAACACCCATCCCGATCTCGTTCTTCCCGCCCTAAAGAACTCTCTCCTATAAATACATCAATTCGCCTTCTCTCCTCCACTTTTTATATGATGACACTATAGTCCTGATCACTAAGAATTTTTTAAGATCGTATAAGAATTTAATGACGGGAAAACATACAAGATAAACATCGATCTTCTTCCTTTGCCAGATTGACTGCCTTTCACTTTGTTATATACTAAGTAAGGCAAAATAGACATGTTACATGCATTTGGATTTCGGGGATCGGAGATTGCTTTCAACTTTTATTATGTTAAGAAGTTTGTCGATTTTTTTTATCATTACCTTAACATGTTATAGAATAGCAACATGGATCCAATTCATGATTTGAGCGATTTCTTGCTACTTCCTCTTTTCCTTTTTTTTTTCTGGGTGTGGTTATGGCTTTTGATGATTTTTTATTTTTTTTGGCACTTGATATGTATTGATTTAAATAGGAGGCTAGGGTTAGAGTATGTGGATCTGTATTCCACTGGCCAGTGAGACTGAAGGAAGGAACCGAAGGATTCGATGCCAAGGGCAAGGTCTTGTCATTTGACATCAAGGGCACATGGAAAGCCGTGGAAGAGTGCTCCAAGCTGGGCTTAGCCAAGTCCATTGGAGTCAGCAATTTTGGCACCAAGAAGCTCTCTGAACTTCTGTTGCATGCCACCATCCCTCCTGCTATTAATCAGGCAGGATAGACTATATTCAATCTATTTGTTACTGTTATAACCGCATCAAGATATTGCAAGAAAAGACAATAAATCATGAATTTTATATGACGGGTTGATCATGATTTAGGTGGAGATGAATGTGCCATGGCATCAAGAGAAGCTGAGAGGATATTGCAGGGAGAAGGGAATACAGGTGAGCACATGGTCCCCATTGGGAGCGAATGGAGCTTTTTGGGGGACATTAGCTGTTGTGGAGAGTCCTGTGCTCAAGGAAATTGCTATTGCCCAAGGAAAGACTGTGGCTCAGGTAATTTATTATTTTGTCTTCTTGTGTTTTCTTTTTCTCTTGTTTTGGCGTCAAATTTCTCCTCAGGAAGCATAGTTTAGAAATTCTTTCCTCAGAAATTGCGTAGCCTACGTGAGAAAAGGCAACAAGTGGTTGTACTTTGGAGCTCTAATTCCTTTTTCCCCTTCATGCATGTCCTTGTGAGTCAACGGTGTCTCGCTATAAATCAATCACATGAAAATCATAAGATAAGGTTTAGTTGAACCGACAACTTCAGAAAGACGTAGATTCTCCGCATGCGCACCTTCCATTTAATTTAATAAAATATTGATGGAGATTATTGATTACCAACTTTGGTAATAAAAAATCCATCCATCTTTCATCAGCTATGACCACAAGGTCAACTTATTATTTGTTGAAGGTGCTGTCCCATTACTTCCATATTTTTTTTTTTTTGGTAAAAGGTTAAGGTATATAGACTTTTGCACAAAAAGCTATACAGAAGTACAGCAAAGGGAGGGGACCCGGCACCAACTCACACTCAGAAGGACAACAAATCCAAACGAGTGGAAGGGGGCCGGGGCCAAGGGAAATGAAAGAAGGGGGGGGGGGGGGGGGGAGAGCTGCAAGAGAGATACAATGCAGATAAAAGCAGCAGCAAAGATGGCCAAACAGCGGCCAAGGGCAAAGAGCACACAACACAGTGGCCCGCACAAGGAAAAGAAATAAAGAGGAGAAGAAGAGGAGAGGCACTAAGAAGGGAAACCAGGCCGCAACAGGGCGCCAATAAGCAAAATCAATCAAAGATGGTAGGGGGGATGCCCCAACTAAGTTGAAGCCTTCTATTACGGGGGTTGTCCGGGACCTTGGGAAATGATAAAGCCTTATCATTGACAGCTTTACGAAGGAGGTCCTTTAAAGCCGGGAGGTATAATCTTTCATTGCGGAAGATAATGCTATTTCTTACTTTCCAGATGAGATAGCATAAGGCGCCAAAGGCAAAGCGAGCCAAGGATTGGTGGAAGGATGCATCAGAAAGGTGCTCAATAACCCATAAAAAATTGTCGTTCCAAGCATGATTCCTCCAAGGTAAGTTACACTTAGCCGCCCAAAAGGATGCAACGTGATTAGTGATAGAACATCCGAAGAAAAGGTGATCGACCGAGTCTGGTGTAGAAGAACAGAAGGCACAAGTAACATTAGGGATTCTCTCGTGAGCTAATAGCAATACCTGGGTTGGCAAACGATTGCGGGAGATTAACCATAGATGGGTTTGATATCGAGGAGGTAAGGAGGGGTTCCAAATAAATCTCGACCAGGGGACCACAACATCCCTTGGCCTTAGAAGGCTCCAAGCTGAGGCAGTAGAAAACACTCCTGAGGAATGACCAAGCCATAGAAGACGGTCACTGGCCTCATTGAGGGTTGGAAGGGGATCATTCCAGTTACTAATAGAGGAGGCAACAGCAGAAGATAGGGGAAAGGCAGAAAAAGCAGTACCAACCGTAGCAAGCCTTGATATACCAGAGCAGTAGATTTCACGGTCAGAGAACAGCTTGTAGAGGGGACCACGAGGGTGCCAGTGATCAAACCAGAAAGAGACAGATAGCCCATTACCAACTCGCCATTTAAAATGATGTTGGATCAAGTCACGAAGGCCAAGCAGCTTCTTCCAAGCCCAAGAGCAATAGGTAGGTCTTGGGACAATCCAGAAATTTTTATTTTTTAAGAAGATGGAATGAATCCATTTAGACCAAAGCGACTCCTTATCGGTGAAAAGGAGCCATAGGTGCTTGAGCATGATAGCAATATTACTCATCCGAAGGGATCTAATACCCAAACCGCCTTCCTCCTTAGGTAAACAGACATCCACCCATGCCACCTTTGCGCCTCCAGCCCTTAAGCTCG
The DNA here is from genome assembly GCA_028830015.1 of Eucalyptus grandis x Eucalyptus urophylla. NCBI lineage: Eukaryota > Viridiplantae > Streptophyta > Magnoliopsida > Myrtales > Myrtaceae > Eucalyptus > Eucalyptus grandis x Eucalyptus urophylla. The sequence goes on from CM054200.1 coordinate 7,383,086, forward strand.
GGCCTCTCCAAAGAAATTGCCGGAAAATCTGTTCAATTCGGTTAGTGACTGAGGCGGGAAGGATAAAAACACTAGACCAATAAACCTGGATAGAATGAAGGACAGATTTGATTAGCTGCAATCTGCCAGCCAAAGAAAGAAACCGGTTTGTCCAGGATTGAAGACGAGAAGTAATAGTATTCACTAGGGAAACACATGCCTCCTTGCCCAATCTGGAAGAGATAATAGGTACACCAAGGTATCTAAAAGGGAGAGAGCCCAGCTGAAATCCAGAGGTACGCACGAGAGCATTCCTTAGAGATTCAGGGCCACCCGAAAGAAAGATTTCACTTTTGTTGAGGTTAAGATTGAGCCCAAACCAGCTAGCAAAGGAATGAATTCCATCCAAAAGAAACCGCAAAGATGACATATTAGCTTCCGAGAATAATAGAACGTCATCTGCAAAGAAGAGGTGAGAGAGCCTGGTTGCTTTACATCTCCAGAAGAAATCAAAACCCAGCATGCCAGATTGGGTGTTGAGAATCCCAGAAAAAACTTCCATAACAAGAGTGAATAAATAGGGGGACATAGGGTCACCCATTACTTCCATATTACTCTCCACTCTCTCCATTATATAAATATATATATGTATATGTATATGTATGTGCGCTTAAAAGAACCTATGGCAACATGTTTCTTGTAAAGAATTCTCTGTATAGAATAGAGCTATAAAAAATGTCAAACTAGTATATCCGCGTAGCATTTATTTAAGCTAATTTTCATTTCAAGAAAAATTATGAAGTGATATACACACATCACATTTATTCCAAACTAATTTCCATGTCAGAAAAATCCCAAACCGGTAAAACCCGTGATAAATCTACCCTCCGTTAGCTTTCATCCAATATCCCCGTTAAATTGCTGATGTGGAAATACACTTGACAAATGACTCTGATGATCCACAAGTGATGTGGATTCAACGTGGAAATTCAACAAAAAATTAGTTTGAAGTAAATGTAGCACGGGTGCATCAATTTAGGATTTTTGTGACACGATAATTAATTTGATGTAAACCTAATATAGTGTGCAAGTTTAAGATTTTTAGCGGTATTGGCCCATAATTAAATAGCTATGGATTATAAGGTTGTAACTCATAGTTGTGCAATTATACTAATACAACCCATGGCTGGCGTACCAAACTCCAAAAGAACTATTGTTTTGTTTTTTGCGACTTCCAAACACTGAAGGGTCTCTTCGTTATTTTCGTTTCTAATTTTGGGTCGGCAAGACTAAGCCCTACCCCCAAACAAGATTGAAATTACTATAAGAAAAAATCTTCCGATCTCACTGTTACTATAAGCAAGGGGCAACGGTGATAGTGAAGAGTTTCAACAAAGAGAAAATGAAAAAGAACCTTCAAATTTTAGAATGGGAACTTAGCAAAGAGGATTTAGACAAGATCAAGTTTCAGATCCCGCAGAGAATAGGATGTCCTGGTGACTTATTCATTTCCAAGGATGGCCTTATAAATCATTGGATGAGCTATGGGATGAAGATGCTTAAATGCCTACATTTGCATAGTTCATAAGATCGAGCATAACTTTATACAGATCTCTTGCCAATAATGATCATTCTATATGAATCAAACCTTGTTTTTCATTATTGCAATTCTTCTTTCAGACTATGCTTTTGAAAATATCGTACTGACATTGAGTCTAATGAGACATCTTATAAATAGATAGAAAGCCAAAAGTAGATTTTTTTCAATTATCAAATCGGAAGCATAGTTTAGAATCTTCCTGCAATGAAATAATTTCATTAGTCGCATACATGAGAAAGGCTACTCGTTAGCTCCCCCTATTTTCCCTTCATACCAACTAAAATGAATTTGGGCGGTCAGATTTGGTAGGACCGGACCCCACGTGAGATTCATCACACGAGCTCCACCAAGTTCGAAAGTTCTAATTAATCTTGATACACGTATAAGTTTGTTTGAATAACTGCACGCATGCATGCCCATGTCAATACTCGCTCTGAGGATACAAAGCCTGTGTAAGTAACTGTCAAATTATGTTTCGATTCTAGGTTTTATAATCATACCCAAATAAAAAGAGGTCGTCCAAAGAAAGAGTAGACCGATCACAATCCCTCTTCATGCATGAAAGGGCCTAAAAAATCTTTAGTGATGATTTAATTTCTTTTTATATATACGTTCGTATTAGTATATGAATAGTGTTTTAAATTCTATTAGTATCACGGCTAATAGAAGCTGCACTGCGATGGATATATATGAGCAAGGGGCAAGCATCATTGTGGACAGCTTCAACAAGGACAGAACGAGAGAGAAGGTGCAAATCTTGACGAGAAAGAGGATTTTGCAGGAGGGATTTTCATTGAAATATTACCAACAAAGTCCTCAACATATTACACTTATGCCAATTCAATTTTAAACATTTTTAATTTGGTAAATTTAGTCTTAAATCTTTTGACGAGCTGCAAATCTCATTGATGTAAGTGCTAGTCATCCAACATAGCACAACCAACACTAACATGAATAAATCTTATAATTTTTCTTTTTTTCTTTTTTTTTCTTTTTTTTCTTTGCTTTTTTTTTTCCCTTGCGCCAATAACCTTGACTAGTCATGAAGGCCTTGGGCAACGCCATGGCGGCCTTGACAGCCATAGCGAGAGCCTTCGCATCCTTGATGGCCATGAGTAAGGAGGCTCTCACCCAGATCTAGCAAGGGCTTTCTCACCCTCACCCACACCCACAGTCAGTAAGGCTGTGATGCCCTTGTAAGGTCACGAAGGTGCACACTAGATCTAGGCGAGGGCCAACGAAGCTACGAAGCCCTCCCCTAGTCTAGACACAACCTTCACAGTTGGCAAGGGGCTAGCAAAAGGAAATAAAAATAATAAATAATTAAAAAATTGAACTTTTTAAAAAATTACAAAATTTATCTACATCAGCATCTGCGGTGCCACATAGCACAATTAACATCTACGTCAGCGATTTCCTCCAAAATTCATTGCAATGACTAAATTGGTAAATTGTTAAAGTTTATGATTAAATTGGCCAAATTGAAATATTTAAAACTAAATTGATAAAAATACAATAAATTTGAAATTTTTTTGGTAGTTTTCCCGATATTCATTTCTAAAGATGCACCTTACAAGTCACTACGGAGAGCCTCAAAGATCTTGCACCATAATTCCATTTTAGATTCCACGTGCGTTGCAATTATATATGTACTGAACCTGATGTTTACAAGCCCCCGTTTTCGCAAGTGTCGCAAGAGACTTCATATCAAAGTCCTTATATCAAGGCTTTTGGTAACGAATATTCTGGAGGCATTTCGACATACTTTCTCGGGGACATACAAACTACAAAACATTAATCATACGCGTAGTGAGAATAGCTAGAGCATTACAACAAGTACAATATATATCTTCAATTTTAGTTAACAAGTGACCTAGAGCTCTTATTGACAAATTTTTATATCCCAAAAAAAAAAGGGATAAGTGTTACAGAAGTCCTAAAACTTTTCACGAAAATGCAATTGAGTCTTAAAACTTGCAAAAAGTGCAATTGAGTCCTAAAACTTATCAAATTGTTTCAATCGAATCCTAAAGTTAGCGCCGTCGATTTTTTTAACGGAAAATGCTGACGTGGCATTTAAAATTAATTTTTTATTTTTCATGTGGCTTTTTTTAATTTTTTTATTGAAATTAGATTTAAAAATTAAAAAAAAGTGAAATTTCATTTAAAAAAGAAAACAGTTCAGAAAAAAAAAATGGCAGCCTCGCTGGAGGGACCGACGACCATCGCCGGCCCCTCCAGGGATTGGCGACGACGGCAGCGACGTCGGTAGCAAGGGAGGAGCTGCTTTATCTTTTTTTTTAACAATTTTAAAAAATAAATTTTCTTTTCTTTTTAGTTTTTAAATCTATTTTTTCAAAAATTGAATAAAAAATAATTAAAAAAGCCATCTCAAAAAAGAAAAATTATTTAAAAGTCCACGTTAGCGCCACATCAGCATTTTCCATTAAAAGGGCTAACAGTGTTAACTTTAGGACTCGATTGAAACAATTTGACAAGTTTTAAAACTTAATTGCATTTTCGTGACAAGTTTTAGAACTTCTGCAGTACTTATCCAAAAAAAAAAAAAGTATTTTGATCAAATATTGAGGACGCTAATTAGATGTACTCGACAAAAATGTTACAATTATGGAAGTCTTAAGTGTACATAACACAAAAATAATTGTACAATTGAGTCTTCTGCAAATAAATATTCCCTTGACGTTGAAAGACACTTGAAGCTAACATTCTCTCCTATTTCCTTAAAGTGTCACAACTTTTGTATAGCGCTCATTTAAGGATCATAACTTTTTCTCCGTTCACTTTAGTGCCACATCAAAGTAAAATCAATTATTTAAGTGTCATTTCCAGCAAATCATCCTACGAAGTTTTTTTAATTAATTTCCTATCTGATGTGAAATTTTTTAACATTTTTAGTTTTTTTGAATTTTTGAATTTTTTGAAGTATTTATTTATTTCTTTGAATTTTTATTTTTGTTTTTTTTTCTATTCCTTTTTTTAGGGCCGACAAGGGTGACCCTTGCCAACTGCGAAGGCCTCGCCAACTCTAGGCAAGGCAGTGTTGCCTGCAGCCACCCAAATTTGGCTCACCTAGAGCTAACGAGGGCCTTTGTGACCGAGGCCACAAAGGCCTCGCCCAATTTAGATGAGGGTTTTGCAGCCAGCAAGGGTCGTCAATGACCCTTGCTGGCTCCCGAAAAAAAATAAAAAATAAAAAATAAAAAATTTAAAAAATAAAAAATATTTTAAATTGTCTACATCAATGTCGGCGAAGCCAATAGCAAATTTTCCAGCAAAGTAAATTGACGATAGCACTCAAATGATCGATATTTCAAATTTGTGGCACTCAAATAAGCGAAAAATAAAAATTATGATATTCAAGTAAACGCTATACAAAAATTATGGTAATTGTGCTAATCTTATCCCTCGTCTACGTATTCAAAGAACTTCCGGTATTAGACAATTTCATTTAATGGATATTTTGAAAATGTTCTCGGCTCTACAACTTTACTCCTCTCTTTCTTTCCTTGTTAAAAGTTATCTTGACTATTTATTTTCGTCGGCATGACTAAACCTTATCTAAATATATAAGACCGATATGCATCATTACAAAGCATCTTTTAGTCTCTCTCCCTATCTTATTGGATTAGAGGAACAAAAACTCGAGTGGTCATTTATTTTGACGAAAAGGGCCACATAAATATAGAAATCCAAATTCATGAGAAATACTTGGCTAAACTCATGAGCCACATGATTCGATTTTCTGCATCTTTAATAGATAGGTATATATGAGTGCCTATCTACGTATAAACATTATAAGTTGCACCGAGATGGATAAGTGAGCAAAGGGCAAGTGTGATGGTGAACAGCTTCAACAAAGAAAAAATGAAAAAGAGAACCAGCAAATCTTAGGTTGGAGGCTTAGCCAAAAGGACTTAGGTCCCGTTTGGTTCGGCATTTGCAATGGGCTTTGGGACTCTAAAATCCCTTGGCCAAATGCAAATGCGTTTGGTTCATGTTTTTGCTCAACTTTGGGAAAATACAATTGTATCTCCAAAGGGCTCTAAGAGCCTTTAGTCTAAACCAGGTCCCGAGATACTTTGGGAAGTTACATTTTTGGAACACAAGTCTTGGCCTCGATTACTGCTCATCTTCTCCAAAGACCACCACACAAAAAAGCCAATCAGAGGCCAATGACCACCGGCCAAGGGGTCGTAAGCACCAGCAATCGTTGCCTAAGAGTCACCTGACCCTAGCGACCATCGCCAAACCTCAAGCAATGCTTGGGTCACCCGACCCCAAGCGATGGCTGCCTGAAGTCACGCGACCCAAGGCGGTCGCATGAACCCAGGCGGCCAATGCCTGGGGTCACACAACCTCAAGCAAGGCCATCCAAGAGTAGATCTAGCTGTCCGACGGCCAAATCTGGCTAGTCAGTGACTAGACTTCAAAAAGAAATTACAAATTTATTTTTTTTAATTTAGTAAAAGTCCTTTACTAATGCAATTTTTACCAAAAGATATTTTAGCCAAAATTGTTCCTAATACACTTTATAATTACAATTCACTAAACGCTATTTACATTTCGGAAAACTCCCTTAACCCAAAGGTATTTGCATTTTCCCACAAACATTCCCCCATAGCTTAACCAAACGAAATATCAAGCTTCAGATCCTACAAAAAAGACAATTTCCTAGTAGTAAATTGTTCAAGATGGACCTTATAATTTGTTGGATGAGCTCCGAGATGGTGATCCTTGAATTAAGATCATATATTTATGATTTCCATATGATAGTCGAGTGTAACTCTATTGTGATCTCTCTTGCTGTTGTGAATTTCTGATTCCCTAAAATGGATTCGACACTAAATCGAACCCCTAAAACGAATGCGGAAGACGAGCCCAAAAAACAAACATGTATCACCGCTCAAAGACACACACAAAATTGAGCGTACCTTGTTGTTCACAAATTAAACACTAACGTTGAAGTTTAAGGAAGAATCCGATCCCAGTCTACCAAGGAGCGTACTGTTGGTTCAAGGGGGAGAAAAAGTTACGTTGGTTTTGGGAGAGAGAGAAAAAAGAAACGTACGTTCATCCAAAAGGTGTGTTCTCTTTTCTTTTTTCTCCCCTTAAATACGTCTTCTCCAAAAGACACATCCCCTCAACGTAACACCTCTTCATATCTCAACCCTTCATCCATGGGCCCTTATTTTATTGCCTTAATGAAACCCGACATATCCAATTTTATTACCTTATAAACTAAGCTTGGTGATATTTGTTGAACAGGAGTAATTCTTACTCATCTCCCCCCTTGATGAGTCCTTTTTAAAATATCGAAGAGAAGTTGGAGGATTTTGTTGGGTTTCCCAAGTAGAAATCTGTTGACCACTTAATCGGTATTCGCACCGGTCAAATGTGCAAAAAGCTTAGTTTATTGAATTTAATATGTTCGGTCCAGTGCATGCCTTCATAACACGCTAGAAGCTTGTGTGGTGCTAGCTAGCACAGCTAATGGTGTCTTTTTTTTGTACCTTTGAGTAATCAAGTTTAGACCATTTGTTTAGTAATTAAACCATGAACCCCATTGAAAATGGACCAAACTAATCATGCAGGACCAACAAAGCTAGCCCTAGCCATGTCAAACGCTATACATCAAAGTCTCATCTAACTGGGTATTTGAGTTCAGAATAGTTCAAAACGCTTCACAAGTCCATGGCATAAATCTACTACTTCCTAAGGAAATGATGCACCCACATGGGGGATGGGGAGGATGAGATAGCTGAATGTACGTTGGAAACATGCCGTTTCATTAATGTGGGTGCAACAGCGACTCGGCTTAGGACCTGCTGGCGCGGAGGGGAGCTCGGGCGGAGCAGGGATGGAGGCGGCATCGACGCTCGAGTGTGAGCACAGCGGGGGTCAGCACGGGTGTGGCGACGACGCGAGGGCTCTGCAGGCGGCAGTAGGCGCGACAGGATCTCAGAGCAGTGTAGTTCGGTGACGTCGGCGCAACACGGGTCGTCAGAGCAGAGGGCTATCCGTCAGGGCTCCGGTGTTGAACTCAGCTGTCGCGTGCAGGTCTGCAGTGTGGCGGCGCGGGCGCGACGATCGGCACCGACGTTCACGGTTGGAGACCGACGGCTGTGGCTGGCGTAGCGCTTCGGTTCACCGAGGAAGATGAACAGGAGCAATTTCTCTACTTCTTTTCTTTTCTCTCTCTTCCGGTCACTCTCACGTCTTCTCCCTCTGCTCTCTTCCTTTTCACTTTTCACTTCACCTTTTGACTTTTCTCCCATTCTCTTCTCTCTCTACATTCCCTGCACTCTCTCTCCCTGCAGAAGCAAAGGGATTCGCCCCAGTGGCCACCCTTTCAACATGGAAGGGGAAGGTGAGGGATTCAAATCCCCACCTTCTCATGAGGGGATGAGGTAGGGACGCGTAAGTTTCAGGACTGGGTTTCGACTCCCACGCCCTGTAAGAGGCAGGGCAAAAGTCTGAGAGTGAGTGTAGAGTAGGAATAGAATAGAACTGACCAAAAAAAAAAAGAAGCAAAAGCTTCTCTTGACTTTTCCTTTTTTTTTTTTGTTTTCTTTTTCCCTCGACGAAGAAGAGAAGTCGCCGCCCTCAGTTTCGAAACCTCGCCTTCCTTTTATAGAGGAAAGACTCGAAGTTGTTAAAGATCTAGCGATATTCACTCAACTTCTTCAACAAAAAAGTGGCTCCAAAATCTGACTGTTGAGTTTTTAAATTCAAAATTTTTTTGATTTCCCTCTAATCAAAGATTATCTTCTATTTCTATTTTCTAAATTTAAATTAGATGTCAACAATTATGAATGGACCAGTATTTTGTTAAGTTGGTGCCATTTAGGTATCCAATAATTTCTCTGAATTCTTGCTCCCAAACGAAGGTGGAGGTTCGTGCTCAACGTGACTAGACAAGAACGAGCAGAAGAAGGCATTCGTTCTGGTCTCGAGCCGGGTTTCCAAGAGCGAAGTCATCGGCGGGCGAGTCGGGTGTATATGGATGCATGCACATACGTCAAAGTTGATCTCGAGCCGGGTTTCCAAGAGCGAAGTCATCGGCGGGCGAGTCGGGTGTATATGGATGCATGCACATACGTCAAAGTTGATCGAACGCTTTGACTTTCATTAGAAAAGTATAAAGAGAAATCACTTCAGCTAACGACTTGAAGATACCAAGACCCCATCTCGTAGAACAAGAAAAGGTCATGCATGAATATTATAATATTCATTAGAGACTGTTGGATAATTATTTCTTTATTTTTAGATGTTACTATCTTTTTAAATGGGAATGTTTATATAAGAATTAGTAAATTCGAAATTATGTTAAGTTAGTAAGAAACTCACATATTCTGGTAAGTATATAAAAATTAGTAATTGCATAAGTTTTTGAAAAGTTGCGAACACACGAAACGACGAAATGTGCACGAGGGAAAGTAGTTTTCGCGAAAGTTTGTTCCATTGCAGATAATGATGCATGCACATCCGTCAGATTACTTCCCGGAGAAGTCGACATTTCCACAGTCAAAGTTCAAAGTATGCAGTCGATGGGATGGCTAGGAATGTCACGTTACAAGAGGACTTACCAATTACGTGTCGAAGACGGACTTCCTAAACCCTAATATTTTTCTATTACCTTATTGGATCTCTGTTTCTTTCTCGTTTACTTGTATTCTCACAAACATCACACGCTCACGCAACACAAACGGAGACCCAAATGTTACAGTTTTCCATATTTTTATGCTTGAATCATTTTCTTCCGCTCGTTATAAATACAAGCATTCCTTCTCATAAAACCGCAAAAGAAACCTTCCAACATCTCTCTCTCTCTCTCTCTCTCTCTCTCTCTCTCTCTCGCTCGCTCGCACGCGGAACACAGAGCACCGATGTCCGATGTCGTGGTCCCAGAAGTGGTACTGAACTCGGGCAAAAGGATGCCACTGATCGGAATGGGTGGAGGTGCAGAGAGTCTGCCCCCGCCCGACGTGCTGACATCCATATTCCTTGATGCCATTGAAGTTGGGTACCGCCACTTTGACACGGCGGCAAACTACGGCTCTGAAGAGGTGCTCGGCCGGGCCGTTCCCGAGGCCCTGGACCGAGGGCTCATCAAGAACCGTGGCGACATCTTCATCACCACCAAGCTCTGGTGCACTGACGCTCATCCGGGTCTTGTTCTTCCTGCTCTCAAGAAGTCTCTCCGGTAAATTTTTTATTTGCCTTCTGATCTCTTCCTGTTTACTTTTACTGCTTGGCACTATATACAGTTCTAATAACCGCGAAGTCAGCAATTAAGTTTGAAGACCATACAAGACGTTCTACCATACAAAAATTTACACGATAAACAATAATTTTCACTTCTATACATTATTATCAGTTGCACGCATTAGGTTATTCCAATCTTTCCTTTATATTATTTTTCTGCTTTTTTTTATTTAATCATGTTGTATTCATGTTAATTTTTTGGGCACTTGGTGTGTATCGATTTATATAGGAAGCTAGGGTTAGAGTATGTGGATCTGTATCTCATCCACTGGCCAGTGAGAGTGAAGGAAGGAATTGAAGGGTTCAATTTCAAAGGCCAAATGTTGCCGTTTGACATCAAAGGGACATGGGAGGCCATGGAAGAGTGCTCCAAGCTAGGCTTGGCCAAGTCCATTGGAGTTAGCAATTTTGGAACCGAGAAGCTTTCTCAACTCCTCATGCATGCTACTATACCTCCTGCTGTTAACCAGGTAAAAGAAAGAACACATGTTTGTAACTATTAAATATTCATCAATTTGTTTAAATTTTATTTAAAGTCGAATCCCGTCGAATCAAGATTTTCTTCAAGTTTGTCCCCTTTGGTTTGTTGGTTAATCATGTTTAGGTGGAGATGAATGTGGGATGGCAACAAGAGAAGCTGAGGGCGTATTGCAGAGAGAAGGGAATACATATAAGTGCATGGTCCCCATTGAGCGCGAATGGAGCTTCTTGGGGTTCATTAGCTGTTGTGGAGAGTCCTGTGCTTAAGGAGATTTCTATCGCCAAAGGGAAGACCTTGGCACAGGTAATTTTCCTTTCTCTGTTCACTTCCATTGAGTTAGACTCTACTTATAGAGAAGTAGACATGGCTTCCATGGTTACTCCGAGTAGGAGAAATTATAATTTGAGCACGAGATTTTGTCGCATCTAAACCAAGCGCTAGCTTAGTCCAATCGAACCCTTACAAGTTGATTTTCGTAATCTCAAAAGAATTGATCTCTCAAAATATTAATAGGAATCAAATCATAAATGAATTGATTTCAACTGTTTGTTTGCAAACTACCCCAAATTACAGATAAACGCATTTAGGTAAAAGAATTAGTTATTTTCCCCTTTTCAATTTCCAAATACTAAAAGGCTATTCAACTATACTTTTTTTCTTTCTTACTTTGTTAAATGCCATCGTACTTATTTATTCTTTGGCGGCATGAACAAAACCAATCTAAATGTGTGAGACCCATATTATCATTGCAAAGCGTCACTCACTCTCTCTCTCTCTCTCTCTCTCTCTCTCTCTCTCTCTGCATTAACGGAACAAAAAATTTAGTCAGCATTTATTAGCCCACCTAGATATAGAGATCTCTAGCAATGAAAAATAATAAGCTATTTTCAATTCACATGGTCCAATTTTCTATATCTCATGTATGTATATATGTGTGTAACTCTAAGATATAAATATTATAGATTGCACTGAGGTGGATACATGAGCAAGGGGCAAGCATGATAGTGAAGAGCTTCAACAAAGAGAGAATGAAACAGAACTTGCAAATCTTGGATTGGGGACTTAGCCAAGAGGATTTGGACAAGATCAAGCTTCAGATCCCACAGAAAAGAGGATTTCCTGGTGATTTGTTCATTTACGAAGATGGGCCTTACAAGTCATTGGATGAGCTCTGGGATGGAGATTATTGAATTAGATCACGCATCAATGACTCTCTTTGCCTCTTTGGTGATCTCCCGCAAATGATGATTATGATTAATAATTGCAATTTTTATATTATACTTCCACATTGCAAATTTATATGAAATTTATATGAAATCAACTTTGAATTTTCGTTGTAGCAATCTCCTCTCTAACTGCTATGTTTGGGATAATAGTAATTAAGGAGGAATAAGGGGAAAGGAAAATTGACGTGGAGAATTAAAGGTACAAATTGATATAGCTAGTATAAGTACCTAGAGGGGGGTGAATAGGTATAACGAGTAATTTCTAATGATAATCGCACAATACTAGACAATTGATAGAAATGAGACAACTTTTCCTCGTCAATAAACAAACAACGATCAAAGTAAGACTGAGAGTAGGGAAGAGAAAATTGAACACGAGGTTTATAGTGGTTCGGCTTATTTCAAGCCTACGTCCACTCTTCTGCACTGACAGCCCACTGGCTGGATTCCACTATGAACAAAGAGATATTACAGCACTGTTCTTCCTTAATTTCTTGGTGTAGAAGATCTACCACACTCTCTCAAGGTATCACTAAGTATAAGCTCTCTTTGTGTGTACAGTTTCGCTCAATATGAATCGACTAATAATCAAGGAACTTCAGACTCTGGAATTTCTCTATCAAGCACACACTAGAATAACTGGAACGTCTTCTTTTTATACTCCTTTATGCCATCATACCCGTTGGCACTTACCAAAGGAATTCTTCCAATCTTCCCGTTGGACAGAATCAATTAAGAAGGTCATTCGAGCTATTAAAGGAACATGTCGATAGCCCATCAATCCTGTTCGCCCATACAATCAGGATCTTGGTTTCCAAGAATAGAACCTTCCAAGAATATTTCGTCAATCATCGGATCTTCAAACGATCTTGATTTCGAATAAATAATCCGTTGTATCAAATCCAGCCAGGAGATCTTCTCCAGTCGATAAGACCAAATCCTTAACCAAACACTTTAGCTCTGGATCGTCTTCGTTGCTAGATTAGAAACTGTCAATGAGAATAGTCTTGAGTCTTGAGTCTTGTGTGCTGAGTCTGGTGATCTGAAAGTCTTCAGACTCAAAGTACAAGGGTCTGCACAGCTTCCAGACTAGACTGATAGAAACGTTTTGTCAGCTTCAAAACACTCTAGAGAGATTTCTCCAACAATCTCCCCCTTTTTGATGGTGACAAAACTTTCCTGTAGATTTGAACAACTTTGACTTGCAAAAACATTACTCAAGCAATATGGATATCTTCATAAAGATTAATAACTCAACTAGATTCTGCATCCACAGAAAATAGGTTAGTCTTTCATGAGTAAAGCCACACAATAACACTTGATATAAATAATGCAACAGTCAATTTCAAATCCACATACTCAAGTCAGTCAAATTCACCAAGTCTACCACACCCAAGTCATACTCAAAAATAAATATCCAAACAAACTGAAATTAAAGACAGATTCAAAATCAAAGTTCAGTTCAGTTCAAAGCTGGCAATTCTCCCCCTTTTTGTCATCATTAAAAAGGTGAGAAAGAGTCAAGTCTGCTTGGGAACGCGTACAATCTGGAAATCTCCCATCGACTGTACGACGCCTTCCAGCCTTTTCAAGTCTTCCCGTAGACGTGCCACCTCTACTCCTTTGGCATTTGCTTGAATTTGATGAGCGAGGTCTTGCATTTGATCCGACAGGGTAACAGAAGACGCTTGTCCAGAATTCTTCAGGACTTGAAGTTCACATTCCAAAGCATATATTTGACCCTACATTGCCAGAAGAAGATCAAGGATACGACGAAAATCTGCGGTATTGTCCGTCTGCGTGCTGGCATTTGCTCTATCAGATGGAGTAAAAGCAGACGATGGAACTTCGGTGTAATTGCGCAAATTTGGCGTTGAGGTGTCATGTCCTTCCTCAGGCATTTGAGAAGCCTGAATATCTTCTGGATTTGCTTGCGAGCGACTCACACCTTCACTGTGATCAGGATATGGTGTAGTCCTTCCTTGCTCGTCATCTCCCCCTGTTTCTAAGGCCTCATTTGGGGAATAGTGATGGTCATGCTCAGTAGAATCTTGATTGCCTTTCTCTCCAGCTTCATCTGCAGACTTTTCTTTGACTGCTTCTTCTTCTTCTTCAACTTCTTTCTCCTCTTCTTCTTTTTCTTTCTCTTCTTTCTCCTCTGCTTCTCTTTGTTCTTGTTCCTCTCCTTCTTTTCTTTTCTCCTGTCGTTCCATTGATTCGGATGCAGAACGACTGAGTCTTTTCAATGCCAAGGCAGAGATAGTGAGTTCATCCTCTTCATCTTCATCCTCTAAGATTAGAGCTCTTTTCTTTTTGGATGGAGCACCCATGGGCTCCTTCCCTTTCCTTTTCGACGCAGAAGAGACTGGATGAGATTTAACTGGAGTTTTCACTTTGAACTTCTCCATTGCTTTATCAAGCTCTTTCAGACGCATTTTTGTCAGCATTTTCAAACCCACCACCATTTTGTCACATGGTCGAACACAAAGAGTCTGTGGAGGTTCAATGTTCAAGTGTCTGAAGATCTTAGTCACAAGACCTGAGTAAGGCAACTGGCCCTTATCCTTCACCATTGCTCTGTACATGTGGAAGAGAATGGTGTGAGGAAGAGAGAACTTCTTCCCTGAATTGATCGCGTACATCAATTTCGCCTCAGAATTAGACACGTCTGTCTTGGATGTTGATTTTGGCCTGAGACAGTTGATCACGATTTTGTGCAGTAAGATGTTGATGGCATGCATTCTTGTGTAGGTAACTCTTCCTTCTGTACTCCTGTCTTTGACAAGTTCCAGTGTGGTACGAGCGATTGAAACCTTGATCGGTTGATATCGTCCTCTTTCAACTCCAATTATGTCTGCCAACATGTCCACATCTACCTCATAGTATTGGTCTCGAACACTGAAGGATATTCTATTCGCATCTAAAAAGCTGAGATTCGAATAGAAATATGCTGTCAATTGTGCATAGCCGTCTGTGGTGTCAGAGCAAAATTGCTCTAGTTGAAGCAGATTGAACTTCTCCTTCAAGTTCACATTGATGGCATCCAGAAAATCAAAATCAACGCTCCTGGGGTTTATTACCCCCCGTTTCAACAATTTGAAGAACAGATCCTCCTGTTCCTTTGATTTGAACAACTCCGTTCTTTTTCCCTTCACTTTCGCAGCAACACCCATCCTGGGTTGGAATTCTCTAAACAGTTTATCATCGTCATTCCCGTCAGTCGGATTAAATCCCCCTACACGAGGGTCACTTGGAATGTTCGCAAGTGCTTCCTCAGCCTTTCCTTTGGAAGCAATTCCCAAATCCTCCATCCGTCGCAAAAAGATATACTCATTTTTATACCCTTTGTCTTTAAGGAAGGCATCCACATAGTTCAGTGGTGTACCTATGCTTTTCAAAGCACGATAGAGCTTATAAATAAAAGAGGGTTTTTGGACTCTTACAGGGTCTGCTTCCTCGATTATTTCTTCCTGTGATAGTTGATCCACACTCTGTGGGGTAGATAATGGAGATTGACGTGGCTGAGAGTGAATCGGGCTCTGTTGCTGTCTCGGTAACTCTTTTTCCTCGGTGAGATCGAAATGGGTAGGACCCTCCCTCATTCTCTGTGGTCCCCTGCTTGCGATTCTTGAAGACCTTCTAGAAGAAGACATCGTTTCTTGTCGTTGAAAGATTCCTTGACTCGCTTTCCCAAGAAAAGATGACAACTTTTTCGAAGATGAACACGAAATCGAGACAGGATTGGGAGGAGAATGCCTTTTTAGGGTTTTGGAGTTAAGCGAAGAAGACAACTTACTGTATATAACCCAGTTAAAGAAAGGAAAAAACCAATCGACATAAAGGAAAGTGAACAGTCATCCCTTTTTAAAAACGATAACTGCCTTTTTAATAGAGGTTATCTTTTTGAAAAGACAAGATTCCGTTTTTCCTCGGAAATTAAAGATAAATCAAATATAACTGAACGAAAGATCGTACCTTTTCGAGATTGAATATTAAAACAACTTACAGTCTATGGCCGTAAATGATTGAGTCTAAGAGTCTGAGAGTCTCTAGACTTTGATTTCCTCAAGCTTCAAAATGTTGAGTCTGGAATGGATGATATCGAATTGATTCTTCTCCAAAGGCTTTGTGAATATATCCGCTAGTTGGCTCTTTGACTCAACAAATTGAATCGAGATTTCTCCATTTTGAACATGATCTCTAATGAAGTGATGGCGAATCTCTATATGCTTTGCCCTTGAGTGAAGGATTGGATTTTTAGTAAGATTGATTGCGCTGGTGCTGTCACATTTAATCTCAGTGCATGAGTCTTCAATTCCAAAGTCTTGTAGCTGTTGTTTTATCCACAGGATTTGCAAACAACAACTTCCAAGAGCTACATACTCTGCTTCTGTTGTAGAGAGAGCCACAGTGTTTTGTTTCCTTGAAAACCAAGACACTGTCCTGTTCCCAAGCAATTGGCAAGTTCCCGAGGTGCTATTTCTATCAATTCTGCAACCGGCTAGATCTGCGTCTGAATATCCAAGGAGATTAAAGTCTCCCTTCTTAGGATACCAAAGACCGATGCTTGAAGATGAAGCAACGTATTTAATAATCCGTTTTGCAGCACTGAGATGAGATTCTCTAGGGTCTGATTGAAACCTAGCACAGATGCACACACTCAACAAAATGTCAGGTCTAGAGGCAGTAAGATAGAGAAGTGAACCGATGATACTCTTGTACAACTTTTGATCAACTTTCTTCCCTTCTTCATCTTTGTCTATCTTCAAAGAACTTGACATTGGTATGTCGGTCTTTTTGCACTTTTCCAGTCCAAACCTTTTGACAAGATCATTAGCATATTTTTCTTGATGAATAAAAGTTCCTTCCTTCAATTGTTTTACTTGAAGTCCAAGAAAGAAGGTTAACTCTCCCATCATACTCATTTCAAACTCATCCTGCATAGACTTAGAGAATTTCTTACATAGACTTTCATTAAAGGATCCAAAAATAATATCATCCACATATATTTGAACAAGTAGAAAGCTTTTGTTTTCCTTTTTGATAAATAGAGTAGTATCTACTTTACCTTTGACAAAACCATTCTGTATTAAAAACTTACTTAGTCTGTCGTACCAAGCTTGAGGTGCTTGCTTTAAACCATACAAGGCCTTTTTCAGTTTGAAGACTGAGTCTGGTTTCTTTGGGTCTTCAAACCCTGGTGGTTGTTCCACATAAACTTCCTCATGGATAAATCCATTCAGGAAGGCACTTTTGACGTCCATTTGGAATAACCTGAAATTTTTATAACAAGCAAAAGCAAGCAATAATCGAATAGCTTCTAACCTTGCTACTGGTGCATAGGTCTCATCATAGTCTATCCCCTCTTCTTGCGAATACCCCTTGGCCACGAGTCTTGCTTTGTTTCTTACGACTTTTCCTTTCTCGTTCATCTTGTTCCTGAAAACCCATTTAGCTCCAATAACAGATTTACCTTTTGGTTTAGGAGTCAATTCCCAGACATCATTGATACTGAATTGCCTGAGCTCTTCTTGCATAGCTTCAATCCAGCTTTCATCTGATAAAGCTTCTTCTATGCTTTTGGGTTCTATTTCAGAAACAAGTGCCACAGCACTAGACTCTTCACACCTTTTGGATCTGGTGCGAATTCCTTCATTAATTTCGCCAATAATGAGATCTTTGGGATGACTGGACTTATGCTTCCAGTTACTGGTTGATTTGTCTGATTGATGATCTCTTTCTTTACTTGCATCTTCACGAACAATTTGATGCTGGTCTTCCAGAGTCTGATATGCTTCTTGAGTTGTAAGCTTTGGAGAGTCTGGAGCAGGTTCAGACTCTTCATGTTGAGTCTGACTGGATTCATTTTGCATTGAATCTTGAAATTTGACATTCATTGATTCCTCCACTGATTGACTCTTCTTGTTATAGACTCTGTAGGCTTTGCTTGATGTAGAATATCCAAGGAAGATGCCTTCATCTGATCTTTCTTCAAACTTACCAACTCTATCTTTTGCATTTTTCAATATAAAGCATTTGCAACCGAACACATGAAAGTACGAAACAATAGGCTTCTTACCTTTGAATAACTCATAAGGGGTTTTCTCTAGAATAGGTCTTAAAAAGACTCTATTTATGATATAGCACGCTGTTGAAACAGCTTCAGCCCAAAATTGTGAAGAAATCTTACTTTCAATTAAAAGAGTTCTAGCCATTTCTTGAAGAGATCTATTCTTTCTTTCCACAACTCCATTTTGCTGAGGAGTGTATGGAGAGGAGAACACATGCTTGAAGCCATATTCATCACAAAATTTTGTAAAATCTTGATTTTCAAATTCACCTCCATGGTCTGTTCTTATTCTTGAAATAACATATCCTTTTTCATTTTGAACCTTTTTAGCAAATTTTTCAAAATACGAGAAGGTTTCAGACTTACTTGCAAGGAAATATACCCAAGTAAATCGGGAGTAACCGTCCACAATTACTAGGCAATATTTTTTACCTCCAATGCTCTGGGTTCTGGTTGGTCCGAAGAGATCCATATGCAACAGCTGCAGTACATGATTAGTAGAGACATGATTTATTGGCTTAAATGAATTTCTTACCTGCTTTCCCAATATACATGGAGTGCATAGATCAGACTTTTGGTATGATAAATTGGGTAGACCACGAACAAGCTGCTTTGATGAGATTTTGGCTAACTGCTTCATATTAATGTGACCAAGCTTTCTGTGCCACAAGCTTGCTTCGTCTTGAATTGAAATTAAGCATCGCGATTCATCCGGTTTCACATCCAGAAGATAGATATTTCCATGCCTTCGACCCATGAAAGACTGAGTAGAGTCTTTACTGGTTCCAGAACATATTCATTCTTGAAAGAAGATCTTAAAACCAGTATCACATAGTTGGCTGATGCTGAGAAGATTGTAATTGAGTCCTTCTACTAGGGAAACATTACTTATTGTGAGATTTCCAATTTTCACAGTTCCGAATCCCACAATTCTTCCTTTGCTATTTCCACCAAATGAGACTTTTCAACCATTTACTTGAACGAGCTTTATAAAGCAATTTGAGTCTCCTATCATATGTCTTGAGCATCCACTGTCCAGATACCACTTTACCTTTTCTTTGACGGAGACCTGCATTTAAAAGAGAGTCTCAAGCTTTCTTTGGTACCCATATTTTCTTGGGTCCATTGGTGTTAGTAAGATAAACAGTATTAGCCCATGTTTTCTTAACAGGTTTCCAAACCATAGGACACTCTTTTTCAAAATGATCCGGGCTGTTGCACTTTGAACACCTGAGAGCATTTCGACCTACAGACTTTACAAAAACCTTCTTGAAATGATTTTTGTAGGCCTCTCTTAAGGGTCTTTGCTTAATTCTTTCTTTTACTTTAGGAAAATCAATCAAGGGAATAGTTTCCGCAGTCATACCTAAACCAGATTTATTGAAATAAGGTCTTTGAGCTGAAAGAATTTTTTCAAGTTTCTCGGACCCTATTGAAAATTTCTTTGAAATATTTGATGAGTCAATTTTTAAAAGAGCATTTTCTTTCAAAAGATTTTCTTCACTTTCTTTAAGAGTAGAAACATTCATATCTAAACATTTAACTTTTTCCTTCAACACATTTTCCTGTTGTTTTAGAACATTATTTTCCTTTTTAAGTTCGGAAATCCTTTTAAGAGAAGTCTTAAGACTAAAACACAGCTCATCAATATACTTAGAAACCTTGACAGGAATTTTAAAATTACTTACCTCAAATTCACTGTCTGAGTCTGATTCAGAGTTTGAGTCTGAGTCTGATTGCGCCATCAGACACAAATTAGCATATTCATCATCACTTTCTTCGCACTCTGTACCACTCCAGGTTTCGGCTTTGAGAGCCTTTCGAGTCTTTTCAGCTTTTCCTTTCTTCTTTTTTAGAAGAGGACAGTTGGGTCTGATGTGTCCCTTTTTCTTACATTCAAAGCAAACTATATCTTTGTTTGATTCATCATCATCAACAGACTTGGTCTGTTGTCTTTGAAAGCTTTGTTTCTTTGAGTTGAATCTTCTTCCTTTTCTATTCAGCTTTCTGAATCTTCTTATCATGAGAGCAGGCTCCTCATCGTCCATATCATCTTCAGAATCTGTAACATCAGAATCATCATTTGATTTTAATGCAATGGATTTCTTACCTTTTCGATCTTCGTCTTCGTTAATTCGTTCCACTTCATAAGATTGAAGAGTTCCAACCAGCTCATCGACAGATAGTGGCATGATTCTTTGCGTCTCTCTTATTGAAGTCTTTATGTGATTCCAATCCTTGGAGAGTCCACGCAGTAGCTTGTTTACCTTCATGGGATCAGAAATTGGTTGTCCTTGATTTTCAAGACCATTTACAATTTCTGTAAAACGGCTAAACATGTCAGTTATAGATTCTCCAAGTCTCATTTTGAAGGCTTTATATTGACCGAGAAGGATGTTGATTCTGGTCTCTTTTACTCGATCAGTTCCTTCATAGGTGATATGTAACCTATCCCAGACTTCTTTTGCTGTAACACAAGAAGATATTCTGTTATATTCAGTAGGTGACAAGGCACAATATAAAGAATATATAGCTTTTGCATCAAGAGTTTGTCTCTTGATTATCTCTTCCTGAGACATTCCGCTGGTCTCAACAGTTTCTTTCCCTCTTTCTGAGACGGATGCAACTTTAGGAGTGATTCCTTTTTCTACAACGTCCCATTCCAGAGGATCCTTTGATCGAAGAAATGCTTTCATTTTGTTTTTCCAGATGTTGTAGTCCTTTCCATCAAAGTAAGGAGGTCTGGTATTGCTTTGACCTTCCACCAGCCCTAGAGCTAGCATACTAGCCATGGATCTTTTACTCTGAAGTAAAACACTTCAAATAAAGTGAGTACACGAGCTCTGATACCAATTGATATAGCTAGTATAAGTACCTAGAGAGGGGGTGAATAGGTATAACGAGTAATTTCTAATGATAATCGCACAATACTAGACAGTTGATAGAAATGAGACAACTTTTCCTCGTCAATAAACAAACAAAGATCAAAGTAAGACTGAGAGTAGGGAAGAGAAAATTGAACACGAGGTTTATAGTGGTTCGGCTTATTTCAAGCCTACGTCCACTCTTCTGCACTGACAGCCCACTGGCTGGATTCCACTATGAACAAAGAGATATTACAGCACTGTTCTTCCTTAATTTCTTGGTGTAGAAGATCTACCACACTCTCTCAAGGTATCACTAAGTATAAGCTCTCTTTGTGTGTACAGTTTCGCTCAATATGAATCGACTAATAATCAAGAAACTTCAGACTCTGAAATTTCTCTATCAAGCACACACTAGAATAACTGGAACGTCTTCTTTTTATACTCCTTTATGCCATCATACCCGTTGGCACTTACCAAAGGAATTCTTCCAATCTTCCCGTTGGACAGAATCAATTAAGAAGGTCATTCGAGCTATTAAAAGAACATGTCGATAGCCCATCAATCATGTTCGCCTATACAATCAGGATCTTGGTTTCCAATAATAGAACCTTCCAAGAATATTTCGTCAATCATCGGATCTTCAAACGATCTTGATTTCGAATAAATAATCCGTTGTATCAAATCCAGCCAGGAGATCTTCTCCAGTCGATAAGACCAAATCCTTAACCAAACATTTTAGCTCTGGATCGTCTTCGTCGCTAGATTAGAAATTGTCAATGAGAATAGTCTTGAGTCTTGAGTCTTGTGTGCTGAGTCTGGTGATCTGAAAGTCTTCATACTCAAAGTACAAGGGTCTGCACAGCTTCCAGACTAGACTGATAGAAACGTTTTGTCAGCTTCAAAACACTCTAGAGAGATTTCTCCAACACAAATGAATATGTGCATATGGAGATAAGTCAAGATGGTTACCGGTCACCTAATAATTCAGATATCTTCTATTATAATAATAAAATACTCGAGGTGTGTGCAGCGATCTTGTGAGGCAAGTTACTCCTTACAGTTGAAGCTCGTTTGTCCAGCAAATAGTCCTAGTAATATAATACTCAGGCAATTTAACAGGTTAAAAGAGATAAATTTGAAACCCGAAGCCATCAACTAAAAGTCCATTTCATTAACTTGTTACATATCCGTTGTTTTGAAAATTGAAATAAATCGGAACCAAAATTATACAATCAGTCCTAAACTTATTATACGGATGTCAATCCAATCCTGAACTTTTCAAATTTATTAACTCAAGTCTAAACCTTTGCTCGAAATTCCAAGCTAGTCTTACTGGTCAATTTTCTCCTAGAAATCTCCGACATGGCGATCCAGTCATCGCAGGCCTCCTACTTAGCGCACCGTCATGTAAGTGAATTTTGGCGAAAATTGGCCGGGAAAATTACATTGAAATTTTGTGCAAAAGATTTAGGAATAAATTGGCAAAATTCATAAATTTAGAACCCAATTAGCATTCATACAAAAATTTAAGGATCGATTAAGCAATTTCCCCAAGTAAATCCCTGTTATAGAATACATGGTAAGTGTCAGGAATACTAATTACAGGTCCAGACATCCGCCGATTAAGTGGGCTTGGATGGTGAAACTTGGGTCAGGTCCCAACATCCGCCAATGAAGTGGTCTTGAATCTTGACACAATAAATGTGGGTTGTAATAGGTGTAGAGTCTCTGGAAATTGCATTGACTGTCAAGATGAGACCATATAAAGCAACCAACGACCTCTCCGAATTTAAATTTTTTGCATCAATAAGAAGTTTCTTGAGATTGCCGATGATGCCTTAATCGATTTGGAAAATTGGCAGAAGATTAATTGCTCATTTCCAATTGGTCACGTTTCAGCTAAAATTGAGACAGCCAAAAATCATCTAGAATCAGTTCCTTGTGGGGTATCTGGCCCATACATTAGCTGTTATGGAGAGTCCCGTGCTCAAGGAGATTGCCATTGTCAAAGGCAAGATTGTGGCCCGTAGACCCGTTTAACGGGTGGGTCGAGTCGGGTTTGGGTCAGGTCATAAACGGTCCAACCCAAATCGACCCATTTAACCTGTTTATGACCCATTTATTGCAATACAAATTTTTTTACCCATACCCGACCCGACTCATACTCGACCAATACCCGACTTATTTAACTAAACTTAAGAAAGCTTATTTTTTATATATAACACAAATTTAATGGAAAATTTTTATAATTTTTAAAATAATTATTTTAAAAATAATTTTAATTATTTTTATTTTTTTAAAAATAAAATTTTATTTATTTTTATTTTTATTTTTAAAATATAATTTTTCTTTTTTTTTTTTCTTTTTTTCTTTTTTGGCCGGTGGTCGGCCATAGGCAAGCCTCGAGCTCGCCCGACTCGCCAGATCGGCGAGGCTCAAGTCTTGCTAGATCGGCGAGGCTCGAGCCTCGCCGGATGTTGGCGAGGCCTCCGCCTAGCCAAATCCGACAAGCTCAAGGCTCACCTAGCCAGTTGTTGGCCATCGCCATGCCGACCATTGGAGGAAGAAGAAAGAAAAAATAAAATAAAATAAAATAAAATAAAAGATTAAAAAAAAATTATAATTTTACCACCTCTAGTAGGATAGACTAGATCATGGGTTATCTTTAATGGGTTGATAAATGGGTCTTAAATGGATACAGAGTAGACCCATTTAAGACCCATATATCTTAGTCCTTTTATTTTTAAAACCCATCATGGATGCCTTGGGAAATAGGGCATAACCCATTAACGACCCATTTAAGTCAACATGAGTCCATAAATGGATTGTGTACCCATTTTAACACCTCTATGGCCTAGGTACCATATTCTCCTCTCCTCGTGTTTTTTTCCTCCTGTTTTGGCGTCATTCTTGGGGCGGAGGAAATCATGAATTGAGTTGGTGGAATCGAAGTAAAATTTAGGTTTTTGTCCTCTGAGGAAAAGCATGGTTTAGAAGCTCGTCCCTCGGAAACTGCATAGGAAAGTCTGCATGTGGCTGTATTTTGTAACTCTAACCTTTGGTCCCCTCCGTGCATGTCCCTCTCAGTCGACGGTGTCTCCCGATGAATTAATTATAGCCAAAACCATAAGACAAAATTTAGGGGAACCCGGCAACTTCAGCAGCCATACAATACAATTTCTCTCGTGTTTAATTGAGGAAGCAAATGAACGTGATAAGATTTGAACTCATGAACTTCAACTCTAATATCATGTGAGATTTTTGAAACCATAACCAATTTAAAATAATTAACAATGATCATATCAAAATCTGCACAACATCGTTGTGCCATTTGAAAGGAAGCTTTTCCTTTAGAAATTTCCTCGGGCATTAAAAGCAAAGGTGGGGGAGAAAGTGCATTTCGCTATTGCATGAGAAGGCAACGTGTCCTGTTTTCCTCCGTGCACGTCCTTGTCAATTGAGTCTCTCTAAAGGATTAGAAGTTCGTGTGCGTGGCTAGTCAAAACCATAAACCGATGACAGGTTTTGGGTACGGCTTCTTCAGCAGCCACACAATGCAATTCGTCTTGTGATTCTAGATGTGTGGTATTGCTCTTACGTATTTTTGGGCCTAAATATTTGAGTGCGATCCGAAAGCAATCATAATTAGAGCAAATATTATATTAATTAAGACTATTGGCCTCGGTTGTTGTTCGTTGATTTTGGATGGTTATTAAAGTTTCATCAATTTTGTCAACGTGGCAATACTCTATCTAAATAGATGAATTCGATACACTTATGATAAATTTATTTCAAATTAAATTTTTTTATCATCAAAAATCACAAATAAATACATTTGTAACAAATTTACCATTCGTTAGTTTTCGTTAAATTGAATAAATATTATCAAAAACCATAAGTTGATACGTATGTAACAAATGGAGGGTAAAACTCCAAATTAATATAGAAATCAACTATCCTACATCATTCAATTTAATAATTTAACTATAAAATTTAACGGAAACTAACAAAGAGTAAATTTGTCACATTGTACTAATTTGGCAATCAAAAAATTAATTTTTGATAAATTTATCTAAATGTACTAGTTTAGCATTTTGTGTGGTATTAACCCATACTATATTAGTGCATTGAAGGAATAAAAACTTTAATTATTATTTGGTTTTGACAAGAAGGCCCACCTAAATGTAGAAATCTTAATCCATGAATAATATCAAGTAATCTCATAAATTTTTTTTTGGTAAGTAGTAATCTCATAAATTCAATCTTATACGTTTCCAATATTATGTATATATTATAGGTTGCACTAAGGTGGATATATGAGCAAGGGGCAAGCATGATAGTGAAGAGCTTTAATAATAAAGAGAGAATGAAAGAGAACCAGCAAATCTTGAATTGGGAACTTAGTCCGGGAGCTCTTGGACAAGATCAAGCTACAGATCCCATAGAGAAGAGAGAAGAGGATTTCCTAGTGATATATTTGTTTTTGAAGATGTGTCTTACAAGTCATTAGATGAGCTCTGGGATGGTGATCCTTGAACTCGGTTGCACATTAATAATATTGAACGGTCAAATGTAACTCTATGATGATTGATGACCCCTCTTGACGATGATGATTCATTGCTACTTTCATTCGTTCCATGTTGCAGTACGTCTGAACCGAACATTGTGTTTACACAGTCATAATCTCTTCTCTTACCCTTCGTTTGGGAAAATGGTAACTAGGGAGGGAAGGAAAAAAATTTCGAATTTGGAAAATTGGAAGTACATACGTAGGCGAGCAGCTCGCGCATAGACCACAATTCAAGCAACACCGCCGGTTGCCACCAGCAACGTCGCTCACCGGTGGTGCGATCTACAAAATATTTCTCCCGTTGCAGACTTATAATGCTTTCTTTTTCTCAATTTAATTTCCTATTTATTGTACCTTTTGATCTTTTTGTAGCCATCCGGCCAACCCGTTTGCCACCTTTAATCAGTGCGCTTCGTCTAATACTCGAGATTATAGATGGCCATTATTATTTTCATTCAATTCCAGTAAATTGAAGTTCTATCCATTGTCATTTACTTGAATCAACTTCAACAACTAGTTTTTCCTTGTCAACTTCCAGATACTGAAAGGGCTCTTTCGACTTTGCGTTTTCCTTTCTTTCTTCGTTGTTTCTTCTCTTCATGTTTCATTTTTTGTCGGCATAACTAAACCTTCCAACTAAGACTAGACTTTTCATTACAAAGCATCTTCCAGGTTACCGTCTCCTCGCAAACATTAAAGAGGCAAAGAATTTGGTCATTTGAAAGCCCGTGAAAATAGAGATATCCTAATTCATTAAATATACCGCATGATTTATTTTTCTATATTTCTAAATTTTATTTAATAAATACATACAGCGGTATGTGTATAAGGAAAATGTGATAGTGAAGAGCTTTGACAAAGAGAGAAGAAAGAGAACCTACAACTCATAGAATGGGGACATAGCCAAAAGATATTGGTTAAGATTAAGCTTCAAATCCCACAAAGAAAAGGATATCCAATTGGTAATTTAATTTCCAAGGATGAGCCTAATGGGCACTGGATGAGCTCTGGGGTGGTGATTCTTAAAGTAGATCACACACGCGTGCGCGCGCGAGCGTGCACACACACACACACACACATATATATATATATATATCATTGATCAAGTATCACTCTCTCTAATGGTCCTTGCAATTGATGATGATCCATAATTGGAACTTTCATGTTATATCCATGGTGCAAAACCTATATGAACTTAACCTTGTGTTCTCGCTAAGGAAAGTTGTCCAAAAAGTTCTAAACCTATTGTTCATTTTCCAAATCAATCATAAACCCTTAATTTATATTAATTGAGTCCTAAATGCTTTCACATTTTGCCAATTGAATTCATTTAATCAATTTTGATAGGAAATCATTAACGTTGATGTCGATCATCCTATGAGACATTGCTAGTGTCAATGTGGTATTCAAAATACAAGTGAATACATGCCAAAGGTGCAAATATATCATACTACAAAAGGAAAGTTCTCAAGGTAGCTATCGCAGTCTTGTGACCTTGCAATTGGAGCTCTTTGTCTAGATTACATTTGGATTGCCTATGGGGGCATTATATAATTACCTCGTGATAGTTCAGGGACTAAAATCTGGATTTGACGTATAAGGGACCGCACTTGGCAATTGCCAAGATAAGCGGTCGTGTCTCAAACCGTTTTCCCCTTCTTTTGTGTAGGGGTGGTAAATGGGTGGGTTGAGTCGGATATGGGTCGGATCGAAAATGAATCGACTCATATTTGATCTATTTAACCCGTTTTGACCATATTCTTGTAGTGTAAATTTAATGACCCATACTTAACTCGACTCGTACCCGACCTATTCCCGACCCGACCCGTATTATTAAAACCCGACGTGTATTGCTAAAACCTACTTATTGTTAAAATATTTTTATGCAATACAAGTTTTTTAACAATTTTTATGCAATACAAATTTTTTAACAATTTTTATGTAATACAAATTTAATGGATAATTTTTATAATTCTTTTTAAAAATATTTTTAAAAAATTGAATTTTTAATTTTTTTTTTAATATATTTTTAAATTTTTTAAATTTTTGTTTAAAAATAAAAAATTTAATTATTTTTATTTTAAATATATATTTTTTATAATTTTTATTTTTAAAAATATCATTTTTAATTTTTAATAATTATTTTTTTTCTCTTTTTTTTTTCTTCTTCTTCGGCCGACTGCCGGCCACGACAACGCCCGACGACCAGCCACAGGCGAGATTGATCTCACCGACGTCAGGCAGGGCTCGATCTTACCAATCCGACGAGGCCAAGGCCCCGCCCGACGCCGGCGAGCTCGAGCCTCGCCAGATCCAGCGGTCTTAAGCCTCGCCATTCGTTGGCGAGGTCGAGCCATGCCAGATCTAGTGAGGCTCGAGCTCACTAGCGTCAGGCGAGGCTCGATCTTGCCAATCTGGCGTGGCCGAGGCCCCGCCCGACACTGGCGAGCTCGAGCCTCACTAGTCGTCGGCGAGGCCAAGCCTTGTCAAATTTGGTGAGGCTCAAGCTCGCCGGCGTCAAGCGAGGCTCGATCTCGCCAGATTTGGCGAGGCCGAGGCCCCGCCCGACGCCGGCGACTCTCGAGCCTCGCTAGTTGTCGGCGAGGCCGAGCCTCGCCGGCGTTGGGCGGGGCCACGGCCTCGCCAAATCTGGCGAGATCGAGCCTCGCCCGATGTCGGCGAGCTCGAGCCTCACCAGTCGTTGGCGACCTTCGAGGGAGCGGCGGAGGTGAGCCACAGCGACGAGTGGCGAAGGCAGTGTCACGACCTAAATTTCGGGTGTGAACCACCTAGGATTTGGCTAATGAATTACTAAGCCTAAACTTAGCGCGGGCTTTCCCAAACTCATACCAATTCGCGACTTAAGTTCAAGTTCTTAACATGCCATTGATTTTTAATTAAGAGTCGCCACTAATCTATTTTTTGGTGGGTCAATTAGAAATCCAAGTAAAGTAACGGGAGATTTACTTTACTCCTACAAACCAGAGATTGTAAGTTCGGGGACTTGATTACGCTAGATTTTTCTAATGCCCTTTTGGTACATTTCTCTTTTATTTTGAAAAATGTTTGGCAAGTAGTTTGAATTTATTTTAAACTATTTCCCTAACATGTAAGGCGATCATGCGGGTGCGCAAAACACCAATTTAAAACCCAAATAAAGCAATGAATAAATTGCAGGACTTACTTCATAGCAACGAAAGCATCTGCAGTGTTAGATCAGAATTCACATCAACAGTTCTAAATATAATTTCTAATTAACACGCAATTTCCTCTCTCTTTTTCACTTATTTAATGAGAATCATGCAATACATGCTACTAATCTAACATGAAAAGATATGACATGACAATATGACCTAACTATATGACATAATAAAATGTAATCTATACTAAAAAATGGAATCAATCTATTCTAAGGCATTTTTTGGTATTTTCCCTGAAATAAAAATGCGAAAATTATCTATCTAAATTAAAATATCATCTAATTTGTATTAGGAATGAGGTTAAGCCAAATCCTAATTTAAACTAGAATGTTATCCTAACTTAGAAATCCCTAACTAAAATGCAATCTATCTAAAAAATTATCTAAACTTATAATAAATTAAAAAAAACTATTATCTAGAATTAAACTATATGAAATTTTACCCTAAAATGCAATGACATGCAAAGAATGCCCTAATTCTAATTTTTCTTTCTTTGTGTTTTTGTATTAATCTCGAAATTAAAAATTGTCAAATAATTAAACATGCAACCTAAGTTAAAAAACTAGCAACCTAAATTGATTGATTTGATATTTTTTTATTTTAATCTCTAATTTTAAATGCTACTAAACTTCGATCATGTGCATCGAGATATTTTAAATAAGGAAACTAGACAAAAATTTTACCTAATCCGAATATTGAATTCCAAAATTTGGACTCTGCGCAATCAGCTCAGGATCGCAATCGACTCTTCGACAGAGAAACGGCAACATCACGGCAGTAGGCCTGAACCGCTACAAGGGGACTCCACCGATGTTGGACCATGACTGGCTTTGAATGTGGACCGAAGTTTGCTGGACTCTGGCAAGATTTTTTGAAAAAAAAAACCAATGCCTGACAGCGGCTAGGCAAGGAGTGGGCTAGGCTCACGTCGGGGACAGCGACCTGCAAATGCGTTTCGTCACGTCGAAGCGGCGAGCGCCGGCGTTGCGAGTTCACGAACGGTGCAGCAGCAAGCAGCCTCGGGGATCAGCAGCACTGTCGTCAGCTCGGGACGACGACACGAATCGCTACAGAGGATGGTGCTTCGCTGAAACCGAGCTTGCTAAATTTTATTGGTCAACGAGACAAGGTGGAGCGTGAGTGACCTGCAAAGAAGAAGAGAAAAATCCTTTTATATATATTTATTTTTTGGCTCCCATGTGGCTCCCTCCCTCCCTCTTCGCTGGTGGACTTCAGGAAGATAGAGATTTGCTGCAAAAGTCAACCGGGATCTTGAAGGCTTGCGGTTGATTATCAGGAAAGGCCGCTGAGTCGGCGGGGTTGGAGATGAAGCCGGTGCTGGACGGGAATGCGCCGGGATTACTGAGTTCTTTGATGGGCTGAGAAATTGTTGCAATTGGCGCACAAGCATGAGCAGCCGCTGGGGACAGATGTGAAGCGTCGAAGTGCCGCCGGGACTGCTGAACGTTGCTCGCTGGACGTCGGCGTTACTGGGCATTCGCTGAGCAAGTTCTCGTGAATCAGCGTCGAGAAAAAACATACAATGGACAGTGATGTTGCTGGTACGGGAATTTGGGCACGGCTGTTGAAAGTGACCAGCCTTGACCATTAAAAGACAAAATCTCTGCTCTCTCCTGTGGTCCTCTACATTCTGGCCGTATTTTCAATCGTGAAGCCCCCTTTTTGTCTATCGTGAGTTTGCTTTTATAGGGCGTGCATGTTTACACTTCTTTTTTTCTGTTTAAGAACAGATTTTTTATTTTTTTGTTCCCCGAAACAGAAAAAGAACATAAACACGTTTGTTTGCGTTTTTGTTCAAACTCTGTTTGTTTGTTCTCGGAACAAAAAAAGAACGGAAATGAGAAACAAAAAAAAGTTATTTTTTGTTCCAGAAACACTTTTGAATAAATACTTCTCTCTCTTTTCTTTTCTTCTTCTTTTCTTCTTCTTTTTTCTTTGGCCGGTCGCTGGCCTCAACCATGGCCGGCAACGCCGTCGAGGGTCGGCGACCTCGCCGAAGTGTCGCCGACGCTCGGCCTCGCCGGATCTAGGCGAGGCCAAGCTCACCCAGCCAAGGCGAGGCCGAGCCTCGCCCGCACCGGCGAGGCTCGGCCTCGCCTCGCCGGGGGCCGGTGAGCCTCGTCGTGGCTAGGCGAGGCTACCGGCCCCCATCGGTCGGTCGCCGGAGGCCGGCGACTGGCCAAAAGAAGAAAAAAATAAAAAATAAAGGAAAAATAAAATAAAAATATTAAAAAATTAAAAGAAACAAAAAAAGATATAAATTTACCAAACGTGTTTCTATTCATTTTTTATTCCCAAAACAAGTTTACCAAACGCGTCTTTCTAGTCAAAAATTATTCCCCAGAACAAAAAGAGTTTTTTCTATTTCTATTCCCTGAAACAATTTTTAAACAGAAACGTTACCAAACGCGCCCATAGTGTCCGACTCTGCACTTCAAAATAGGAAATATGAATATACTAAAGGAAACCGCCTACCGACTTCCTTCTTTTGTGAGGTTTTGTTCTTTTTTTCTTTCCCTCGTATGCATTGCGGATCCATGTGTTCTCATTGAAGAATATTTTTTAAACACTTCTTCCCATAAGCTAATCCTTTCTTGCCTTTTTCTAATGTCCTCGTCCGCAAGTTTACATTCACACGATTCTCAAGAAATCCTTTTTCCCATTAGATCATCCATTGATTTTATTATTTTTAATAACTCACTAAAGATTGATTGTCGCGACCTCTTTTTTTTTCGGCGCCCGTGATCGGGTACGGGCGCCTAAGGAGGCTAATGGCTCGACTGAATTTATTAAGCCCGGACTCTCCCAAGTCCACCAATTCACGACTTAATAGTCTGAGTTTTTAACCTGTAAATTAATTTTTAAATTGGAGTCGCCACTAATCGATTTGGGGTGAGTTGATTAGAAACCCAAGTGAAGTATCGGGAAAAATACTCACTCCTGCGCAACCAGAGAAATTAGGATCGGGGACTTGATTACACTAGTTAATCACTAATGCCCTTTCGGTACCTAATCTTATTTAAACCCTGAGGTTTTTTTGGATGTTCGAGGGATTTTCTACGCATTTTGGATGCTCGAGGGGTTTTCCATGCATTTTTGGAGAAAAACATTTTTTGGGTCTTTTTCTATTTTTTGACATGAAAGGGATTTTTTTTTTGACCTTTTTTTGGTATTTTTGGAAAAATACAAGTCTTTTTGGCTGTTTCTGAATTTTTTTGGCTTTTTCATGAATTTTTGGCTCTTTTTTTTATTTTTGGCATTTTTTTGTAAAATATGAAATATTTTTGATTTTTTTCGATTTTTCGGAAAATTAAATATTTTTATCACTATTTTTCGATTTCCTGGAAATTAAAACATTTTTTAATATTTTTGGAAAATAAAATATTTTTTGGGTATTTTTTGTTTTTTTTTAAATTAAAATATTTTTTTAATATTTTTCGAAAAGAAAATACATTATTATTTTTTTGGAAAATAAATTATTTATTTATTCAAAATATTATAAAAACCGGCCCGGGTTGGATCCGCGGGTTGGGTTCGACCCGGGCCGGCGACCCGCACGCGGACGGGCCCGCGTTGCGGGCCCGACTCAGATTTTTCTCCCTTTTTTCTTTTTCCAAGCCCATGAACTAACCAAGGCCCATTTTCGTTATAAAAAAAATCCATGGATTAACCGGGCTATGCGCGCAGGCCCACATCGGGGGGGAAACCCTACCCGATCGCTAACCCATGCCCGACCCGCTTTCCGACCCGACTTCTCCTTCGTAGAACCGGATTTTGGGAACCCTAGAGCTCGACGATTTGCAGTGCCGAGGTGGGGCTTGGTTGGGACGTCACCGGGCGGTGACACGGCGACAGTGGCGACGCGGCAAGCGACGGTGGCGTCACGGCAGGCGGCGGCACGGTGATGGTGTGAGGTGCGACGGCGGAGACGACGGGACGGCGAAGAATGGGGCGACCGGTAGTCGGAGCTTCTGCGAGCTCCGGCGTGCCCAACCCAGAAGCAAAGGGAGGTCAGGGATACTCACTGGCTTCAGGGACTTCAACTGGGGCTCGTCGGTAGGGGGCAGCACGGCGATGGATGACGGCGTGTCGCGGTGGTCGGATCTCGTGGATTCTCCTCAGATCTGATCTTCTGCTTTCCAGATCTGAGGGTAGGGGGTGGCAGCGGCGGACAACGACGGCACAACAGCTGACTGGAGTTTCGGCGTGGGCGGTCGACGGCGTCGGGAGGGACAGCAGCGCTGGCGGGTCCTCGGCTTCTCAGATCTGGCACCTTTCCCTCCGATTCCTCTCTTTCAGACCCGACCCTCTCGGATCTCTCCCCCTCACTTCTCACTCCGGCCAAATCCGAGCCTCCACCGGCCGGATCTGACCTCCTCGGACTCACTCGCCGGCGACCTCCCCCGAAGTCTCTCAGTGGGAGGTCCGCCGAGCTCGCGACCCGAGTTCTCTCTCGCTCGCTCTTCGATTCCTCCCCCGAAGTCTCTCAGTGGGAAGATCTCAAAGCTCGCTCGTCCATTTCTCGACGACGGAGGTGCTCCTCTATTTATAGGCGAGGAGCAAGCCGGTCGACGGAGGTTCGGCCATCGGCTCTCGCACGCCGACCGGAACCTCCCGGCTGAACTGATGTCTCTTCTCAACATTAAAGGCGCGCATTGAAGGCGCATGTGCGTCGCCCTCCCCTTCGACGGCCTACCTCCGTGCCTCTTTACCGTAGGCTACCCTTGAGCGCGTCGCCGGCCGCCGCGCGTGATGCACAGAGGCGAATGAGGAAGAAGAAGATAGGAGGAAGAAGAAGAGAGGGGGGGCCAGGTCGTGCGAAAGGAAAAGAAAGAAAAGGGGGCTGACTGCTTTTCTTGCTTTTATTATTATTTTTTATTATTATTATTTACTATCCAAAAAAGGCAAATAAATGTTTAAAAAACCTAATTAATTAAAAAAAACGAAATTTAGGTGTCAACATTGATCCAACATTGCCAAACTTCCTTGATTGTAATCGAATTTTTCCAGATTCCGAATCTCACAAAAATGAGCTTGCATTATCTCCTTGAAAATATTGAAAAATCCACCATCAATTTTCTATAACAGCTCGAGCTAATTTGCTCTCTTTGTGGGCTTAATCCAACTCATTAAATTAAAGTTCAGAACTACCAATTCAAATCCATCTATCACCAGCCCAATGTAAATGCAAATTAACATAAATGTACCTAAAATTACATGCTATGCAATTAACTATTTTTTTGGAGATAAAATTAATCCCTAATTTTTTAATGCAATAAATGACTAATCGAGTTGCCAAAATTTAGGTGTCAACAGGCAACTCAGAGGTGAGCGGCGAAGGATGAAGGTCGAAGGGTTGTGTCACTGGGGATTTTCATTTTTTTTAGGTTTTAAAAATGGGTTGAAAGTAGGTCAGAACATGTGACCCATTTTCGACCCATATATAACTGAACTTAAAATGGGTCGAATGTGGGTCATGGCCATTACAACTTCATAACTCACATTCGACCCATTTGTAAAAAATATAGGTGCAAAATGGGTTCATGACCCATTTTGCCACCTCTATTTTTGTGCCCCAACATGATGGACTATGAGGAAACGTTTAGACAAATCTACCACGTTCGATGTCTAATGCCAATCTTTCAGGTCGCTTAAACTAATTTTGAAATTTCTATCTTCCTTCTAAGATTATCTCTTAGTTGCTATAGGTGTGAGCGACCCTTTTGGTTGTGTATGTTATACAAAGATTCTGTCTTGCATAACAAGATGCTCTCCATGTTCAGGTGTTCGTGATAATTAATAAGAATAACGACACAAATTATTCTTAAACTTCGATTCAATATACAATGTGATTCCTGAACTTTTAATTTGATCAATGTGATCTATGGACTTTAACCTAATGTGCAATGTGGTCCTTGAACTTTTAATTTGTTTAATGTGATCTTTGGATTTTTAATACATGTTCAACTTAATCTCAGAACTACATGAAAATGTTCAATATTATTCTTGAACTTGAATTAATAGAAAAAAAAATTAAATATTTCAATATAATTCAAGGACTAAGTTGAACATGTACCAAAAGTCCAAGGGCTACATTGAACAAATGAAAGTTTATGGACTATTTGTGTAATTTTCTCTAACTTTTTCTTGTTCACAGTAATTTACTTGTTGAGAAGACTTTCTACTTCATTATGCTTGATTTCATCTTCTTTCCGCCCGTTATAAAAATAAGCATTCCATTTCCTAGAACCGTCAAACTTCTTCATCTTCCATCACTATATTTCCACCCTCTCTCTCTCTCTCTCTCTCTCTCTCTCTCTCTCTCTCGCTCACGCAGAACGCAAAACACCAATGGGCGACGTCGTGGTCCCAGAAGCGGTGCTGAGCACGGGCGAGAGGATGCCGCTGATTGGGATGGGAGCAGTGGCGAGCCCTCTGCCGCCGCTCGACGCACTGACATCCATATTCCTTGAGGCAATCGAAGTTGGGTACCGCCACTTCGACACAGCGGCATGCTACGGCTCTGAAGAGGCGCTCGGGCAGGCCGTGGCTGAGGCCCTCGAACGTGGGCTCATCAAGAGCCGGGCCGACATGTTCATTACGACCAAGCTCTGGTGCACCGACGCTCATCCGAGTCTTGTTCTTCCAGCTCTCAAGAAGTCTCTCCAGTAAATACCTGATAATTTGCCTTCTGATCTCCTCCTATTTATTTTTCTGAATGACACCATTCACAGTTCTTATAATTGCTAAGTCACCAACTAATTTTAAAGACCCTACTAGAATTTCTTCCATATAAATGTTGACACCATGCATTGGTTTTTTTCCAATCTTTCCTCTATACCATTTTTCCGCTCTTTCCTGGGTTTTACTTATGCTGTGTTCATGTTTCCTTTCTTTTTCTTTTGGCACCTTGTGGGTTATTGATTTGCACAGGAGGTTAGGGTTAGAGTACGTGGACCTGTATCTAATCCACTTCCCATTAAGAGTGAAGGAAGAAACGGGAGTGTGGGACGATTTCAAAGGCAAAATGCTTCCATTCGACATTAATGGGACATGGGAGGCCATGGAGGAGTGCGCCAAGCTGGGGTTGGCCAAGTCCGTTGGAGTCAGCAACTTTGGCACCAAGAAGCTCTCTCAACTCCTCTTGCACGCCACAATCCCTCCTGCTGTCCAAGTAAAAGAGAATTCAATTATTCAAGTTCGATCTTAAGTCGAATGAGATATCAAATCAAGATTTGCTTTTCTTTTACCTTTGCGGGTTCGTCATGTTTAGGTGGAGATGAATGTGGGATGGCAACAAGAGAAGCTGAGGGCGTACTGTAGAGAGAAGGGGATCCATGTGAGTGCGTGGTCTCCATTGGGCGCGAATGGAGCTTCTTGGGGTTCATTGGCCGTCATGGAGAGTCCTGTGCTTAAGGAGATCGCCATCGCCAGAGGAAAGACGGTGGCTCAGGTAAAGTTCGTTTTCTGCCCCGTGCATTGGGTAAGAGTCTAGTTATAGAGAAGTAGGCGTGAATTCTACCCCTTTTTTTCATGTAGAAGGCACTATAGTTTGAGCACAAGATCTGTTGCGTCTAAACCAAGCCCTGAACCACTCATATCGAACCCTTGCGAGTTGATTCCCATAACTTCAAATGAAAATACTGCCTTAAAATATTATAGCAATCAAATCCCAAAAAAATATAACTTAACTGTTCATTTAAAACCTACCATAATCATAGCAAAACAAATTTAGATACTGACTCGTGACAAGGTAACCAAAATTGGAAAAAGCCAAGATCATCGTGTCATTTGAAAAGACGCTTTTACTTTAGAAATTTCCTCCTCCAATTATATGAGTAAATAGGGGAAGAAATTGCATTTGCTTATCACACGACAAGGCAATTGTGTACAATTTTCCTCCGTACACGTCCTTGTCAATTGAGTCTCGCTAAGGATCAGAAGTTCACGTGCGTGGCAAAACAATGAAGAGATGAATAGTTTTGTGTACAGCTTCTTCAGCAGCCACACGATGCAATTCGTCTTGTGATTCTAGATAAGTGTGGCCGTGCTCTTACGTATTTTTGGACCTAACTATTTGAGTGCGATCCGAAAGCAGTCATAAATAGAGCAAATCTTGTGTTAATTAAGAGTATTGGCCGTGGTTGTTGTTCGTCGACTTTGGTTGGTTATTAAAGTACATCGATTTTGTTGGTGTGACAATTCCCTATCTAGATATATGTCCGATGCTGTCGATATGAAGCATCTCTCTCTATATTACTGCATTAAAGGAATAAAAACTTCAATCATCATTTTGTTTTGACGAAGTGGCCCACCTAAATATAGAAATCTCAATCCGTGAATAATAATCAAGTAAACTCGTACATGACATGATTCAATCTTCTGTGTCTCTAATATTATGTATATATTATAGATTGCACTAAGGTGGATACATGAGCAAGGGGCAAGCGTGATTGTCAAGAGTTTCAATAAAGAGAGAATGAAAGAGAACCTGCAAATCTTGGATTGGGGACTTAGTCAAGAGGACTTGGACAAGATCAAGCTTCATATCCCACAGAAAAGAGGATTTGCTGGCGATAGATATGTTTCTGAAGATGGGCCTTACAAGTCGTTAGATGAGTTATGGGACGGTGAACCTTGAACTTGGATCACGAGTTTATAATTTATGTACAACTATCTAGTGTAATTCTATAATGATCTCTCTTGAGAATGATGATCAACTGCTACTTTCATTCATTCCGTGTCGCAGTATGTATCGAACATTGTATTTACGCTATCATAATCTCTTCTCTTACCCTTTGTTTGCGAAAATGGTTATTATGAAAGGGAGGGAAAAATCAAATTTGGAGAATTGAAAGTACGTATGTAGGCAAGGGGAAAAAGCATCACGAAAGTTTTAAACACATTGCATT
Source organism: Eucalyptus grandis x Eucalyptus urophylla (assembly GCA_028830015.1). Taxonomy (NCBI): domain Eukaryota; kingdom Viridiplantae; phylum Streptophyta; class Magnoliopsida; order Myrtales; family Myrtaceae; genus Eucalyptus; species Eucalyptus grandis x Eucalyptus urophylla. The sequence goes on from CM054200.1 coordinate 7,420,298, forward strand.
TATGTCAATTTAGTTCTAAACTTTTTAATTATGCAAATTTGGTCCTAAACCTTTTGACCCAGTATCAATTTAATCCGAAACCTTTTGCCTAGAGTCAAGTCAGTCCTCTCAGCTAATTTTTGGCAAATGATGCCAACCTACTTACATGGCACCACCTATACTAAGTGGACAATTTTTTAATAATTCAGTTCTCCGAGCTAATTTTTTTTCTTTTTTTCTTTTTTCTTTCTTTTTTTCTCTCCTTTCTGCCTTTTGCCAGTGGTCAGTGATTGAGCAAGTTGTCGTTGCCTGGCCATGGTGAGACTGAGCTGCAACAAGGGCTAGCCTGCCCAAGACAAATCTAGTGAGGCCACCTTGGCCTAAGTGAGGGCTGGCTCGCCATGGCCAATGGCAAGTCATCAACAAAAGGAAGAAGAAATGAAAGTAAAAAATAAAAAATAGAAAAATAATACAAAATCGAAAATTATTAAGATATTATTCAAAATTATCTACGTCAACTCCAACGATATCATACAAGTCAGCCAGCATCTACATCAGTAATATCCTACCAAAATTAGCTGGAATAATTGAATTAACACCGAATCAAAAGATTAGCATTAAATTAGGACCCTTAAAATATTTATGATTAAATTAATTTTTAAGTTTAGAACTTTTATAACACTATTATGTAGATGAAGCAGTTTGCAGATAGACAAATCAAGCGATGCCACCAGCAATGTCACTCGCCGGTGGTGCAATCTCCAAAATATTTTTCCCATTGAGACTTAAGCATAATGCTTCTTCTTTCCTTCATTTTATTTTCCTATCTACAGTACCTTTTGCTCTTTTTGTAGCCATCTGGCCAACCCGTTTGCGACCTCTAATCAGAGCGCTTCGTCTCATGCTTGAGATTATCGATGGCAATTATTATTCAATTTCGGAAAATTGAAGTTCTACTTATTTTCAGATACTTCAAAACAACTTAAAGAACTAGTTTTTCCTTTTCAACTTCCAAATACTAGAAGGGCTCTTTCAACTTTGCTTTTTCCTTTCTTTCCTCGTTGTTTGTTATCTTCATGTTTCATTTTTTGTCGGCATGACTACACCCTCCAAATAAGACCAAACTTTTCATTGCAGAGCATCTTCCAATCTCTATGTTACCGTCTCCTCACATACATAAAAAGACAAAATTTGGTCATTTGAAAGCCCGTGAAAATAGAGATATCCTAATTCACTAATATACTCAACTCATCTCATTAACCACATGATTTATTTTTCTGTATCTCTAGATTTTATGTAAATAATACATACATTGATATGTGTATAAGGGAAGTGCGATAGTGAAGGGTTTAACAAAGGGAAAATGTAAGCAAATCTCAAAATGGGGACAGAGCCAGGAGGTTTCAGACAAGATCAAACTTCAAATCCCATATAGCAGAGGATATCCAGCTGATATTTCATTTCCAAGGATGGCCCTTACTGGTCACTAGATGAGCATGGAACTTTCATTTGTTATTTCCAGGTTGAAACTCAACCTTATGTTTTCATCGTCACAATCTCTTCTCTTATCTTAGGTTTGGGAAATAGTAAATTAAGGATGGATAGCGAAACAAAAATAAGAAGATAATTCAATATGGAGAATTGAAAGTACAAGTGAATACGTGCCGAAGGCTCAGATATACTGTATTACAAAAGGAAAATTCTCAAGGTAACTACTATAGTCCTGTGAGGCAAATTATCCCTTGGAGTCAAAGCTCATTTAGTTGGTAAAAACTCCCACCAATGTGATACTTAAAGCATCTAAAAAGGTTTAAAAAGAAATTGTTTCAAAACACGAAGCAATGACTTATCAAGACACAAAAAGGCTCACCGGAGAAAATCCTATACACATGAACGAACATTGTTCATGGAACATTAGGAGTCCAGAAGTCCGCCTGTTTAGTGGTCTTGAATCTTTGACACCTTAAATTGAGCCGCAATAAATGTGAGTTTACTGACCCGAAAAAAAAAAAAAAATGTGAGTTTGAATAGGTAAGACATCCATGAAATTGGCATCGACTATCGAGATGATAACCATGCAAAGCAGCCAAACGAGCTCTCCCAATTTAATTTTGCCTCAAAAGAACTCCCCCTCCTTTTCAGATTTTTGAAGACGCGCTCATCGAAATTGAAAAGGACAAATTGGCAGAAAGATTAATATGTTATTTCCAATTGCTTACGTTTCAGCTAAAATCGCAGACAACCAAGGACCATTCCGTCTAGCATTAGCTCCTTGTTGCTTACATGGAAAAGCACAGAGTATGGCTTTGGCCAGACAGAAAACTCTGGGTAACTTAGCTTCTACTTCTTCTTTTTCGCCAAAGGGAAATGCTTAACTAACAGTCACCGTTATTATTGCAAGTAACGGTGACACGGAAGCCACTAGATATAATCGATAAGAAAAAGCTATTGGTGTTATGCTAGCATTATGATAAAAAAATTTCCTTCCCTCCATAACAGCTGGTGTTATGCCAGCATTAACCGGTGGCTCACGTACTACTATTACTTCCAACAGTAACAATGATTGTGATGGTTTTTATGTGATGGGCTTAAGGCCCGTCCGCCCATGTTGGGCCTAAAAAGCCCGGCCCACAAGATTAGGGCCCATGGATGAAGGGGTACGTTCCTTTGTTGGAGGGAACGTATAAAAGGAGAAAGAGAGAGAGAGGAAGACACCCGTTGGAATAACGCACGTACGTTCCTCTCCTTCTCTCCTTCCAAAAAGAACAGTAAGCAAAAAGAGGCGACGCCGTCTTCCTTTCAAGCGAATTGTCGTCATCGAATCGAACAGGGCCAATTTCTCTTCCTCACTTCAGCATTGGTGTTTAATCTGTGGCTAACAAGGTACGCTCGAATCCGTGGTGTGTTTTAGGATCGGTGATACGTGATTTTCCCGGGCTTCGTCTTCCGCATTCAGTTTAAGAGTTCGATTTAGTGTCGAATCCGGTTTTTTGGGATCCTTTAATCCCAACATTGGTATCAGAGCCCGAGTTCATGTTTTCCCGACCCTTTTCATGTTTTTTGATTGATTTTTCGCAAAGAAATTCAGCCGACACGGATCGAGGAGAGAAATCCCGACACCCGAGCACTGTTCATCGATTTTTTTGAGTTTCCATACATCGAAATCGATTTCTGAAGGTATAGGGTGAAAGAGCTCGTCGAGACGAGTCCGGCGACATGTCGTGTGTTGCCGGGCGACGCCAAACGCGCCCACACGCACAGCCATGCTTTTGGGCGCGACGCGCTCGAAGCACTGGCATCGACCAGCGCGTGTGCCACACGCGCCGATCGGCGAACCGGCACGTGCGCGCCGCCGGCCGGCGAAACGGCAAGCGCTGGTCGGCGAACCGGTGTGTGCTGACGTCACCGTGACATCACGGTAACGCCGGGATGACGTCATCGCCGACGACCGTTGGCCGGCTGGTCACGGCCGGCGACCCGACCCGACCCGACCCGACCCGATCCACGGAAGCCTGGCACGCACGCGGCACGTGCTAGCTAACGTCTGCGTGACGTCAACCCGCGCACGCGCGCGGCACGTGCCGGTCGGTTCGTCCGACCCAGCCTGACCGGCCCGACCGGTCCGACGACCGACAACCTGACCGTTGATCGTTGACTCGAAGAAAAAAAAAAGGAATTTGTTTATTTTTCAATTATGTCTGTGTGGGTTAGAGGTAATCCATTTTTTATTCTGTATTTGTTGCATGAATCATGGAAAATTATATATTTTCCATTTTGTTTATTGTGGATTATAAATGATCCATTTTTAGTTCTACGTTTGTTGCAGGAACTATGATGTGTTATGCACGGATACCTGCAATCCCGAGAACGGATGAAGGAAGAGCTAGACTTGAAAGGCTGATGACAGAGTTAACTGATTATCGATGGCATAACGGTGATTTAGTATCACACATGGTCAGGGTCAATCAGATAATACAGGAAATCATTTGGAATGGTTATCTTATGCCGGATTTTGAGAAGGTGCCGACTTTGATGAACACTCTTCCACCTGAATGGCAAGCAGTGTTAGATCAGCTATGGGAGGTCAACGTGGTCCCGGTTTATAGCAGGCTAGTGGTAGCTTTTGTAAGAGAGTACTATAGGATTGAGTTAACCAAAACTTTAACCCTTAGATTAAGCGCCACATGGCGCAGAGTGAATGCGCCTTTGAGGCAACATGGGAGCTCTCCAAAAGTTTTTCCATGGTTGGCAAATGTGCCTTCAAATTTCACAGATATTTTAACTGATAGATTAGAAGGGACTTTCCCTATTTATTTCTTAGATTAGTTTGAGATGTTTTTTGAGTGTTAAATATCTCTTTCTATGTTGATATTTTTCTTTGTATATATTACTTAGTGTAATGGATTGTTGTATTAGTTGAAAGCATTATTATTTTATTGGATGTCAATTATCTGTTGCTTTCTGTTATTGCTGGCTGCTGTGGGTAGTTAGCTGTGGGTAGTTATAGAAGTTTTTGTAACTTCATAGAATTTATTTTGCATAAGACAATTATATTAATGATAGTTTTAAGTTAGGTTTTTGGAGGATGATTAAAAACATAGTGACCTTTTGATTCTGAAACCTTACTTGAAATTATTCATTGATATGATGGGTCTGTGCAAAGTGGATGCATAAATGATAAGCATTAATTATTCGTGCATATATGTTTGATGTATTCAGATTGATGATTTCTGCAACTAAGAACGTAATTACTAATATGAATGGCAACAATTGTGAAATATTGAATATGAAGATTTAATATGTGCTGGAAAAGCAAGAAGCACTAAAAGCTCTTGACCATGTTATGGAAGATCTTGAAGATGCTGTGCGCCACCTTGAGCTGGTAGAGGATCGCTTAATGGCATGTGAGTCGAAAATAGATATTTGCAATGCTGGTTCTAGCTCAGAAAGGGATTTGAGCTCTAAGCGCAAGCGTATTAATTCGTTCAATATGTGGGAATGCAAAGGATCAAGTCCTTATTGCAAGAGATCAAAAGTTAACCAACACAAGAGAGGAAAACGTCCTCAAATGAAGCAAATGTCAAGAGTGAGGTGTTACAATTGTAACAAGAAATGTCATTATGCTCGCGACTATCGTGAGCCAAAAAAGGTAAACACCTCTTGTACATTTGAGAACTTTGCTTATGTGTCAAGTTCTGTATTATTAGCTGAATCCAATCCTTTATGAACTGTAGATTCAGGAGTAAGAGATCATGTAGCGAAGAATAGAGGAACCTTCGTGGAATTCCGACGAATACCAGCTGGAACTAAGTGGATCTATGTGGGAAACAACTCCAAAGCTGAAGTTAAAGAGATTGGCACCTGCCAATTGAATATGCGTGGTGGACGCAACATGTTCCTACATGATATTCTATATGCTCCGAAGATTCGTCAAAATTTTGTGTCTGTTTTGGTGTTGGTTAAGCTTATTTTTAGTGTAAACTTTCATAATAGCGATGTAGATTTGTATTTGGATACAAATTACTATGGTTATGATCATTTTCTAGATGGTTTTATTGTACTAAATGTTGACTGTAATGATGTCAATATTTGTTATTCCCTTGTTTCAGGTCTTCTACTTCATATGATAATGATGTGATTATGTGGCATGCTAGACTTGGTCATATTGGCCAACATCGTATGAATAGACTAGCCAAAGAAGGCTTGTTGGGCAATATTGAAAAAGTCGATTTGCCCATATATAAGCATTGCCTAGTAGGGAAAACGATAAGGAAACAATTTGGAAAAGATAAAAGAGCTGAATTTCCTCTGCATTTAATCCATTCTGACGTATGTTGTTCAATGAATGTGAGAGGAAGGCATGGGGCTATTTATTTCATCACTTTTATAGATGATTATACTCGATTCGGATATATCTATTTGATTTCTCATAAATTTGAAACATTAAGTTGTTTCAAAAGGTTTATGAACTTGGAAGAAAATCAATTAGACAAGAAAATAAAAGCATTGAGATCCGATCGAGGTCGAGAATATTTATCTGATGAGTTCAGAAAATAATGTAATGAAAAGGAATAGAAATGCAGTTATCTATTCCATATACTCATCAACAAAATGATGTTGTAAAGAGAAGAAACAGAACCCTACTGGAGATGGTTAGGTCCATGATGGCGCATGCTAACTTACCTATTACTTTTTGGAGTGATGCGTTGTTAACTGCTACCTATATACTTAACCGGGTGCCTTCCAAATCAGTTACTTCCACTCCATATGAGTTATGGACAGGTAGAAAACCAGACTTAAGTTTTTTTAAGCCATGGGTTGTGCTGCCTATACTCATGAGTCCTCTCACAAATTTGGGAAATTTGGTCCTAAAGGAAAGTAGAGTATTTTAATGAGATATTCCGAACACTCGAAAGGGTATGTGTTCATAGGTAAGCAGGAAAGTGAGAGTATAACTGAATTTTAATCACAGGATGTCACATTCTTAAAGGATGAATTTCCTAAGAAGGGCGAAATAGGGGAAGATTACTCCCTATTTGAAACCTTGAAATTAGTGGAGTTTGTCCAAGTGGGAGTAATATGAGAAGTGATGAATTGAATTCAACTCATTCTCAATTACAACCACATGATGAGATGATATCGTCATTATCTAATCCGAGTGGGAGCATAATGGGGAATGATGTGCAAAGTGTATAATCTCCCATACGGCGAACAAGTCGTCAAAGTATTCCCCGTCGACGTTTTGATATTGAAGGGGAAACTTTTATGATTGCTCCGCAAGATGAGGATGAGCCAAGAAATATTAATGAGGCTCTAAATTGCCCTAGTCAGGAAAAATGGATTTATGCAATGAAAGAGAAGATGGAGTCAATGAAGTCAAACTAAGTTTGGGAACTGGTTGATCTTCCAAAAGGACGCACAGCTATTGGGAATAAGTGGGTTCTCAAAATAAAGCGAAAAGCTGATGGCTTGATAGAAAGGCATAAGGCTCGTCTTGTGGCGAATGGGTATAATCAACAGGAAAGAATTGATTATGAAGAAAGATTTTCTCCTGTAGTGAGATTTACCTCGATTCGCATAATTCTGGCAATAGTGGTTAGTATGGATCTTAAGTTACATCAAATGGATGTAAAGACTGCTTTCCTCAATGGAGAATTAGAGGAAGAAATATATATGAAACAACCTACTGGTTTCATAGTAAAAGGCCAAGAAGAAAGAGGTATGTCGACTTTTGAATTCGATATATAGCCTTAAGCAGTCGTCAAGACAATGGTATATACGATTTCATAATGCCATAATGGCATATGATTTTACAATGATAGATGAGGATCATTGTATATATATCAAAAGATCCAAGGATTAATTTGTGATCATATCATTATATGTTGATGATATACTAATTGCCGGAAGTAATATGGAGCTTGTCAATACTGTCAAAAGTTGGTTATCTTCCAACTTTGAGATGAATGATATAGGATTGTAAACCCATAGACACTCCTATTGCAAAAGGTGAATGATTGAGCCATAGACTGTATCCAAGAACTCCACAAGAGAATGAACAAATTAAACATGTTCCTTATGCTAGTGATGTTGGAAGCTTTATGTACGCTATGATGTGTACAAGACTTGACATATGTTTTGCAGTTAGAATGGTGAGAAGATACCAATCCAATCCGATCCAGGTCAAGCACATTGGAAAGCAGTTAAGAGAATACTAAGGTATCTAAAGGAAACTGCTGATTATACGCTGAGTTATTAAGGAAATGATCTGCGACTCTAAGGTTATTATGATGTTGATTGGGGAGGAGATTTAAATGAAAGAAAATCTACCTCTAGATTTGTTTTCTTACCGAATAATTGCATCATATGTTGGAGCAGTAAGAAACAAACGTATATAGCCTTGTTCACGATGGAAGTTGAGTCCGTGGCAATATCAGCAGCAATATAAGAAAATGTTTGGCTTAAGAGATTTTTTGGATCATTTAGGTGTTATTAGAAGTGTTGTATATTCATTGTTGGTTAATTGTGATAGCCAAGTAGCAAAAGTATACACCAAAGATCCAAAATATTATTACAAGACCAAACCTATAGATACCAAGTATAACTTTTGCCAAGAATATGATTGCACGAAAAGATGTGAACTTACAGTACATGTTACGCATAGAATGGTAGCAGATCTTATGACAAAGCCAAAACCTAGAGATGTGTTTTGTGGCCATGTAAAATCTCTAGGATTGCGTAGAGTCTGATGTACTGGATTATAATTTCCCTTAAGTGTTCACATTTGATGAATTTGTGTTTTTCATCATTAATGCTTATGAATCTTTGTTTGATCTTTATGCATCTTAATGCTTAATGCTCAATGCATTACTTTAACTTTAGAAAATATGTCGGACAGTTATAAGATTAGCCCACTCACACGGGTAATCGCCTCTATTTACTGTGTGATAAATAGAGATGAAACTGTTTTTAAGCTTATTATCTAGATGAAAGCTTAAAATACGTATGTCGCCTTAACTGGGTGTTAAGTTGAGGACATAATACTTACTATGTCCGAAAATAAAATACCCCACATATTTTATTTTATCTGTCTATGATGCCAGATGTGAGTTCTGATGAATTTTGTGAATGAGTAGATACGTGAACTCAAGTGAGGCATTGGTTATGTATGAACTATCATCTGTACGGTATTGAAGGTGTAGACATACGCTCCATAGGAAATGAGTTATTACCGTAATACGTATTTCATACTACGTATGCATGAGACGACCAATAAGAGTAGCAAAAGTTTGATCTCAACTTTTATATCGTGTGAGACTCTTGAAGAAAAGAGTTCCTCAAATTTTTAGTCCTCTCATGACTCTTACTTATTCTCAAGATTTCTATTTAGTGTTTGCTATCTTAGGATGTTGCCAATGGTCATGAGTTGATTCGATCTAATGGGACATTTCTAGAAAAGCAAGCTAAACTGAAATTGAGAGTTTGAAGGAAAAAGGAAGATCGAATTTGGAGAATCACATTGTAATTTTGTATTCACCGGTTAACCAATTATGACTGTCTTTGTAATAATCATAATTGTGAATACAATATATATATATATATATATATATATATAATTGTTTGAAAGAGATCAAGAGAGATATAAATGTAATTGATCGATCTAGGGTACTGCATACTAAATCTACTCAGGATGTGATGCACATTATGAGCTACTATATATTCCTAACAGATGTATGGTAACGAGCTCTCAAAATATGCTGGTCGTACGGATTATTCACCGGTATGAATGTTGAAGAGAGGTTAAAGAGAATTATGTTCGGCCCACCATGTGCGAGTGGGAGATTATGGTTTTTATGTGATGGGCTTAAGGCCCGTCCACCCATTTGGGCCTAAAAAGCCCGGCCCACAGGATTAGGGCCCATGGATGAAGGGGTACGTTCCTTTATTGGAGGGAACGTATAAAAGGAGAAAGAGAGAGAGAGAGGAAGACACCCGTTGGAATAACGCACGTACGTTCCTCTCCCTCTCTCCCTCCAAAAAGAACAATAAGCAAAAAGAGGCGACGCCGTCTTCCCTTCAAGCGAATTGTCGTCATCGGATCGAATAGGGCCAATTTCTCTTCCTCACTTCAGCATTGGTGTTTAATCTGTGGCTAACAAGTTACGCTCGAATCCGTGGTGTGCTTTAGGATCGGTGATACGTGATTTTCCCAGGCTTCATCTTCTGCATTCAGTTTAGGAGTTCGATTTAGTGTCGAATCCGATTTTTGGGGATCCTTTAATCCCAACAGATTGTTATGCTATCATCCTTTGTCAAAACTCGAGTATTCAATTTTGATTTCTTACCCATATATTAAAAAAGAGGGAATCAATAAAATAATGAATTTGGTCGAAAACATATGGAACAATTGTCAAGCAACTATATAAGTATAGGTTATGTATGAGTTAGAACCACCTAATTTCCTTGCAGTCCTGCATTTAGATACCCACATCAGAGAGACTTCACTTTATTTTGGAGGTTGTCTCTTTTAGGAGTGAGCACAGGCGGAGAGGGCTCAGCTTCGTGATACTTTTGGTCTGGCCGGGCCGAATTAAATCCGGACAATTCGGGTCTAGGCCTGAATTTTGTTTTTTTTTTTAATAATGACGAAGATTAATTATATCTATAAACTAAATATCTAGTCATATGTAAGTAACGCATAGCTACTTTCAAATCTACAAATCGAATTCAATGTAATTCAATTATGCTCCCATCAATGTTTCGAGTAGAGATATGGAACCAATACCTAAATCTCATTCAAAGCCCGATGCGTCAAGACCAAATGCTGAGGCCATTTTCGGCCTTAAAAATCACTTTTTTAACGTGTTTTCAACTGCTTTTCATAATTGAACCCTTTCGCCACATCTTCTTTCATTCATTTAGTTTGTAATTATTTAAATGAAATTGTTAATGACTTTATTACTGTTTGTAGAGAATAAATAATTTTTCATAACTTTCCATTTTATAAACATATGTATCTTTTAAATGAGCATCTCACACACTAAGGCATGGACTAGCCCATATATATATAACACAGGCCTGAAATCCCAGCCGGAACCAAATTGGACTGAAAAATCGGTCCGGGCTTCCAGACTCCGGGTCTTTTTTTCTCACCCCTTTTCCAAATGCATTGTCCTGTTCTAAAGGGAAGAAGACGCTCCTAGAGCGGTCTCAAATCTGAAATTCGAAAATGCCACACCGGAACGAGGTCTACAGTTGCTGCACAAAGCTGCCCAAGTTGCTTCTCAGCTACAGAGAGAATGTGGAGGCGCGCATCTCTGTCCTCTTAATCATTGAAAGGATATGAAAACCTCGTTCCTACAAGACAAGACTGCAAAAATGCACTCCCCCACACTGAGGAATAACTCGGTGGTTCCGACGAATTCTACTCTTCAGTATCCTTTAAAGCGTGCTATTATGCTTCCACAGTAAAAATCTTCAGTCAGAAACACACCCTTCGTGAAATCAGAACAAATTTTTTCCTCAATCTTGAGTTCTTCGCTTAGCAACAGATCAATCCTGATATGGAGGCATAGCATGATTCGATCAGGAAGCTGCTGATTTGTACGCTCCCTGTTCAAGTCCATAACCACAATGGAGATCCGCCTAAGAGCACCATGGTGGCTACAAGGTCCTCAAGACACTTCACAGGAAAAATCTGGTCCCAACATTCTCAGCAGCTAGAAGATGGAAATCCCTGACAAGACCGCACAACTGACATAAAAACATCAGGCGAAAAAAAAATAACCAGAGAAGAAACTTTTTCAAGCGCTCTCACTGAAATACATATAACCATCAAGCCGAACTATCCAAAGGCAGAAACCATATGTACAGTTCGCCAAATTCCCCCAAATGGCAACCTATTCTTCCATCATACAAACCAGGACATACAATTCTCGCCAAGGCAGCAGACACTTTCTCGGTAGAACAAAGCAAGCAACATTCTGGGGAGAATTTGTCATGGACACCAACAATCGAGCTAAGCCAGTTCTGCTAGCAAATACCATCCTTGGGCCCATGAACCAGCGTTGAATGTCTGACACAACTATCCTGAAATGCTCTGGATGCCTCACTCAGCATCAGCAGGTACTCTATACGTTCGCATTATACGGATCTGCAGGGATGCAAAATTAAGTGAATGTGGGGTAGCCATTAAAGTAACTTTAGTCCAGATGCAACTCAGAATTCATAATTACTAGAGAAATGAGCTCCACTGATGAATAACGCCAACTTAATTAAGTTAGTGCAGTAAAACTTCTGCATTATCATTCAATAAAGAGGGAAAGCAAACAATTTATTTCCACTTGGCCAACATGAAAATGCAACTAGAGCTTAACAAACAGGTTTTTCGCACAGGATAAGTATCCTGATCTCCACAGCAAGTACACAAGTAATTCATACAGAAAACAAGAATTCCATGAAGGCCTTGACATAACAATTATAGGGTCACCTTAAAGAACTCTAACTAAAAAGCCTGCAGAACAAAGCAAATCTCAAGCCCTGTTCATCAGTACCTTTCTCAAACAATATGCCCATCATTCTTAGAGCCACAACCATCATCAGTACCACACAGTAACCCATTGGAAAAGGAGGAACATATTCTCCATTTATTTATATCTAAGTTTCTTTCAACCTTGTCAATTCTATATTTTCAGCAGATAGATGCATCCAATAGGCACCCCTAAAAGTGCTACTTTACTCCAATTTTGGTAATAAATATCATTTATAAAAACTTTAAGAACAACAGACCAATCTCCACAATCTCTAACTGCATTGAAATTTTCGTGCTAAACCTATCAGCATCTAGCAAGAGCAGGATTAACAAGGACTCAAGTATTTATCTTCTATTACCTGTGCAAAGGCAAAAATTGCTTGCAAAATTCTAGCATAATCAGTCCCAAGCATTTGAATGACCATATCAGCAAGAAAAGTTCCCCACAGCCTGCATAAATCACAAGTAAAAACGGAGTTGCAATAAATACCAGAATGCTCATAGTCAAAAAATATTTTCAGAGGCTTGTTGCAGCTCCTTCAATCAATGCAAACATCAGCCATATCTCAATTGAGGATGATTTCCTAACTATGTTGACTTGCCAATAGTATGAGTATTTTAAGCAAATAACCTGCACCACAATTTTGTTGTCTTCTCAATAACCTTTAAATTGTTGTTTATGAGTAGACAAAAATTTTATCTAAGCTCAAAAAGTTCATGCCCGAGTTCCCTGGATGCTAAAACTGCTCTTAAACAGCAAACCACCGGCTTCTTAATTAAGAAATTCATAGATATCTGTGCAAGATACGTTTCCGAGAGCTCATTTATTGCTCAACGGTGATGCATTTTTCTCATATTTTTACCTACATTTGTCAGTGACATTGTTATGTAAATGTTCCTGATGAAAATGCCCTAAGCCACTTATAATAAATTAATTTACCATTATGCACTGGAACATCAGTTGCTAGCAGATTATACATGCGTACTTAGAAACTGACTGACTGATTATATGGATGACATCTATGATCAAACCACCAATTTCACCATTCAATATGCAAATAGAAAATATTAATACTCACTTAAAAGGATGTAAGAAATAATTGATTAATCAAAGCCGCTCATAAATTTAAAGTGCTGTCTAAAGAAGGGGAATACATTGGACCAAGCAAAGACATCGTGCTCCTCAAACCCAGATATCTTAATGCAGCGCCAGCAAAACCCTGTAGAACCAGCGCAATCAGCAAGATGAATAGAATTGAAAAAAAAAATAAAAAATAACAATTAAAAGGAGAAGCCTCATGACGAATTTAGATTACTGACAGGTCACTTTTAGTCCTCTTTTAGCATTACCATACTCAGATAATATTTAACCATGTCGACCTTAAGAACATATCGAGCAACTCAAGTACAAAGGTTGCTTGGCAGAAAATCTTTTCCTCTATTAATCCTTTATTTTTAGAGTTCATTGAATGTTAAAGAGATAAAGGTGTGGAGCCTTCAGAGCAAGATCAGCATTTTTGTATAGCCGCAGGTCAGTATGGGTAGGATGTCAAGACAGGAATAACTTAGTATTTAAGTTGTTGATAAATTAAGATCTCTGAAAAAAAAAAAAAAAAAAAAAGGTTGAATCATACATCTTCAATTTAATATTGTGCAGCAAAGTCGGTGTAGCGTCTGCTTGGAAACAAGGCAGCAGGCTCATAATCTATTGGTTTATGGAGTGTCCCTAGCAATAAGAAAAGTGGTTCTGGTTCTTGATTAAAAATAGCCTGGTTAAGCAGCTGTAGTTAGGGTACATAATGGCCAACAAAAGCAAGCTCTCTTTTGGAACACAATGTGAACTCTATCAAGTAATGCCTCCTTGGTAAAGCTACTGTTTACATACATACTATCATAAGGAGAAGAAACCAACTCTTCCCAAATATTCAATACAGTACTACAAGCACCAATAATACACTTAACATAAATTGTCTTTTACCAGCCGAAAGGAAAATGTCTTTCACCATATGCCTTGCTAGTAATTTCAATAACCAATCACACAAAAACATAATGATGAGATTGCATTTGATAAAATATCAATGGAGTAAATGATCATGCTTTGTTGCACTACAATGACTCTTCAGTGTTTCAACAAATTCAAATGTCATCACCTTCTTTGCGACAAGCAAGGCTGCACGAGATTCAAGATTTATAGCAGCCAACTGTCCACCCTGTATCCCAACAACCATCAATAAATAAATCAGATTTCTCGTCTCCATGTAATCATTTGTTCAAGCGGCACATCGTCAGCCCAAACAACATATAAAATTTTCATTAACTGCAGAGCAAAACCATAATTTGCTAGGTCATTTATGAGCTAGTACTGAGGCTTCAACAAAATCATTTAATTATGAAGGAGACCCCTGCATACTCGCTGCATGCTTAGTCTTCTCATCTACATTTTCTGATCCACAATTGACTATCCCATTGAAAGAAGGATGACCCTTCTTAAGAACTTTCACTTGTTTCACATATTCTCCACAAGCATTAGATCATCCATTAACCAGATGAACAGGATGTGTAGTCTATTTCCATCTCATGAGGACTTGATTAAGTTACTGACAATATAAAACACATCAAGCACTTACTTTCTTGATAATTTCCTTTCGTATCTGATAGTTGGCAGCTTCTGAAAGGACTTTTCCAGATAATCTTCTTGCGATCTACCTTAAAGAGGAAATGAGGTTAAAAACATACTAAAGTGAAGTAAAGGTTCTCACGTGAATGGTGCTCTTACCATCTGATAAATCTTTGCCAAAGTAATCAAACTTCCCCCCTAAAATATTGAGAGAGAGAAAAAAAATTGAATTGGTACAACTATGGAAGGACTTGAAGGATATGATTAAAGATCATGAAAAAAATGTAGGCATAAAATGGGCAAAGAAAAGAGTACCTTAAAAATCAGCGAACGGAGTTCTCTTGCCCCGAATTTTGAAGCCGCAAAAGCTTGGACCTTTTGTTCATCAAATCCAAGTTCTAGGCTATCTTGCACATCAGAAGATCCACATTCTTCACTACATTAAAATGACCTTACTCTCATTAGAAGATGTCATCAACCAGGAGATGTCAAACAACATGCAGAAAACCACACAAAATACGTGGAAGAGAGAAAAATATCGCATCTCCAGTACTTTAATGACACACAATACTCCCAAACTTTCCTGCCCCAGTCCTAATAGAGAGAAGAGAGATGAGTCATCAAGGTTTCCTGTATTATGAGCCTGCAGTCTTAATCTAAACCCAGTACTGCTCCTGGATTACTTTTAGTGCTGGAAAGAATTAGCTGTCTTTCATAAGTCAGTGGGAGCAGTTTCGATCTCTGAAGGCACAAAGCACAAAAACCACCTATCAGCTGACTACATTGTTCTTCAATAAAACAATATCAGTGCCGAGACATCCCTTTTTTTGTTGCAGTATTTAAAACTGGAGCTCCTCAGATAAACAGTTGCAACACAGGAGAATATCTTACAATCCATGTAACAAACATACCATTAATGTCCCTTACCTCATAAATGATTTACCTACCAAAAGAAGAACAATCTTCTTAATATACTATTTTGCAAGAAACTTATACCATAGATTAGATAGATAGAAAGAGTACATCGAGTAATCTTGCAACAGATGTAGAAAGATTTCAGCTTCTAGGTCCTCAGTTGAAAGTTTAGTTGAGCAAGGAATGTTCAACTCTTTCCTCACAGAAAGCAAGACACTCCTGTATGAAGGCCTCCAACCTCTGGGAAGGGCATAAAAGATAATCAAGGATCAGCCACAATGTTAAACCAATTTCTTTCTTCAGATTGTTCTCATAAGAAAATGAATGAAAACTTCAAGAAAATGATTGACTGGAGACTTGAAGCTTCCCCCAACCTACCGTTAGGGCACCAGATAAGCTAAACTTAACTTTTAATTTAAAATGTTAAACTAAAAATCCAAGTTTTGCATAATACAATCTCTCTCGACGCATGAAATTACTTCATTTTACTCATTTTCAATGTCTTCAATATATAGTTTATCATACAAAGTACCCAAGGGCACTCATAACCAACAGGCGAAGCAGTT
Organism: Eucalyptus grandis x Eucalyptus urophylla; assembly: GCA_028830015.1. NCBI lineage: Eukaryota > Viridiplantae > Streptophyta > Magnoliopsida > Myrtales > Myrtaceae > Eucalyptus > Eucalyptus grandis x Eucalyptus urophylla. Next base: position 7,436,406 of record CM054200.1, read on the forward strand.
CTTCAATTACACTCTCCTATCTAGCAGTATAAATTTCCTGTCTAAATATTGGGAACAAAATTAAGTGCGACGCCATAGATTACCTTAACACAGAACGAGCATCGGCTGCAAGATACATGAACCGCGACTCAAGAGCCGCCAGAAAATCCTCCCTCTCTTCGAGATCCTCTCCAATCATCGCGTAGTCCACATCTGCCCTATTTGTTATCGATTTCAACAGTGGACTGAAGTAGCTGAAAACCAATCAATGCACGCATCAAACATCTCGTAGAGAGAAAATACGGAACATCTATCCCTAAAGCTACTTCCATGCACTTGTGCTTCCTCCCACAATAAAACCACCGAGGTTTTATCCCGCCGAGACGACACATAAAGCAACACGCGACTTCAAAAGCTCTCTCCCTTAATTTTTTACAGGAAATGAAACAATGCCTCGTTCGCGCAGGACTACGATTACATCCCCCTTCCCGCCCGCCCGCCCGCCCTCAACCTCATCTTTTTCAAGTATATGTTCGGAAAACCAAGGCGGAGTTACCTCGGGCCAAAAAGGATTCTCTCAAGCTCGTACAGCTCGGAGTCCGTGGCCAGTTCAAGCACCGATCGCAGCTCCGGATCGTACCCTCCTGCAGCCAACAAACCATTCAAATCCTCAATTTCACCGTCGAAACCAGAGAATTCAAAACGCGAACTTGAAAATGGAACGGAACCCGCACTTTGCCCTTGCCCGTCGCTCGAAATGGCCACGCGAGCGGCGCGCGAAACCCCTAGGCCGCCACCGACCCTGCGAGCGGGCAGCACCGAAACCTGCCAAAATCCCCAGTCAGTTCGACTCAGCTCGCGGCCCGCATTCTGGATTACGGGGTGCAAGCGAGAAGGCTTACAGAGAGTGCGGGCTTCGTGGTCGTGGCCGGGACCGTGGAAGGGAAGCGGACGGCCGGAAAGAGAGCGAAAGCGGAGGCGGAGGCGGAGGTGGCGGCGGCGGCGGCGGCCATGGATGATGCCGAGTCGAGCTCGAGTTCGAGCGCTTCGACCGCTCGGATCTTGAGCCACTCGTAGCTCCGGCGACCGAAGCTTGTGACCAGGAACGGTGGCGTCTTGTGGATGACGTCAGCAGTGGCCAGAGTCTGGAAGGAGGGGAATGGGTCCCACAGAGAGGTTTGAGCGTTCCGCGCCACGTGGCACGCGAGGTGAAAGATGATGATGATGATGATAGGGTGCGCCCAAAGCCCAAAATCAAAGGTCATTATGGAAATTTCACATTCTACAATGTCGTGCATGGCAGTAACATTCGCAGAATCGTGTCCCTTCGCAAGATGTTCTCGAGTTTTTTTTAACTTCCACTTCTTCAAAACCAACCTAAGTTAAGGACATTATTTCATGATATTCAGCCCTTATCCTTTCTAGAGCTTTTCTGCAATTATGGGTGCAAGACAGGATACCATCAATTTTGTCCATTATCATTTTGATCTATCCGATCCAAAATGGGTAATCAAAATTCAGACAGGATATAATACGTTCATCCTAAGTTTCCTCCAGGACAATAGAAGCGGTGTATATGTTGCCCGTGACAAAGACAATCGAAAGAAGGAAGTCTAGTCTACATGACACGAGGCCTACTAGGCGAAGGCAATCGTACACCATTTTGATGTCTAGAGAGAGAGAGAGGCGCCATGAAAAAATGTGTGTATCGCATAGTTTTGCTAGTGAAAGAAATTATACAAACTCAATTTTGTGAGCAGTAAAGTAAGCACACAATATTCTAGGAACAGTCTCTCTTTGATGCAAAACTTAGAAAAGGGAACCTGCTTGTTGCTTTGACTTTTGAGACATACAGGCGCTACAAAATTAGGGTAAGGAAATTCTCTCTACGTTGCACCTACGCATGGAAAAGGAATCGCGTCCTCAACGATCTGGTGATGAAGCGGCTGCCTCTACTCGCACTTGATGGAGCGGTATATGTGGCGCACGAAAAGCAAAGCCGCACGGAAACCTACCATTCCCAGCATGAGGAAGAATCCATAGCAGATGCACGCCATGTAGCCGAAGAAGAACGAAGTTTGCATGAAGCCAGACATGTCGGATCTGGCATAATAGTAGTAGAGGCAATAGGCATAGATAAATAAGCCGGTCGATCCACCGCAGAGAAAAGATCTGCCAACAAAAACCAATGGAGTCGATAAGTAGATGGAAAACAGGAATCGCATCTTTTGCAGTAGCAAGTATACAATCCGAAAAGGGTTGCCCCGAAAATGGAAGTTGACTCAAAGCCATTCCTTCAACCCAGAAAAAACACTCTTTCAAGTTTTTGGCATGCGTCTTTCACCTAAGTGAAGTGGTAACTCAGACAAATTCTGCAAGAAAGTGACAACTGCCCCCCACTCTACTAAGCTGATAGCAGCCAATTTAACATGATTAATACTCCTAATATGCATTTTCCTATCTTGACAACAAGTGAGCAATTGATGGAACACATGCTCCTGGAAATCCTTCCCCGAATGCAGTCTCATTTTGTTACACTTGAAATAGAAAAGGTGGATCTTTCTATCTAGTAAGAAAGAAGTGCAAAATCTTTTGCAAAAAGTTTACCCTATTGTGAAAGAGAGAAGGAATGGAAAAGAAGAAGAACCATGGAGGAGTAACTGGCACACAGAAAATCTACAAGTAAAAGTTTTGCATACCTCCACCACCATTCATGGTCTTCAGCAGCAAGTTGGAAGTATGTCAATGCCACAGTGATGAAAGCAGTGACGATCAGGAGAATAATAAAGACGATGAACAAGATGCTGTATATAGTGTAGATCCTATGACCCCAAACACTGGCAAAGATATAATAAAGTTCAATGTATATGGCACTGAATGGTAAGAATCCTGCCATTGCCATCTGAGGGATCGTCCCCCTATACCATGGCAATGGTGGAATCTCTCTGGGATATTTGGTGGTGCGACAAGGAGCCTGGAACTCAGCTTTGCTGTTCTTCCCAGCGATCCCACCTAATACCAGCAAAGGCGACGTCACAAGTGTCCATATGAGGACTATCACCACAATGGTGCCAAATGGAAGAGCAGCTGTTGCTGTGTAAACAATTGCAACAGTGTTTAAGAAGCAGAATGTGAGGAAAAGTGGCCCACAGAAAAGGCATCCAGTCAACAATAGGTTCCTGACCTGTTACACGAGAAGGTCAAAGTCATTAGTAGAAAAATGAGACCTTGGGCAATGACTCTAGAGGGAATTCACTATGACATACCCAGTTAGTTCCTTCCAGCTGACAATAAAATGAGGTAGAAGTGTAGCCAGCAATTCCAGACGTCAGTGCATAAATGACAACCAGTGCAGTAAACAGAGCCCCTCGGTTGTAAGGATAAAATACACCGACTAATGCCAGTATAAAGATGAACACCGTGCTGCCAAATGCAAGTAAATATCAATAAAGAGAAGCGCTAGTTGAAACATACGTAACTTCCTAATGTAAATAGGCATCTATGAAGCATAAATTGCATCTGGAGAATCAAGTAACTTACAGAGTAAACAGCTGGGTACCAGAACCAAGTGCAGCTGCAAACAGAGACTGGAATCTCGGGTACCTGAATACATCTCCATGAATGTATTTCCATCCAGTCTCCTCAGCATCTTCAACTGATTCTTCATCGTGGGCATATCTATTTTATATGACACAAAAACAAATAACAAGTGCTAAATTTTTTATAGACTCCGTATGACTATGAAAATAGAAGGCAAAAAAAAAAAAAAAGAGCAACCAAGCAATGGAGAAACATGTGAAAAGTGATTCTTACTTGACGAAATCATTCTTGAGAACTCGCATGAGTATTGTGGCAAGAAATCCAGTCAACAGAAGCACAGTCACACATGAATTTATAATCGAAAACCAGTGTATCTCTAGATGATGAGGTAAAGAAGATGACTGCGAGTACTTATCCATCCTCTTGTCAAAAGGAGTATTGGTCTCTTTCCACCTGACCGTATACATGAATTCAACCTGAGTTTGTTTATCCTCTGTAAGATCTACAAGGGCATTAGGGTCTGTACGGACATTGATCTCGATAACACGGTCCTTGTTGTAAAAGATGTCAAAATGAATATGCTTGTACAAGAAGTACTTGTACTCGCTGGGATCTTTGCCTTCCTTGTCAACTTTCCCTATGAAACCCCAGATAGGCAAGTCATCATAATACATCTGAAAGTAATAGTCCTTAATGACCGCAGATCTGAATTGGGCCACTTCTTCTTTCGAGAGATTTTTCTTGCAAATGACCTTAGACTCCTTATCCTTCATGAAGTCTAGCTTGTAGGGTGCACTGACAAGGCGATCCCCATTTAGTACTTCACCAAGGGCCTCCTTTTTCTCTTTCAAATGATCTGCAATACAAGTCAGCCTCGCAAATCAAATTACAAATCACATCATAAAACCTTTCAAGAGGAGTAGAATATACCCAAGAGAACAATCACAAACCTGGAATGCAGAATGGAAGATCGAAATAGCGGTAAGTTTCACTGCACGAAAAGGATCAACTGGCATTAGCTCATATGACGTGAAGAAAATTCTTCAAACTCAATTACACTGCCTTCAAACAAGAACTAGAAATAAGAAATGTGTATAGAGCTGGATGTGGAAATTCACTGACCCGAAGAAAGGTAATTTGAATCTCAACAAAAACTCAATGCACAACAAAGAACGAGAATTAACAAGATTCTCGTAGCTGATCTAGCTGTTACTTAATGTCAGTGATGGCTTGAAAAAACATACCCATGCTACTAGATCCAGCTCTAAAATCGGATAAACAGCTGAAAGCAACTTTAACTTAAACATTCCAGAAATATTTCACTGATCTAACGATGCAAACATGACACCGCCACTACATCAAAAAGAGCCGGTAACTGCAGTAATGCTGCCGACCACCGCTGCTACTACGACACGAAGAAGTATCAATTGCAATCGAACTGCGCAAAACCTCTAAAGGAAACCAAAATTCAAACTTCCAAACTAAAATAGCATCTACATTACCATTTTCCTAAATCATCAGAAAGCCCACCGAATTTCCAAAATCTTACCACTCCAGGCACGCACCGACGCTCTCAATTCCGTCACCGTACCCCACTCCGAGCCAAACCCACTCACCCGGATCCAACTCCGGCCCGAACCCAAAAACCCAAATCGAGAAAACACCCCGCCCAGATCCAAACAAACGCCGCTTCAACACACGCGTCTCGACCGAGCCACACAGAACCGACCGGAGATTCGGGGGGTAGGAGCGAGCCCCGAGATCGGGTTCTTTTGTTTACCTGGGATTGTGAAACGGCCCGACCTTGTTGGCGTAGAGAGGGACCGGGTCTCCCTCCTTGTACCGGTGATCGGAACCGTCCGATCTCGCCGGAGAGCAAAGCGACGCCATCAGGACGGCGACGGCCAGCACCGCCATTGGCTTCCCCATTGCCTCTCCCCTTCTCGCCGACAACTTACCAGAGACACCCAGTGATAGAGAGAGAGAGAGAGAGAGAGAGAGGGAGAGGGAGAGGGGGAGATCTCGGGCTAGTTCTCTGGTTCGGTGCTGTTTTTATCTGGGGGAAATATGGCAATGTACGTACGTCGGATTTGGAAGAGAGCTTGGGCTGTTTGGTGAGTTATACGAAAAATACAAAAAATAAATAAAAATAAACACAAAAAAAAAAAATATATATATATATATATATATATATATATCGATTTTATTAATTAAAGGTTTCGAGGAGGAAATAATGGCGTAATAATGAGGGGGTTTTCGTTGAATGAATGGTCAGATTTGAGGGAGAGAGATGGGGCGCCCGTCGGGAGGAGCGATGCTTCAACTGCAGGCTTCCCTTCCTTCCCTCCGGAGGCGTTTTCTTTGTTTTAAAATTGTTTCTGTCCTTTTCTTTTTTTCGGGCTTCCTGACGTGCCACCGACGTTTTCCGTGCCACCTCCTCCTAGGCGGAAGCGCGCATGTCATGTCATGCGGGGGTCGCACCTCGCATTACAAGACATGTGGCGGAATTTTTAAGTGCTTCTTTTTTAAGCCCAAGCGAGATCCACGAGATAGGATGCATTTTGGGAAATTGGCGATATCACGTGATTATAGTTAGTGAAGAAACTGACTTGATTTAAAGAGATAATTAGCTGGTTAGCTTAATTTCCTCTAATTCTTTCGGTCTTCCGGTGGTCCCGGTTGGCCGGAAATTTAATAGGGAATGGTCTGGTGGGGGTTTTTGGTCCTTAGAATTGGAGGTACTTAGGGCGCACGCGAACCGAATTGCAAGCAAAACCCGTCCTAAGCATTCCCTCTGCTTACTCCTCGAAGCCCCATTAATTTACCCGATTAAGTCCGAGATTAGAGCCGTCAACGCCTAGGGAATTTCGTCAGTGGATCTGACTGATTGAATCCCGCGGCCTAATCGTCCCCCTCAAGTCCCGGGTCGCGACGCATCCGGGGGTCAATAATCATCGAAATCATTCCCACGACTCGCCTAATGCAAGGCGACAAGTCGCCTCAACCTAAAAGCGCCAACCCAACTGACTGACTTAGTACAGAGAATTGAATTAGCGAAAGCGAAAGTATTCCGTTTTTGGTCAGGATTTACAAGAGACCCGAGAACAAAAGAATTTCGTAAGACTAGAGAGAGAGAGAGTCACCATCGGCTCCCATCATGGGCCGTGGCCATCTTCGATCTGGGTGGGCCCGAGCCCACACCCGCCGGTCTCTTCCAAGGACTCCGATGCGTCCCCAGCCGACCGATCCTCGCTCCCGCCATCGTCGACCGGTGCGCCGGCCGCGGGGTCGGGGCTGCGGCCGGGGGAGAGGGGCCCAACCTGGAGGTGCGAGAACGGCAGGAACAGGCTGTGCACGACGACCCGCGCGTTCCTGATCACCTCCGGGATCTTGACGCGGGCGCGGTTGATCTGGACCGTCCCCCCCGCGGGCCCACCAGCGCTGGTCACCACCAGATCCTGCCCTTCCGCCATCGTCCCCAGCGTGGACCCCACCGGGAGGTTCCGCAGGTCGTCCCCCGCGAGGTACCGGTCCGGCACGATGTGGAAGCCCACGTCGCCCGCGTAGTTGTGCGGGTCGGAGAAGATGAAGTCGTCCTCCATCGCGAAGATCGTCGCGTTCTCCAGGGCGACCAGCTCCGCGAACTTCGCCTTCATCGCGAGCGCCACGACGCCGTACCCGCCGCTCCGCAGCCGGAGCATGGCGTCCCGGAGCATCATGCTCATGATCAGCGGAGGCGGACCCGTGAAGGAAGGAGGCGCTGCCTCGAACGACGGCCGCGGGGAGGCGTCGGTGCAGGAGGACGGCGAGAGTGGGGAGACGGGGCCGTCGAGGCCGTGGACGATCATGATGCCGTTGTCGAACAGGTCGGGCCGCGTGACCTCGGCGCCGTCGATGAAGATCCTCGTGGCATTGGCGAAGCGATCGGAGGCGGCGGTCACGGTAACGCAGTGGCGGGGGTTGATGGTCTCGATCTTGGTGCCGAAGGTGAGGCTCTGGAGGGTGGAGGAGGAGTAGAAGCCGGGGACGACGTGCTCGGCGAGGAGGCGGGGGAGGATGCAGGCGGCGCAGGACTCGACGGAGGCGTCGGAGGGGGCGAAGATGGTGACGGGGCCGTTCCAGCGGGAGAGGGCGGGGTACTGGGAGAGGGCGGCGCCGACGGAGATGGAGAGCTCCTGGAAGCCGAGGTGGGCGAGGATCTGCTGGAGGAGGGGGCCGGAGGAGAGGGGGACGTCGCGGAACCGGGGGTAGCCGAAGTCCGAGAGCGACGGCGGCGGCGGCGGCGGCGGCGGAGGGGAGGCGGAGAGGAAGGCGCCGCCGCCGGTGGTTGCGGCGGCGGCGGAGGAGGAGAAGATGACGGAGAGCGCGAGGAACGCGAGCTGCAGAGAGCGAAGGGCCATGTTGCGATGCGCGCGAGTTGACGGACGGGGGAGTTGGAGAAGAAATGCGCGAATCTGTTTAAAGCGTTTGAGATATAACGGAACTCTTTTGGCGGCCCGGGCGGCGGTTATTGTTCACGCGCCACAAAGATTCAGCGAATGGGAAGCAATTGGCATTGAGGTCCTCTTACGGCGTCGTTTGCTAAGCAAGCGCAAACGGGCTGAGAAAGAGTTTTCAGTTTTCCCGCCAATTAAAAAGCCTCGTGTAGCAGCAGTACCGGACGGCTCGAACGTACGGATCGCCCACGCGCGCTCTCTCGAACTCGCAGTTCACTCGCGCTAACTAACTCGCCGAGTCGCTAACCGCCTCTTCACCTTCTCCAACGTACTCCTCCACCATAATTCCTCGTGCTCATACTCAAAATCAGTCACTTCTCTCTCTCTCTCTCTCTCTCTCTCTCTCTAGACTTCTCTCGGTTCCTTCCAGCCATGGCGATCGAGTCTCTGCAGCTCTCGATCCTCATCGCAGCCATCTTCTTCTCCGCAACCACGACCTCCATGGACGAAGATCTCTTCGCCTCGCCGCAGTCTCAAGCGCGGCGGCCGGAGCTGATCCGTGACGACTCGCTCTCGCCGACCTCGCTCCTCGAGCCCATCCTCTCCCACCTCGGCTTCCACGACCTCGCCATGGCGGTCCCCTCCCTGACCGACTCGCCGTCGTTCACGACGTGGAACGGTCCCTCCACCCTCTTCGCCCCCTCCGACTCCTCCCTCAAGTCCTGCGCCTCCTGCTCCGTCCCCCGCATCCTCAGCGAGCACATCGTCCCCGGCCTCTTCAGCTTCGGCTACCTCCAGAAGCTCGCCTTCGGCACCAAGGTCGAGACGATGAGCCCCGGCCACTGCCTCACCGTCACTTCGGCCACTCACCGCGTTACCAACACCACCAGGATCTTCATCGACGGCGTCGAGATCTCTCGCCCCGACATGTTCAACAACGGGATCGTCGTCGTCCACGGCCTCGAAGGCTTCATCGCGCCGCTGTCCCCTTTCTCCTGCAGCATCGAGAAGATGACGTCCCTGGCGTTCCCGTTCCCGCTCCCGCCGCCGGTGTCCTCCTCCTTCTCTCCTTCGCCGCTCATGCGCCTGATGCTGCGCGACGCGGTGCTGCGCCTCCGGACCAGCGGCTTCGGCATCCTGGCGCTCGCGATCAAGATCAAGTACCCCGAGCTGGTGAATCTCCAGAACGCGACCATCTTCACCGTCGACGACTTCTCGATCTTCACCGGCGCGATCAGCTACGTCAACAACGTGCGGTTCCACATCGTGCCCAACCGGTACCTCGCGATGGCCGACCTGGAGAGACTGCCGGCGGGGACGGTGCTGCCGTCCCTGGAGGCGGGCCAGTATCTGGCCGTGACGACGGCAGGTGGGCCGGCGACGATGAGGATCAACTACGTGAGGATGAAGAGCCCCGACGTGATGAGGAACCAGAAGGTCGTGGTGCACTCCTTGTTCCTGCCGTTCCCTCATCTTCACCCGGCGTACCTCGATGGACTGATCAACGGTCAAGATCACGTCGAGGAGAACGTCGCCGCCGCTAACCAGGGCATGAAGGACTCGTGCGCTGCTCTTGAGGAGAATGGAGGTTGCGAGGTGATTCCTCCATGAAAATTTCCACTGTTTGTGACGCTTTCTTTTGCCGCCTTCAGGTCATTTCTACTTTCCCGCTCCCCTTGGTGCAGAGTCGTTCAGGGTGCTTTCGGTTTTTTCGGTCTCCTTTCTTTTTTTTTCCTTTGAATTGTGGGACTTGCTTCAATAAAAATTGAACTGCATGCCGAGGAATGAGTGGGTAACATCAAATTCTGCTGTTTACGGCCTGTCGATTTGCTAATAGAGGATGGACTTTGATGCCTTCTTTTGTCTATCTGTTTCATCCGCTGGCAGTTTAATACCTTATAGACCTTTGGAAAAACGCCATACAGGGAACACACAGTAGTCCAAACCACAAATAAGAGTTGATCACCAGAAAGATTCAAGTACGGCTTGTTGCCGTGCTTTGGCCTTGAAAAATCAAAGCTTTCGACCAAAGACATCACCACATGGAAAAGAGCAGAAATGGAAGGCGAGTTACTATCACCTTACCTTGAAAGTTATATACACGCATAACCGAAAGAGCTAGCTGTTAGCCGGGCTCCCGAGTTGGACAGTGGTTACCACCAAATAAACCATTAAACCAACCAAAATTGACTAACAAATATTTCACAAGCTATTACTACATAAATTGAAAAGAATTATCACACATCATGTACAACAGATTCACGGTTCCTCTTCCCACCAGTCGGAAAAAAAAAAAAGAAAAAACAAAGAAAGTGGCCAAAAAAAAAAAAGAACCTAGTAATACATTTCGTGCGGAAATACACTGTCGCTTCAAAAAATCTTCAATATAGCTTTGATTGGGAAGAGAACATGAACAAAATCAGGCACGGCTGATGCACGGCATTTGAGAAGGGCTTCAACCTCTTTGGAGACTGCCACATGACAAACGCAGATCCCCAATCTTGCCACTTCATTCCTATCACGAGAAACTTGAAAGAAGCTCCATGGAAGCTCTGGTTAATCTCAACATCAGAGAATTCAAATTTCTCAAGAGGATATCGGTTCGTATGGATATGACAGCCACGGGTGCTTCAAAGCGTCAGCAGCAGTGGGGCGTTTCTTTGGATTTACCTCAAGTAGATGGGAGACAAAGTCAATAAATCCTTGGTCCCCCATAGGCAATCGGTGCCTTAAAGACGTCTTCTTTGGTATCAGATATTCCAGTCTGTTAGTATCCTGAGAATCAAAGAGCAGAATGCATCGAATTTATCTTAGATGATACCTATCCTTACAAGATTACGACACAGACATGAATCGATGTGCTTGCCACCACAAGCACCATCCTATTTTCAACAAGCACACAACAGGAAATCCCAGAATGGAGAACTGACATTCCTACAAACCTCATCACACCAGATAAACGTTACAGGACGCAAACCAACTACAGCTTTACAAGCAAGAAACCAGACCAACAATGGAAGGAGAATGCTGTGATGAAGCTCTTTCAAGAGAAAATGGACTGTGACTCAAGACAGCGAGAAATAGTAATTGAGTTACGAGGGAAAATGTATCTGGAATCCTAGAAATAAGTAACTTTGCGAGCAGCAAAGCAATGTACACAGATGCTACCCCAGACAAAATCAAAGCACAAATCTATTGTTTCATCCATGCAAGATGTAACCGCCCTCATAAAAAGAGGGGTAATTGGCAAACACCACAGATAGATATTGACAACGAGCTGATAACACCACTACCAAATACAAATGCCAAGCATAGTTTCCTTCCACTTTCCATGGTAAATGATGAATGACCAAGAGAACCTTATGCAGGATGCTAGAAGCATTGAGCCTTCAACATAACAAAATTTGTTACCTGATTCCGCTCATACAGCATATGATTTTTCGTAAAGTATTTGTACGTGTCTCTGCCTTTTGCTAGCATGTCTTGATTGAGGGGGCCAATAATCCCAATGACACGTGCAAGTAGTGTTGCAGGTGAGTCATTTTGGAAGAGAACCTAATCAAAATGCCATATTAATTCAATCAATCTGCACCAGAGTCATAATAATGGTGCATGCACCTATACCAGTGATAATTCACAATAAATTATGAGAAAGAATTGCATTGAAATCAACCAGAAAGACACGTTCTAATTAGTGTCACAAGCCAAAAGAGACTCAGACAATTACGAAGTTTAAAATTTACAATTTCAATCCCACACCATCATTGAAAAATACAAAAAGAGACGCAACATCAAAAATGTTTCCAAGCTACCAATAAGTTTTTTCCATAGAAATAACCACCAAAGGGCAAGTTTCAATGAGAGATATAACAATTCCAGCAATCCCACCAGTCAATGCACACAAAAAAAGAACAAAATCACAAATAATATAGAGCTATCATTTACCATGCAAACCATAAAATTATGCAGCAATATTAAGAACCCATATTTTACAGAGAAGCCACTAGAGAGAGTTAATGAGCAAGCACTAAACTGATTTAACTGAGTTGACATCACACCAGAAGACATTCTTCAATGCACTTTCATAAAAAGAAACTGTTTGATCACACGCCATGGCAATTTATTGTCAAGTAGGCTAGAAACGTCTAAAGCTCTCAGCAAACATCAAGTATTGCCCTAAAAAATGCTGGTTTTCTTCTAGGCTCTCAAGTCACCACCGAAAACAGTCCATCATTACATTTCCCAATAGACATCTATTTCTCTATAATTTGCCAGTTTTATAGATGGTTAATCAGAATGTTGTGGAAGGATCAATTTCCCAAATTGCACCTTCTTTATATAAATCTCAGTCTTGCACACTACTAGCAAATCACACATAGTGAGACCTTTTACTGACACCTGTCTCCTTGAGTAGTCAACGAAGCAACACGGCAGAGCTAGAGCTGTGGACAGCCGGCCTGCTTTCAGGCTTGAAAGAGATACACTATTTGTTTGTGCAATTTGCATATGTAGAAAAGGATGTTAACTCTCTAAGTCAATTATTCACAACCTTAGGAAGATATTTCCACTCAATATACCCAATAATCACAGAGATGTTTTGACGAAACAGCAGTAAGGTCGCCATTGATGGCACATTTTCACACTCGTCACGCTTGGAAGTTCTTGAAAGAAGGTATACACAATCGCTTTTCACATCACATTTGATATCATGAATTCAACAGACAGCAGTTTAAGAAAGACCTCTTAAAATCTCAAATAGTTCCACGCATCAATGGGCTGGGGGAGGGGTAGGAAAGCAAATATTGATTGAGAATAGAACTTACATTTCCAGTGCAAAGTTCTGCCAATATGCAGCCAAGTGACCATACGTCAATCTTCTTATCATATGGCAATCCCAGAATAACTTCTGGAGCCCGATAAGATCGTGACTGAACATAGGAGCATAAATGATCTGTTTCAAAACAACTACTCCCGAGATCAATGACCTTTACTTCACATCTGCTGTAGCTTTTTACCAATATATTCTCGGGCTTGAGATCACAGTGGATGAGGCCAAGGCCATGCAAGAATCGAAGTGCTTCCAAACACTGAATAGTTATTGACTGGACAAATCATTACAACACAACATTAGGTATCCACATTTGAAACAAAATGTGCTTCAGAAAATAGCAAACTGCCAAACCTGCAATCTAGGCATAGTGAAGTAAACTTCCCCTCCAGACTCTCTATTGAATTTGTGAAACTCGTATAAGTTTGCTTTAAGTAGTTCGCATACTATCAACAAATGCTCCTGCAAAGCAAGCAAGCTCATTCCATTGAGAAGCCTTCAGATTAATAGAAAGTGGATCAAACATGACCAAGGCAATGCAGCAAATCCTTGCTATGATCTAACATAACCACCAAAATCTTGCACAGCAAAATATTCACAGTTACCCTCAGGTAAGAACACCATCGAGGAATAGGCTGCTTAGTGCTTAAATAGCATGGAAGTGCCTGCAGTGAAATGTTCTAATGAGCATGCATGATGCAAGTACGACCAACAGCAGCTGGACTGTGTGACCTTCAAGCAGTAAGCAAGCTGGTGACTAGCATGAGGAACTAATTATAAGCAAAGGAATAGCTCTAGGAAACATGGATCTTGTGCAGCAAAGGAACTTATAAATTACACGGAAAAATAGGAAGCTTAAAATTTCAGTAACTGCTCCAATCAATAATTGACTCCCTTGTTTTTTTGCCGCTAATGATTTGCCTATTTGGATTACCATAAAGAGGAAATAATATTCAGCCACTTGCATATTGTTCCCACATACCCTCAAATGCATCATGAGAGATAAAGTTACAGTAGAAACACATCCTCAAATTGACGTTCATTGAGAAACAAATATCTTCATCCTAGCACTGGAATATTGCTACCAAACTTGTCTTACTTCTACAAGACAGATATCATATCAGGCAGCTACAGCCTCAAGTTACCATGCAAAAATAGCAACTCAACAGACAAGTCATGAATGACAAAAAACATCAAGGCTGATAGTTCCCAGGGAACACCAACCCCACTCTCATTCATCTACACCAGACTTGGTTCAATATCTAACAGGTGACAGCTTAAAACAAGAATCTCACATGTCTTTGACCAAGATCAGAGCCATATTAGTTCCAAAGCATGAACACTAGAAAGCACCCCCCTCCCCAGCCCCCCCCCCCCCCAGGGGGGCCCTCTGTGCCCAACCTCCATAACCTAATAACCCTTCCTCTTAAATGTGATTACAAATGTGTCACACCGTCACTCTCCAAGAATGTTTGACACTAAAACCTATGAACGAAACCCTTCCTCTTAAATGCGATTACGAATGTGTCACACCGTCACTCTCCAAGAATGTTTGACACTAAAACCTATGAACCAAACTAAAAATTTGACTTGGTAGAGAATAATGTATTAAACAGTTTAAGAAGAAAATTGCCTCTAGCACCTACGAAGTAATCAAGCACAATTTCTGAAAAGAAAAAATCTCTTTTTCCACAAGGATGTAACATAAAGCTAAGCAGAAAATCCACTTACTCGGTAGTAAAAATAATCATACAAACGGAGGAGGTGGTACTTGTCGCCAGGATCATGTTTGTTGACATACTTGAGAAGCTTTATTTCATCCAGGCTCTGATCAAAGAAGTCTTTGTTGTTTTTTATAATTTTAACACATACATCCATGCCTGTATGCAGATCATGAGCTTGTATGGCCTTACTAAATGCAGCAGAGCCAAGATATTCGGTGACATGATACCGCCCAGCAATGACTGAATTTAAAACAACGTGAAAGTTCTTGTCCTCCTCAAAGCCGGTTCTGAACATCAGAGAGGACATCCATTCAGAAGTCAATTGACAGCAAGCTTACCAATAATGTATGAGATAACTATAGAACTGACAAAACTTTAGGCTTCAAAATCTAACATCGACTTAAATTTCAAACAAATAGTTTTAATGAAGAAAGGGAAAAGAAATAGCAGGTAAAAGTAACACATGCCTGTTTTTCCTGTGGACAATCTTGAGATTAAAAGTCTCAAATTCCTCTTCCTGAGCCTTGATTTGCCTTACTTGCTCCTGCACCGCAGCAGCTTCCTCATCCTCCAGGGATGCCACTGCGTCATCCTCTCTCACAGCTGGCTTTTCATCCTCTTCTTTCTTGATGCAGTCTCTTTCAGCATAACCATAATTTGATAGCGAAGATGGAGAAGAATTTGCCGATCTTACAGCATTCGCATTATCTTCATCTCTTGAACTTTTAACAGTGGAAGAGTCGCTGCTTTTCCTTTTCCATGTGGCTAGCATGTCATCAGCTCCCATGGAAGCATTCAGTCTCTGCTCAGCTACATCATTCACAACAGCATTGGAGTTCTCTGACCATAAGGATTTGCTAGAGCTTGCATGAAGCAACTGCTCATCCCTCAATGGAGGAGGGAATGAAAAACCCCCATCTATTTGACCCTTCACTCCTGTTTGTATGCTTTTGTCATTCCCAATGATATATTGGTTGGGATCAAGCTTATACTTTCTCCTTTGTTCCCTGCTCAACCTATTACTGTAATTTTTATCTGCTTCAATTTTATAGTGTTTGGATGCAGGTCCGACATCATGATCAGGGATGTACTCTAAATCTCCCTCGCTGCTGCCCCCAACTAAACTTTCCCGGACTTCGCTACCAAAATCAGCAGCATCACTGTTGATGCCTACACCAATTGATCTAACAGAACCGTGTTGATCATCATCAAGACATATATCATCCAGCTGCGGCCTTCCACGATCATTTAGAACTTTCTCATCCCCTAACATGATGAGTTCATCTGTCTGTGCAACAAAACCTTTCCATACAGGTTCCGCACGCATGAAATTCAGTTCTTCCTCATCCATCAGTTGTCCATCATATTGTGTGATTAAATCATTCTCCTCCACCCTGCCGTAAACTTCTCTCGCTGACAGCCCCATCGGATCATCTGAAGCTGTAACTGGTTCCACGTTTTTTGATTGAAGAAATCGCTCCCCAGAGAAGTAAGAATCCTCCTCGGCAAAGGATTGGTCGTCGTCCTCATCTTTAATTTGACCTCCTTCCTGCGGGTCAGGAACACTCCCATGGCCAGTTCCCTTCTCATTATCACTAGGATAGTCTATTTCATGGGCCAGAAACCAGGTCTCATCCTCAATAGGCTGCCTCATATATCCAACATCATCGTCGTCATCATACTCATCAGAATCCCAATACTCGTTAGGGTAGTCAATAGACTCACTCAACCCATCTCCAATAGTTGCAAAACCCGAAACCAGATCAGATGTATCCTCTGCGATGCCATGACTTACAGATAGCCAATTGCCACCACCAAGCCTTTTCCCACCTAAATCATCAGTTACAAAGTATTAACAATTTTTACAGTTGTAACTGAAATGCAGCCTCTAGAACAGAAGACAAAATCGTGGTGGGAAAATACGAGGAGAACAGTAAAGAGAGGCCATTCACAGGTGCAAGCACATCCTATACTACTACCTACAACAGCCAGGCTTATAATTGGATGCAAGAAAATGCAAAATCAGCAACCAATGGCAAAATCAAAAGCCCTAAGAAAAACACCCCATCTTGATTTTGTAAAATAAGCATTCTATGCAAAAAGGTTGACGACATGGCAAATTGTCAGTGAAGGATACCTGAAGAATTAATTTCTTGTCCTACAGGAACATCCAGAAATGAACCTATAAGGAACGTACTGTCAATGCTCGCAAGCTTTGCACCCATTCCATCGCGATCATACTTCTCTTCCCAATTGTTGGAAATGGACTTTTCCTCTGACTTGAGTTTGACTGGGGGCAACCTAGGCAGTTCTTCCTTTGGGTTCTCATATGGAAATGGAAACCCTAAGCTGCTAATATTCTTTTGATCAAAACCTCCTTGTGTCTTTCCAAAGTACAATGCTCTGCCAACCTCATCTACCTGATCCTTAATAGCCACCCGAACATCATTGATCGTCTCTGCCTTTTTCTTTCCTTCCTTTTTGTCATGAGGAATGATAATGTCATAATTGTTTGAAGTCTCCCCTTTCGTGAATGGAAAAACTGTTTTAATTGAACAATCTTTCCATGGGTCAGCTGATATCGATGCAAGCTCCTCATTTGTAGACCATGGATTATCATCGGAACCATCCTTAGAGTAGACATTGCCAACTTTTGCTTGTTTGCCGACTTCCCTAGGTTCACCAAAGGGTTCAGAATGGTTTTTGCTAGAACTGACAACCCATGCATCCTTTTCACCAGCAAATTTAACATCTTCTCTAGTAAAAACATTAGCTTTGCCAGAATAAGAACCCCCGGAGACCTTCAGATCAGACATGGTATGAGAACTCCTGCAAACATCATTTTCATAAAGATCTGAAGGCCCATTGCTAGAATTAAATTTCCATGGCTGCAGATCACCCGAATTCCTTTCTGAACCTTTAGGGAAGGTAAAGCCCTTGCTGGTGTTACTCGACATCTCCACATGTTTGCTTTGTTCAACCACAGTACCCTTGGATCTGCTGTCTGGACCACTTCTGGTGGTGCCACACTCTATTTCTTTCACGATGAGTTCCTCAGAAGCTTCACCACCATCTCGAGAATTAGGGCCCTGATTCACAACAGCTGGTTTCTCGCCATTTTGTCCTTGTGGAAACTTGCCTGTGTCCTTCTCCTCAAGCGTGAGGTTCTGAAGGAACCCATTCAAATCAGAGCGATTTGTGATCTCACTGCGCAGAGCCTCCTCTGCTCGGGTGAATTTATTTCTTCGGAGAAAATCTAGAATCACGTCCACAGAGCTGCCATCAGCCATCGTGATGCACTTTAGCCCCACAGGCAGATCCTCCTAAAGGAAATATCGACCAAAAGTCAGGAACATATCTAAGTCACATTATAAACACATAACAAACATACTGACTCTACTTGTCAATATAACCAAGAAGACATGGACAGTTTCCACATTCTGGAGTAAAAAGAGCAGATCAAACACCACCAAAACACGTTAAGTTGAGCTTGAGCACTTACCTCGACTAAGTCAGGAAGTTCGTCTCTGGCTAAAAAGATGCTGACTTGCTCCCCTCATAAGTCCTGAAAAATTAACAGAACACAGCTGACTCCATATCCTCATCTTTCTCATTCTCGACAAGAGACGCACGCACAAACAACTCATTTCCGGTTTCATTTGCACAGAAGAACCAACAAGGCAACAAAAAAAATCGTCGTTAGCCCCACCACGAAACAAGAACGAGAATCGCACCACCGCAACCACCCAAATTCAAACTCACACACCACGGGCTAACAGTCCACATTCCATCGCCTAAAACTCCAAATAGCCGCCGAGTTCAAGCCTCTCGAAAATCAAAACACGAGGACCAACACTCGCTTCCCAAATTCCCCCTTTCCGGACCCCCCTCAAAACCCCGCCGCCTCGACGCGCCACTCCTTCCACTTCCCCATACACCTTCATCGAACCCGCTCCACTTCACTCCAGACTTCCTCCGCCCCCGCATTTCCCAAAACCATTCGAAAACCGCACTCTCCAGACTCGAATCCCATCTTCCCACCCGAGATCCCGCCCACCCCCACCTCCTCCTCCACCAAAACCAAACCCTAGAAAATCCCAACCCCTCCCCCAACCAAGCCCGCGGCAAAAACCCCCCAGAACATCTCCCCTACGACCCCCCGAAAAATCCCGACCAGCGAAACCTCAAAAACTCGAACTCGAACACTTCCCCCGACCCAAAAATAAAAAAGGAAACGGATTCAGCAGAAGCTCGAGCTCGAAACCATCCGACTTTACGAAGATGAAGAGCGGCCGAGGGAACAGAGGACTCACAGATCGGCGAGCGCACGAAGAAGCAGTCGTCCTCCTCCTCCTCCTCCTCTCTCCTTGGATGCGGAATCCGCCACCGTCGCCACCGTCGCCACCGTCGGAAATCGCGACAGAGATTGGCACCCGATCACTATACCCCAAAAAAAAAAATAAACACCACCAACACTTGCCAATGTGCTAAAAAAAAAATGATGCAAACGGGATTTTTTAGCACCTGATTTTCTCCCTTTGTTTATTTATTTCCCCATTTTCATATTCTCTCTCTATCCCTAATCGGATATTTAAAATTAAAATAAAAAAAAAATCTTTGCAAAGAAATGCTTTTCCGAGGCCTGCTTTGCTTTCGGCCTGCAAACTGCAAAGGCATGTGGAGTTTAAAACTTAAAAAAATCGAGAAATCAAATGCCAATTTCTTAGGTGATGAATGAGTAGAAAATTGGATTCGGATCGTGTGCGATCGCAGGGCTCGTGCGTCTGGTTCTTGGGGGAGGGTGGGGAGGGAACATGTGACTGCATGATTCCGCCTCGTGATCCGCGGCCGGCCGGATCGAGCTTTTGATCCGACGGCTGGCGTGGGATTTCCCGTCCCAACGAGGAGCTACGGCCTTTTTTTATATATTTTTTTCCTTTCCTTTTGTTTTATCTTTATGGCCGATTTGGCTTTGTGGTTTGATTTTATCAATTTTTAAACTTTAGGTTTGGTATTATCATATCCGTATATTCCCCCGCTCTCAGGGTTCTTCTTCGCTGGCCAATCGACAAGGATGTGGTCAGCTCATTTCGGCCCAAAACATTGCAACAATTTGACCCAAATGATGGGTTTAACCATGACGCACTCGAAAACACTCATTAGACATTAAAATCAAGAAAATTCGTCGTTTTCAAAGTATTATATTTCTCGGCTATTACGTAATGTGAACATCGAGATTAAATTTTATTTTATTTTTATCGAATCTAGTCGATTAGTGTCCCAATACATGTCGATGGTTATATGAGTTTGTGTATTTAAGTGTATATCACCGCATTCGATATTTTATTATTGATATACTGATAAGAAAGGATAAGAGTGAACTAATTAATTATAAAACAGTGTCTCTCAAACCGTGGGTGTAAAGTTGACAAGTCGGTTAAGAGGCACTATATAAAACACGGGTCGACTTGAGAATGGGTGTTTCATTCACTCTTCCACCTTTACTAGCGGCCATTATATCAACCTATTAGTTCCTCAAACACCCCTTATGAGGTACGGTGAAGTCTATTCTCCCCACTTAAAGAGCCCCATAATTCTTGAGTGTAATTTTTTATTCCCCACTCGAGAGGGAATACCCCAAATGTTTTACGTCCCATAATTTAAATGAAATAGTTTTAATTTAGAGTCCATATAATTTTGCAGTACGGATGTATTTTTAACATGGGCAATAGCGATGATAAAATTGACATGGATTGCTCATGTTTTGATGGGTTATTGTAAAACTACTCCATTCAAGACCGATCTTGTTAAATCTAGAGTTCTAACACTATTACAATTGATAATTATAATTATATATATATATATATATATATATATGGTCAGCTCATTTCGGTCCAAAACATTGCAACAAATTGACCCAAATAATGGGTTTAGCCACGACATACACGAGAACACTCGTTCGACATTAAAAACAAAAAAATTCGTCATTTTCAAAGTATTATATCTCTCATCAATTACGTAATTTGAACATAGAGATAGATTTTTTTTTTTATCGAATTAGGTCAATTGGTGTCCCGATTCATGTCGATAGTTATATGAGTTGGTGTATTTAATTGTATATCACTACATTTGATATTTATTTTTTTGTAACCCAGGAACTTCATAAGCCGACAGCCGGCGAGCAAACCCTGGAGAGCAATTGCAGGACTTACCACCACAGTATTCCAGGTCCACATTTGATATTTTATTATTGATATGTGGATAAGAGCGAACTTATTAATTACGAAACATTGTCTCTCTAATCGAGGGTATAAGATCGACAAGTCAGTCGAAAGACACCGTGCAAAACATAGGTTGATTGTATGGTGGGCGTTTCACCCACTCTTCCACTTTCACCGATGTAAGTGGCTACTATACCGACCTATTAGTTCCTCAAACACCCATTGCGAGATGCGGTGAAGTCTACCATTCTCACTTAAAAGGCCCCCTAATTCTCAAGTGTAATTTTTTATTCTCAACCCACGAGGGAATACCCCTGATATTTTACGTTTTAGGGTTTAAACAAAGCAATTTTAATTTGGAGTTCATGTAATTTCATGGTATGGAAGTATTTTTAACACGGACAACGGCGACAAGAAAATGGACATGTATTGCTCGTCTTTTGATTGGTTTATTGTAATATTATTCAATTCAAGACCTATCCTGTTAAATCTAGAGTTCTAACACTATTACAATTAATAATTATATATATATTTTACCGTGGTGCAAAATCTATTTAAATCTTTATGAAGGGACATTTCGCAAAAAGTATCCTGCTATTAAATTATCTGCTCGAGGCCTAAAATAAGATTTGGATTAAGAATGCAAGGGTACGACTTTTGGGCCTTAATGCCCCATTTGGGAGAATAAGAAAGCAAAGAGAATGAGAGATTAAGCAAAAAATTTCGAAATCCTTTTTGAAAAGAAAAGGGAGGGAAAATTTATAAATTTCATGTATTTTTCTTCCCATTCCCTTTCCTCACGGTCTCTCCAAACATAACATAAAACATAACGGTTGTGAATTTAATTTTGATAGGAGAAATTATTTCAGATCTTCGAGTTTATTCAAATTTTTACATGATTTTTGCATTCGAGCTATTTTATGATTAAATGTGTCAACATATGTTACTGTGCTTTTTTATAGAATGAATAATCATTTTTCACCAATTTGTCGTGCTTTTAAGTCATTTTACTTTGACTTGCCAGGCTTATTTGGAATTTGGTACGAAAGAGTGAAGATGTTTTGAGTGATCAAAACGAAGGCTAAATTATGAAATTACTCATTAGAGATTAATTCAGTAAAATTGCGGAAACGTTGCGTGACGTATGCACACACGTCGCCTGCAAATAAGTGATGTGACATGTGATATGAGTGTACTATTACGACCAAAAGAAAAAAAAAAAAACACTAGTGTACCATGAGCAATTCGGGCACGATGCAGGAGTCCGACCCGAATCCAATTACCACTCCCGGCCCCCCATCCTCGTCCATTGGGCCGGGCCTATTCAAAAGCCCAAAAACTAGATCCACGGTCCAAACCCGCTCCAAAAAAGGGCTACGGCCCAGTTTATAAAAACGGACCCACTCGCCATATCCAGCCCAACTATTACCGCGATCGGCCAGGACTCCATCGTCACGAAAGCGCTCGAGCTTCGACATTCCGATGGAGAGCGAAGCAGACGAAGCAGCGGCAACCGCCATGGCCGGCGAGACGGGCGCACCGGAATCGCCGCACCGACGGGAAGAGCCCGGAACCACCGCGCCCTCTCTCTTCCCCCTGTCCGGCGCCCCGGCGGCCGTCGCCCCGCGCGCCCCGCAGTGGCTCTCCAACTCCAGCTTCGCCGCCGACTTCGCCGCCATAAACGAAGCCGCCGCCTCCGCCGTCCACGACCGGCCCGCTTCTCCGCTGTCGGATTCGGAATCGGAGGACGGAGGAGGGAGGGAACGGAAGGGCGGCTTGCCCGCTGCCGGGACTTCCTACGACCTATTGGAGTCGTCCGAGTCCGGCGGAGATTCGAAGGGCGAGAGCAGGAGGAGGAAGAAGAAGAGCAAGCGCAGGAGGAGGAGATCGAGAGAGAGAGGAGACGATGGGGCAGGTGACTTCGGCTCGAGGAAGTCGGATGTGAGGGCATGGGCTGGTTCGGCTGTCAAGCCTGCCAAAGATTATTACTTCGATTCTCGCGGGGACCGCGATAATTTGGCTTTCGGATCCATCTACAGGTACGCACTCGGTTTCTTTCCGTCCACGCGATATCCGTATTCTTTGGAAAGGAGATGAATTTGTTTGTAGAAGTCGATTTTCTGCAGTAGCTCAGCTCCTTTGAGTACAGTCATTTGTTGGAATCAGAATTTTATGCTTGAATTTAGGAAACTAGAATTTCCGCTGTCTTATAGAGTCCTGGTGGGTAATACGTATGAAAACGAGTAGTAATGCGATGTTTGCTTGATACAAGAGTTCGTTTCCTAGATATGCAGCCACGTCTATTTTTTGTTTTCCCATTGGAGCATGCGATTTCCTCTTGTTCCCCTTGATAATTTTCGTGCATGGATTTTATACTGATTCAGAAATAGGTGCGTTAGGTTTCCACTGAATGCTTTCAGCTGATCCTTGCTTCTGAAGAAATGGTAAAAAGTATCATAAATAGTGTGAAGCATTGCAATTCAACGCGCTGAGTCTAAGCTTACTTTTGTGTAATAATTCAAACAGAATAATACCTTCAGTTACTTGCATAAAGCCATCTTGAATGGTCGCACTATTTGCAGAATGGACGTGGCTCGCCACAGACTTTTAAATCCTGAGAAGGCTATCGGCATTGAGTTTAGAAGGTTGTATCAACAGAAGGGTTCAATTCTGGATGCAGATGGTGATGTAGATGCCCTGGATAGTAAACTAAAGTCTGCTGGAAGATATTGGTCCCCAAAGCATTCAGCCTTGGAACTCCATAGAAATTTTAAACGCTCGCGTATTTTGGCACCAAGGAAATCCACTTCTGACCCCCCAGGAGATTTCATTGCTTTGTCGGAGCCCAAAACTTCGGGGGACGGTAAGGATGGTGGTTCAGGCGTTGAAACTTTTATGGTTGAGGAATCTTGGGAAGATGAGGTGCTTCGCAAGACACGGGAGTTTAATAGGAGGACTCGAGAGAATCCCTACAATGACAAAGCTTGGCTAGAGTTTGCTGAATTTCAAGACAAGGTGGCAAGTAGGCAGCCACAGAAAGGTGCTCGCTTGCAAACTCTAGAAAAGAAGATTGGTATACTGGAGAAAGCAGCCGAGCTTAACCCAGATAATGAAGAACTGTTGCTTTGTCTCCTCAAGGCTTATCAGAGCAGAGATAGCAGCGATGTGCTCCTTGGAAGATGGGAGAAGATACTTGTACAGCATTCGAGTAGTTCCAATTTGTGGAGAGAGTTTTTACGTATACTTAAGGGGGAATTTTCCAGGTTCAAGGTTTCTGACGTGAGGAAGATGTATTCACATGCAATTCAAGCGCTATCTTCAGCATGCAGCAAGCAGCTTAGGCAGGTTCTCTTTTTGTTACACATAACATTTCTCCGGCCCTGTAACTGGCTTTAGTATACTGTGGATTAATATAGTGCTGAATAACTTGGGTTTTCACTAAATCAAATAGGCTAATGTTATGGAACTAATACTGATGCTCCTTATTTCCCTTCTGAAGTCTTGTGATCTGATACTTTGTTCACAAGCACATACACTTCGAAGCTTGTGCGTGAACCTTTTAAGTATCAGCCTCCAATGAAGGAAGCCTTTAGCCATAATGAAAAAAATGACACCGTAGTTCCAAACATCTTGGTTATAAATTTTTTTGTTCTGTGAAATAGATTCATGAATCTGTGATTTTGGATATCTAGATTCAATTGTACTGAAAAACCATTAAGAGGTATGCCAACAGGGTTTTCTTCAAAGAAATACAAGCCTATGAATTAGATTGAAAGAAATAAAAACCAAGAAAAGATATGTTATTTGGGTACTTTTAATGTTTTTGTTGTTTGGGAGATTCTAAGTATACATAATCCAACAATTAAAAGAATGGAACTTGAGTATCAAGGTTTGTACTCAGTAAGCAAAAACTATTATCTGAGGGAATGATGTTATTACATAAGATGATAGTTTGGCAAAGCCTTGATTAGTTAGCAATTTCCTGTTTTCTTTTATTAGGTAGATCTAACAAATTCCTGTGATGGGAAAGACACAAGGAAAAACTAGAATTTGACTTCACACAGAGAAAATTTCGCTTTTGCATGGCCTTGGTTATGTAGACCGGTCATTAAAAAAGTCATCACTGGTGTTCTCATTAACTGTAACAACATAGATAGACCTGTTTATCTTGTTTGATTTGATTTGCTGACGTACTTGTTTGCAAGACGGCAACATACTTTGTAATGAATGTGGCTTTTGGTTGGCTCTCACTTGATAGAAAGAAAACTAAAAAATGCAGGAGGAGAGAATAAAGAGTGCTTTATAATCTTGCACCATCAAAAGATCACCTGATAATGCTACACCAACATTATTAAATCAAACTTTTAGCTCTATACAAAACAGATCCACCCTACCATGCATTGTAGTCAAAGGTCAAAATCTGTAAGACTTATGGTCATCTCTTTGGGCAACAGATGTGTCGGCTATTATTTGATGCTAGGGTCTCTGAAAACTCCCGCTAAACTTGTTTGGTACTTCGTCTATTTCTTGCAGGTTTCCCAGATATCTGATGCTTCTCTTGATCCCACTGTTGTACATCTGGAACTTGGACTTGTTGAGGTTTTTATCAGCCTTTGCAGGTTTGAGTGGCAGGCTGGTTACCGCGAACTAGCTACTGCTTTGTTCCAGGCTCAAATTGAGTTTAGTTTGTTCTGTCCTTCTTTACGCCTGACTGAGAACAGTAAGCAAAGGCTCTTTGAGCATTTTTGGAGCAGTGGTGCTGCAAGAGTTGGAGAAGAAGGGGCAGTTGGTTGGTCCACATGGCTGGAAAAGGAGGAGGAAGATAGGCAGAGGATAATCAAGGAGGAGACCTCGCAAGATGAGGAAAAGGGAGGTTGGACAGGATGGTTTGAACCACTGTCCAAGCACGGGGAAACTGATAAACCATCAGACGGGGTTCCTGATGCTGCTGTTGAGGATGTCGAGGAGGATGGCGAGCCTGAGGACACAAACCAGGAAGATGACACTGAAACTTTGTTAAAGATGCTAGGAATTGATGTCGACACTGGTCCCAGTGACAACGTCAAAGACGTTTCCACTTGGACTAGATGGTCGGTAGAAGAGTCCTCAAGAGATTGCATTCACTGGATGCCTGTACATGCAAAATCAGGTCTCTCTCTCTCTCTCTCTCTCTCTCTCTCTGTGTGTCAGTTTTAGCTATTTTTTTTTCCAGTTTAGATGCTAGGTTCTGCTCTAGCAGGAGCAAGATTTCATGCTTTAGTTTTTTTCCTCCATGTGGTACTAAAAGTAGTTTTACTTTGATACAGCAGGGAAGTCTAGTACTAATGAGGACAGTGACAAAGAAGAGGATGAAGATCTTTTTGGGGTCATTCTGTATGAGGATGTTTGTGAATACTTGTTCTCACTGTGCTCAGAAGAGAGCCGATTGTTTTTAGTGACCCAGTTTGTTGAATTTTTTGGTGGAAAGGTATCTGAGAGGTAGGTTGCACTAAATTACAGATGCATGAAAGTTTTGTCCTCCTCTTTGCATTAAAGTGCATCATATTTCATATCTCGTAATGACAGTGATATTGAGTGGTACGTAGTTTACTGTCAACTTTAGTCATTATGAATATGTGTTGAACTAGATGATTGCTCGTGGTTGGTCATTTGGATCATATTTGGGAAATCTCATGTTCACTTCAGCACAACCCTAGGCATTTTTTAACCAGTTCAGTACTTCACATTCAGAGGATGCTTAAGAACTTTTAGGAGCTCCCATGTGATTAGAGATTGGGCAGTAGTCTATCAATCCACGTGCAGGAAGCTCGGATGATCTTCATTGCATCCATTGAAATTCTTGGGAGTTGTTTGATGTGTAACTGGTTTGGCTGTATTAGATATCGAAACAGAGACATCGGTAAGTTTAGGCAGCAAGTGCTCCAGATGTTAACTGATTATAGTGACAGATGTAACTCTGTTCACAGATAAGAAAAGTGGGGATCATGGTGAAATTTATTTCACTGTATCTGATTATAACATAGTTGAAGTCTGGTTTTCTGAGGATGCTAGATTTTGTATTTCTCAGATGCCTTAATACATTTTTAATTGGATCCATAAGCAATTGAATGGAAGATGATTCTTTAGTTGAACTGGCTTTTTTATTGGTGGAAACATCCTTCTAATACATAAGCTCATACCAACCGGTTGATTACAATGTAGAATCATGGACTTTTTTGTTAAAACATGATTACCTTTTCGTACTTCACTAGGAATTTGATATATGTGGCATCTTGAACATGTGCTGATCTCTAGTTCTTTTAACTCAAATTCAAGTTCTTTGCCTAATTTTGGGTGGTATACTGATACTGGGTCGATCATCTTTTGTCTTTGCCCTACATTTGGATGAGAGATAGCACCTTTGCATGTATTCATTATGTGGTCACTTCATAATGATACTGGCTTTGTCTTAGGATTTGTACGAACAACTCAAGCTGGTTGGAGAAAATCCTGAGCCTTGAAGAATTGCCTGATGCTTTATTACATTGGTTTAGAAGAGTCCATGATACATTAAAGAAAGTGGATGGTACTTCAAACAGTTGCAGTATAGAATTCCTTTTGAGCTGCAAGAATGACATTTCTGAAAAGGGCCCCATGATGACTTTTTTGCGCAATGCTATCCTACTTTGTCTCACTGCTTTTCCAAGAAACTATTTCCTGGAAGAAGCAGCACTCATTGCTGAAGAGCTTTCAGTTACAAAAATGAATTCTCTTAGCTATTCTGGAGCACCATGTCGTGTACTTGCAAAGAGCCTCTTAAAAAGGGATCGTCAGGTATTAATTCTGGTGTACATTGAGATGCTTTTGATAATGCACTAATCAAGAGTAGATATTGAACTGAATAGAGAAGAGAGGATAGACTCATTACATGTTTTTTCCTAAGCAATTTATGAGTATCATCTCTCAGCAGTTGCTGTGTCTGTGGCGTCTCCCTTATTTGGAAGGGGATAATTAAGTGTTTTGAACCTCAAACCTTGCGATGGGGATGGAAAAAAGCGATTTTTATGTAGAGATCAGCAGCCTTGCTTTATTTGGAATGTTTGGAAAACTTGACTTGTTGAGAAGAAAAATAAATCTAAAGGAGATCTTGATGGTGCAAGATTAGTGGTCTTAGGACTTTTGAAATCCCTGTAGACAGGCATTTTATTGTAATAAGAAATTGTGCATAAATATCTTTTTCAAGTACTTGCTTTTCAGAAAAGAGGAAGGTTTTTGAATATGAAAATTAATATTGGCTTTACATGTCTAATGGCTTGTGAACCTGATATCTTTGTGCACGCTGTTCTTATGAAGCCACTCATCTACAGTAAAAGTTGGAATAGAAAATTCTCCACACTATGTATGTCTATTTATATTTTCATGGTTTGACCTAAGACTGCATTTACAGTGTTACTGTTTTGGCTTTGTTGGTCTCGTAGGATATATTACTCTGCGGAGTTTATGCACAGAGAGAAGCTGTTGCTGGGAATATTGATCTTGCAAGAAAAGTGTTTGACATGGCATTGTCATCTGCTGAAGTGCTTCCTCCAGTAAGGTTTCAATTTCATTAGACATCCTTCCGATGGTTTTTGAAGTTTTCCATAGTATCAGATCTAGTTCCCAAATAAACAGCTTGACTCATGTTTTCACATCAGAAAGTCGTTCTATTGGTCTTCTGAACATTGTGTCTAATTAAAATTGAGAGCATAACTTGTCTTACACCTTGGTCATGCGAGTGAAAAGCTTTGGAATTTTATTAATATTCTGAAGTTTATTGTCCAGGGCTGATTGGCCATCCTGTCTGTAAAACGAGTCTTGCAATTTTGCCTCTTTTCTTTTCCTTTTTTTTTTTGGGTGGGTAATCTAATGCCTGACTTTCTGGTAGAAGCATGTCTCTAATTCTGTTGTTGGAATTGCTAGAAGCTCCATGAAAGGATTTTCATTCTCTTTGTGCATGAATTATTTATCTGAAGAAAATGGTACATGAATTACTATTTGCCATAAATTTTCACCTGCTTTTGATCAGGAACGACAGTCTGTTGCTCCACTGTTATATTTATGGTATGCTGAAGTAGAGCTTTCCGGCAATCATGACCAAGAGTCACTACTCCGCGCAATGCATATTTTGTGTTGCCTAGGGAGTGGTGTAGCATACAGCTCATTCAAATGCCAACCATCGCAGATGCAACTGCTCAGAGCGCGCCAGGGGTTCAGAGAGAGATTGAGAATGGTAAATTCAGCATGGTCGCGTGGTTCTGTTAACGATGAGTCTGTTGCTCTTGTGTGTTCAGCTGCTTTGTTTGAGGAGTTGACTAGTGGATGGGCAACATGTATAGAGGTTTTAGATCAAGCTCTTTCAATGGTGCTTCCAGGTAACTCAGTCTCTCTCTCTCTCTCTCTCTCGCGTGCGCGCGTTTTCTGGGGTTATTAAAAGGAAAATATATACATGAAAGCTACACAAGGGGGTGCCACGTGTAGACAAAAGTTACATAGAGCCCACATGGTTTGACAAACTATCTGCATTGAAAAGTGGTTTTTCAGTAGCCCAAAAGGTCGGTCTCATTTATTTAGTAGAGCTTTTTCCAAATATTCATTGCTGCTGAGCTTATAATTTCTTGGGATCATGAGCATCTGTGTAATTGTATGTGAAGGACATTCTCAATAATGATTGAATTTCATGAGTAAGTTCTGTTCCAGTGTGGAGAATGATATTTAGGCATTTACATGTTTACACTCATTGATGTTATTGAACAATGGACAGAAGCAGTTGACTCTCTGTATTGAATAAGCCAACTTTTAAAAGCCTTTGGATAAGATGAAGCTAGAATTCTGTGATATGGGCTTTGGGTGCGGGCATCTTTATGTATATATCTATCTGCATGCAAAGCATGGAAAGCAGCCTTTCTTGGTGTTAATTGTGTAAGAGGTTGGAGGCACAAATATCTACCTTTTTTGGCTCAAAATTAGGCATAACACAACTGTGTTTATCATGTACTATCCTTGGATTTGACTTTTTATGGTGTTTTAATTTTTCAGTTTAGTTTATATGTTAATAGGATATTCGTTTTCCTTCTGTCCAGAGAGAAGAAGTAATAGTTATCAGCTTGAATGTCTGTTTAACTATTATCTGAAGATGCTGCAGAGACATCATGGGCAGTTGGGTCTATCTAAAATTTGGGATTCCATTTTGCATGGATTGCAGACATATCCATACAGTCCAGAACTTTTCAGTGCTCTAGTAGAGATCAGCCATCTCTATACATCACCGAATAAGCTGCGCTGGACGTTTGATGAATTATGTCACAAGTAATTATGTTTCCTTTACTTGGTCATCTTCCATCTCTCTCTCTCTCTCTCACACACACACACAGACGCGCGTGCACACACCCCCACACCCACAATCACACACACAAACATCCCTGTTGTGTAATTGTATTGCCTTTCCCTTGGTGGAAGATTAAGTCTACATAAGAAAAGTAATGGGTTAATTGTTTGGATCCTCACCAAACACTGAACTTTAACTTTATATTGTCTAACTGAATCTTATTATCATGGATTTTTCTCCTCAGTTTACTGGGGAATTATTATTATTATTATTATTATTATTATTTTGGGGGCCGGGGGGGGGGGGGGGGGTTGGGGTTGGCAGTGGGGTGCCTGTGGTGCCTGGTCAAATATTTCATGCCAAAGCTTTCGCTGTTACTGGCTTATATATTCTCATATATTATTTTAACCACCAAAGACAGTCACTGTCACTATCCACGTAGGGTATCTGTGGTTGCTGTCACTTCTTATCAACTACTAAGGAGAGATAGCAAATTGAATCCAATTAGTAGTTCTCTTTTTGAAGCATCTTCACCTAGTGAGTTGACTGATATTGAAGGAATCACTCAACCTAGAACCGCTGTAATTTTATCAACCATCTATATGTTTATAAGAAAAATCTCCTTGTTTCTTTGCATTACTCTGTTGGACAACAGCTTGCTCCTGTGATAGATTTAAATAGAGTGATCCTATTGAAACTCTTGGTCTTTACTCCTTATCATTGTGTAAACAATTCTCTTTAAAGGTGACATAGGGTCTCTTCCTTCTTGTATCCTGTCAACCTCCAAAAGAAGAAGTCTCTTTTCTGCCATGAGTGATATCATATCTTTCAATATACAACAAAGTATGTTTTGCAGCTTCTTTGTTAAGCATTCTGGTGCACATGCCTTTTTTTCTCCTTCCACAGTTTGATTGATGGTCTGCCTAAGCTTTTTTGGGAGGATAACTCTTTGAATATTTCCAGGCGACCTTCGGTAGTGGCTTGGCTTTTTGCTCTGGCATTTGAGATGGGTAGAGGTGGCTCCAGGCACAGAATACATGGTTTGTTTGAGAGGGCATTGGCAAATGACAGTTTGCGGACATCTGTATTATTGTGGCGCTCCTACATTGCATATGAGATTGATATAGCACAAAACCCTTCTGCAGCTAGGCGTATTTTCTTTCGAGCCATTCATGCCTGTCCATGGTGAGTGCTTTCACCTTAAGTCAAAGAACAAGTAATGCTTAGTTTTGGAAAGTTTGCACATTGATTAGATGGAGCAGATGAGACACTCCCTATTTGCTGGTTCTGCGCTTCCCAACTTATTTTGGTGGAAATGTGCCAACTAACTATAGAGGCAATGCCATTGCCAAAATAAAAATAAAAAGGGAAACTATGGCAATGCAAAAGAAGTTGCAATGAGGTTCAAAACTATATGGGTACAATAGGGCGAGGTTTTGAGCAGCTCCATGTTGAGAGTAATTGTTTCATTTCTGGCCTAAAATTTGGTCAAAGAATCTTATGGTGAAAGAAAGTCTTCAAATAAAAAATAGCTTGGTTGATATTAAATTAAAGGAAGTGATTTTTCATTTAATGAAATGGAGTTTGCTCGGGAATCTCTACAGCAACCATTGCATGCTAATTTTACTTCTTCATTGCGTGCATTCTATTAGATGTGAATGAGTAAACCTATGTACCTCGATCAATATGCAGTTTTTACCTCTTACTGTATTGTGAACCTTACAGCACTAAAGCCACTGCTGTGATTCTATTATGGTTAAATATTGGTAATTATTCCTAATATATTTGTTGTTCGCTTCATTTACTCCTTCATAGGTCCAAAAAGTTGTGGTTGGATGGTTTTCTCAAACTAAATTCCGCCCTGAGTGCCAAAGAGCTATCTGATCTGCAAGAAGTGATGAGGGATAAAGAATTAAATCTGCGGACTGATATTTATGAGATCCTTTTGCAAGATGATATTGTATCATGATGTCATACGTGCTTCATAATCTGGAGTCATGTGGCATCTCTCGTGTTCTTTCTTGTGAATTGGGTGGATGAATGATGATGTGACGTGAGGAAGAAAATGAAGACAAGGCGGACAAAAGAAGGGGTGGGCGAAGAACTGAAGGTTGGGGGCATCAAGCATGTGCTTTCTGTTGTAGAGGATATTCCAGTTACGCCAACTGTTGTTCAAAAGAGTATACGCACTTAATGAAGGTTACTCTTCCATTTTCAGGACAGATGCTTGTAGTTACTGCTGATTGTTGTCAACACATGCAACCACACTATAATGGAAACTGTTTCCTGTTGACATCATAACAAATTGACGATCCGTTTTTGGTCCAGGAGACTGAACATCTGGTTGCGGACTAAGTGCAGCTAAGTTCTGCAGAGCATTTCGATTGATACTGAATCATGCAGGTGGCGCATGAAGGGGGCGAACCATGAAAGACCATGTTACAGAGGGCCTAGGAGCACAGGGAAGAGACATTGAGAATTTTGCATATTTGGAATATGGCCACCGCCTCAAGGTGGCCATATTCGTTGGCTGATTTTATTTTCTGAGTGGCTACATTTGGGTTCAGAACTTCAAATGCATATCTGAACTGTGAAACCCAACACGAGGGCAAAAGGCAAATAGAGTACTGTCTGAGCAAAGTTACTATACCCCAGCCCTTAATGATGAAGCCATCAATTTCAGAAGCATTTAGTGAAAAGGAGCGGGTAATATTCACTCGAATGCCTGTCATGATATGGAGGATGGTACGAATGAACCAAAGAAAAGTTAAACTTATTCTTCGGCTAGAATATGATGAATACATCTTTGAATCTCTGCATGGCCAGTAGCCAAAAAACTCTCTGCATAGCCTAACAATCCTGTACATAAGTGACTTGGTTATTTTCCACAAATGGTACACCATGAACAACTTAGCTTTTCCGGTGCTCGGATGAAGGTGGTCGGCTGGTAAGTAACGTTTTGTTAGGATCTCTTATGCTGGTAAGGCTGATAAATCAACTTCTCGCGTGCAAGGGTGAAAGGCAACAAAGGTGCCGTCATATGAGAAAGAACCAGGATTGAAGCAGGTGATACCCGTGCCACTGAACACCTTCTGCTCGCTCTTGTCGCCTAAAACTATCTGAATTAGAAACAAAAAATAAAACACCGGTGAGGTTACGAGGAACATTTATCCTTGTCTTGTTCTGATGGCATCAAGTCCCTTCACATAATCTTGAACTTCAACAAGCATCTGCGCTTCAGTGTGCTGCTTCAATAAATAAACCTTAAATTTGTTTCTGGCTTGTGCATATGCAGAAATTTTTTGACTATTATATAAAGCAAAGAATAAATTCAATAGAAAATTGGGGAAGTTGAAGTTATTAATACCGCGTGTGGAGTTGGATGCGGATGGAGACTATGATCGTAATTGCGAATGACTGGTTGCACGACAAGAGGGAGAGGGCATAGATGACTTTGACGCGTTATTGTAGCGACTAACTGCAGCAAACGGCGGCATAATTAGCTTCATAGCAGTAGCAGCGAAGTGTAACATGTGCAAGACTATCAGGAACATCGCATGCTCAGAGGATCACTTGCTTCTTTGGTGAAGGGAGGCATCAGACACAAGTGACGCATGCTGTATACCAAATCCTGGCAGAAAAATACGATTTCCTGAGTATAGAACTTGATTCTGTCAGGGAACGCAAGACAGAAATAGTGAAGATAAAACGAAAGGTGTTAGTACAAGTAGACAAAACCCAGCACATATTCACAATGTCATCATGGTGTTCTGAGGGAGGAAATCCACACGTAAAATCTTCATGACAAACCAAAAAACTCTTTAAGAAACTTGAATTGTTAACTATCATAAAACACGAGAACCCGCAAAAATAACTTCAGTAGCAGCTCATACAAGTGATGTCAAAACTGTATACTGCTGGTGATTGATGGATACTAATCAGTGAAAGATTTTACTCGTAAACTAGCAACCTGGTTTTAGAAACGATTTGCTTATTTCATACTCGATGAAAGTTCGTGGCATAACGATTTCTCGTGCTACAGCAAACTAGAAGACATTGTGCACTGGGTATACGAGCTAATATAAACTCACCATGTCTATATAACAAGATGAGATCAGGATATCATGAACGTGGCGAAACAGCTGCAAAAGCAAAGCAAAAACCACGAGCAACCGGAACTCGGCAAAAACACACGAACGATCCCACTGTCTCTCTTTACTTCTCACATACGCAACGCGAAGTAAGAACAGAGCAACCACATGCATGTCTGAGAGAGAAGACGTGAGGAGGTATCGGAAAGAGTGACCGACGATCACGGAGCACCAGCATATTATTGCTCGGCCGCTGCTGCATCTCCAGCTCCGTCACCGGCTTTGGGGCCGGCAGGAGCTCTTCCGTCGCCTCGGCATTTGCTGTCGCGAAACGATGACCGACGATCACGGAGCACCAGCTTATTATTGCTCGGCCGCTGCTGCATCTCCAGCTCCGTCACCGGCTTTGGGGCCGGCAGGAGCTCTTCCGTCGCCTCGGCATTTGCTGTCGCGAAACGATGACCGACGATCACGGAGCACCAGCTTATTATGGCTTGCAGTCGCTCGCTTAGGCTGTGACAGACGCTGCAAAGCGAGGGTCTGCAAGCCAATAATAAGCGGGTGCACCCCTGAGAGATTTTGAGAGTGGACGCTGGAGACTGAACTAGTGAAGTGAAGTGAAGTGAATAGGCTTTATTTATAGAAGAGGGGAATGGCATTTCCCTTCTTTTCTTTTTAAAATAAAAACGAGTGAAAATTGAAAAGTAGAAAAAAAAATGTACCGAAAAAATTGGCTTTTGAGGGAGGGACAGGCGGAGCAAGCGGGGCCTCGCGCGACCCAGGCCGGTCACGCGTCCGCCGGCTCCAGTAAAGGATTTGGGTCCTTTTTTTAATAAAAAAAATTATAAAAAAATACGACTAAAGTCTATTACAAGAAAATTACTTAAACTTAAAAGTCTATTTATAAAGAGTTTTTATCAAACACAATTTTCATTTCTCCAAAAACTTTTGGCTTTTGGCATTTGCAATATTCCGCGAATTTGAACCAAACTCACCCAATATCCGATGCTTGGGTGTATGGAGAATTAAGCACATTGGTTAGAGCATGCTCTCCACTCTCCTTCAACCCTTCTCTTAATCTTACTAATGGCCTGTTTGGTAACGCTCTAAGAAACAATTGAATCTATTATTTTGTTCCCAGAGGAAAAAAAAAAAACTCAATTGATAAATTTTTTGCTTCTAGGAGTAGATTTGGAATAGAATCAAGAAATAGAAAAAAAATCACTTCTTATTCCGGGAACAATTTTTAGAATCAAATTAATTTTTTTTTTCTTTTGCCTTTTTTTTTCTTTCCTTTTCTTCTTCTTCTTCTTTTTGGTCGATCCCCATCCTCGACTATGATCGGTGATTAGCCAAACGAGGGTTGTCAACCTCGTTGGAGCTTCGCCAACCCTCGGCGACGTTGAGCCATGACAAGGCTCGTCAACCCAAACCTCCTCATGGCTGGGCGAGGTCAAGCCCTGTTGAGCCACCTCCAAGTCAGCGTCACATGGTGGTGGCCCGGCGAGGGTCAGCCTGGTGAGGCCACTGTGAGGCTTATGATTTGGCAAGGCCGAGTCTCATGATGGCCAGGCGAGCCTCCGACTAGCTCGCCGGACTTCACCCAGTTGATTGTCAACCATCGCCATGGTTGGCGGCCAGCTACAAAGAAGGAGGAAAAAGAAGAGAAAAACAAGAAAAATATAATAAAAACATTTAAAAATTTAAGAATCTTACTAAACGCATTTTTATTCCGAAAATGGAAATTTTGAATAATTAGCAAAAGTTTTCAAAAATTCAGAAATCATTTTTCGAAATAGAATAAAAAAATTAATTTTTAAAATAGAACGATTATTAAACATGGCCTAAAAGGCCAATATGGAGAGGCCCGAGCGTGATCTAAGTTATTTGGATGGTGGACCCCACTAGACTCTCCGGAGACCACGGAGCTTCTTAAGGAATTAAAGCGTCTGGAGAGTGGGTCTCGTAGCAATTATCATGCTTTGAGCTCTATAATATCAAGATTGAACAATGCTGTAAGCGTACGAATCTTAAGTATGATGTTGCGGTGGTGGGTCATTTATTAGCGTCACCCCAACGTTTGCTCACCGGCTGTCGCCTGTACGGAGTCCCCTGGGTCACAAAAAAAAAAAAAAAACAATGCTATAAGCCTATAGCAACTCTATCCTGTGCTTTCATGTTCCTCTCCAGAAGATTACGCCATGCTAATCTCATTAGTTTTTTTTATGAAAGTTCAACGGAGGATGCAAACTATGATTCGAGTAGTTTCTCTTTTAAAATCTTTTTACATGGTTGAACTCATAAAACATATACTGTTGCTTATGTAACAAAAGGAGTAAGAACACACCAAAAACTTGACACCCCCACCTGTCCTTTTTCATATGCCCCTCTCTCTTTCTCTCTCCTGCAGAAAAAATGTAAGAGACCCGCCTAGTAGAAGAAATCAAACGACGCGTTTGTGCTTGGGTTGCAGAAGGGATGAAGATGGGGACTCCCCAATCTCTCCCTTTGCTTGTTTTGGTTTCCAGAAACCCCCGAAGGCATTCGCCGATGGGAAAACGGGAAAGACTTTTTCCTCCCTCTTGCCAATGAGGAGAGAGAGAAAGACAGACAGACGGAATCTAGATTCGAGAGAGAGAGAGGGGGGGGGGGGGGGGGGGTGTTGGCTTTGCTTTTTACAGTTTCTAGCGTGGGAGAGAGGGAGGGAGAAAATGGAGAAGATGGGTCAATGGGCGGAGTTTAAAATGGCAAACAGCACTGGAGTGGGTTACCATCACTTTTCTTTCCTCTTCTCTCTTTTAAACAGATATATCAAGTTAAAAAAATAAAACATAAAACTACTCACACCGAATTACTATTCTTCCCCGCCAACTTGCCCGACAATCGTTCTTCGCTTTCTTCTTCCGGGACCTGAGCAAGTCCTTAAAAGGCTCTGACATCCTGAAAAGACAGGATAGAGCCCAGGATTCGGGGCTCGAAAAATATTCTGGACCCATTGGGGCCTCCGTCCACAAACCTCCTTCGGGTGGTGGAGAGCCCCCACCTGACTCCCGCGATGCCTTTCCCAGGGTTGCCTGGGCGCGGTACATAAGAATGATGGTGCCAGTCGAAAGGCTGGATGGACGGACGAAACTACTCACACCGAATTACTATTCTTCCCCGCCAACTTGCCCGACAATCGTTCTTCGCTTTCTTTTTCCAGCCTCTCTTCTTGACTCTTTTTTTTTTTTTTTTATGTAGTTTTAATATTTCATAATTATTAGATAATGTATTATTTAATTTTCACATTTTTTAGATTCTGGATATTCTTTTTATGAAAAAGAGAGATAGCTGAGGCCATTACTCTATTTGTAGTCAAGACTTGGCAATCAAGGAAACCATTTGGAATGGATGAGAATGACTTTAGGTTCTAGAAATACAGTGATAACCATGTCTTATCATAATTATATGTAAAAAATGACGATTACACCTTATAAGGCGTAATTTCCTCCCTTTTTCTGATTTGTATTGTACTTTCGTGAACAGGATTCTATATTTTCTTTTTCGAAGATTGAACAAGGTATTTATCTCTATGTTTTTCTATTTATTATTTTTTGGTCAGAGTTATTGATCTCTACGATGAAAATTCCTTTGACGGTGTTGATTACAGACCATCCATTTTCTTTGTCAAATGCTATTCTTTCAACAATGACCATAGGGGGTTACTTCAGACCCATTGCTCTTGCTTCATTTCTCTGGCAGGCCTTTTTTTTTTTTCCGTTATTTCTAAAACTTGCAATTCTATTTATGTTTTTTTTCTTAAATTCTTTTATCGATGTAATTAATTAGTTAGTCTTCGCAGTTTAACTAGATTAATTTTTTTTGATATTCTAATTCTCTTTATTGATTGTTTCCTCTTTATTTTTTACTCCAAGTGTTCAATTAATCCCTTTGAAACTTCAACATGAAAAGTACCATGGGCCTTAGTTCCACCCAGATTTCAAGTAATTAAGAGCATGCATGCTGTTAATTTCCAACATAATCCATTAGTTATAGCACAGTTAGTATTATCTTTATTACTGGATACATAATAATAGAGTTAAATTGTATTTAGTAAGGAATTATTTTTATTGAAAGTGGTAGGAGCCGTTTAAAAATAATTTATATTACTAGGACAAAAATGGAGAATGGAAATTTAGTAGAGACGTACTGCATAGTTTTGTATGATGATATATTTTCATAAACAAAGGGTGAGGTATATATATGGATTATTATGTTGAAAATACGTGCTTTTTAAAGAAAAAAATACAATTTAAAATTATACACTGTTCAGATAATAATGATCAATATAGCCATAGAACTTATTATTATAGAAATTCTCATTGGTTTTATCTAGAGCGATAAAGAGTGATGGCTTAGCACAATGAACAGCTTGGATGAGCTAACAATGAATGGCCTAAATTATTTGCTTAGCTATTAAGAGAGGCTCCTATTGGTCAATTTGAAGTGACAAGGATTGGAGGCAATTTGGTCTTTTTGTCAAGAGGGGACAAATTGTGCACAAGGGAGAGGGAGTGGTCGGCCATGGATCTCGTAGGTCGGAATGAACACCGGCCGGCCAGAAATGGCCGGAAAAAATCAGCCGATCAACACCGGTTGACCCAGTCAGACCAGTTTGGACTGGCTTGATTCTGGTTCAATTTTATTTTAATTTCCATGCAATTCCAGCCCTGTCACGATTAACTGACTCAATTGAATTAAATTTGATTAAATTCGATCAAATGCATAGCCGAGTCCCTATACCCTAACCCTTAGGATGAAGCATAGTTAGATATTGCAACATTACAGAAGCTTTTAGTGAATTAGAGTAGGTGATATTCACTCACGGGCAGTACGTGAAACTTTTGAGTTGTATCAGCGGTCGAAAATGGAGCAATGTTCTCCTTTACACTTAAAATACTGCCTACCGTTTTCTTGGTACCCAGCAAAGTGCTGAGAAGTATTTCACGAATGCCTATTGTGATATGGAAGATGGTACAGATGAACCAAAGAAAAGTTTTAACTTAATCTTCAGCTAGAATGTTACGAATACATCTTTGAATCTCCGCATGGCTTGTGGCCAAAAACCTCTCTGCATATTCTAACGATTCTGTACACAAGTGACTTGGTTAATTTACCCAAATGGTACACCACGAACAAGTTAGCTTTTCCAGGTCCTCGGATGAAGGTGGTCGGCGTTCTCTCAGGATCTCTTATGCTGACAAGGCTGATAACTCAACTTCTCGAGTGCAAGGGCGATAAGCAACAAAGGTGCCATCATTTGAGAAAGAACCAGGATTGAAGCAAGTAATTCCTGTGTAACTGAACGCCTTCTGCTCGCTCTTGTCACCTAAAACTATCTGAATTAGAAACAAAAAATAAAACGTCGGTGAGGTCACAAGGAACATTGATCCTTTTCTTGTTCTAATAGCATCAAGTCCTTAAATATATTCTCGAACTTCTACAAGCATCTGCGCTTCAATGTGCTCCTTCAATGGATAAACCATAGATGGTTTGTGCATGTGCAGAAATTTTTTGACTGCCATACAAAGCAAAGAATAATTTCAATAGAAAGTTAAGGCGTAAGTTATTAGTACCGTGTGTGGAGTTGGATACAGATGGAGACTATGATCGTAATTCCAAATGACCGGTTGCACGACAAGAGGGAGAGGGCATAGATGACTTTGATGCGTTATTGTAGCAACTAACTGCAGCAAACAACATGATTAGCTTCATAGCAGTAGCAGTGATGAGTGAGGTGCGCAAGCTAAATCTTACACAGCTTAGACTGCTAGGAACATTACATGCTCGAAAGGATCACTCGTTTCTTCTGTGGAGGGAGGCATTAGACACGAGCGACGCATCCTGTATAGTAAATCCTGGCGGAAAAATACGATTTCTTGGGTATAGAACTTGATTCTGTCGGGGAACACAAGACAGAAACAGTGAAGATAAGACAAAAGGTGTTAGTTAGTACAAGTAGACAAAACCCAGCACATATTCAAAATGTCATCATGATATTTTATGTTTTCATAATTGGATTTATGCTAAGACCAACCTGCAAGGATTGCTTGAAAATATGGCATTTGGAATGCGATTCTGAAACTCTTCTGTGATATATCTTGGCAAAGCACATCTAGGTAAAACTGTTGAGGGACCTGAAAAAAGTGGAAGTTGATTTTCTTAGGGCTTTAGCAATGAGGTCCATGCACTTCAAATCACAGCATATATGTATATATTACCTGCATCCTCAGGGCCCGGAATAAACAGAAACCGACTATGCTCCTTCAGACGTGGGTGGGATTCGATCATCTGCCCAAGCTTGCCGAACTGCGCTCTACACGAACACAATACTTGTTACCATCTAGTACAAACCACTGTACAGAGGAAAATATAAGAAACTTGTGTTCTGTGTATAACAAGAATTGAATGCAATGCTCACCTGATGCTACTGTAGGAATGAAAAGAAAGGTTGCAGGGTCGAGAGCAAAAGTTTCCCATTAACACAAACAATGAAGGAACTACCTCCTCATTCTCAAAACCATCGAGGACCATCTCTAGTTTTCCCATAGCCTTCTCTACAGACAAAGATGATATTCAAATCAAACCACACTGAAAAGAACAACTTCAAAAATAAATTAAAGCAGGTCTTCATAAATAACCTCCTCGTTGTCTAGCCAAACGTCAGACATGATGATGAACATGTCATTAACTGCTCTTTTTTCTAACTCTGCGAGTCTGAGCTGTAAATCGCGTAAAGGAAAATGAAAATACAGCAGAAGTAGCATAAACTAATTGTGCAATTTCACCATCTAATTAATCCATGAAGTTTTCAGGATACAGTCTCCTCTTTGGTTAATGCACCGCCTCCAAAAAAATCAAGTCCAGCAAGTGCTTTCAAAGACTTATCTCGTTCTTCTAAAGGAGGAAATCCACACGTAAAGATCTTCATGAAAAGCCAAAAAAACTCTTAGAAACTTAAATTGATAACTATCATAAAACACAAGACAACCTGCAAAAATAACTTTGGTAGCAGCTCATGCAAGTGATGTCAGAGCTTTATACTACTGGTGATTGATAGATGCTAACTCAGAAAGAGATTTTCCTTGTAAACTAAGAACCTGTTTTAAGAGAACGGTTTGCTGATTTCATGCTTGATGAAAGTTCATGGCATAATTATATCTCATATTACAGCAAACTGGAAGACATTGTGTACTGGTTGAAAAGACAGACAAGAGATGAAGATAGAGAATTCTGAATGGAGCATATCGTGATCCCAATCTGTAAGACATTTCATCCATGTGTTCCAATAATTCCCGCCACACATCTATCTATTGAAAGAAGGAATTCTGATAGATAGAACCCATTAGTTAGAGCTATCTGAATAGGAGCATGCATCTTTGGCAGTCATGTCTAGGCAATTCTGTGTACTTTGCCAATTGAATCAAAACTGTCAAGACAATACGAGTGTTGATTTAAAAATAAAAATAAAAATTGATTTCATAGATTTTAGCCAGTAATAGAACACTCTGAGCAGAATTGAAAGACGTAAAGATTGTATCTCAGACAATTTGAAAAACTAAATTAAGAAAAAGTTGATCTGCATAAGGATCATCAATCAATTACTAGAATATTATGAAAAGAATTCGTAAAAGAAATAATTTGATTGAGATAAATAAAATATATATCTA
This sequence comes from Eucalyptus grandis x Eucalyptus urophylla, assembly GCA_028830015.1. Classification (NCBI taxonomy): domain Eukaryota; kingdom Viridiplantae; phylum Streptophyta; class Magnoliopsida; order Myrtales; family Myrtaceae; genus Eucalyptus; species Eucalyptus grandis x Eucalyptus urophylla. The sequence continues at coordinate 7,478,277 of CM054200.1, forward strand.
GGATATTTATTTCACCAAATGAAAGCAGAAGTAAATCATGTAAGCTTATGAGAGAGGAAAATACATGATCAGAAATAAAATTAAGAAGCTATGCATGTTAGAAGCATTTGTCTTAGATCACCTGCAAAAAGCGCATGAGAGTTCTGTTGCAACTTTATCTTAGGGGAATATCACTACTGGTCTATGAATTAAAAGTAATGATGATGTCTTGTTAAGAATCATCAGTTCAAACTCATTTACAACATTTTGTAACTTTTGGTATGTTTTTCCCCACAACAGGGATTAACATGTATCTTCGCGAAAGAATTATAGAACCTTTTTCCAAGTAAACGATACATGTCAATTTGATTGCTTCATTTCTTAAGGTTTACTTGGCAAAATGCCCATATTAGTCAATGTATGATTGAAATAACCAACAAAAGAGACTCCCTTGTCAGTTGCAATACATAATGTATCAAGACGTAGCAAAAGCAAAAATAAGTTAAAGGAGAACGATGCAGCAGTCAGTGTAAAATCTAGCAAGATTCCAATATAAAAGCAACGACTCACCTTAAAAATCCCCTCCAGCAGCATCTGACCTTCTACTACAACTATGGTATTCTCAGTAAAGAAACCTGTTGTTACCTTGTACTGCTTGTCAAGGGAAACAACAGTATGGGACTTCTCTTTGTACTTGAATAAACTTAACCTTAATCACAATTACTTACGAGTCTTTGAAAGAAAGATAAAAAAAATAAAGTGCTTATCCCCTGAAGCATGGCTATCTGCATAACATTGTACTATTGTTGGGCTCATTTCAAATGAGATCCATTCACACTTCATTCTCCATCCTCACCCCCCCCCCCCCTTTCTTTCCTCCCAACTTTACAAGAGCTATTTCATATGATTTTTGACAACTCTGTGCATGTAAAAGCCTAGAAGCAGACTCTATCAAAAGCAGTTGCAACTGTGCGCCAGTCTCTATATGGTAGGTTGACTGGGAAGTCAGAGTTTGCAGATCCTATGAGAAGATAAAAAGAATTATCAAATGCCCTGGTTAATTTAGACCCTACTGAAGGTGCCAAAGAAAATGGAGCTGAAATGAACAGGTAGGGAGACTTCAATTTATGAGAAGCTAACTGAACAAACTTTAACTGGAAAAAAAAGGAATATTATCTGAAAAGGATATTGCATCGGACAAATTGATCTCTACAGAAGCAGTGAGGTCTTCCAAGTAGAAATGGCCATCCTCCAACTGAGAAATCACACCCATTACCCATCTCCGTCCAGTTTGCCCGACAAGAGATTGGATTGGAGATATCTGTCAAAATGATTCGCAAGTATGACAGAACTGGAGTCAGTTCCAATGCTAAAAGGTTTACAGTTTTTTTCCCCTTAAAGGCAGTTGGCATACCCACATTTGGCAGGTGCTTGGGCTACTAAAGACCAACAGTAAACTGACAGCATTAGGTATGCTCGACTTACCTCGCAACTTCCAAATTCGGTTGTTTCGGTTTCGAATGCAGGCTTCGCGAAATGCTGATCACGAGAGAGTCTCTGATACAGCAGCAGAAACCTATCCTTATACAGCTTCGCTTTCGCAGAGGCCTCGCCGTGAATGGGCAGGCTTCCAGTGTGCCTACCAAGTGAAAAGAAACTTCAATTAAGCACCGCATTTTCAAAATGCCTCCTTTCGGCCGAAAGAAACTCATAGCTGCTACAAGGAGTCCCTGTTCCTAAACCCAACGAACTAAATTACCGATCCAGAATCGTCTTCCCCCAGGTTTCTCAAAAGGGGATCCAAAAATCATACTTTGCATCAAGTTTCAAATTCAGAGTCCTTTAAAATCGACTCAAAGCACCATAGTTCGGAAGCTATTTCCAACCCCTTCGGAAAGCTATAATCGATTCCAAGTGTCTCCGGTTTCTTAAACGTCGAAAACTGCATCAAAAATACGGAGCCCAGAATAGAGGACAATGACATGAAGAGATGGAAAGCAAAGGCCGTACTCGTAGAAGATCTTCTTGACCGGATCGTAACGGAACTTGGGGACCAGGAAGGCGTCGATCACGCGGAGCGCGGAGCCCCGGCCCTCGCAAGCCGCGTCGGGGCTCTCCTCCACCGCGGCCTCCGCTTCCAGCAACAGACTCACCACCCGGTTCACCGGATCCTTGTCGATGATCGAAGACTTCACTGCAGACGACGTCACACGCGCGCGCACAAACCAAAAATCGATCGAATTAATTAAAAAAGCATGCAATCGAAGCGGCTCATATAGATCGATCGATCGATCGAGCGAGCGAAGGAACGAGGAGGAGGAGGGGGGGTTACGGGATTCGTGGTCGAGCTGGTCGAGGAGGAGGTCGAGGGCGTCGTCCTCGGCGCCGGCGAAGCGGGAGGCGAAGGAGAGGACGGCGTCCAGGGCGTCCACCTTGAGGGTGTACCCCCGCATCTTGAACTTCCTCTGCACCTTCTTCTTCATCGCCGCGCTCATCTCTCTCTCTCTCTCTACGGATGGAATGCGCTCGAGCCGACCTGCTTTCCCCCCGCCGCCATTACCATTTGGGAAAAAGCTTCGGCCGTTTTGGCGGGAAAACCCCGCTTCTCTGCAAGTGGATGTGGCGGGAACTTTAGGGCTCCACGCGTCGCGGCCTCGCCGCTCGAAACGGCGTCGCATCAGACGTGGCGGCTCGCCCCCTCTGTGTCGCGATATCTCGGAAATAGCGTTTACTTGAAAACTCAATTTTTTTTTTGCGTGATTATCTTTGTCTGAAAAGTGTGATTTACTCGCTTTCTAGCAACAAATTTCCATTCCGTTAATCGAATTGATGGCATAGAAACATATGTAGATTACTGTGATTATTGGTAATTTTTTTATTTAACTTAGTAATTCCAAGATCTATATAGATTATTATGGATACCGTATTATGTGAGACATTTTTAATTGCTTCTTAGCTATGTAATAGAATAAATTTTGGGTATTTACCTAGAACCCATATACAAATAGGTGTATGATACAAAATATACTTGACATATTTACTTTAATATATGCATCCCCGTGCTGTTTTGAATCCAAACAAATAATTGATATATATATAATTATAAAATAAAGAGCGCATGAATAACTTTTTCTTAGTTTAAAAATACCGGCGAAAAAAAGGACAAACTCTAATATAGTGTTGTTCTAACTCTTCTATTCTTTTTTAACCTTAGGATTCGTTTTCTTTTTATCATGCTCATACGATATTGTTGATCAGATTATAGTTATTATTCTAATTATTATTGATTGCGATTGTTAACACTAGTTATCTTCCGATTTAATATGATGATGAATACAATAGGCCGTGCACATACATATCCTCAATATTGGAAAATTTAATTTAAAAAAAAAAAAGGGGGAAGGAGAGAAGGCTTAAAGCTTTTAAAAATAAATAAAATAATTATGTTTTAATAATACAATTTTCAACACATAGTAGACTTCACATTCCCATACTGGTGAAATACATCCTTAATGTTTCTAGTAACATAAACAAGCGGTCAAGCACAAACAGACATGCTAACACAGGACACAGCACATGAAATGAAACGACGAAAGTGTCCTTAGCAAGCCCCGGTCCTCTTGCCATCCACCAGCCTCTTCCAATAGCTTGTGATCTCCCTCTCCGTCTCCTCCACGCTCTTCTTCAAGCGCTTCTCGCCCCCCGCCCCCACCACGGCTGCCGTCACGTGGGCCGCCTTGACCGTGCCGCGGCTCGGCGGCTTCCCGTCCAGCTCCTTCACAACCCTCTCGATGTCCGTCGTGAGCCTCTCCGCGAGCCCCCTGCTGAAGTCCTCCCGGACCACGACCCGGAGGACAGCCACGTGCTCCGCGTCCGGCGGCATCGTGTACGCCGGCACGATCCACCCGAACCTCCTCAGGTCCTCCGAGATGTCGAACACTGTGTACCGGCTGCTGTCCTTGAGGGAGAAGGTGACGACCGGCACGCCTTCTTCCTTCGACAGTATGTTGAACCGGCCCGTCTTGACGATCCCCTCGCACAGCATGCGAGCGTTCACCATGCAGTTCTCCATGATGTCTTTGTATCCCTGCAGATGCAGAGTCGAGACATTTCAAGATTCAAGTCAAAATAGACAGAAAAGAGATTCTACAACATGTTAAAAAGTATCCGACTAGAACTCCATAGCCTTCAAAAACAGCCAGCTGATCCTATGACCGACTTAAATGCTCAATAACTCTGCTGTTGTCCAATATAGAACTGAGGTCGATGGAAGGAAATCGCTACTCTTCATCGGTTAACGATCATCGTACTTCTAGTTTTGCCGACTTTGTACGGATGCGCATGACAAGACAATCGTGCATAACTCACTTAGCAAGTCCGAAACATACGTTTTAAGTAATTTCAGTTTATGTCTATCTGTCCCTCCGCTGCTGTCAATGGTTCATACCGGTTTCGGTGGTGATTGCATTTCAATGCTGCTGGTTTTATGATCCAAATTCTCACAGCAGACAGTTCCATTTTAAAGCATTCATTTGGAGCACATCAAATAAAAAGAACGTGCAAACTCACCTCGAACCCCAGCCTTATAAACTGATAATACTGAGCTATAATTTGACTCGAACCTGTCAGAACAGCCAAGTAGAAAGATCAAGAGCCACAAATTAGTACAGGACAGGAAGTCACCACCTCATCGAGATTGCATATATATACATATATATATGCAACCAGGAAAGAGCAAAATCTGCAGTAAGACAAGTTATATTACATGTTAAGTTCTTGGCATTACCTTTAGAAAAGTTGAGTGTGAAAGTGGGTTGATCAGATCCGAGGTAATTAATGTGAAAGATGAGTTCCTCGGGCAGTTCTTCCTTGTTCCTCCAGACGACCCATCCAACACCGGCATAGACAAGGCCATACTTGTGACCGCTAACGTTAATGCTCTTAACCAGGGGTAGACGGAAATCCCATTTCAGATGCGGGTACAAGAACGGGGCTATGAACCCTCCGCTCGCAGCATCGACGTGAATGGGAGTGTCCCATCCGGTTTCCCTGTTCTTCTTAGTAAGGAGATCATTAAGGAGCTTCACATCCTCGAATTCTCCAGTTAAGGTCGAGCCGAGTATCGCTGCAACACATATGGTATTCTCATCGACCATCTCAACAGCTTTCACCGGGTCCATCACATAATAACCCTCCCTCAGTTTCACTTCCTTCAGCTCGACCTCAAAGTACCTAGCGAACTTCTCCCAGCAAACCTGGTTCGACAGACCGAAATTTATGAAATACAAAAGAAATAGCTTAAGCATCCCACAGACAACATACAAGAACCTAAGTGCAGTGGACCTCTGATCTGTATAGTCAGTCGAATGTTGGTCTAACAGTACACGATGGAATAACATAATTAGGCAAGTCTACATTGTGATCCACCACTAGACCATGTAATTATCAATTTCCAGTGTACTCAGACTGCAATTGAATGAACTGCGTTGCCAAATCAAATGCTTAAGACATACAAACTCAGTTCTGAGATAGACAATGTGTGGACTAGATAGTAATCAATTTAAGAACAAGTCTGCCTCAAACATACATAAAAAGCAATTTTTACAGAGAGAATGTAAGGCATACCTGCACATTGGCTCCAGTAACAATATTCGGCTTATCATAGGGTTTTCCTTCAGCCTGCCTTCTTTTCTGCCACTTCCTCTTCATTGCCAACCCTGCCAACATAATAGCCTCAGATGACCCCACCGTCCCGACACCAACAGCAGTCTCTTTATCCCCCACGGGAGCATTGAACAGGTGAGCTATCATGTTAACGCACCGGTTCTGCAAAATCAGTCCGACACAGCTCAATCTTTGCCAGAACGATGAAAAGACCAAGACCAATAAAATTAGTATTGCCCTCAATACTGAGTAGCAAATTATGTAGTTTCATCAGAGGCATAAAGAGTTAATCCAGTTAAGACTTCAAATTCCAAAGGATGCAAAATTTTAGAAGACTCTGAATTCCAAAGTATATGACACATAAACTTCCTGTTTCTAAGTAACCACATCTCAGTTCTCTGTTATCATACTAACAAACCCCTAATTAAGAAGCAACCCACACGCAGATGCGTTTATACAAATGTATAAGCCGAGCGTTGCATTAAAATTCAACACTTACACACAAGTCGACAGCAACAAACACATGGAGCTAACAGAAAATGGGAAAGTAAAGGACAGAACCTGGAGCTCTGTGGTGACAGGGTATTCATCCATATCGACATAATTCTTGTTGATCGCAGCCATCATCAGCTTATCGCACTCCGGCTCCATCCACGTGGTCACGAAAGAAGCCAAGTTCAGCCTCGGATTCCCATCCAACATCAGTTCATCGTTTATTATCTGGTAAGCTGCTTCTTTCGGTATCGACTGCTCCGGCATCTTGAACCTACCCCGCAATCAACAATGATCACATTAACGCTAATCAACGATCCAGCGAAGAAGAAAAAAAAAATACAAGAAAAACCCATCTTCGCAGACAGTCAAGAAAGAGAGAAAAATGATCACACAAAACTCTCTAAATCTTGTCCCCGCCACCTTCGTGACAGCACGGATGTTGAACGCACACTTTGGAAACTCATACCTCAAGCCTTCAAACTCGTGGAGAAATCCGACATGTCTAACAATTCAAGGCAGCAACCAACGAGAAAAGAAAGAAACTCGAACGTTTTCACGACGACCAACAAAAGCAACCACAAAAACAAGTACTCCAAAGACCACATCAAATGGCCAGCGCCACGAAATCAGGAGGGAGTGCCTACTTGGGAAGAGAATTGCGGACGTATCTGGAGGCGAAAGTGGAGTGAATATTCTCATCGGAGTCCGACACCGTCGTGGTGACCACCATGCTTCCTCCTCTTTCTTCCTTCCTCTCTCACCCCAACGAAAACAAAGAAACTGAAACGAGAGAGAAACGGGCACGCTGCGGAGGGGGAGACAGGGGAAGTTGGCTTTATAAGGGGAGAGAGCTCGCTTGCTTGCTTGTCTGTGCGCGTAAAGGAACGGTTTTGCTTTTGCTTTAAATCCAGTGATGAGGATAAAGATGATGATGCTTTAGCGATTGCTTGAGAAGATGATGCGCTGCTTTGCGAAGCAGGGGATGATCATTGGCGGGACCGTCCCTGCTTTTTGGCATTCAAGAGGAAGGGATGGGGGAGGAGTGGAGTGGAGGGAGTGCGCCCGATCGGGGGGTTGCGTGGAAGGGCGAGGACACGGAGTCGTGTCTCGTTGCGAAGGGGGTTGCTTCGAAGGCAAAGCGACAGTTAAAAAGAGGAAATACTCGGGCGGCCCCACCGGATGTGCGGAAACCCGATCCACATCGATGGTCATTTGCCCATTTGGTTGCCGACTGCCCGCCCGGCAACTGCGCTGGGCCTTGGCATGGTCCCTTGCAAGCGTGGTCCCTTGCAAGTTGCAAAGCAAACTTATCGAGAGGGTCCCTCTCAACGTGTTTTCAGTTTTTCTGATGGAATTATTGAAATTTTACCTAATGCCCAAGTCGACGACTTGTTATTTTATATATATTTTTTAAATCAAGAATTTCGTGGTTCAGAAATGCTGAATTGAAATCCTTCCAACGTGAGATTCGATCGGATCCAATTATTAATATGCAAAACGCGTCGCATTGGCGGAGAAATAAGGAAAAAAAGAGAAAAGTTTGCTGAGGAAAAACTCAAACCATTCAGTACTCAGGCGCCCACAATGGTTGCCGACTATAGCAACAGCATTTAATCCGTGTCATACTTCGACGTCCTTCGAGCGTCGACTGAACTTAGTCTGAATTTGAGCTTGGGAAATAGTATTAATGATTAAAAATATTAGGATTTAATAAAAATAAATAAATAACGTACATGGACAAAAAGCCTAACTTTGAAAAAAGAAGAAGAAAAGAAGACAGCATTAGCTGGACATAAAAAGGACCTGCGGAAGATCTCTCGCTTTCGAGAAAATATTTAAAAAGTTCAGTTAAAATAGAGAAGGCTAGTTTTAAATATTAGGATGTTTGGATACTTTTTCAAGTTTATATGCGGTCGATGCAGAATAAATCGTACCGATGAAAAGAAAAATCTGCAAATTCACTGACCGTTCTCAGAGTTGGGAGTTGACTGGCAGTTGTTGACACGTGTCGCATGACCCAAGAGTCGGCTGATCCTATTGGACCCTTCCTTGCAAAGGCACCTGTCGAGAAAAAAATTAACTTACCCGACAAGTGGTGTCAAATCACCATCGGTTCAGTCACCATCACTAATTGAGAGGCGCGATGCGTTACGCGCGCCTGTATCCCCGTTCCGTCTGATGTCGGTCTGGATGTCTCAACTCACTTTAATTTCCAATTTATGAAAATGAAAGTTTGGAAAAGGGTTGACATCCCTCTTGACATGAAAAGGCGGACAACATTATTAATTCAATCGTACGTTTATCGCATGAATATCAATTTAATTTTTTATTTTTTATTTTGTTAATATAGTTTGAAATATCTACACGAAGTTTCACACATGATCATTTTCACCAGTTGAGTGCTTACACGAAAATTAAAAATTGCAAAATGCGTAGTACGTACTTTGAAGTTTGTAGGGGGAGGCTATGAAACTGCAAAAGCGCATAGAATTTGAACATTAAACTTCTCAAATTTCTTTTCATTTTCTTCGTTATCTAAATTGTTCAAATTGTTATGCACCTATACGAGCTCACTGGTGAATGACAAAGATGATACAAAGCAAAGGAGGATATGTGGAGCTTAGCAGGTATGGAATATGATGTTATGATTCAATTTTTATTGAGCCAATCCCCTTCGGTTAGAATGAATATATGGAGCTAAGCATGTTTGAAAATGCCCATTAAAAGTGAAATTTCAAAATTGAGAATGGAGAATAACAATCCACGAGACTCAAATTGATTTAAATAATCATTTCAAATATCATTTGAATAATTCGAGAAAACTCGAAATGGTCGAGACTCATCAAAAGATCATTGTAGACTCACGATGAAGAAGACTTTTAAAATTCAATGTCAGCGATCATGTATTTCCATAAGTTGCTCTCCGTTATTCATGGTCTATATGGACATAGACGGCCAAGCATTCTCTATTGAGAATATTTGTCACGATTGAAGTGCATCCTCTAGTAAGTTTTCCATGGCATCGCCAGGGAAGCTTGTAGAACGTCAAAGCTGGAGTTGGTGTTTCGCGTGTCCAAAAGTAAGGATATTTTCTGAAATTTCCTATAAAAAAAAAAAAACAAAATAATTGCCCTTTCGCGTGAGAGATGCTTTTTGCTTTGTCTGTCTTAGCATCTTTTTGCCCTTTTGTGATGTCAAGCTCCACTGGCAGTCTGGCACGTCGGCTGGTAAGGAGTAAATCTCACAGAAACTTGCTATTCATAGAATCATCTCAATTATTACAGAACTGGGTAAGGGTTAAAAAAACATTCAGTTGACCAAAATTTCATAGGGAATGGGAAGCCGAACTCTATTATGTCACGTAATAGAACGGATGTACCATACTTTTAGGGAAAAAAGGAAAACAATTGTACGAACCATGAGTACTCAGTACGATCTCCAAAAGGAACAATTAGTGATTGCACCTCATCATAATTGACAATTGTCCTGGTAACCTTAGCTGTAACATAAAATACTCAAAAAATTAAGTCAATTTGTGTCTGGCGATATGTTACACAAGAGTCATGAATATACAGCGAGGTTAGAGAATATATTCTTGTCGTCATTCCACTCGGACGGAAGAATACGAAGGTATCATTTGAAAAGAGAATATAATTACCCACCAATCACCATGATATCTGCAGAAGCTTCCTTTATTTGATTCCACTCCTTTTAGAACATTTTTCCAGTTCCCTCCTTTCCCCAGAACCAATTCATCAACATCAATTCGCTGCCAGTCACCGCCAGTGGGAGCCATCCGATCAACATTGTCGAACAACTCCACGACTCCACCTGAGTGCATGAAGATTGTAACAATTGCCATTCCTCGGAGGTATCTATGCCAATCTTGGAGCAGTGTATCAACATAGATACTGTTCAATCAAATAATGTAGCATGGCCCGGTTTCAATAGTGTCAAAGTATACCAGCATTCCTCAGCATCAACTGGCAGATACAATTTTTAACTAGCATTGAGTATGGTATTACTGTGAAAACCCACTTATCGTCTGTATGCATGCTATTTATGTATTTTATCAAGCAACAACGTGAGTGACGCTTCGTCTTTCTTTGCTTCTCTTCTGGAACGTCAGTTGTGAAAAGTAAAACCACATCTCATCATATCACAAAGGAAAACACACGCGCCATACATTTGAAAAGGAAAACAGACGCGCGAGACCTCAATACGATCTTTGACAGGACCGATCAGCGGTCGTATCACGTCCATGATCAAAATTCGCTTTCATCATGGCTCCCACACAAAATATCGCCACGCACGATATTTGAAAACTACAAATCATTTGCGTCCCACGAAATGTTATGAGAGGTACAATGAAAACAAATCTTAATCACGAGAATGATTGACCAAGAAGGAACGATAAAGGGCAAAAAATTTCTCTTTCTTTTGGGTAGCTACACATTGCAAATGCAAACGTCGGCATAGAAGAAACTATACATCAGTACTAGAGAATAATATGTTAACCGGAAGTTTCAATTGAAAAGAGAAGATAATTGCCCCCAATCACCATTATATCTGCAGAAGCTCCCTTTTCCATTCCACTCCTTTTAGAACATCTTGCCAACTCCCTCCTTCCGTGGAACTGATTCATCAACATCCATTCGCTGCCAGTTGCCTATGGTTGAAGCCATCTCATCAACCTTGTCGAACAGCCCGAGAAGTCCACCTGTATGCACAAAGAGGACTCTCCTTCCTTCCCACTTCATTGGGTTCTCGGCCATGTCTCTCATCATTCTATAAGCAGCTTTCCCGCTATACCAGCAACCAGATTGATTAGTCAGGTCCCAGAGACTTGACAGATATTTCTACCAAGCACTAACATTAACACCTACGTCAAATTCATGAACTTTCTATTTTATACTTTTTCATGATGGCTGCCAATTGTCTTACTACAACTCTCAAACAACCAACTAGAAAACAGAAGTTAATTCGAGTTTGCACAGGTACCATCAAGATGACGATAATCCTCAAGGACGTATTATGGCTGCAGCTAAAATCTGAATTACTCATACAAGGTGTTTATTTACATTTTCCTAAATGTCTGGCTTCCTGTTTTCCTCATATCTCGACAGTTTTATTTTGCATATTTCCAAGTGTTTGAGTTGATTCCTAGTGAACAACTAATTTACATCTATTTGTCAGATGTCATGAGAATTCAGACTCAACCATGGCAATAAACCTAAGTTGCACCATACCTCTCGTAATAAAAAAGATATAATGAAGTTTCATCACTCAGAAAATATGTGGACATCTCTGAATTGAAAGAATGTCAATAGGCTTCAATGTCAAAAACCATTATTGATTGAAACGGTTGTGCTTTAAAGCAAAAAAGCAAGAAAAAAAGGAGAACGTATATGCGCATCCCACAATGCTTTAAAACAACAAGCAAGAAAAAAATGAGGAAGTATACACACATCTCACAAACTTACAAAGATATATACGAGTGACAAAATAACAAAAGGCCAGTGATTTTGTTTACCTGTAAACTGGGTCAAGAACAACTCCAGTGGCTGTAGCAACTTCCTTAACAAAGTTTAGTTCCTCTGCAGTGCTCATTGCATACCCCAAACCTTTGGCCTGCGTGAAAACAATAATTTAAAGATTTTTCAAGCTTCATCATCAGAAATTTTGACTTTTGTGCCTTAGTCGCCTAACAAATGTACCCACATATCTGATGATATCAGGATCACCTGTGCAAAAGTTCTGGGGGAGAACATCTCTAATGGAAGAGAAGAAATAGTGTTTTAGTAGAATTTCACCAAGCATCTAATGAGCAGATTTTATAGCACAGGAATGAGTGAAAAGTCTCCAGGGCCTACTGAAAACCATGCTTAACAACCATATAGGAATCTTAACACAGTCTACTTTAGAGGATGCAACCTGAATAAAATTCCTGAGAAAATTGAAGAATGGCATCTTTTGTGCCATTGCCAGGCAGAAAATGCAACAGGAAAGATCAAACTTTGTGAACTTCAATTATCAGCTTATGACAATGCATATCTTTATAATTGTGACCATAGGGCGCAATACTAGGTGTCAAAATCCGAGGGTAATGAAAAACTCACATTGTGAATGTCAACGATATCACGTGAGAGGACACCTGCCTGAATTCCATCAAGTAGGACTTGAACAAAGTCATAGAAGTAATTAGGCTCATCACAGACAGAAAATGCATGGACCTGTTGAAAAAAATTCGATGTTTTCATGAATTTGCTTAATGCGTTAAACATGGCAACAAATGCAGATTGTACATACTTTCATCTTCATCGTGCTCAGCCAAGAACCCAGTGAAAGACCAGCAATTGTGCCTCCACTAGAAATAGGTAGAAATAAAACATCAATCTAGGTCTGATTCAGTAACTGCAGGAAAAAGTGAAGGCAGCTAATTGAAAAACCATGCTAGCACTAACAAAATGGAGGAAATGGAGCAGAACCTGCCACATGCGACAACAACATCATCAAATTTTATTCTTCCACCAGCGTTATGAACCTGCTGCTCAATTTCCCTTATAGCTTCGATATATCCCCTAAAAAGTCAGAATTCTTTCATCAAGAACAGATATCATAGTATTGAGAAGGACTCAAAATTCTAAAGGTTTAATCAACACAAATAAGAGCCAAAATTAATTATTACGACAACAGCGAAAGATAAGCTAAGGAACCACATAAAAGCAATGAATGGGAACCATCAATAAAGCTATACCAACCCCTAAATCAGAGGAGTTGAAAAATTAAATTGTCTGCACATACAAAGAAAACATTTAACATCACATATAATTAGAAGAAGAGGTGTAAGAAGTCAGATTATCCATTTAGAAAACCATATGGCTGTCAGAAAGGCTCCACTCAAGGATGGTAGAGACCGCCCTGCCCATCGAGAAAGGCTCCACCCTCAAGATAAGAGATGTGGCCACTAAAATTACTCTAATTAGGAGATGGCACAATTTAAACTCAGATCTACTGCATCAAAAACAAATGCTGAACCACTCAACCAACTATTGAGTATAATAGGTAAGAGCGAATCGAGTCAGTGGCAAACTCAATTGCAGCCTAGAGATTACAGTTTGCAGACTCTATTGCCACGGTGAAGATCAACTAGTAAGAATCCTGAAAATTCTCCCATTTCTATAATCCAGAGTAATAGAACATTTTCCAAATTTTAAAGTCACTTGACTAAACACGTTTTGACGATGTAGCAAAAAAAAAGCTATATTGAACAGATCTCAGTAGCATTGGTATACAAAATTGCCAAAAATTTAAAAAATAAAACAGAGTATGATCAGTTAAACCTTTTTGCAACAACACCTTGTATGCACAACTTACTAGCATTTATGCAACATCTCATTGATTCTAGAACCTCTCAATTTAATAGGCACCCCTCTAGTTATTAGGCATAACATTATGCAATATCTCATTGATAAATTGAACTTTTTGCAAGAAGATGGAAAGATAGGCACTGCAATGGTATTGACTAAGCACCATATTTTAAATATTAGGGTTGAAGAAAATCTTAGTCATGTCAAATATGAGAAACCAACAAATAAGTAAACCTGAGAAATAAGCAAAGCTGCCTGAAGAAAATGCTGGAAGGAACCAGTCAACAGAAATTAAAAATTGACTTTGACCGATAATCTAGATGGTCAATATATCCATTTATAGCACAAGATGCATATAGAATGAAGAAGAAACGCACAGCCACTAATACTTATGCTCACCATGTCCCCAACGAATTTGATCCACCAACGGGAACAACATAGGGCTTTCTTCCTTCCTTAAGCAACTTTTCTTTTAGGATTTCAGTCAGAGTCTGAAATCAAATTCAGTAAGGAAAACACAAATATCAAACCTTTCCTGAACATGGGACAACATATTTCACTCTATCGAGTTTTATTAACTTGTTAGCATAAGATTCTTGCCCTTTGAGAATGCATTGCAGATTCACTAGAATGTCAAAACATTATAAAAATGCCCTCCACAAACATAAATTAGAAAAGCTAATCAGCATGTTATCCAAGCAATATTTTCCTTGTGTGGCAATAACCAAGAGATGCACAGATGTGCCACTTTCCAGTTAACCAATTAAATCTTATCTTGGAAAAAGAGGAGATATTACAAGCAGAAGACAATAAGAAGCAGGTACAAACCACACTCCCTAGTTTGGCATATTCCTCTTTTGATATAAGTTGAACATGAGCTCCCGCCAATCTCTCAACCAGGAGATTACCTGTAAGTCCAGGATCTTTGTCTACAAGAACCTGCAAGAATACAATTGTTGTAGCAATTGATCTCCTGGCTGATGTTGGGCGTAGAAAAGGAAACCTGACCTTGGAGGTACGTAGGATAAGATGACAATCGAGATTCAAATACTTTGCAGCAACAGCAGTTGCACGACAATGATTGCTTTGGATACCCCCAATTGTTATTATACAATCAGCACCTTGGGCCACAGCATCCGCAAGAAGGAATTCCAATTTCCGGACTTTGTTGCCACTCAATTGCATGCCTGAAAGATCATCCCGCTGAAAATCGCAAGTTTTCTCTCAGTGTTAAAAGTTAAGAAAAAGTGAACAGTAGCCAAACCTCAAATGGCCTATAGATGAAAAAACAGACAAATGTTCATATGCAACATTGTTGGTATAAGATCGCTAGCTCCAGATTATGTATCATGAAAACTTTCAAAATCTATATACAAAGAGAAAAAACAGAGGAACAACGACAAAACCACAAAACGACAACCAAAAAGAAACTTTATAACTGCACCCAAAGAAACTTGCATTGTCTGAGTTTCAAATATATTCCATCAAATATGCATAGACCCCTTATCCGAGCCAAAGCTTGTGCATTATGATGTCAACCACAATGCAATGCCGAAGTAGGATAATTCACATGTCAATCATAAACCGTTTGATACAGGGATTAAATATTTGCTCCGATGTTCATCACATTGCATATCGTATGCTGTGAAACCCATTTTGACCAGATAAGTTGCGAAACTTCATGATTCATGAAGGTTAAACTTAATCAGAGGAAGTAGAAGGACCCAGTAATTACCTTTAACCAAACCTCGGTGCCTTTGGGTAAGTTCGGAAGGTTCCATCTATGAATTGGAGTAGGTAACTGTCAAGGGAAAAAAAGAAAAAAACTATCGTGAAAGAAGATTCGAAAAAACCAAAGCAAATATAAACTCAGCATGTCTTTAAAACAAGATGAAATCGCCAAATCATGAACATGGCGAACCGGCAGCAAAAGCCAAAGTCAAAGTAAACGAAGATCATCGGAACTCAGCAAAACACACGCAAATGAAGATCATCGGAACGGAGCAAGACACACGAATCTGTTTCTCACGCACAGCCACGAACACGCAAACTAAAAGCAGAGCAACGACACACATGGCCAGCATTGAGTACGAGAGCTAATATGAACTCGCCATATCTTTAAAAGAAAGACGAAATCACGATGTCACGAACGTGGCGCATCGGCAGCGAAAGCAAAGCAAGACGTAATCGAAAATCACCGGAACTCAGCAAAACACGCGAACGATCACGCTGTCCCGCGAAAACACGAGGAACCACGTACGTGTCCGAGAGAGAAGACGTGAGAAGGGATCGGGCTGAGGTGAGACGCCCAGGGAGGAGGCAAGTAGGGCTTCCTCGCGAGGAAATTGAAGCCGGCTATCGCGCCGTCGCCGCCGTCGCCGCTTTCTCTGGACGCCATCGCGCTCGGGGCCGTGCTTGAATCGACGATCGCTCGAGCGCGAGCGAGAGTGCTCCAATGGCGTCGGAAGTTGCAGAGATGGCGTTTGTGGAAATTCCGGTGAATGGTGGGAGGAGGAGTGAGGCCGGGGAAGCGAGACTTGATGCTGCAGGCGGAAGACGACAGCATTTCGTTTACGACGAGAACTCGAGGGTATATATATATATATATCTAATTCTGCCATGGTTTACTATTCAAACAATTTAATTGTATGATGCATTTGCACATAATTTTATTTGCTTTAGATTAGGTGAAAAGTGATGGCACTTAGTATCTATAAATTAAAATGTGTGTTTGGCAAAAAAAAAAAAAAATCTAATCTCAATCAACGTATCTCCTTGTGTATCATTTGTTCATCTTAATTTATTAGGTATGTCTACTATAGTAAAAAATAGAAAAAATGACACAAATGATTCTTCGACATTGGGCCATTGGCTTAATGTCCAATGTGATTCCTAAATTTTTAATTTGTTAAATGCGGTCAATGAATTTCAATTTAATATGCAATGTCTTCCCTCGATTTTTAATTTATTTAATGTGCTTTTTGAATTTTTAGTAAATGTTCAATATAATCTTTAAATTATATAAAAAAATTCATTGCTATCCTTCCAGAATATCATGGTTGTCCTTCTAGTAATTCAAGTTCAGATACGATATTGAACATTTTTATATAGTTCAATAATTAGATTAAACACGTATTAAAGTTTTAGGGATCATATTGAACAAATTAAAAATTTAGGGCGACATTGCAATGGGGCAAAAATATAGGGATCATAGGGAAGAAATTGGGATAATCACACAAATAGTTAATAAAGTTTGACAAAATGTGTAATATGATCCTTGAACTTTTAATTTGTTCGACGTAGTAGTTCATGAACTTTTGATACATGTTCAACTTATATTTCAATATTGTGCTTTCATTAATTCAAATTTAGAGACTACATTGAATATTTTCATATATAAAAAAATTCATTGCTATCCTTCCAGAATATCATGGTTGTCCTTCTAGTAATTCAAGTTCAGATACGATATTGAACATTTTTATATAGTTCAATAATTAGATTAAACACGTATTAAAGTTTTAGGGATCATATTGAACAAATTAAAAATTTAGGGCGACATTGCAATGGGGCAAAAATATAGGGATCATAGGGAAGAAATTGGGATAATCACACAAATAGTTAATAAAGTTTGACAAAATGTGTAATATGATCCTTGAACTTTTAATTTGTTCGACGTAGTAGTTCATGAACTTTTGATACATGTTCAACTTATATTTCAATATTGTGCTTTCATTAATTCAAATTTAGAGACTACATTGAATATTTTCATATAATTCAAGGATTAAACTGAATACATACCAAAAGTCCATCAACTATATTGAATAAATTGT
This sequence comes from Eucalyptus grandis x Eucalyptus urophylla, assembly GCA_028830015.1. Taxonomy (NCBI): domain Eukaryota; kingdom Viridiplantae; phylum Streptophyta; class Magnoliopsida; order Myrtales; family Myrtaceae; genus Eucalyptus; species Eucalyptus grandis x Eucalyptus urophylla. The sequence goes on from CM054200.1 coordinate 7,495,615, forward strand.
ATATTCAGAGACCATATTATACATTGAGTTAAAATTCAGATATCACATTGGACAAATTGAAAGTTGAAAAATCACATTGCACTTTGAGCCAAAGTGCAGGACTATCTGTGTCATTTTGCTAACAAATTAAAAGTCTGGGAATTACATTGGACATTGAGCCAGGGTCATTTGTGTAATAATTCCTAAAAAGGAAAGTGGAAATAATGATTGATGCAAGTTAATTTTGTAAATTACCTTATTATGTTTTCATTCAAACTAAATAGTTTATTTATGAATCACAACATTTGTATTCTGGGACTTGGAACCCCACAACTGTTGCATGCATCTTGGGTTTTAACTTTCTATTTTGCAGAAATAATCTCCTTCTATTATGCAATAATTATGATATGTGTACGAGCACAAGCCTAGACATCTATCAACATGCACTACGACATCTATGAGCTTCCATGGAGGACCGGTGAGGCCGGAGCTCGCGCGAACTAGTCGACTGTGACAATGGTATATACGTTTTTATAATGCCGTAATGGCATATGATTTTACAATGATTAATGAGGATCATTGTGTATATATCAAAAGATCCAAGGATCAATTTGTGATCATATCATTATATGTTGATGATATACTAATTGCCAGAAGTAATATGGAGTTTGTTGCTTGTGTCAATATTACAAGAACACTTTTCTTCAACAAGGCAATTCCTTATTAATTTATTTGGCGTTCCATATCAATAGGTATTACAGATAAATAGACAGTGGGTCTTTTAAATTTTGCAAATCTTTCAATCCGTTTTATAATTTTTTGTGCCATCAGGTCTTAGAATGAAGTTTTGTTATTTTTAAGTTGGTTCTTCTGTAAAATTATGAAAAATAAAATAAAATGGGGTGACCTTGATTGTCGCTAAATGTTAATGTGTCCGCATATGGCATCTTTCATGGTAATTAGGAAAGAAAGCAAACAAATGAGAGAGGAATAATGGGAATTTTATTCTTGTATATTAGGATGTTCTAAGGGCAGCATGAGAAATATCTATATATACTCAAAGTATTCTCATGATTAATGGGTGGTTGTAGATAGAGAGATCAAATTTTTACCGTTAGGTAAAGATATATGTATGGTTGTTACTAGAGATTGAAAAGATGGTTGATAGATAGAGAAATTCTATCTCTATAGTTAGATAAAGACAAATGTACGATTGTAACTAGAGATGCTCAAGTATATAAATGGATTATTTCTTGTTCATTTAAAGAATTGAAGCATTCTTTCTCAAGTCTTCCCTCTTCATAATAGCAGCCACATAGAAATCTATTTGTGTTTTATTTGAGGTTTCATACAATACTCCTTTTCTTTGTGGATTTATAATACCTTATGCAAATCCTCTAGCCACATCATTTTGTATCTATGTATTTTTCAGTTAAGGTACATTATTCATATAAAGCTAATATAAAAATGATATAATAAATTGAACGGTTACATATGGTCCTAAGAGAGACGAATTATTGCCAACATTCTCGGGTAAAGAGAACCACGAGACTATGAAAATTCTTAAAACTTATCCCCACAAAGACAATGTCTAGTCAATGTAACAAGCCAATTTACAAACCGTAAAACCTTGACGGAAGAGTAAAACTCTATCGTTGTGCTGGGCAATCTTCTCAAAACATATAAGACAAACACTAGAGAGCTTTCAAAAATAATCTCGATAGAGTTTCTTTAACCACAGTTGAATATAAATCACTTGAAATACAATATTGTCTTTGAGAGACACTCATCTACCAACTTTACAGCTGGAATACTTCATACAATAAGCTTTTATTGAGCCACACCAATTACAGGCCAACTAGAGGAGAAATATTCTTATTTTCTTTATCTTTCTTGGCATCAACAACCTTAAGAACCATAGGTGCACCAACCAAGGCAGAGATTGGGGTGCAGTGACCGTACCCGAGATAAATCTGAACTGACGGTTGCGGAGAATAGGTGCAACGGAGATTTTTTTCTTTCGGCTCTCGTCCTTCATTCACAAGTGCCTACTTCTTTCCCTCTATACTTTTCCTACACGGATTGAGGTTCTATTCTTCCCTTTCTGGTTAATAGATGAAATAAGCCCCATCTAAGCTTTTATTGAGCCACACCAATTATAGGCCAACTAGAGGAGAAATATTCTTATTTTCTTTATCTTTCTTGGCATCAACAACCTTAAGAACCATAGGTGCACCAACCAAGGCAGAGATTGGGGTGCAGTGACCGTACTCGAGATAAATCTGAACTGACGGTTGGGGTGCAGTGACCGTACCCGAGATAAATCTGAACTGACGGTTGCGGAGAATAGGTGCAACGGGGATTCTTTTCTTTCAGCTCTCGTCCTTCATTCACAAGTGCCTACTTCTTTCCCTCTATACTTTTCCTACACGGATTGAGGTTCTATTCTTCCCTTTCTGGTTAATAGATGAAATAAGCCCCATCTAAGCTTTTATTGAGCCACACCAATTACAGGCCAGCTAGAGGAGAAATATTCTTATTTTCTTTATCTTTCTTGGCATCAACAACCTTAAGAACCATAGGTGCACCAACCAAGGCAGAGATTGGGGTGCAGTGACCGTACCCGAGATAAATCTGAACTGACGGTTGCAGAGAATAGGTGCAACGGGGATTCTTTTCTTTCGGCTCTCGTCCTTCATTCACAAAGTGCCTACTTCTTTCCCTGTATACTTTTCCTACACGGATTGAGGTTCTATTCTTCCCTTTCTGGTTAATAGATGAAATAAGCCCCATCTAAGCTTTTATTGAGCCACACCAATTACAGGCCAACCAGGTTGAGAGAATTTGCCTTTTCTTGCAGGGTATCCAGAAGGCTGTCAAAACTCTTTTTGAAGGAATCCACTCCTTCAACTTCAAGCTGGGTTCCAACATGATTCCAGTCAATTCCCAATTTCTCAAATGCACTGTAAATATCTTCGGCTTCGGAAATATTGGAATCGATTGTCCTGGATACCACACCGTGATCAACAAATGCTTGGAGAGCTTGGTCAGGCATGGTTGAAACCTGTTAATATGGTTAATAAGAAAAAATTGAGTTAAAACTAGAACACTACTCAACAAACATACAACAATTTTGAGGTGAAGACGTGAAATTCTTTCATTTACTAATTTAGTATCCAAAAGAGAGCAAGATAAAAGAGGGGGAAGAAGCAACTAACAGTGTCTGGTCCAATGAGAGGAGCAACATATAGGGTGTCGGGATATGCCGGGTTCTTTACACTAGTGGACGCCCAAAGAAGCCTCTGTTTCTTTGCACCTTTCTTTACAAGAGCCTCCCATCTTGGACCAGAAAATTTCTTCTGGTAGAGCTTGTAAGCTAGAGCTGCCTGGGCCACTGCAGCCTGCAGTGATCAATGCATCACAACATGAGCATATATTTACAAACAGTTGCAAGTCCTGAGAATTTACAAATGGTTGTAGTCATGTACCTTCCCTCGAAGATCAAGAGCCTCAGGTGTTCCAATCTTCTTGAGCATCTTGTCAATGAGGGTGTCCACACGACTGACAAAGAAGGAAGCAACACTTGTAATCCTGGAGAGATCATCTAACCCAGAGGCTTCAATGCCATCCAAGTATGCATCTATGACAGCTTCATATCTCGCCAATGAAAATATCAACTGCACATGGAAAAAAAAGCGTATTTCATCAGTACAGGGATGGACTCTGTTCTTATTATTGCGTGTAAGGCACTAACCGAGTAATACAGCAACATTAAGATGCAGTCTGCAAGGTTTTTACTCCAAGGAAATTTTTCCCTAGTTATTTCAGATAACTTAATTCTAAGTGCTGTAACACCCCTCATCAAATTGTCAATACATGTATATCATTCAGCAGAAAGAGAACTCATTCAGATAGATGTCAGGGGTCAACATTCTAATGGCAAAAAAAATGTGAGCGCACACCAATGCATTTAGTGAAGCATCCACCAAAGCATAGGTATCATCAGAAAAAGGGAAAGGGTTGGTCAAGGTTAGGCATCCACCATACACTAGAATGCAACACATTAATTGTTTCATGAGAACTCTAGTCATGCACCCTGCCATTATATACACAGGACCGGCACAGGTAGTACCCACATGCTTCTACTTCCAAACCAATAAAAGAGACCATAGGCTCCCACGGTTTGAGAGCTCCGTTGACCAACCGTTCTTCAATATACTTTGGGTCCCAATATTACGTAAACAGCCCCCATTAGTTAGAATCCTTCTAATAGCACTAGCACAGCATCCATGGAACTTAGGACAACTATCCAAGATGCCATTGTTTGGACTTACATATTACTGTCCTACAAATCTAAGTACCCTAATTGATAGAGATGCCATGAACAGAACGACTTACAGTCACATTGACACTGATCCCATTGGAGATGACTTGCTTTATTGAGGGAACGCAAGGTGCTGTGGCTGGGATCTTGATGTAGCCATTTTGCTGCCTCAACAGTCCCTTCTGTATCATCTGCCAGTCTAGGAGAAACTTCAACAGAGACAGCCATCGCCACCATCAGTTTGATCGTATATTGTCTCAAAAAGCTTGCACGCATCTTGAATATCCTTCACCACAAGCTCCCAATATGCACTCTCAATGTCTTTCCCTGATTGCACAACCTCTCTGCAAAATTTAGCATACACATATAAAACAACAAGATCATCGGAAGTAATTCGGCAAAATGAAATAAAAGGATCAAAACAATCGAAGACCAGGCCACTAGGTACAGTCGATGGTTCTAAAAACATCCCAATAACGAGCACCAAATTAAAGCACACAGGACAAGACACAGATTTGAGCAAGATGTTCTTAAGTCAGTGAAGCAGATCCAAATTCAAGATGAATAAAATGACATCTCAATTTCCAGACTCCATTGTATTCAAGCTTTGGAATAAACCACAATCTCCATTCGGAAGAGTGATTAAAAAATAACAATATCCGCAGCCTTTGAAGCTTTTTGCGACCTTTTTGTTAAAATGATATAGGTTTTGAGCAACTCTCACGCAACTCCTTGGGTTTATTTACCCTTCAGTAACAGGTAAAACAGGGAAGAGTCACATACCTGAACTGATCATTATAAGCATTTGAAGATGATATTGCTTTCTGGAAAATCTGCAAATTGATTTCCATATGTCATCAGCAAGGATAAAAACTAATAAGAGAACAACCAAAATACTGTTATCATCATCAACTTTTCAGAATTTCATTCTTCTAATTTGTCAGGCAAATTATTAACACTCCCAAGGAGGGAAAATTTCTGACGAGTGAGAACACAAGTTAAAGGATGGCAATCGCTCCAATTACCGCAGGGTTGCTCGTCACCCCTCTAGCGCCGCTCTCGATCAGAGGGATCAGGTCCGTCACGGGTCTGCAGAGGTTGTCGTACCAAGGGCTCTGGCCTTCCCGCTCGTACAAATCATGCAGCGTGGTTCTCTTGACGACGCTGCCGTCCGCACCATTCTGAGAGCACGTGACCCTGCTACAAGAAAGGATAATATACTCTCAGCCAAAGCAAAGGAGGAATAAGATACAAAGAGCAACGGAGCAGCCCATGCAAAATTCAATCTAACCCCACCGGCACTTTCCAAAAGCAAAAGAATTTCTGCCGAGAACTTCAACTCGAAATGCAGAAAATCATAGATTCACCGCAAGGTAAACATCAAAGTATCCTAATAATTAAAAAAAAAAAATCAGAACTTCAGGACATCTAACACAAGTTCCACACTCCAAACTAATAACACTCCCGAGGTGGCAAAGTGGGTCTTAGACCCATATATGACTTATTTAAACTTTAAATGGGTCATATATGGGTCATTTATTTTTTGATAAAAAGTAGTTAAATGAGTTTAATAATAAAAAACTTAAGATACGTTGGTCTTAAATGGGTCTAAAGTGGATCTTAAATGGGTTGAATTTAGAACTCATTTTTAATCAGAACCTCACAATCTCTCTCTTCCATCTTTAACTTTACAAAAATATTTTTTTATAAAAATCAAAATTATAATTATCTTATCTTTTTTTTCTTTCTTCCTCCTCCTTTCGGTGGCCAACAACTAGCTAGGCAAGCCTCAAACTCGCTGGATCTGACGAGGCTTGAGCCTCATCTTGAATTTGGTGAGGCGAAGGCCTTGTCGATCTAGCAAGCCTTGAGCTTGCCAACGTTGGCAAGTTGGGCGAGCTCAAGGTTCACCTATGGCCGGTTGTCGGTTGTCGTCGTGGCCAGCGGTCGGCCAAAGAAGAAAAAGAACAAAAAAAGAAGAAAGAAAAGAGAAAATGCAAATTAAAAATTATATTATTATTTTTTTTGTCAATCCTACTCTATTCCTACTCTACACTCACTCTCAGACTTTTGCCCTGCCTCTTGCAGGGCGTGAGAATCAAAATTTACTCCCTCCTGAAAATTACGCATCTCCACCCACTCCCAAGAAGGTGGGGATTTGAACCCCTCACCTCCTCCTTTTATGTTGGAAGGGTAGCCACTGAGACGAATCCTAGTGGTTATTAAAAATTATATTATTAAAAAATAAAAATAATTAATTTTTTAATTTTTTAAAAATAACAAATAATTAAATTTTTATTTTTTAAAATAATTATTTTAAAAAATTATAAAAATTGTCTAGTATAAAAATATTTTAACAATATCATTTTTAAAAATATTTAATATATAATATATAAAAAATAAATTTTCTTAAGTTTAGTTAAGTGAGCTAGGTATAGGTCGAGTATAGGTCGAGTATAGGTCAGGACGGGTATGAGTTAAAAATTTTGTTTCGCAATAAATAAGTCATAAACATGTTAAATGGGCCGATTTGGGTTGAATTGTTTATGACCTGACTTTAACTAAAGTCAATCCAACCCATCTGTTTAACGGGTCTACCCCTTCGAGTCCATCACCCTCGTGGAGAGAGCCGACTCACTGATGATGTCCGGTTATCAAAACCAACGAAGTAAAAACCAAAAAACTTGATCGAGATAATCAGTTTGCAAACTAGCCCCTTGTTAGCCACAGCAGTGATAGCCAAGATCCAGGTCGAAATCGACGAGATTGGCCACTTCATCGTAAAACCGCACACGCGATCGGACCACAGAGAAGCACGTCGACAGCGGGAAATGGAGGGGAAGACGAATGAATTAGAACAAGTGCCACCGCAAGCGCGTTGATCGTCAGACTAAGGTGGCTGGGTGAGCTTGCCTCACCAGATTAAGTGATGGTGAGGCCTCCCTCACCGGATCTAGCGAGGGCTTGCCTCGCCTCCCGGGGGGGAATCAAACATGTAAATGTTAGTTATAAATAAATGAGACATAAGTGAATTAAACATGTCATAAAAGGGTTAATGACCAACTCACCTGCTCTCTTTGTTCTCTATTGCCTCACTCTCTCTTCAAGACAAAGATGTGATTGACCCAAGATGGAAGAAGATTATTATGTAGTGAAAGATGTTCGAGACACGTTGAATCTAAGAGAGGAAGGAGGGCTCTGAAATGTCCTGAAACTTTGATCGACGGGAACCCTTTTTCTTCCGTTTGTTTTCTTTATAGTCGATTTATTTTTTTGTGAAGCTTTAATTATTTATGGACATGCCGAGTCAATAAATGTTTCAAGGCGTTGGGCTCTTTTGGGCCGAGTTGGACCTAGTTGGCTCCCATGATGGGCTGACCCGACTCGGCCTATGAAAAATTCAAATGCTCCCTCGAGAAACGAAAAAAGAGACACGCATGCTTTTTTGGACCGAGTTGGCTCCCATAAATCTTTTAATTATGCAAACTTAGTTATAAACATTTTGATTAATTATTAATTTAGTCATTAATCTTTTAATGATTTGTCAATTTAATCATTTTAAATAATTTTGACTAGAAATTATTAATATAAATGTCTAGATTGATGTTGGCCTGGATAATTTTTAAATTTTTTGTGCTTGGGCTAACAAGAGTGAGGATTGACCTCATTGGATCTGGTGGCAACCATCACCACCAGCCCCCCTCGTCCTCCATTGTCACTCAAATCTTGTTGTTTGTATCCATGTTAATCTTTACCATTCAAATCATTTACCTTGTCATGGGTGTGAGAATTTTAAGCAACGGTCTCATGTCGGAAAATCAATATGGTTTGCAATAGCTAATAAAATCTCAAGATGCATACGTAGATCCTAGTTTCTTCCTTATCCCGGCGTCCCTAATGCTTTTGCTTCTTTCTACACCCTCGATAATGAAAAATCTCTCGGAAAGAACAAAAAGGAAAGGGTCAAGTTCCTTTTATTAAATTAAATTAAATTAAAACATATAAACGAAAAACAGGACATGAATAACAAGATATAAATTAAAAAAAAGGACATTAAATTAAACTAAAACTCAATTAACCCTCTTGTACAAAAACTCAGCCATTCATGGCAAAATGTGCATCGCATTGACATGATTTGGACATCTCTATTTCCACATGCAGTCGCACTTTCTACCTGCTGACTCATTCGCGTTTCACCCGTTTCATCACGGCGGCCGGCATAAAATCTGAACCAACCCATGACGGATTGACATCGGAGTTCTGCCACTCGTCCCCTTCTTCGTCTCACGACCGAAAAATCGGTACGTCACAAGTTAATGTATCTTAATTGTTTTATAAAATGGTAACTTAATTTTTTGCTCTCATTGGTCTTTAAATCATTTTGATTTGGATTCTGATTCCTATTAAAATCAAGACCTGCGTTTTTCTGGAACATCCACAAGCCAGTGCGAAACCAGTATGATTTTAGAGGGAGGAAAGATTTGGTTAAATTCATCAAGACAGTGGCTGAGGCGGGTCTCGTAGTTCAATCGCGCATCGGGCCTTATGTATGTGCAGAATGGAACCATGGCGGCTTCCTCTGTTGTCGCGTTTCATACAAGGAATCCAGCTTCGAACCGACAACAGCCGTTCAAGACAGAAATGCAGCGATTCACAGCCAACATCGTGGACATGATGAAGCAGGAGAAGCTCTATGCATCCCGAGGCGGTCCCATCGTTCTATCTCAGATTGAAAATGAGTATGGAAATGTCGCTTCGGCTTATGGATCCGGTGCAGAGCCCTATGTTAACTGGGCAGCAGCCATGGCTGCATCTCTAGGTGCAGGGGTCCCCTGGGTAAAATGCCAACAGATGCTCCCGTGCATAGTGTCTAGAATCAGGGATACCGATTAGACATGTGAGTTCTAAATACTGTACGAAGCACGTGTCTAACCACCAAAAAACAAGCTTCCGATAAGGGCTTCTAACTGTAATCCGGTAATCTGGTGTCTAACCTGGATATGTTTCTCATTTTAACGTACCGATGCCTTCATGCCATATCCTCCTAATTGGAGAGAAAGTTTTTCTTCCCTTGCCCTTGAGAATATCCCTAAATTTTATATTTTAGAGTTAAAAGACAAAACAGTTTTAGACTATACTCACGTCCGATCCCATTTCAATACTTGCAACGGATTTTATTGTGACCAATTTACACTTTATTTGAACACCAAGCCGAGAATGTGGACTGAGGACTGGGGTGGATGGTTCCTTTCCTCTGGGCTTTTCTGGACAGAGTTGGCCCCCATGATGGGCTGGCCCGACTGGGCCCATGAACAATTTAAATGTTGCCACGAGTGGGACACCCATGCACGCCAGTTAAGGAACACGCATGTTTATGAGTTTTGACCCCAGGCGAGAAGTAAAGAAGCCTTTGAAAAATTGCGACTGATGGGCAAGCATTGCAAGGACGAAGAAGGGGCGGGGCATATTGGTTGTTGGCGTCGTGGTGTTAGCTCGACCGTGTACATGATTATCCTTCCCACCGACACGTGGACGATGCAGGGGCAATCTTGATTCTCGAGACTTAGATGTGATTGCGCCAAACTTGACGTCAACACAAATTACGTGCTGATTTTTCTCCCTCGTCCTTAGCCTAATTCAATGGTGCTTATTATTTTCTTATTTTCATCTGAAAATACCTAATGGAGATAAGCTGTGTACAAATATTCGTGGAACAACTTATAAAATTATGAAATATAACCGCTCGATAACATGAATACGAAATATTTACATCATGGTTCTAGCTATAATGACGAGATTGCAACTTTACTATAGCACGATGTTTCATCTGTAAAATTATTATAAAAAATTCAACATACTTATCAAGTGAAAAAAAAAGACATAAAGTCGTTCACTTCAAAATTTTGCAAAACCAAAAACAAAGAAAATTAGGTAATGATCTCTTGGTCGAATTCCATGGTACTCTGGATTAGCCTACGAGAAATTATTGAGTATTATACCGATGAAGCTCAATATCGTTGTTATCTCAAATAGAAATGGATTATGTTACTATTGAGTAATAACATTAAGCTCTCATCTTATAATGTCAACTTGTAATATGGGTGGAATTAATTTCATTTTTAATTGAGATATCTTAAAAATAAAAAATAAAAACAGGAAAAATTGAAAGACACATTCCAAAGCAAAGATAAATAGATGTACGCACTACGCACGATACGTAATGTTAACTCGTAATATGCGTGGCATAAATTTCGTTTCTAATTGAGATATCCTAAAAATAAAAATAAAAAACAGAGAAAATTGAAAAACACATTCCAAAGCAAAGATGAACGGATGTACGCACTACGCGCACAATACGGTACGATCGAAATTGGAGGGAATGGGAAAAAAATCAAGTTAGTTGAGAAGAAGAGATTGAAAATCAAAATATAGTCAAACCTGATACCGACAGAGGAAAGAGGGCTTCGCGTTGACTTATGCAGCAGCAGCAGCAGCAGCAGCAGCCTATCCACACTCTCCCCTCTCCCCCCACTCTCCTCAATTGGAAGGAAGGTACCAAAATAAAAAGGGAGGGCGGAGACGCGCACGCTCCCCGACCAAAAGAAGACACGCCCCCGCCCAGCGCTGGCGCTAAACACCCGCCATTTCTGCAACCAGGTAACCTCCTCCCCTCCTCCCCTCCTCCTCTTCCTCCGCCTTCTCCGGAATCTCTCCCAGTCCTTGCGCGCAATTCAATCGGCAATGGCGACCGTCGGATGGCCTCGCGCGGAGCGCCGCAATGCGCGGCGGTTCGATCGCCGCCGCCTCGCTCCGTCGCCCCCGGGTCCCGCGATCGGACCTCGCTCGGTCGGCGTTCGGGTCGGGGTTCCGTTGCCTGCCGCGACCCGATCTGCTTCCTTTTCCGGCGCTAGTGGCGATTGAGAGAGTTTTAGTGGTTAGAGGTTGCGCAGATTGTCGTCTCCCGTTGATTTTCAGTGTTTTTGGACTCAGTTGTGCGTAGATTGGTGGAGCGGAGTCGAGTTGAAAGATGGATTAGGCGGTCGTGTTCGGTTGGGTAACTGGTGTATTAGGAGCTGCTTTTATCGTGTTCTGAGTAGTCATTGACTGAATATTCGCATAATGCAGGTATCGCGCCGGAAGGACTTTTGACCTGGGCTGGATGGATCAGGTACATGAAAATGAGTGAAAATGAGGGCGTCCTTTTTTTTTTTTTTATGAATGTTGTGCTATGTTTAGTCCGTGACGTAAGTTTGTTCGATCCTAGTACGAGAAAGTGGAGAAGATCGGTGAAGGAACATATGGTGTGGTGTACAAGGCCATTGATCGGCTCACCAATGAGACTATAGCTTTGAAGAAGATACGCTTGGAGCAGGAAGATGAAGGAGTACCGAGCACCGCGATCCGAGAAATCTCTCTCCTGAAGGAAATGCAGCATGGGAATATAGTCAGGTGTCTTTCCTGTATATTTGGATCTTTAGACATTTTTGCAATAACAAAGTTGAGGCTGCTTTTTGTTAACAGGAATATAGGATCTTCTCTAGGAGGAAAGGATAATTACATTTACTCCTCAAGTGATAGCCTAGTGCTTCAAAGCACCGTGATGTAGATATAAACACAACCCTGCACATAAAACGAGTGTTTTTCAGTCTTGTTTGATGAGGGACAATGTTCTGTACTTGTCAGAAACAAATGGAAAAAACAAGCTTTGCTTTTTGTTGGACTCAATCCAAGTGCATTAGCCTTACATTTTTTTGTTGATCTTTCAATTGTTAATATTTGGATGCTGATTACTATTATCCTCAGCAGTTTCTTGTCTTATGGTCTCATATTCGAACTTGCACTTTTGCTTATGGCAGGTTGCAGGATGTAGTGCATAGTGAGAATAGGCTGTATCTAGTTTTTGAGTATCTGGATTTGGATTTGAAGAAGCACATGGATTCATCTCCAGACTTTGCCAAGGATCCTCGTCTGGTAAAAGTGAGCTGTTTGCTCCTACACTAGAAGGTTCATGGCTTTGTGCTTGAAGATATGATCATTCTCTTGAGATGAAAGGCAATCTTCCTTTGCAGATATTTCTTTATCAAATACTGCGTGGAATAGCATATTGTCACTCACACAGAGTCCTCCACCGAGATTTGAAGCCTCAGAATCTGTTAATTGATCGGCAGACAAATGCCTTGAAGCTTGCTGACTTTGGACTCGCAAGAGCTTTTGGTATTCCTGTTAGGACTTTTACACATGAGGTACCTATCTCATGTACTGTATTGGTTGTCTCATGTAAATCATGTCTTACAGCATTTAGCATATTCTTCTCATCCTCTGGTTATGGATTGCTAAACTTTGGATGTCATGTGGATGTTTGTTATAATCTAGGTACGTTTTTGGGCAAAACAAAAAAAAAAAACAATTAGGAGTATCATAGTTAATTTATTTGGAGTCTCTGGTTCTATCTTTTACACAAAGCCCAGTAGGGAGGTTCTGTTTTTTTTAGAATTTTCCTGGTGCTAGTTTGGTTTTGAATAATGTCAGATAATTAAACCAAAATGAGAATTAGTTAGCTTTCTTGTGGCTGAATTTCCATAGTCTTCTATTCTGGTTCTGGCAATTCAATTCCTTTATCAAAGAAGTATCCTCACTTGAAAAATCATGTAAATTTTCAATAAATTTGAAACTACGGATTTTGGATAGAGGGAAAGGGACAAAAATTTGCCGTGTTGTCAAAAACTGTTTTTAGCATGTTTCATGCTTTAGAACGTCTTTCATAGTTGTTCATAGCCTCGGTTGAAATCTAGGGCAGGTTAGGAAAAGTTTGGTTACTTTTGACTATATAAATGCTGGCTACAGCGAACACTTTACACGATGCTGTTTAAGGTTTAGATGCCTCAACTTGTGACATTGTGAAAATGATTGTTGCTTACACCCTCTTAAACTCTTAACGGTTTATAGTTTGCATATAGATTGATATTGGCAGTCTTTCTTTCTAGGTGGTGACTTTATGGTACAGAGCACCAGAAATACTTCTTGGTTCTCGTCACTATTCTACCCCGGTTGATGTCTGGTCAGTTGGTTGTATATTTGCTGAGATGGTGAACCAACGTCCTTTATTTCCTGGAGATTCTGAAATTGATGAACTGTTCAAGATATTCAGGTGTACAACTTTTTCAGAATGATTTGCTAGTACCCTTCGCAAGCTTTTGACCTTATTCTTTGTTTGGAAGTTAGTTAATCATGTTGTCTGTTGGTATTCGTCAGTCCTGCGATTCTGTTCTGCTGAATGCATGCTCCACCAAAAGACACAGATTATGTTTAAATTTTCTGGAGTTTATGATTGTGTAGTCCATCTCAAGTATCTATCTGCATCCTGTCCATATGTAATTAATTGGTGAAAATGGTTCTGGTTCGGCAATGTTACGTTTGTCAGTGTCTTGAACTATTGATATCATGCTCGATGGTGGTTTTTTTTTCAATCTTGGAACCTTCTTATAGGTCTTATATACACTCTTACCGAGGTTATTTTTAACTCTCCTGGCTTGATATACCGCTTTCGGAACCACAAGTTTCAAATGGCAACAAAACAATCACAAAATATTTAAGCTGCCATGGTATTTTCTTTTACTAACCCCACCATACACAATTTTCAGCAATGAGGCACGCTCTGACTTCTGAAGATAGTATTTCATTTTCTCCTGATCATGTATTAAATTTGGATTGAGCTTTGGAAGTTGGAATTCATTTTCCTGGATCTATAACTGATCCTAGTCATCCAATTGTGCTTATATAAAATCTTGCTGGTCAAAGTTTAAACAGACATAACGTAAATAATCTAAATTACTTCTCTTCCTGCTGTGAAGGATCTTGGGCACGCCAAATGAGGACACATGGCCGGGAGTAACTGCCTTGCCAGATTTCAAGTCTGCCTTTCCTAAGTGGCCTCCGAAGGTAATTGGCTCAAGTTTTATGCTAAAATTTTGATAACCTTGTTAGTTGATCATTATAATGTCTTCTCAAAAAAATATTGAAACATTGGATCCATGCGTTCAGAATCTACAAGATATGGTTCCAGGTCTCAATTCAGCTGGAATCGATCTTCTATCTGTAAGTTGCAATCCTAGATGCCTGTCCTTTATGCACTTTATTTGGAACTTTGCAATGAAATTATGCTGAAGTAAAGTTGGGAAACTTTCGACTAGTGCATTTTCTAGAAGTTTTTTTCATTTTATTTTATGTGCTTTTAGGTTTAGCCTCTAATCGGAAACAAAGTTAAGCTCTGCATCAACATCTAACAAACATCTCCAGAAATTATCTTGTAGGTTGGCTACTCTTGGATAGGAATAACGATGAGTATAATTGAAATTACACCCACCAAGTCACGGCCCTCAAAAGGAAAAGGAAAAAGAACAGAAAAGTGAGGCCTCTGGGCACATAACACTATAGGATGTTGTTGCGCTTCAAACTAAGCTAGGGTTTAGGGATATGATAAAAAGTCCAGTTCCAGTACAGCACTTTGGACATACAGCATGACCGTCCCTGTATGTTTTGTTGCGTCTCAATGATTTATTTGCTATTTCTGCCTTGTTACAACTGTCTACTTTATATCCATATCAGTGTATCAAGCTTGACTTGGCTTAGAAAAAGAGAATGGTGCCCAAAATATTTGAATCCTATTCTTATGCATGATTACCATCAATTACTTGGCTACTTCAGAAGGCGAATTGGACGGCTTAAGGTCTAATTAACGCAACCTTGGCCAAATAGATCCTTGCTGATAGGAGAATTTGAAATGGTGAGGTAGCCCTGAACAAATTGATGATGCAAGTGTAGTTTCTATAACCTTGACAGTTCCCACATATCCCCTTCCCAATTAATTACCTGTGCTCTGAGCTCTCATTCACATTTATTTTTCCTGCTTTCACTTGTTACTTCTGAAAATCTGAATGAACAAAAATTATAGCATAGAACTCATGGGTTACTAGATGATAATGTTGTAGCTAACGATGCTGCCACTTATCCAGAAAATGCTCTGCTTGGACCCCAGCAAAAGAATTACAGCCAGGAGTGCTCTTGAGCATGAATACTTCAAGGACATCGGATTCGTACCCTGATTATCTTTTGCCATTTGGTCAAGATTGTTATATATTGGCCTGTGTAGGTGATTCTGCTCTTCTTTTAAGGTGTGAGTTGTGCGTGATCCCTCATATTCACATGTTGCAGTTTCTCTGAAGCCTTGGACAAATCAAGTAGAACTTCTCTCGGCAGCATCAGATTTTCTAATCCATACCTTGTCGCTTGCTGGTCCCATTTATTTGAAGTATACATTAGTGGTTTTCCTTTTTATTTACTAATTTGGATTTTCCATTTTCCTCCATCACCTTTCGTGATTTCGACTTCATGGAAAGCATATAATTTCAAATTTCATCTTCTTGAAATCAGAACTCTACTTCCCTTTCTACGAGTCGTTCTATTTGTGCTATCCTGCGATGGTAGGACTTTGTTCCGGTTCTTCCTGCCCCAGATGGGTCGATATTCTACAAATCGATCTGGCATCATATGTGTGCTTTTACAAAATCTCATCATCCTCGAATCTAATTTGTCTTTCTCAAGCCATGGTTAGTCTCCGCCTTTTGTATATGATTTTTGCAAACTTAATCGCAGAATGTGGTGTATTCTTCTTCCTCTCTTTCTATTTGGCCCCAAGCCTGTGGAAAAGTGTCTTGCTAAGAGCCGGGCTACTACTCCGGCTCTTCAACGAGCTACTCTCACAAATGGTGTGTTTCGGTTTCTTGGAGCCATCCTAGGGTTCCTATGACTAGCCGCTGCCGTCATTTGCCTCCCGTGCATCCAACATTCTCGTCGATTATTGAACCATTGACGAGCCAAGCACAGGTTTCAACTGTTCTCACATCTCAAGTATTGTTCACATGTATACTCCCAAGAATTTTGCTTTTGAGAAAAAATCAACATAATGTGGCCATGCCAGAGCGCGCTACAATGGGGAGATAGAGATAGAGAGAGATCAAAACCGTTACTTTCAGATCGTTACACAAAAGAATATGTAGTCCGAGACCATCATGCGATGAAGAGTTCCTTCTCGACATTCAGCGTGCCTCCTGTCCCGCATCCGAATTCAGAATGCAGAACCCGATCCTCTCGACTTCCCCATCAACGCGTCCTTGGCTTCGTTGATCTTGGAAGCCAGATAATGGCTCCCGCCGGCATCCGGGTGATTTGCCATCATCACTCTCCGATGAGCCTCCTTAATCTTCTCCGTAACCGCGTGCTCTCTGTCATCAATTTCACGGAATCAAACAACGTTAGTCACAGGTTAAAGACCAGGCCAACACGGATTGCCCAAACTCGGTGCACGAAAAATTTACCTGACTCCGAGGATCAAAGCAGCCTCGCGGCGGGTCATGATGGACTGGAACCCACCGGGGTAGAATCTCCGGATGCGTGGAATTGCCGGGCGGGCCTTGAACGCCTGCCAAACTCCGATCAGGTATCTGCCTCCCAACGCTCCGGCCGCAATGGCCGTGCCTACCACGATAGGAGATGCGACCGATGCCTGATCAACAGAACACAAAAA